>CM057455.1:1250290000-1251540000 GCA_016271365.2 Neoceratodus forsteri | reverse complement strand
TTTACTATTACCTTCTGTGTTCTGTTTTGCAGCCAATGTTTTACCCAGGCTACCACCCTGGGACCCACTCCTAGGCTGGTTAATTTGACTATTAATCTTTTGTGTGGGACTGTGTCAAATGCCTTGCTAAAGTCTAGGTAGGCCATGTCCACAGCCCCTCCCTGGTCTACTACTTTGGTCAACCAGTCAAAGAACTCTATTAGATTCGTCTGACATGGCCTTCCCACTGTGAACCCATGCTGCCTTGGGTCCTGTGCTCCACTGGCCTCTAGGTACTCAACTATTCTTTCCTTCAGAAGTGACTCCATCACTTTCCCTACCACAGAGGTCAGACTGACAGGCCTGTAGTTTTCTGCCTCTGTCTTGGTCCCACTTTTGTGAAGGGGAATCACATCCGCCTTCCTCCAGTCCTTGGGTACCGCACCATCCTCCCATGATTTATTAAAAAGAGTAGCCAGTGGTTTCACTAGTTCCTCCTTAATTCTTTTAGAATTCTGGGGTGAATTCCATCAGGACCCATTGCTTTGTCCACCTTCAGTTTTAGGAGTTCTTGCAGAACCCTTTCTTCTGTGAAAGGACTGGGATTGACCCCTTTCAAGAGTGCTTCTGTTAATTGGATTAGGCACTTCCCCTCCTCTTTGTGAATACTGAGCAGAAATATTCGCTCAGTATCCCTGCTTTTTCACTGTCCCCCTCTGCCCACCCACCGTTCATTCTATTCAGCCTCACTATCCCTCCCTTTGTCTTTCTACGCTCGCTGAAGTACCTATAAAAGGTTTTATCCCCCTTCTTAACTGAGTTGGCTATCTTTTCCTCAGTTTGGGCCTTTGCTATTCTGACTTCCCTCCCTGCTTCCTTGCACTAAACATCATATTCCCTTTAAACCGTAACTTAGCTAACATATTCTTTGACTCTTGGTCTGCTTACCAGAGCTTCAACTGTAGGTAAGGTAAGGTAAGGTAAGGTACATTTATTTATATGGTGCCCAATACCAGGGGCTCTGGGCACCTTACAGGAATCAAATCAAGCAAGGTAAACAACAAAAACGTATAAATAAAGCTATAAAGGGTTAAACAATACGTTTAAAATTCAATTATAAATAAACATTAATAAGTACTAATAAATAAATACACACATAAAAACAGCTGCAGTTAATTCAAAAATGCCTGTTGAAAAAGGTAGGTTTTCAGACCCCTCTGGAATACCTCCGCCAAAGGGGCCTCCCTTAACAAGCTGGGGAGTGAATTCCAGAGGGCTGGGCCGGCCACCTTGAACATTTGATCACCAGAGGTTTTCAGCCTGGCCCTTGTAACTGCAAGGAGACCCCTGGTGGAGAAGCAGAAGAAGTGGACCGAAATGGCAGGTGTAAGGAGATCATCCAGGTAGCCAGGACCTGAGCCATATAGGGCCTTATAGGTGAGCAAACCCACCTTGAAGATGATCCTCCACCTGACAGGCAGCCAGTGCAGATCACACAGGACTGGGGTCACATGACATGATCTTGACAGACCTGTCAGTAACTTGGCCGCTGCATTCTGCACCAGCTACAGCTGGCGGAGGTTCCCTCCACTGACCCTGAAGTACAGAGCATTACAGTAGTCCAACCTGAAAGTAACAAAGGCATGCACTAGTGATGGCAAATCCTCAGGTGGAATTAGTGGTTTAATCAGGGCAACATTCCTTTAGTGGTAAAAAACACTTTGGACAACAGATTACATCTGAGCATCAAGTGTCAACCTGTCATCCAGGAAGATGCCCAGATTTCTCACCCTAGGGGAAGCCATCAATGTGGTGGTTCCCAGGACCAATCCTGTTGCCACCCCAGAGACATGCCCATCATGCCTGTGACCAGGTTCAATCACCAGGACCTCCATCTTGTTGGGAATCAGCTTCAATCAGTTAGAAGAAATCCAGTCCCGGATTTCGGCCAGACAGTTGTTTAGCATTTCCATAGTGTCATTTGTTCCAGGAACAAAGGACATATACAGCTGGGTATCATCTGCATAACAATGAAAACCTAAACTGTAATGCCTAATGAGCTCTCCCAGGGTCAGCATGTACACCACAAACAACATTGACAATGGGATCGAACCTTGAGGAACTCCACATGGCAGGAGCTTTGGGGCGGAGGAGAAATTTCCCATTGCTACAAATTGCTTCCTACCATAGGACTCAAACCAGTTGATGACAGTACCGGAAAGTCAACAATACTCCCTAAGGTGACCGAACAGCACAACATAGTCCACAATGTCAAATGCCTAAGAGAGATCAAGGAGAATGAGAATTGACCCGTCCCCTTTATCTCTTGCCCTGAGGAGGTAATTTTGTACTCTGACCAATGTCGTTTTGGTGTTATGCCTGGCACTGAAACTAGACTGGAAGGGCTCATAGATGTCAAAGGCCATGAGGTGTGCCTTGAACTGCAGCGCTACTATTTTCTCAACAACCTTCCCTAAAAATGGGAAACTGGAGATAGGTCAATAATTTGCCAGGACATCGGAGTCGAGTGATGGTTTCTTCAGAAAGAGCCTCACCAGTGCCTCTTTTAAGGCATCAGGAAAGATCCTCTCTGAAAGTGAGCACTGGATTAGCCTGGCAAACACTTGACCAACGGTCTCAGTGTATCACACTAAGAGACAGGTTGGTGCCGGGTCCAGTTCACAAAAAGTGAGCCGCAGTTTTGAGATCACCCCAACAATCTCAGCCACCTTCACTGGTCTAAACTCCACCCAGACTATAGGAGTGCCCAAGTCCCTCCTAGATCACCACCGTGGAACTGATCTTGCCCCACTGGGGAGATCCCAGATTGGATAGATGACATCCTGTCCGAGAAGAACTGAGCAAATTCATTGCACAGTGTGATTGAAAATACTTTTTTTGGCTGCAGACAGACCAGATGCAATAGTCTATCCACAGTCCGAAAAAGCTGAGATGGTATGTTCCTCTCTGTGGCAATCTCCCTGGACAGGAACTGTGCCTTCTTATGGTCAATTGCCCCCTTGATACTCATGATAGTGAGCTCTCAAGGCCAGTCTGTCCTCCTCCTCCTCTGACTGGGTCCTCCATCAGCAATGCTACAACTTTCGACTCATGATCTTCATCTCCTTGAGAACCCCATCAAACCATGGGGGTCTCAAGTGAGAAGATCTGGGTCATATATGGACTAGTGCGATGGCATCGAGCGCTTTGTAAACAGCCTTGTTATAGGCAGCCACTGACTCACCTGTACCAATTGCAAATGCAGTACTCACATCAGACAAGTCTACTACCACCAAGAGTCCCTCTGGGGACAATCCCCTTAAAGGGCAATAGTTGACTGTCTCAACAGGGGGAGGAACTATCAGGGCCCCAAATAAGAACTTTACCATGCAATGATCGGGCCAAGCAACCCGATCAGTCCTAAGGTTCATGACCTCAAGCACCAGTTAGAATACCAAGTCCAATGTGTGGCCGTGGTGATGGGTCACAGAAGCAATTGCTTTTGACAGGCCCAGTCATGTCATCAACTGGAGGAGATCGTGTCCAAAGTATGAGGATTCGTCATCAACCCGGGCATTGAAGTCCACCAGAATTAACCATCTGGAAACTCCAATACCCTGTTGATGATGAAATCTGTGACCTCCTGCAGGAAATCTCCGAAGGACAATCCTGCAACCCACACCTGGACTCCCATACACCGCCACACATTCAAAGGATGAGGCAGAACCCACTGGGTGCATGGAAAAGTTCAAACCGGATCTAAAGCAGATGGCCACACTCCCACCTCTGCGTTTCCTCCTCAGGCAATGCACTACAGAATACCTAGTGGAGAAAGCCACCTCCAGAATAGACTCAGTGTCATCTCCCAGCCAGGTCTCTGTAATGCAAGCCAGACTGACAGATGAAATCAAGTCAGCCATAATTGTTTGTTTATTCGCTTAACGGGTAAGCACACTGGAAACAAGTTCCTTTTACAGGTGCGACCCTCATATATTGCATACAGACAATACATAATCAAACATACATATACAATGCAGCAAACTGCAGACAAAAATGTCTTTGTTACGTATAAAATTCATAAAAAAAAATTCATAAAAAACAGTTACAATTAAATTGAGATTCGAAATACATCCTTAATGCATCGGCAAACTTCTTGACAGAACACAACCACCTAATATCTTGAGGAATTTCATTCCAAAAGAATGGAGCAATATAAGCAATAATTGCAGTCTTGTTCCTCATAGATTTGGCATCACATAGCATAGCCCAAAGTGGATTGTTGGGGACTGTAGGTCCACCGACAACCTGCCAACTCAGTCCAGTGTGAACCCTAAGAATGGGCACTAGGCATGTCGGGCCTCTCTCCTAGCACCATTTAGCCCCAGGGTGTCTCCTGCTCCTAACCACCCAAATACCGCTTCCCTCCACTATGTCTGCAGCACCCCACCACTAACCATATCACTTCTTAGTAATATTAACCTCCTGACAGTGTCTCACTGCTGTAGCTGGAAGAGGGAGGTTGGTAAAGGGGCAAAGGTCATGCAACAAGGCTGCTGCATAGGTAATGTGGAGTGGTCTGTAGTTCAGACACATATTGCAACACTAACTACTAATAAAAACCCTATTGCAGTTAAAACACAAGATCTATAATAAATAATTAATATCCCTACTATGACTTAAAAGGTAAAATAAAAATAGGTGATGCATCACACTGTTGATAGTGGCCATGGCGGGTGACACCATTATGAAGTATCTATAGAGGCATCTGCCACATATTTGTTTGCCTGAACCACATATTCCATGGTTGCCCTATGCTTACTAGACTGGGGCTAATCTTCCTGACTGGCTTTGAGCCACCAAAGTATGGCTCATGTGGTGTAAATGGATCCTGTTGATGCTTTCGTGGACATAATCAGCATCTCATGCACCTTTTTCAACACATCCTTCACTTTCTTGTCTTTCATGCTGTGGATTCCTCAGATGGAAGAACTGTTCTGTGACTTAAGGCTGTAATCTGGGACTTAACCTTCAGTGTTAGAATCCATGCCTCTTGTTTGTCTTCAGTGAGAGGGCATTTTCTGTTGAACAAGACTTTCTCTCTTGCCTTCACTGGGTCTGGTATGTCCCATTCTTTTATTAATAGAACTTCTAGAGCCTTGCATACTGGGAAGAAATCGTGGGACTTCTTTCTCTCCCTTACAAGGGGATCTAGCTTCTGCTTCTAAGGTGGTGCTAATTCTTAGAATTTCAGTGTTTCACAAACCACCTTAATTATCTCCAAATGGTATTGAAGGCACACAATCTGTCAGTCAAATCTTCTCTTGGCTCTTCTTCCTAATCATCTGTGTACCCCCCTTTGAATGGGGATTCACCATCAGTATTGTTCAGTTCATTATTTCCATCTGTTCAAGGCTTCTTGGGCTTTGATGTTGAACTGTCAGGCTCTCTCGGGTGCTTGGGTTTCTCTAGTGCCTCTATTTATTCCAGTAGTTTCTCAAACATGTCCACCATCATTCCCTGAGATATGGTTGATGTGCTGTCATCTACGTTGTCCTCTGCCAATGTACCAGAGGTCATTTTATACTCTTCCAAGTCAGTGTCCACCAAAATAAAGGGAGCTAAGTTCCCCCAACTGGCTGGAAAACAGACTATTCAGGCACTTTCTGCACGCTCTTAGAATAACCCACAAGTAGCTCCAATCCAGTGATCTGAAATTCTGAGGGGGAAAATAGGTCAGACTCTGTCTGAACATCCTATGGGCCTTAAACAAGCCAAACAAGTAACAGAATGAAGACAATGATATATTAGGACAAGCCCAGGAAGACACCAACAAACTGGAGGGGAGACCACAAAGACCAGAAGTCATCCGAATAGGAAAATTAAGAACAAGGAAAAGCTCCAAAAACCCAAGCACTGGCTAAAGAATCAAAAAGTATCCCCATAAAATGTCCATCGCCATGATGACAGCAAAACATGAGGACAGACAAGATGGCCACAGCCACCACAACTCCCCAAACCAAAAGACAAAATGGCTGCTGAAAGAAAAGTGTAGGAATGAAGAAGACAAAATGGCTGCTGCATCTGAAGATCCCCATAATAAACACAAAATGGCTACCACAGGAACATCTCCCATACAACCCAATGGAAAGGATACCACATCCAAAATGGCCATTGAGAATGACAATCTCATGAGCTTGCACAGCCACTGTTCCCCTGTAGTTCACATCTGAGAGATCTTGTGAGACTACGGCATCATCTTAGAGAGGTAGGAACAAGGAGTGACCTTCCTAACATGGCCATTGAGTGTAGAGATCTCACATGATCTCAGTGGCTACATTTCCATAAATTGAGCACTATGGTAACAGCTTCCCACCCTACATGGCTGCTGAGAGTGAAAACTGGGCACCAGGATGGGGAAACGGTTACAACAGAGGCTGTAGTATAACTAAGAGCAAATAACATAGAACTAGTTGGGAAAAAATGACCTTAGTGGTTCCCATGCAGGAACCATGCATCTGAAGAGTCACTGACAGCATGGTAGAAATCTTGTGACTCGAGAGATTTTGGGCCAGACTAGCCCTGAACTCAGCAAGCATGCACTGAATGGAGTGGGGACTTTCCCAAGTTGGGAAACAAAAAGGAAAGTGTCACCAGGCGATCAGTAATTGAGACAAACCATAGTCTGGGAGGGAGTGCCCAAAGAAGCATGCTGTCACCCAACTAGCACACCGATCACACTGAAAACACATCTGTCCCCTGAGTGAAGCTGGAGGGGACAGGACAGCAGTCTCAACACCTGGAATCATCTGTGGAGAATAGGCATCAGGTGGTGGTGAATAACAGCAGGCACATTCTAGGTAAGCAACAAACAGGCAGCACTAAGGCAAGAAATAGTATCCTAGCAACAAAATAAAAGAAAACCACAGAGGCAGCTGGGGAATGTTTCAAAGCAGGAGATAAGGGGAAAATCCCCCAGCAAACAAGGGCAAACATAAAACAAAATGGAGAATGGTCACAGCACCAGTTCCTAAAACAACAGAGCTAGGCATCTGTAGTAGGTAAGAGAATACCAAAAAAGGATAAAAGCATGAAGTAAACCAAAAAGGCAAAGAGGGACAGGAGTTCAAAAGATTTCAAAACAGACCTAAGGAGAAGCAAGGAGGGGCCCCACCCAGGCTGCAGGCTGAGGCTCCATAATCAACCAAAAGTAACACAAAAGGTGAGTAAAACTCACAATTAATGGTGAAAATAACATTTACATGACAGTATCTCTCCAAGGAGAGAGCAGAATTTAAAAAAATAGAAATAAAAAATCAAAATATGCAAACAGTTGGCACTGAGCCAAATGGGATGTGACCAGCTGAGAGAGATGCACAATTTAAATTGTAGAAGATGCAGCAGGAAGTGATGGAGACAGGATCAGATTCAAAGTTTCATTTTGGGCATCAGCCTATCAGAAGACACCTCTGAGACCCATTAGTGATGACTTCAGAGTGCTGTAAAAGGTGCAATTGATAATACAAAGTTATGTGCAGCTAGCAGAGCAGTATTTTTGCTACAGACGAAGGTGCTTTCTCTTGAAAAGAACAACAAATGAAATAGTGAAGCTGAGGAGGGAGCAGAGGGGGTGGAAGAAAACAGGGAATTGGGGAAAAGGCGGAGCTACTAAATGAATAATTCATTAATTGTAGGCGTTCAAGCAGCTTGGGGAGGGTGGCGCACTGGCACTATAACTTTTTGATTCTGATTTTGGTCACGACACCAGGAGTACCCCTGCAACAATTTAAGAAAAATGTGTAAGAAATGTATCGAATCTCTGCATATTAACCAAGCTTGAGCTAGCTAAACCTTTAACATTGCATTTAAAGCAGGAGAGGTGTGGCCTTCTACAGTTAGTGAGCTTCCCAACTGTCACCTGTGAGCCCCTTATTGGTCAGAGCGCACTATATAAAAGATGAAGCCAGAGAGTGGTTTCCAAACAAGAAAGAGAAAAAGCAGTGGGACCTCAGCTCATACTGGCATGTTAAAATTTTAAGTGTATGTAACCTACCTCTTTCCCCTCGTCTAGGGGCATAACTTTTCATTGCAGATGGTCCAGGGGGATTGAGAGGGATTACCACAATGTGTAACACTCCAAGCTAGTGCACCACAAATAAAGATAGAAAAAATAGCTGTTCTACCTCTCAATGGCTTCATCACAAGATGCACTCTCACCCCAAACCTCTGGCCACCAGATGCAGGACCTTCAACCTGCAGCCTTCTTCTGTCTATTCTGAGCTCCCGAGCCCCTCAATCCCATTGCAGTATGATAGACACCTTCCGGAATTACAATTTATGAAATAAATTAGACACAAGGGGGGTTCATTTCATGCTCCCCCTTCTAACTCAAACAAAGAGAAAATCACTACCAAGTTTCTTCCCAACCAGCTTCTTTATTTTAGCACCTGTACCCCAAATGATTTCATGAGCACAGGGGTCCCATCTTTAATCAAATAAATAAAGCAGCTCCATGGGGCTACAAAAACATTGAACAATTCACCTAAGCTGGACTTTTTGAGCAGCATAACTGGTATACAGACAGTACAAGCAGGTTATCTTCAACTCTTAATTCTTGAATGATTTACCCAAGCAACCTCCTCCTTTGAAGACCCTACAGGCTCCTGGCTCACTGGCCCTAGTAAGCCAAATCTCTCACTACCTCTCATATTCTGGGTTATCCTTTTCCTCAATCTCTGTCCTGGTCTGGCACTGGTCAGCTGCCCTGTCTCCAACATGGAGAAGCGGGTTGCTTCCCCCACCTGGACCCTGGACTTCAGCCCAAATCTCAAGGGATACCAGGATTTTTTCTCTCTGACCCAGGCCCTGTAATCCATTCCCCTCCGCTCTAATATGGACCCTGAACCAGCCAGTGCACCCTGCCTTATGGTACCAGTCCCCCATGGCCATGGACTTGCTCTCTCTCTTCTACTGGTGCACAAACCCAGCCCTGCTCCAATACCTGAGCTACTCACCTTTGAGCTACCCTGCCACTGGAGACCCCTGAACCCTGCCACTGCTCAGGCCCTCCTAAGCAACCCAGTCCTCCACAGATGGTGCCCATACTCCTACTGAGCTCCCAGATGACCATTCGAGGTTGGTCCCAGCCTCTGGCCTACATTCCTGCCAACACATTCTTTCATGGGCTCACACGGGCACCTGCCTATCCTGGCATTCTCCTACTACCTACATCTCCCTGTTCGCGATGACTCAGGTACCTGGATGATCATCCTCCACTCAGAGCTCCCTTCACAGCTTTTCAACATCATGTCACTGAGATGTTGTCCTTGTCGGCCACTTTGGAAGGCATCCCCCCCACAGGCCCAACCCAGACCATCGAGCTCCCTTCTTGCCTGCCTACTCTGCTCCTCCAGCTTCAGGTTTAGTGCCCAGGCTGGAAAAGGCCCCAAAACTTCCTGTCTCCAGCCTTATATACCTTCTCTAACCTGCCCTCTGCTGCCACCTTGAGGTGTCCAGCTGGGATTAACCCACCAGGGCACTAATAAAGTCCCTAGATTGGGGGGTAGGAGGGGGAAAGGGGTTCCTAATGGGAGCATAAGCCCCTCCTGCAAGGGGGGTTCAGGTAGATACCTGACCGATGAAGGGGTCACCTTGTCAGCGGTGGTCAGGCTAATCCATATTTGGCCAAATAATGAGACCAAGGACCCTTTAAAAATGTTAAAATTATGGAATGAAGACAATGTAATAATTGAATCAACTTAAATGAACTGTAAGCATTCAAGCAGCTTTGAAGGAGAGTTCTGGTACTATAATTATCTGATTTTGATTTTGACCACACAGTAGAAGCACCTCTACAAAAATTTAAGAAACATTTATAAGCAATATGGTAAAAGCTGTGTATAGGCCAGGGTTGAGTTTGCTAAACCTTTACTATTGAGATTTTAACATGCCTGATGTGGACCGGGGCATCCCACAGGCCAGAATGATTTCTGACACAGGGAGTGATGAAGCCAATAAGAAATCAGGTGTCATCCTGGACCTAATTCTGATGAATAGTGATCACACCAAAAACATCAGGGTCACTGAGTCACTTGGAGGGAGTGACCACCAATCTATGTGGTTTCAGGTTGACATGGGAAGTGAAGTACTGAACACAAAAACACATGTTCTTGACTTCAAAAAGGCAGGTTTTGTATGCATGGGGAGGATCCTAAGGGAAAGACTGAAGGAATCAGGAAAGGCATCGGTTAGGAGGATAGATGGTCCGTAATTAGGGAGGGGGTACAGGCAGTCACCACAACCTGCCTTAAGGGGAAGAGTAAAATAAGCAAGAGGGGGGAAGCTTCTATGGTTTACAGAGGAGATGGGAAGAGCAGTGAGGGAGAAAAGGGCTTCCTATAGGAACTACAAGAAGTCCCAGAGGGAAGAGGACATGGCAGAAAATGCAGGACAGCTGAAATCCACTTGCAGTGTAGTAAGGCAAGTCAAGGTGCAGACAGAACTAAGAATAGCTGAGGAGGTCAAACCGTCAAAGAGGGTGACAAGATCTTCTTCTGACATGTGGGAGAAATGAACAACAAAAGAGGAAACAGTGATGCTGAGAATGGGGACAGAGTGGGTGGAAGAAAACAGAGAAAAGGCAGAGGTGCCAAATAAATACTTATGCTCTGTCATCACTAAGGAAAGGGATGGGCCACTACCATAGGGGATAATAGGGATTGGGAGCACTGGTGATGAGGGAGGAAGAATAAAGGAAGACAGAGTTCTCAGTTGCTGAAGGCTCTCAAGGTGGACAAGTCCTCTAGGCCAGATGGTACGCACCCAAGGTTGTTGAGAATGTTGGCAGCAGTCCTTGAAGTGCTCCGGCTGGCCAATTCAACTGCTTGCTGGAGACAGGGGTGGTTCTGTGGGAATTGAGGACAGCTGATGTGGTGCCCTTGCACTGCTGCACAGAAGTTGACCTAGGGTTGAATTGGGGAACTATAATGAGAACCATCCTAAAGGAAAAGTTGGTTGAGTTCCTTGAGACAAATGGGCTCCAAGATAGCAGGCAGCATGGGTTCATGGCAGTGAGGTCACGTCAAACAAATTTGAGCAGCTTCTTCTTTAGGGTCACTAGGATAGTGAACAAGGGCCAAGCAGTGGATTTCAGCAAGACCTTGACTCAGTCCTCACAAGAGGGTGATCAAAAAACTGGCAGATATGGGGAGAGGGGAGAAACTAGCCAGGTGGGTGGTAAGGGATAGAATGCAGCAGGTGATGATTGGAGGGAACACTCCTTGATGGGAGAAGTTATTAGCAGGGTCCCACAAGTGTTAGGGCTTGGTCCAGTCCTGTTCAATGTGTTCATCAATGACACTGCAGATGGCATCAAAGGCAATATATGTCTTGGATGACACCAAGCTCTGCAGGAGGGTGAACACTGAGAGGGCATAAGGGATCTAAGGGAGGAGTTAGAAAGGTTTGAGATCTAACAATCGGAGTTCAATGCTAGAAAGTGCAAGCTGATGCACATAGGGCATAAGAACCACAGGGCTGAGTATAGTCCTGTGGAGAAAAGGTCACTGTCTCGGAGAAGGGGAATTACCTATGGATTGCAATTATAGGTGTATTGAAACCATCAATGCCATGCAAAAAGGTGTCAGGAAGGCAAATAGGATGCTGGGCTTTGTGTCATGGTGATTCTTCAGCAGAAGGAAAGAGGTTATTCTGCTCAGTACAGGTCCAAGGTGCATCTGCATCAGGAGTACTGTGTGCAATACTGGAACTCTTACCTTAAGAAAGACATATACTAGATGGAGGCAGTACAGAGAAGGGCTACCAAGACAGTTTGGGGCAGCAGGATATCCTGTATGAACAGAGGCCAGTGAACTTGAATATGTACTCACTTGAAGAGAAAAGAGAGAGAGATGGGACATGATGGCGACCTTCAAATACCTTAATAAGGCATTAAAATGGGCTACATAGGGAATCTTTTTTGCAAAAGTGAGGACAGAATCACCAGACAGCACAACTACAAATTAGTTGGGGGGGGGGGGATACAGGAAGGAGGTCAGAATGTACTTTTTCATTGAAAGAGTGGTGGCAGGATGGAATGCACTGCCAAGGGGAGTAATAAATCACAGTAGAAGTTGGGGGTTTAAATGAGGGTGGCATAGATTCAAGGGGAAGGTTAGGATGACAGGGAAGGGGATGGAGCATCATGTTATATAAGCACATGACCTCTGCATTGAGCAGATTTTTTTTGTAGTTTAAAATTTTTATTATTGTTATTTTTAGCAGGATGCACACACATAGACTCAATGTTACACAGGCAATTCTGACTCAGACCGCAACATTTGGTAGGGCCAGATAACTGAATAAACATAGATAAAACATACAATTTTGCAAAGTACATCTGGAGAGTGTAGCATAGAATAATATAGATACTGCAAACATTTATTCCAGAGATTGGCAGAGTGAGTGTAGGGTCATTGCCCCATACGGAGTGAAGTCTATCGGTATTAACATATATCACAGGTAATTTGTGAAAAAGAGGCCTGAGTAGAGTTCTAAATACTCCACATAAGGTGCGTCCTTCTGACATGCATACTGTAATATCAACTATATACAAAAAGGCAATCTGTTACTGAAAAATGGGCTTAGCCATAGTAAAAATCAATAACTACCAGAATACCAGGTCCTAATAAAGGGGAGAAGAAATCAATCTAGGAAATCTAGAAAATTTAAGAAGTAGCACTGGGATGTGTATCATGACAGTACTTCGACGTCAGATAGGGTTGTCAGCATTTGTCAAGCTGAGTGGATGTGCCTTGAGCAAAGCTAGAGATCCTTTCAAATGTAGCCCCATGGGCAAGAGCCAGGAGAAACTCATGAAAGGTGGGTATCTCTGGGGTTCTCCATCTCATCAGTATGAGTCTCTTGGCTAGTGCCCCAACCAGTGTGACACATTGTGCCCCTGGACAATACTGCGACATGCTAGGACTACAGCAGCCCAGAAGAAGTAAAGAAGGATCAGGGACAGTATTGGGGAACACCTGTTTACACATGTCCTAAATTGCTAACCAAAAGTGTTGAAGGCTGAGGCAGTTCCAGAGTATATGAACAAATGAGCTCCTTGGTTACTGCATCTCCAGTAAGTGTCAGCCGAGATGAGTCCCATCTTATTGAGTTTGGCTGGGTCTCTGTACCATCTGTGGAGGGTCTTATTCATAATTAGCCGTGTACATCCGTCCCAGCGGGCCGAGTGGATTCTTATCCCAGAGGAATACTGGGATGCATAGGGAGGGGCATCACAAGTAGAAAAAGGGAAGTGGTTATCCCTCTATACAGACAGTTGGTGAGACCCCATCTGGAGTACTGCGTGCAGTTTTGGAGACCTCATCTACGCAAGGACATAGACAGGATGGAAGCAGTCCAGTGGAGGGCAACTAAAATGGTGAAGGGTCTACATCAGAAACCATATGAAGAGAGACTGAGATAGCTTAATATGTATACCCTTGATGATAGGAGGGACAGGGGGGACATGAAAGAAACTTTTAAGTACCTCAAGGGAATCAACAAAGTCCAGGAGGTAGCATCTTTCAGAAAAGAGATGTGTAAGAATGAGGGGCACAATTTAAAGTTGGAGGGGGACAGCTCAGGGGTAATGAGGAAATTTTTTTCATGGAGAGAGTGGTGGACGCATGGAACCACCTTCCTGGAGAGGTTGTGGGGTCTAAAACAGTGGGGGAATTCAAACATACATGGGACAAACATAAGGCAATTATAGTGGGGGCTGCAGGAAGTAGGCTGTTGGTTAACTAGAATCTGCAGCTTATCCAATAGGTAGGGAAAATGGGCAGACTGGGTGGGCCAAGTGGTCCTTATCTGCCATCAAAGTCTGTGTTTCTAAGTTTCTATGTTATCCATCCATGTTCCCATTTCTGCTCTGAAATAGGAGTCTGCAGTTATTTTTCCGACTGTGTTCTAGCCTTTTGGGTAGGGTCTGTGGATGTTTCTCTGACAGCATTGTATATTCCGCTAGCCTTATTCCTGGTGCATTTTCCCCATGTTGTTATAGGATACGGGCCTTGCTGTGGCCCTTTATTGTGGGAAGAATTGGGTAAGTGGGATACGAAATATCTAATCTGAATATATCTCCAGAAGTGGGAAGCCAGAAGTTGATATCTCATTTTTAAAGCCTTTACGGAGTCTATTGTAGTAGTTCCTGGGAGTAGTAAGTCTTGTATCAAGGAGATGCCTTGTGCCTCCCAGAATTTCCAATGAATTGTATTGTTCCCTACTTTCAGAGCCTGATTTCTCCAAAGAAGTATGCATTCTCAGGGAGCCAGGTCATGTCCCAGCAATGCCACAGCTTGTCTCCAGTATTTTATTGATAGTAGTATGGGGGAAGGCCCAAAGGTAAAATTTTTTTGCCATACAGGGTCACCACTGAGGAAGGTGCATGGGTTAAGGATGCTTCCAACTGGAGCCAGGATGGAGAAGCCTGTCTGGTTTTAGAAAAACATCTAAGGGTCTGAGCCAAAACAAAGGCCATATGATAATGCTATAACCAAGGGAGTCCCCAGCTACCCTCTTCTCCAGTGCTGCCACAGCTTAAATTTACTGTATCGAGGAGGTGACCCCTCCCAGAGGAAATTGCCCATCAAGGCTTCTAGTTTTTGGAACCATTTCTGCAGTATAGGCATAGGTAGGTGAGACAATAGATAGAGCATTTTAGGTGCTGCCATCATCTTGTTTGAATCTATTTTCCCAGCTAGTGAGAGCTTCAGTACCTCCCATCTCTCTATATCTTGTCTGAGAGAATCAATCAGGGAAATGAAATTTGCTGCAAGCATTTTAAGTAAATTTGGGTGTAGTATAATGCCCAGATATTTTATGCCATTCAGAGACCATTTCAGCCCCATGGCAATTAATTCTTCTCCAGAGGATATAGAGTTCAATGGAAGGACCTCCGTTTTGGAGTGATTCAATTTTAGACCTGACATCTTGGTAAATTCTGCCAAGATGTTAAAGATCATCTGAATCCCTTGTGAAGTATGTTCCATAGTAATGAGGAGATCATCAGCATATAGAAATGTTTTGAAGTTGGCATCACCCACTTGTATAACGGGAATGGAATGGGAGGTCCTAAGCATGATGGCCAAGGGCTCTATGGCTAGGATAAACAGGAGGGGGGAGAGGGAGCAGCCTTGTCTCATGTCCTTCTATAATTGGAAGGGCAAAGACAAAGTGCCATTTGTCAGAACTGAGGCCATGGGGAAAGCATGTAGTAGCTTTATCCAAGAAATGTAACTTGATCCTAGACCCATTATGGAGAGAGTATGGAACAGGAAAGGCCATTCGACCAAGTCAAAGGCCTTTTCAAAGTCTGTGGCTAGGGCTACGCTACTGAAGGTTTTTTTGAAATTCTGGCATAATGCATTACAGAAACCAGCATTCTATGATGGTCTGACCCTAGACGGCCTTTAACAAACTCAGCTTGGGAAGAAAGAACCAAGCCCTGCAGGAGAGGTTTAAGCCAACTTGTGAGAACTTTGGCCAAAATTTTGGCATCGGTGTTAATAAGGGAGATGGGGCGGTAGCTACCTGAGGACAGTGGATCTTTTCCTTTCTTGGGAAGCACTGTAATAGTGGCTTCCCTCATAGATAGGGGTAGATGCCCTGTGAGTAGAGAGTGTTGAAATGCCCAAACCAAATATGGGGCCAGATTAACTCCCCAGACTCTATACAGATCTAGGGGCAAACTGCCTCTCCCAGGGGCTTTATGGGGATTCTTAGATTTAATCGCCCAGTTTACTTCCTCAGCTGTTATCAGAGCTTCTAACAATTTAGTATCGCTGTCCGGGATTCTTGGAATGGGTAGTGAAGTTAAAAATGTTTGAATCTTAGCCGGATCTGGGGGTTGGGGAGATGTATATAGATGTTCATAGAACTGAGACATGATCTCATTCACGCCTCTATTCAAATGGCAGTGATCCCCATTTTTGTCCGCTACAGCATGTTTCATCTTAGATGCTTGTTGATGTTTAAGATGGTAAGCCAGAAGCTTGCTGGCCTTTTCCCCTCCTTCCCAGAATGCATGATGCATCTGTCTAAGATTCAACTCAGCATGCCAGGTTAGATGAGCATTGAGGGAGATTCGTGTACTAGCCAGTTGTGCTAGTAAGGATGGAGATGGAGTTGGATTATTGAGAGATTTATATTAGGACTCCAGAGTGTATAATTGCTTCTCTAATGCCCTCTGATCCGCCCCATGGCAGTGCCTCCTGGCAATTGCAAAGGCAATTATCCTGCCACGAATAGTAGCTTTGAAAGCCTCCCAGAGGGTCAAATCAGACACCTCACCATTGTCATTGTTAGTACAATATTCTAGCACTTCAGGACCTATCCAATCTAGGAATGTCACATCTTCCAGCAGGAGAGGGTCCAAGCACCATGTAGGGGTCTGGTAAGTATCTTGTTCTCGTCTAATCACTAGTTCCAGAGGAGCATGATCTGAGACATAAATCGGGTACATCGAGGATTTAACAATCCTCTCATATGGCCCAGAGGAGATGAGCCAGAGGTCTATTCTACTGGATGATCCATAGGTCAGAGAAAAGCATGAATAATCATGCACCCCTGGGTGCAAGGTTCTCCAAGCTTCCAGTAGCCTGTGTTCAGACATTAATCTCTGTGCTGCTTTCTTAGCCTGCCTGGGTGGTTCAGGGGTTTTATTACTTCTGTCAATAGAGTGATGTAGTGTCAGGTTAAGGTCCCCACCTAATAGTACTGGAGCTCTGTTTTTATTAAAGTCCAAAAGAGCCTGATTAACAGAGTGAAAGAAATGTGGACAATCCTGGTTGGGGCATAGACATTAGCCAGGACCAAAGGGCCTTCCGAGGTTTCAACTTCAGCTATGGTCCATCTCTCATCCTGATCTTGAATATGACCCTTCACTTTCCACCCCAAATTTTTATGAAATAGTAAGGAGAGTTCCCATTTACGGGAAGCTGCCGCACTGTGAAGCTCTTCAGCCACCCAGCCTTGTTTAAGCTTCTTAGCTTCACCAGAAGAGAGCTTTGTCTCTTGTAGAAAGGCCACCATAGGGCTTGATTTTTTAAATGGAGTAAAACTTTTTTTTGTTTAATGGGTCAATTAAGCCCTCTTACATTCCATGAAAGAAGCTTAGTCTTCATTTAAGCCATAATAAATCACGACTGAAAGAATGTACAATAGGAAACAATAGGAGATGGGTCTGTATCCAGCACGGTTTCCCGTCATTCTCCCATACCAGGTATTTAGAGGGCACATCACAGCCCCAGTAATTAGATTGCCATAATAACCAATGAAACACCATAATTCAAACTTTTTAACTTGAAACATCTGAGTTTTAAATTTCAGAATGACCAATAACAGAAATAACTTTAAACAACCTCTATTAACATTGCCAAAACCCCAACCCCCCATTTCTCCATAATGCAATTCCCCATATGACCAACAGCCGCTGTATGTATCAGCTGTCAAGCAGCCCAGATACCAGTGGAGGTCGCTGGGAGGTGGGTAATTCCTTGAGCCCATCATGACAGTTTGGACAACTGAGTCCTAGAGTATCTCTTCTTATTACCCCAAATTAGAAAAAAAAGAGCGTTTCCTGCACGGACGGCCTTGTGAATTTCTGCCCATCAGGCTTAGTGTGGTGATAGTGAAGACCTACCCAAGTCCCCCTAATATTACTGGAGGGAGCAGGTTGTATGAGGGACCATGGGAATAGGCCCATAAGAGCACAATCCATCCCCCCAGCCTAGCTAGTGAGCCAGTGCATACAGGTACAGGTTACCCATGTTAGAGGAGCAAAGAAAAAAATAAATCATGTAAATAACTGACCAGACAGAGGTCCTTGAGCAGATAGCGGACCCTCACCTGGACCTGTTAACCACCTTTGCACTTATGGGCCCAAAATTACAATCCCCAGTCAGAGGGGGGTGGAGAAGGGGAGAAGACTAACCAAGGTTACCTTATAATCAAACAGATCTAGCGATGTACTAAGTCCGGTTGTATCGGGTAGAACTTATCCCCCAAAAGGTATATCAGCAATAGTCAGCCCACTGATTCAGCAGCGGGAGTAGGCACTACCAGAGCACTCATGGATGGCACCAGGACAGGTAGGGCTTACGGTGGGAGTAAAGGCCTCAAAAAGAGTACCTGCTGGTTCATCTGTCCAGGAAAGGCTTCTTGTACTTAAGGATTTATTGTCCTCCGAGCGTGGTCACCTAGGGGGCAGAGGCAGGTCATATGGAACATCTTTGGTAGGTAGATCCATCAAGGCCCTGTATTGATTGTTGTTCATATCAGGAATATGTGAGCTTTGAGAGACACTTGAGTCAGAACTTCCACTGTGGCTTCTGGAACGGAGCCGAGGAGTTTTGTCGACATGCGCCCTTTCGATCCGCGACCTTCTCCTATTCTTTTTTTTTACTGCCTGGAGATTTTTGAGAAGTTGCCCAGGTGGAAGTCTGGGGTTGCTTGGCAGACTGAGGAGTATGTGTAGATGGTGGGTCGGTGGTCTCAGGCATGCAATTTCTACTGGAGCAGACTGGGTGGAAAAGACCCCAGGGCTTCGGGTATCATGCAACCTATCCCAATTTAACTTGGGAGCTTGTGCTGCTAGGAAGTTTTCTGCAGATGATGGGTTGTCAAAGATCCATGGTAAACCATTGATACTGATTCTGAGGGAGGCAGGGTAATGGAGGGAGTACTCAAGACCCAACTCGGCACACGCTCTGCATGCTGCTGCAAAGGCTCTTCGTCTGGTTGTTACTTCCTGTGAGTAGTCGGCAAATACTTGGATTTTATGCCCATTCCAGAACAATTCTTTTTTCTTCCGAGCTAGCTGTGTAATAAGTTCCCGGTCTTCAAACTGGAAGAATTGGGCCAAGATAGTGTGAGGGTGACCACCAGGTGCAGGTTGAGGTGCCGGAGTTCTGTGGGCTCTGTCAATCTCCCATGGGGTCTCGCATTGCCAGTCCAGCAAGGGGGAAGCTCTTTCTGCAGAAAAGAATTGGAATCATCTCCTCACAGCCCTACGGAAACCCCACAAACCTGAGGTTATTCTGGTGGCTGCGATTTTCGAGATCTTCCACTCTAGCACATAGCAGATGTATTAACCTTTCCTGTTCTTGTAGTTTAGACCCGGCCTTATGCCTGCCATCTTCTGCTTCAGTGAGCCTATTCTTAGAAATACAGGCTGTTTGGGACAAATCCATGATATTCTCAGTATTCTTTTTAGTCGCTATATCTAGATTGTCCATACGATGAAGGATCTAGGCAAACATCTGCCGAATTTCGGATATGTTGCCCTCTGGCTGCATCAGCGTTGAGGTGGAATCCATCCTGAGGATGATGCAGGCTGAGTGATGGAGCTGAAAATAAAGTGTATAGCTGAGAAAAGTCCGGTCACCGTGAGCCAATTGGGGAACAACTAAACAGGTGAATGCCAAGTACACTTATAATGTTAGAATCATGCTGTTATGCAGAAAAGGACAGAGTATTTTGCAGGATTTTAAGGGGATTTTAGAGAGCTCGAAGCTCAGACGTCCATTCGGTTCAGCTGCTGGCTCGCCCCTGCATCAAGCAGATTTGATAGGTCATTAGGCCTTCTTCTGCTAGCCTTTGGTATGTTCATATGTAATTCTAATTTTTGTGGTTCCAGGGTGTGCATTGGGAGAGGATGAGTGCCTCTGGGATCATTAGGTTTCCAGTTCTCCTGCTAGTACAGCTGGTAATGCAGAATAATGGTATTCTGAGGAGGCCTGAGTTCAAATCCCAGGTGGGGCACTTATTTATGCCTACTTTTAAATGTATTTCAGCTATAGGCACACCACACTCCTTACAGGTAAACATTTCATTCTAATTTGTGTAGCTCCAGTGTGTGCATTATGAGAAGGTGAGAGCCTTTGAGATCCCAAGGTTTCCAGTTTGTTTTCATAACAACACAGCTGGTAGCTAAAAATGTCATTCTAATTTGTGTGGGTACAGGGTGTGCATTATAAAAGGATGAGAGCCTTTGAGATCCTGAAGTACCTCAGGGTATGGCTTCTTTACAACCACTTTGACTTCTCTGAACACGTTAATGTCACACATAAAAAACTCCACCCTAAATTGGGAGCATTGTACCACCACCACAGCTGCATTCCACTCTCCAGCCCATAGAGCTATCATACAGAAAATGATCCTCCCCGTATTCGACAATGACAACATAGTTTACAGCTCTGCTTCCAAATCTGCTTTCTAGACTGGACTCTCTCTTTAACTGTTCCTGTCACTTTGCTTTAGACAGCCCTACAATCAATCAATCAATCAATCAATTAATCAATCATTCTTTATTTCTTTAAGGTGCCTTTCTTAAACCAAGGCGCCTTTACAAATGACATAAAACAATAAATATTTAAAACAAGATTAAAATAATTAACAATTATTAAAAGCTACAAGTACTCATCACTGTATTCTTTATAAGTTCCTCTCCTTTCCCTCCCTTGAAGTTAGGCATATGGCACACTGCTCCTCATTTATTGCCAAGTATTGGTTTGGCTCCCTCCCTTCCTACCTGTCCTCTACCTTCTCCCTGCCTTGCCCCAACTCCTATGCCCACCGCAGCTCCCACTCCCACTCCCTTGCACTCCCCCCTAGATCCTACGCTGCTGGCCAGTCTGCCTTCTCCTACCACTTTCCTAAGCTCTGGAACTCCCTCCCTTTCCCAATCCATTCAGCCACCTCTCCCTACTCTCTGTCCTCCCTCCTGCATAGCCTCTCCTCCCACACCTGCAACTGTAACCTGTAACCTCACCTAATTTCTCCCCTATATCCAATCTATCTTCCTTTCTCTATACCACCCCCCATCTTCCCTGTTCCTCCTTTTCCCCCCTTTCACAACCCTATCCCATTCCCTCTACTATCTCACCCTGCCCCCTCCTCTCTGCCCACCTTTCCCTACTCCTCCCCTTTCTCCTCTCCTTTCCTCCTCCCCCTCCTCTCATAATCCTTTCCTTGCTCCTAATCCTTCCACTCATCTAGTTCTCCTCCCTCACACCAAACCCACCTGTCTTAGTCCTTGACCGTAACTCTGTTTCTGTGTTCCCCATCAAGCCTGCTCCCCCCTCCAGCATTGTAACATGTATTGTTCTACTACTACCCGGTCCTGGCACACATTCGACTTGCAGCTATAATTTTCAATGCAGCGGTGCATGGTTTAGGAATTCTCACACTGTCTGATTATCTATTTATTCATCCGTATGGATTAAATCCATGTTCACAATTTACTGTACATAGCTGCTTTCATATTTATTTATCTGGTGTTTACAGTTGTAACACATTGTTTTCAACTCTGAGGGTGGGATATTCAAAGCAGTTGCGCATTGTGCAACTGGGTTGTGCATGTGCAACTGTGGAAATGCACCATAGAATGATATTCAGCAGCAGCAACTGTGCAGCACAGGTAGCAGTGTACCAATGCGCAATGGGAGTGTATGCATGCACAAGTGCAGGGGGCATAGCCATGAATATGTGGCACAGTGGGAAATTCAACACCGGACAAATGGCGCAAGCATGGAGCAAATGGCATTTGCGTGGAGCACACTTGAGCCCATGAAAACAGGGAGCAAGTAGGTGAAGGACACTTGCGCCAGAGGGGAGCAGGAGAGAGGGAGACAGAGAGGTCAGCCAGAACCACAGTAAGGGTGAAAGAGAGGGACAGAGGCAGTGAGGGTGTGATACTGAGTGAGAGAGTGAGTGTGTGTGTGAGTTGGTGAGACAGGCAGGGAGGCAATGGTGTGCGTGTGTGCCTGTGACACCAAGCACAGGAGGGGCAGCACAGAAACCCAGAGGGGTGGGAAGCAGAGGTCACAGCCAACAGTCCACCAGCTGGGAGCAGGTCACTCAGGCGTGGGCCCAGTGGAGCTGTCCACACAGCAGCAGACAGCCGGGAGGGCCAGAGGAGTCAGCCGCACTGGGGGGACAGCACAAGAGGGGCCATGTCTAGTGCCACCTTCCAGATGGAGGCAGTAATGAGGGATGTGGGGAGGCAGGAGGCAGCGCAGCGTGGCAGTGGAAGGGCTAGTTGGCAGTACGCCCGGAACAGGTGGTACTGTGCCCACATCACCTTTGAACAGTACACCGAAACAGAGATTGTGGGCCAGTAGCAGCTGAACCAGGTGATTTTGAGGCAGCTCTGTGAGCTGTGCAGTAAGGAGATGCAGGCACCCACTAGATGGAGCCACGCCCTGACAGTGGAGACAAAAGTAATAGCTTTCATGTGCCTGCTCGCCACAGGCACCTTCCAAAGACCAACAGGGGACACCACAGGCATAACCCAGTTGGCCGCATCATGGCTCCTCACACAATTCCTCAATGCACTGCTGCCACATGTTGTGGAACACTTTCACTTCCCCAGCACACAGGCAGAGTGTACAGCAAATATGCAGGAGTTCCACAGAGTATCACATATGCCTGGCATGCTAGGGGCCATTGACTGCACCCATGCACCCATCTGCATGCCACCTGGCCTAGAGGGGGTAGCCTACATCAACAGAAAGGGCTTCCCCAGTGTCAACTGCCAGGTGGTGTGCGATGCCAGGGGGCGCATAATCAATGTCTGTGCCACACACCCTGGAGGAGCACACAATGTCTTCATCTGGCACAGCTCGGCACTGTGCCACAGGTTTGAGAGTGGGGACATCCCCACTGGCCACCTAGTAGGTGAGTATGCTGAGACCACGGGCAGCCTGGTACAACAGGGCAAGGGGTGGGGGCCGCCAGGGTAGGGGCACTGCAGGGTGCAGCTGGGAAGGATGGGTGGTGCAGCAACATAGTCCACCAGGCTAACCGTATCTCACTCCACACAGGCGACAGTGGCTACCCACTCTGGCCCTGGCTGCTCACCCTATACCAGTGCCCATCGACCCCTATGGAGGAGCGATAGAATGAGGTGCATGCCAGTACATGGGACATCATTGAGCATGTGTTTGGGCTGCTGAAGGCATGGTTCCATTGCCTGGACAGGTCTGACGGTGCCCTAGAGTACAGCCCCTCAAAGGCCTGCAGCCTATTCCTGGCCTGTTGTATACTGCACAACATGGTCACCAACTATGGGATAGCTGTTGAGGTCAAAGAGAGGAACAACAGTGGGGACGATGTGGCTGCTGGGCCATGTGGTGGTGGGCAGCCCTCCACTGGGTGAAGGGAACCCTGGCTGAACAGGATTCCCTGGCAGCACCGGGACACAATTGCAGAGGAGCACTACGGAGCATGCAGGTAGGTGAACATGCCCCCATGCATGGAATGGCGACTGTGGCATAGCACACAGCCATGTGTGGGTGTGCCCTGTGGCATGAACAGTGGGGGGGGCATGGCTGGGCACGAGGCGGGACCCCAAGGCAACACGCAGCACAGCACAGCACACCCCACCAACACACACCCACCAACCCACTCACCCACTCACACACCCCCACACATCCCCGCACACACCCACACCCCCCCACATCCCCTGCACACTCCCACACATGCACACTGGTGCCTGCAGGCATGCTCCAGGGTGCTGGCACCAGGCGTGTATCAGACGCAGAGCACCGGTGCACAGAAGCATCTGGCGCTGTGTTGGCATCCTCATGCACACCCCACACTGGCCAGCGGCTGGGTAGGTGTGCACAAGGCCAGTGTGTGGTGCCATTCATGGATGCCACGTCCTTGACATGCACATGCACACACCACACCTATGTGCACACAGGGTGACGGTAGCAGACTGCGGACAGGGAGGCGGGCACATCAAGACCACCACATGGTCGCACAGCCACCATGGACATGTGGACGGCCCTACTGAGACCACCCAGCAGACCCAGGCTTCGCGACGGCCACAAGGGGTGTCTGCGACAGTCCCCCAGGGGTGGTACTTTGGGAACAAGAAAGTGTCCTCACAGGGGTATGCAGGCTCCCGAACAGGCCTGCATTGGGCATGCCAGGAATGCCCACAGTGGATCCCAGCATCGACACTGAGGGGTCGCTGGACGCCGTGACCGAAGGGTGGACAATGCACTCCACAGGGTCAATGTTGGCTGGCCATGCACCATGGTGGTCAGTGGGGCAAGATCGACTATGACTGCAATGGTAAGATGAGCCAGGGCTGCGGTCATGTCCTCCCACAGTCGATTGTTGTCAGCAAGGAGCTGCTCAATGCCCCTGTTGCGCTGCTCTGCAGCCTGGTGCACCTCGCCGTGGAGTGCATGTACCCCTGCCATTTGCAGCACCTATTGCCCAACGGAGGCCTGCAGCAAACGGGTGTGCTCGGGCAAGGGGTTGGCGCCCAGGGGTGCCTGGGCATTGCATTGTCCCATGGGTGGTGATGCTGCCCACCCCCCCGCTCAGGTGGGTGCTGCACAGTGGGGTCCCATTGGTGCTGCTAATTCACTGGCGCACCAGCGGCAGGTGCTGCACCTGGCCACCCAGCATCCCCAGCCATTTTCCACCCCTCTGGCCACTGTGCGCCATGCAGCGCCTGTGCGGCTGCACCACCACCGCCACCACCATCCATGATGCTGATGTCCATGGTGACCCTGGGAGAGATGGCAGGTGGGCAGACAACCTCCACCAGGGCACTGGCAGTGCTGCCAGGGAGGGTGATTGGTATGGGTGCCTCCTTCTTGACTGCACCACTGCTGTCCAGGACAATGGTCATATCGTCATTGGTGTCGGACCCAACCCCGATCTGTGTCTCTTCACACTGTATGCCATGGCTGGTATCCTGCTGGAACACAGCCAGTGCCTTGTCCACCACCACGCTCAGGATATCTGACCAGACAGCGGTGGTGTGCTGCTGCCGATCAATCAATCAATCAATCAATCAAAATCTTTATTTATTCAGGCGAACATCATTGAGCATAGCTCATTTACAAGATGGACCTGAGTGGTCATAACAAAAAAGGTTACAGATTGTATACAAAAACATGATATTGAATAAGCACAAATACAATCATTTATGAGTGAGATAGATGTACACATATTTACATATATACAAGGCAAAGGACAGTAAACCTAAAACCTAATAAAGGAGAGAAACAAACAGTTTAGTAGGGATAAGCTTGGATAATGGCACAAGGTGGCATATATGTATGAGGTTTGATGGGGAAAGGACCAGAGGAATGATAGAAGAATATGGATGAGCTTTAAAAGAGGGGGTGGAGGAGAGGGGTGTGGAGGGTGGGGGTGTGGAGGACTAGGCCTTGTGGAAGCAGTTGCACGAATCTGGGATTAGGCTGGTGTACAGCTTTTTGAAGGATGTAAGAGGAATCAGTGTATCCATTTTCAATGACTTTTGATAGAATTCCAGATAAGTGCCAGGGAATAACTGATTGCAGCTCTTCCATACCGGTGCAGGTGATAGGAATCTTCAGCAGGATCAGTTTGTTGATCCTCAAGGTGTAGGGCCTGGATGTGATCCGTTGAAGCAGTCTGAGATGTAGGAAGGGAGTTTGTTTGTCAGTGCTTTGTAGATCCAGATAGCAGCATTTTTTTCTTCTATGTTGCAGGGATGTCCAACTGACTGCATTGATAGAGAGCAATGATGGGTGCTAGAGGAAGGTCAGTAATGAATCTAATAGCTCTATGATACAGGGGTGTCTAATTTGTTTAGATGGGAGAGGAGCAATGACCATAGAGGAAGTCAGCATAATCAATGAGGGACAGGAATGATGCTAGGATTAATCTTTGTTTGGAATCTTGGTCAGGTAGTGTTTGATCCTATAGAAAAGACCAAGTCTTTGTCTTAGCTTTTTCAGGAGCTCTTCAACATGGGTAGTATAGTCTAGTTTATTGTCTATCCATACTCCTAGATATTTGAATTTGTCTACATATTCCAGATTTTTGCCAAGGATGGTAGAGAGTTGTGGGAGGGTGAATGATGGGATAGTGGAAGAACAGTTCTTGGTGGCAAAGAACATAGCTTTGGTTTTCTTGGCATTTAATAATAATTTCTTTTCTAATAGGTTGTGCTGAAGGAGGAGAATTCAGACTGTAGGAGCTCACAGGCTTTTGATTGGTGAGGATTGCTCACATATAGTACAGTGTCATCTGCAAAAGGTGGATATTAGATAGTGAGATATTGGAATCAATATTGTTGATGTAAATGGCAAAAAGGATGGGACCCAGGATGGAGCCTTGCGGTACACCTCTTAGGAGTGGTTTAGAGGTAGATAGATCACCTTCATTTTTTACCAGTTGTAATCTTCCGGAGAGATAGCATCGGAACCATTTAAGAGAGAGTGAGTCAAGGCCTATGGAGTTCAGAGAGGAGATTAGAAGATCATGATACACAGTGTCAAAGGCTTTGCTTAGATCCAGAAACACAGCACAGGTATTATTCTTTTTGTCTAGGGCAGTCTGCCAGTCATTTGTGACTTTTGCTAGTGCAGAGATGGTGCTATGCATAGATCTAAACCCAGATTGAGCTGGATTTAGGAGATTGTTGGTATCAAGGTAGGCAGTTAACTGAGAGTTTACCAGCTTCTCAAGCATCTTGGATAGTACTGGTAAGATGGAGATGGGCCTATAATTATTGAGGTCCATGGGATCACCTGCCTTAGTAATGGAAACACTTGAGCTGTTTTCCATATTGAGGGATAGAACCAGTGGCAAGTGATAGATTGAAGAGGTGGGTGAGGGGGGTTAAGGCATGCATTGCTACTTTTAGAAAGTAGGGATCCAGGGAGTCTGCACCTGCACTTTTGGTGGTATCTAGCTGGAGTAGAAGGTCTTCTACTTCTTTGAAGAATATTGATTTGAATGAGAATGTGGAAGCAACCTTTTGTCCCTCAGTAGATTGTAGGTTTAGTGATGATCTTAATAGGTTTGCAGGAGAGGAGTTCGAAAGCCAGGCCAGCTGTAGTGAAATGATCGTTAAAGGCATTCAAGATATTTTGCTTGTCGGTGATTTCAATACTATTTAATTGCATTTTGGGTGGTAAGACAGGGGTAGAAGTTTGACCTAGGATGCCCTTTATGGTACCCCAGAACCTGGAAGGGTTGTGATAGGAGGCATCTAGTTCAGCTGTGTAGAAGGCTGCCTTGGCATTTCTTACTTGTTTTGTGCAGGAGTTTCTGGCTTTTCTGAATTGAAGCCAGTCATTTGGGTCCTTTGTTTTTCTTGCCCTTTTCCAGAGTTTGTCTCTGGCAAGCAGTGCGGATTTAAGGTCGGCAGAGAACCAGCGACAGGATTTGAGTTTGGTTCTGACACTGGTGAGGGGTGCATGTGAATTGAGGGCACTTGTGATTATATCATTTAAGATTTGAAGAGCTGTCTCTATTGAGGCTGTGAGATAGAATTCTTGCCAACGTGTGGTGTGGCACAGATCATGGAGATATCCTGAAATATTAAAGTTCTTTTTTGACCTTCGTGGGAGGAATTTTGCAGGATTGGGTGGCTTGATTGTTGATCTAATGGCAGCTATGGGACAGTGGTCACTTATGTCACTGAATAGTACTCCTGCATAGGGATAATGATGAGGCTTATTTACCAACATAATATCCAGGAGTGTGCTGTTGAGAATATTCTTTGGGTTGATCCTTGTTGGTTCTTTGATTAACTGAGAGAATCCATAGGTGTCACAGAAGGTTACCAGGGGTGCAGATGCATTAGTCAGCCAATTCAAGTTCATGTCTCCTAAGACGATGGTGTCTTCAGGGCCCAGATTAAGTATAGATCCTAGGTGGGCTAGGAGTTTGAGGCCCAGGATCAGGCCCCCGGACGCCAGTGGAGGTGGAAGGCCAGTCCTCCAGGGCTGGGCTTGCCCTCATGGTTGACACCACTGCCCCTGCCACTGCATGCTGGCACTCCAGTGCTGAAAGGGAATACAGTCGCATTAATGCCACTGTCACACAGCCCAGCCTCCCCCGGCCACCACCCCCCCTCTGTCCCAGATGCTGATGTACCTCCCATGCAGGGATGGGCTCCCACCAGTCTGACAGTTGCTGCCAGGCACCCCCTCAATGGCACTGCACTGCATGGTGTCCGCCACTATCTCCTCCTGCCGAGTCAGCTGTGGCACGTCAGCCTGACCACTGCCCATGGCCTCACATGTGGCCCAGATGGCTGCTATCTTTTCTTTGATCCTGTGCCTGTCTGTACCAACCTTCTTCTTGCACTCCTACGCTGAACACTGATGGCTGCCCTGCTGATTCACAGCCTCTGCCACCTCCACCAGGCTGTGGCCCTGGCCTTCGATGTGCCGGTCATGCCACTCAGCAGCAGCTCCCTGTTGAGGTACACCTCGAACAGGGCATCCGCCTTAGTAAAATTGGGCCTATGCTTCAGTGCAGGCCCACGCTCCTCACCGTCCTCACAATCGGTCACAATACTACCTGTGGGCAATAACATGTGGTCAGTGTCTGCTGCAGTCCACACCTCCCACCCATTCCACTGTGTTGTTGATCCCTTCAGCGGTGCAGCTTATCTCAGAAGGTTACAATACCGGTCCATGTCCTGTGCTGTCTCACAGTGCCTTTCTAGTGCATTGCATGCAAATGAGCAGATGCGCAACTGAAATCAAATGCAAATGCCCTCGAAGCACCTTGGATAGGCTGATGAGCTAATCTGCATATGCTGGCTGAATATCGCGCTGTTGCACCTTGCTCAATGGACCTGCGCTGGCTCAAGTCATGACACAACGTTGTGACGTGCACAGTGCGACCATTGGTATGCATGTGCACTCGGCAAGTGCCTACGCCACCTGTGCAGCATACGCTCACTGCGCAATAGGTGATATGGTGCTCAGCTGCGATAGGGCACATGGCACTTGAGCACTATACGGCCCACGGTGCCCATGCACCATGAGGCAAATGGTGCTCGGGGGCCATGGGGCTAATGGTGCCCGGGTGCTGCCAGCCCCATGGTGCCCAGGTGCTACTGGCCCCATGGCACCTGGACATCATTGGCTCATAGGCCATAGTGCCCACATGCCCCTGTTGCGCACCCTGCATGGTGGTCCCAATAATGCACTCATGTACAGTGCGCATGCTGACCCCTGACCCCAGCCTTTCCCTTTGCCCCTCAGGGACCTCTGCACCACGTGACAGTGTGGCCATGCACATATAGCACATCCCTGGGGATGCGCGATTGCCATGGGCAGCGCACCTCTGTGTGAGATGCACATCCTGAGCACATCTAGCTCATGTACTACAGGGCACCATTTTGTTCAGCAGAGCAGCAGTACTGCTATGCTGCACCGCAACAGTGCATGGGCTCCCAATTGGAGCCAAATCGAGCTTGTGAACCAGGTGACCCTGGTGGAGCCCCACACAGGCTGCTTGTTTGGCCAGGTACCCCTTATCAGGCCTAGGACTGAAGTCTGGCAGGAGGTGGCCATGGAGTTAGAGCAGGCCACCGGTGTGCAACACACTGGTGAGCAGTGTCGCCACCACTATGGGGACATGCAGCGGGGGACCCAGAGCAGCTATGAGCACTGCAGGCCAGGTGAGTGTGCAATGCTTGTGTCTGTGCCCATCCAGTGTTCCTTGGAGCTGGCAGGGTGGTATGCCATGTTGAGGGTGGGGCGCCAGAGCCGCATGCCCTGTGGCCTGTGGCGGCCCGTCCTGTTTGCGCTGTGCCACCCCACCATGGCTGGGCTGGGCTGGTGTGCACGTTGTGCAGGGGAGCGCATATGGTGTTGCCAGGTACTGATGTGTACATGTCTATGTTTCCATCCTAGGCCCTGAGCACAAGAGGAGGGCAGGAGTGGCAGGCACTGTGGGTGGGCCATGGTGGGCCACCTCAGGATCAGTTCCCCAGGTTGCAGGCCACAGGGGTGATGCAGCTGGTCCGGCATGTGGTGCACAGCAGCATAAAGGTAGGCGCAGTTCCATACTACAGTGTTGTGCAGGGTGGGCAGCAGGGGTGGGGTTGAACATGGCCCCCTGTACACTTAGCCATTGCTGCTGTGTACTGCCCATGGTGTGTTTTGCACCATGCTGTGGCCATCGCACATGTGTGTGGCTGCCGCAGGTAGGCTGTGGGTGCGTCTGGCAGCCAGCTGTTTTGCTGAAGTCCTGCCACTGTACCATGATGTCTGCCTGCCATGTTAGTGGCAGATGACCCAAGGGTGGTATTGGTGTGCAGCGTTCTGCATGGCTGTAGTATGCCAGACTGGTGGCATGCTTGGGTGCACCCACTGCAGGTGGCCAGGGTGCCACCCCAGGGGCCCGTGTTACCACTGTCCATTGTGCACTGTGGGTGGGCCGGGGTGTTCCAAGCATGCACTGATCCCATGTTCCCTCCTTTGTCTTAGTTGTCCGGCATCAGGCACCCAAAAGCCACCTCCTGAGAGGATTCTTGTGGTGTCCATGGCAACACTAAGAATTGTACAGCTGCTGCAGAGGATACTCCAGAGAAGACAGCACCAGGCAGCAGTGGGGCATGGCCACCCGTAGGCCCTGTTGGCCCATGACCCCTGATGCATCCCTGTCCCTCCTTCCCTTGCCCTCCCCAGTCCCTTTGTCTAGCCATGACCGCTGTTCCCTTACCTCCCTTCTCTGGCTTAGGCCTGATTTGTATATAGGTTCCCCATTCTTTGTACCCTGTACCCCTGTTTGATGTATATATGTTCCATTGTTTTTGTTACCTTTCTATCATACAGTTATTTATGGTTACCCATCTGTGTCCAGGTCTGCTTTGCGGCTGGCGTGTGGAGCCATGCTGCAGTGGTGTGCATGGTGGCTGTGTGGTGCACCTGAAGTGTCAAGGGGGCTGTGCATGGTGGTGTTCACCCATCGGTCAGTGGCTGTGCCCTGGGGCAGCCGTGGGCTGGCTGCTCTGGTTGTGTGGTGTATGTGTTGTGTGCAGTTTGCCTGGGTGTTGCCGGCTGTGGACCGGGTGGCACAATGCATGCCATCCAGCAGGGGGTGGCAAGTGGCTGTCCACCCATGGCCATTTGTGCTGTCCTACCTACATTCACCACTGTGGTGCATGTGGGTGGGGGGTGGCTGCATTCTCATTCACCCTGGGCGGTGTTCCATCGTGTACTGGCCGTGCCTCACTCCTGGCACCCACGTCACCCTGGTGGCAGTACCTTCCATCCCAGTGGCTTGCTCCTTGCTGTGCCTGTGGCTGGTTCATATGTGTCCTGGTGCATGCACATAGGGCCCTTGTGCATCCCTGGTTGCGCTATTGCACATGTTGGGTTGCTCCATGGTGCACCCCAGCTGTGCTCTGGTGCATCTGTGCAATATTCAGCCTTGTTGCGCTGGTGCATGCCACCTTGTGCAACCTTTGAATATCACGCTTAGTGTGCCTTGGCACACTGGGGATGCGCTGTGCAGGTCTTGCACCAGCCTCTGGTGCATTTCTGAATATCTGGGCCTATGTATTTTTAAGTGTACTCCTCTTTCCCTTCCCCCAGGACACATCTGGAAACGAGCTCTTTTTAGTTTAGTACGTCTTTCCTCGTGAAACTTTTAAATAAATAAATAAATATTGAAATGTTATTCTCAGCAGTCCTGTGTTCAGCTCAAAGTTAGGCGGTTATTTCTTTCTCACTTCTGAATTGTATTTCAGCGCTACGCACACCACACTCATTTTAAATAAAAATGTAAGTCTCATTTGTGTGGCTTCAGGGTGTGTTATGAGGGAACATGAGTGTTTTAGGAATCACCAAGTGTCCACTTGCCCTAATAGCACAGCATGTAGTTGAATGGTATTCTGTGCAAGCCTGGTTTCAAATCCTAGCTAGGGTACTTATTTCTTTCTCACTTCTAAATTGAACTCTTGGGGGCTATAATAAACACCTAGGCACCATGATGATCACATTACTTTTATAATAAACACTAAGGTTTTGTAATAAACTTGTCAGTTTTACAGTACTGTACTTGGTTAATTATGAGACATCTCTCTTCCCTCCAACTTCAAGTCTGGAAACATAAAGCAGCAACTCAGACTGTCAGGGAGCCAGTCAGATTTGATTGTAGTAGAGTACTTCAACCAGGCAACACCTCTCTGCTACTTGTTGAGGCTAGTGTTTGTGACTCTAATCACAAATTTTCAAGGTAACTATTTCTTATTGAATTTTTTAACCATATGAAACAAAAAAGTAAACACAGAAAATTCAAATATTTCAGTAGAAACAGTGACACATTTTTTTTTCGGATTACTGTTGAAAATGTTCAAATTTCTTTAATATAGGTGTTGTTTTGTGATTATAGGAAGTTCATTTTTATGTTGCTTGCATGCATGTGCAAGAAACATAGTGCCATCATCGGAGATTTCAGAGGTGTGTCACCTCCTCCTCCAATTCAGGCAGTGTGCTGGCAGGCGCGGCCCCTGTAAGCCAATGCATTTTGGAGCTGTCTATGACACGCTCCAAAATGCAGTGGCATACAGTTGAAAGGGGGAGCTACGCTTGAGTGAGCAGCAATAAGAAGCTGCTCACATGCAGCTCCCACCTGCAAGCGTCACGCGCCCCGCGCCACTGTATAGCCGATGGGGTGCCCAATCCCGTGTCATTGACTTCGTTGTCTTACCCCGGCGTGGCAATCAGTCCCTTTAGCGGCCAGGTGCCCCAATCCCCGTCGGCTGAACGCCAACCCCCATCAGCCCTTGTGCCACGCTGGGAGCCCACCCATGCGGGCAATGTCCTCGTAGTCTTTTTTTTTTTTTTCTTTTACCTGAAAACAAAACGGTCCCGCGGCTTGTCTCCCACCCCCTCCACAACCTGCACCCACCCACTGTGCACCCAGCCTCCCCACACCCCACCCCATACTTCCTCCGGACTCCGGGCGACGATCTTCGGTGGACCGGAACACGTCTGCACTCTTCAAAGCCGACCGCGAACTGAGAAAATGCCGTAAGCTGTTTAATGGGCTAGATAGGGGTTTCAACTTTTGCATATCTCAGCCATTTTGGGAATTTTGCACCAAATTTTTAACATAGAGTATTTGGGACCCCTTCTCATGAATGATGTCACTATCATGGTGTTATTCGGGCCCGAAGGGTGATTTCGCGCAGTGACTGCACAGTGACTGCGAAATCACCCTTTGGGCCTGAATACCACCATGACAGTGACATCATTCATGAGAAGGGAGTCCAAAACCCCCATGTTGAAAATTTGGTGCCAAAATTCCAAAAAATGACTGTTTTATGAGCGCATGCCGCAGTTCCTACGCAGGCTCGTAAGTTCACGAAATTTCAATATTTTCACTCCAGATTTTCAACATTGCCATTTTACCACACCTTCTTATGAGTAGTACAGCTGTCATTTTTCACATCTCACCCAAAATGTGTTTCCGCCCATGTAGCTCAGAATGGCGCAGTCGGTGTGCGAAATCAATGTACGGGACAAATTAAGAAAATCACAGTGACACTGTTCATGAGCAGAGGTCTTAAAATGGCTATGTTGAAAATTTGGTGAAAAAATTCCTAAAAATGACTGTTTTACGAGCGTGCGTTGTGCAGTTCCTCATGCGCTCGTAGGTTTGCGAATTTTCAATATTTCCACTCCAGATTTTCAACATTGCCATTTTATCACACCTTCTTATGGTAGTACAGCTGTCATTTTCACATCTCTCCAAAACGTGTTTCCGCCCATGTAGCACACAATAGGCGCGGTCGTTGTCTTGAACTCAGTGTATGGGACACATTAAGAAAATCACAGTGTCACTGTTCATGAGCAGAGATCTTAAAATGGCAATGTTGAAAATTTGGTGAAAAAAATCCTAAAAATGACTGTTTTACGAGCGTGCGTTGCGCAGTTCCTACGCATGCTCGTAAGTTCGCAAACTTTCAATATTTACACTCCAATGACTTCCAAATACCTAAACAGCACATAGAAGCAAGCAACATTCGGCATTGACAAATGCTTGTTATGTATCCCATCAAACTGGATTGGATTAACAACTTCTGGGGCCATTGGTAAAGTGTAATGATGGGCCCCCCTATGGCAAGCCATTAGGGACATAATTCATAATCTCTGGCTCTATAGTAAAACACATATACTATATGGTAAAATACATACATCATATAATGAAATATATACATTATATAGTGAAATACATACACAATGTGAACCACATACAGTATCTACTGAAATATATACATCATATGGTGAAATACATATACTTTATACTGAAATACATATATTATATGGTGAAACACATATGCTATATAGTGAAATGCTTACATTGCATAGTGAAATACATACAGTAGCTACTGAAATCCACATACTGAGTACTGAAAATCCACATACACTGTATACTGAAACAAATGTACTATGTACTGAAACATATACACTATCTATTAAGATACATACACTACAGACTGAAACATCCACATAAACTATCTACTGAAACAAATACTCTAATAGATTGTAACACATACACTATATTTTGAAAAAATCTGCATACACTATATACTGAAACAAATCACTATATATTGAAATACATACACTATCTATTGAAATGCATACTCTACACACTGAAAATCCACATACACTATATACTGAAATAAATGTACTATGTACTGAAACATATACACTACCTATTGAGATACATACACTACAGACTGAAACATCTACATAAACTATCTACTGAAACAAATACTCTATAGTTTGTAACACATACACTATATATTGAAAAAATCTTCACACATTATATACTGAAACAAATACATTATATATTGAAATACATACACTATCTATTGAAATACATACACTACACACTGAAAGAAAGCACATACACTATACTGAAACAAATACACTATATATTGAAACATCTACACTTTATATTGAAATAAATACACTATGCACTGAAAAATCTGCATACACTTTATACTGAAACAAATACACTACATGGTGAAACACATACACTGTGTATTGAAACACATACACTGTAGACTGAAAAATGCACATACACTATATACTGAAACAAATAAACTATATACAGAAATGGACTATGTTCTGAAACTACCCATTCCCCTGCCCCTTCCCCTTGAATGGCCTGCAGCTGAACTGCTTGTCTGCTGCATTCAGTTAGCTGCTAGCTTGAGAGGATGCTTAAAACTGCAGAGCAGGTAAACAAAACAGTGCAATCTCTTATTCTACTTCTTTATGGGATTTACATCTGGTTTTGCTTGCACACCTTTAATCAAATTTCAGAACATTGTGATGTGACAAGAAACTTTTAGAACTAATTTAAAATGCTCTGTTTTATTCTTTTAAATAAGTGCTGCCTTCATTTACTGTTAGACAACACATTTGTATAGGAAGCTAATACAGGATATTCCTAACATACCTGTATACATAGGGGGCTGCATGCATTTTTCCAAGTTAAATTGTTGATTGGTTTTATGTGTAATTAATTACTGTGTAAGTCCAGCAACTTATCTGAGCTGAATGCTTGGGAAACACTTCAGGAGCTGTGGAAATGTAAGCCAAAAATGTTGTTAGTTTGTACTCCATGGACTATGTTTTGATTAAGTTTTTATTTTAATGTTTTATTTAATAAACGTTTCTTGGTTAAGAAACAATGTTTGCTGCAATCCCTCTGTATTCAGTTCTCATCAGGAGTTTAGCTGGCATATGCATATAATTTGCATTGTTTTACTTAATAACTTTACTGTGATGCCTCACTGGAAGCATGCACAGTCTGTTTTGGGGTTTGAGCTTATCAAACTGTGTTTTATTTATTTTTTTTCCCATAGAGATTTTTATCTCCTTTGTCACCCTGCTACCCCTTTGCCCACTGACATCTCCAGCCCAATCACTTACCATCCACAGGACATACTTGCTCTGAGATCCCCCCCAACACACAGACACATCCCATGTGTTGGGACCAGGAAGGGGATGGCCAAGGTCCCTGACAAGGAGACACATATTAAGACAGGAGCAGAGCCTGGTTAGCAGTGCAGAATCTGCATCAGGTTGTTGGATCATTCTGCCACTGGGGGTTTTCTACCTTTGGTTTTATCCCCTGGGCAGCCAAGCATGCACTAATGCAATTGCATATAAAGACATGATTGCTTTGTGCCTGCCTGAACCCTCCCACTTATGCAACTCCACTGCCCTGCCAGCCCTCCTCAGCTAGGTGGATGTTGAAGAGTGGCGTGGTCAGACTTCCCCTCGTTGAGAGGAGAGCATTCCCTGAGATGCTTAATCATATCTCCCCCCAGCTAACCCCTGTGCAACCCAGGTCCACCCCCAAAACTGAGCTACTAGCATGGGAGGCAGTGCAATCACCACCAAGCTGCTAGGCCATCCCACCAGACTGTGTTTATATTAGTAAATAAAGACAGCATATAGGTAAAAGAAGAAAACAAAACTATATTTTAACTAGTCTGTTATAAACATTTTAACTCACAGCATAATGTTTTGAAATTGGATAATGGTTTTGCAAGCAAAATATGATAAAACAATACATAAACAGATAGATAAGATAACCCTTTTATGTTTACCTTCTGTATCTTAAGAGGCATTGACCAGGATTTTTAGTTAATTAGGGCCCCATTTTCAGAAGATTAGCATGCAGAGCTAAACATTACACTGTGGGAACAGCATGGTTGGATCGGTGTCATATTCAGCATCACCTGATGCTACCCTGATCATGTGCATGTGCATATATACTACTACGGTCATGCAAATGAGTAATCCTCTCCTGCATACAGAGCACAGTGCTGTATAAAAGGTTTCCCTAGTGACCATAAGTACCTCCTCCTATATTTTATACTCAGTCTCTAGGCTTCTAGTCCCTAGATGCTTGATTTCATACTTTTTGGCTTTGAACCCGAGCTGCCATGTCCCATAGCACTCTTTAAGATTTCTAAGGTCCCCACTCATTCTCTCCATCTGCACCTATCAATGCTATTACAGATTGTGGTGTCATCTGCAAAAAGGCACATCTTCCCTTCTAGTTCTTCTGTTATGCCACTTATAAAGACACTGAAGAGGACTTGTCCCATTACTGAGCCCTCCAGCATCCTTCTGGTCACTCTCTCCTCACTGGAGTGAGTGCCATTTATCACCACCTTCTGTGGCTGTGCGCTATCTCAGGTGCAGCACTTAGGAGTGCACAACACTAATCTTAAAATGGGGGCCCACATAGCACTGTAACAGAATTAGCACTGCATTGTGATAAGCATAGCTGGTACTATTTTAAAAAGCATTCTTCTGTGCAGTGCTAACCTGTTAGTGTGGCACTATTTTTTTATTTTGCACAGGATTACTAATTGCAACTAGGTGCTCATACAACTGGGGGTTACTCTAGTGCATATAAGGTATACAGGTATATTAAATGCTTTCTTGAAGTGCTAATACACTGCGTGGTTAGTGCTAGTTAATGTTTCTGGGAATCGTGTTTTAACTGCGCAAACGCAGCCTGCCAGCAACCCCCCACACACATACACACACTGTCAGTTCTGGACACAAAAAAATAATAATTATTTGGTAGTCTGGTAGTCCCCCACTCATCTAATTTGGGTAGAGTTAGAACATTTTTTCGTCATTCCTGCTGCTGTTATACTACACATATTTCTCAGCTTGTCTGGTGTGGGGGAAAACAAGTTTCAGCGTTAACGACTGGCTGGAAAATAACTAAAAATGCTAAATTATTTGTTGGGCCATCAGAGGGAAGAAGCTATTAAAGAGTAAAACTTCAGTGAAGGCTCTTGGGGGGAAAATACTGGGGACAGTCTGTGCGCCTTTTTCAGCAACCAGTGAGGTGTTGGGGGAACCTTGTACATGTTAATTTTGGTTGACAGTTGCTCCTGCCAATGGGGAGCTGCCAGAAAGCTCCCAAGGGGGAAGATCTTTGGTTTCAAAGTTCAGTTTGGTGGGAGCCCCTCCACAGAGAGGGGGTCTCCAGCCCCTAGGGAGAAGGTGGGATTGTGGGGCTGTGAGGGGAGCTGCCAGCCATCTGTCCCCCAGAGCTGGTTGTGCCTTTCCCCATCTAGAGAGAAAAAGAGAGGATTTTGTGGGCAGCTCTGCAGAGGGAGATCTGCAGTATTTTGCTGCTGCCAGAGAAGTTGCACCACAGCAATGAAATAGTTCAGAGTACAAGTTAAATGGATTGCGAAAAAGGATTAAGAAAATGGGTTTGTGTCAAGAGGATAGGGAGAAATCCTCTTCCGTTTTATCTGTGCCACATCGGTAAGACACGGTTGATCAAAGATTTTTGATGAGCGAAACAAAAGAGTAAAAAGTTCTAGCTGACCCTGGCAATGGCAAGACATCAACAGGAAAAGGGAAAGACAAGGTTAAAGGACTGTTTTTTGGCAGAAAAAATGGATTGTAGAAAATGGTCATGAAAACTGGATTTGAACCCAGGTTTTTAAGAAGCTGACAAGACAGCCTCTTCTGTCTGGAGTTGACTAGCACCTGCATGGTGAGAAATGGGACTTTCTTGATGTATTTTTGAAAAAGAGTTGCTGCACTTGTGTGTGAGCCAGAGCACAAGAGTGGCCACTGTGTTGGAGTTGAAAGACTGTGGGGGCAGGGGGCTGAGCGGTTGCTGTCTGGGTGGGTGCCTGCTGTCTGCTCCTGAGATGCAGCAAGATGGAAGACTTGTGTCAAATCCCTGGAATTTCAGACTCTGCACAGTGCCCCCAGAGCCTGATATTCGAGAAGGTAGCTGAGACTGCTTGACTACATAGAGTAGCAGGTAACTGAGGAAAGAATGGAAATGATCTGAAGAATCAATCCTAAATGTGCTAGGTGGGGAGCTCGCTGACCCCTATCAAGTGGGGCTGCTGGCGGTAAGGGATTGTGGCTTTGTGCCCAGGTGCTGGGGTGCTCTGACCTTTGGGGGAGCCAGACCATGAGCATGCTTCCATGTCTGGGTCCCTTGTGGCTGGTGGGTCTTGTGTGATGTCCTGCAGTGGGCCTCTGTGGGCCGGGGGGGGAACAGGGCTGCAAGACCTTGGGTTGCACTGAAGATCCAAGCTGCAGCTTCCACACCTTCAAGTGTTAAGCATCGGTCTTGATTCTGCGTCTACTGATCCATCCTCCCCAGGACTTCAGTCATGTGTGCCATCCAAGGACTAATACAGCAGAGCTGTGAGTGAGGGCAGGAATGGCCCTGCACCTGGAGAATATTATATATGTATATTTATCTGTGTTCAAGTCCACTGGCGCTGAAAGCCAGTTCAAGATTTAAAGACATCAAGGGAAAAATGTTGGCGGGTTGTTTGGTTCAGTTGGGTGTGCCAATACCAGCCAACCAGCTGCACCTCAGGCCTCCCTCTTGGCATTTAGGTATTTGGGGACGAAATTCAGGGGGTGTCTTTTTTGAACTGATACCAGTGGGTTTGGGTTTGGTAATACCTGCAGCAGTTAGATAGTCAGGTAGTTTGGTGGCTGCATTATCAAAAGGTGATTTGGGTTCAAATCAAAAGGGGGAATGCTGTTTGGGAAATGTTTTTGCTTTTTACCAACTCTTTTTCCTCTGATCACCGGAGATGTGTCCTCTCTCAGGCATCATCCCCAGTTCTCTCCAACCCAACCTGCCCCCATGCCCACACTCTGGGTCCCCACCCGAGGCTCCGCTAATGCCTACCTCTGCCTGGCGAGAGACCTCCCTGGTTTATCCATAGGGTGGGACTGCCTCTTCTTCTAGCACCCAAGACATCCAGTATCATCCAGGCAGAGGAGGCATGCAGAGGATTGGGACCCAAGTGGGTGGGGTCTGGCAGTGGGTATGAGGCCAAGGTGCACCATCTCCACCCACAACTCTAGGGTGTTTCCTTGTTCATTTAACAGAGTTACAATGGTTTTAAAAAGCCCTAAGGCAGAATATTTAAGCTTTTTTGTGAGTGTTAGACAGGTTATCAGTTTGCTAATCCCAATTTGCACCTCTAAAGCAGGATAATACTGCACAGGGTCATATGATTGCTTGGTTACCAAGTCAATAGACCATTTGTAAGGGGCCCTAATCTATCCTTGTGCACCTGTGTAAAGCAGCTGACAGCACCTTGGGCATAGGCACATTGGCATGCTGGGAGGGTTGGGGAGGTGTAGCTATCCATTAGTGCAACACTAGTTACTGGTTCCCCAAACCAGGTGTTATGGACTGTGAATTCCTACACTCCCAACACCTGGCCATGTCAGGCTACCACTAGCCCTGGTCCATGGCATAACTGTCCCAGTGTCCAGTGCCCCACCCCCAAATTGCATGCCTGTGTAATAAAATATCTGTCCCGTGTGTCCAACAGACAGCAGACCCCCCACTACTGATCAACTGGACCCCAATCAGACACTGGATAAGATCAGTTATTCCTAGGTACCATTTGCCTGATATCCAGACCAGGGTTCCCCACGTGTCCCAATTAGTAGTCTGGCAAGAGCTGTAATTCTTCCATGCCAGATCCTTAGTGTTGAGTGATTCCCCTGCCCCATAAGTATAATATCTATCCCCCGACCAGCCCACCCAGTACCACTACAACTGCCCCACTTGCCCCAACCTATGGTGTACGGCGACTAGCACAGACCCTCCACTCACATCCAAAGTAGCCACCAACTGCATGACAGTTCACAATCAGAGGCCTGCTGTAGTAAAAGTTGTTTCTATAGTAGGTGTGCAATCCTAAACATACAAACACTGAACTTGCCATCAGAAAAGGACCACTTGGCCTACCTAGTCTGCCTAGATGTTTCCTGCCTCATCTTCCTCCTCACATGCTGTCTGATCTCCATTGACCTTCCTGCCTCTTCTCTAATATACCGCTATGTCTACGCCACACATGCTTGAAGCTCCCTACTGTTTTAGTCTCCACCACGTCAGCTGGCAATCTGTTCCAGGCATCTACCAATATTTTCTCACATCTCTCTTGACCCCCCCCCAGCTTCATTGCATTTCCCTGGTCCTGGTGCTCTTTCACATTTGAAAGTGACTCCCCAGACCCTGTTCACTCCTGCAAGATACTTGTAGGCCTGTATCATGTCACTTTTCTCTTTCCTCTCTTCTAGGGTGTACATGCTGAGATCCCTCTGTCTCTCTGCTTAGGGTTTCTCATGTAAATCCTGCACCATTTTAGTTGCCCTCTTGTGGACTTCCTCCACCCTGGCTATGTTTTTTCTGAGGTTTGTTCTCCAAAATTACATTGCACTCCAGGTGGGGTCTGGCAACACCACCTCAATCCTCCTGATGGAGATACCCTCCCTGCACACCCCAGCATCCCACTAGCCCTACTCACTGCTTTGCAACAGTGCCACCTTGAGGTCCTCAGACATAAAAACCCCAACATCCCTTTCCTGTTTACTGACTGTCAATACCCCCCCCACACCTATACTCAGCTCTTGGTTCCTATGCCCTAGGTGCACATTTTGCACTTTTTGACATTGAATCCAACTGCCATGCTTTTTACCACTCCTCAAAATTCACAAGATCTCTGATCATTCTCTTCACCACTTCTCAGTGTCTACCCTATTGCAAGTATTGATATCATCTGAAAAAAGGCATACCTTCCCTTCAGTTCTTCTGCAGTGTCCCTACATTCAGAAGGCTTGGTCCCAGTACTGAGCCCTGTGGTACCCCACTGATCACTCTCCCATCATTAGAGTGAGTGCCATTAACCACCACCCTCTGATTTCTTATCCATTTACTAGCTACTGTACTAATTGGAAGGCTACAGTCTGCTTGAGTTTAAGGGGGCAGTGCAACCGGACACATTCCCATTTAGCCCATTTAAGGGCTGCTCTCCTCACTCCACACACAAGTATTTTTTCCTTGCCCCTTCATCCACCCCTCATTCTCCAGCATCATGCCTTTCATTCCCATGGGCTTCTTCTTAAAGTACTATTAGCCAAGGGAATCACTCCTGCGGCACCTCAAGGGGTGGAACCCTCCTCTAGGGTTCCTACCCTTCATACCCATACAGGGTGGTATATCCCATGGATAGAGAGGTGAACAGCCAACGATTATCTATGTTACACAAGCACAAAACCTGTTGCTGAGGCACACTGAACCCAATTAACCATTTTGGATCCCACTCCTAGGCCATTCAGTTTCTTTATCAGCCTCCTGTGTGGCACAGTGCTGAAGACCTAGCTAAATTGTGGTTCAATCATGTCCACTGCTCTCCCCTTATCTATTTCCCTGGTCATCGAGTCAAAAAAAATCTACTAGATTCATTTGGCATGACCTTTCCCCTGTGAATCTGTGCTACCTGTGATCTTGCAGCCCACTGGATTCAAGATACTCTTAACAGTCTCTCTTTAGTCTCTGGATTCAATTAATTTCCCCATGACTCAGGTAAGACAGACCAGGCTATATTTGCTAGCCTACTCCCTGCGGATGCTCTTACAAAATGGAACTATGTCTGCTCTCCTCAATTCCTCTGGAACCACTTCTGTTTCCAGTGAGTTGCTGAATAAGGCCATGAATAGAACAGCAAGCACCTCCCTGCCTAGTTCCCTTAATACCCTTGGGTGTATCAATCCAGTCCTATGGCCTTGTCCACCCTAACATTTGAAGTCCCTTCAATAATACTCTTTCCTTTGAAAATGGACTTGTATCCACTTCCCCCTATAGTATTCATGCTGTTGCTGCTTGGTGAACTGTCCCTGTCTCTCACCTCTGTGAAAACTGTAGAAGTACCTGTTCAGAATATACTGTATACTTTTTACTAATACCCTCTGTGCAGTCTTCCTTTATCATACTCCTTATCCTCAGAATCCCTCCCCTTGCCTTTTTCTCCTTGCTTATGTACCTGAAGAAAGTCTGGTCTTCTTTTGATACCCTTTGGCCATGCTTTTTTCTATCGGAGCCGTTGGTCCCTTCATTACCTTACGTGCTTCCCTCTGTTTTACCTGATACACCTCTATATCCTCATTTTTCTGTGTTTCGTCATACCTCCTGAATGCCACCCTTTTACAAGCTTTTAAAGAAGGCTATTCAGATGTATTTCCCCATGTCAGTGAAGTCTGTCTTCTTGAAATCCAAAATGTTTGCCATCGTGTGACTGGACTGGGCCCTGGGTTCCATGCTAAACTACACTGTGTGGTGGTTGCTGGATTCCAGTTGTCCCTCCACACAGATATCTGAATTTTGTCCCCATTGGTCAGTATCAGGTCAAGAATGGCCTTTTATCTGGATCAAGCACAAGCTGCCTTAAACCTGCCCCCTGTAGGGATTCCAGGATGCTTCTGCTTCTGGCTGAAGCAGCTGCCTGGGTGGACCAATCCACTTCTGGCATACTGAAATCCCCCAGCAGCAGGACTTCACCTTTTGTTGCCATATTGTGTATTCCATCCACAAGCTCCCTGTCCACTTCTTCCCCCTGTGCCGAAGGCCTGAAGATCATCCATTCATATTGCTGAGCCTTTGCCAGGTTCAAGGATGACCCACAGTGCCTCAGCCTTCCCCTGTTTTCCCTGTACCTCTGTCTCATTTATAGCCTCTCTGTCATACAGGGCCATGCTCCCTCCTTTTTTACCCTCCATCCCTCCTGAACAGAGCATAACCTGGTACATTAATGTCCCATGATTAACAGTGTACCATGTCTCAGATATTGCTACTATGTCCAGGTCTTCCTCTAATATCAATGCCTCCAGGTCTGGGATTTTATTTCCCAGGCTGCGGTCATTTGTTACCATGCCTTCCATGTTTTGCATCCTATCCCCCTCCTTCTCTTTGCTGCAGCTCTCCTGCTTCCTTCCCTCTCCCATCTGTGCTTCCTCCCCTCCCAGTTGTCTTTCTTATGTGGCCTAGATTCACTGCTTCCCACTCTGCTTCTGCTCTCAGTGTCCCAGACTTCAACTAATTTTCCTGCATGTTCCCAGGGGGATGATACTAAGTCGCCTGACCTTCCTGACTCCCCCCTGGCCATTTTAAATGCTTGTCACTGAAGTATTCACACTTCTTACTCACTCAGGTCACGTTCCCTGCTGGATGCAGGCCATTATCTTTATACAGGCTTGCGTTCATCCAGGTGGGGCCCCAGTCCCTCAAGAAGCCATAACCCTCCATTCCATGCCATTCCTTCAACCAGGAGTTGAATTACTGGATGTGGAGTGCCCTAGCCTTTCCCCTGCCATGGACAGGTGGCACCTCCAAGAAGGAGATGGAGTGTTTTGTTTTTTTTTACCAGCAGAGACACACTAAGCTGAAGCTTGTTTACAGCTGTGACCTGGGAGAACAAGGAAGTTAAGTGACTTGCTCAGGGTCACACAGTATGCATATGGGGGCTGTGGGATTCAAACCCAGGTCTCCAGGTTTGCAGCTCAGAGTCTTAAACCACTGCACTACACTGCCTTATTGAAGTGTTCCACTTGCTTCAGACTCCCCCAACTTCCTAAAATCCTTTTGGATTCTAACTTCTTCTACTTTGTCTCCTGCCAGGTCATTCATCCCCAGGCGGACAATAACATCCAGTTCCTCCCTCCTTGCCATTACCTTTGTGATCCTATTGATCGACCTTCTCATCCCACTATGCAGTGCCTTCTGAAATGCACTTTACCTCCCTCTCCTTCCTGCTGGGTTCCCTTAACTTCACTCCTTGGGCAACGGAGTCTCCCACCAAGAGATGCTTCCTCCTCCTCCTCTGGGATTTTCTTTCCCCTTCTCCTGGTGCTGCATCGCTGAGGCTGTGCCCCTCCACCTTAGTCTCAGCTGTGGGTGCCAGTGTGGGGCTAGCCCACTCCTCTAAAACAGTGAGGGAATTGCTTAACCAGACTGGTTGGTGGATGTCCTTGAGACACCTTCATGGCAACTTCCATCCAGTACCATAATGGTCCTTTTTATGTTATCTTGTGTGCACAGTGCAGACAACATATAGTGGTAGCAGATTTTGAAGGTGCAGTTGTGTTGTGGCCAAAGGCACCACTGCTTTTTTGGGCTGGGCACTGTGGCACAAATGAAACAGCATGCTGTCTATGACAGCACTGCAAAAGTGTGGCACCAACTTGAAACAATTTTGCCACTGCAATGAGGGTGCTCCCCATCATTGCAGGGCATGCCCTGCCTGGCATAACATTTCAATGAACATGGTTGAGGCTGTTGCCATCTGCCTTTCATAATCCCTAGCAAGCTGACTTTGGGGTGCCCAATCCCCCTGTTGGCATAGTTAACCCCCCAAGATTGTATGGCACACTGGGAGCCCACCCCAGTGTGCCTCTGTGTTCAAAAGCTGATTGCATCAGCATTTGCCCCTGCCCACAGCAGTGTGGCTAACATCACACCACACACTCATGGGACACACTGGGAACCCACCCCAGTTGCCCAACATTTTCCTTGCACCTGTAAAAAAAAGAAAATGGTCCTCAGTGTTCTTTCTTTTATTTTTATTATAACCTGAAACAAAGAAAATGGTCCTTTGCCATTGGGTCCCCTCCCCCAACCTGCACCCACCTTCTGCACACCCCACACCCCAACCCCCACCCCATACTTACCTCCAGAGTCCAGCGCTGTGATCTTTGGTGGAGCAGGAACAGACTGCACTCTTCAAAACTGACCACGAACTGAAGAAATGCTGGTAAGCTGTATAATGGCATCAATGGTGTGGGGTCAACTTAAGTGGATATCTCATCCACTCTTGTGACTTTTGGCTCCAAATTTTCAACATGGGGTTCTTGGGACCCCACCTCATGAACTCAGTCACTGTCATTTCATTATTCGATCCTGAAAGGTGATTTCACGGTCACTGCGCAGAATCACCTTTTGGGACCAATTAATGAAATGAGAGTGTCACCGTTAATAAGATGGGTTCCTAAAATGCCTATGTTGAAAATTTGGAGAACAAAGTCCAGAAAATGACTGTGTTATGAGCATGCATTGTGCAGTTTCCATGCACACTTGTAACTTTGAGAACTTTTAATATTTTCACTCCAGATTTTCCAATATTGCCATTTCTTCACACATCCTTATGAAAAGTAGAGCTGTCATTTTTCACATCCTATCCAAAATGTGTTTCCTCGCATCTGGGGCAAAATGCCACAGTTGCTATGGGAAATCAACATTCAGGACATATTAACAAAATCATAGTGCCACTGTTCATGAGCAGAGGTCCCAAATGCCTTCATGAGGTGGGGTCACAAAAAGCCCATGTTGAAAATTTGGAGTGCAAATACCAATAAACGCCCAGGGCATTAAGGTTTCTAACCATAATATCCCACCCTGTATAGACTGACTGGTATCAAGGGGTGACTTGGATTTATCGGTTATCGGTGGTCACACCATTCCACCCCACTCCACCCTGCAGCCAGTGACAGGCATCAAGGTGTGCCTTGGACTTTTATTTCCCAAAGTTCACCCCATTCTTCTATACTGCACCCATCTCAATGTATTTTGTTATGGAATGGGGTGAGCATAAGGCCCGATGGTCCCAAGGCACAACGTGACACTTGTTGAGTCTGCAGGGTAGGATGATCAAAATGGCATGAGCTTTATGGTCAACGATCCAAAGGCACACCTCAATGCCTGTCAGTCTCTGCAGGGTAGTGTGTTGGTGCGTCACTTCCATACTTCACTGCCATTCCTATTATGCATCTCTCTAACTCCTGCACTACCAATGCCAATGCCAGCAGTACAACATTCAGCATTGACAAATGCTTGTTTTCTCCTGTTTTTGCTCACTTCCTTCATGCAGATGCTGGTTGCCTTCCCTATGCCTTTACTTAATTTCTCTACTGTTCCTCTACCCCTCTCTGACAATCCTCCCCTGCTAGGCTGCTTCTGAAGAAGTCTCTGATTTCTTTAAAATCCAACCTACTAAAGTCCAGGACCATCTTCTTTTTGTGGCTTGCCTCTGCACCCATTGTAATACTGAACCACACTGTACAGTTTTTTAAAAAGTATACTCATTTAAGTATTTTTAGATTACTTTTTTTTAACTTGGCAGCATTTATAAAATACTTCACTTACTGAAAAGAGCAATTTTTTACAGACTGTAATAATTTATAATGTCTGCATGTAAGATGAAGAAGTTGGCATAAGGAACTGTAATTAATGTATGGAAGTTGAATCAACTTTAACTGCCAATAAAACAAAGTTTTAAAAAAAAAAGAACCACACTGTACAGTCATCACTGGTTCCCACTGGATAGCCCACTATGGCATGGCTAGGCACTATCACAGCCTCCAGTAAGTAAGGGATTCAGAGGAACAAATGGAGAAAGCATATCCCAAATAGGATAGCACCTTTACTCCATGAGTCATTTTCAACTCTCAGCATGCTAAGTTCATAGGGCAGGAAAGGTGCTAGTGGGACATTTGCTGGCCCATATGAGCTAACTAACATTTCCACACAATGCCTCTGTGCATGACTTCATGGAGGAATTATACAGAGCAGTGCCAGCCCCCACCTCCTCATTGCAATTCAGATGCCCCTGATATAATAAAATGATCCCTGGCATCTAGAATTTCCCCACCCTCTATCACCATTCAGATGTGCCTGATTAGTATATTAAGAGGACCCCTGTCACTATAGATCACCCTGATTGCAAGTGTGAGCCCCTTCCCAATTCCACCCATTAAGGTCCTTCCACCCCTCTCCCCATGGTGGCTCATAAATTACCACAGCTGCCAGTCCCTCCCACTGCAACAGTGACAGGTCCAGCCCCTCTGCCCACCACCTCGGCTGGCCACTTTCTGAGTGACAGGAAGTGAGCACACACCTACTATAAAAACAGATGTTCTACAGTAGGAATGCACTCACTCCCCTTCACTCAGACAGTGATCAGCCAAGGTAATGAGCTAAGATGCTGTACTGATCACAGTCACACGGAAGTGGCTGCAATCTTGGGTAAATGGGGGGCCAATGGGCAAGGGGTAGCCGGACCTGGCTGGATGGCTTTGGAAGGGGGCTCAGATTTGCAACTGGCAGGTGGGGCTACTAGATGTCAGGGATCGTGGAAAAATAGAAAAACAGAAACATAGATGATGGCAGAAAAAAATGGTACATCCTGTCTGCCCCTATTTCCCCTATTAAACCTCAGAACCTACTGTCCATACAGGGTACTAGCCTTCGCTATCCACTCCCTTGTTCCCCGCCCTACTACTATCAGCCTGAGTAACCATTATACCCTTCACTTTTTCACAGCCATGCTTGAAACCATTTATGGTTTTGGCACCTGCCATCTCAGTTGGCAGACTATTCCACATTTCCACCACCGTCTCTGGAAAAAAAAACTTTCCAATATCCCTCTTGAACCTCCCTCCCATCAGTTTCTACTTGTGCCCCCATGCCCTTGAACTGTTACTCACGCTAAGCAGTTCTTCTCCATTCACCTTGTTTATTCCTTACAGGACCGTGAAGGTCTCTATCATATCATTCCTCTCTTGTCTGGTCTCCAGTGAAGACATGTTCAGAGCCTTGAGCAGATCCTTGTATGATCCATCCTATCAGCTCTGAATCATCCTGATCACCCTTTGTCCTTATCTTTTCTGAGGTGAGGTCTTCAGAAGTTCAGAACTCTGAACAGTATACCAGATGCAGCCTCACCAATGATCAATATTGAGACAGTAAACCTCTTTTCTTCTACCATCAGAACCTCTTCTGGCACATCCTAGTATCCTATTTGCCTTACTAGATGCCTCACTGTACTAGCTTGATTGTTTAAGGGAGTCACTAATGATGAATACTAGGTCCCTTTCCTCAGCTGTAGTGGTCAGCTGTACCCCTCCTATATGGTGCTTTGTCCTGGGATTCTTGTCCCCTAAGTGAATCACCTTGCACTTTTTGGCATTGAATTTCAACTGACAAACCTTAGGACAACTCTCTAATCTTTACATGTCACTCTGCAGTTTCCTACTTCCTCCGCCTCTGCTCTACCATGAGCTTGGTGTCATCTTCAAAGAGAAACAAACACAGATTCATTCTCAAACTTTGTTAATGAGCATACAAGAGTCAGGATGGATCCCTGTGACATTCCGCTCTTGACTTCCCTCACTTCTAATCTGACACCATAATCATAACCTTCTGCTGCCTCTCATTCAACTAAAGCCCCCTAACCCCCACCAAAACACTGCTTATATTTTCCTTCAAATCCCTGGACCCCACCCCCTTGTGCCGTGACCTAAGCCGCTCTGATTGGTCCCCTATCTCATTGATCTGCTCCACTGACTCCATGCTAACATATTTCAAAACAAAATTCCTCAAAATATGGTACTGCCATGCCCCCCAGAGCAGGACATAAGAATAGGTACCCCACCTCCCCTAGATCATGGCTGAGCTCATAGCTTACTTGCAAGTGCATTATTTGGCCTGGTTAGAAAATAAACGTAACGCATCCCTCATGGCTTCCAGAGGTATGATCACCTCCTCAGCACCTGTACCACAGCAATAAGCTTGCCAAAGGTGAGGTATTTTACATCTAACTTCAGTACCAACATTGGTTACCTGTCTAAATTGTGAAAGGCTGTCACAATCTCTTCTCCCCTCCCACTCCTTTGCCTGTCCTTAAAGTCAGTGACACCCCTATCTCTAACCTCTCCATCATCACCATAGAGATGTAATTCCTTTTCATCACCTGCACCTCTTCTCTCCTCTCCTTTCCTCCCCTCCCTCTCCCCTTCCTCACCTCCCTCTCACCCCTGCCAGCCTGCATGATTGTCATCTCCTTCCTTCCCCTATTGTTTTTTTTTCTGTCCGGTAACTCCATCCTTTATCACCAATACATTTCCCGCCCTTAATCCTTCCAAGGGTAAGAGCCCAGATGGACTGGATAGCAAGCTCCTCCATCTCTCTGCTTCTGCAATCTCCTCCTCATTGGCTGACCTCCCTAACTTCTCTTTCTGGTGTTCCTCCATCCCTGCTGACTGGAAGACTGCCATTGTTATTCCTCCTCCAAAAGGTGGCGACCCATCTGGTACTAACAGCTACCGACTCATTTCTCTCCTCCCTCCAAAATACAGGAACAAATTATCTTGTCAGAACTCTCTCCTTTTCTGGACTCTTCTTCCTTCTTCACCCAATACAAGTCTGACTTCTGCAAAAATTACTCCACCACCATCTCCCTGCTCAAGCTCACAAAATCCATCCATAATGGTATGGATCACAGCCTCTGCTATCTTCATCAATCTAGCCAAAGCATTCAACCCTGTCTACCATCCCGATTATTAGCCAGACACCAGGCTGCAGGCCTCTTTGACTAAGCCATCAACTGTTCCACTCCTACCACAGGGGTAGGTCCAAGCAGTAAAAATTGGTGACCCATTCTCTCCTCCCTGCCTGTGTCCACTTGGGTCCCACAAGGATCTATGTTAGGCCTACTACTTTTTTCCATTTTCCTTAATGAGCTCCCCTCCGTATGCTAGTCTGCATCCATTCACATGTACACGGATGACACGGTTCTCTTCACAGAAGGCCCACAGACTCCAGATGGACTTTGATCAAGTTCAGCCCTGACCACACACAAATCAGCTTTTCCTCAATGCCAAGAAGACTGTCTCCATGTCCTTTGGCGCAAGGCACAGAATCTCTAGGCTCTCTCCGCTTCCTACTTTCCATTCCCTGGATGGCTCCCCTGTGGAGGATGTTACCACCTTTAGTTATCTTGGTATCTGGCTAGACCAGCACCTAAACTTTTCTGAACAAGTGGATGCTATAGTCAAAAAGCTGCACTCCAATTTGATGCACTTTACAGGAACTGTGACTGTATCCCACCTCCAGCATACTGTGCTATTATCCAGAGAATGATCCTCCAAATGTCTGACTATGGCGATGTGGTCTACAGCATAGCCCCAGTCACTACCCTTGCCAGACTGGACACACTCTTTAACAATTCTGCCATTACACTCTCGACTATCCTTCTTGGACTCACCACTGTTCTATTTATAAATCTCTCTCCTTTTCTTTTCTTGTGGACAGACACCATGCCCACTGTGCCAGCTTTGGGCAAATCTGGTTTGTTTCCCTACCCTCCCATCTCTCTGACGTCCCCCCACAGCCATACCAACAGAAGCTGAAATATTCGAACCCTAGCAGTCCCTTCAGTTTCCACAACCATCAGCAAAGCCACTTTCAGCCACTGCTTTCCTAAAATCTGGAACTCCCTTGCCCCAGCCATTCATCAATCTCCCTCTCATGGGTTCTTTCAAACCACTTCAGAGATCTCACCTCTCCCTCCTGCACCGCTCTAGTTTTCCCCATTGCTCTCCTATGACTTGTTTCCAGTTTAGTTACAGCTATAATCTGGACCTTATACTTCCACTCTAGGCATTATGCACAATGTTTATAGCCAGCATTGATTTAAACTGCTCTGTATTTGATCACCAACATATGTTTGTGGCTCCTGACTGCACTGTATATGCATTGTTGATTGTTTGCTTATCACTCAAGTTCTCATGTCTTGCATGTATTATTCCCAATGTAATTTGTGGTTGTGTACCACTCTGCTCTATGTATGTTATGTATTTTGAAATTTTGTGTTACCTAAGGCCCAACTGTACAAGTTCCCCTTCCCCCAGGATGCATCTAGAAATGAGCTCCCAGCTTAGTATGCCTGGGTGGGGGGGCACTAGACTCCAAGGATCATTTTACTGTAATAACTGGAGCCATTTAAACTGCGATCAGTGGTGTAGACCCTTTACATGCCAAGGATCATTTTGGTATACTACTTGGGAGCATCATAATGGTGACCAGAGGTAGGGTGACAATATGCACCACTGTGTGCTCAAATGAGGGCAGGATTTTTGGAAGCAGTAAACAGTATTGCAATTTCAGTTGTTAAGCACTTTCAAAACCTTTTATTTAGCACTGCACTCTGTATGCAGGAGGGGATCCCTCATTTTCAAGGCTTTAGTAGTACATATGCACATGCACATGATCAGGTTAGTATCTGGGGCGGCTAAATATATGTACCTGTTCAACCATGCTGTTCTCCCACATGGCACAGTGCTTAGATGTTTATTGTTCCACTAACCTTCTGAAAATGGGACCCTAATTGACTAAAAATCCCCTGCCAATGCCTCTTAAGATGCAGAAAGGGAACAAAAATGGATTATCTTATTCTATATCTTTATGTATTATTTTATGTTATTTTCCTTGGAAAACCTTTAATCAGTTTCAAAACATTGTGATGTGTCTTAAATATTTATAACAACTGTAGCTGAAATACAATTTCATCTTTCATCCGAGTGTTGTTTTTATTTACTTATAAAAATACAGTCTGGTTTAGTGGTTTAGCTTAGGCTTAGTGGTAACTGTACTGCCTCCCATGCCAGTGGCCATGTTTCAGGGGAGGACCTGGGTCAAACAGACATTAACTGACAGGAAAGATGACTGAACATCTCTGGGACTGCTCTCCTCTCAGGGAGGGGGAGTCTGACCACCCTGCTCTTTAACAGCCACCTAGGTGAGGAACGCTGACAGGGCTCAGGCAGGCACAAAGCAGTGCTTGCCTTTAATTGGATTGGCATCATTGCATGCTTGACAGCCCAGGGGATAAGCCAAAAGGTATAAAACCTCCAATGGCAAAATAATCCACCAACCTGCCACATGCTTTGCACTGCTAACCAGGCTCTGCTCCTGAATATGTGGCTTCTTGTGAATGGCTCTCTCCCTCCTGGCCCCACCATGGCGGGGGATGCCATGGGAGCTCTCAGAGCAGGTAAGTCCTGGTGATTTTGGGTGATGTGGATGGACAGGCCAGTGCTCAAGGGGGTCAGTGGGTGACCTAGAAGATAAATATCTCATTTGAAAAAGAAATAAAACACAGTTTGGGAATCTCAGACTCAATAACACAGTCATACCATATAAACAGCGTAATTATGCACTATGAGGCTAGACCAGGGCAGGCTTATTAGTGGAGACCAAGTGCCTGGCAAAGCTCTGTTCACCTTGCAATGCTCTGCAGATATGTAATGGGGTGGTAAGGAGCTGTGAGAACCACCAGTGAGGCATCACAGTGAAGTTATTCAGAACAGAAAGTGCAAATTATGCATATGCCAGCTGAGCTCCTGATGAGAATTGGGCCATGCGATTGCTGCGATATATACATATATATATATTTTTTTCTTAACCAATAACCTTTATTAAATAAAACATTCAAATAAAAACAAAAACTAAATCAAAACTAACTCAGTAGAGTACAAACTACAAAAACATTTCACTTACACTTTCACAGCTCCCACAGTACACTTCCCAAGCATTCAGCTCAGATAAGTTACTGGACTTACACAGTAATTAATTACACATAAAACCAATCACCAATTTAACTTGGAAAAATGCATGCAGTCCCCTATGTATACAGGTATGTTAGGAATATCCTGTATTAGCTTCCTATACAAATGTGTTGTCTAACAGTAAATGAAGGCAGCACTTATTTAAAAGAATAAAATAGAGCATTTTAAATTAGTTCTAAAAGTATCTTGTCACATCCCAGTGTTCTGAAATTTGATTAAAGGTATGCAAGCAAAACAAGATGTAAAATCCCATAAAGAAGTAGAATAAGAGATAGCCCTGCTTTGTTTACCTGCTCTGCAGTTTTAAACATCCTCTCAAGCTAGCAGCTAACTGAGTGCAGCAGACAAGCAGTTCAGCTGCAGGTCATTCATGGGGGAGGGGCAGGGGGATGGGTAGTTTCAGAACATAGTCCATTTCTGTATATAGTTTATTTGTTTCAGCATACAGAGTATGTGAATTGTTCAGTCTACAGTGTATGTGTTTCAATACATAGTGTATGTGTTTCACCATGTAGTGTATTTGTTTCAGTATATAGTGTATGCAGATTTTCCAGTGCATAGTGTATTTATTTCATTAGATAGTGTATATAATTCAATTTAAAGTGTAGGTGTTTCAATATATAGTGTATTTGTTTCAGTATATGGTGTATGTGCTTTTTATCAGTTTGTAGTGCATGCATTTCAATAGATAGTGTATATATTTCAATATAGAGTGTATTTGTTTCAATATACAGTGTATGCAGATTTTTTTCAACATGTAGTGTATGTGTTACAATCTATAGAGTGTTTCAGTAGATGGTTTATGTGGATGTTTCAGTCTGTAGTGTATGTATCTCAATAGATAGTGTATATGTTTCAGTACATAGTACATTTGTTTCAGTATATAGTGCATGTGGATTTTCAGTACTCAGTACGTGGATTTCAGTAGATAGTGTATGTTTTTCACTATACAATGCAAGCATTTCACTATATAGCGTATGTGTTTCACTATATAATATATGTATTTCAGCATACAGTATATGTATTTCACCATATGATGTATATATTTCAGTAGATACTGTATGTGGTTCACTACATTATGTATGTATTTCACTATATAATGTATATATTTCACTATATGATGTATGTATTTCACCATATAGTATATGTGTTTTACTATACAGCCAGAGATTATGAATTATGTCCCTAAAGGCTTGCCATACCCCACTGTGCTTTCATCAATAGGCCAGGAGTTCAGGGGCTGCCTAGGCCCCTGAAAACTCAAGGGTATTTAATGCATAACAAGCATTTGTCAGTGCCAAATGTTTGCTTGCTGGCATTAGCAGTGAAATTGCAGGAGTTGGACAGATGCAGTATAGGAACTCCACCCTCACCCTGCAGAGATGCACAGGCATTGGGGTGTGCTTTTGGGTCATCGCCCATGACGGTCATGACATTTCACCTCACCCTACCCTTTAGACACTGACAAGAGTCAAGGTGTGCCTTGAGGTGTTTGGGCTTTACATTCACCTCATTCCATAAGGAAATATGCTGAAATGGGTGCAGTATAGGAGAATGGGGTGCACTCTGGGGGCAAATGGTCCAAGGCGCACCTCAATACCTATAACTGGCTGCAGGGTGGGGGTGGAATGGCATCAGCACTACTGTCGACAAGCCCAAGTCACACCCCTGACGTCTGTCAGTCCCTACAGGGTAGGGTGTTATGGTCGAAAACCCTAATGCCCTGGGCGTTTCTTGGCATTTTTACTCCAAGTTTTCCACATGGGCTTTTTGTGACCTCACCACATGAACAGTGATACTATCAGTTCATTAGGCGAAAAGTGATTCTGCACAGTGACTGCGCCATTTGGCACCACAGGTGTAAAAACACATTTTGAACAGGATGTGAAAAGTGACAGGTATACTGTTCATAAGGAGGTATAAAAAATGGCATTGCTGAAAATCTAGAGTGAAAATATAAAAAAACTGGTGAAGTCACGAGCATGCGTTGAAACTTCTCAATGTACACCCGTAATGTAATTAGTTTGGGGATTTTTTACAGCAGATTTTCAACATAGGCATTTTGGGACCTCTGCTCATGAACAGTGTCACTTGATTTTCTTAATCTGTTCCGAACACTAATTTCCCACAGCAACCGCACTATTCTGGCCCGGAAGTGCGAAAACACATTTTGGTCAGGGTGTGAAAAATGACAGCTATACTGTTCATAAGGAGATGTGGAAAAATGTCAATGTTATAAATCTGGACTGAAAATATTACAAATTTGTGAATTTATGAGGGTGCGTGAAAATTGTGCAATGCATTCTAGTAACACAGTCATTTTATGGACTTTTGTCACCAAATTTTCAACATAGCCATTTTAACACTTCTGCTCATGAACAGTGTTGCTATGATTTTCTTAATGTGTCCCAAACATTGATTTCACACACCGACCACCCCAATGTGCGCTACATGTGCGAAAATGCATTTTGGGTGAGATCCGAAAAATGACAGCTGTACTGCTCATAAGGAGGTGTGGTAAAATGGAAATGTTGAAAATCTGGAGTGAAAATATTAAATATTCTCAAAGTTAAGAGCGTGCATAGGAACTGCACAATGCATGCTCATAAAACAGTCATTTTTGGGAATTTTTTCACCAAATTTTCAACATAGGGTTTTACGGGGACCTACCTCATGAACTGTGACACTGTCATTTCATTAATTGGTCCCAAAAGGTGGTTCCATGCCGTGACCATGAAATCACCTTTCGGGAACGAATAACAAAATGACAGTGACTGAGTTCATGAGGAGGGGTCCCAAGAACCCCATTTTTAAAATTTTGTGAAAAAATTCCCCAAAATGGCTGAGATATGCACCAAAGTTGAAAAAAAAAACATTTATGCCATTATACAGCTTACCGGCATTTCTTCAGTTTGCGGTTGGCGTTGAAGAGTGCAGACGTTTTCCTGGTCCACTGAAGATCATCGTGCCAGCATCCAGAGGTAAGAATGGTGTGAGGTAGGTGTGTGGGGAGGTGGGGATGTGGGGTATGCAGAGGGTGGGCATGTATTGGGGAGGGGTCTAGAGAGAGTCAACGAGGGACTGTTTTTTCTTATCGTTTTTTTTTTTTTGAGATGACGCAGGACTTTTGCCATGCTGGGGTGGGTTCTCAGCATGGCAACTGGAAGTTTATTTGGGGGCAGTGGAGCCAACAGGGATTGGGGACCCCCATCGTCCATACAGACGTTTGCCATGCTGGGGTGAGCACCCAGCGTGGCACCTGGAAGTCTGTTTTGGGGGTGGGTTAGAGTGGAGCCGATGGGGGATTGGGCACCCCCGTTGGCCATACAGTGTGTGGTGTAGGGAAGCGCATGAGCATGCTGGGATGGGCTCCCAGCATGCTACTTGGGTGTTTGTTGGGGGATCCAAGAAAAAACAGGGCGGTTTATGACAGCTGTTCAAATGCAGTGCTGACATATAGGCACTCTGCATACTGCCTGCCAACGATAGTATGAAAATTGCCTACACGTTACCACCGCTCATTGTAGCAGTCTCTTGCTTTGAAATGTATGCCACTGCATCTGAACTGTTGTCATGGACAGCTCAGACATTTATTGATGGGGTGAGGCTGCACCTGTAAGAAGGAACAGGGCCCACACTCCTTCATGTCTGATGATCTTAGATGCCAAAAAGGTTTTCGACAAGGTCTCTTGGGGTTTCCTTTCCTTAGTCCTGAAATACAGTAAATGGGCTTTCTGAAGACCTTCATAGACACCATCGAGGTGCTTTATACTGGCCTCCAGGCCTATGTCAGGGTGAATGGAGGGATATCTGACTGATTTAGGCTGGGTCGGGGTACCCAACAAGGGTGCCCTCTCTCAGCCCTCCTGTATGCTCTGTACATAGAACCTCTGGCTGAAGCCATACGGGAATCGGAGAGGATCAGTGGGGTGGAGGTGGGGGGCCTGCAATGGAAAATATCTCTTTATGCAGGCAACATTTTGCTGTCCTTTACCCAGCCCCAACAATCCATCCCTCAGATGTGGTCCATCCTTGAGGAGTTCAGGGGCCACTCTGGCTACTCCCTTAATAGAATTAAGACAGACGCACTCAGTTTTTTTTTACAACCCCCTCAGAGGATATTCTTCCCTTGAATTGGGTGGCAAAAAAGATGAAATACCTGGGGGTATACATCACTAAACACACCTCCCAACTCTTTAGAGCAAACTACTCTCCCCTGATTGATCAAATGAAAAAAGACTTTGAGAGATGATCCTTACTTAACTTCTCTATGTACTCCCAGATACAAACTATCACAATGACAGTGCTCCCTAGATTCCTTTATTTATTTCAGTGCCTGTCTTCCTTCATCCACAAGTCAAGTTTCCAAACTTGGCACAAACTGATTTCAAATTTGTCTGGAACAATAAGAGACCCCGAATAAACCTAAAAATCCTGCAAACCCATAGAAATGGTGGAGGCCGATCCCTCCCACACCTTGAGGACTACTATCTTGCAACACAAATGAAAGCTGCCTTGCAGTGGTCTAACCCAAGCTCTCCTGCAAACTGGAGGGATAGATGGAAATTGGGAAAGAAGAGGAGTTGGGCTCACCTCTGGAAGCCAGGATGGTGCTACCTCTTAATACCCACAACTTACCACCCCCCAAATTGTCCAGAGAGAGAGAGAGAGAGAGAGAGAGAGAGAGACACCATGAGAGCTGTCCATATGATCTGGCAAAAATACAAACTGAAAACAGCTATTTGACCCCTGTTTAGGCTGGCCTGGGTCCCTGGGTTTTCCCTGTCATATCAGGACCATACCTTCAGGCTCTGGGACAGAATGGGATTGAAACATTTGGGTCAATTCTTACAGGAAGGTATGATCTTAGACTTTGAATCTCTTAAAACCACATATGGCCTTTGGAACTCAGACCACTTTAGATATCTCCAGGTCAGGATCTATGTTACCTCTCTACAGGGAGCGGACAATGTCCTATTAGGGCTGCCCCCTTTTTATTGGATCTTCAGAGAGTTACAACCTCCCAGGTCCAAAGGGGTTTGATTTCTGCCAATTATAAATCCTTAGCTGGACTGAAGGGAGACCCCCTTGCAAAAATCAAAGAAAGATAGCAGGAGGAGAGGGGTCAGGATCTGACAGACCTCAGTTGGGGGACTTCAATATCCCCATACTAGCAGAACTTTGCCTTGAGGACTAGGATGTGTTATTTTCTAACTCCTAAAGCTTTGAACAAAAGGAACCCGACCAGGCCAGCAGTGCGTTGGTGAGCTTGTGGCAAAATGAAAGCAGACCACCTGCACATTTTCTGGACTTGTCCAAATCTCCAGTCCTTTTGGGTGGGGGTGTCCTTGAGGATATCTTCTCTTTGGGTCCTCATTTAGATTGTTCAGCCACTGTCCTGAGAGCCCCTCCATGGGCGTTAGAGGGGCTGACTGTCACTATCTATTGGCCATTCTGATAGCAGCTGCCCATAAATCTATCACGAGATCCTGGCTGAAACCCCAGCCTCCTACCAGACAGGGCTGGATACAGGTGGTTCAGAGCATATCAGAACAGGAGGAGATTACTTTCAAAATAAACCAGAAGTCAGACCTCTTCACTCAGAGGTGGACATGATGGCAGTTCTGGTCAAATCAGGCTCCAGGCCCACCTGACTAGAAGCCCTCTGGGTGTACACCCCAGGAGCTGCATTCGCATGGCCTGTCTTGGGGGGGGCAAGTGACTGAGAGGGGAAAAGAGAGCACCAGAAGCAATCAAAGTCTAGTTGAAAGTACTGCTTGCAACAATAATTAATAGAATATAAACCCTGATGAATGTATATGAAATTATTGATTAACTGTAATAATGTGAGTATGTGGAGGAGACCTGTACTTGTACCTGTATGTACTGAAGAACTGTGCCTGATTGATGTTAATAAACTTGAATATTAATAAAAAGGAGAAGAGCATTGAAAGCAGGGCGGTACACCTACGAAAATTCACATGGTGGCACTATGTTTTTGGCACATGCGTGCAAACATAAAAAATGCATTTTGAGGGATTTCCAGCTACTCCGAATGCTCTTTCTTATGGTGGGACATGAAGGTTAGATTGTTTGAAATTGTATGTGACATTGACATATCTAATCTCAGTATTAAACTGGACTTTTATTTCTTTTAAGAAGATTGATAAACTTTCAGATTGTTTTTCTTAGTGATTTTGTTTTGGTGGGGGTGGAGCTCTCACAAGCTCGGTGGAAGTGGTAGTTAAAAATGTCCCTCTAATAAAATGAATGGGATAGTAGGGGAAGAGATTCGGTTATTAAATCCTCAGAGTGAATTGCAAATATTGGCTGCACATCAGTGGCTCTTTTCAACAGTTCCCAAAGTAGCACAGGTCAAATAAACATTGGAAATCATAATACTGCCCCCCCCCCAAATAAAAATGCATTTACTCTCTAGGATGGAGTTGGTTTTTGAAGGGTGGCTGTCAGTTTCTCTCGGATTGTAAACCAGCCCAGATTTATATTATTATGGAGTTTCTGGTGTTGTGTGATTCAAAAGGCCAATCATTTTATACAGCTTAAAAATTAATTGCCTTCTGATGCACACATTCTCAGTCAAGTCAACACAGAAAGCTATCAGCAACACATTTGCACACTTCCATTGCTTCATCCTGCTTCTAACAATACAGAAGGCAATGATTCAAGAGTGTGGAAACTGGAGGCATGTGGACTGTGAAGAAATGCTGGAGTGGCAGATCTATGGAATAATTTTCCTTTGGAAAACCTGTCCATCGACTAGCAATCAGAGTTAGAGCAGAGGCAGGTGGGAGGCTGTTGCAATGGCAGTTGTCAAGAGTGAAATTTCTGGAAGAAGACTCAATATAATTGCTCGCTGCACTCAAAATGCCAACTAATCAATGTGGATAAAATCTCCAACTGAAGCAGGCTGCCTTCCCTATACCCTTAAAGATCAATGGCTGCCATTTTACACATTGTAAAAAAAGCCTGAATCCTGGTCCCAGTGTTATGAGTAGTGTTTCCTGAAAGTTAGATGTTATTTTTTTTTTTAATCAGCATTTAATAACCTGTTCTGCACTAACTGGAAACAGTCCAGCTATTTCTGTCCCTCTGACTGAGCTTGGGAGAGAGATGACATCATTTGGGACTAGGCTACAGCTTCAACAGTGTAAGTACCTGCTTGACTGATGAGCTGTCAACTTCCCAAATAGAACAATCTGTAAGGTAATTGTTTGCTGTCCAGGGTTTTTACAAACTCAGTCTTTGGAGTTTGTTTAAATGAATTAGCTGAAAATCCACACTTTGTCCTTCTAAAGAGCTGATCATTTGAGTTTCAGAGCTGAATTGAAGTGATATGCATTTGAGAAATCAACTTATCGGCATCACAGCTGCTGCCATTTCTTTCTCATTAAAACTCTGTTTTGTTTAGCTATATAACACTGGGTTGTTTATTTAATGGATATAAAATAAATCGAAAGGGTGTTAATTCATACAAGTAGTTTGATGTAGCCTCAATAAACAAGTACATGTAAGAACAATTTTTCTTCCTCTCAGATTGACAGACAGTTGCCTTCCACACTCTCCTATTTCAGGCACATGTGCAATATGAACTCACACATTTCAGTTCTTTGATGGTTTCTGTGTGAAAATATATAATGTATAACTAGAAACTGTGTATAGCATCTTGATGCCCCTTGTCTCCTGCATCATAGTTGAGGCAGCTGCACTCTAATGCCCTGTCTTCTGCCCCCACAAGTCCTATGTCTCTTGCCCACATTTGAGGACACTGCACCCTGCTGTCCACTGTCTTCTCCCACACAGTTGGGGTTGCTGAACCCTGTTGCCAGCCATCAGTCTGAACAATCAGGGTTGCTGCACCATACTTCCCCATGCCAGAACAGTTGGGGTTATTGCAACCTGCTATCCTCTGTCCCCCAAACCCACCCTGTTGCTCCTTGTTCCTGTCTCCACAGTCAGGGTTGCTAAGCTGTGCTACACCCTTAGGTCCACAATATTTTGCCTCTACAATTATGGCTGCTTCCCCATGCCACCAGAGGTGGGGCTTTTGCTTCACCCTGCTATCCATGTCCAATGTCCCAAATGAGCTGGGCTGCTGCACCATGAGCACCCCATTCCACAGTCAGGGCTGCTGTACCCTGATGCCCCCTGTGTCCTGCCTCACAGTCAAGGCTTCAGTACCAAGCTGTTCACAGTCCCCTACTACTATAGCCAGGGCTATTGCACCCTGCTCCAGATTACTCAGGAAGGGCTGCTGTAGCCTGCTGTGCCTAGAGTCCCTTGCCTCTACAGTTGGGGCCGGTGCACCATGTTGCCACTTGCCACAGGGGTTAGAGCATTTGCTGCCCACTGTCCTCTGCCCCCATAGTTGTGTCAGTTCCACCCAGGTGTGGCTGTTGCATCCTGTCATCCTGTCCCACAGCTTGGGCTGCTGTATCCTAATGCCACCCTTGTCTCCTGACCAAACAGTTGGGACTTCTGCACCCTAATGCCCTCTGTCCTTCACCCCCATAACGCAAAATGGAAAGAAAACACATGTTTTTTTTCTTTTGGGCAGTGCAGCAAACAAATCTGACTTTGGTGGCAGGGGGCAGCATGGTGCAGCAACCCTAACTGTGGAGTCATGAGGCTGTGGAGGAACTAGGTTGTAGGGTGTAAGAGGGTACATTAGCCCTGACTGTGTAGACAGGAACAGGGTGCAGCAACTCTGGCTATGGTGGCAGGAGACAGACTACAGCATGGTGCAGAAGCCTTGATTGTGGCACAGAATGTGGAAGGGATGTAGCAGTCCACAGCAGCCCTGACTGTGGGATGGGATGTACATGGTGCAGCAGCCCTGCTCATTTGGGAAAATAGATATAGGTAGCAAGGTGCAGCAAAAGCCCCACCTCTGGTGTCAGGGGCATCATGGTGCAGCAGCCCCAAAAGCGGAAGCAGCGGGCATGGAATTCTAAGGTATAGAAGTGCACAGCAGCCCAGACTATGGTGATAGGAACAGGGGGAACAGGTTGTAGTGACTCTGATTGAGGGATTGGAGTACAAAGGTACACAGTAGGGTGCAACAACCTCAACTGTTCAGGCAAGGGGCAGCAGGGTACTGAGGCCCTGACTGCATAGGCAAGTAATGGGGCAACAGAGTGAAGCAGCCCTGACTCTATGGGACAAGAGAGTGGACAGAAGGGTGCAGCATCCTCAAATTTGGGGCAGGAGACAGGGTGCATGTAGGGCAGGTGACATGGGGCAGCAGAGTGCTGCTGCCTCAACTGTAGGTAAGAGATGGGGGCATCAGGATGCCATGTAATGTATCTAGTTATACATATGCATGATGTATTTTAACTCATAAACCATCAAAAAATGGAAATTCGTGAGTTCAATAGTACATGTGCCTTAAATAGTAGAGTGTGGCAGGCACCTGTCTGTCAATCTGAAAGGAAAATAATGTTCTTACATGAACATATAAATTGAGACTACATTAAAAAGACAAATATCTTGTATGAACTAACAAACTTTTGACTTATTTTATATCCATTAAATAAACAACCCAGTGTTATATGGCTAGAGTAAAACACAGAATTTTGATTAGAAAGAACTGGCAGCAGGTGTGATATAGATAAGCTGATCTCTCAAATGCATATAACTTTAATTCAGCACTGAAACTCAAATGATCAACTCTTTAGATGAACAAAATGTGGATTTTCAGCTAATTTATCTGAACAAACACCAGAGACTGAGTTTGTAAAAGCCCTGGACAGCAAACAATTACCTCACAGATTGTTCTGATTGGGAAGTTAACAGCTCGTCAGTCAAGCAGGTACTTACACTGCTGAAGCTGTAGCCTAGCCCCATATGATGTCATCTCTCTCACAAGCTCAGTCAGAGGGACAAAAACAGCTGGACTATTTTCATTTAGTGCAGAACAGGTTATTAAATGCTAAGTTAAAGAAAACCACAAAACTAGATTGCATGTAACTTTCAGGAAACGCTATTCATAACACTAGGACCTGAATTCAGGCTTTTTTTTTTATAATGTGTAAAATGGTTGCCATTGATCTTTAACCCCATTTTAGGGAACAGAAGGCTTGCATCTTTTATTGCTCTGTTCTGCCTGCTCCTGTCTGTGGCTGCAATCAGTGCCATTACTGACAGCACTGAGCACACCACCAGACTACTCATCTGCATGAGAGAGAGGAAACCCCACTGCTAAGTGCTAAGGTCCACTTACAGTTTCTGCACCAACAGGGTTCTGATTCTGAGCTCTCTCCAGCAGAGTCCTTCAAATGAAAAAAGAAAGTTTGCAACTGTCTATGTCACTACCACAATGTAACTGAACCCACATAGGCAGTACTGCGTTAACAGGTTGCCACCCCCCCACTCCCCTTAACCTCATTTTAGGGAACAGAAGACTTGATTTTTTTATTGTTCTGTTCTGCATGCTCCTGTCCACTGCTGAAGTCAGTGCCATTACTGACAGTTCTTGGGTACAACACCAGGCTGCTCATTTGCATGCAAAAGAGGAACAGCGGCTACCCGGTACCAAGGTCCATGTACAGCTTCTGCACCAATAGTGGTCTGATTGAGTTCTCTCCAGCAGAGCCCTTGGAATGACAAAACAACATGTAATTGGACATATCACTGCCACAGTGCACTCGAACACACGTATACAATACTGTGTTAAAAAATAAACCAAGTGATTCATTGCACAAATACAGATCAGTGAATGAAACATCCTCTAGACCCTCCAGTTAAGTCCTTACCATCCCAGTTTCAGCTCCAGCGTGAAGTAATCAGCCAAGATGTCCTTATAGTGTATGGTGGAATGCGGTTGTGTATGGAAATCCATACACTGAAAAAATTTGTTCTGCTACAGTAGTGACGTCCTCACTAACGCAGAAATACTTTTCATTCTGTGTTAGTGAGGGTGTCATAATACAAGGGACTCCAGCAGCAGTTGTGATTTATCCCTCATTGTAGGAAAGTGGCTCACGGTGGTGTGCTGATCAGCGGCAGTTGTAAAGCAAGGGCTGTCAGCAGAGCTGGCATAAAATATGTAAAAGTGAGTTTTTATTTTTTATTTTGTGGTAGCCATACACTATATAGAACAGTGTATGGTTACCCATACACTACTTGGCTATTCTGTCACCTTGTGGATACAGTGCTGACTTGGAAACCTCTCGAGCTTCACTCTCAAGGTCATCAGCTGGCATTGTATCCTCTCGGTGGAAGGATAGCCTTGTAATGTATGGTTACTCATACACTATCCTGTATATTGGAGTCATCGATTCAGTACTGCTCAGCGGCTCCAGATCTGCCAGTTGAGGGCATCCCAGTGACTTTCAGCATCCCATCTGGATTCTACTTAATGACTGCCTAGAATATATACCACTGCTGCTGGTATTATATCATACTATTCCCCAGGTGGACTTCCAAAGATTGACAAGTATTGGATGCTGGGCTGAAGGACTAGGAACAGACAGAAAAAAAACACCTATCTATAAATCCTTGCAGAATGTTGATACACACCTTGGGCTTGATTCTCAAATGACTAAGAATGATGCAAGGGACTCGCATCAAAAGAGTTTGATGCAAGTGGTGACTTGCGTCACAACATGCATCAAATGTGATTCTGTAAAGCAGCCTGTATTAAATCTAATGCAGCTGCACAAAAGTCCCCTTGCACCAGGGTTGCAGCAAACAACCAGGGGCAGGACTCTCAAAGCTCTCAGAAGGAGCAAAATCTTCCCTAAGTCCCCAAAACTCCTTCAGCTACGGAAAAAAAGGGGAGTTTGCTCCAAGTGCTATTCACAAAAAAACCCACAGCTGTGGGAAAAACCACTATGGACTGTGGAAAAAAGTGCAGCTGCGGAAGTCCCTCAGGACAAAAAGGTGTGAGATAAGTAAGGCACAGCCCCTGAAAGGCTATTCACAGCCAGGTTTTTTTCCACAGCTGAGGAAAGAATGTTACACACAGTGGAATGAGGTGTAACTCTCCCTCAGCACACTGCAGTAGTGCCCCAGCAATTCGAATCAATTAAGGTGGAGGTGTTCCACAGGTAATAGCATCTCAGACAGTATAGCAGTGGCTAATGTTACAGCACTGAAAGCACACATTGCCATGCTATGGCAACAGGCATCAACCACTAGACCCAGTGCAGCCTAAGACAGAGTGACCAGCCAGCAGCTAGTGCTGCCCCCCCCCGCAGGCTACAGGAACACCCCAGGGAGGGACGACCAGCAGGGACAGTCAGCCACTGTGGTACCAAGGTATCACAGGTACCTGTGGTGCTGCTGTGGTCCCAGTTGGGGACTGGTTGCTGGTCTCTGTGTGTACTGTCAGCTCCATATTATAGCAGAACTGTTACAGTCTGCTGCTTAAGCTACTGTGGTTCCCTATTGCTCTGCCTTCACAGCCTCGGAAGCTGTGGATTTGCAGCACTTGTGCAAGTCCTGTGACAGCTAAATTGCCGCACCTACGCCACTTTTTACGGAAATCCGCAGCTACGCTGGTTTTCTTTGAGAATACAGCACAGCTGCATTTCCACACCGCAGCAAGCCTTTTTCCTGTAGCTGCAGGAATTTCAGCTTTCTTTGTGAATCCTGCCCCAGGTGTGGCAGGTTGCAAGGGGATTTGCACCACGGCAGGGCAGCAACATCCCCTTTTTGGGGATTCTAGAAGCCCTGCCATGACCACAGGACTAGGTACCACTTAAGCCAACCAGAAGGTGGAATAAGTGGTTTGCTCCACTGGGACAGGGTAGACTCTGGGCTGCTGGAGGCATAAATGACAGGGGATGAGTTGAGGGGACAGCTGTAAATGACTATGATAGAAGTGGCACCCTGCAGGGTACATGTGAAGCAGTATGAATCACATAAAAGCCAGCACAGCCACATACTGTACCACATGGTACAGTGACTGGTACCCATATGGTATGGTCATGTGCAGCCCTACAGAAATAAAAGCATGGCTGGACCAGTGATAAATTTAGCAGAATGCGGCAGCATATTCCACCATAACACAGTAGACTGCACGACTGTACAATAGTCCATAGTTTCTTTTTTGTCCAGGAGGTGGAGCTGCTGTTACATACTTGCCACTCATCTTGTTTTATATCTAACAGTGTTTCTGTGTGTATGAGCCCCCCCCCCCCATTGCTATTTGCTTCTCTCTGTCTTGTAACTGTTTCCAGTTACCCACTTTGTTGAGGTTGGTACATTTTGGTTGGGTTGCTGTGGTGATGGAGCGTTATGTGAAGCAGAAAGCACCTTGTCTGGAATAACCCCTTGCTGACACTTAGTGCTTCTGTAAGTGTACCCTTTATGTGGAAAAAGGAAGGAGAGTTCATCCAGCTTTTTCAGTCGGGCTAGGCAAATCTGTACTTGAGTTACTGTGAGAGGTGCTGGAGCAGGAAGTGAGTGACAGAGGAGTGGCAGTTGATTTTCTGTTTTGCCAAGAAATGGAAATTCAAACCTGCCTTGGTCTTGCTTAGTGTCTGTTTAAGAATCATGTGAGGGAAAGTTAAAACTGCTGTAGTCTCACTAATTATATCAGGGGTTTTCTTAGGCTTCTTTAGTTTATGAAAGGGAACAGTTTTTTTTTTTTAACAGCCACTGTATGATGCAGTTCTCCAGTGGAAATGGCCGCACAGCAAGGAGCGAGCACATGCTGCGTGAAGGCACAGAGCCAAAAGCAGTGAAGCCAGTGATGCTGAGCTATTGTTTTTCTAAGTAAAAAGTGTTTTCTTTTCTTCTTCCACATTTACTTTTGCATTCAAAGTAGTGAGTTATGTGGATCAGTGAGGGATAGAATGTGTGTGTTGGGGGGGAGGGTGCCGTGCTTGCTTCAATAAAGGCGCTTGTTTAAGGGGAACCCAGCAAGGATGAAATAGCGTGCCATGATTTCTATATGGTATGCGGTCATGAGTGTGCCTGGACTTCATACGGTGAGGTTACATTCAGATAACTTCACTATTCCAGGCACACACTGATCAATCAGAGTCCAGGAAACGTTCTCGCCATTGTATAATCATATATAGGCCTGGGCTGCTGTGGATGAGCAACACACACACATTCCATCCCTCGCTCATCCACAAAATGAGTGTCTCATCTGTACAGGACATAGCATCTCCTCTTCTGTGCACAAAACAAATTGGAACACTAACATTAGAACTATAGTTAACATTTTCAAAGAGTCTACGCATTCACTTTGAGGGGGACATTTTGCTTTAAAGAGCTAGTGTACTGCCTAAAACTAATATTAGTTTTTAAAATTAGTCAGCCACTACCTTTTATATCTGAGATACTTCTTCTTTTCCCTTTGGTTAAGTAGAAAAATATTTACCTGATGTTAGATATGTTGTATGGAAAAGCACTGTGCCTGGCAACTGACATATTTAGCTCTGTTCCCCCATTACATCATCTGCATTGTGACCTCACTAACTGTGACATCACTGCTGCTTAGGAACAGCCACTCCATAGCTGCCAGGTCAGACACCTGTGATGTCACTGTCAGTAAGATCAAAATGCTGATGATGTAATGGGTGGAATAGAGCTAGATATCTCAGCTGCCAGGCTGAGAGCTGTTCCACACATCCAGCAAAATATTATCACATAGAAAACTTTCTAATAATCAAATAGAAAAATAAAAGTATTCCAGAAATGAAAAGTTACAACTGATTACTTCTTATAATTTGTATTATTTTTATGTCTGTCTGTTTTGGTTCCACTAGCTCTTTAAAGGGAAACGTCCACATACAGTCGGGCCCCACCTCCATGTGAAGTGGGGCCCGATTAGCAGATGCGATAAAAAAGAAGTTAAAATAAACTTACTCACTTCACATTTATTTGAAAGTATATCTGGTTGATCCTGCGCCCCTGTTGCCCCAGCATTTTACGATGCAGAACCCTCCCCGTCACGCCCACAAGCACCCGTGGCTGTCCCCGTGATGACGTTTCAGGCGGGGAGCAGCCGGGGGCATCTATATACTTGATATGAGACTCCTTTTTAAAATAGCTCCGGTTTGGAGCCTGGACATTCGTGGGCAGATGCCTTATAAGCAGATGATGACCAGTACCATGCCACTTGATACGTGGTCTCGGTGTAGCCCAGAGATGCATAGATTCTAAACCAGAGCTATTTGAATATTTGGCAATACAAAATCCCTAAGGACTGCTAACCCTTCTTCCATCATACTGTACAATTTTAAACAGAAGGTAGATATTTATTTAACTTGACGAATAAACATCTCAAATTATTTCTAATGACAATTATTTCAAAACATCAACATCCAGACATATAATGCCCACCCCTAGGCACATACAATGTGCACAATAATGACAACTAATATCTGGGTAATTCAGGCTGTTCAAGAGGAACAGCAGCCTGGGGAAGCAGTCTCAGCGTTTCAGCGTTCTCGGGCGTTAGACGCCATAACTGGTGAATCGCATGTAAATGCCACGGAGAGATTTCTAAACAGTTAATGTTTTTTTAGCTTTGTGACCAACTACAAAGTCAAAGGGTGAGTGTATTATAAATGAAATAAATGAGATTAATTCAGTATAACGTTTATCAATTGAGTTAAACCTTTGGGTTAAAGTCAGGTATTTTATATTTTCAGAACTGTTTAAAGTGCATTCAATTCAAGAATTACGTTGGTTCAGCCTCCTATGGTATGCACGTTATGGGGCAATGAAGTGTTCATACTTGTGTTACATTAAGGCATGGCTTTGATTTTGGGTGTTTCAATATATGACTACATGTTAAAATTATATGTTTTTTATCAGGGAGAAGAGAGATTTTGTAAGTGAAGTGCCATGTGCTTACAGACTTAGAAACTTTATTTTGGAAGGTAGATAAAGGTATTTAAAGTTCTTGTATAATTAATCACAACTATAGGGAGAATTTAAAAAGTATAATAATGTATTCATTTATTTTCAATAGATGTAAAAGGAAGTCCCGTGATCAAGCTCTTAGCAGCGAAACGTAGGGGTGTTGTTTTAATAAAAGAAAATGCTTTGGGAAGTCACCGCATACTCCGGATTCTTTTGTCTTTTTTGAAGTTCACTACACCCTCTTGGAGTTTGGAATCATCTTTCATCAAGAGTTCATCATTACCCAGATATTAGTTGTCATTATAGAGTACAGGAATAAGGCAAGAGCAAGAGAAAAGGATAGTGGGGATGGAAGAGGGAAGGGAAAGGCTTACTCTGTGCAATACCCCTCCAGGATGCTGAGAACCCTGCCTGGGGACAGAACTAAGCACAGGCAAGTTGTTAATGTGGGTAGATGAAAGGGAGACATAGAGGCAAGAGAATAAGAGGTAGAAGAAGAGAGAGTGTTGGGTAACTGGCACAGGGAGGAGGGAGGATTTGAATGGGATGAAGCGTACAGAGGTGAAGGTTCATAGGGGAGCTAATTTAGGGAGGATTAAAACAGGAGCAGCTACAGGAGAGAAAGTTTTGTAAGGCAGAGGCAAGGGAGGAGAGGAGGAAGAATGTCGTATTTGGGGGGGGTAGGGAGTTCCAAATTTTAGGGAAACGATAAGTGTAGCCTGACTGTCCAATGAGAGTGGTTCTACGGGGGACCAGGATTGTGTGAGAGTCAGCAGATCAGAGGGAGTGTGAGGAAGGAGGAAGGGCAGAGAGGGAGCAAGAGAGGTGGGCGTGAAGTTTCCCAAGCCAGAATTTGGAGGTGAGTTTGGCGCAATGAGCGAGGCACCTGTTTGCAAGCAGGGGAAAGGACAAGGCATGGTAGAGGTCGCAATGATGAGTGTGAGATGGAGTGTCAAGGGCAAATTGACAGGAGGAATTAAAGAGTGTCCAATCTGGTTACGGAGAATTTGGGAGTGGCACCATAGACTACATCACAGTAGTCAAAATTGGGGAGGATCATCTTCTGGACTAGTTCTCACTGCACCTTAGGAGGGATGCAACTACAGTTCCTAAATAAGGCACCAAGCTTTGGGCACAGTTTTTTTCAAGATGGCGTCTATATGGCCAGAGAAGCTGAGGTGTTGGTCCAGCCAGACCCACCAGGTATCTGACAGAGGAGGTGCCTTCAAAGATTGTCCCATCAAGGGTGTGGAAAGATGGTAAGGGTAGACAGTCTCTGCTTAGTGCCAAAGGTCATAGAGATAGTCTTTTTGGCATTTAAGAATAACTGATGTGAGGCAAACCAGAGCTAAACTTGATGGAAGTCATGCTGCAGGGTGGTAGCTACATCAACAGGGCATTTGTCTGAGGTGAACAAGATGGCGTCATCAGCATACACGTGGATAGAGGAGAAAGGGAGCAGACTGTGGGTAGGTCATTTATGAAAATGGAGAAGAGAATGCGGCCAATCATGGGGGGGGGGTGAGATTGCGTCCAGGATCTTGACTGATTGAGTTCTGCCTGTTAGGGGACCTGGTCTGGCTAGTGCAGTGCAAGGCCCCACCATCCCATAGCTCATAATTCCTGGGTAGGTAGATGACATGTGGAGGATAGAGTTAGAAGGCAAGCCTGTGAGATGCTGGGTGAAAGGGCTGGAGGAGCCAGTAAGATGGTGGGCCAGGAACCAAGGGGAAAAAGAAGTTCACACATTGCACAATCACAAGAAGGAGAAAGTACTCCTTCATGCTTCTGTTAAAACATTAATTGTTTGTATTTGTAAGTTTCAAACCAAAATTGTATTATAAGAAATCTCTTTTCTTTTTCTAGGAACTTAGTGAGGTAAGGTTCCAATCCAAAAACTCTGGAGATGCTTATATGCTATATGTTTTTTTAGAGATATTATTTGCTGTATCTTGTTGTGCCATAATGTTTTGACATCTAGTTCTTATACAATCAACTGGAATAGCACATGGCAAAATATGTTTTTCAAATAATATAGAACCCAAACCCACTGGATATAATTTAGTACTTTTAAATATCATATAACTCATTTGCTCCCGGTGGCCTTTTTGGGTTGTATCTAGCAATGGAAGGTTCCGACGCCATATGGCATTTAGGGGAACAAATAAGGGAACAAAAAATCTCTTTGTGAATACTAAATCTGTTGTTTGAAACATAATTTGTGAAGTCGATCTTCAGGCATCACTTGTAAAGCTGCTAGAAAAATTTATGTGCTACTTAAAACATAGGTTTCAATTGAGTACTGACCCAATTCTATTCTTAAAAAATGTGCAGGAGTGCTTTGTGGAAGTCTTAAGAGATAGTGAAATAATTTATTCATTATTATGTGAAGGGGAGTACAACCATTTAATACCCCCAAACTTCTGCAGCATAGAGTATTCCATTTGTTATTTTTGCAGTTATTACTGTTAATGCTCTCATTTCTGAATATCCACCATAGGTTTGAAAAAATCTTTTAATTCCATTAATTGAAGTCAGTAACTTCTTTATAACATGGGATATGTGTTGGTTCCATTTAGTGGTATTATCAAAGTGTACACCAAGGTAATCGTAAGTTTTTACTATCTCAGTTGGTATTTTATTGATCCTAAGCTTATGTAAGCATTAAACCATGACAGGGGCACAAGGCTGCAGGCCAAACGCCTCCAACCACCCAACCATAGATTAAATCCACAGTAGAACCATGCTCTGGAGTCATTTAATGCACTTGTAACATGGCAAGCATATATAGGGATAAGCAGATGCATCGTTTGTTTTTTTGCAAAGAAAGACAGAGACACAGTTACCATTTTACTTATTTTAAAGCCTGTATTTAATGCACACATTCTGCTGAATGCAGCCTTCTTCAGATACATTGTGGGTGTGCAGAGCTATAATTAATATATTTTTAAACTCACATCATGGTGCAAACATTGTTAAGTTAGGTAATCCGTGTCTGCATTTACTACTATGGTACTTTTTCTCCTAATTTACTGTCAGGATTGGTGCTACGTACTTCAATTTCTGTCTGCATGTATTAAAAGATATGGGCTGCATTGCATGATGGGACATGTGCTAGGGTAGATTTTTATGTTTTGTTCCTGCAGTTCCCTTGGCAGGCCAGCAGATGGCTGTGAAACAATGCTAGCAGCACAGAACTGAGCCAATTTTATGTTGCTTGCACGCATGTGCAAGAAACATAGTGCCATCATCGGAGATTTCGGAGGTGTGTCACCTCCTCCTCCAATTCAGTCAGTGAGCTGGCAGGCGCGGCCTCTGTAGCTGAATGCATTTTGGAGCTGTTTTATGACACGCTTCCAAATGCAGTGGCATAGTTGAAAGGAGCTACGCTCAGTGAGCACCGATAAGAAGCTGTGAGCCCCCTCACACGCAGGCATGTGCACCCCAAGATGTACTGTGTAGCCGACGGGTGCCCAGTCCCCGCCGGCTGAGCTGCGCCGTCCCCCGTAGTTGGTGCCACGCTGGGAGCCCACCCCAGCATGGCAATCAGTCCTTTGGCCGACAGGGTGCCCAATCCTCGTCGGCTGAACAGCCCCCATCCTTGTGCCACACTGGGAGCCCACCCCAGTGTGGCAAGCGATCCCACAACATCTTTCTTTTTAAACCTGTAAAACAAAAACGATCCCATGGTGCGTCTCCGACCCTCCCACAACCCGCACCCACCCACTGCGCACACAGCCTCCCACCTCCTCACCCCTATACTTACCTCTGGACTCCGGCGCGGCGATCTTCAGTGGACTGGAACACGTCTGCACTCTTCAAAGCCGACCGCGAACTGAGGAAATGCCGGTAAGCTGTATAATGGGCTAGATAGGGGGTTCAACTTTATTATATCTCAGCCATTTTGGAAATTTTACAAATTTTCAACATGGGGTTTTTAGGACCCCTTGTCATGAATGATGTCACTGTCATGGTGTTATTCGGGCCCGAAGGGTGATTTCGCGCAGTGACTGCGCAGTGACCGTGAAATCACCCTTCAGGCCAGAATACTGCCATGACAGTGACATCATTCATGAGAAGGAGTCCCAAAAACCCCATGTTGAAAATTTGGTCCAAAAATTCCAAAAAATGACTGTTTTATGAGCGTGCGTTGCGCAGTTCCTACGCAGGCTCGTAAGTTCGCGAAATTTCAATATTTTCACTCCAGATTTTCAACATTGCCATTTTACCACACCTTCTTATGTGTAGTACAGCTGTCATTTTTCACATCTCACCCAAAATGTGTTTCTGCCCTTGTAGCGCAGAATGGCACAGTCGGTGTGTGAAATCAATGTACGGGACAAATGAAGAAAATCACAGTGACACTGTTCATGGGCAGAGGTCTTAAAATGGCTATGTTGAAAATTTGGTGAAAAAATTCCTAAAAATGACTGTTTCTCGAGCGTGCGTTGCGCAGTTCCTACACAGGCTCGTAAGTTCACAAATTTTCAATATTTTCACTCCAGATTTTCAACATTGCCATTTTACCACACCTCCTCATGAGCAGTACAGCTGTCATTTTCACATCCTGCCCAAAACATGTTTCCACATGTAAGCATTAAATGGTGCAGCTTGTGTGCGAACTCAGTGTATGGGACACATTAAGAAAATCACAGTGTCACTGTTCATGAGCAGAGATCTTAAAATGGCAATGTTGAAAATTTGGTGAAAGAATTCCTATAAATGACTGTTTCTGATGTCGTTGCACAGTTCCCATAGCCTTCGTGGGTTTGCGAATTTTCAATATTTCCACTCCAGATTTTCAACATTGCCATTTTACCACACCTCCTTATGAGCAGTACAGCTGTCATTTTTCACATCCTGCCTAAGATGTGTTTCCACCCATGTAGCGTACAATGGCGCAGTCGGTGTGCAAACTCAATGTATGGGACACATTAACAAAATCACACTGACACTGTTCATGAGCAGAGGTCTTAAAATGGCTATGTTGAACATTTCATGAAAAATTTCCTAACAATGACTGTTTTACGAGCGTGCGTTGCGCAGTTCCTACGCACGCTCGTAAGTTCGCAAATTTTCAATATTTGCACTCCAATGACTTCCAAATACCTAAACAGCACATAGAAGCAAGCAACATTCGGCACTGACAAATGCTTGTTAGATCAACTTCCAAATGTACTGAATTGAACCAGTCTTACAAAACTTTCATAGACCAAGTGGTATTTTGTGAGTATTAACATCACTTTTTTGCTCTCTAAGTTATCTAGCTCAGCAGGAGATAGAAAAATATGACATTTACTGCTCTAACTTTCAAATACTTTTTAACTAGTATTGTCAAGTCTCTTTGATTTCCTTTTGTTTTTCTCATTTTCTTTCTTTTCTTTTCACCCATATAAGCAGCATCTTTCTTTGATTTTGCTTTGTTTATCTCACTCTTTGTTATTTTTGCTTTCTGTCATAAGAACTGCAGGCTTATTTTACATTCTGCTGAATGCAGCCTTCTTCAGATACATTGTGGGTGTGCAGAGCTATAATTAACACATTTTTAAACTCACATCACGGTGCTAACATTGTTAATTCAGGTAATCCATGTCTGCATTTACTAATATGGTACTTGTTCTCCTAATTTACTGTCAGGATTGGTGCTAGATATTTCGATTTCCATCTGCAGGTATTAAAATGTATTGGCTGCATTGCATGATGGGACATGTGCTAGGGTAGATCTTTATGTTTTGTTCCTGCAGTTCCCTTGGCAGGCCAACAGATGGCTGTGAAACAATGCAAACAGCACAGCACAGCACTTAACCATTTTTAGATCACGTTCCAAATGTTCGGAATTGAGCCAATCTGAAAAAAAAAACTTTCATAGATCGAGTAATATTTTGTGAGTCTTTGTATTGGGAGACAAAAGGACACTTTTTCCACTTTCTCTTTCTGGGTTACTTTTCCAGCTTTGTTTTCAGTCATAGACATTGCACAATCATCTTTGCCATAATATTTATTTGCCCAACTGGTTATACCCATAACTCCACACACACACAGAAGTTAATATCAAAGTTATCCATTGTTCTGCTATGGTGATTCTCTTAATAATGGTGGCCCACTGGCTGGGTGGGTGTGAAATATAGGGATTTCTGCTATATGTGTGTCACATGTGTTACTGTGTGACATACTGTTACTATATCACCAGCCATGGTTCTACTGTGGATTTAATCCATGGTTGCTAGATGGTCAGATAATGACTTTAACCAATCCATGCAACTTTTTTATTTGGCTTGTTCAGAGCCATGTTACAAATCTTTCTGACATATAAGAACCAAAAACCACCATTTGCATTGTGTTTATCTGTAGATATTTACATCACAAAGTTGAGGAAAAATATATGTTTTCCTTTGAAGACCTAGAAATGATGTTGTTACTAAAACTATATTGTCAGCATATGCTAAGAATGAAATTATCTTAGAGGATCTTGGTGAATGAAATTCTTGATTGTATAAATTTTCTAGAATAGTGTCGACATATAGATTAAATAATTGTGGGGTTAATATACAGCCTTGCCTGATGCCTAAATTTGTTTTCACTAGATTTGTAAGACTACCTTGAAAACTATATTGTACTTTGACCACGTGTTTTCATGTAGTTTTATTAAAATATTCAGCAGATATCCATTTATTCAATAATTCAATAATGTTGTCCATGAGCTCTTTCTACTAATACTATCAAATACCATCTTCAAGTCTACAAAACAGCAAAATAATTTTGACTTCTTTGTTTTAATGTTTTTATGAATTAAGTCCTGTAATACTATACAATGTTGGACTGTAGAGCAAGTTTTCCTAAATCCATTCTGTGCCTCAACAAGTATATATCTGCTTTCAACCCAGGTTTCCAATATATCCAACACAAATCTGGTAACTGTCTTCTGAGCAGTATCAATCAAACTAATAGGGCGATACATATAAGAGTCAGTTAACTGACCCTTCTTGTGTATTCGATAAATTATATTACCCTGCCAAGAATCTGGAATGGTTTCATGTTGTATTATAAAATTATGAGCATGATATAGTGATGGAATCCACCAATCTGGAAAATGTTTAAAAATATTGCTCAGGGTTCTGTCTTGTTCAGATGTTTTATTATTTATTTATTTAGCTTTTGTTAATCAGGTAAGCATACTAGACAATCATATGCCTATTTTCAGGTGTGATCTGAGAGATTACAAGCAACAGCAGGTATTACAGAATTACAGAGGAAAACAATAGTCAGACACAGCATGACTTAACAGGGAGGTAAGAAAAAGCATAACATGACAAGGTATACATTTGACAGTCAGGTGTAGAACATCTCATTACAAGGTGACATTTAACAGCCGTGACTGTAGACTCATAAATACACCAATCTCACAGAGATGACTGGACAGAACAATAAAGTGCAGCACAGTGCAAAAAGGGGACACAATACCTTAGGTACAGTAACAGTTCAAGACAAGTTTCAGGAGGCCCCAGAAGGAGTTTCTGAAGCAGATGTGGGGGGGAGGGATGAGGTATGAACATGGGCAGGGAGGGAGTTCCATAGCCTGGGTGCACAGATGGCGAATGCCCAATAACCTATTTGGGTACAGGTTTTGGGAACTTGGAATAGTTGTGACCCACTAAACCTTAATAGATTAGTGGAGTTTGCAGGCTTAAAGAGCTCAGCTAGTACTGAGGGAGTGGCTGTTCTAAAGACATTATCAATGAAGTTACCCATTACAAAAGTTTGATGGTTATCAGGGGAGAGACATTCAAGTTTGCTGTATAGCTCACAGTGGTCAATGAGATGGGGCAGAGAGAGCAAAGCAACATATATTATTATATGCAACGTCACATTTTGTTAGACTGGATTTTGAGGCATGGGCAAAGGTGAAGAGCCCATAACAGAGCATAAGGGAAATGAAACCTCCTTTGCCAAGGTAAGACGTGCTGCTGGAGTAAGACTGTTTTTAGCTGTATATGCCAGGCCCAGCTTACTATTTGCAGCCTTGCATACATTATGTATATATGCAGGGAGAAGTGGAGATGAGGGTCAAGGGTAATATCTATGTATTTAAGGGAGTCAGCAACCCTCACAAGGGATCCATCATATCCAGTGACTCTCAGGGGTGCAGGACAAGCTTTGAATTTTGCCAGGGATCCAAAAAGCATAGCCTGGGTTTTTTTTTAAGATTGATGGCTAGCTTATGGGCCTTTAGGCAAGACTGTATGTGATCAAAGTCAGCATTGAGCTGAGAGATGATGACACTGATGTCCTGGGAACTGATTAGGATCACAAGGTCATCTGCATATAGGATAGCACTGCCATGAACTGGGACCAGGGGCAGATCATTAACAAAAGGAAGAAAAGAATGGGCCCTAGAACATATCCCTGAGGAACCTCAGATTTAACAGAAGTGGGATTCGAGTGAACCTTGTTGAACTTTGTTTTGCTGCCTCCCTTGTAGGTAATTAGTAAACCAGGTTAGGATAGGGGAGGTAGGCCAATGGACAGAAGTGTGGAGCACAGGAGCATGTGGTCAATCACATTAAAGGCTTTGGAGAGATCAACAAAGATTGCCTTAGTCAAATTGCCTTGATCAACAGCAACCCTGATCTCAGAGGTAACCTTGGTCAGGGCAGAGGAGGTGCTATGACCCTTTTGAAAGCCATGTTGCACTGGCCTAGGAAGGTTGTAGCTTTGGACATAGTCTGTAAACTAAGTCGCTATCACTTTTTCAAACAGCTTGCTGATAGCTGATAGGATAGTTATTGAGTGGTAATTCTCAAGGTTTTTTGGAGCACCTTGTTTGAATACTGGGACAATCCTAGTGATCTTCAGTATGTAATAGATAGTTCCAGTAATAAGAGATGTGTTGAAGATATGCATAATGGGTAGGGCAAGGAAAGGGGCCCCAAGAGAGATACGTTTGGGCTCTATATTGTCATGACTAGCACTGGTGTGGGGAGAGAGGCCAGCAATGGGTCTTTGAATTTCATTGACTAAGACAGTCTTGAAATAGAAAGGAGAGTGAGAGGTTGACCCAGGCTGGGAACTGCAGGGTAGTCCTGGTTCATTATGGTCAGGAAACTGGGAGGTGTAAGCAGACAGGTCTGAGAGCTGGGAGTTAAATGTATCTGCAGTTATTGAGGTGTTGTTGCAGTTTATACCACCAACAAACATATCAGTGGTATAGGCTTTGGAGGAGCCACTAACAATATTCCTGATGTTATGCCAGAAGCTCCTCAGGTCGCTGGCTGAGGACAGCAGGTCAGATTTACAAAATTGGCTCTGGGCAGAGCGGATGGCTTTTTTGCAAGCATCTCTGAGTTGTCTATATTCCTGGAAGACAGGCAAATCATGGGAGGCCTTAATTTTAGCCCAGCATTTGTCCCTTGACTTCATGAGGGAAAATAAGCCACCCTGAAGCCATTTGGTGACCATACCCCTCACTTTCCTTTTTGTGAGGGGGACATGTTTATCTTGTAGGGATGAGAATATAGCAAGAAAGTTGTCAAGGGTAACTGAGGTGTCATTTGTGGCTGTAACAGGGTACCAGCCTGTGTGTTTCAGATCTGCAAGGTAGGATTCAATGTCAAACATGGAGAAGTCCCTCATTTGGATGACCTTGCAGGGAATTTTAGGTGGGGAGACTCTCCAGACACAATAGGTGGGGGTGTGATCAGAGATTGAGTCAGGGAAAGTACCAGATAGTACGAGCCACTCGGACCTATTGGTCATAATCCAATCAACGAGCGTGCCTTCCCCCAGTGGATGAAAGCCTGGTTGGTTCAGCAATGAGTTGAGAGACAGAGAGAGAGCAAGGCCTGCTAACATGGGTTCATATTATTTGACATTGCAACCTGTCCAGTTTAGCTTGAAGTCACCAAAAACTAGCAATTCATTGAAACACACCTTAGGACTTAAACTGTCAAGAAAGCAGGAGAGCCCTTACATGCCACCTTTGGGAGAGTTATATGCACAGATTAGATGCAACTTTTTGATGTTGCCCAATAAGAGTAGGGCAAGGAGGAATTCATAGGGTAAGGGATGGCAGCGGGAGATGAGGTATGATGAACACATTAAGGTGACTCTTATAGTAAAGCAACAGGCCACCCCTTCCCCCCCATTTTTTCCCAGCACGATCCTGCCTCATTATGTTGTACCCCAGGAGGGCACACACAGAATCCAGGGTGGCAGGTTTTAGCCACATTTATGTGACCCCAAGTATGTCATGATTATAGTGAGTAACCCAAGCAAAAAGATCAGCGAGGTTAGGCAGGAGGCTATGGACATTCAGGTGGGCAGGTTTTATGCCTTTTGAAGTTAGCCATGAAGAGAGGGGGAATGGGCTGAAGGGTAGTCAAGGCAGTGGTAGGCTCAGGGGTAAGTTCAATATCTCTGGCCAGGAAAGTAAGTAGAAGCAGAAGTAAAACAAGACAAGGCAGCACATTTTGTTTCTTATTGGATTTAGGTTTCAGAATAGTGTGTTTGATCAGGGGGGTAGTATAGTAAAGAGTCTTATGTTTCAGACACCAAATAGAGCGAAGACTCAACTGCTTAGCAGCTATCTGATTAGACAAAGTATGGTAACCTTCTGATGAGTAGAGTTTGGGTTCCAGAGGAGCCACAGATGGGGAAACAGAGGCCACAATAAGTAGCAATACTGGCTGGGAGACTGCAGTACAGGCTAAATAAGGCCAGACAGTAGTCTTGAAGCCTACAGCAGCAAAGTAACTGTCCTGGGATGACATAGTGGTAACACACCCAATGGATAAGCAATGGTAGTTAACAAGTAATACTATGGACAGATTTGGTAGGGTAACCAAACTAGACAGACTAGACCGCTAGGACCCAGTGAACCTACAGTTTGGCAGCTAGTCAAGTGTCCCTGGTTATATAATAGCCAGACCAAGGGAGAAGGGATTAGACAGGGATTGACATATTCCCTGGTAGTTGTCTCAATAAATGGGGAAACAGATATTACTGATGCTGCAATACTCTGGGGATGGATGTCCAAGCAATATACTTGGATCTTAAACCAGTATTAGTGTCTATTAATAACTAAATAAAGAGAGAAGGATTGGCACCTTCGCTTGGCGTTAATTTCATAGATTCCTTTTCCCCAGACTAGGCCAACTACAATAGCAAAGTGACCTGGCACTTTAAATACTCTTATTTCGCCAGGCTATTTTAGATCTGATTTATGCAAAACACTAAGGGAATCACAATGATGCATGGTTCTCCACTAAGCAGGATTTAAGGAATAACCCTTTTGGCTAATCACACTTATAGCGTAACTCAAGAGAAACACCAGGCAGTAACCTAAGTTATAAGCCTACAGCCCTGGTGACAGAGGAAGTGTGGAGATTTCCCCTGATTAGGTATAGTACACACAGCCTCTGTATGATCCACCTCCACACAGCTACAGCAGATCTGCCTGGGGACTCAAGTTACCACCAATCTTGATCCCTTGGGGTGGGGCTAAAGCCGATTTTAACTGAAGTGGTGGTGGGGTAGGGAGGGTGGGAGAAAACCCAACATTTCAAACAAGGTGGGCTAGCTCCAGTGGAGCTTGCTATTAAATGTATTGCTATTTTGATTTCTTCTTTAATAATAATGAAAGGTATGGGATATTCATATAAATGAAGTTGGGTCGTTAATTGCTCAGCTATTGAAAAATAATTCTCCTAAACGATGCTATAATAAACTTGTGTTAAATGAAGTTCCCATACGTTTGGTTGTATATATGAATCCACAGAGACCACAGAATAAATTATACTCTTTGTCACCATAATCCAAAAATTTTGATGTTCTTATTAATTACAGTGTGGTCCTTTTTTGATTCAATAGTCTCAGATTTTCTTTGGTTTTATTCTTCCTAACTTTCCTTATCATTGTATTCAAGTTGTTTTTCCCTATTTTACCTCTGTCATTATACTAAGACCTACACTACTGCTCACAGCCAGCGTTCCTGACATCCTGTGTAAGCTGCTGTTTTATTTCCATCTCTACAAACTGTGCCTATGCTCCCTGAAAGCTCTGTGTTAATTTGGGTCAGCTGAGTGGGAAAGCTAACCGGAGCATGAATTCAGTGATTAAGGAGAGGCAGGACTGTATTTTAGCATCATGCTGCTACTGCTTTGCACAACACTACTGCTCACAGCCAGCGTTCCTGACATCCTGTGTAAGCTGCTGTTTTATTTCCATCTCTACAAACTGTGCCTATGCTCCCCGAAAGCTCCATGTTAATTTGGGTCAGCTGAGTGGGAAAGCTAACCGGAGCATGAATTCAGTGATTAAGGAGGGGCAGGGCTGTATTTTAGCATTGCGCTGCTACTGCATGAGCACAGTAGCGTGAGCATGAGTGTCGCGAGTGCCACTCAACATAGAAAATTTTTGGAAGAGTTAGATAGAAATTAATAAATTAGATGGGTTTTTACATTTACAATAGTCTAAATGAGTATTGCTAAGGTTTCTTTTTTCTTGTAGTGTATTTCAACTATTGCACCATCCACAACGAATGTATATGTATTAGACTAAGTCTGTTTCAAAAGTCTGTATTTTAACTAGATTATCTCGCTGTTTACTCCACTGTTTCAAATCTTTGTTGTCTTAGAGTTCCTAATTTCATCTTGTAAAATGAGAGACTTGGTTGTGGTATTTTTTCTACTCTTAGTCAACTACCCTAGTGAATCAGTGATATCTTTAAATCCTAGGGTTCAGATTGAATGCATTTATGAATTTAACTTGAATTTATCAAGAGGGCCTTCCACATATTATTTTCCTGGTTTGTTCAACCCTGTTTTGTTGAATGAACCAGGACATATCTTCTTTAGATATGGTTATAGTGACTTCTTGGTTCTGTGTAAAATGGATATTCCTACTACATCCAAAATTTTGAGGGGCTCATGTAAAGAATCAGTTTGTCTAACTCAGAAATCATTTCATAGATGACTGATACTTTTATTTTTACTTTTGTCAGGTTCAGTACATCCTCACCCTGGTCCAATACAATGTGTTGGTCCTAATAATTTACTGCAGTCCTCTCTCCATATAGTACATCTTAATGTACAAAGCCTAACAGCCAAATGGTCATTATTTGAAGCATGGGCAGTTCAACATGACTTTGATGTAATTACCCTTTCAGAAACATGTTTAACAAATAAGATTCTTGATAATAAAGTTTCTATTCCTAACTATAACCTATTTAGATAAGATAGAATGGGAAAGGGGGGGGGGTTGCAGGTTATGTTAGAACTAGTTTTAAGGCATTTAAGTTGCCCTCTTGTTCTAGTGGATTAGGATGTGATATTATTTCCATTGATCTGCTCTTGGGTAGGAATAAATATCTCAGAGTCATATTCTCTTATATTCCTCCTTGCGTTATTAAACAAGGACTTGAGGTGGTGTCTGAAGTTAGGAAATCCCTACCTTTTAATAGGGAACAGATTGTAATGGGGGATTTTAATAGTAACTGGCGTAACAATAAAATTATTTTTAGTTTGTGGCCTCAACACAACCATTGTGACAAACTGTTTTATTACAAACCATAATGTAATCAAGTGTACTGCTATATTTGCTACAAAATAAAGTTGTGAAAAGACATGGTTTTAGATTATATGTTAGAAATACCCCAATGGGACTGCCCCATTAACTGACATTTAACAAGCTAATTTTAATAGGTCAGAGATAATTTCTCCATCTTGTGATTATAAGTGGAAAGTTAGGGTTTTTGCAATGTGTTGTGCAACCATTAGTCAAAGGGTCTTGTGACCTGGTGGCAACTGTCAACCTAAATAGTAATAGAAAGCCAGCTTTTGTTGCAAATGTTAGTCTATTATAATACAATTCTGTTTTGCCCACTCTCTACATATCAAATTTAATCTAAAGGTATAAAAACATACTTAGTACTCTGTGCTGTATTTTGACAGCTGTAGTCTAAGCTTTACAGTACATAAATGTTGGTAGTTATATGTAGTTACATACACTAATACAGTAAATATAATAGATGCGGTAACTGAGTTAAATAAAACTAACAGGAAAGGTCAGTCAGTATATGTATGCCATAGGGAGCTATGACAATGTACAGATTATATGACCTTAAATCACCAGTTAGTTCATGAAAAGATACGGCAGTGTATGGGTTAAGAGACACCCCAAGCTAAAAGTACTAGGGAGAGACCCGGCAAAGGTGTATATTTGTAACTGCCTATTCAAATGGTGTCAAGTAAATAAGCTTCTACTTTGTTAAATAAAAGCTACCAATGACTTTTTCTGTGTTTCTATAACAGCAGCAACTGTAAAAGATGCAAACACACAACACATAATAGAGTATGTGCTATTCTGTATAACCAAAACACAAATTAGGCTATCAATCTATCAAAGATTTATTTATCGGTTACTGCATACCATTATTTGCCACTTAAAGGTTAAGCCATTGTATCTAAATCATTAGTTATACAATGCCGCCGTCTACTGCCCATTGAGAATATTGCAGTCAATTTTAATCTATCAATGTATTAGATAGGAAGTACAACCTCACCAATTCTGTCTTAAGATAGCAACCATTGATATGTTTTGTACTAACAGTACCAACTGATTTTTCAAGATAAAAATTGTAAAATTTAGTTTATAAAAGCATTGTATGTAAGCTGAGTAGCTCAGCTCCAAACTAATGACCGCATGCATGGGCAAAGTATAAGATAACAGCATGTTTAGGCATTAAGGGCAAGCCTTAAGTTGTTGTATGTTGCTATAGTGTAAGTGAAACTCATTGTTTCACCTAGGTCAAATTGACCCACTGGTATATGTATAAAAAATATTGTGTAAAAAAATGAAGTAAGCTGTGGAAAAGTACATCACACCTTGGTATCAACTTGTTATTCTGTTTTATGATTGGCTGGCTACGAGATTTGCATATTTAGTAGTGGCTAAATGTATATAAGTGGGTGCTCTCAAGGCACTGAGAGAGAGATCCAACATCAATGTGTAATGTAAGGCAAGGCGCTGATTAAATTTGCTAACTCTCCTGGCTGTGTCCGTGTTGTCTCTAACTAAATATATATATATATATATTATGAACACCGTAGCTGGGGTCTACCCACAACCCTAGGTTACAACTGGGATATTGAATAACATTCACACATTGATGATTTTTTTCAAGAACTTGGAGTACAACAAATAATCTCCCAAATAACAAGATTTAATTACAAAACTGGTGGGGGTACAATATTGGATTGGATTGTAGTAACACATCGTATTAAGATTATTGACTCTGGAGTATTACCTGACATAGTCAGTGACCATAGTCCAGACTACTGTAAATGGTCTTCAAAGCAGCATTCTAGTTCACCAACTTACATTGAGACCAGAAACATAAATGGGATAACCCCTTTGACTATGATTGGATCTTGTGAACAAGTTGACTGGTCCTGCCTTGAAGATATTTATGATATTGATTTAAAATTAAAAACATTTTGTCAATTATTCCATCAGATAATTTACCAACTCGCTCCACTTAAAAAGATGAGAATCAGAGGCAATAAAAAAGAATGGGTCACTGGGGAACTTAGGGTGTTAATGAAACAAAGAGATAGGGCATGGAAACATTTTAAAAAAGATAACTCAGATACATTGATCAATTATAGAACTCTTAAGAATAAATGTAAGTCTGCAATCAGAAAAGGTAAAATAGATTTTTTTTAAAACAAAAATTATCTTTTGGGAGCTCAAAGCAAACTTGGCATACATTGAATAATCTTCTAGGTAGAGACACTGGGGACATGGTTAAAACCCTCCAGGATGGTGATCAAATAACTAATGATCCCATAAGTATTGCTAAAATCTTTAATGAATATTTTGGAGACCTCTCAAAATTTCGAGATCCTTCAACTTTTCAAATCCTAATTTTTCTCCTGAAGATGAATCTAAAAATAACCATCCTTTGTTTCATTTCCAAGTTTTAACACCTGAAGTTGTTACTGACTATGTACTTAAATATTGTCCTAAACCAGTTATAGGGTTAGATGGGATTGACATTAGATTAATTAAAAAGGGTATCAATGCTTTAGCCACTCCCCTTGCCTCAATCTTTAACTACTCCTTATGTTATAATGTTTTTCCCCATATATGGAAGTTGGCACTTATAAATCCTATACTTAAATCAGGAAGTAAACATATTGCCTCTAACTATAGACCTATCTCCTTACTATCTCCCTTATCGAACATTTTGGAGAGAATAATTTTTGACCAAATTCAGGTTTTTCTTTCAGGATACAACTTGTTAACAAGCTATCAACATGGTTTTAGGAAGCAGCATAATACAGAGACTGCCTTTGTGGGATTCACGAATGGCTTACGGGCCTCCCTTGGTTTAGGGCATTCCATTGCTGCAATTTTTGTGGATCTCACCAAGGCCTTTGACTTAGTTGACCATTGTCTGTTACTGAAGGCCTTGAAGGAAGTCCATTTTTCCAACAAAGTTATTTCATGGATTGCAGGGTATCTCAGTGAAAGGGAACATAAAACTATTATTGATCAGTTTAGCTCCAAATCTCACCTTTTATTATGTGGGGTCCCCCAGGATTCAATCCTGGGCCCTCTTTTATTTTCTCTTTTTGTTAATGCTGCCCCCACCACTATCCTTGGGTCTAATCTTATCATGTACGCAGATGATGCGGTTATTTTTTCTGATGGAATTACTCCAGATTGAACTTTAATTAAAGTCCAAATTGACTTTGAAAATTTCCAAAAATGGCTGCTTTCACGTAAATTAGTATTCAATTCAAGGAAAACCAAATGCATGTTTTTTTCTGGTTCCAGGAAAAGTCATGATATAAATATTCACATAAAAGATCTAGCAGGAAATTGTATAGAATTGGTAAACTGCTTTGATTATCTGGGAGTGGCCTTTGATCCTCATCTTCAATTTTCATTTTTTCATTTTAATTTTTTATGCTTGTAAATCCAGATGAGCAAGACTGCCCATTTTCACTGGTGACAAGTTCTTGATCAGCATATTGCTAAGATCATAAAAAGATCATAACAAAAATCCATATGAGAATTAGGATGTTATTCAGGATCAAACTATTTCTTGTTCCGGAATCTTGTAGACTACTTGGAAATAGCGTTTTGCTAAGTTTACTTGATTATGGTCTCATGATTTATTCTGGGACAAATGATACTTTGATTCAGAAATTACAAGTGTCATATAATAGTATTTTACATTTTATGACAGGTCTCCCCATGAGGACACATCATTGTGTCTTGCTGAAAGAAGCAAATTGTCTTTCTCTTCAAGACAGGATAACCCTGAAACTTGGTGTTTTTTTGTTTAAGTGTTCACAAGCTTTACTCCCTCAGGTTATCCAGGATTTAATTCCTCCTCAGTTAAATAGCATAGAAAGTAGATTTAGGTCTAGGGGCTCATTTAGAATCCTTTTTTACAAAAAAAAACATTGGCCAAAGATCTGTAATTTACAGAGCAATAAAAAATGTCAGCAACATTCTATCTAATATTACCACCACAGGGATGGTTCAACTGTTTAAAAAATGTTTTTCAAACTGGTTAAACAATTTCAATGAATGTCATTGTTTTAAAAAAATTGTATTGTACTGTATTGTACTTCAGAATGTTTGTCTATTGTATTATATTTTTTATATATTTTTGTACTTTGTGTATTTGTTGACTTGTCACGTGTGAAAATGGGGAGATTGCTCATCTAGCTAACAAGTATAAAAAATAAAAATGAAATGAAATGAAATAATGGAGTTATTTCTCATTGAATTATAATAAAGTGTTGGAGCTATGAGTATGAACATTTGTAACCCCCTTGTTACCCGGGGTTACTAGATACATAGATACATAGATACATAGACAGTGTCGGCAGATAAGGGCCTATGGCCCACCTAGTCTGCCCATTTAAGCTTGTAAGTTCAGTTTGTTTTCCTAGAAGTCTATTTCCCCTTACCCCTGACCTCTAGAATTCCTTTATGTCTATCCCATGCATTCTTAAATCCTGTGATTGTTTCAGCCCCACCACTTCCTCTGGCAGGGTGTTCCACTTGTCCACCACCCGTTCTGTGAAGAAATTCTTTCTCATGTTTCCTCTGAATCATCCTCCCTCCAACTTCATCCCATGCCCTCTAGTCCTGAAACATCTTTTTCGCTTAAAAATAGTGTTTCCTGCACCCTGTTCCTCCCTGTAAGATACTTGTATGTCTCTATCATATCCCCTCTCTCCCTCCTCTCCTCCAGGGAGTACATGTTCAGTTCCTTCAACCTGTCTTCATAGGACTTGTGATGCAACCCATGAACCATCTTTGTTGCCCTCCTCTGAACCTTCTCTACCCTGTCTATGTCCTTACATAGGTATGGTCTCCAGAACTGTACACTGTACTCCAGGTGGGGCCTCACTAGTGTCTTGTATAGCGGAATTATGACCTCCCTTTTCCCTGGTGATGCCCCTGCCTATACATCCCAGCATCCTATTTGCTTTACCTGATGCCTTGTCACACTGTTTCCCTACCTTGAGGTCATCAGAGATGACAACCCCAAGATCCTTTCCTGCTTGGTGCATGCTATATCCTCACCCCCCAACTGATATATTGTGCAGGTTTTGTGCCCCATATGCATTATCTTGCACTTCTTTGCATTGAATTTCAACTGCCAAACCCTTGACCATTCTTCAAGTTTCTGCAGGTCCCTTCTCATTCTGTCTACACCCTCTGGTGTGTCTACTCTTTACAGAGCTTTGTGTCATCAGCGAACAGTGAAATTCTGCCTTCTATATCCTGTGCAATGTCACTGATGAAGATGTTGAATAGGACCGGTCCCAGCACTGATCCCTGTGGTACCCCACTGGTCACTCTTCCCTCTGTGGAGTGACAGCCATTTACCACCACCCTCTGTGTCCTGCCACCCAGCCAGTTACCTACCCACCACACTACTGTCCTGCCCACACCCATATTCCCAGTTTGTGTAATAGTCTTCTATGTGGCACAGTGTCAAAGGCCTTGCTGAAGTCCAGATAGGCCATGTCCACTGCCCTCCCTGATCCACCTCCCTAGTCACCCAGTCAAAAATTCAATGAGGCTGGTCTGACATGACCTCCCCTGGTGAAACCATGCTGCCTTGGGTCCTGTAGTCCATTGACAACCAGATGTTCTACCAATCTCTCCTTCAGTAGTGCTTCCATGATCTTCCCACTACCGGGGTGAGGCTGACTGGTCTGTAGTTCCCTGCTTCCTCTTTGTTCCCACTTTTTGTATAAAGGGACTACATCTGCTGTCCTCCAGTCTTTGGGTACCTCCCTGTTTCCAGTGATTGGCTGAACAGGATAGCCAGAGAGGTTCAGCCACCCTCTCTTAGTTCTTTGAGGACCTGGGGTGCACCCATCTGGCCTCATTGCTTTATCAGCTCTTATTACTTCCAGTTCCTTCAGGACCCTTTTCTCGTAAAGGGACTTGTGTCCATTTCTGTACCATTCTCACCCCTTGTACTCCCTTCAGACCCATTACCCGCCTCTTCCTTAGTAAAGACTGAGCAGAAATACCTGTTCAGTATGTCAGCTTTACTGTTGTCATCCTTCACGTGGATCCCATCCTCCCCCCTAGTATCCCATCCTCCCCTCCTAGAATCCCAGTAAGACCTAGTGGTAGGCAGGGAAGGCAGCTTGTTAAATGCCAGTTAAATGGGTTTCACACTGTCTCACTCTGTTCTCAGTCTCAGCTGAGACTGAGGGATGACATCACCATAGAACTATCGCAGCTGCATGAGCCACAATGGAATCTGAAGAAGGGAATTAGAGTAGAATGTTGGGAGGTTTGAACAGTCAGTGTCTGTGTTCAGTTGCAGTTGGAGATTGTTGTGAGAGAAGCACAGCAGCTCTGTGCTCAGGCTCTTGGAGCCTCAGCCTTGAAATAGGGTTACATTTAGGGAAAGGTGTGTGTTTCCGCCTAAAGAGAGACACAGTAAGCTGTTTTTTTTAGTGGTGGAGACCTCTGATTTGGGTCTCTGTGCCTCATCCCTCAGGGGATGGGGCAGAAAGGTTTGCCTGCTATTCAAGGGGCAACCCCCTGGCTACTGCTGGAGAAAGAAGCTGTCTTATTTTGTCCATGAGTGTGGAGTACAAGAAGATTTCGTGATTCGCCTGTGGGGCACCTGCAACCAAAGGGTGAGTTCTGCTCTTTCTAAAGGGCCAATGTTTCATCCTGAACTGTGTAAAAGTGGGGATTGGACTACTGAAGTAGTGGGAGGCCTAGAGTAATAGGCTTAGCCAAAAGTAAAAGTATGTTCACGTCCAGCACATAGGGGAAGTCAAGATATGTAGAGGAGATGTGACATACGTCTATCCAGTAATCTACATTGCCAAGCTATCAAAAGAGTTGTTTAGTTTCCAGAGAAATGGCCTGGTATGGATTGTGGGAGCTGGAGGTGGGAGACCCCCCATCTTTAGTAACCAGGTCCACCTCTACGGATTTGCTCTGTGGATTTCTACTTTGCCTCATGCACTTGGCCAGTGATGAGGGAAGTACCCAGATGTGGGATGGAAGGAAAATTCCCTCTGGGAGTCAAAGGCTCTAAGGTGGTTTGGGGAGCCACCAACAGGAAAACTGGTTCATTCCCATAATGGACCATGGATCAAATGGCAGGCGGGGGAGCTGGGCCATGGGGAAAACCCAAGTAGTGTACAAGTTGGGCTATGTACCCAAAGCTGCGTGCAAGTCCGGGCTGTGTGCCTGGTGGGTTTAGAGCCTGAGGGCTGGAAATAGTGAAGAAGTGTTCTGTTATCTCTAATCTGCATTACCAGGAATGTAGCCCTGTGGGGGTCCGTCTATGCTTTGTTTGTTCAGTTTGGATGTGAATAAAAGCCACACTGTAGAATCCCATTTCCTGGTTTTGGACATTACAGTTATTGCTTCCTGTGTTCGAATTTACTTGGGTGCCCCTGTGCAGAGTAGCCAAACCTAGGTCCCCTGTGTCTAGTAATCTAGTCCTAGTCGATCCCAGTCCCCACCAGGTACTGCTGTCCTCTTCAACAGCATGCCATCTGTCATTTTCCAAAAAGGCAGGGGTCCAGGGGTTACAAAAATGGAGGCACTACTTTGGATTTTCAAATTTGGGAGGAAGGTGCTCGGGTAAAGGGGCTAGCGTTTTGGCTATCTGGCAGTGGGTAGCCCAAAAAAGCTGAAGCAATTTAACTAGTGTGTCGCTGTGTGCTGTAGTTCATATGCTGCTGTTAAAATGCCAACTGTTTACCAAGGAGCAGTAAAGCTGAAAGAGTATGCCCTTGTCGTGCATCAAATGTTTACAGCGTTTTTGCCAGCTTGTTAAAGAACTGTGTTGTGATAAAGAAAAGTGTGGAAGACTAGGGGTAGCAACAGGAAAATTGTGCCCTGGACGTTGGAAATGCTTTTGGTTGAACTGAGAAACTTGCTGTGTGAATGGCTATGCTAAATGGCTGAAATGGGCTCCCGTCGGTTAGTCAGTTGAAGAAAAAAAAAAGCGGTTTCTGCAGTTTAAATTTGCCTGCTCAATGATCACCGTGAGGAGAAGAGCACTCGTGAGGAAGAAGAGGCTCATCTGCATGGTGTTGTATGATTGGTGAGGCTGCAATCAGTCCGGCCCCTCAGGCAGCTCTACAGTGACTGCCCAGCATTCGAGAGGGAGTGTGAGTGGAGTGCATGTACTGGCTAGTGGAGGAGCGTCACGGTGATTAAAAAGCACTGTAAAACTGTTCAAAAATAGACTTTGTTGTTTAAAAAATGGCTCAACCCACATCTCGATCGTCTAAATTGCAAGTGTGGTGATCGGGGAGACGATCGGCAGGACTGCCCACCCGTTTTCTTTCTGAGGCCTCCAAGACTGGCTGCAGGCCATTTTTCCATTGCAGCAAACAGCTACTGATAACAGTAAGTACCAACAGTAAAAGTTGCTCAAACAGTGATTTTCTACCAAAAGCCATCTAAATATGTGTGCAGCAGTGTAGTCGCTTTGCAAGTAATGACTGTGTCAAGTTTTACCAGCAAGTGCAAGTCTGTTAAGCCATTGACTGTGTGCATAGTATAAATTCAACATCAGTTTAAAGTTTTAAAGCCAGAGAGAGACTGTGAGTTGTAGCCAAATGTGCAGCACTAGTTTACAGGCAATCCTGTGCTTAAAATCTTGAGGCTTTAAGGGACTGTGAGTTAAAGAAATGTTTCCAGCAAGTGAAAAGTCCGTGGAAAATCATGTAAATATGTTAGAAAAAGAACAGAGCAAGTTTGAGCAGTTTGAGCAAATGTTATCACTAGTGTGTGTAAATCGGATGCACAGTGGCTTGACTCAATTTCTGAATGTTGGTGCACAGGAGTGCTGCCGCTGCCATTACAGGGCGGGGTAGTAAAGTAAACACAGCAGCAGAGGAGCCATTTTAAAAGTAAAGAAGGTGTTCAGTAAAGTGGGACTTTCAGTAACAGTGAGCTTTTGTTTGTTTTCCCTGCAGTTATGGCCTCAGGACCAGCTTGCTACCCGGATCATGCCCGGGCTGCAGTAACAGCAGTAGTAAACAGATTAAGGGAAATTGAAAGGTGTTACTATGGAGGACAGCTGCCTCCTCACATGGCGATTCCTGGATATCCAGTGCATGTGTGTCAAATTTGCTTAAATGCTGGAAGGGACGACTTCATGATACCTACTGTGCTGGGTGCCTAGAGAAATATGGCTTGTATAAAGTGCCCCAGATTTGTTTGGCTCCCTCATGGACAAAGATTCAGGAATCTGTAGTTGGCAGCACGCAGCACCAGGAGGAGCCTGTTGAAGAAGGCTCCTCGGTGGAGTGTGGCACAAAGCTAGAGGGTGCAGATTTAGAGACAGAACCAGATGTTGAAGTTTCGGATGCTGGATCTCAGAAGAAAAGTTCAGATAAAGCGTAAGTAGACCCCTGGAGGGGGGGACCTAGCCCAAGTCTCATAGCAGAAGATGAGATGCGGGAGGCCTTTGAGTGGGAGGTGTTGACCTCCGCACCTAGTGATGAGTGGATAGTCTCAGGAGAGAGGACGACTGCTCACTCCTGGGCTCAGATCCTTAGTGAGGAAGAAGATGAAGGGGAACCTATGTGGCCTTGTGAAAAAGGAATGGGTACACAGCCTCAAGCTCTTGCCTCGGAGGAATGCATGGAAGAGAGTGGTGATGCCACTGCCCTGGCTATGCAAGAAGAAGAAGTCAGGGATCCATTTTTAAACTTGTTGAGGATGCGTAGCTGGCAGAACCAGGACTGGCCACCCCCAAGCCAGGCCAGCGGTCTCTGGTTGACCAAAGCTAGTAAAGAGAGAGACTGGTTCATAGGAAGGCGAATGAGATCTATGGAATGACCTTTCCTACCTTTCCTAGGAGAGTCTGGGAGGAGATTGAGAACAGCAGGAAATCCTGGATCTGGGCCAAAGCAATGAAATATGTGCATCCTGGTGCAAACAAGCATGTCACTGTTTCATGAGAAATATACCCAGTGGAAGACAGGCAGGACACTGTTTATATACAGAGTGCGAATAGTGGACGGAGAGGGACGTGAAACCTTCCACTGTGTGAATTATTTGCGCCCAGATGGGGTAATAATTCAAGCTCCTGACCCCTGGTACTATTGGCCTTAATGCAAGGACCTCCCAGCAAATGTGCCCGTGCCTACTAGATGGAAAGCCGAACAATGGTAGTCAATACTGCCACACCAGCCTTTTCAGTCCCTTTATTGATCCGCCAGTATGGACATCCAGGATTCAGATGCCCCACATTCATCAGCTCTACAGTGTACTGGCCTTTCCAGAATCCATCGATTGGCCCACCAGATGATTTCAGATCCAGAGAGGACACCAGTCAAGCTGTATCTTGATCCATCGCCTGGTAATCGGATGACGTCAGACCAGCTGTTTTCCTTTTTTTTGTTCCTGTACTAAGGTTCCATCTCCAGAGATGACATCAGCTCAGCAGTTCCCAGATGTGCCCTCCTGCAGTTCCTGGAAGATGTCCGCCCAGCTGTATCGGAAGAAATGCAGCCAGGGAGAGTCTTCGGCTAAAAAGCAGGTCGGTGCAGATTTTCCTTCTACAAGGGGCTGGTAAGTCCAAACTTTTCTATCTTTATGACATTTCAGTACACACCCTACACTAGCAGACTCCAGAATGTGTGAACTGTCCTCAAAGACTCTCCCCTTCGGGACTTTGTCCTGCTAGAACTGCGCTTCACCGGGGTCCGGCCCAGGAGAGACTCTTTAATGGACTAGCCTTTGGGCACTGTGGTCACTAGTTGGGACTTTTAGGGCACTCCATCCCCCAAATGTGTATTGTAAATAATGTTATTGTTTTTCTACTGTTTTCTAGTGTATATACTGTTTTTTCCACCTCTTCTTAAAAAAAATATATATATATTTAGGAGTCTTCATTGTTTTGATGGTAGGGGTTTAGGTAGACTGTGTATGCAGATTAGGAGTGTGTGTTGTCTTTCTTTTTCTTGTAGGTGTTCCTGAAGAAGATAGAAGAGAAGACAAGAAGAGGAGAAGGGACTCATCGGAGTTCCTCACTAGTACTGTAGTGTATAGCAATTTAAAGTACTGTGGTTGTTATTGTTGCTGTTACTGTTGTAACTCTTTCCTTCCACAGGTGTGGTTGTGGGGGTAGGGAGGCAGTAAAGTATGTAATGGTATGGTATTAGTTTCTTGGTGTGTGGTTGCAGGGTGCCCAAGGTCGGGGAGGTCCCCAGGTTGTTTTTATTTTGGGGTGTTAAGTTAGAGGCAGACAGATTTTCCCTAGATGGCTGGGGGGGATAGACAGGCTCTGGTCCTGAATGGCCATAAGGGACTGCAGTGCTGAGCTATTAGAGCTATGCTCTGGACAGTTCTACCAGAGCCACTAGGCATCCATAGTAAGTGGGTAGAGTAGAGGCTGATATGTCAGCTAAAGGCCTATAGGCCCTTAGTGTTGCCTGCCTGTGCTCGCACATGGTAGGAGGGGGCCTGATCACCCCCCTCCGCAGGTAGCACATAGGGTGGGATGACCTAAGTCAAGAAAATAACGACCGTGGACAGTCATTCTCCTGGTACATGGGTGTAACCCCCTTGTTACACGGGGTTACTAGAATCCCAATAAGACCTAGTGGTAGGCAGGGAAGGCAGCTTGTGAAACTCCAGTTAAATGGATTTCACACTGTCTCACTCTGTTGTCAGTCTCAGCTGAGACTGAGGGATGACATCACCAGAGAACTATCGCAGCTGCATGAGCCACAATGGAATCTGCAGAAGGGAGTTAGAGTAGAATGTTGGGAGGTTTGAACAGTCAGTGTCTGTGTTCAGTTGGAGTTGGAGATTGTCGTGAGAGGAGCACAGCAGCTCTGTGCTCAGGCTCTTGGAGCCTCAGCCCTGAAATAGGGTTACATTTAGGGAAAGGTGTGTGTTTCCGCCTAAAGAGAGACACAGTAAGCTGTTTTTTTAGTGGTGGAGACCTCTGATTTGGGTCTCTGTGCTCCATCCCTCAGGGGATGGGGCAGAAAGGTTTGCCTGCTATTCCTGGGGCAACCCCCTGGCTACTGCTGGAGAAAGAAGCTGCCTTATTCTGTCCATGAATGTGGGGTGCAAGAAGATTTTGTGATTCACCTGTGGGGCACCTGCAACTGAAAGGGGAGTTCTGCTTTTTCTAAAGGGCCCATGTTTCATCCTGAACTGTGTAAAAGGGGTGATTGGACTACTGAAGTAGTGGGAGGCCTAGAGTAATAGGCTTAGACAAAAGTAAAAGTATGTTCACGTCCAGCACATAGGGGAAGTCAAGACAAGTAGAGGAGATGTGACATATGTCTACCCAGTAATCTACATTGCCAAGCTTTCAAAAGAGTTATTTAGTTTCCAGAGAAATGGCCTGGTATGGATTGTGGGAGCTGGAGGTGGGAGACCCCCCCCATCTTTAGTAACCAGGTCCACCTCTACAGATTTGCTCTGTGGATTTCTACTTTGCCTCACGCACTTGGCCAGTGATGAGGGATGTATCCAGATGTGGGATGGAAGGAAAATTCCCTCTAGGAGTCGAAGGCTCTAAGGTGGTTTGGGGAGCCACCAACAAGAAAACTGATTCATTCCCATAATGGACCATGGATCAAGTGGCCGACGGGGGAGCTGGACCATGGGAAAAACCCAAGTAGTGTACAAGTCGGGCTGTGTACCCAAAGCTGTGTGCAAGTCTGGGCTGTGTGCCTGGTGGGTTTAGAGCCTGAGGGCTAGAAATAGTGAAGAAGTGTTCTGTTATCTCTAATCTGCATTACCAGGAATGTAGCCCTGTGGGGGTCCGTCTATGCTTTGTTTGTTCAGTTTGGATGTGAATAAAAGCCACACTGTAGAATCCCATTTCCTGGTATTGGACATTACAGTTATTGCTTCCTGTGTTCGGATTTACTTGGGTGCCCCTGTGCAGAGTAACCAAACCTAGGCCCCCTGTGCCGAGTAACCTAGTCCTCCCCGAACCCAGTCCCCACCAGGTACTGCTGTCAGCTTCAACAGCATGCCACCTGTCGTTTGCAAAAAGGCAGGGGTCCAGGGGCTACACATTCTATTCCAAAATATGTGAAACATATTAAGATTGACAGATTGAAGCAAAGCTTGTTTAATTGTATTAGCTTCTGAGAATTCCAATATTTGAGCTATATCTTTTATATCATTAAGATTCCATTAATTTTTTTTAAGAGATAACACTAATTGGGAGTTTATTGGGTTCTTCAAATAATGACTGTAATTTCAATATTAGTTGCAAAGGGAAATGAAATTCAACATGTGCTGTTACTTGGAGATCTGAGAATTTATGCAACACATTTTTGTTGCATATAATTAGATCAATCAGAGAGGATCCATTAACTGAATTATATGTACGTTGACCTTCTATATCACTTTGTGTTCTCCCATATATCACTTTATAATTCAAATCTTTTATAAAATAGTTGCGCAGTGTACCTGTATAATTATGTCTGAGGTCAGTTGATTTCCTTGGGGTGGAAAAATAGGATATTTACATAACTACTGCATCAAGTTCATGATCTGGGTCAAATAAACGAGGGAGTCATGCATTGAAATCTACCCCTAGAAATATATCTGCCTCGGGATATAATTCTACTATTTCTAATATGTTAGTTGTACATTTTTCCCAAATTCCTAGTATTTACTTATTTTAATTTTTTGGTGGGAAATATACATTGATAATTATCAAGTCAAATTATCTATTTGAATTCTAACTGACAATATAAAGTCAGATCTAGTATCCATGCTCTGTATATTAATGTTATGCCTTATTTGTATTGCCATTATGAGTCCTATTTGTGGTCTACCGTGCTTTTTTTTCTGTGCTTTAGTTTTGTAAACATCTTATCTTTGTAATGTCAAAATATCAGATGTCCACCATGTTTCCTGTAACATTATAATGTCATATGTTTGCAAACATTGTATACACTGCTTATCAGATAATTTTTTTTTATAAAATGGTGAGAGAAAATCCTGCTTTCTGATTGGTTATTACCTGTGCATGAAATCTGTTCCATTCACATGTAATAACAAGTACCTAAAAGCAGGTCCACATTGTGAATAAAGATAAATCAGTGTGCCATTTAAAATGTTCATTTTTAAAATGCAGCCATTTTTTCCCCTTGCTAATGGGGCTAATCCCAGACTTTTTTTCAGAACAGGGAAATTATGGTACAGCTTGATGTTCACTTTTTTCCCTTTCTGCTGAAAAACAGTAAAGTATTTAAAATAAGTCAGCCCTGCTGGGTCACTGTACTCTTTACACTGTTAATGGCCGTGCTCTGTCAGCCACGCTCTCTCTCCCTGATAGCGTTCCCTGCTGTCACTGAAAAATGTATGAATTGTTTTTTATTATTATTTTCCAGTTGTGGTAGGCAAGACGAATGTCACTATTAACAGCAAGGCGGTGGTGAGACACAAGCACTTCCACTATTCTGCTCATCCCATTATAGGTAATATGAGGGACCAAGTCATCCTGCAAGTCCCACCCATTCCTTTCTCCCATGATTTAAAACAAAAAACAAAAACACAGTTTTCTCTCTCTCCTCTGTCGGCCAGAGCAGAAAAAAGCATCAATCCTGAACAAATATTTCTGTTAAATATTCACAGAGGAAGGGGAAGGGGAGGAACCACAGCTAAGAAACAGGGTTGGAAGGGAGGTGGACACCAGTTCATTTACGCAGGAGAGGGTCCTGAAGGAACTCACAAAACTGAAGGTGGACAAGGCAATGGGACCAGATGGGATACACCCTCGAATATTAAGGAGTTAAGGGAGGTACTGGCAGCACCACTGGCAGCCCTGTTCAACAGGTCACTGGATATAGGAATGGTTCCAGAGGACTGGAGAAGGGCTGATGTAGTCTCTCTCCATAAAAGTGTGAGCAGGGAGGAGGCTGGAAACTTTAGACCGGTCAGCCTGACCTCAGTGGTAGGGAAACTTATGGAATCATTGCTAAAAGAAAGAATAGTGGAGCATTTTGAATCTAGTGGAGCACAAGATTGAGGCAGCATGGATTCATGTTAGGAAAGTCACGTCAGACAAATCTTATAGATTTCTTTGACTGGGTGACCAGTGAAGTGGATCGGGGGAGCGGTGGATGTGGCCTTCTTTGACTTCAGTAAGGTGTTTAACACCGTTCCACATAGGAGGCTTATAAACAAGCTGGGCAGCTTGGGATTAGGTCACAAGGTAGTGAACTGGGTTGGGAACTGGTTGAGGAATAGAACACAGAGGACTGTTTTGGCTGTCTGTCCCTTTGACCCACCATGTAGACAGGGAGCCAATAGCTGTGTGTTCCCCTCTCCCTCTCCTCTTCCATTGGTCAGAGGACTCAGAATAAGCTGAATCACTGAACATCCCTTTATTCCCCTATCCATTTTGTCTTTTCTCTCTCTGCTAATCACAATCCTCTCCCTTGTTTTTACTTGTACACTCTTACTTCCCTTCCCACTTTTTTTCTCTTCCTTTTACACCTTAAAGAACAACTGCCATATATTTTTTGCTCCAGGCAGGCAACTCATACATGTAGTTGCCTACCCTAGGAGCATTTTCAGGTATAAATTAATATTTTCTGTGCCGTGGTTTTAAAGATATTTCTCTCATAAAGCCTAGCTTGTAACTTCTGCGTACAAGCCAGGCAATCACTGAGCACTGCAGCAGTGCCCCTAAAAATAGCATAATTATGACATGAGGTTGGAATTGGGACTGCAGGCGCTCTACAGTGAATGTAAAGGAATCTGGGGAGGGGACTGTCTAAATGTACTAGGATTATCTTTGCTGGACTGTATACATGTATAGAGCTAGTATAGCTGTTATGTATTAGCCCCATACATGTAAACATGCCAGCAAAGAGTCCCAAAAAGGCCATGTTGAAAATTTTGTGAAAAATATTAAAAAGTGACCAAGTTATGAGGACAAGTTCACAACCCATTGAAATACATTAAATCACAAACCTGATTTCCTCATTTCCCAGTCTGACATTGGAGGGTGAAGATGAGGCTCTGGTCCAGAAAGGATTACAATATTGGATGGTGGGGGGTACTAGCCAGCACTAGGGACTGGGCACCCTGGGAAGGGGTGGGTGGGATTGAGGAACAGTTTTCTTTATTTCAGGTATCAATACTGGGGACTGGGCACCCAGGTGTCAGTGTTATGTTTGGCAGCACTGGGGGTGGGCTCACCAGTGTCGCATGGAGAAATTGGGTGCTGTGAGATTGCTAGCTGGCACCAGGGATTGGGCACCCAAATGTCAGAAAATGAAGAAGGAAGGGGTGGGAGGGATTGATTTTACTTTGGGGGTGAGGACCACAGCAGGCTGATCATGACACTGATCAGTGCTGCTTGCTGGGTGGAGTTATGCAGATCAAAGTAAAGGGCCACCCTATGATTCAGGTGGCTCTTTTCTTTGAACTACATGAATTTTCTGCACAGTAAGACCAGAGGGGTATCATGATCAGTCTAGCTGATGATCAGTCTGAAGTCCAGACTGCTCCAACAGCCATGAGCACAGCGGTAAAAAGCCAGTGCTGGGAAGGGGTTGCTAGCCCCCACCACATAAACATGCAATTCAAGAAAAAACTAGCACTTGTCAGCTAATTACTTGAATATAGAAACTCACAGAAGCTTCACTGGTAGAAAATCACTTTTTCATTCATACACATACATCCAAGAGTGCAGTGTGGATACCATCCATGATACAATCATCACTGCAACACCCCAGCACTTCGACCAAAGTCTTCATCAGGGGGTGGAGTTAGAGTGGTCACATCCTCCTTTTATAGTGTTACAGCCATAATGACATTTTACAACCTCCTATAGGTAGCATGACTTATTACTATTTAATCAATGGCTCTGGGAGGATTCAAACATGTGAACACAAGTGCAAAATGCAAAAACAGTCACCAGGAAAACTAATACTCACTTGTCACACAAAATAATTAAAATTATCAGGATATAGAAAGCCATTATTATACTACAGCAATTAATTAATATTTTATACAATAAATGGTTGCTGAAAAACATCAGATTCGGATGTCAGTTATAGTATTAAATGGCAGCTCATACATGTGGTCCAAATTAGATAAAAATACTAGTACATAAATACAAAAATTAAACAAGTAAAGGAACCATTAGATTATGACAGCAACTCAAACATAATTTTTAATTTTATATAATTAATTGAATGGTTGCTGTTATTAATCTAATACTGATGCCAGTTACAGTAAAAATTGCAGTTTGTATTATGGTTCAATTAATAAGAGAATATTAGAACACTAGAATGGCTAAGCAAGAGACAAAAATAAATGAAGTACAGGCAATGGCAATCAATTGTGATACAGGTAAGAATGAAATGTTGGATCCTTAGCTAAGGAAAAGTGATTCATAATGGAACTGATTACAGTGATCCTGATTTGCTTGACTTAGGTATAACAAATCAGTATTAAATTACTAACAGTAACTGTTCAATTAATTATATAAAATTAAACATTATGTATGAGTTTCTGTCATAATTTAATGGTTCCTTTATTTGTTTAATTTTTTATTTTTATGCACCAGCATTTTTAACTAATTTGGATCAGAATTATGAGCTGCCATTAAATACTATAACTGACATCTGAATTTGATGTTTTAAGAGCAATTGTTTAATCTATTGTATAAAATATGAATTAACTGCTGTAGTATAATAATGGCTCTCTATATCCTGACAGTTTAAATATTTTTGTATGACTAGTGAGTATTGGTTTTCCTGGTGACTGTTTTTGTATTTTGCAATTGTGTTCACTTGTTTGAATCCTGCCACAGCCAATGTTTAAATAGTAGTAAGTCATGCTACCTATAGAGGGCTACAAAATGTCACCATGGCTGTAACAGTATAAAAGAAGGATGTCACCACTCTAACTTTTCCCCCGACAAAGACTTTGGTCGAGCGCTGGGGTGTTGTAATGGTATTTCTACTACTGTATTCACACATCACACTTGGACATATCTGTGCAAAAAAAAAAGCAAAGCGCTTTTCTGCCAATGAAGCATCTGTGAGTTTCTACGTTAGTTTCTACGTTCAAGTCATTAGCTGGCAACTGATGATTGGTCTGACACTGTCGACCCCCTTGCAGACTGCCCTGCACTGGACTGACAGTGAAACACCTCTCAAGATCCACTATCATACAAATATATTCACCCTTACGCAAGCACAAGGGCGAACATAAAAATCTGCAGCTACAAAAGATAATTATCTTAAAACCGAGCTCATCAACAACAGACATAGCTGCACAGAGGGGAGACCTATGTCTGTCATTGCTGAGGTCTACTGTAAGATAAGCTGAATAAAATCACATTTTTATGAATCATCTTTTGCAGTAGCTGCTGTGTTGTGTGGGGGGGCTTTGAGTGCTAGGCTATCTTTTATTCCTCTTGCGTGTTAGAGCTCTTTGCACCTGCATCTCTGAGGGTACCCCATGTACATTGTACATAAGTAACCTATTTAGCTCCAGCAAAGAAGATATCAGTTTACAGTTTTCCCCTCTCCACTAATATCACAGCATGGTATCAGACATACAATGGAGAAAGCGCAAGAAGTCATGCACTCTTAGCTGGCATCCAGCCAGCCAGAAAGAAAGTCGTGGGCTAGCAAGGGAAATGTTGATGCCTAGGACTACATCTTGCTAGTCCATGCTCCACAGAGAAAGCAAAAGTGTATTTTTAAAAAGGAGTCCTTTTCTGTGGCTTGGCTTCAACAAAGGAACATATTTATAAAATAAGGATTTCTGCCCACTCTGGACTGTAAGGGTTCTGTGGTCAGCAGGGAGGGAAATGAGTGGAAATGTGAAGCCATGTTCTCTACATTATTCCTGGGCCTGCACTGTAGACTGAGCCCAGGAATCATCGGTTAAACTGAAAGGAGGCATTTTCTTAGTCCAGTAGTGAAGGACTGGGCCCCAAGGCAGAACAGGGCCAAGTGGGAAGACTACTCCAGCCTTGAATGGTGCAGCATTACTTTTCCATGGTTTGAGGTATCCCTTTCTTTTTCCATATACTTTAGGGCTAAACAGAAAAATAGCTGCAGCAAGGTTTGGTTGCTCAGTGACAAGTTTAAAACAGTCCAGCAAATCAGTCACGGCACTCCCCACACAATAAAAGAACAAAGGAAGTCTCAGATATATTTAACCAAACTTTCCAAATGTTATTTTCTCATGATAAGGGTGTACATCCCTTCCAGGCATAGGCACAGAAGTCAGCAACAGGTAGCTCCTAACATTTCACCAAACATTTGGCTTTAAAGCCAAAGGCTCGGTGAAGCATTAGAAGCTACCTGTTGCTGATTTCTGTGCCAATGCCTGGAAGGACTGTACACTCTTATGGTGCAAAAATAAACTTTGGAAAGTTTGGTTAAATATATCTGAGATTTCCTTTGTTCTTTTACTGTGTGGGGAGTGTATGACTGATTTGCTGGACTGATACTTTAATGCTACTTGGCAGCATAAAAGGAAGCCCAACAAATGCAAATAAAGTTTGTGTGTAAGCACAAGCACTACACTCTTCGATGACATTGGGGAGATGTTGGATAACTTTTGTATAATAAACTGCCCTGTCCTGCATGCCCAGCGTCTATATACTATTGCAACTTGCCTGAGAAAGAGGAGCTCTGCCTCTTAGTAGTCAACCAGCCCTATAGTGGAAACTTTATTTCCATTCCAGTTCAACAATGGGTGGACTCAGAAGAGGAGTTAGAGGTGGGGTTAGCCTGTTGACTTAGTTATCTTTTGTTATTGGACTTCATATAGTTTATTTATTTTATTTAGTTTGTGATTACTAGGTAAGTGCTTTAGACAAAGAAATTGCCTATTTTCAGTCACAACCTGGGAGAGTTACTGACATAGGTAAAAGCACATCACATCACAGCACAATGGTAACTGTTACGTAATACAGACTTGGGTCAAACACATTACAGTGTAGACATGCACAGTGATACTTACTGTACAGGTGAAATTAGTCAGTACACTAGGCTATCCATAGATACAGAGGAATACACAATACAGTTTCAAGGAGATAGACCATACGGTATAAGTAAATGGAGAAACTATTCCAGACAGACTGTGGTGGGAGACATCACAGACTGTCCTTGACTGCTATTTTAAAGTGGGCGAGAGTGATAAGTGCCTGAATATGTGCTGAAGGGGCATGCAAAGGAAGCCTAACTAGGTGTCCTCCCCAGGGGTTAGGTCACAAGTGCATCTATCAGAGGCCAGGAGGTAGGCATGGAGCTCATTTTTAAAGATCAGATGTGTAGTGGTCTGCCTCACTCACTTAATGTTATGTAATAGCCAGAGAGACGAAGCCCTAAAGAAGGTTTACGTCTGCTTGAATATGTCTATGATTTTGTCTCAGCAAGCTATTTTGAATGTTAAAGAACATGGGTAGAACATGTGACCTAGAGGGGAAGGGTGGATATAAAGGCCCAAAAGAGAAAGCTCCAAAAGAGTAAGTCAATATCTCTCTGGTCTTTATAAGTGGAACACCTCACTCCTGGAAAGGAGCCAGAAATATTGGGAAAACTGGTTGCAAGCCATAGGGGTACAGCCAGACAATAAACACTGCCAGGAGAGGATGTCTCTGCTGCTTGGTCCTGTGTTTGGTGCATGCTGATCCACCATGAAAGTAATTTGAAAAATTGCCTCAAAGACTTTTAGGGAAAAAATTACTTTGCAAATAAATATATGCTGGTCCTGATATCTGGCATTTGTATTCCTTACATAAAACCACTATCCTCCAGCATATTGTGTAAACATTGGGATTCAAGTGTACAGTGCTAAGCCAGGGACTGGGGAAGCAAATGGCATACAGCAAAGAGGCTGAGACAGATTGAAAGCAGCTGAGGCACTTCCTGGCAAAGAGCAGTGGTGAGATGGTCAGTGACAGACTGCATTCAAGGGATTCAGAAAAGAGACAGCAGTATGCCCTGGCCAAGGCAATGGAGCTGAGCTGAGCAGAAGAGGATCTGATAAATCTGGTGGGGTGGCTGGTTGGAAGATAGCTAGAGACTGAGCAATAAGGTCTGTAAGCTGAAACCAGGTATCAGATAGTGCTGGAGGGCATCATTAGGTGGAAGAAGAGTCTTGAGAGCAGAGATGGGGAGCTGGTGGATTTCAGTTCTTGTTGTTTCCAGCCAGGGAGAATGCCCATTTCTGAGGAGGTGAATCTTCCTGTACTTCCAAATTTTCAAGGGCACTACATGTGGAATCAGTGTTTGCAGTGTAAGGAGAGACTGATGGAGAACAGAAAAGAGGATAACTGGAGTACCACAGAATCCATGGAAGATATAGTCCCAGATGCTGCGCTATATGCTTTTATTTATTTTTATTTATTGAAATGTTTCACCAGGAAGGCACACGAGCACCAAGTTGCTCCTCTCCCAGTGCAACCTGAGGAAGGGGTACAATAGGATGTGACAGTAGCAACATTACAAAAGCATTTAGAGAGCAATGTGTAACAGTACAACATAAGCAGTAAAAGTGGTACATATTTTATGCATTTGAAAGGTGGTTAACAGAATTTAGAGGTTTAACATGGCTGAGAGTTTCTATTTGTATACAGTAATAAACACTAACCAGACAAGACTGAAAGTGCTGGAGGTCGTGTATAAGTAGCTGGTACCAATATAAGTGGTAAGTAGAAAGGAGGTAGAGGGAAATTTGGAAGGGGGAGGGGGGAATGGCCTAAAAAGCTAGCCCCTCCAGGGTGTAGTGAAGCCTGCCAGGGGCTGGGGCTCGGTAGGCACAAGGAAGAAGGAAGTGAGGGTAACAGATGGAAGCTTGGTAGGCACAGAGGAAGAAAGGAAGTGGGGGAAGGAGAACAGGGGAGGGAGGCAGTAGGAAGAAAAGTGAAGACAAGGTAGTGATTGTCAGAGTAGGCGGGGAGGGGGAATTTAGAAGGTGTAGCATTTGAATTAGGGAGGGCTGAAGCAGGAGCAGTTTACAGCAAGAAAGTTATTTATGGCAGAGGATAGGGATTGGTGGGAGGAGGAGTGACGAATTTGGGTGGGAGGCGTTCCAGATGTTAGGTAAGCGATGGGAAAAATTTGATTGACCTACATGGGCGGTGCAATGGGAGATCAGCAGAGTGCGAGTATCAGAAAATCTGAAGGAGTGGGAGGGAGGACGGAGAGACAGGAGAGGGAGAGAGGATAGAAGATAGGGGGGAAGTTCCCCTAGCCAGAATTTAGAAGTGAGTTTGGCACAGTGAGCGAGGCATCTATTAGCCAAAGGGAGAAAGGACAAGGCATAGTGTAAGTCGCAGTGATGAGTACGGGGAGGAGCATCAAGGGCAAAGCAACAGAAGGAGTTAAAAAGAGAGTCCAATCTGGTCAAGGAGGATGTGGGAGCGGCACCACAGACTACATCGTAGCAGTCAAAAATAGGGAGGATCATCTTCTGGACTAATTCGTGCTGTGCCATGGGAGGGATACAGCTATGGTTTCTAAATAGGGTGCCAAGCTTGGGGCACAATTTTTTCAGAATGGTGTCGATATGTCCAGAGAAGCTTAGGTGCTGGTCCAGCCAGACACCCAGATATCTGAAAGAGGAGATGTACTCAAGGATTGTCCCATCAATGGTATGGAAATAGGGAAGGGAGTGGAGCCTACAGAGTCTCTGCCTTATGCCAAAGGTCATGGAGACTGTCTTTTTGGCATTTACTGAATAGCTGATGTGAAGCTATCCATAGCTGAACCTGGTGGAAGTCTTGCTGAAGGATGGTTGCTACATCTATAAGACAATTTCCAGAGGTGTACAGGACTATGTCATTGGTGTACATATGGATGGAAGAAGAAGGGGAACAGGCTGTGGAGAGGTCACTGAGGAAGATGGAGAAGAGAATAGGCCCTAGTACAGAGCCCTGGGGGACTCCAGTAGAGACTGGTGGGGGAGATTGTATCAAGGATCTTGACGGATTGCATTCTACCAGACAGGTAGGCTCTAAACCAGTCATGAGCAGAATCAGACAGGCCAGCAGCCATGAGGGAGTCAAGGAGAAGGGTATGGGAGACCGTGTTGAATGCCTTGGTGAGGTCGATAAAGATAGCAGAGGTGATGAGGCCGTTGTCCATCCCAGAGAGTATGGAGTCAGTGAGCCTTAGGAGGGAGGAGGTGGTGGAGTGGTTCTTCTGAAAACCAGACTGGAAAGGAGTGAAAAAAGAGGAGTCTACTGGAAAGGAGGTTAGTTGATAGAGGGCTAAATGTTTTTGGAGCTTGGCAAAGGTAGGGAGGAGGGAGATAGGCTGGTAGCTTGCAGGGGAGGAAGGGTCTCCACCCTTAGGGAGGGGAAGGATCATTGCATGTTTCCAGGGCATGGGGATGGAGGAGGTCTTAGAAGAAAGGTTTAGAAGAAGGGAGAGTGGGTAGGTGATAGCAGAAGCAGAGAGGTAAAGGAGTTTAGGGTCTAGATTGTCCTGGAAGGAGCCTTTGGAAGGGTTGAGAGACATCAGATGAAGGACGGACTGGAACTTGAAAGCAGTAGTAAGCAAGAAGAAGAAGAAGCCTGTCAGAAGGCTGAAGGGACTTCAGGGGCCAATGTGTTTCACTGATGTAAAGGTTCATAGGTTCATAGTGCATTTACAAGTTCAGTAGGCCGAGGGCCTTTTTTGGAACTCGCCACCCAACATCACGGGTGGAAGACGTACTTTCTTTTTCCCATATGCATATCCAACCTTTGTTTAAATGTTGTTATATTATTATTTTTGACTACATGCTGGGGTAGTACATTCCACATTGTTATTACTCTTTGCATGAAAAACCTGCTTCTTTTGATTGTTAGGTTAGTTTCACCTATTATTTTATGTACATGTGATCTGGTTGTTTTTTTACCCATGTGTTTTTAAAGCCCCAAAGTTTCCATTATGTTCTGGTCATTTATAACTTTGAAAATGAGGCTGAGGTCACCCCTGATTCGTCAATATTCAGTCGAATATAATTTCAGGTTATTGAGTCTTTGGTTGTATCCTAGGTGTTGTATAGTATTTATTTTTCTTGTTATTCTTATTTGAATTTCCTAAGTAGTTTTTGAGCTCTTTTAGTCTGTGCTGCACAAAACTGGGCACAGTATTCCAGGTAAGGTCGAACCAGACTAGTATACAGGGGAATAATAACATCACTCTCCCTACTTTTAATGTTATTTAGTATAGAGCCTATAATTCTCTGACACTTTTTGACAGTTTCGGTTGTATTTCTGTCCAAGGATAGGTCTTTGGTAATTAGAACTCCAAAATCTTTTTCTTCACTTGTATTTTGCAGTATACTATTATTCAATTTGTATTGACATGATAAGTTATTTTTACCTAGGTGCATGACTTTCCACTTGGTTTCATTAAATTTCATTTTAGTGTCCTCTGCCCAATGAGAAAAATAGTCTAAGGTATTCTGTATCTGTATAGCATCAGCCTCTGTTTGTACTAGCCCCTCAAGCTTGCAGCCATCTGTATATTTGCATGCCCACATATTCCCTGTTGATTGAAGGGTAGAAACCATGATATTAAACAAAGTGGGGCCCAACACTGATCCCTGAGGAACTCCACTAGTCACCTGTCCCCAGTCTGATAAATGTCCTTTGTTGGTGACTCTTTGTGTCTTGTGATTTAACCATGACTCTATCCAGCTGATGATATCAGGATGAAGTTTAATTTTGGTGAGTTGCTCTAGTAATATTAGGTGTGATACTTTATCAAAGGCTTTGGTGAAATCCAAAAATATAATGTCCACTAGGATATTTTTGTCTATGGCTGCACTAACTGGTTCAAAGAATTGCATTAAATTTGATAAACAAGATCTTCCTGGAATGAAACCATGTTGGGTAGCATCTAAAAGTTCCGTATTATGTATATGGTTGACTACATGTTGTTGAAGCAGTCTTTCCATTGTTTTTCCAACAACCGAGCATGAGGCTAATAGGTCTATAATTACCTGTATCTTTCCTGCTGCCCCTTTTTGTAAATAGGTATCACTAATGCTTCTCTCCATTCTTTTAATGTTTTTCCTTCTTTGATTGATGTATTGAATAGTAACGTAAGAGGTCCTGCAAGTTCTTTCACAAGTTCCTTCAGAAATCTTGGCGTAGTACCATCTGGGCCCGGTGAGCTATTAATTTTTTAAAGTTTGTATTATGCCTTCTACCTCAGTAGTTGTGAAAACAAGAGAATTTTCCATTGTAACTGATGTCTGCTTTATGAAGTTTTTCTTAGGTTCATAAACACTTAAAAAGTGGTCCTTAAGTTTGATGGCAATTTCTGTTTCATCTGTGACAATGCCTTTTGGAGTTTGTAGTGGGCCTACAGTTTGTTGTTTGCCCTTCAAGGAACCCACATAATTATAGAATTGTTTTTTATTGTCTTTCACTTGGGATACCAAGTTGACTTCTAATCTTCTTTTGGTCCTTTCTGTCATTAGTGTAGGGTTTTTTAGCACCTTTTAAATTTTTATCAATTACTGTAAGGGAACACAGCGGGAAGAAGATAGGGAGGCATACCAAACTGCCCTAAGGAAAGCAGAGAAGGCAGTCAGGCAGGTAAAGTCCCAAACTGAGGAAACACTAGCATGAGCAGTAAAAGGTGACAAGACTTTCTATAGATATATTAGTGAAAGGAGAAAGTCCAGAGGGGGTATTGCTAAGCTCAAAGGAGAAAAGGGGACATGTGAGGAGAAGGAGGACCCTGTAAAAGCATCTGTCCTAAATAGATACTTTTGCTCAGTATTTACTGAAGAGAAGGTGGGGCAGGACCCATAGCTCAGCACCATAGACACAGGGGGGAGGGAGGTGAGCACTACTCCCTTCACAAAAGAAAGGGTCCTACAACAGCTCACTAAGCTCAGGGTGGACAAGGCAATAGGACCTGATGGCATACATCCCAAGGTACCTAAGAAGCTAAGGGTGGAACTAGCAGAGCCATTAGCAGAACTGTTTAGTGACTCTCTGAGCACAGGAGAGGTCCCAGAAGACTGGAGAAGGGCTCATGTGATCCCGCTCCACAAGAATGGTAGCAGGGAGGAGGCAGGGAACTACAGACTAGTCAGTCTTACCTCAGTAGTGGGCAATATTATGGAGGCACTCCTTAAGGAAAGGATAGTGCAACACCTGGAATCCATAGGGGCACAGGATCCAAGACAGCTTGGGTTTACAAAAGGAAGGTCCTGTCAAGCTAATCTTATAGATTTTTTTGACTGGATAACCAGAGTGGTGGACCAAGGGGGAGCAGTTGATGTCGCCTACCTTGACATCAGCAAAGCTTTTGACACTGTTCCACATAGAAGATTGATAAATAAGCTGGGTAGGCTCAGGGTGGGTCAGAAGTTGATCAACTGGGTGGCAAACTGGTTGACAGGCAGAAAACAGAGAGTGGTGGTAAATGGTATACAGTCAGAAAAGATGCAAGTCACAAGTGGGGTACCTCAGGGATCAGTCCTGGGACCAGTCCTCTTCAATATCTTCATTAGTGACATTGCAGATGGACTAGAGGGTAAGGCTTGTCTGTTTGCAGATGACACCAAGATCTGCAACATAGTAGATGACCCAGATGGGGTGGGGTGGGCAGAATGAGAAGAGATCTGGATAAACTAGCAAAATGGTCAGAACAATGGCAACTGGGGTTTAATGCAAAGAAGTGCAAGATCGTGCACATAGGAAAGAGAAACCCTGAAGCCACTTATAGGCTGGGAGAGGAGAGTTGCTGGCAGTCACAAAGGAAGAAAGAGACTTGGGCATCATCATCACCGATGACCTGAAATCATCCAAGCAGACCTCTAAACAGTAGGCAAGGCTAGAGGGATGTTAGGGTGTATTAGTAGGGGTATCACAAGTCATAAAAGGGATGTAATAATCCCTCTTTACAAGACACTGGTTTGGCCCCATCTGGAGTACTGCATGCAGTACTGGAGGCCACACCTTCACAAGGACATTAACCAAATTGAGGCAGTCCAGAGAAGGGCAACCACAATGGTACAGGGACTGCATCAGAAGACATGTGAGGGCAGATTAATGGAGCTCAATATGTATACCCTTGAGCAAAGGAGGGAAAGAAGTGATATGATCGAACATTCAAACACCTTAAGGGCATTAACAAGGTGAAAGAGTCTAACATGTTTAAATATAAGAAAAATGCAGGACAAGAGGACCCAGCATGAGATTAGAGGGAGGTCGATTAAGGGGGAATGTGAGGAAATTCTTTTTCACAGAAAGAGTGGTGGATGCATGGAACGGCCTACCTCAGGAAATGGTGGCTATGAATACAGTGCAGGGCTTCAAAGAGGCATGGGATAGGCATGAGGGAGCAATACAGATGAGTATGAATAGATAGGCGACTGACAGAGCAAAGGCCGATGGCACATTTATAAGGTAGAAAAAGAAATGGGCAGACTGGATGGGCCTTGCAGTCCTTATCTGCCGTCAACCTCTATGTTACTATGTTTCTATGTTACTGGGTGATGAATTTTTCTTATGTTTCTGGTATAGTTTTTTTTTTTCTTATTTATTAGTTTCCCAATATCATTGGTTCACCAGGGTGGAATCTGTCTATAGTTATATTTATTCCTTATAGGGACCCATCTATTTATACAGTGGGAGATATGTTTATGAAGGCTCCTCCATTCATACTCCAAATTTTGCCCTTTGAGATCTTCTTTCCAGTGCCATTTATTTAAATACATTTTCATGCTATGATAGTCTGCTTTATTGTAGTCCTTTATTTTGGTCCCACCTTTAGTATTATTATGAACAGATCTATATTCATATTTGATCATATTGTGATCACTGTCACCTAGAGGTGGCAGTATGTTGATGTTAAGCATGATTAAGCATGCTCCTATCATCCAATTGCTGCTGCCCTGATAGTCCTTCCTCCCCGGCCCACCAGCTAAAAGCTAATTCCCACCAGCACTCGCTCCCCCATTACCCGCACTTCTCTCCCAACTTTGCAGACTAAAATGATCACTGATCCTGGGACTTCAGTCTGTCCAAATCCAATCCCCATAATTGATTCCTTTCATCCAGGCCACTCATAGCTTTCCAATGGTCTGCTCAGTTAGTCTCTCAATGTGTGTCATGCAAAAATCACTTTACTCTAATTTACATCTGTTTGACTCTTTTACTTTGCCCACTCCTCTAAATATGATATTTATAGTTTGTACTTGCTAGTTCAATGTATCCTTAACTCTGTAAATGTATCATATTTAATGTGTTTGTCTGTTTTAAGCATTCAGATTGTGTCTCTAACTGTCTTTTTGTGGTTTTCAAACACTGAATGTTTGTGAAACCGGGTATTTTTGCTCACATACTTTCCAGTATACAAATAAAAATTGATTTATTGGTTTGATGGTTTCTGGGGTATTAGTAAATATTGAGTCCAATACATTATTCTCTCTAGTTGCTTGTGTCACTAATTGGAAGTGTGTTGCTCTGCACCATCTTTTGGATGTTTTTGAGGTTTGAACTCTGTAACATTCTTCCTTGAAGTCATCATATGTTTCTTCCTCCCTAATTCTTTTTTTGTTTGCAGTGATGTTTGAGTTGAAAGTGCCAAGTCCATTTGTAGACGTGGACAGTTGTTCAAATATTATTTAATTCATTTTGTTGCCACCAAGGTTTGTGTCTGGTATATTAGTATCTTTCCTACCAGTAAGGCCTGGTTTGGGTTTAGAAACAGTGGTACCAAAGGTGGCTTGAAACCTTTGAGTCATTTGTTTTGGGTTTTTTTTTTTATTACTTTTTGTACTCTCTCTGCACACGGTCTCCACTCCTTCAAGAGACACAATGTGGTATCCACACACACACGGCCTACCTAAACTCCCGGTTGGTCCCCATGGAGCCTTGGCTATACCCCCCAGGCAGGTATGGGATGGGGCAGTACACTCAGATGCTTCAGTATTTCATCGGACTTCTTTGGGCAGTCAGGCAGGCGCATAGACAATCAGGGTCTCTGCATACAGTGCTCCATCATATAGGAGACCGTGCACTGTTTTTCCCTGTTTGGGGGAGTGGCTTGAACCCTACTTCATAGCCTCACCACTGACATAGTCACTCCCCATCCCCTTACAGCTAACTCTACACTTGCTGAGCCACAGACCTCTGCCAGAGGCCAGCAAAGTGCTAAGCGCTACCCCTCTTCCCTCCAGAGAGAAAGGACAGCAGTCCATCGGATGCTCAATCCTCTCCCTCCCCTGTCAACCCCCAATGGCCCAGGCTCATTCCCGAACCTGGGTCACTGGTGTGGCGCGAGGTGAGGCATCCAGCACCTCAACCCTCAGCACCACCGGGCTGGTGAGTCATTTCTTTTTGACTGTTCTCTAATAATTATAACCTGCTGCTAAATAAATTGACCTCAGTGGAAAGTTTATGATTCTGCTGACATTTAATACATGTGAAAGGTAATGAGGTGCCTTCTTGCTATTATTTTGAACATTTGGCAAGAGGTACAGTTAATCATAGTGTGTCCATCCTTAGTCATAATTGTTAATGCCATATTGCTGATATTTTGTTAATAAAAATGTAAATTTCCTTTGGATACCAGCTCTCTTTATGGCTAATGTTACAATTTTTATATCCAGGAAATCTATTCACTTGTATACAGTTGTATACTCATTTTTACTGCAGGGGTCACAAGTAGGATAGCTTATACTAAATTACCTTAAAAACAATCCTGGACCTGATGGACCCCTGCCTGATGTTACCCTTTCAGTCTCACTAGTCCTGCAAGACACGTGCACAGATGTGCATGTCTTTGCATGCATCTTTGCACGCATCGCCGCGCTCTCCCTGCTCACAAAAGGACATCCTTATCAAGGAAGGATTACCCTGGAAGTGGTTACCTGGGGGTCAAGACTACAATGTCTGATTTAAAATGTAAAATCCCCTGCTATTTTAACTAGCAAAGGCTACTCATTCGTGGTCCTGGCACACCAATCTGTAGCAATAATGCCAAAAGGAGTTAGGAAACATGCTTAAAACTTGGGTGGTAGCCCTTAGCTGAAAATGGACTCCACACCCCTCTTCCTTCTTCCAGATGTCAAGAAGCAGGGTTCCAAGAAACACTCATAGTGGTGGCTTAAAATACAAATTTGCAAACAGCATAGAAAGGCCAACTGAGCACAAGCCCCTGCAGCACCAATTACATGCTGGGGTATTAGTAAATATTGAGTCCAATATATAGGTGGTGATAAGAGCCAAAAGGAGAGCATTTTCTAAGTATAAGGGTTGATAAAAGGAGGAAGACTAGGAAAACTATCTGGAAGCAACAAGAGAAACAGTCAGGAAAGTGAGAGAGGCCAAAGTGGAGGCAAAGCTTAGGATAGGGTGTGAAAAAAAGGGGATACAACATTCTTCTAGTACATCTTGTAGAAGCACAAGGTGAAAGAGGGTATAGTGAAACTTAAAAGAAATGAGGGGTGAAAGGAGAAGCACATGGGAAAGGCAGAGATACTGAACAATAATTTTTGTTCTGTATTTGCTAAGTAAGAGAATAGCCTACTGCTTGAATGTAGAGTTGGGAGGGGAGGGAACAAAGATTCTGGGGTAATGCTCCAGATACTGGAAAAAAGGGTATTGGAAAAGCTAGCAGTGTTGAAAGTGGATAAACCTATGGATCTGAAGGCTTACACCCAAGGATGCTTCAGAAGGTAGCAAGGGTTATAAAATGGTCACTAGCGGATATTTTCAATTGTTCATTAGCCACAAGGGTGGTCCCTAGGGAATTTAGGACTACGGATGTGGTTTGGCTACACAAGAGTGTGAAGATTGATGAGCCAAGGAACTATAGGTCAGTCAGCTTGACCTTGATAGTAGGGAACATTGTGGAGTCTCTTCTGAGGGAGTATCTGGTGGACTTCCTACCTGTTTTTAATTTTTTTTCTAAAGTGCAAATTAGAGTAGCCGTACTTAGGGAAGAAGAAGGCTTCCAACTACAGCAGGTACACTGCAGACTACTTGAGGAAGTTGTGCCAGGACAGAGGAGTCCAGTATAAGGGGAAAGCCAACAAAAAGAACCTCATGGATGCCCTGATGGCAGCAGATGCCCAGAGTATTGAGTCACAGACTGTGACTCTAAAGGACCAAACCTTGGGTGTGAAAGGGCCAGCAGCCAGTGCAGTGCCCAGATCCACTGAGGAGGACATCAGGGCCAGTGCAAGTGAAAAGGCCACAGCAGCAGGGGAAGGTCACCAGCATTCTGGAGCCAGAAGCAATCAGGCTGCAGATTGAGTTGCACGCGCAATGGAGCTGGAGTTCCAGAGAGAAGAGCGACAACTTCAGTAAGAAGTGGAGTGAGAACGTCGAGAAGCGGAGTGAGAATGGCAAGAAGCAGAGCATGAACAGTGAAAGGCTGACTGAAGAGAGTGACTGCCAGAGGCAACATGAACTGGAGAAGCTATGACTCCAACCACCAGCACCACAGCAGGTAAGTTGCTTGGGTTTAACTGGAACTACAGGACTCGGTTACAAATTAAATTCCAAATTGATAGCTGAATTTAAAGAGAGGAAGAATATGGATGCCTTTTTAAGTTCCTCTGAAAAAGTTTGTATTCAGGCAAACATTCCTAGAGGGCCCTGGAGCTTCCAGCTATCCCGCTACTTACTGGAAAAGCTCGAAATGCATTGGGTCAAATGGACAATGAGGATAATAATGATTACAGCAAACTTAAAGCTGCACTTTTAAAAAGTTTGATTTAACCACAGAAGCATACAGAGCTAAATTCTGTAAGCTCAGGAGAAGTCCTGACATGAGCTAAGAGGAGCTAGCCATGAATTAATGTCAGTTTTTTAAAATGTTGGTGAGAGGGAATTGAAGCAACTCTGTAGATAAAATTGAAAATGTTACATTGTTAGAACAGCTTTTGGGGGCATGCCCAGCAGAGCTAAAAACCTGGCTGGAAGACCGAGATCCCAAGACAGTGCAAGAAGCTGCTGAACTCTCGGACCTTTATGCCAAGAGCAGACCTACTCTGAGAGTGAATGGGGCAGGCATGGCAGTGCAGAAAAGGAAAAGCACCCCTTCAGGGCAGCTAAAACCCTCACTGCCTCCACTGAAACCAGTTAGCCCCAGGTTTCAAAGAAAATATTTTTTTGAGAAAAGAAACAAATGTTGGGTTTGCAAAGAAACTGGGCATATTGCCAAACAGTGTCCCAAAAGGATGAGCAATATGCAAAATGGGGCTAGGAAAGAAGTGGGTTGTTTGTGTGTCCCTGGAAGCATGCCTGTGAACATGAGGGAACACATGCACCCAGTCACTGTGAATGGTGTACAGACACAAGGGTTAAGAGACACAGGGGCATCCCCAATGTTGGTAAAAAGGGATCTGGTACAACCTGATCAGCTTATACCCAATAAATTTGTAACTGTACAAGGCTTTACTGGGGAGGAGAAAACACTGCCACTCACTAGTGCTCTCCTAGATTGGGGTGAAACGGGGGAACTGTGCAACAGGTGGCTGTAGCCAAAACTTTAGCAGTTGACGTCATCCTTGGCAACAACCTCAAACAGGGGATGGTGTGTGCAGTTACCCATAGCCAAGCGGCAAGGGAAAATTGTAGTTCCCTGGACCCAATAGAAGCCACTGTGGAAACCACTGGGAGGCTGGTTCCCCAGCCTGTGTCTCCTGATATGGAGACTAATGAAGGGGGGGTAGAAATTTCCCCAGTAGCAGTTAACCAAATAGCTATGGAGGGTTGTTCTGAAGAAGGAGGGGTGACCCGTTGTCAGAAGGTTAGGGATGATGGTGATCCTGAGTGCCTTGATGCTAGAGCTAGGGACACTGATTTAGATACTGACGGGGACCTGTCCCATGCCTTGGGAATGTGTAAGGAGTTTGCAGCTGCTCAGAAAAGTGACCCTAGTCTAGAGAACCTGAGAGCTTGGGCAGACTCTGATGGAGCACAGGGAGATGACGGAAAACATGAAGTTTATTGAGAAAAATGGACTGATGTATACTCAAGCTGAAAAGACAGAGGGAGGGGTGATAGGCAGTCAGCTTGTCATTCCCAAGGGGTACCATGAGAAGTTGAGTGGGGAAGATCATGGAAGCACTACTGAAGGAGAGATTGGTGGAACATCTGGTTGTCAATTGACTACAGGACCCAAGGCAGCATGGTTTCACCAGGGGGAGGTCATGTCAGACCAACCTCATTGAATTTTTTGACTGGGTGACTAGGAAGGTGGATCAGGGGAGGGCAGTGGACATGGCCTATCTGGACTTCAGCAAGGCCTTTGACACTGTGCCACATAGAAGACTACTACACAAACTGGGGAATATGGGTGTGGGCAGGACAGTAGTGTGGTGGGTAGGTAACTGACTGGGTGGCAGGACACAGAGGGTGGTGGTAAATGGCTGTCACTCCACAGAGGGAAGAGTGAACAGTGGGGAACCACAGGGATCAGTGCTGGGACTGGTCCTGTTCAACATCTTCATCAGTGACATTGCGCAGGACCTAGAAGGCAGAATTTCACTGTTCACTGATGACACAAAGCTCTGTAACAGAGTAGACATGCCAGAGGGTGTAGACAGAATGAGAAGGGACCTGCAGAAACTTGAAGAATGGTCAGGGGTTTGGCAGTTGAAATTCAATGCAAAGAAGTGCAAGATAATGCATATGGGGCACAAAAACCCTGGCACAATATATCAGTTGGGGGGTGAGGATATAGCATGCACCAAACAGGAAAGAGATCTTGGGGTTATCATTTCTGATGACCTCAAGGTAGAAACAGTGTGACAAGGCAGCAGGTAAAGCAAATAGGATGCTGGGATGTATAGGCAGTGGCATCACCAGCAGGAAAAAGGGAGGTCATAATTCTGCTATACAAGACACTAGTGAGGCCCCACCTGGGTACAGTGTATAGTTCTGGAGACCATACCTACGTAAGGACATAGACAGGGTAGAGAAGGTTCAGAGGAGGGCAACAAAGATGGTGCATGGATTGCATCACAAGTCCTATGAAGACAGGTTGAAAGAACTGAATATGTACTCCCTGGAGGAGAGGAGGAGAGGGATATGATAGAGACATACAAGTATCTCACAGGGAGGAACAGGGTGCAGGAATACACTATTTTTAAGCAAAAGATGTACCAGGACTAGAGGACATGGGATGAAGTTGGAGGAGGATGATTCAGAGGAAACATGAGGAAGAATTTCTTCACAGAACAGGTGGTGGACAAGTGGAACACCCTGCCAGAGGAAGTGGTGGGGCTGAAACAATCACGGATTTAAGAATGCATGGGATAGACATAAAGGAATTCTGGAGGTCAGGGTTGAGGGCAGCAGACTTCTAGGAAAACATAAACTGAACTTACAAGCTCAAATGGGCAGACTGGGTGGGCTATAGGCCCTTATCTGCCGACACTGTCTATGTACCTATGTAAGTTGCTCAAGATTGCACACAATATTCCCTTGTCTGGTCATCTGGGAATCATGCGCACTGTGCAGTGGTTGGCCCAGAATTTCTATTGGCCCAACTTCACCTAACAGGTGAAGAAGTATTGTAGGTCTTGTCACCGGTGCCAAGAAATAAAGAAAGGCAGGTAAGAAAACCCAAGCTGCCCCAATTCCACTGCCCATAATGGAGAAACCATTCCAGAAAAAACAATTGGTCCCCTTATGCTCGATAATAAAATAATAAAATCTGATTTGGCTATAGCATCAACATTAAATAATTACTTTACTTCGGTATTTACTCAAGATTCCCTTCAACCCACTTCAGTTAGACCATCTATAATTACCAATAAACATTTAATTCAACAAAATGATGTCTACAATCTTCTCACAGCTTTGAAGAAAACTACCAGCCCGGGTCCGGACGGCATATGCACTAAATTTCTTCTGGGTACACAAAAAACAATTGTAAAGCCATTAACAATGATTTTAATAAATCTCTTTATGAATCTGTAGTTCCTTCTGATTGGAAAGCACTAATATTACTCCCATATATAAGCAGGGTTCGACTACAAGTAAATAATTATCGTCCTATTAGTTTAACATCTATTCCGTGCAAATTACTTGAAAAAATTATTAAATCACTTTTGGACAAGGAGATCTTATCTCTAAAACTCACAGATATTACCCAACATGGGTTTAGATCAGACTTGTCACGTCCACCAATTTATTGACTTTTATAATTTTATTAGCTCAAAATTGTTTAAATATCCCACTGATGTTATTTTGTTGGATTATAGTAAGGCCTTCGACAAAGTGTCTCATAGTATCCTCATTTCCAAACTTACTCATTTAGGTTTTCTAGATTCTAGTGTCATGGATAAAAGTTGGTTAACAAATAGATCACAGAGGGTTAGGAGTAAGCGGCACATTATCAGACACAGGATGGGTCACAAATAGGGTGCCACAGGGCTCTGTCCTGGGACCCACATTGTTTAACATCTTCATTAGCGACATGAAAATTCATTCTTCTAACATACTTATTAAATTTGCAGATGATACCAAACTGGGTGGTGCTGTTAACACTGCTGAAAACAAACAAATCCTACTTAATGATCTTATATCTATTGAACACTGGGCCTTTACTAATAAAATGGAATTTAATACAACCAAATGTGCCGTTATGCACTTTGGGAAAAACAACCCAAACAGATTTATACATTGAACAATAGCATAATTAAGGCTTCATGCCTAGAAAAAGACCTGGGATCCTAGTTAATAACAAACTTACATATGTCTACTAGCACTGCAATAAGATAGCTAATCTAACAAATTCACTTTTTAGTAGAATCAAAGGTACTTTTGTCTCTAGAATTGAGCAATGTATTATACCATTGTACAGAACATACATCCGACATATCTTGATTATGGTTCACCATTTTCAGTCCCTACCTTTGTGGAGATGTGGTTGGGTTAGAAAGGATACAAAGAGTTACCAAATCTATACCACACCTGTCGCAGCTGGATTACGAAAACAGATTACATAAAACGGGGCTGCATTCTCTTAAACTCAGAAGACAGCGAGGGGACTTACTTCAACTTTTTAAGATTATTCAAAGTCCGACATTAATGAGGCAGTGTGGTATTTCCTTTGCCAATAGGAAAACTGGACTGAGATTAAATAACAAACAGTTAGATATAGCTAAATGTAAAACAAAAAAAAGACAAAACTTTTTTACAATACGAACACCAAGACTTTGGAATACACTTCCACAGGATGTTGTTGATGCCACTTCCTTTACTAATTTCAAACTCAAATTAGACAAATGGTTAACTAGATAGGGGCTATTACTAATGATCCACATATGTGGAGGACAATGTTTATGGGCTTTTAGCCTCCTTTTGTCCCTTTGACCAAGTAACCAAGTAACCAAGAGGGTAGGAATGGATATTGTGGAGCCTTTAAATACTCCTAACTCCTCTGGGAAGAAGTTCATCCTGACTGTGGTGAATTATGTCACCTGGTGTCCAGAGGCAGTTGTCCTATCCTCACTGAGGACAGACAAAGTGGCAGATGCCTTACTTGGGATTTTCTCCCAAGTTGGGTTTCCGCAGGAGGTTAACACCAATCGAGGGGGTTCCTTCATGCCGGACCTGATGAAATGTTTGAGGGAGAAGTGTGGGGTGGTGCAGAGGCACATGACACCTTATCACCCACAAGCCAATGGGCTTGTGGAAACATTTAATGGTACCCTGAAGTCAATGTTTCAAGCATTTGCTGAACAGCATAGGAGGGACTGAGAGAAATACCTTCCCCACCTGTTGTTTGCATACAGGAAGGTGCCCCAAGAGTCAACAGGATTTTCCCCCTTCGAGCTCTTATATGGATGCCAGGTACATGGGCCCCTAAACTTGATCTGGGAGGACTGGGAAGGCAAGCACACCACCCAGGGCACTCCCATAGTGGATTACATCCTTAGGTTTAGGGAAAGGCTGAGGGGAGCTTATGGGGACAGCTCAGAGCAACCTGGCAGCTGCCCAACAGAAACAAAAAGTGTGGTATGACCACAGAGCCAGAGCTCGCTCATACATGGTGGGTCAGGAAGTTATATTCCTTATCCCGGTCCAGAAAGACAAGCTGCAGACTGAGTGGGCAGGACCGTGCAAAGTAGTTTGAAAGGTAAATGATGTGAACTATATCATAGAATTACCTGACAAAAGACATACAGAAAGAATGTACCATGTCAACAAGATGAAGCCATATGCTAATAGGGCTGACATGATGTTTGCAGCGTGTAGTCCTGAGGAGGGGACGGAAGAAGAAGACCCCCTTCTGGACTTGCTGGAAGAAAGCAAGTGGGAGTCCTCTGTGGAGGCAGTTAAATTGTCATCCCAGCTAGCCCCGGACAAGATCCAGGAAGTAAGAGAGGTTTTAGCAGACTTTGCCCCACTGTTTAGCATCAAGTTTCGACTAACCCCCTTAGTGACACATGATGTAGAGACAGGGACACAGACGCCCATACAGCAGGTAGCATATCGGATGTCAGAGACTGCCCAAAAGGACATTAGGAAGGAGGTGGAGGAAATGCTGGATTTAGGTGGTAATCCAGAGATCCCACAGTCCCTGGGCCTCATCTGTAGTCCTTGTGCTCAAGCCAGATGGCTCTACTCATTTTTGTGTGGACTATCATGGACTGAATGAAGTTATGAAGTCAGACGCCCACCCGATGCCCCAGATGGATGAACTCCTGGACAAGTTGGCAGGGGTGACCTACCTTATGACTACTGTCCTGACAAAGGGGAATTGGCAGGTAGAGTTAACTGATAGAGCTAGGGAGAGGTCAGCCTTCATTACTCTGATAGGCTTAGTTGAATTTAAAGTAATGCCTTTCAGAATGAAGAACACCTCAGCCACTTTCCAAAGGTTGGTGAACCAGGGGTTAAATGGTGCTGAGGAATATGCTGTGGTGTACCTGAACGACACTGCCATCTTTAGTGCCAGCTTGGAGGAACACCTGACCCACCTTAGGGAAGTGCTGGACAGGATACAGAGGGCTGAGCTCATTGTCAAAGCTGAGAAGTGCCAGGTGGCCATGGCTGAAGTGACATACCTTGGACATGTTGTAGGCCGGGGACAGCTCCATCCTAACCAAGTAAAAATAGAGGTGATCAAGTCATGGCCCAGACCAGACACGCAGAAGCAGGCCAGGAGTTTTCTAGGAACAGCAGGGTACTATAGGAAGTTTGTACCCAATTATAGTGCCCTGGCTGCTGCCCTATCTGACCTGGTAAAGAAAAAGATGCATAAGAAAATTACCTGGGAACCAGCCTGTGAAAAAACCTTTACCAGACTGAAGGAGGCACTGTGCAGTGCTCCTGTATTGACAAGTCCTGACTATAGCAGACCCTTTATAGTCCAGACTGATGACTCGGACGTGGGCATTGGCAGCTGGTTATGATTATTGTATGATATTTGTAATATAAATATATAGTATGTGATTGTCTCCATTAAGACAACCTGTGCTTCCATGGGTGCCCCCCCAGGTTTCAGTGAAGCTACAGGATATGTAACCTGACCAGGAACAATTTAATTAACTGACTTCCTTCAGAAAGGCATTTTATTATATTTTGTATGACATGCCTAGGCTTTTTGAAGTGCAGACCAAATGTGACTTTATGACTTCAGAAACAGGATGTCATTAGGCTGATTCCTGTTAGCTTTTTAACACATTGGTGCCAATGTGGGATTGCTAAGTTCAAAGGAAATGTGTAATTAAGGAGTTATATATAAGAAATGTCTTTTTTCTTCTGACGGCATCTCATTTAAAATACCTCCTGATAGGAAATCATTTTTTGTAATTTTATATTCTAAAAGGAGGAGCTAGATGACTCACAGAAAGGGTATGGAGACGCAGAGTTTAAACTGATACTCATGTCTGAAATGTTGATGTATCATTTTGGGACTCCAGAGAAACACAGCTCTCTGATCTAACTTTAAACGCACTTACAGAGGTAATACCTTAGAAAGCAAAAATCTAAATGTATTGTGGTAGGAGTTTTGCTTTGTAATTTTCCATTGCTCTTTTATGTGATTGTGAGCTCTTTGATATATTGTTCTGTGTTTACATTTTTCATATTTTTATCATCTTTTAGTAAAGTACCTTTTCTTTGAAAGACTGCCTGGGTGTCTGCCAGTTCTTTTTGCATGTGAAGTATAGGGGGGTTAAGTCTGACAAAACTGTTCAGCAACTTGATGGTGTCACTAAGCTTGGTAAAAGGTAAAAATATACCTAAGGTCTCTTACAGAGTTTAAAGGGTTCATTTTGGATACCTGGTTAGGTGCCCTTAGGTGAAAGATATATTGTATCCCTCCGAAGAAAATATTATCTGAGCCTGTACATTTGGGTATGCTAGCATAAGGTTCACAGTTTGAATCCCCCCTAGAACTTCAGACTAAAGGTGATTCAGACCCAAAAGCAGACAGGAGGGTTACCCTGTCTGTTACCTGTTCACACTATTGTGCTCTGAGGTTGGCACTGTGGGAGCGGAGAGCCTGACCTGTGAAGTGCATTTGTGACACAGCCTACTGCAAGGCTTATTCTCTCTCCCAGTCTTTGGTGATAACTACCAGGGTGGCCCAGGAAAAAGGGTCTTGAAATAGAAATGGTGCCTATACACTCACCAGGAGGATGTAGCTGGCACACCAAAGGACACAGCCAAATGGAAAAATTAATGGAATCCCAGAGAAATGAAGGGTAAACCTTCTGCCAGATTGAGTGATGCATAGAAGTAAGAACTTCTGATATATAGCAAAGATTGCAAGGCTTCAATGAAAATAGAACGGGGAATGGTTACTACTAACAGTATGTGGAAAAACAGTGAAGACCCTCCAAGATGATGAAAACTGTTATGACTCACATATGGGTACACTAAGGTACACTGATAAGAATGATGCCTGAAAACATAGGTGCTTTATCCAGGGCACCTAGTCATCTATGTCAAACTAGGTACAGTTTGTAAGGATATCACATACTGTTCCAGTAAGAGGACGTTGGGGATGAGCAAAGACTACAGGGGGCTTCTTGAATTAGAGAGAAAGAAATGGATAGTCATCTTGTCCTGACTTGGGGTCCCTGGGTGTAGGGTTCTTGTAGTGGGAGCATGGGAACCCCTTTACTTCTTCTGAAGTACCTGTAGCCACATTTGGCAGAAGGACTAAGGAGTAAAATCAGTTGTGAAAATAAGGCCCATACATATAACCACACTGGTTCACTCTTTTTTTTTTATATTCACGTTCATGTCTCACTTGTACAGGCATAATAAAGACAATGTACATCATGGTGTGTCCATTCTTTATTGCAACAACATCTACACTGGTTCTGTCTTGAATGTTGTAATGTGGTGACCCTGGACAGGAAGCACACCTGATAATGGTAAAGGCACTGCAGATGTATCTTATTCCATCGTACAGGGTTCAAAGTAAAATGCATCAACAGTTCGGTGAGAAAGGTATCAGACCCTGTGTAGGGGTAATGCCAATGTTTACCTTCGGGTGCCAGAAACCATGAGGTGGATAAGTGAATAGATATTGTGGATCTGAGTAGTGGATGGCACCTATGAAAAAAGGCCCATACTTAGTACCAACATATATGTTGGGGTTAATAGGGCTAATAGCCACCCTAGGTGAACATTCTAAATGTTTCAGGTGCAAGCAGACTGTGTGGGCTTGATTTTGAATATGTTTAAAAACTGTGTAGAAGATCAGAAGTTGAGAGTTGGTTGGAATAAAGAAAAAAACATTTCTCTTATGGTTTCTGTCTTATGCTGGGGGAGAGGCTATGTGATAGGGTCAGTAGGTGACCCATCACAAATAAGGGATACAGTAAACTCTGAGATAATGTTTAGGTAGTAATGGCACCTGTCTGACATAACCCTAGATAAACAAATGTCATTTTACAATAACATAAAATCACTCTCATTGCTACTAGTGGCAGGCATGCCTGACAAATGAGCACACCAGCAGGCAGAGCCAAGACACAGATGATGACAGGGTCTAGGGCCCTGTTGCTGGAGAAAATTGAATTAGTGAAAAGCAGCACTACCAAAGCAGGGTTCCTTATTGTGGTGCCAAATTAGGATGTCTTGCAAACAGAGGCATGTGAAGTTGGTTTACTTTACTTAGTGGATTATTTCACAAATTCAGTACAATTCACAAAGTTAATCTGCCCTGTGAAGTTCCAGTTCACAGTATAAAGCTAACTTCATGAATGGTGAATTTGGTAACTTCTCTGGTGAAGCTGGAAATTTCTCTGGTGAGCCTGAGCCCAAAGGAAAAGTTTGTATTATACAATAGAAGAAAGAAAGATGGCCTGTGACTGGTCAATCTGGGACTGGACCCGTGATGTTATCCCAATACAACATCACGGATCTAGTCCCAGCACACAAAAGACCGCATGAAATGTTAAAAAAGAAAAAAACAGAATCAGTCCACGACGCGATTGCCTACCACACCACCCTCCTTGCTGAGACCACGATCAGCCTCACTACCTGGTCTGCCCTATGTCAACTTTATTCCTTTATTTTTCCACAAATGTCAGTTCTTCTTTCTGTTTTCATTTAAACATTAAATAAACCAACATAGTGTCGGCTTCTCAGTGACCGACAGTAGAGCGAATGTGACCTAGCGCCATGCAATTAAACATTTGTCAGCTCAACTGACACAAGCGCAATAGTCAGTTAAAGATGTTGTCCATGCCTTCCCTTCGCTCACTCCAAGCTGGTAAAAATAACTCTACAGAAAACCCAAAAGCAACTTCACAAGCTCGAAACTAATCACGAGCAGTGTTTCAATTTATCAGCGCTGGAAGTCCGTTCATGCTACTATCAGTCACCGGGAAGCTGAATACCATGTCAGCTTCATTTCAATTTAAAATGAAAAAAAAAAACCTCACATCTGGGGAAAAATAAAGTTGCCATAGAAAATGGAGCTGAATGGGGAGCTCATTGTAAACCGTGATTACAGAATAGGAATCTATGTGGGCTGTAGAGAAAGAAAGCCATGGGATAGGAACACATGATGCAGCACATAGTGACAGTACCATCTAGTGTCCAAAAGAAAAACTGCGCACTTTTTTTTTTAAAACAGATACTTCCACTCACCAAAAATGATTAAAAAACCTACAAATATATATTTTTTTCTACTTTTTATTTAATATAAAAACAAAGAACCATTGTATAATACCAATAATGCACTCCAGGGTGTGTGTTGTGCTGGGATAACGTCACTTCTGGGGTGATTAGTCGTACTCGGCCTGCGGCCTCGTGCCTAATCACCCCAGGTGTGACATTATCCCAGCACAACACACACCCTGTCATGCATTATTGCTTAAATGTACACTAGGAATGGAGGTCACATGGTACTGAAATGAGTGGTATGCCGCGTTTTCATTGTTGTCTTATGAAGAGAGTTGGAGAGAAGTCTGCCCCTGCTGGACTGAGCAAAAAAACTTTAAAACTACTCAAAAAAGTGGAGTATTTTGAATCAAATTGCTCACAAAAAATATCTAAAGTACCTTGTGCACTGAGATCACCATTGGTTGTTTATAGTTTTGCAGATTTATTTAGTTGAAAGTAGTGTTTTTGTTTTGACTAGTGAACTAGCACTGTGCGTGTGTGTGTGTGTGGGGGGGGGTCACCTAGCAAGCAAGGCAGCCCTGTGAACACTAGCCTGATTTGTTTCTCTTAGTCTTTACTATTTTTGTCTGTGATCTATGATTTGTCCTTTTATTTCTTTGGTACAGTTTGTTGTGGTTAAGTGAATTATTTGTCAGTCTGTTTCTATACTGATTGTAGTTATGTTGTTTAGTTCTTGATCTGAAGGTATTACAGTAACTTGTTTTGAATTACCACTGTCGTGTGTGTCTTGTGAAGCCCTGCTGTGTTAAAACAAAATGAAAACACCCCCTCAAATAAATGTTTGGGTGGTTTTACTGTGGCTACTGTTAGCTCAGTAAACTGTTCCGTTCAGACTTGGATCACACTGCTAATCCCTCTGGTGAGGTGTTGTCTGCTGCTGTTGCTGCTTAGTTTTACTTCATCATTTATTTCTTTTCCTTGTGATATTAAAAATTGAAATATATAAAATGACTGAAAAGAATCACTTGAGTAAAGAAAGAGGTGTAGGAGAGGTGGCCAAGAAGTACATAGATCCTGTGGGGTGAAAGATTGTAGCACCTAAAAACAACCTCTTCAGCAGCTTCATCCTTGGTCTTCAGGGTCAGTAGTAGCAGTAGAAATGGAGTAACCGGTGGAAGGGTCAGTGGCATTCGTGTTGTCAAATTATTCTCTGCCACATCTGTGGCATCCATGCTGGTGGGTGCAGGAGGAGGCAGCGACAAGATAATCAGTCCAAGAGGTAACACAATCTTTGGCTCAGGAACAGTGGTCAAGGGGGAGGTTGCTGGTGTCACCATGACTGCTGCTGCTGGTGGCACTAAGCCTGATCTGGATGGTAGGTTCCCATTCCCAAAACAGGGTGTTGACCTTGACCATGACTCACAGTCAGAGGAGGGAGCTCTGACCTTTGCACAGTCAAAAAAGACTACATTTAAAAATGTTTCTTTCACTAATAATGATGATAATGACAAGGAAGGAGAGTATAGAGAAAGTGAAGATGAGGAGGACAGAGCTCCAGAAGAGAAGACTATAAGCCTCAGTGGGGATAATCATTTGAACCACCTATGGGAACCTAAAAAGAAAAAAAGTAGGGGTAATGCTGTTGAACCTGTGGTGCTTTGCACTCCATGATTATGTCACAGAATTACCAACTGCAGTGTGCAATTAAATACTGAAATGGTAGTCACATGAATGTTATGTTGGTGTTTTTATGTGTATATGTTATGCATTTCTCCTTCTTTGGACACCCAGGTAAGGTTTTATGCTCCTCAAAACAAACAGGTATTACAACCCAATGCCTGGCTGACTAGTTAGACTCCAAGACACAATATGTCCTTACCTTTGGCTGTGGGGTATATAACTACTTGCTCCTCCTTAAATATAGTAGCTACCAAATCTGGGCTTAATTTACAAATGGATGGAAAGTTATACCAGTGGAATGAGTTTGCCTGCTGGGGTGGCTATACCATTAATAGATAACTGCTTTATACTAATGTATGGAATGCAGTTGTATGTCTGTATGTTTTGCACAATAACTAGTAAACTTTAAGTGATAAAAAATGATTACAAAACACCCCAAATCACTGTTTTCTTTTGAACATCATCTGTGAAGCCCCCTGAGTCAAATGCTACCCCACTGGCAATGCTGCCACGCCGAATCCAGCTATTTTTTTTTTTTTTTGCAATTGTTTAACCAGGAGTAGCCCAACACCTAGAAAGGTCTAGTCTGCACTGCACAGCATGTTTGAAAGACATGCCAAATACTCACCCAGTCATACAATTGCATGGGAACTGAATGCAGCAGCCACTGAAAGGCTGTTGATCTACTGCCATTCCTTTTTGTGGAGAACATGGGATTTAGAAGGTTGATGGTGCATGCCTGTCCTAAATGGCAGATCCCCTTATAAATGTACTTCTCCACCCATGCCATTCTGAAACTTTATGGGATTGTGTCACACATGGAAGTCCATGCCCTGCTGCATTCAGCACCCTCATACATACATCTCAGTATGGATATGTGGACCCGTGGTCAAACAGCTGGTAGCTCCTATTTGTGCATTACAGCACACTGGGCACAGGTAGCTGGGCGAGTATTCAACTCTGTCAAGGGGAACAATTGTACTAAGCCCAACTGCGGTGATAGCAACACCCTGAGTATTCACCAGCATGTTAAACTGGCAAAGAAGAATGTAACATGGGTCAGAAAATGTTCGAATTGTTCCTGACTGATATTGATGAGTGGATGCAGCCTGTGGTGGTGGTACCATGGGGGAGTGGCACAGGGACTTCAAGCTACTGCAGAGTGGCGAAAACAGGGGGATGCTGACCTTGAGACACTTGTTTATAAACAGCCTAATTTTAACCTAGCTTAACCTTGGTGTACATCACGGGCGAAGTTACAGTTGAAGTTGCCAGAGGCAAATTTCCTATTAAACAGAAAAACATCCATAAATTTATTCACAAAAGCAAACTTGGTGAATTTGCTTTAACTTCAGTTACCTTCAACCCCCCTGGCATTCAATGATCAAATAGAACACACTATCCTGCGCATGGATCAAAAGCTAGGAGTCAGCCCACAAGCCTACCAGAGCTACATTCTAGGCTACCTCATAGATGAATCAGTTTCGGAAAGGAGTTGTTGCTCCTCTTCCCCTTCTCAAACCAAAGCCCTGCCTCCAAAGCCTCTGGAACTCCTAAAGCCTTATGGTAGAGAGCCCACAGGTAATCACAAATGTGATGACTCAGATCACACTGCTAATCCCTCTGGTGGGGTGTTGTCTGCTGCTGCTGCTGCTGTTTAGTTTTACTGCATCATTCATTTTTTTCCCTTGTGATATTAAAAATCACTATGTAAATTGAAAACACAAAACCACGTGCTCCCATTCATGCAATCCAGGGCATCTTGTATGTGTGGCATAGTGTACTGGTCTGGGATAGATCTTTTATTGAGTGTTCTGTAGCCCATGCACATTCTTACTCACCATTTTTCTTTCTTACTACTACATACAGAGATGCATATGGGCTTCGGGACTCCTGTATTATTTATGCTGCCAGCATTTCTTGCAGGTGACGCCTCAAGGATCTTTCTCAAAAAGGACCTTCATCGTGAAGTCGAATGTGATGCTCAGCATCCATGACACATCCTACGTCCCACTCCTTAAAGGGAAATAATTTAGTTCTCTGAGCCAGCGTTCTACTGATCCAGGTTTTCTAGCAGTATGGAATAGGTGAATCTCCAAAATCAAACATATCTGCAGACATTTCACATTTTTTCATTCTTCTTTCTGGAAGGTAGCACAGCAGTGTCAGCACAGTAGATTTTGGCTAGGGTGCATCCTCTAGGAACCTTAATGTCTCTGTCGGTGACATTCTTTACCTGGACAACTACACAATGGGCATAAGCATATGCTCATACAGGGAGTACACTAGGCTTGGCCAATTATCCGTCAGGCAGCTTACCATCTTCAGGAGCATCTAGCATGAGTATCTGGTTAGTCACATCTTTCTTTAACCGTACCATTCCACTGATACTAAACTCAGCTCTGGGAGGAAGTACAATAGCAGAAGGGTCTTTTTTCCTACAACACCCACAGGTTCATCCTTATCTTCTTCTTTGGGTTGCATTTGGAGTTCATAGGCCTTCTTCACCATAGCATTAATGAGCAGTGCTCTACCAGTTCTTTTATGCTGTCTCTCTTGGCACAATTGGGCAAGATGACCAAACATGTGGGCACTGGTGCCAATTAACACTGGTATGCCATCATACAGTCCAGAGTGAGGGCACACCAGAGCTAGAGTCTCTACAGTATCTCCCATGCCTGCAACAGAGAATGGAAAAGAAGACCACACTTTGAGATCACCAAGATATGGGTACAGTTTATCACTTAGTCCTCATACATGTAGTCCATCAAGGGGTTGCATTGGGTAGTTAGACAAGTGCTGATCATACCAATCTTTGAAAATTATAGTTACTTGAGACGCACTGTCTAGTACTGCCCTGGCAGAGATTCCTTCAACATGAAAAGTAGTCTTCATAGATGGGCCTACCAACTCTGACCAGTCCAGAGAGGTATTAACAGGTTTCTTAACAGATGATTTTGCTACAAAAGGCTTGTGTGTGTAGGTTTGGTAGCAGGTTTGGGGTTGCTTTGTCTTACTTGATTTAGCAGCTTAGCATTTTCCTTTTTAAGTCTTTGTGGGACTGGTACATTCTCTTGATATGACCATCTTCCCCACAAGTGGCAGCAGAAAATATCATGCCTAAGAGGGTGAGAACAAAAGTTTCCTCACTAGGATTGGCACCATTTGACTGGTAAGACTTGGAGTCACCTGGCTGCTTATAGTTGCGGTCATACCCGCCAGACATTTTCCAAAGTGAAGGCTGGTTAGTGAGATGAGCCAGGTCGCTTGCAAGAGATTTCAATTCTTTCATTTCCCTTAACAAATCATTGTTGTTTTCCCCATTTTGGAACTTGAGCACTGGGGATCCACGAGAGAAGTCCGACAAAAATTTTGTCGAACACCCGTCAGCGACGCCGGCAGGTCGACTGCATTCTGCAGTTGGCTGCTGGTTCACACTTTATTCTTTTAATTTCTTAGGGGGCTTCACCCCCTGAACCCGCCATGTGGGGGGATGCGCCTCCCACACCCCCCACTTAGGGATTCTCAACTCCAGTAGGAGCTGATTGGGGGGAGGGTGCAGGACCCCCGACAGACAGTGTTGGGTTCCAGTGGGTCTCCTGCCATGGCTTGGCACTGTAGTCACTGTGGGGGACCTCTCTGGTGAAATGTCACTGTTGGGGGGGTAACCAGAGCATTGGCACCCCTTATAGATGAGTGGGCTTCACTGGCATCCTTGGCAGCATTGATTCAAGAAGTCTGGCATTTTACCATTTCCACAGCACTCTGGGCACTTGCTTTCAACTTCCTCAACTCTTTCAGTAAGTCTTTAAGTTGCTGAGAGTCAGAGGTGCCAAGTTTTTAAAAATGTTGTGGGCGCTCAGAGTAATTATAAAAGGTCAGGGGTCTGAGGGCTGCCTAGGCCCCTAGAAGCTATAGGATTTTTCATGCTTTGTGGTGTATTTTGGGGGTATTTCTATACATTTTGAAATGAATATGCCACGACAACTGCTCTACTGTAGAGGATGCAAGGGTGCCTTTGGGGGCTCTTTGATGCCTGACCAGGTGCTAAGATCAATAGGAGAGTGCCCTGGAAGGATCTTTCATGCCCTCAGTGTTGCAAGCATGCCATAAATAGGGATTATCGATTACACTGCAACCACCCAATAGTTGTAATACTGCCATGGAGGGCTCTTTGGTACCACCAGGTGCTGCAAGGATGTACTTAGTGATTATTGGTTGGTGGCCCACCACCCCACAGGGTGCTAGCGTGCCCTGGAGGGCTCCTTGATGCCTCCAGGTGCTGTAAGGATGCCCTTAGTGATTGTAGGTTGCTGAGCCACAGCCCCACAGAGTGCACTTTAATTTTGTCACAGAGGCACAGATCCCTCTTAAATCCACAACAATCTATCTGAGTTTATGTTACTGTTTTAATAATGGACAGACATACTCTTCTCTAGACAGGACAAGTGGACTGGACTATGACAGGCTTGTTTAAAGCTCAGCTCACTCTCACACATAACCTAGGTGGTCACAGGCACCCACAGACAAACCACTGCTGCAAATGTTTCTTTTATTATCCCCCAATCCTATTCACTTTAATTTTGCCACAGAGGCAGAGACCCCTCTTAAATCCATAACAATCTACCTGAGTTTATGTTATTGCTTTTAGGATGGACAGACTGACACATCTCTGGACAAGACCGGTGTACTGGACTATGGCAGGTGTGGTTAAGGGTAAGGCTCAGCTCACCCTCACACACACAGACTAGATGATCATAGGCACCCATAGATAGACCACTGCTGTCAAATGTTTTTTTATCCCCCAATCCTCACACACACAGCCTAGGTGATCACAGGCACCCACAGACAGACCACTACTGTTAAATGTGTCTTTTTTTATCTCCCAATCCTCACACACAGCCTAGGTGGTCACAGGCATCCATAATCAGATCACTGCTGCCAAATGTTTCCTTTTTTTAATCCCCAAATCCTAAAAACTTTAATTGTGTCACAGACAGACCCCTCAAATCCACAGTCTGTCTGGGGTTTTTTTTGTATTTCATTGTATTTAGGATGGATGGCCAGCCAGGCACTTCCCTGGACAGGACAGGGGGACTGGGCCATGATAGGCTTGGTTAAGGCTCAACTCACCCTCACACACAGCCTAGGTGGTGACAGGCACCCACAGACAGACCATTGCTGCCAATTAAATGTTATTTTATTCCCCAATCCCAAATACTACTGACTTTAGTTGTGCCACACAGACCCTTCTTAAATTCACAAAATATATCTGAGAACTGTGTTTACTGAAGTTGATTTGGGGCAGACACTGAGTCCAGCCACTACTCTGAACAAGTCAGGTGCCAATCCCCCAATCCTCTTCTCTCAAACGCTTTATTTCCTTTTTATGTTTGTTTTTATGTTAGGCAAGCCAGTTGAAAACTGGCAAGTGAACAGTCAGCAGCAGCCCTTCCTAGCTCCTCCACACAGGCAAGCAGCCCACTTAGGCCTAGGCACACAGCCCCACAACACAAGCCTGCCACACACACACACTCCAGTAGTGTTGTAACAAAAATTATATGTTCTGTTTTTTTTCTGCTTGATTTTATAATTATAACTTTTGTTTTTAATAGTCTGTTAGTCACTCGTTTGATTCACAACTTAAGTTCTACACTAAATAAGCTGTCAGTGACACTGCACTCTCTAATTTATGCACCAGTCATATCAATTCATCCTCTGACTTGCTCGCTCACACTGAACCCAAACAACCGATGGAAGGCAGGACTAATACTCACTACTACATGATTGGTTGGAGGTGCTGTTATGGGCTATTAAGTTATGGGCTTGCATTTTTTTTTACTTTATTGTAAAAAAGGAATATAACCCATGTAATCACTATGAGAGAGTGACCAAAATCATACTGAAATTCTGGATATAAGTGGATCGGTGTATACATTGCCATTTTAAGGAGAATCTCAGTCTGAAATCAATTATGAGGTCTTCTCAGGTTACACTATTGGCATTGTTATAGTTCAAATGTCATAAGAAAATAAATTCTCCATCATTCAAATGGATTACATACTTCTACACTATATGTAATTATCGCTCTCAAAGTTTATCAAAAGTGGTGCAAGATTTTTTAGAAGGCTTCAGAACTCTAACAGGAAAGGGAAACTGGCATTTACAAATAGGGAATAATCTCCTGTTTAGCATTAAATTTCATTTAGATAAAATGGCTACAAACATTTAATGGGGGATTAGTTCCCCATCACACCTTATTGAATTCTGTCAATGGCTCCGTTAAGAACATTTTACACTGACCTTGCAAATTCCAACTCCCGCGCCTTGCCCGCTGTTTCCTAGAAACTCTGATTTTAAGACGAGATGGAGAACTTCTTGCATTTAGGGTGCAAGTCATCCTCCATTCGGTCTTATAGCAAGAAAACATCATAGTCATTGTAGCCCCTCCACATCAGTAACAGAAATCTAGTTGGCAAACTTGGCAGCTACCTGATTGAAGCACATGATGGGAGGAGGTCGGAGGACACACACGTGCCATGTCCTGGAGATGTCATGTGCGACATGATGTTGCAGTCCTTGATTTTTGAATTTCACTAATCTGATGCTTTCCAGCTCAGTTATCAATCCACCTGTGGCTGACCAAAATGATGAGTGTGTGCATGTTTATGTGCATGTCATGTCGGTTGACTGGGTCTGACGGGGGGGAGCAGAGTCACCAGAGAGAGAGAGAGAGAGAGACAGTCTGTCATATCAGTCATTGGCCACTGGGTGGAGCCATCTGCTGACAAGCTGTGTAGACTTGAGGTCAGACTGTCGGAGAATGAGTGGTTGGGCTAGATAGATATTCTCACAGATAGACATGTTTCAAAAAGCGTGGGCTGTTTGTACGCAGCATTATGAACTGAGGTCATCCCTCCTCCCTTTAGTGAGAGCAGCGCCCCCCCCAATATTAAATTTTAAGGGACAAATGAGTCATCTATCCACATCATTTGCATCACCCGTTCTTGCCATTTATCTGTAAACCTTGGTAAATTATCTTGCAAGATTGCTGTTAATTGTTCCATTTGGTATATAGACCAGACTGTATTTCTCCACTCCTCCACGGATGGAATTATTTTAGTCATCCACTTTCGTGTGATGATTTTTTTTGCTGCCAACAGAAAATAGGCAGTAGGGTGCGATACCATTGTGTGCTATTGGGAGGCGTAATTGAAAGGAGGACCATTTCAGCTGTCAGCTCAAGTTCTTCCCCATGGCAATCCTGAAGAGTAATTTGTAAAGCACACCGAAAGGGGGTAAGCAAAGGGCAGTCCCAAAAAACATGACCCAAGTCTGCTAACTCGCAATAACAGCCCTTCCAACAGTGCCCATAGTTAGGAGATAAAAATTTGGCTAGAATCTTTGGTGCTCTGAAAAACTTGAAGCAGCACTTCCATGCAAATTTGTGCCAAATATGTGAGAGGGTAATTTTGATCGCTGGTACGGTGTGGGCCTGCCATTCCTCAGCAGGAACTGAAAGCTGCAAGATTGAGTTCCATTTCTGTAAAGCTAATTTTGTATTATCTCCTAAGGTCTCCCTCAAAATTTTTTATGTACGGCCTATAATCCGACCTCCCAGTGCATCCTCAAGTGCATCTATTAGGCAACTCATTAAAGGTGGCCTGGAGTAAGGGAGTTTAGTTCTGTTAACTGTTTGTTTTTGTATGTAGGCTCTTAGTTGTAAATAATGAAAACGATCACCCTGTGACAACTCAAATGTTGTTTATAATTTCATTTAATACCTGGAATATGTAATGGATCCCTATCTGTCTCCATCTGTTGAAAGCTGGATCTATAGAGGATGAGGGAAATCTTTTGTCCTTTGAGATAAGTTGCATATAATAAAAGATCTCAGCAAACTTTGAAAAGTTTCAAAAAGGAATACTTTTACCCCTGGAAGCAAATAATATAGGTGCTAAATTGTGCAGATCATTGAGTGCTTGTTCTATTTCCTTCCATGGCATTGAATAAGTGGGGGAATCCATTGAAGTATTATTTTAAGAAAGCTAGCTTTAGAATACCATTCTAGGTTAGGTAAATTGACACCCCCTGTGCCAAAGGTAGTTGTAACAGCGAATATCTAACTCTCAGGCACTGCCCACCCCAAATAAAGTTTGAAATTGATTTGTTCCAGTAATTGAAATAAAAACAGGGTTGCTGGATGAGTAAGTTTTGGAAAATGTAAAGCATGAGAGGTAAAATATTCATATGTGTTATCGCTACACGTTGAAAGATCCTGAAAACATTTTTAACCTTCTGTATGAGTCTGAGGAGCAAGGAGTGTAAATGGGCTTAGTCTCTTCATCCTAAGAAGGGGCATCCCTACCAGACCCCCAGTAGCATCTGAAGCACTTCAATCCCCTTCCCCTCAGCCAGTAACAATTTGGTAAGTTTCTCTTCAAAACTCTCAGACGCGGGTGGGTGCTCTGGCTCTGGGGAGGCCACACTCTCCTTGGTTATCATGTTGCATGCCACTGGAGACTCATAAGAAACAATAAATTTGTGGACCCTTGAACGTCCACTGGATTACTACATTCTACTAGGCAGTTAAAATCTTTGTAGCCATATCAACATTTCAACTGTTTACAACAGCTCGGCCAAAGCACTTTACTGTAGAGAGGACTCCCTCTATTGTACTTTTGCCAGTGTCCAGGGGTATATCCAGGAGTAAAAAGGCATGTTGGGGATTAATTTCTTCTGTGGCACACCAGTCAAGTAAGCGGCAGGAAATGCAAAACTAGTACTGGCAACTTTGTCTATTTTGGTACCAGTCTCCATGTGGTGCCCAACTAGAATTTTGTGGTTTGGCCACTGGGGGCAGTAATCCCAGTGGTGCCTCCTGGGCACGACCTCCCAACAGGCTACTACCCCTGTGTGCTGCCCTAGATGCAGTTGAGGGGTCTGGGCTCTGGTTTTGATAGATAAAGGGGCTCAATACCAACAATAGAACTACTTGCATGGTGCATCCACCTAGAGTGACCCCCCCAGTGGTTTAATGATATGCTAGCATGACACTCTGGGAAGTTATACCTACCCACAGCCCCCATCAGTGGCCCCACACATGAATTGATATAAAACACTTGACTTGACATACAATGTTACAATTACTGGAGAGCACTAATAATATGCTCACAGTGACCACACTTACCAACAAGGTCTGGACTTCTTGAATACACCCTTTGCACCTGTAAGGAATAATTTGCAGCAACAATAATGCACCTTTAAGTTTTCCACAATGATCCATCACTTAGTAATGATATACTCATGGACCAGTGTAACATTCAACAAATAAATTTATTTATTAGGGGAGTTGAACAAGGGGAGGTGATGCAAATCAAAATTAAATTTAAGGCAATTCTTAGGTTTCTGAGAACACATTCAACTATTACTTTAGCCCCCTGGACAGTCCAGTTACCACTATCTGAGCACCCAGGATCTAATAGGTTGCAGGCCTGAAGCGTTGGAGCTGGTTGGCCGGCATTGCAGCTAGTTGGGGCCCTTAAACAAATAAATTATATTGATTCCTTTACCCTTGGCTGTAACAATGAAAACAGAAACTTCTGAACACCCAGAAAATTGTAATTCTCAGGGTCAATGTCCTGGAAAACAGTGTATACACCCATGTGAACTTAGAAAGCAAATCAGATGGCAAAACACTTTTAATTTTGTTTGGCACGGACAAACCCTGTTGTTACTCACAGAACCAGGACCTTGGGATTTGGGATTGTGGCCAGGTTGTTTCCCCATGAAACCGGATTTGACATTCTGGTTCTTGGCTGCAGGCTGTAGGTTTTTGTCCTTTTTAGCAAGGACCTGCATAAAGGGGCCAGTGCTAACATGACTCACTCACACTTCATGGCGTCTCCCCCAAGGGTGGCCACAATCCACGATGAATCTCTTCGCAGGCGCCGAGTCCCCTTTCTGGTCTTCTAGCAGCTTTTGTCTCACAGGCAATGACAGTCTTTAAGAGAAGTTGTTTGGCATCACAGATTCAAATTCTGGCACAGTCTTATTTAGGCCACACAGCTTACCCGCTGGCAATCTGCAGTCTCTGGTGTATAAACTGGCAGGATTTAAATTCAGGTCTCACCCTTTGGCAAATAGGTTGGAGACAATTCTGGTGGCCCCAGGCTTCATTTTCAGGTAGCGGTCCTTAAGGCAAACAGATCTCTCACCAAGATACAGCTTGGTGATTTTCAGATTGTCTGGCACACTTCAGGCAGAAGTCTCAGCTCCGCAGATATCACCTTTCTCTTTCTTTTGGAGACTTTGCAAACTCTCTGCAGCAATTAACAGTTTCAAATAATCCCACAGAATTTCAGACCAAGGAGAGGTAAGCAGGCCTCTTCCTGAATTCTCTGAGCTGAGCGCAGAGCCTCCTCTCAGGCTGGAAGCTCCAGGCAGACTAACTGTTCAGAGTCTCTTTTGACTAAAGGAAAACGGAATCCAGTAATCTGGTTGATTGCCCAGGCTGTCAGTCATAGTTCCAGCATCCTGATTGGTTAAAATAGGTGCCAAGCATACAGTTCACAGTTTCTTCCAGCAGCCATAGTAAAAGGACCCATTAGGACCCCCGAGTTCCGATTGGCTCTCCAGCAGGGTCAAGTATCAACATGGTCACAGACTGAGTAAAATGCAAACAGTCCCACATTAAAGTTCATTTTAAACATAACAGTTTAGTTTTAAAAACAAATAGTTACAGCAATCAATAGTTTCTTTTGTACTTGTAAGTGACTGAACAATGGAACCCATAGGAGTGCTGTTTGGCTGGTCATGAGCTTAGTTTCCCTTGGACCCAGCTCTGGCTATACACTGTGGACACAGGGCCAAACCTCTTAAAGGCACCGCGTGATGGCACTGATTCGCACGTTCATGCAGGAACCAGGAATACAGCGATACTTTATATTTGGGCTCACTATTTACAGCACTGGACTTAGCCCAGTTCAAGAGGCAGAATACAGGCTGGATTCTTTGCCAGGTAGAGGGCAATGTAGTGTCCAGGGAGATGGCTCAAGGTAAGCCCACCATTTGGGGGGGGGGGGTTACATTTCACTTATAGTACTGTATCTTTTGTACCTGTATCCTGTGTGTTATGTACTGTGCCATCTTTATGGCCCGGGTTGTGCCTAAAAAAGGTCTCTTGGATCAGTGCACCTACCCGGTAAACAAACAAACAAACAAATAGAACTTGCTGGCTAATTTAAACTTTACAACATCTGTCCCTGAAAATACAAGAGTTAATAAAAACATACAGTGTCAGCAGTTGATTTAGTTGGTTATTTCCCAGAATGTTGGGGTATTTCTAAAAGGTTTTTCTGAAAATTACTTTAAGCCTTTTTTTTTAGTTTCTATTTTTCCACCTACACCCCCCCCCAGTCTCCGAGTCTTCAGGGGCACCTGGGAGTCATTCCTCTGCCATGCACCCTACCCACGAGCCACCCTTTACCCCATGGAACCTCGGCTATACACCCCCCAGGTGGGTAACAAGGTGGGGCCTGTTTGCTTACTTTGTCCCGTTGGGCAAGGTGATCGCGGTGGATGATGGCATATCGAGGGCACACTCCTGGTACCCCGTCTTCCGGGAGACAGAGGGTTGTTATCCTCCTGGTTTTCTCCCCATGTGTGGTGTGCACCCTGACGTCTAGGCACAACCCGCCGATGTCCACCACACGTCATGGCCAGCCTTTTCCCTGCAATCAGGGCTTGCCATACCTCCAGCCTCCACGCAGAGTCGTGCAAGTTGTAGGCTTTGGCCCCCCTCCCTTCCCCCGGAGAAGGTGAGCTGTCATGGGACACTCGAGCCTTCTCCCCCGGCCAGCCCTCCAGTGACCCGAGTCTACTCCCGAACCTGGGTCACCGGCGTCGCAAGCAGAAATCCAACCGTTGCGCCAACAGGCCTTTTAAGCCTTTTTATTAGATGCAAATCTAGTAAGTAGCCACCAGAAGAAGCAATGGGAGGCAGTATAGCGCAGTGGTTTAAGGCTCTGAGATGCAAATCTGGTGACATACAGCAGACCAGACCTGGGTTTGAATCTCACAACTTCCACTTGCATACTGTGTGACCCTGAGCAAGTCACTTAACTTCCCTGTGCTCCCAGGTCGCTTTTCTAAAAATGCTTTCAGCTTAGTGTGCTACTTCTGGTTAAACAACTAAAAAAAAAAAAATCGTACAGTAGGTTTTATTTGTTTTGCTTTTTTTTGCTGTAGTATCAATCTTATCCAACATATGGCACTGTCATTAGTAATGTAATTCTTGCCACAGGAACATGGTGGTTTCAAGAGGAAGTAAGTTGATTTTATTAAGCAAAACAACTGTGTCCATAGTAACAATTCGGTGACCAGTATTCAATATAAAAATGAGTATGGTGACTTTACAATTATTTTATTTTGTTCAAATGTTGTTAAGGGGAACATAATATCTGTAAGTTGTCTTTCTTACATGTAACTTATTTTAATAAGCAGATATGCCCTGGTGTATGGCCCAGTGATATTTCATCTACCTTTGCAGCATTTCTTTGCTGTGTTATAGCCTAGAAGTTTATTACTATAAGGCAATGTCCTGTAAATGTATACACAAGACATCAGTTGACCAGCTGTGAAAGGAAAGTCTTCCAGAGAAGTCTGATGCTTTCATTTACTTTAGTGATATCTCTTCAAACTTAAAGCTGCTCTGACAGACAATAAATAAACTCAATGAACACTGCTGTGTGTGTGTGTGTGTGTGTTTGATTCCTGGTATTTTGTGTGTGTAATTCTTGTGATATATCTCAGCATGGTCTTATACTCACTTGTATTGCTTTATACTTACAAAACATTTAGCTACAGTTGCCTTTCTTTTGTTTTTCAATTTAGGTGCTACTTACCATTTTTTTGTATGTTTTTTTTGGGGGAGTGGTACTCAAGGTGCGGGTGAGTGAATTGCATGCCATTTATTATGTGCAATGGGGGAGAGGGAACTGAGCAACTGTTTGGAACTGAGTTTTCAGTCTTTCATGGTTCCATATACTGTAAATCAGGGAAGCTGATCTGTTGCACAAAGAAAGGACTAGATGACCTAGAGCTCCCTGCCTATTTGACAGAGTGGCATTTATGCTCCAATGGGAGGTGCTAGCTTTTTGGCCCCTCCCCCCATTAGCTGTTAGTTCAAGTGACCTGAGGGCAGAATGCAAGCTCCAAGATCTCATAGTCATGTGCAGATTAAATTTTGAAAACCACATCCCCTTGCCCCACAGTTCTGCACTTGCCCCGCTCTACTTCATGACCTTCTCCATATGTCCCACTGACTCCCAGTATGCAAACACTGTAGTCTCCTCATTCCTCCCCCATTACACCTCTGCTACAGTTGCAATGGTTGTCACAGTACATTTTCCTCACTTTTTTAATAATTTGGTCACCCTGCTGTCTAACATTTCAATTTTAACTCATGTTGCTCTGCAGAACCATGGACTTGGTTAGAAAACTTACAAAACACCTAGCCACATAAGGCATGTTCACATGAGCTACCATTTTGCTGTCCTATTACACTGTTGTCTGCATCCAGGACTGGTTTTAGACCTAATAGTGCCCCAAGCAGAAATACTTGTGGTATGGTCATGTGATGGCAGCCTAGCAAGAAGCAGCAAGCTCGCATTGCTCCGATCCTCTCCCGGTCAAAACTACGGCTATTAGTCTCACTACCCACTGGATCTCGCTTGAAACTGACCACAAATTGCTCATCAACTACCAGGAGACTCCAGAACTCTAACCATGGAGGTCTACATGCACAAAGTGCCACCTAAACATATTCCCCCACCATCGCCTGAGAAAGAGCAGGCCCGGAAGTGGCCTAATCAGACTACTACTAAATCTACTTCAGGATCCACGGCGTTGACTGAGGAGAGACAAACAACATATTCTTGCCCAGGTAAAATCTCTGCAAGAGGCTCTGTGGGAAGGTAGGCGTATCAGAATAGTCCAGGATTTGCTGCAATCTGTGCAGATGAAGTGCCAAGAGCTGCATCCTCTCATCTCCAAATTAATTGCAGCTGGGAAGCAATTTAGAGTAAAGTATCCAGCGCTTTTACAAGTCAAAATAAACGAGCAGTGGCTATTGTTTGAAAGTCATGATCAAGCTCAGATTGAGCTTAAGAAACTGCTTCCAGATTTATATAAATGAGCATGTTTGACCCATCATACTGTATTTGTCTGGAGTAATCTGACTATTGTAAACATGGATGCTAAGGGTCTGATCAAAATTACCCATTTCCATCTAGAATGAGGTCTGAACAGTCCTGATCTAAAGCTCAACCTCTTGGGATACCTTGAGCATTATTGTAAAACGGGGTTTAGTTTCACAGCGATTTCGTCTTGCTGGTTTACAGAGTGAGCCTCATTTAATTGGATCCAGTCGGTCTCACAGTTACTCAGAAGCCGAATAGTTACTCTACATATTGCCATACTGACTTTCTCCCTCTCCTTACTTTGATGTGAATCTAGATGAGGTGTGCTGGATTCGGCTGTACATTTCAGTAACATAATATTCTGAGACGCTATCTACAATCACAGCTGGTTCATTCATTTAAGGAATTTTTGTTGTAGCTGGACAAACAACCAAAGTAACTGTATTGGCTCAGAATATTCTTGGATATTAGAAAATGGGCTTAAAGAGTTGTTTTATTTGAATAATTTCCTGGCAAGCTTGTCCAATTCATATAATTTGCTGTTCATTTCAAAGTTAGAGTCTAAATACTGCAGTTTCTACTAGATGTAGGGAATCTCAAGCAGTAAATGGATATCTGCATTATTTCTTTCAGCCACTAGATGGTGGAATTGTAATGGGAACTAATTGGTTGTATCAACGCTATGTCTGCTATGGACATACTGGAGTCAGCAAAGACTCATTTAAAAGGTATACTAAAAATGGTTAGACGAATACGAAGTTACTGTTGTTAGGTAGATGCTAATTAAGTGCACAAATGAATAGTGAAGCTGGAAAGGTATATTCTGGCTTTTGACAAGGACATTTTTTGATTTCATTAAAATGGCACAAATTTTTATATAATGTTTCATCACCGGGAGTGGGGCGGGAGGGCTTATGAGTTGGCTGTGCGGAGACATCACCTGATAGGTGTAATATGTCACTGCAGTTAAAAGAACTGGGGGTAGAAAGCAGGGTGTTCAGTTACTATTTTAAAACATTTATATGGGGTTTGGGGGAGTTAATAATTGTTCTTATTATATTATTATGGGTGGAACCAAATGTCAGAGGTATGAAAAGAGTTATATTCCCGATTTCTACTGGATTGTTCTGTTTTGTCATTTTTTTTAACTAATGTTTGGTATGTTTAATACATTTAGCTGGAATATCAAGGGAGCTCAGGATAGATGTAAAAGACAAGTGGTTTGGAAACATTTACTCTCATTGAAAGCAGATATAGCGTGTGTGCAAGAGACTCACCTTAGAAGAGAAGACGCATCCTTACTTTGCAAGCAATGGGTTGGGCAGGTGTTTGGGGCAGGGATATCCACCAATAAAGGAGAAGTGGCCATCTTAATTAATAAAAATACCTCATTTAAGCTAGAACAAGAAATATGGTATATTAATGAATGTTACATATTACGTAAAGGGCTCCTAGCTTCACAGCAAGTACTGCTGGGATCTGTATACAGTACGAATCCAGATTCTCCCACCCAGTTTTTTACACATCTCCTCACCCTACTAGTTACTAATCCACCCAGAACAATTTTTCTAGGAAGGGATTGGAACATCACACCCCAATTGCAGTTAGACAGATCTGACAACAAGAGAACTGGTTTGTCACTGGCTCAAAGGGCACTCAAGGAACTTATGGAAGGAGCGGGTCTGATAGACTTGTGGAGGGTCTTAAACACAGATTCCCGACAATTTACCTTCTTTTCTGCCCCACACTGATCATGTTCAAGCATTGATTATTTTCTAATCAGTTCACATACCCTTCCGGATATTATTGATGCATGCATTCATACTCGAGTAATATCTGATCACTCTCTGGTCTCCCTCACTTATTTACTGGGATCTGGGACAAGGAGAGATTTTCTCTGGTGCTTCAACAACCAACTCCTTCAAGACCCAAGCACTTGTGACCACCTTAAAAAATTTATTTACCAATTTTTAGACACTAATATTGGTTCAGTCACCAAAATAGATATCATTTGGGCAGCCTTAAAATGTACCTTAAGAAGTGAATGTATTCAGTTAGCAACCACCAGACTTAAAATATTAAAACTCAAGCCCAGGATCTCTTAGATTCCATTAAGGTCATTGAATGTAATATTAGCTGTCGTTCAGTGGAGGAAGATTGAGTTCAATTACACAAACTGCAGGCTCAGTTCTCAACTCTTATGTCCCAAAAAGCTGAGCTATCTCTCAAGAGAACCAAACTCAAGTACCTGGAATCTGGAGAAGGAGCAGGTGAGTTACTTGCTATCTGGATCAAACAAATGGAAACCACAAGATTCATATCCGCATTATGACTAACAGAGGAGAGCTCTATAACCAATGATCCAAGGGAAATTGCCTCTGGTTTTCGGAAATACTTCCAAGCCCTGTATGCAACTCCAATGACAGAAAAATCAGTACCGGTTACCTTCCCCAAACTATTACCAAGTGGCTCCTCTCTCCTAGATCATTCCATTCAAGAATGGGAAGTCAAGCAAGCTATCACACAGCTCTCCCCTGATAAATCCCCAGGGCCAGATGGCTTTTCAGCTAATCTATATAAAACTTTCTCTAAGGAACTCCTATCTCTTTTGACAAAGGTTTTTAACTCCTGGTATGCATATGGCTTCTCCAAAAATAACTTTCTCGAGACACTCATCACCCTAATTCCCAAGTCAGGCCAGGACCTTTGGTATCCTGAAAATTATCGTCCCATATCACTATTAAACGTAGATATCAAAATATTAGCCAAAATCGATTTCAGGCTCTGTATAGTGGGCGAAGATAGTAGAACAGCACCAACGAGTGCGGAAAGGGAAATGGCCAAGATCGAGCAAGGAAGCCTCGAGCCTATGGCAATGAGAACGCTGGCAACTAAACGCTCAAAGCCCCACTCACCGATCTCTGAAGAACCCGAGGACCGGAAGGCGGAGGGTCAGGAGGGGCAATCAACCTCCGAGGACATCACTGAAATTAAACAACTCCTGAAAGGGCTGGTAGCTGATTTTACAATTCTGAAGCCTGCTCTGCATGCTCTTACGCAGAGAGTGGGGGATGTAGAGGCTAGAGTTGCATCGCAGGAGAAAAAAATGAACCATGGAACAGGACTTAATTAATCTGAAAAGGCAAGTGAAAAAATAGAAACCGTCTTTGAGGATCAAGGAGCGAGGCCGGAGGAATAACTTAATAATGGCAGGAATGCCAGAAAAGCGGAAGGCTCAGATTGTGTTGCCTTCACACAGATCTTCTTCTGAAGCTATTTGGGCCCACGCTGCTCGCGACTTACAACTCGAGAGGGCCCACTGCCAAGACTGAGAGAGACCCTCACTGGAGCCTGGCCCTCGAAAGTTATCATAATGCGGTTCCTGAATTACAAGGAGAAAATTCATGTTTTAAATAAAGCTAAAGCTAATAGAAATTTACACTGGAATGGGGCTTCTCTCTGGCTGTTTCAAGACTTGGTTCCTTCAGTGAGAGAAAAACAGAAGAAGTATACCGACATAAAAAAGAAGCTGTATATGGCAGGGCTGAAATTTAGATTACAGTATCCAGTCACCTTGGTGAAGTTGTCAAAAGGGGACAGAAGGTACCTCACAGCAGAAGAAGCCTTGGAAAGCCTTAGAGTGGAGCTACTGGATTTGTTCAAGTTGGGGACCTGAAGAGAAGAAAGGGACTGGTGAAAACGTAAACATAACAGTGGGAATAGGGGATTAGCAGTGTTGGAGAAAAGTGACATTAGTGGGTAGAATTTTATGTTATTGAGATGCTTTCCCTTTTTGTCTTCCCCTCTCCAGGAGTGGGGAGAGTAGGTTTGAGAGCTTTGTGAAGTGGCAAAACAAAGCCCTTTTCTTTTTGTTACATTCAGTGGTTACTCTTGTTATTTAGGGTATATTTTAGGCTACCACAGCAAATCGCCATGGAGTTAGTGGCTCAAGTTACTGAGAAGCAGGTTCCCCCTTCAATAATCTAAAGTTAAATGGATGGTAGGTTAGTCTGAACCTGAAGCTGGGGGGGGCAGAGGGATACTGCGGATTCACACTGGGACTCGGGGGGGATTGGAGACATCTTGAGAGCTGACTCATACACGTCTCGGGAAAATTAAGGAGGGCGATCGTAGGATCGGGGGTAGTATGAAGGGGAGCTATGGGGGGAAGGAGCGAGAGAGAAACCAAGACATGTGATGTAAGGAAAACAAAATGTATGTGAGTGAAGGTCAAGGGCGAGGACATAGTAGATGGGGTCACTTAGAATTCTATCATGGAATGTGAAAGGTCTCAGGGGGAGGAAGAAAAGACTGGTTATACTAAGATACATTAATCAGTTGGGGGTACATATTGCTGCACTTCAGGAAACCCATTTATTGAATGACGAGTTGCATTTACTTAGGAAGGGATGGGTGGGCAAGGTAATCGGAACCGGATGTGCGAAAGCCTCGGGTGGGGTAGCGATATTAATTAGGAAAGATTGCCCATATATAATTGGGTGCACCTGATCGAGAGAGGATGGTAGGGGAATATACACGATGGGCTCATTTTTGGGACACCCATTGCTGTGTGCTTCAATTTATGGCCCCACTCGGCTAAATCAGAATTTTTCGCCTCATTGGAGGCTGATATTGTCACACTCCCTCAGGGTTCATCTATCTTGGCAGGAGACTGGAATATATGTTTGGACAATAGGGTCAACAGGAGTCCCCTTCAATAAAGTACCCAGCTCCTCATAAGCAGCACTATATAGATTTTTGGAAGTTACTGCATTAGTAGACCCATACAGGTTCTACAGAAAAGGGGAGACGGAGATGACCTTTTATTCAGGAGTACATAAGACATATACCAGGATCGACTTCTTTTTGGTTAATAGGGAAGTTTTAAGGGTGATTGCAGGTATGTATACTTTTGAAAGGACACTGTCCGACCATTCCCCAATTCAGCTGTTATGGAAGATAGACAACATTCCCCCTAAGCCATATCGATGGCATCTAGATGTAGGGGTGTTAACGGTGGACAATATGGTAACTAAATTGGAGGGTAAACTTAAGGAAATTATTCAGAACCAAATCCCAACTCTTGAGGATAAGAAATTAGCTTGGCCCGTCTGCAAAGTGCTGTATGGAGGATGGGCACAGGAATATACAACTAGCGGAACAAATTAAATAGGGCTCGGAGAATTCATATTAGGGCCATTAAGTCTCTATCACCTCTAGAAGGTTCCTCTAAGGAGATGGATAGGAACTAAGAGAACTAAAGAGGAATTTAGAGGTATACTGTACTATAGGGCAGACCGTTGGCTGGAAAGACTGAATGCTAAATATTTGCTACAGGGGACATGCCAGGTCGATTATTGGCCCATAGGATTAAGGAGCGGGAGGCGGAAGGAACGATTGTGGCAGTGAAGTTTGGAGGAGAGTTTATCTCGGAATCTCAAGGAATGGCAGATGCCTTTGCGGATTACTATGCTGCAATATACCAGGAGGGGGCCCCTAGCTCAGTGACAGAAATCGGGGGGTTCCTGGATGAAATACTGTTGCCTAGATTAGGCTTAGAACAGGCCCAGGCCCTGGCTGCCCCAATATCAGAGCTGGAAATTATGGAGGTAATTAAAGACTTGCCAAATGGGAAGGCACCAGGACCTGATGGTCTGCCGGCCAAATTTTATAAAGTTCATGCAGCGACAATAATACCTTTATTGAAAGAACTCTTCTCAACCATTATGAAAGGAGGGGTCCCCCACCCTCCACTATATCAGAGCCTATATCACGCTGATTCCAAAACCAGATAAACCCAGACACCTACCAGGTAATGATAGGCCCATAGCTTTAATAAACCAAGATATTAAGATACTTACAAAAATTTTGGCTAATAGGGTCTTGAAAGTTGCTCCTTTATTGATTAGTCAAGAACAAGTCGGGTTTATGCCAGGGAGGGGGGCTCATGATGCATTAAGGAAACTCCATCACATCTTAGAAAGAGCTGCCATTTCAAAATCCGCTATGGCTTTAATAGCATTAGATGCCGAGAAGGTGTTCGACCGGGTTTCCCATCAATTTTTATTTCTCACAATGGAGAAAATGGGGTTTCCAAGGGGGTTCCTAGGAGGCCTTAGAAATCTTTATGAAGCTCCTACAGCCAGAGTCCTATGCAATGGATATCTCTCTAAAGAGATTCTTCTTAGAAATGGAACTAGGCAGGGCTGTCCCTTGTCACCAATTTTATTTAATATTTACCTGGAACCTCTGTTAAGATCCTTGCTATGGAACCAAGGGTTCAGGGGATTAAGTTTGGAGATAGAGCTTAAATTATCAGTATACTCGATGACATCTTGCTGCATTTAAGTAATCACGTCTGTTAGCTTTCAAAGTACACTGGAAATTATCGGGAAGTTTTCAGGGTGTCTAATTATAAGTTAAATTTATCTAAAACCCAAGTTCTTCCACTTACGTGCACACCCATAGGGCAGATTTTGAGCATCTCCAACTAGTAGGCCCGGAAAAATTAAATACCTGGGAATCTGGATTTTGGCTAGATCAGAAGATGGGGTGGAGGAGAATGTGGGTAGCATTGTGGCTAAAATTAAACAGGATATTGTAAGGTGGAGGAGGCTTCCTCTAAACTTCACTGCCAGACTGGGACTAATTAAAATGAACCTTCTGCCTCGATTGCTGTACCCGATTTGTCTTTCCCCCTATATTATCCCGAAGGGAAGGCTCAATAGTATTCAAAGGATTATTTCAGAATTCCTATGGGATTCTAAACCTCCAAGGAGGAAACATGCCATTTTACATCTCCCCCATCTGAAAGGAGGCATGAAGCTTCCAGACTTAATGTTATACTATGTAGCAGGGCAACTAGGGTATATAGGATGTTGGGATAGGCATTGGCGAGACGAGGCATACACGCCAATGTGGCTTCGAATTGAACAACTTATCCTAGAAGACATAAAACTTTCCCCAACTGCATTATTATTTGTAGATCCTGAGACTTTGCCTGGCATGGAAAGCACTCTCCGATATATAAATCAGTTAAGCGTGGTGGAGTGGTTACCCCAGGGCAGAAGAGAGCACAAGGGGCAAGGGAACAGCCCATAGTGGAAACCCTAATTTTCGCCTGAAACCGAATACTGAGAGGTCAGTGGACACCACTGCTGTCAGAATTCAAGTGGCAGATTTTATAATTGCAGACAGGGTGCTTTGCCAACTCAGACTAGGAATGGGATTTTTTAAAGATACAGATTACCAAGCTGTTACAGAAGTTCATGCGAGATAATAAAGATGGGGAAAAATTTGTTTACGTGGGATCATTAAGGAGTTGGACCTTTTACAGCATCCCTTTCAAAGTATACAAGGTCCTGTTAGACTATGTTTGCACAGAACCCGAAAACCAGATAATATATTGGGAAAAGCATTATCCCCTGAGACCAGACTGGACAAGGTTTGGAAACACATGAAAGCTTTGCCTATGCAGTATAATACTATGCAAATTTTTATCTGTTCAAATATCTACTACACCCTGCCGCGTTGTGTTCTAGAAACTCAGACAGACATATCGGTGTTTTAGCTGTGGCATAGAACCAGGTGACCTATTACATGTATTGTGGGCGTGCTCTCAATTCAGCCATTATGGGTTCAGATTGAAAAAAAATGGATCCGATATTAAACTACTCGGAGTACATTAGCCCAGAGATATGTATATTAGGAGACATGAGAAGGGTACCGATGGGCTCAGCTAAATTTCATGTGTCCCTCATGTCAGCTGTAGTTAAAGCATTTGTTCTAAAACACTGGAAGGAGGATAGAATTTATGGCTATGATCAATGGGTTGGGGACCTCTTACAGGTCTTGGAGACTTAAACAGCATATGCTGACAGAAGGAAAAAAATTATATGACAGAAGGTGGGGGACCCTAGAGGCAGTGTACTCAATACAGTTGAAAGGTCCTCGGCTCAGATCTGTCTGTCTGGAGAAAGAGCAGCTGGTTAAATTCTCTTAAGAGAAAGTCTGAGGGTTTGAAAGTGAATGGAATTATATGACTGTTATTAGATAGGTTCTATATACGTATAGTCATAACTCTCACATAAACTTGTTTGCCTAGGTCACAAGATATGCTTTTTACTTGGTTGGGCACATGTGATTCTCTCCTTCCTAGGGACACAGTTATTCAAGGATAGTCCGAATAAGTACACCTATGGATTGGAGTGACAACCCGATATAGTAAGTGGACTATGGTTAAGGCTAGACAAATACCGAACTCGAGAAAATGGATTTGAAGGTTACTTTAAGAGGAATGAAGTAAACTGTTTTGGGATAATAAAATTTAACTGTGATTGTATATAGTTTGGGGGGTTATATATAGTTTCCATATCCAGTTTAGGGATGTGGGCCTGGGTGTGTATCCTGGGGTGTATGTATGTACGTTATTGTGTTGGAAACAATAAAACCTTAATAAAGAGGTTTAAAAAAAAAATATTAGCCAAAATTTTAGCGAATCGCTTAGGGCCCCTGATGGGTAAGCTCATTAGTGATGAACAAGTTGGTTTTATGGTGGGTAGATCCTCTAATGATCATATGCGCAGATTACTTAATTTAATAGCCCACACCAAAAACTCGGATACTCCAGCTGCTCTCCTTGCATTAGACGCAGAGAAAGTGTTTAACCTGGTTTCTTGGGATTTTATTTTTGCTACTCTGTCACATTTAGGCTTTTCACCGGGGTTCTCAAATTGGGTTAAATTACAATATACTTTCCCAACAGCCCGAGCTTGGTGCAATGGGGTCCTCTCTAAATCATTCCCCTTATCTTGTGGTACTAGACAGGGCTGCCTTCTCTCCCCTCTTCTTTTTAATCTCTATTTGGAGCCATTGATTCAAAGATTATTATCTTCCCACAATATCCAGGGTATCTCAGTTGGTAACAAGCAACATCTTATTTCAGCTTATGCTGATGATTTATTGTTACATGTTGAGAGTTCTGAGGCTAGTATACAAGCATTACTGCAAGAGATTGAGCATTTCTCAAAGGTATCCTACTATATACTCAATTTCTCTAAAACCAAACTTTTCCCTTTAAATGGGAGATGCTTGCCGAATGCAATAGGGGATCACGGCTTGAACTGGGAACCTAATTCCCTGACATATTTGGGTATTAAAGTCTCAAGAGAAATGGCAATAATGGTAAAGGAGAACCTCACCAAATTACTAAATATTATAAAAGTTGACCTGGAGAGATGGGGGATGTTACCTATATCTCTTTGGGGCAGCATTCATATGGTTAAAATCAACGTACTACCTCAGATTCTTTATCCCCTGAATATGCTAGGGTTTTATCTACCTAAATCATGGTTCTCCAATTTGCAAAAATCATTAAATCAATTTGTATGGAAAGGGAAGGGAGTTAGGAGAGCTTACTCTAAACTTACAGTCTCAAAAATATGTGGTGGTCTTTCCTTCCCTTCCTTCTTTAAATACTATGTGGCAGCTCACATTAGTAAACTGGCATATTGGGTCCGTTCATTAAATACAGCAGACTCTGATTCATACTTGCCCCTCTGAATAGCAACTAAGGAAGTCCTAGTGGCTAGGTGTTCCTGCACCCTCCCAGTTCTTGTTTGCTCTTCTCAAAAATTATTTCCCAAGGAACTGAGGAATAATCCTATTGGCTGGTCTCTCAAAGCTTTACATCAAGTTCAGACTTCTCTGTATATAGACTGGCATAAATCTTTGAAGCAGCCTCTGTTGTATAATCCACATCTGCAAATCCAAAATGCTCCTGTCCCTTCCACATTCTGGGATTCCTTGGTAGAACTTAGATTAGAAGACATAGTCCCCCACAGTAGAGTGTTATCTTATTCACAGTTTTATCATACTATTCTCTCTGCAAGTGGGAACGCCTTCAAATACTGGCAAATTAGACAAGCTGTGACTGCCTTTATGCAAAAACCAATGGACGTAGAATCTTCTAAGATAGAATTATCTTCTCTTTTACACATAGCTGACCAAGTACATTCTGTTTCTAAGGTATACCAAAAATTGAAAGTTTTGGATCCATGGTTGCCTCAGGGAATCTGTTTCTATTGGGTTCTCAAATTGTCTCTTAAAGATGATCCAATTTTCTGGCAACAAATTTGGTGTAACACATACACGTTTATAAAACAGGATAGACTCAGGTTTGCTATAGTATAACATCATGCACAATCTCTACTTTACTCCAGTTAAATTAAATAGGATTGGGAAGCTTTCCTCTTCACAGTGTCATTGGTGTAAAGATGATTATGGGGATCTATATCACATGATATGGGATTGTCCAAAGGTCCAGATTTTCTGGAAAGCTATACAAAGTTCATTAAATTCCCACTTGGGATTAGATCCTTTTTTTTTAATCTGAAATCTGTTTACTTAATTATTTCCCTTCAGAGATGATTAGACAGTGGAAAGCCTACATGGCTGTCATATTGGCTGTGGCCAAACTGATTATCTTGAGACACTGGACAGATGACTCTATCCCCTCTGTCCTTGAGTGGCATAGAGAAATTCTGTTGGCCTTACAACTCGAGAAGCACATAGCCAAGATGAATGATAGACTGCAATCATATCTTACCAAATGGGGTACCCTGGATGCCTTACTTGCAATATGGAAGCCTTAAGAAACTCACAATCTGGGTTAATAGTAAAGGTTCTTGACTTTACTGTGTTTTCTACTTTCCTTTTATTATTACTTATCTGGAACTCTATACTTGGTTCTCTTGGGTGGGGTTTGGAGTATGGGTTTTGAAATATGGTAAAATGTTTCATAATGCCTGATACTGTGGATGTTAAAGCCTCATTGTTAAATGTTAACTTTTAGTTCTGTAATAGGAGGCTCACCTGTCACTCCTAATATTACTGTATTGTGGTGTTACAAATAAAGCATACTGAATTATAAAAAAATAAATACTTGTGGTTCCCCCCTTCACCACTCCCACCTTCCCCTCTCCTCCCTTCTGTCTCAACCCACATCCAAAGCTAATAAAAAGTCTATGAATACATGGTGAGAAGAACAATTTTGTTTTTTATATTGACACTTTTTGCATTTCAATCTGACTTTTGCTTTTATATGTTCTACTTTAGTGCACCCCCTTCTGTGCTGGCATCTCAAGCAGTTGATTAGTTCACTTGTGCTAACACCATCTTTTGTCTGCAACGCTCCCATCACTGCAGTGCAGCTGTGCATTCACACTACAGCTTTATGCATCAGTGCAGATTCAAGCTGTTGTGTCCAACTGTATTTCTGGTGTTCTGCACATGTGCAAAATAAGCTTGAAATATAACTGTGTCTGTGAAGGGGGGCTCCTTTAAAGACAAGCTCCCAAAACCCATAAAAAATACTCCCTACTCTGGTAGGTTCTGCTTCAGAGTACTAATTATTAGCCCTATTGTCTTGAACTACAAGGATCTTTACCATATTCTTTATTTCAGACATAGATTTGACTGCATTTTATGACACAGAAGTGCAAATCATCCATTAGATAAGAGCATGGAAATAATCAGATGCTACAGACATTCAGATTGCATTAAGGAGGAACTCATGAGGTGGGCTGTGACTGTCAGTAAAGTTCTTAAGTCTTGTGAACCCAGGTTGCGGGGGGTTATTGTGGTGCGGTGAGTCCCGGGGCTACACCACTGCAGGTGGAGCAGCATGTTTACATGCTAGCAAAAAACACCTGCACCAGCTCACATACTCACAAAATCACTGATTGCTCTGCGTGGCAATGGAGCAGCTTAGAATTATCCAGTAGTCATTTACAGTACCTGACTGGCATCAGTGCAGCTCATCTGCACCAGTAGCAACTGTGCAGATATGTTCATGTAAACACACCTGTAGACTCTCTGCGCCATCCAATGGAGTTTCACTTCTCCCTCACCACACCACAAAATTCACAGCAACTTTTCTACTACTTGCTTTTTATTTATTTTTTAAAACAATTTTTATGTTTAACTTTTCTTTTATGACCAGCAGCGAGGCTTTTCTTTCCTTATTATCTTGGACACTTGGAGTTTTCTTTCCTCACTCAGTCATTTCTAGCCTTACAAATCAGGGACAAACAGACCAGAATCAGGGGCACACCATGAAAGCTTGTAATATAACAACTCAAGAAACAGTTGAAATATGTGACTTAGCCATAGTGAATGTGAAATTCATGTTTTTTTCTAAATAAGTACTAGATTGTAATGTCTGTAGTTATTTTATGTTTTCTTTTAAATGCAAACGTTATTGCAGTTGTAAAATAAAAAGCAGTTATAGAGGTACAGTGCACTAGGGCTGTGTGGAATGTGAAATTCCGCTGTCGGAATTACTGCGGAATGGTAGTTCCACTTCTGAAATGCTTTGTGGAATTCCTTTTTAAATTCTGCCAACTTTTGGTAAGCATTTCAGTGCAAACTGTTGGATACTTTCCATGGATCCTGTGTACTATAGAATAATTATCTGCAGAGTGTGGAAAAGGAATCTGTGGTTTATGTGAATTGCAGATTACTATTCTGCAAACAATATTTTACATGTGGAATTTAGAAATTCCGCAAATGATGGAAATCAGTGGAATTTTCTAAAATTCTGCAGAATTCTGTTCCATCAAAAATTCAACATTCCACACAGCCCTAGTGCATAAGCAACAAAAGATCAAATGGCTTATACGGTGATGACAAGTACTGCTTTCTAGTACATTTTTCCACTATGATATTACTGATATTGAATCTCTCTAGCTGGGGATATACTCCCAACATACAATTCTGGGTCTAGTTTGAAATTCAGTTAACTAGCTTGGTTGGGTACCATGGGCAAGGTAAGCATCCCATTTAATCCATCTTATTATACAATGGCAAGAAAATTTGCATCAATCTGATTGGCTGCTGACCCCCAAAGACAGTGATGTTATTGAACAATAACATCACTGTATCTAGAGCAGGCCAAAAGTTGACAGCAACACAGTGAAAGATCCCTCCCTGCTCAAACACATCCAAGCTGACATGGACGGTTTCAAACTCCCTCTACACAGAAAAATACCAAAATGGACATTTGCACCATGCTAATACCATAAGCACAGCACCGCATACTTTTTTCATCGTGTAGCTCCTTCCTAAAAAGTCCACCAATACCTCATAATTGCGGCTGTTGTAGCCCTTGTACACTACCACCCACGCTCCTTCCTTGACTCTGAGGGCGCACATCAATGTTTTACACAGCATGAGAAATAAAAAAAAAACTAAAATAAAAGAAATACAAGGCCGTACCTGCAATCAGCTTTTCTCACATACAACAAAGCCCCGAGTAGCTGCATTCCCATATGTGCCAGAGGTCTGCTGCATTCACCGATCGGCTCGGCAGCCAGCCTTTCTAGGCAACAAAATAAATGACCCGACTTTAAAAGGGTTAATGTGTAACAGATTTAAAAAAAAGTTAAAGTGCAAAGTGACAAGCTGGAACACGATTTGCCACTGTGACAACACAGAGGTGTGTGTGATGACAGAAAGAAACCTGTAGGCAGGGAAACAGAAGGCAGCATACGCTCACAGCACCATCTAGTGGGCAAAACAGAAATTGTGGATTTTTTTTTTTAAAACATGTACTTCCACACACAAAAAATGATCAAAAAAGCCCCAAAAATGTATTTTTTTTTTTCCTGTATCATAAAAATATTAGCCATTGTATAATAGCAATAAGGCACTCCAGGGATGTGTGTTATTGTGTAATAACACCACTCCCGGGGTGATGGAAGCACTCGACTTCGCCTCGTAATTCAACCCACCCCAGGAGTGATGTTATTACACAATAACACACACCCTGTCATGCCTTATTGCTTAATTAACATATTCAGATTTTTGCCATCATACTCCAAGTGAAATCTAGTATACATTTCTTTCATTATTTGGATTTTTTTTGATTAGGAGTAGCCATTCTGCCTTTTACGGAGGCAAGGGGAAAACCAGTGGTGGGTAATGGATTTTAATACCACAACTAGCAGAATGAAAAGGTAATTATTTTGGGGGATCTTGCTCCTTGAGGCATGATGTCCAGAACCAGATAGTTGAAGACCAGCAGGATATTACATTTTAATATTGCTGAGCAGGTTAGAGCAGCCTCTTTCCAGTTTCAATGTATCTCTGGACAGCTCCAGACTGTCACCCCTGCCTCCACATGCTCATTAACATCTATCTGAACCTCCCTCTGCAAAATGGGCTATAGTGTGAACTCCGAAAAAGTGGGCAATAGTTTTCCAGTGAAATTCTTTCACCTTAGCTGAGTATGTTGTTTTGTGTACTTCCTGCCAAATTATTGTTTGGTGTTCTGGGATAATTATGAATTCCCAATTCACTGTCCTACTCCTGCCATATGCCTGCATCTGGTTGTTTTTGTGTTTGCAGGTGGTCATAAAACAAACAAGTTATTTTATGTATAACTTTGAAATCATTACTCAACACAAGGAGAAATTACCAAATCTGAAAATTAGGACAGAATGGCATGGGCTCCAACTTTTAACAAATGTTAGAGGCAAAATTAAATCTTGGATCTGAAATACATGAATGCATAAATGATCTTTGTTTTTATCAGAAGTAGAAAAAGATGAAGCCTATTTACAGTATACTAACATACTAACATACTATTTGCCAGCAGATTAGGCCTTATGGTCTATCAAGTCTGCTCGAACCTAGATCCTTAGTTGGGTGCCGAGACCCTCCCATCCCTTGTGCTCCAGAAACCCCTATCATCCATCCCCACCCCCCCGGGATAGGCCATCATCTGATACATCCACTTTCTGTGTCTGTCCCACCCTCTCTTAAAGCTCTCCACTGTGGATCTCTGAACCAGCTCACCAGGCAGAGCATTCCAAGGGTCCACCACCCTCTCAGTGAAAAACCTCCTCCTCTTTTCCCCTCACCCTTCCACCTTCCAACTTCAAACCATGCCTCTGGTGATGCCTCCTGCTTTAGTCTAAAGATCCTCCATGTTTACCCTATTTATTCCTTAAGTACTTGAAGACCTCAATCATGCTCCCCTGTCTCTCCTCTCCTCCAATGAAAACAGGCAGAGCTCCTCAAGTCTGTCCTCGTAAGTCAAATCTCAGCCCTCGTATCATCTTTGTTGCCCTCCTCTGTACCCTCTCCAGAGCTGTATGTCCTCTTCAAGTGGTCTCCAGTACTGTACACAGTACTCAAGGTGTGGTCTAACCAGTCCATTGTACAGTGGCAGAATCACTTCCTTGCTCCTAGAGGTGATCCCCGATGCATCCCAACATCCTGTTTGCCTTGCTAGCTGCTCTGCACTGCTCAGTGTTATTCATACATGTATCCACCATGACCCCTAGGTCTTTTTCCCCTGTTGAGGCTTCCAGCACCTCCTCCCAGGGTGTACCTGTGTTTAGGGTTTCCCGACCAAGATGCAACACCTTGCACTTGGTGATATTGAAATTTAATTTCCATGTGTGAGCCCAGCTTTCCAGGGTGTCCAGGTCCCCTTGCAGGGCCAACCTCCCCTCTTCTCCCTCAACTACTGCTCCCATCTTGGAGTCATCCGCGAAGAGACTCATTTCACACTCTATACCATCCCTGATGTCTGATATGTATGCATTAAACAGGATTGGACCCAGGACCGAGCCCTGTGGTACCCCACTACCAACCTCTGTAGGGTTCGAGAGCTCCCCACAGACCACTACTCTCTGAGTGCGTCCAGCTATCCAGTTTTCAATCCATCTGACCATCAAAGGGCCTACTCTAACCCCATCAGTTTCTCCACCAGACCATTGTGGGGACAGAGTCAAGCCTTGCTGAAGTCCAAGAATAATACATCCACAGGCTTACCCTATCCAGTTCTGATGTTACCCATTCATAGAACTCCACAAGGTTGGTTTGACATGATCTACCTGGCAAAACCCATGCTGCCGACTATCCAGACCTCCCCACCTCCAAGTAAACCCCCAATCGTTCCTTTAGTATACTCTCCATTAATTTTCCCACCACCGAGGTTAAACTGAGTGGGTCTATAGTTTCCTAGTACTTCCTTCGACCCCTTTGTGGATTGGTACCACATGTGCCTCTCGCCAATCCCTAGAGTACCCTCCCTGTCTCAAGTGACCTGTTGAAAAGCTCCGCCAAGTGCAGCCAGTATGTCCGCAATTCCCATAGTACTCTCGGATGAATGCCATCCGCCCAGGAGATTGTCTTTCTTTAGGGCCTTGAGGGCAAACCACACCTTGTGGTGGGATGGCATCATCCGTCCCTCCACCTTACTGGTCTTTTATCCTTAACCAGATGTGACACCCCTGGGGTACCTTTCCTCCTTTTGCTCCATTTCTGCTGCTCCCCTGATCCCACCCCCTGCCGCTCTATCCCCTTTGTGCCTTGCTTTGTAGATATCCCATCCCCTCTCCAGTGAACACAGAGGCAAAGTACTCGTTAAATACCTCTGCCTGGTCCCTCGCCTCTTCCACCCACCCTCCTTCTGATCTCAATCTGCTGAGATGGCCTCTAGTTTTCTCCGCTCCCCAATGTGCCGGAAGAACCCTTTCCCTCCATGTATCCCTGTGCAGCCGATGCTCTTTACTGGACTTTGCTCCCCTCACCATCTGGGTGACTTTTCTAGATGCAAGCTGGTACATTTCCTTATCCCTATCCCTCTTGTTGTTTTATATTTTTGTAAGCCCTTCTTTTCTCTGACTGCTACCTGGACCTCACTGGACCACCAGCATGGTTTATGTGACCTTGCTCCTTACGTTTCAACTTAGCGCAGATCCTGACTGCCTCTTGAAGTCCCGGTTTATGACCTCCCATCTCCTTTCCACACTTGTTGTTGAGGTAATCCCCTTCAAGTGATCCTTGAGAATATTTCCCATGCCCATAAAGTCTGCCCCCCTGAAGTCCACTGCCAGTGTCCTAGATCTCACCCCCACTCCCCCAATGCTTATTTGAAACCAGACAGTATTGTGGTCACTCCCAGTCAGGGGGTCCTGTACAACCATGTCCCTTACCAGATCCCCATCTGCCAGAACCACATCCAGGACATGCCTCCCTTGTGGGCTCCATCACATGCTGTGTTAAGAACACATCCTGGAAGCCATCCAGCAGCCTCTGCTCCTGGCCACCTTAGAGGACATGGTTCCCAAGTTAGTACCTGGCATATGTGTCCCCCATCAACACCACCTCTCCCCTTTGACCACACTGGGCAATGATGTTGTCCAGCAAACCATCCTCTAGAACATCACTCATCCCGGGGGCCTATATGCTACACCAAGCTTGACCTTATCTCCCTGGGGATCGTAAGGTGACCCATAAGGCCTCCACGTTTCCTCTGCCTCTTCTACCATAGCAATTTCTATGTCATCTCTAATGAACATAGCCACTCCACCCCTCTGCCCTCCTTTCTATCCTTCCTAAGCATAGTGTACCACATACATTAAGGTCCCAGTCATGGTTTTGTTGTACGTTTCCGTGACTGCCACCACATCCACCCCCTCGAACAGCATGGCCTGGAACTCTGGCAACTTGTTTCCCAAACTCCTGGCATTTACTAACACTAACCCCCACCCTTATCCCTGATCCTTTTGTCGAACCCCACCCAGATTCCTTATACTTCCACCCTCCCCTGCTCCTCCTGAAACCTCCACCTCCAGTCTGTTTCCCCCTCCCCCTTGGGCTTGAGGCTACTCCCTCATCTGGAGGGAGGGCTTCTGATCAGCCCCTCCCTATCCTTCCCCCTTACAAGTTTTAAACCCCACCTTTCTTGTATGTAGTCAGCCATCCCTGTTTGAGGACTTCCTTCCCTAATGGGCAAGATGAAACCTGTCCTTGGCATATAGTCCCTTATCCTCCCAAACTCCATTCCAGTTCCTAACACCCCAACCCATTCTCTTCACCCCACTTCCGAGCCATTCATTAACCTCTGTTAATCTTCATTTTTTCTCCACTGAGGCCTTTGGTACTGGCAATATCTCCGAAAAGGAAATGTTGCATCCATTATCCCGACAGACTCTGGCAGTTCTTGGAACCTTGCTTGGATTTCATATGCTATTTCCCTCTAGATCATTAGTTCCCAATGCACCAGAAATCGGTTTCCTCCACAATCCCTAACCATTTCATTACACCATGAACTTTGCTCTGTGCACTGTCAGCCCAGAGATACTCACTACCTTCACCTGGCATGGCATCCACCCCTGTCCCTCCCAATGGATACCCTTAATCATCGAGTCTCCCAGTAACAGAACCTTAACACCGCCATCATCCTTATGGTTACCTCCACTATGCCCTCTCAGCCCCCTCCCCACTTTATTCATGATCACAATTTCATGGGAGTCTTCCTGCCTTAGTGAGACCCCTTGTCACCCTCCCTTTCTGCCTCCTTGCTATTTTGCCCACTTAACTCAAACCCTCTGAATAGGTGTCCCTTAACCTCTCTTATCTGAACCATTTATCCTGGCCCTGATGGTTTCCCTTCCCCATTCCCTCATCCCCCCTTGTAATAGTACCCCTGTCTCCAGAGGCTCTCTGTGGGTCCCCTTTAGCTAGGGCCCCATCCTTGGTACTGACCTTCCTGCTGAAGGGGCTCCTCTCCACCTCCTTGTCTCCCAGTTCCTCTCCAATCATGCTCTCCTCCTCATGTCTGGAATATGTTGCATCTCCCCCATTTGCTTAACATATATGTTTCCCCTTCTCCCTCTGGGACTATGTCTATCCTTTCCATAGCTGTTCTGTGATGCCCTATGGGTATCTGACTCCCTCCCCCCGGCCTCTGTATAAGTTTCCTCATTTCCACCAACCCCTTCCTCCCCCTCTAGGATGCTTAGTATCTCAAATTTATTGTGACACTCTATGTCAGCCTCCATCAAGTAACCCGAGTTTCCCCTGACTGCATCTCTAAACTGACCCTCTTCTTCCTCTCTTGCACTGTTCACCTTGGAGCTCCTTCCCACAGTCTGCTGTTTTAGGCTTCCGCATAACAGCCCCTCCTGACTTTTTCCCCTCCAGTCTCCTTGGATTCAAAATTTTCACCCTATCAGCTTTCCCTTAGCATCAACTCCCATCTAGGGTCCTCTGTCCCTAATATCCCCCCTTCTGCTTGCTGTAGCATAATGTCCTGTAATTTCAGGCGTTGCCCCAGCCTCCCTCAGCCACCCTTCTGCTGCCCATATCCACACCCTTATCCTTGGACACCCCCCAGCTCCACAGCTTACTCCTTAACCAATATACCTCACTCCTAATACAAGATAGCTGTCTACAGGTGGGCAGCCTCCCTCTCCAGGCCCAATTTAGAATTATTGCCATCCACAGCCTGTGCAGCCTACAACCCTTCCGAAGATGCCTGCATGGTGGAATATGGCCACCCTGATTATCCCCTCTGTTTTATGCATTGCCCCTCAGTCCCTTTCCTGGAGTACAGTTTCTCTCTATACTGACTGTAGTTATTTACAAACCCAATTTCAACCCCACCAACAAAGTTCCCAAGTCTCACAAACACATACAGTCCAGTATGTGTTCAGTCCCACTAACAGTGTGTGTGCAGACTACAGGTACCGTATGATGTCACAGGCCCACTCAACTCCTGTTGCTTCAAAATTTCAGTCCAAACAGAAATACTCAGCCCTTCAATCCCAACCCCAGTGGCTTTTCAGTATTTAAGTAAGCCTACAAAACAGGGTAGAGTGGGAGGGCTCTTACCAAACACCAGGCAAACACATTTAAATCCTTCTAATTTTCCCTGCCAAACATCTATCCCCAAACCTACAATATCACAGCCCAAGTATCAGTTCAAATTCAAGGTAATAATTTTAACACATAGAACTAATTTCACTAACAAACTAATCAAATATTTCAGTTTAAAACAAAATATAACTCCTGGCCTCTTTTCTACCAACCTGTTGCTTAAGCTCCCAAGTGAACAATGAAAGCCACAGTAATTCCTGTTTAAAGACAAGTTAATTGCAGCTAATGTCCTCCTCCAAACACCAGGCAAACACATTTAAATTACCTTCTAATTTTCCTGCCAAACATCTATCCCCAAACCTACAATATCACAGCCCAAGTATCAGTTCAAATTCAAGGTAATAATTTTTAACACATAGAACTAATTTCACTAACAAACTAATCAAATATTTCAGTTTAAAACAAAATATAACTCCTGGCCTCTTTTCTACCAACCTGTTGCTTAAGCTCCCAAGTGAACAATGAAAGCCACAGTAATTCCTGTTTAAAGACAAGTTAATTGCAGCTAATGTCCCCTCCTCCAAACACCAGGCAAACATTTAAATTACCTTCTAATTTTCCCTGCCAAACATCTATCCCCAAACCTACAATATCACAGCCCAAGTATCAGTTCAAATTCAAGGTAATAATTTTTAACACATAGAACTAATTTCACTAACAAACTAATCAAATATTTCAGTTTAAAACAAAATATAACTCCTGGCCTCTTTTCTACAACCTGTTGCTTAAGCTCCCAAGTGAACAATGAAAGCCACAGTAATTCCTGTTTAAAGACAAGTTAATTGCAGCTAATGTCCCCTCCTCCAAACACCAGGCAAACACATTTAAATTACCTTCTAATTTTCCCTGCCAAACATCTATCCCCAAACCTACAATATCACAGCCTCAAGTATCAGTTCAAATTCAAGGTAATAATTTTTAACACATAGAACTAATTTCACTAACAAACTAATCAAATATTTCAGTTTAAACAAAATATAACTCCTGGCCTCTTTTCTACCAACCTGTTGCTAAGCTCCCAAGTGAACAATGAAAGCCACAGTAATTCCTGTTTAAAGACAAGTTAATTGCAGCTAATGTCCCTCCTCCAAACACCAGGCAAACACATTTAAATTACCTTCTAATTTTCCCCAAACATCTATCCCCAAACCTACAATATCACAGCCCAAGTATCAGTTCAAATTCAAGGTAATAATTTTTAACACATAGAACTAATTTCACTAACAAACTAATCAAATATTTCAGTTTAAAACAAAATATAACTCCTGGCCTCTTTTCTACCAACCTGTTGCTTAAGCTCCCAAGTGAACAATGAAAGCCACAGTAATTCCTGTTTAAAGACAAGTTAATTGCAGCTAATGTCCCCTCCTCCAAACACCAGGCAAACACATTTAAATTACCTTCTAATTTTCCCTGCCAAACATCTATCCCCAAACCTACAATATCACAGCCCAAGTATCAGTTCAAATTCAAGGTAATAATTTTTAACACATAGAACTAATTTCACTAACAAACTAATCAAATATTTCAGTTTAAAACAAAATATAACTCCTGGCCTCTTTTCTACCAACCTGTTGCTTAAGCTCCCAAGTGAACAATGAAAGCCACAGTGAGTATATAAAAATAAGTTTTCCATTACCACTTTCAATTAATCTTTTGCTCACTATGCCTTATTTTTTTACCTTCAGTAAGGAACCACTTCTAGTACTGCTATCAATTACTATTTAGTCTCTCAACACTATCAATAAAACACTATCAGAAACTAATTATCTTATTATAAACTAGATACATTGCAGGACTGCTGCTGTTGCAGCTGACTAAGGAACCCACTAGGCAGGTGGACATTCTTGATGTGGTTCTGACCAACTCAGAGATGGTGAGTGGAGTGAGGGTAGGGGAGCCACTGGGGTCTAATGACCATAACTTCAGTCAGTTCAGGCTGGCCCTCGGGACCAGAATGCCTCTATCAAAAACGGAAACCCTAGACTTCAGAAGAACAGATTTTAACCAGATGAGGGAGCTGGTCCAAGACAAATTGACCAGGGTGTACAGCACTGAGGTATAGAGGAAAGATGGGGGCAGTTGAGGGGACCATTCTCAAGGCAATAAAGTCATGCATGATAATTGTTACAAAACTAAACAGGTACAAAAGCCCAACATGGTTCTCGGAGAGAGTCAGAGAAGCAGTGGGGGCCAAGAAAAAGGCTTTCATCAGGTACAAGTACAAGCATGGGGAAGGAAGAATGGAGAGAGTAACAAAATAAAAACTAGAGAATCCAAAAATACAGTCAGGGAGGCAAAGGCAGACATAGAGCTGCATATTGCGGAGGGGAGTCAACAGTGGGAAGACAATTCTTCAGACATAATAAGGAAAAAAGGAAGCAGGGAGGGGGTATTGTTACTCCAGCCAGAAACTCTCTTAATTCCAATGAGCATGTATGTGCCTGGTTAACAAAATGAGAAAAACAGCAAAAAAAAACGTCATCACACTCTGCTGTAGAAAACATTTATTAGCTTTCACAGTAAGTTAAAAACATTACATATACCACCAGCAGGTCAGAACGCCATAAAAACCAAATCAGTTTTATTCCTTAGTATGTCATTGGGGGTGGGAGAGTGCAAATGGCTGAGACCTTTTATTGTGGTTTCTTAAAGCTGTATGCCATTTTCAAGAATCTTCTCTTAAAGCTGTACATCATTTTTCAAAACTTAGTGCAAAACTATTTTAAAGTGCAATAAAAGAATGTGCAGTATGTGAAAACCACAGTGTTAAAGTATTTAAAGCCCAAAAGTTACCTTGCCACAGCTGAATCAACAATTTTATCTCCTAGTCATTTCATATACGCTCTAGCCATAATTAAGGGTACAAAACCAGTTGGGTTGTTGTGGCATCCTGACCTGCTGGCATTATGTGTAATTCTTTTAACTTACTGTGAAAGCTAATAAACTTTTTCTACTGCAAACTTTGGTGCTGGTTTTGTTGCTGCTTTTCTTTTTTAATGAATAGTTTTAGGCTACAAGGGATGGCAGGGTGCTAAAGGAAGATGAGCAAAAAGCAGCCAACCTTGATGATTGCTTCTGCTCTGTCTTCACAAGGCAAGAAAGTGGACACTTTCCTGAAAGTGGCATTAAGGTGGTTGTCAGGAGCATTCCTGAAATGAGGCAGACAGTATCTACCAAAGAAATGGTCCAGAAGGGGCTTAAAGACTTAATGGTAGATGAAGCCCCAGGGTTGGATGGGAAGCTCCCAAGAATGCTCAAGGAATTTGCTGCAGAACTAGTTAAGCACCTAGTAGGGCTATTCAGTAGTTCAGTTCCAATGGAGGTAGTTCTGAAAGTCTGGATAGTAGTGGACATAGTCCCACTACGCAAGGGGGGGGTAGCAAGGAAAGAACTGGGAATTAGAAACCCATCAGCCTTACCTCTGTAGTGGGTAAACTGATAGTCACTGATCAAATAGGACCTTGTGGGCTTCCTAGAGAGCAACAGCCTAATGCATGTAGGATAGTAAACAGCATGAGCTTGTGGCAGGGAGGTCTTGTCAGACCAATCTGATAGTTTTCTTTGAGAGGATAACAAAGGTAGTAGATAAGGGTAATGCTGTGGATTTACTCTACTTCAATCAGCAAGACATTTGATTCAGTGCCACACAGAAGATTGTTGAAGAAGCTGGAGGACATGGCATGGCTAGCGACATAGCTAGATGGGTAGGAAACTGGACGAAGGAGAGACAGCAGATGGTGGTGGTAAACAGGGTTAAACTGGAAGAGAGGGAGGTTAGGAAGTGGGGTGCTGCAGGGATCTTTCCTGGGTATCCTCTTCTTCAATATGTTCATCAGCAACATTGGAGATCGCGTCCGGGGCAAGTTGTGTCTCTTCGCAGATGACGTAAAGCTTGGAGGTAGGGTAGATAGTGACAAAGGGATCATGGAGATGCAGTGGGATCTACAAAGGCTGGAGAGCTGAGCTAAAGTTTGGCAGTTGAAATTCAACAACAAAAGGTGCAAGGTTATGCACCTAGAGAAACAAAACCGGGGACAGAGTACTGGATGTGAGGGGCTAAACTGAGCACTACAACAGAGGAAAGGAACCTGGGACTTATCATTAGTGAGTTCCTCAAACAATCAAGCCAGTGTAACAAGGCCTATAGTAAGGCTAGTAGGATGCTGGGGTGTATCAGTAGGGGTACCGACAGCAGGAAAAAGCAGGTACTACAACCTCAATAGAGGTCACTGGTGAGTCTGTATCTGGAATACTGTCCACAGTTCGGGAGTCCTCACCTAAGAAAGGACAGGGACAGGCAGGGGACACTGCAATGTAGGATGACCAAGATGATTCAGAGCCAGCAGGACAGATCTTAAGATCATCTGAAGGCACCAAACATGCACTCATTGGAGACCAGACAAGATAGGGGATTTGGTAGAAAGCTTCATGTTCCTGAATGGAATCAAGAAGGTGAACTGCAGGGAACTATTTAGCAGGACTACAGAGTCAAAAACCTGAGGTCATGAGTGGAAATTAGCAGGGGAAAGGTTTAAGAGAATGTTAGGAATTTCTTTTTTATGGAAAGAATGGAGCTGTGGAGCAGTCCGCCAGTGGAGATGATAGGCACCAAGATCCTGAATGGTTCCCCTGGGGCTCCTATACTACTAGCACAGGTTCTCCTTGAGCTGCCATACTAGTAATACAGGTTACCCAGGGCTTTTGTGTATAGGTTTTCATGCTCACAATGTGTGGCCACACAAAACAAGGTACAAGACAGTTGCTGCTGCACACTCTGATGCAACTCACCAAGCCGCTACTTGGTCACAGGGAGTAGTAACCCCCCGTTATGAAGTCACATGCAAATGAGTGCACCAGTTATTAATGGGTGAAAACTCCAACTATCATTCTTGCCAGTGCCATCTGTGAGGTTTCAGCATGGCATAGCACCAATCACATGATACAACGCCAAACTGAGAGCCCATGCAAACCCCATAACCTCAAAGCCACCACCCCATACAAGAAAGCACTTTTCGTGGTCATATTTTTTGCAGTTCCAGAACCCAGTTACATCAGCTGGGCAGAAGTCACTGGATTTTGTTTCATTGCTGTCTTCAGCTCCACTGATGCCACTGGGTTCCAAAATTGAGAAGTAATAACACAAATGAATGTTGTGCAGCAGGTCGGTGACCAAGATGGCAGCCTAATCTAACAGGGTTCTGCTGACCCCTGTGCAGTCCCTAGTAATCCACCTCATTTCATTGACAGAGTGAGCTAAAAAATGTAGCAAAAGTTAACCAGCGATCCGCTAACTGATTGGAAATCAATTTTGACTGGTCTTGATCTGACAGGAACCAATTTAGTTCAGTAGCTTTTTTGAGCGGGTGTTATGCAGCAGTGCGGCCAGTTGAAATCCATGTGGCATATCTCAAGTGCTTTGGGCAGCGATCTATGAGATGGTGGCTCAGGCAGCATGCTGGAGCAAATATTAAGGCACACTACTGCCTTAAAATCCCTTTCTGCACAGACAGAGAACTATAGAAACTCTCTAGGAGGGTGACCAGCACTGAATCCCACCTGCAGGCTACACAGCAGACAAAGGAGGACATTCTGGGTGCAGGCCACAAATATAAACCATCTCCTCTCCAAGACAGATGATTTCAAAAACAGGGCCCAATGAAACAACATTGTTTTGTAGGGTTCAATGAAGGAGTTGAAGGCAGTGATGCAATCCAATTTCTCCAACAAGCCATCCCTGAAGTCCTAAATGCTCCAAACTGCCCGCTCATTGAAACTGATCTGGTTCACCATTCTTCGGCCCCTGAATCTCCTGCAGGGGCACAACCTTGTCCTATACTGGCAAAATGACTCTAATATTCTATGAAAGAAATATACTGGGCTAGCAAGAATGAGGGGCCCCCTATACTGGCAAGATCACCCGGCAAGTCTTTTCCAAGATTTGTTGACAGTTAACCCAGAGACACTGAGCCTTCACTCCAGCAAGAAAGCAGCTAGCAGTGTTGGGTTTAAAATTTGCCTTATAATATGCTGACTGCCTTCAAATTATGGTTAATAGGATGCTTAACGATTGCTCAACTCTGTGGTGGTGATGGCCCTCATTTCTAGCCTCTACTGCTGAAGGTGTGGGGGGTGGTAACCCCACAGGCTGTGGTCCTCCCCACCCAAACGCCCATGGACACTGCTGTCCCCCTTCCCCTTGAGCTGCCTCTAGTGGTCCTGGTGAACCACTTCACTCAGAATATCCATCGACACTAGAGGAATGGAAAGCTGCCAAAGGGGGGTCGAAGATGGGGGTGACACAATCACAAGAAACTTATGTCTCTCCCTGACAGTGTTCTCAAAGCCACAACTGCAGCTTGCACTCTCCAGTATTTTTTCTTGGGTAGTGTTGGAATCCCCACCACCTCTAATAAATTTCAGGTCCTTAAATTGCTGTGGCAAGAGGCTACACAACTGGATCCCAATCAGCTGCCTAAAGCACAAAAAACAGACCCTGCTGGTGCAAAGACCATGTCATGGGCTATGGGCGCAGCGACCAGACCACTCCCCACAGTGCTCTCTTCCAGACCAGAGGAGCTGGCTCTCTCCCCATGGAAACCAGCTCAACTGTTACAGGGACATGGCTAAATAGCCACAGGAAGACTAACTGTACATAATGTCCCCCATTAATGTCTTGCGGACTTGTCCAAAGCTAGTGCTCGGGAAACTCCCAGGAGGGAAGCTTGGTGGGGTGATGAACTCAGCTACTTTATAGTGGCACATTGCCTCCAGTGCAAAGGATACCACACTTAAACCAGCTACTCCCCTGTCAAAAACTTAGAGGGGACTGGGCTGCTTTCCAGTTTAGCAAGACTCTTGTGGACTGCTAATTTTTCACCCTGATCTTGATGCTTTGGCCAGTGTACGAACTGGGTCAGAACATCATAAGTGGCTCTGGTAGGAGTTAAACTGGGCATGGGGTCATAATGTCATGCCCCCAAAAAGCATGGCAAACAATGCCGCAGTCAAAATGTCGTGTTCCGACATAGCATCGGGCACAACAGCGAACACACAGGAAATGCGCACACTTCATTGGAAACAATTTGACTTTTTCTTTTTTTGCGGGGGGCTTGGCCCCCGCACCCCCGGACTTAAATAATCAACTCCAGGGCATATGTGGACTTTGGGGATAGGGAGAAACTCAGGAAGGGGGAAAATTAATTTAAAAAAAAAACAAAAAACAGCAGCACTAGGAGACCTGGGGTGAACCGAACCGTGGTCCCAGGTCTCCATTATTCATGTGTCCTGGTGCCTTAGCCACTCCGCCACAGGAGTAGCTCAACCAGGCACAGCAGCACAGGCTTCTTGATTGCTTCCTCCACTTTGTGGTCCCTGGCAGGGGTAGCAGTAATTCCCTACTGCTCTTATACACCTGTCGTTGTAAATCCTTTCGCACTTCACACATCGTAGTTTTTGCTGTTCTGTTTGTGAAGTGCTATATTGATCTGGTACCGTTAAACTGTATAGCACACCTGTTACATCGACTGATAATCACATGTTGGCATGCCCTGTCCTTGGATTGATGCAGCATGGCCTGTACAGAACTACTTTAATATCCTATAACAAAAATATGCCCCCAAGACAATAAGCACGAGAAGAAGCAGCCATGCAGTGGGGTTTCTGCCATGCTGGGCTGTTTGAATACAGAGCAATTTGTGGCTCAAGCTTAGGGTTTGCACAACAGAACCCTGAGCCTTGAAGAAGGGACTGAGCGATCATTAGGCAGTTGAGTGATGACCAGTGAGGGGGAAGGCTCAGCGACCAACAGCGAATCAGAAGAAGCTTACCTGGTGGTGTCAGTGGTCCCATCGGCTCTTCCTGATGCTGCCCCTCCAGTCAAGTTTGGTAGCAGCTCTTCCATTCACTCCCTTCTTGGAGCGCTGTAAGTCTAGTGGCTCCTGGTAGCACTCAGCACTTGTGAGTATCAGCAGCTGATTTAGCAGATAAGGTCCAGTCAGTGCAGTCACAGAAGCAGTCAGTGGTCACATGATGTTAGCTCTGTTTAGCTACTTTTTGTGTTTTCTGTTTTAAAGTTTATTCCGGTCCTGCATTAGTGGCAGTAACAGCATCTGGGTCATGGTGGTGAGAGGTGGGGCCGAGCAGGAGGAACAAGAATAAGGCCTCAGTAGTGGGAGAGAGAGCACTGGGACAGGGTGCAGAGCAACCTCAGCAGAACCACCCATGGAGCCACTGCCCACAGTGGTTACCCTCCTCAGCCATTTTCCCCAGCAGCCAACCTCCCATCCACTCCAAAGTTGCACCCCAGATCAGGGCTGTGAGTTGGCAGAAGCACCAATGGACACGTGCTGTCTGACTATTTTCATTAACTAAATACATAAAGCCAGAGACTTTGTGGGGCACAAGTTTAGGGCCAAACAGGTGCAGACACCACATCAGACATGCTAGGCCATGAGAGGGGTGGACAATCAGCCCAGATAACTCTGCCTGAGGTGGTACAATTAGCCTATGGACTTAAGGCTATCCCAGCAAGGAAGGTTCACCAGGGAAGACACAGCCCAGCAGGGCTTTGCAAGAGGTCCCTTTACAGCAGTATAGCAGTGACTGGCAGGTTCTACCCTAACATGGTGCCAGCATTAGTGCGCCGAGTCACTACAGCACCAAACATCTTTGTCACTGACCTCTCTTTTTGCAAGGGGCTGCACTCCCTGCATCCCCACACTCCCCCCAACTAAATATTCTAACTCTGGGAGGAGGACCACGGGAAGCAGGTGGCAAACTCGAATTTTGGCACTGTAGTGTCATGGTGCCCTAATGCAGGTACCTTGATGCCGTGCAGTATAATGGGCCCCACAGCCAGTGGCAGGGCTTACTTGTCTGTGAACTACTTTAAACAGCAGTTACCCACATAATTAGGGGCTCCTCCTACCTCTAAAATCCCCATAGTAACCAGAGGGGTTCATGAGTAAACATGTATGCTAATGTAAAGCACTGAAGACAGCTTCTTAAGTAGGCTAAAGTCTGACTGCATGATTTAAAGAGACAGTTCTATTTATTAGCATTGCTAATTAATACTCCATTTTTCCTGATCTACCCTCATATGTTAATCTTATCTGTTCAGGACAGCCTCCCACATTTCAGGACTGTTGCCTGATTTCTGGTGGGGGAGGTCAAGCCAAGTACAGTTGCCAGGCCTTGATGATTGGGGACAAGCATCACCAGCTCTGCATATTTCTCCCTTTCCTGCCAAAAATTAGCATCAGTGCAAAGGTCCACCACCAGAGGTCCAGCACCAGAGAACCAGCAGTCCACCACCAAGGGTCCAGCACCAGTGGTCCAGAGGTCCAGCACAATGGAACCAGTGGTTCAGCACCAAGTGTCCAGTGCCAGAGATCCAGAAGTCCAGAGCCAGGCCACAGAGTCAAGACTGAACTATCTTGGGTGATCAGAAATGGGCCATCACCATAGCAGCTTGCCCCACCACAGACAACACAGTCAATGGGGTCAAGACTAGACCATCTAAGGTGGTCAAGAGAGGGCAGCTTGCCCCACTGCAGACAACTCAGTGCATGGGGTCAGTATTGAACCATCTGGGATGGTCATAAAAGGACCAATGCCATAACAGGTTGCCCCATCGCAGATGTCTCAGGCTATAGGATCAAGAGTTGGTCACCTCCAGGTGACCAAGAAGGGACAAAAGGGACAACATATCAGGACTTCCTAGTACCTTTCTGGTCTTTATCTATTTCGCACTTACTAGAGTCATTTCTTTTCAAGTCTTTTTCATAGAGCTATAGTTTCCCCTTCCCCATCTAAGTATTGCCCATCTAGTCTAAGTAAAACTGTTTTAATTGAGTCTTCCATGTCTGTCCCTTCATGCTGATCACCCAGTGGTACCCCTGTTTAGGAGAAAAGAGCTTCCCCTTTGTTTCAGCTCTCTCAACTTTTACCAGATGCTGGTGCTGGTTGGCCTCTGTGTTGGTTAAGTTCCTGGTTGTTGGGTCCAACAACCCAACAAGGCCCCACACTTAGCTTTTTGGATGGGAGTGGTGGTTGCAAATTTGGTGGCAGTGGTAGGATTACATTGGACTCAGCAACAAAGGATCTAGAGAGTCAGAAGTCGGTATGATAGGAAGAAACAGACACACACTGGGGCTTCTGCCAACAGCTCATCATGTGGGCTATGGAAGAAAGAGCCATTAGAGGCTTGAGCTCAGGGCTCAAGGAATAGAAGCCCAGGCCTTTAAGAAGGGATTGAGAGTGGCTGTTAGGCAGTTGAGCAGTGACCGTCAAGGAGGAAGGCACGGAAAGCCAGGAGTGGGGCACAGCAAACTCCACAGGACAACTCACAGAGCCACACCCATAGCAGTAACCTTTCTTAGCTGGTTTCTCTGCAGCCAACCTCCCCTCCACATCAAAGCTACACCCTGTCGGGTGGTGAGACAGTGTCTGCACCAGTGGCAGGTGCTGTCTGACTATTTTAATTAACTAAATACAGAAAGCTAGAGACTTTGTGGGGCATGGGTTTAGCAACAAGCAAGTACAGGCACCACATCAGATGACTAATCTTGGGAAAGGGTTGGGGAAGCAGCCCAGATAGCTCCACTTGGAGTGGGTGTGATAGGCCTATGGGCTTGAAGCCATCCACATAGGTAGGGCTCAACAGGGAAGACATAGCCCAGCAGGGCTTAGCAAGAGTTTCTTATAAATAGAGATGCAGTGAAGTTAAATTCCACCCGCGAAGTGGACCCGAAGTGGCTCAATTCTCGTTGCCATCCCGCTATGCGAAGTGCCCATTTAAAACCTTCACTTCACCACTTCACATTGTAATTATGACTTTGCTTTGCTCACTCTGCCTTACTTCGCTTTAAGGCGGAGTGAGAATTCACAGGCAGCCCACACACATTACATGGCTTACACAGTGTAGATCACACGCTTCAGGCAGGTAGGCAGGAAGTGACTCATGCTTGAAAGAGAGTTTCACTTTCACCTTGTAGTAGGAGAAAGAGGTTGTGTGTTGCTTAGTCAGATAGAAAAATCTTGTGGAAAACTACCTTAAACCTTTAAATTTTTTTGTTAATTAGGTGCTTATTTTTGCATATTTGCTCTCTGGATTTGTGTTTGTGCAGTATTTCAGTTTAGTATTTGTTAATTGTTTTTGTGTGTCTGTGTGCACGTGTTTTGTGAGAGAGAGAGAGAGAGAGATCAGAATGGAGGGGGAGAGACTTGGTGGCGGAGATCGAATGGGTGTACATACACATGGTGGCTGGCTGCGTTTGGACCGGAGCACCATCTTGAGTGTTCTCCCCCGAAGCAAGAGATAGTGGAGTTGGTGCCATGGAAGCACCACCTCCTGTGACACCTACCAGTGGTCCCCCCCAGTGTCAGCACCTGCTATGGCCCCTGTGCCAGTGGCTCAGCAGCAGCTGGAAGTCAGGGAGGAGGAGGAGGAAGAGCCACAGCAGTTGCAACAGCAGGTTTCTGCACCCCCGGCCCCAACTGTACAGCAGCAGCCCCTGGCTCCAACAACAACTGGGCCCCCCGCCTGTGCCTGGTCCTCCCCACACCTCATTAGTGCAGGAGTTTTTTACTACACTGCCTGGCAACAGCAGTGTAGTAAACTGTAATTTGTGTGGTGTTGAGGTGCACCGTGGCCCCAGAGGAAGTCACCTTGGCACAGGAGATCAGCACACCCACATGTATGACCACCACTGCGTAGAATGGCAGGCCAAGGTCACAGAACAAGGCAGTAATGCACTTGCTAGCCCTGCTGGGGAAGAAGGGGCAGCACGGCATCCACCTGCAGGTGGAGTGAAGCGGGGGAGGGCCATGGATAAACCAGCTGCTCCACCACCACAACCTGCAGCACTTTCTGGTGATGGTGGCAACCCTCTCCAACTTCCTGCCATACAGGCTGATTTGGGCCAACTGTGGAGTGAGATGGACGCTGCAAACCACTGGCTGTACAATGTTGAGCAGCAGTTGGATTGAATTGAGGGGCACCAACTACAGATTATGGGGATGCTTCAACTGCTGCTGTCCCATCACAACATTGATTATTAGTTTTAGTTTGTCCATGCACCCACCACCACCCCCCTCTGTGTGAAAAAATAGTTCCCAATGTTGCCCCTGCTCTGTCCCCCTCTATCTTCAAGTTGTGGTCCCTCCTTCATGTACACATTTTTTTTTCTGGATGAGGTTACCCTCTTGTTGATTCTCTTTTCATACTTGATAGTTTCTATCAAGCCCCCCCCCTTGTGTTTATATGTAATGTCCTTTAGTGTATCTTCGTCTGGCTTCATTCTGGTGCATACCCTTCAACATTTTACTTCCCCTCCTTTGTACAGCCACTTTTTGACTTCATTTTAATGTGATGGCTCCCAATACATCCCAGTATACCCTGTTCCCCAGCAGTTCTTACTTCCTTCTAGCATTTCTCTTGCATATCTTTAGGTCAACTGACACAGGTCACTATCCATTTTTGTTGTTGTTAGTCTCCCCCCCATTGTGCACCGTTATGTGTATAGTAAAGTTAAGTATGTGTTCCATCTTTCTTTTGCATAACTTTGTTTATCTCCCAAAAATGGTGAGAACCATGCCCCAAAACAGCTGAAATAAAATAAAGTACAAAAGTGGTGTCCTTGCCCTCATTATATTCCTACCTAACAAAACCAGAAAGCCATCACTCTGGATGAATAAATGCAAATAAAAAATGTTCACTGCTAGTGCAAATGTATTTATGACAAAACAAGGCACACAAATGACCATTGCACTTCAGCGGTTAGGCCTTCATTAGGGGGCCCCCTAATGAAGGCCTAAGCACCGAAGAGCAGGGGTTATTTGTGTGTGGCTTGTTTTGCCACCAATAAATTTGCACTAGCAGTGAACATTCTTTCTTGGCATGCATTCATATATAGAGTGCTGGCTTTCTTGGTTTGTCTTGCACTTTTGGAGCTAGCTACTCTGAACCAGCACCCGTCCACAGCGTTAGTGCAGCATGCTTCTGGCAGCCCTGTTATATTCCTACTTAATAACGTCTGTTTATCATGTAATATTTTTGTGGCTCAGTAATGTTTCCTTTCTGTCGTGGTGGTTTGTTTGTTGAAAAGTAGGAGTGAGCAGTAACAATAATCTGCTAAACAACATGTGCGCATTTTAGCAGATCATTGCACTGCTCACTCCTGCTTTTCAACAAACAAACCACGACAGAAATGAAATATTTCTGAGGCACCAAATATATTTCATTGTAAAAAGACATTATTAAGTAGGAATATAACAGGTCCAGAAGCACGCTGCGCTAACACTGGGACTGGGTGCTGGTGGAGAGCAGGTAGCTGCCAAAGTGCAAGACTAAACCAGAAAGCCAGCACTCCAGATGAATAAATGCCAAGAAAAAATGTTCACTGCTAGTGCAAATGTATTGATTGCAAAACAAGGCACACAAATGACCCTTGCGTTTCACCAGTTAGGCCTTTATTCGGTGGCCCCCTAATGAAGGCCTAAGTGCTGAAGTGCAGCGTGCTTCTGGATCTGTTATATTCCTACTTAATAATGCCTGTTTACCACGAAATATTTTTGATGCCTCAGAAATGTTTCATTTCTGTCATGGTTTGATTGTTGAAAAGCAGCAGTGAGCAGTGCAATGATTTGCTAAACAGCATGTGCACACTGTCAGGTGCTCATTGCCCACTAAGCCCCCTGAAAAAATATTATATGACTTGGTCCACTGTTCATGATGGTACAAATAAAATATACATTGTACCATCAACAGTGGAACATGTCAGCTATCATATATGTATTCAAGGGGCTGGGCAGTGTGTGCACCTGACAGTGCACTGCACACATGCTGTTTAGCAGATTATTGCACTGCTCACTCCTGCTTTTCCACATACGCACACAGCAAGACAGAAATAAAACATTACTGAGACCACTAAAATAATTTATTTTTGGAAACAGAGATTATTACGTCGGAATATAACAAGGAAGGGAAGGCCACCACTTTTTAGTTAATTTTCTGGAGAATATTTTTGGGCAGTGTTCATACAAATCTTGGGATGTTGCTTTATGTCCCACAAAATTCACAACTCCAGATGAATAGAAATGAGAGCATAAAATGGATTGAAAAGTCTCTATTAATTCATGCCACACTCAGTCATACATGCAGTGCACCCAGTCCCCAGAATTGTGCACCCCCAAAATGCTGCTGTCTTATGTCCAGAAAATTCCAGACTCCAGATGAACAGAAATGAGAGCATAAAATGGAATGAAAAGTCTCTATTAATTCATGCCACACCCAGTCATGCATGCAGTGCACCCAGTCCCCAGAATTGTGCACCCCCAAAATGCTGCTGTCATATCCAGAAAATTTCCGACTCCAGATGAGCAGAAATGAAAGCATAAAATGGAATGAAAAGCCTCTATTAATTCATGCTACACTCAGTTATGCGTGCACACACTCCAATAATAACTATGTCACCTGCTGCTGCTGTTGGAATTTCATGTAATGCTTCTTGACCTGACTGGGCTGATTCACAGCGTCTTGCCAAATGATGTGCTAGAAGGATGACACGATCATTGAGTTAACCGCCCATGATGCTGTGATAATGCTGTTGGTTGCCCAAAGTCTGCTGCACTGACCCCAACAGGAAGGATGTCCTCTGTGTTTATACTAATACTACCTTTGGTAAGTTAATGTACCTGGCACCATCATGGTTTTCCACAGAACCTGACCTTATTGCTTTTTTTTGCATCACAGGTCATATAGTCGAACTTGGGGTGCGCATTTCTTGGCTTGATGAGGAATTTTGGTGTTGGAATACTGTCAAGCCAGTGAAGGTAAGTATTTATTTGGGGGGGCATTATTAAAAAAGAAGTAAAAAAAGATTAATGTTTGGGTCATCTTTACAGGTCTTCAGTGTGTCATCAGAACTGAAAAAAAATGTTACTGCTGTGATTTGTGAAGAATGTGATTTGTCTCATGATGAGTGACTGGTGTGACATGACTAATGAACTGTATGCAAATACCTATGGCTATACTTCCCTGACCTGTACCACCTAAAAACTCCCTGACTTGAAAACTCATATCAATGACCAAAATGGTCAAGCCGAGATATTAGAAAACAGGCTTACATGCAACTTACAACCCAAAAATTTAAAGTTATGCAATTCATGAATCATGACTGTGAAGACGGAGAAAGTGATTTGTCTCAGAGTCATGATGACTGATTGGTGTGACATGACTAATGAACTGTATGCAAATACCAATGGCTGTACTTCCCTGGCCTGTACTACCCCAAACTCCCTGACTTGAAAACATATCAATAACTACAATGGTCAAGCCGAGATACTACAGAACAGGCTTGTATGCAACTTGCAACCCAAAAACTGAAAGTTTTGTAATTCGTGAATCGTGACTGTGAAGATGAAGAACGTGATTTGAATGTGAGTGACTCGTGATGATTGCCCTGACTTAAAAATGCACATCAATGAGTACAATGTTCACAACAAGATATGTACCACACCAGTACTGTGAAGGGAAGCCAAACAAACAACTATGACTTAAGTTACAGATGGAGATTGGGCCCTAAAGAGATGCAAATGCACAGACAGATTAAGATCGCTCTGCACACTCAAGTGATGCAGATGCAAAGGCACAACAACACCTTAATCAGTGCTCACAAGTCACAAATCCAAATCTGGAAAAGAATACCTTTTGCCGGTTGAGGGGGGGCAGTGCACTGCAGTAACAGTCCACTACCAAGATACCACAAAGCAGTACAAAATAACACAGATGGATAGCAGGTTCACAGTGCTGCAATTACTGTGTGGCACTATTAAATGTGTCTGATTTGATGGCACGTGTTGCACACACACACACTCACACACACACTACAGATGAGGTAATGCACAGCAAAATTAAAACTTCAGTAATATAACAAAATCTTTTAAACAAACTGAAATTATGCACTGCTGCACCACAACAATCAGCAAAAAAATGTAAAGAATTACTGAAAATATTACTGTGTGTACATTAACAGTTATAAAAGAAAAATATAACCAAAACAGAAGGACTGCCTTTCTCCCAGTTTATCTACCTCCCTCCGCCACAGATATGCCTCCCAAGTACATTTCAAGTGTCTGTCACTACACAGACTGAATGTTCTAAATTAACATTCAAAATCCACACACAAACAATAAACACTCGATGATATGAGCACAGGAGGGTTTTCTACAATTGATGTACTAAATTGTGAGTTAAGAAATGGCTCAAAAAGGCTTTTTGAATTGCTTTTAAAGGGTTTGAATCTCAGAGTTCTGAGACCAAACTGTCTCCAGCTTCCACTACACACATGCTACACAGAACTGAAGCTGTGCAGAACAATTTAAAGCCCATATGACCTGCAATCCCATGAATAACTGCAAAATTCACCTTGGAGCTCACCAACGAGGCGAAGTGATGTGAAGTACATTGATTTCAATGTATTTCGCATTAAAATTGGTGCAGAAGTGGTTGGGGGAAGGCGGAGTAATGCAAAGTCATTGTTTCCAATGGACTGTGCGTTCCTCATTTTGACGTGAAGTACTCCGCTTCACATTTCGGATTACTTCACGGATTCATCCTTAATTGCAAATTGCTTCACGGAGCAGATTTTGGCCACTTAACCCACCTCTACCTATAAAGCAGCATAGCTGTGACTGGACCCACAGCCGGGGTCAGGGTTTGCTTGTCTGTGAATTACTTTAAGCAGTAGGTGCACACATAAGGATGGGCTCCACCTACCTCTCAGATCCCCAATGCAGCCAGAGGGGTTCATGAATAAACATGTATGCTAATGACAGGCACTGATGACAGCTTTTCAAGTAAGCTAAAGAATAACAACAGCATAACAACGCAGCTACAGGAAACCATGGAGGTGCCAAACTTAACTCGAAATGATGCAGAAGAATATATGACTGCAATTCTAAAACTGAAGAAAATGCTTAAGCTAGTGCATGATAAGATACATTTATTGAAAAATATAAAAAGGTAGCACCCACCTCACACAAAGCGTTTATGTTTCGCATCACACTTGATGCTTTATCAAGACGTCCTACTTATCCATATCACTTAAACAGCCCCTCCAGCACATGTGATTTAAAAAGTTATTTCATTCATATGTTCATAGTTTAAAAAAGCTATCTACAATCCAACTAACATACATCTACAAACATCAACACCGCATAGCACTGCAAAAACACCAACAGTGCAAATACATATAAATTATTTAAATAAAAGGCCTAATACCAAGCTAACATGCAAGTTACAAATTCCAAAGCACATACTACTTAATTTATCCATCACATATTTCCCTTTTCTAAGGTATGGGGCAAGCTGTAAATGTCCATTGAGTCCTGGAAACCTGCCTGCACTACGTTTAAATTGCCTGTAAGTTTCTTGACACATCAATTAATTATTTAGACCCCCCCTCCTTCCAAGAGTCACATGTTTGAGACCATAAGATACAAAAGTATGATCAATGCCACAGTTTTTAACATGAACAGCTAGTGCATTTACTTCAGAACTCAATCTTATGTGTCTTAAGTGTTCCAAAATTCTGTTTTAAAATTTTCTAACAGTCTTCCCTATATAGAAGCAGCCACAGTTACAAAGGGCCATATACACCAAAGCTTCTGTCTCACATGAAATTAATGAAGCTGGATAAAAAAAATTCTCCACAATGCAGCAAATGAATATTATCTCTCCCACCTTTATGTAATTGCAAGTTGTGCAATTACCACATCTAAAGTTCCCTTTCAGTAATCTTTGCTCCTGTTTCACTGGTTCTTTACCACTTCAGCTTTGTACCAAATCTCCTTCAGGTTTTTTCCTCTTCTATAGGTAAATTTTGGCCCTTCTTGAGTGATCTGCTCCAAGTTGGGTCCCAAGCACGGTAAATGCCAATTTCTTCAAATAATTCCCTCAACTTCTTTAGCCTGCGTATTAAAAACAGTTACAAAATTATGATTTTGATGATATACCCCATTTTCCTTTTTCTTAGGTGTAAGCAGGCTCTAGCTAGGCATTTTGTCAACTGTATCTTTTTTTGTACTTTATTTTTATTGAGTTATGTAAAATCAATTACATACCATAGTTATAATGTAGACATCTACATACATGTAAGAAATACCTCAAGGTACAAAAGTTACATAAAATCTGAGCATTCTGATAAACAGATATGGGGGTAGTCCAGTATAAATAATATGTCCATGAAAAGTCCAAACATAGCTGCACCCTGCACGTATGTGGTGGTCTTAACCAAATGACAACTACACCAAACATGATTAAACTTCAACATCCAGTGTGGATGTGACCCCAAACTGAACAGACTGTAATATAAACAGAATAGGTGTCATCCCAAGACCTCTCCCCATTCTGCATAATTTCGAGAAACAGTACCTATTTATTAGCATTGCTTTCTTTTCTCCACCTTAGAGCATATGGCCCCCCAGAACATGCCCAAGACAGGGCAGCAATGCTCTGGTAGACCTTAGCAGTGACTTTAGCCACCTCCCCAGATCACTTCCACATATAGCTCTCCCTTTCTTTTAGGCTTTCAGTGGGGGTAGAAGCCTGTTTTCTATGCTATGTACCTATGTTTAATTCCTGGATACGAATTGTGAAGCCAGTAAATGTTATTTCTCTTTCTAATGGAAGGCTAGCATATCAGACATAATGTGATGGATGTGAGGGGACATAAAACAATTCCTTACTGTCACCCAGCTCCAATTTCACAGTCTTCCCTCTCCAGGCTCCAGTGCCTTGAATTTCCACCCTCTTGAAAGGTACATGGCTCCTTAGCAAAGGATGGTTCCCCAGTACTCAATCCACCAGACCCTTGACTGTCATTACTGGCATCATGGGTCCTATTCCCTCTACATGTAGACAGACACATGCTCAGTCCCAGATCTGAGAATATTAGGTATTCCTCTGGGTAGCTCAGATAGAGCTGACAAGGCTCAGCACTGTTCCATAGTGGGGGTTACACCCTCCCATTTCTGGGACAGCAAACACAGTCATTCTGCATTTCTGGATTTTTTTTTCTGTGCCAGTGTGGTTAGTGATGCCCTTGGGGAATAGATAGATAAGTTAGGGGGAAGAGGACCTAATCTGATTTGGGTACATTTATCACACAACAGTTTATTCTCACTCCCAGGTTCCCATGTCTGTCTTTCTCCCCAGAAGTATATTGAGTCTTCCACTCAATCATCAGGGATTCTTTTCCTCATTATTACATGTGGACCCTGACAAACTGCCTGATTGCTATGTAGGCCCCATGTCTCTCTGATTATATGCCCTTGACCTGGGTGACTTTCAGTGCAGTAAAGGTTGTGCACTGTTAAGTTCAACAGCTGCAAACTGAGCTAGCGCTCCATGATTTAAAGAGCTAGGGTGTCAGGGTGGAGGAGAACTGCATTTCTTCTCTCTTCCACCCTTTAACTGTTCTACTCTCAGAGTGTTTTTATACAAAGGGGGGGGGCAGCATAGGCCATACTAATCCCATTTAGTGTTTTGTTGGTGACTAGTGGTCTAACCCTGTCTCATGCGGGTTCTACTTCCCCAGGATTGAAGTTAGCTTGGCGCATTGGGGAGTCTTATCCTCTGCACATTCAGATGGCCTTCATTTCCTAGTTTGGACACTCATGAACCCAGGACAGGCAATCCCATCCTCTGCTTTGCATGAGGCTCCTTTTAGTTGTTATGCTCCTCTTCTGGGTCCTCCAGATGCACGATGTCTATACCCTTACTGTTCAAGTCCTACCCCACTATCCAGAGGCACTCATAAAGGTACTGTTTTCTCTGCGAAGAGGTTATTAACACTGAAACGTGCTTAAAGTTAGATTACACAACTCATACTAAGATTCATACTAAGAACATTAAGGAGCCAGAGAGTCAAAAGGCCCATATTTACTCCTGTTTTAATAATAACAAGGGCAAAAACCTGACAGAATTAAGTTATCCAACTGGGACAAACATTTCTTTGGAACTGCTAATCATCACATCAAGCGGTAATGCATTTCCAGGTTTGGTAATACGAAGTGTAAAATAGTATTTACGAGGCAAACAGTTAAATCTCCTTGATTGTAACTGAAGGGGGTGACCTCTAAGATCTTAGAAATCCTCTCTAAACTTAAACCCAGGACTAGTCAATAAATAAGGATCTTTCATGATGTCATACAACAACAGTTGGTCCCTCTTAAACATCTGTTAGAGAGGGACATCAAATTTAAGGAGAGCAGTCTGTCCTCATATGAGGTATTTCTTAACCCATGCACCACTTTAGTGTATCCTCTTTACACCCTTTCAAGTAAAGTAATATCCTGTTTCTTGTATGGCGACCAAAGCTGGGAGGAAAAATCGAATGGGGGCGTACATAAGCTCTATAAAGTGGCATGAGGACATTTCTATCTCTATATCTAATACTTCTCTTAATGAACCAAATAATCCTATTTGTCCTAAGGATTACCTTGCTAATCTGGGAGTTAGGGAGAAAATTCTCAGATACCAGAACCCCCAAATCTTTCTCTCTGTCTGTAGAAGTCAATGCTATATTGGCCAATGTATAGACATGACAGGGATTATTGTTTTCAAAATGCAACATCCTGCATTTATTGTGGTTCACTTTCATACCCCATGTATAGACTAATGCTGACACTAGGTCCAAATCATGCTGGAGAGCATTTATTTGATCTGAGTTGGCATATAGACCACCAATTTTTATATCGACCACATACTTGTTAGTGTTAGAACTGCATTGTCTTGTAATATCAGCAATAAATAGCTGAAATAGACAGGGGTCCAAGACAGAACCCTGAGGTACACCACTAGTGACGGCACTAATATTGGAACATAGTCCATTAATCAAAACTTGCTGTGATCTATCCATCAGCCAATTGGCTATCCATGTAATAATATTAGACTTAAGATCGAAGGAATAAAGCTTTTGCAACAATGCCCAGTAGGGAAGAAGGTCAAAAGCCTTGCTAAAATCCATGTAGATCATATCATAAGGTAGTTTGTTGTCAAGATTTAGACTAACATCATCATAAGAACACAACAGATTGGTCAGACAACTACAACTTTTTTAAATCCGTGCTGTTCAGTGTCAGATTCAATTAGGATGGGGGAGATTAATTCCTTGATCAGACTTTCCAATGTCTTACACATGGGGGAGGTTAAGCTGATGGGTCTATAATTTTCCCAGTTATTTATAGGGCCTTTTTCGTGAATGGGTATGACATACACAGTTTTCCAAATGTTAGGAACAAAGTTATGATTTATACAATTCTCATATAATAACTTAAGGGGCAACGACAGGCTATCGGCTAATAGATAAAACAGATGACCAGGGACCTTGTCTGGTGAGACACTAGTTTTCCCTCTTTTTGTAATAACAATTTTGTATGGACATTGGAAATAGAAATAGTAATTGGGCAATCCAAAGAATCCGTAGTAATACTGGTATGTTGATTTTTTTTAAATATATTGCAAAAATTGATGTTAAATAGATTTGCCATATCCAAAGGGTCATGTATTAGGGAACCGTTATCCAAAAGTGGGCCTACCTGACACTGGGACCCTTTTAAAGAATTTATATATAATTTATAATGTTTCAGTCTCCTTCTCACATTGAAGGAGCTAATTGCTTTTCCTCCCACAGCTCTTCCAAAGGATTAGGTGTGTATGTGGGGGGTGGAGCTGGCAAACTGTCAGTAATTTCCAACAGAAAGAAGGGTTAAAAAAGTCAGGTTAGTTGATATCTTGGAGGTAGAAGACTTGGTTTGCTGGCCAAGGCACCTAGCTTCACCTGAGCTCTTTCCTTCTAAGACTGCTTGAAAGGCAGAGTAGAGAAACTTACCAGAGCAAGGGAGAAGGATTAAGACTTAGTTTGGCTAAGCAGATTTACTGTGTGGTGGTGTTTTTATTTTTTACTCACAGGGATTGCTACTGTTTGTTGCTAATATTTCATTGCTTTATTTTTTCTCTGATTCAAATTGTTGTTGCTGGTATACCTTCTTCTGCATTATTACAAGGTGTGCCTACAGGTGTGTGCTAACAGATTACTCCTGTAATCTTCTGATTCAAATTGTCTTTTGCAAGGTATATCTTCTGTTACTGCTTTATTTTTCTCTGGAGCAAAGTGTTTCTTACAGCGTATATCTTCTCTGAAATTATTACAGGTGGTGCTTTACAGGTTTACAGTTTTATCTAACATTAGGATAAGCTTTCAGGGTTACTGCATTTGTTGTTGACTGATTGTTTCTGCTCTTACCTCCTTGTTCTTTCATCCGTGGTTCTTCTTTTGGGCAGGAAGGACCCAGCCACCCACCCCATCCCCAACCACCCCACGCTACACTCCTTTTATAGGGTACCACAGTTGTGACATTTCCTGTGGCACAGCAGGAAGGGGCGGATCAGTGGGGCCTCCACAAGGTGATCTCATTTACAGGGGCACTAGAAATTTAACTTGTTATAACAAGTTAAACAAAGCACAATTAAACCATTACTTGCATTTTTTCCTTTTTCTCCTTCTAATTACTCTGACTAGGTTACAAACCCAGCAACTGATTTGGAATGGATTTCATTAACTGCAGGTACTGTGGAACAATTTTCAGAAGGACAGTCTTACAGGATTTAGGACACTGTCCTACATGCTGGGCCTTTGGAGATCTTAGGGCTCAGCTCTGGGCAGCATGGGCAGAGATTGCATGCCTCAAATTTCATATTGAAGAGAAAAACATTATAAGAACCACCCTACCATTTCCCCAGCATCCAACAGAAAAACCGCGATCGAGAGAGGGTAGTTGGTCCAGGAGGTTAGCAGGTGGTTAGGAGGAGCAAATCAGGTGCCCCATCACTCTCTGCACTCCAACACATTACCTCCAAAACCATATAAACACTACAAACAGGTATCTGCCTCTATCTCTGAAATCAAATAAAGAGGCAGAAGACACTGCAGAGCAGGACACTGCGGCACAGGAGCTAGCACAACAAAACTCACCCAAATCAGGAACCAAAAACAAAACAAGCACAAAGGAAATCCAAAAAACTTCTGATCATAGGAGACTCCATGATTCGAGGAGTTGATACCCATCTCCAGCCAGGGGTGATGGTCAGATGTCTCCCAGGTACATCAGCATGGAGAGACACTGACCGCATTGCTAAAATTGTTCACAAAGCAGGAGAAAACATTGATGTCCTAGTACACATAGGGACTAATGATCTCACCAGCCGGGTCAGTTGTGGAGACCAAGGAACACCTGACTAGGCTGGGTGACAAACTATCATCTATTTCGTCTGGCATCTCCTTCTCTGAGATCCTGCCAGTCTGGGAGAGGGGAGCAGATGGACGGAAGGTCAGAGAAGGGAGATAGGGGAGCTAAACACGTGGCTCAAGGGCTGGTGCCAGGAAAAAGGACACAGATTTGTAGGGAACTGGCAGCAGTTCTGGGAGAGAAAGTTCTTTAAATTTGATGGACTGCATCTGACTAAAGAGGGAGTCAGTGCATTGGGGCAGAAGTTTGACGTCTTTGCAGAATATTTAAACTAGCAAATGGGAGAGGGGTGCAGCACCCCATACGTCGAATGGGAAGAACACCCTCCCCTCAGCTAGTGGTCAAACAGGAATTCAGCATGTTTGTTGCTCATTTGCATCACCAGGTAAGAAAAGGTTTGTCTCTATACCCATCTATGGGGGTAATGCCTAACTTCACCCAACAACTAACACACCAAATCTGGCCAATGGAAAATCATGTACACAAATGCTCACAGCCTGGGAAATAAGATCCCAGACCTGCAGGCAATAATGTCAGAGGCTAAACTGGACATAGTAGCAATTAGTGAGACGTGGTTTACCAGTAACCACACTTGGGAGACTTCAGTACCTGGCTATGTATTGTTCAGAAGAGACCGAGGTGCAAAAGGGGAGGAGTGGCCCTGTATGTTAATGAAAATATCAAAGCTACAGAAATTCAGAATACACATAAGGAGCCAGAAGAACTGTGGGTCACCCTGGAAACAGGAAATGGGACAGCCATAAGAACTGGGGTTGTCTACAGGCCCCAGACCAGAGGGAGGACATAGACACATTACTGTTAGAAGATATACAAAACATGACAGCTAAAGGGAGGTTCTGATAATGGGAGACTTCAACATGCCGGATACAGATTGGTCAATACCAGCAGGAACATCTGCCAGAACTAGACTCATAGTGGATTCCCTGCAGGGGAGGGCCTCAAACAACTGGTACAGCAACCCACAAGAGACAGGGCTATCCTAGATCTAGTACTGACTAACAAAGAAGGGATCACAGATCTCCAGGTAGAAGGTCACCTGGGGCCAGTGACCATCACATGGTATGGTTCAATTTGGCTACTACATCTAAATCATCCCATTCAAGGCAAAAATATGGGACTTCAGAGGAGCTGACTTTGATAAGATGGCCAACAGAGTTAAGCTAGCCCTGGCAAAAGAAACACAGGTGAGGGGTACAGGCAAAGTGGGCAAGCATTAAGGATGCAATACTTGAAGCAACATCCCATTGTGTTAGACAGAAAAGGAAGTGCAAAAGAAGAAGGAAACCACTTTGGTTCTCAAATACAGTAGCAGAAAAGGTCAGAGCCAAAGGCTGGCCTTCAGGAAATATAAGGAAACACAGCGGGATGAAGATAGGAGGCATACCAAACTGCCCTAAGGGAAGCAGGTAAGGCAGTAAGGCAGGCAAAGTCCCAAACTGAGGAAACACTAGCACGAACAGTAAAGAAGGTGACAAGACTTTCTATAGATACATTAGTGAAAGGAGAAAGTCCAGAGGGGTATTGCTAAGCTTAATGGAGAAAAGGGAGCATGTGAGAGGAGGACCCTGTAAAGGCATCTATCCTAAATAGATACTTTTGCTCAGTATTTACTGAAGAGAAGGTAGGGCAGGCCCACAGCTCAGCATCATGGACACAGGGGAGGAGGTGAGCACTACTCCCTTCACAAAAGAAAGGGTCCTACAAGAGCTTGCTAAGCTCAGGGTGGATAAGGCAATGGGACCTGATGGCATACATCCCAGGGTACTTAAGGAGCTAAAGGAGGAACTAGCAGAGCCATTAGCAGAATTGTTTAGTGAGTCTCTGAGCACAGGAGAGGTCCCAGAAGACTGGAGAAGGGCTCATGTGATCCTGATCCACAAGAGTGGTAGCAGGGAGGAGGCGGGGAACTACAGACTGGTCAGTCTTACCTCAGTAGTGGGCAAGATTATGGAGGCACTCCTTAAGGAAAGGATAGTGCAACACCTGGAATCCATAGGGGCACAGGATCCAAGACAGCATGGGTTTACAAAAGGAAGGTCCTGTCAAACTAATCTCATAGATTTCTTTGACTGGGTAACCAGAGTGGTGGACCAAGGGGGAGCAGTTGATGTCACCTACCTTGACTTCAGCAAAGCTTTTGACACTGTTCCACATAGAAGATTGATAAATAAGCTGGGTAGGCTCGGGGTGGGTCAGAAGTTGGTCAACTGGGTGGCAAACTGGTTGACGGGCAGAAAACAGAGTGGTGGTGGTAAATGGTATACAGTCAGAAGAGATGCAAGTCACAAGTGGGGTACCTCAGGGATCAGTCCTGGGGCCAGTCCTCTTCAACATCTTCATTAGTGACCTTGCAGATGGACTAGAGGGTAAGGCTTGTCTGTTTGCAGATGACACCAAGATCTGCAACAGAGTAGATGATCCAGATGGGGTGGGCAGAATGAGAAGAGATCTGGATAAACTAGCAGAATGGTCAGAAGAGTGGCAACTGGATTTAATGCAAAGAAGTGCAAAATCATGCACTTAGGGAAGAGAAACCCTGAAGCCACCTATAGGCTGGGAGGAGTTGCTAGCAGTCACAAAGGAAGAAAGAGACTTGGGCATCATCATCACTGATGACCTGAAATCATCCAAGCAGACCTCTAAAGCAGTAGGTAAGGCTAGGGGGGTGTTAGGGTGTATTAGTAGGGGTATCACAAGTCGTAAGAGGGAGGTAATAATCCCTCTTTACAAGACACTGGTTAGGCCCCATCTGGAGTACTGCGTGCAGTATTGGAGGCCACACCTTCACAAGGACATTAACCAAATTGAGGCAGTCCAGAGAAGGGCAACCAAAATGGTGCAGGGACTGCATCAGAAGACATATGAGGACAGATTAACGGAGCTCAATATGTATACCCTTGAGCAAAGGAGGGAGAGAGATGATATGATCAAGGCATTCAAACACCTTAAGGGCATAAACAAGGTGAAAGAGTTTAACATGTTTAAATATAAGAAAAATAGCAGGACAAGAGGACACAGCATGAGACTAGAGGGAGGCCGATTAAGGGGGAATGTGAGGAAATTCTTTTTCACAGAAAGGGTGGTGGATGCATGGAATGGCTTACCACAAGAAGTGGTGGCTATGAATACAGTGCAGGGCTTCAAACAGGCATGGGATAGGCATAAGGGAGCAATACAAATGACTATGAATAGATAGGCCACTGACAGAGCAAAGGCCAATGGCACATTTATAAGGTAGAAAAAGAAATGGGCAGACTGTATGGGCCTTGCGGTCCTTATCTGCCGTCAACTTCTATGTTTCTATGTTTCTATATATACGCATAAAAGGAGTTGCTATTGTCCTTACTCACATTATAGGCTAATCTCTGCTCCCAAGTTTTTTTTTGCTCTACGTATACGGTTCTTACATTTTTTTTGAATATGTAAAAATAAACTCCAATTTGTCAGGGATGGTGATTTTTGATAAGCCGAATAACATTTACCTTTCTTTTTTATTAGTTTCGATATCGTCTTATTCATCCATTTTGGTTTTGGATTGCTAGACTCACATTTTATCCTGGAAGGAATATGACAATCTTGTAGGCAAATAATAGTATTACGAAGTGTATGGAGATACTCATCAATACCCACAGAGTTAAATGTTGACTCCCAATCCACCCTATCCAGCCCTGCTTTAATTTTAGAAATGTCAGCTTTATCATACATATACACTATAGAGTTGTTGAACATTAGGGGTATTAGGTGTTTCAAGCTGAAACTGATGGAGCAGTGATCACTGTTTCCAATAGGAGCAGATACGGCAACATTTTTAATTATCAGATTCTTACTATAAAACACTAGATCAAGAATCATTTTACCCCTAGTAGGTAGACTCACCCCCAGCGTAAGATTGCATTGTTGACACAGGTTAATCAATTTATTCCCTGCACTAGTGGTAGCTTTCAACTCTGACTAATCAACATCTCCCTGATTAAAATCCCCTGTGAGTATGATATCCCCTAGTGTACAAGCTGTTTCTATTTCATTAATTAATGTGTCCAAGAGTTAAATAGATGTACTTGGAGGACAACAACAAATGCCTAAAATGATGTACTGGTTTTTATTCAACATAAGTTTAATCCAAACAGATTCCAAGGTACTAGAAGGGCTTTTCACCTTAATAGAGATGTCCACTACCTGCAAAGCATTTTTAATAAAAAATAGCTACCCCACCACACCTCCTATTAGGTCTAATGAAATTGAATAAAGTAAACCCAGGTAGAGAGAAGTCCTAACAGGATTTATCATCCCCTCAGGTTTCAGTGATCAACACAGTATCAAAGTGTTCTGAACTGAGAGTGGCCCTGAGCTCATCCAATTTATTATTAAGGCTTCTAGCATTGAAATATAGACATTTCAAGTCAAGTAGCTTAGTGTGCTTGTTATCTTTTCCCAGGGACGTCTTGTGGGGAGGAACTACACTCTCCCCCTAAATCAAGCAGTTCAAATGTTGGTTAATATATTTTAGGATATGTTCACCCAATAAAAAGTTACCCTTACGGCTCAGATGAAGACGTCCCTACAAAATAAATCAGATCTATTGACAAATTCTTCCCAATGTGTGAGACATACTTGATTCTGCTTCAGGCATCTCATACAGAGCCAATTATTGAATGTGTGTATTGTATTGTTAAATTCGACAGAGGCTCTGGGTACTGGTAAGACTTCGGAGAAGGCTATCTCACATCCAATGTCCACCAATAAATCTGAAAGAGCTACAAGGTCCTGCTTAATGTCCAGAAGGACTGAGGATAGGAAATCGTTTGTGCCTATATGTAAGATTACCAATGGGTTAGAACCACCACCTGCTAGTATATTATGCACCATATTTGAAATATTATGAATTCTGGCACCACGGAAGCTGGAACATGTCTGATTGGCTTTATCTGAATCACATATGTACCTGTCCAGGTGTTTAACAATAGAATCTCCTATAATAAACACCTGCCTTTGAGTACAGCCAAGGGTGGAAGGGGTCTCTCTGGGGGCTGACGATGGCTCAGTATCCTGACTCAGGTCCATGGGCACCCTAATGGGATAAGTGGAATGTTGGAGGGTGGAGGGCAGGAGCCAAGGGGACCAGGACAACTAGTAAGAGACTCATTGGAGTTGCTTGAGGGAACCAAATTTGTTAAATCAGTAGGGGTAACATCCGACGAAACTGATGCTCCACTCGAGGCCTCGTGGTCATTCAACAGTAGAAATCTATTACTTGTGATCAAAGAAAACTGTGAGGCCTTATGACCTTTTTTTATATGTACGTTTACTATATACCTCGTACCAATGATCATCAGGGTTATCAACACTATAATTATCCCTTGAGCATTTTTTTGTATTTCCACTAGGTGTAATCAGTGGGGTAATACATGGATAGTTACTGGTATTGGTAAAGAGAAGCAGGGACAGAGATTTACAAATTGCGCTGGGAAGGACAGCTAGGTCACTAGGGGAGCTTGATTTAATACCTGAAATCTGGCCTGCATTTGGATCTGACTATTTTCAAGTTCTGATAATCTGATGTTGAACATAATGACAGCTTGTCTTAAGGAATCGTTTTCAACACATTTTGTACAAGTAAACTCCTGTACTGCCTCCATACCTTCTTTGGGGCAGTACATTTGATATACTACACAGTACTAGCCACTAGAAATAAACATAGAACTAATAAGGGTGGCCATATTTAATATCAGAAGAAACTAATGTGCAACCCAATGCTTTTGCTATGGCAAATTTAAACAAAACACAGGCGTATAAAAACACATGTAGTAAAATGAAAACACTATGGGCAAGGCTTACTTACAACCACTACTCCCGCTTCTACTGCTGAACACGTGGAACATGCGCAGCCGTGTGTGTGTCTCTGCATGTGTCTCCATGTGTGGTGCTGTGCATGCCCTGCTCGCAGAGAAGTCGGCGTTTTATGTAGCCGAACCCGGAAGTGAAAGGGAAGGTCACCAGACACCTTATTCCCAAACGCAAAAATAAAATACTTTAAAAATATAGCAGAACCCCCGAGTGCAATATAATCTGCTGCACAAGGCAAACCAGGAAGGTCCTGGTGATACTAAATAGTTTTCACTAGCCTGTAGTGCATACTATACAATGTGCCTACTGACTCTCTACCAGGTACCTTGCTATAAGGTACTAGGGCTCAAACAATCACAAATGTTTCATTAAGCACATATAGTAGCTCATAATATATAAAACAGCTTTGTGTAGATACAAATATAGTGCAGTCCTTAACCGCTAGCAACAGTAGTTGTTAAGTTTGTATCGATGTAGTATTGTGGCTGATGTTCTTTATCATTGTCTATACACAGTATGGTGATACTTCATGCCCCTTGGTAGAGCACAGGAACACTCTTCTACTGTACCCGGGTGGACTTCTACCTCTCCTTGGTATATGGTCCTGACACTTCCATTATCGCTCATCCCCTTCCAATGACTGATGTGCACTGTATTATCTGGAATACCAGGGGGATGAACTCATCCATTCAAAAAGCAGTGCTTTCCTGTCTTACAAAGCTGAGAGCCCAGGTAGCAATACTGCAGGAAACCAAATTTTCAGATAACAAGGCTAAGAAGCTCTGTAGGGAGTTGGTAGTAGGAGCAGAAGCCCATTACTGCTCCCTGTCATCCAGAACAGGAGTATCTATTCTACTTCATAAGGCTTTACAATGGAAAATTATGTGACAATCCTTAGATCAGGAAGGGCATTGGTTACTGTTAAGTCTCTCTACCCCACAAGGCCCCCTAGTGGTAGGGTCAATCTCAGCCCAGATAGGAATGACCCTGATTTATTTTTCTCCTTCACTCAACCCTCACTGACACTAAGGTTGGAGGCATTCTGTGTCTCATAGGAGGAGATTTTAATTTAACTTTAAATCCCTTGGTGGATTGTACATCTGCCCTGGGAGAGATCCACTACAGGGAATGAAAGTGGTGCAGAATATGATGGCCAATCTCTCCCTGGCTGCCCTGTGATATTTATTTTTACATCCCTCAGAATGTGATTACTCACATATTTCCCTGGCCCAGGGTTCAGCCAGAAGGCTGGGTCATTGGTTGGGATCCTCCTCCTTCACCCACGCCTCCGTTAAATCAAAGATCAAGCCAATTATGTTATCAGATCATGCCCTCCATCTTCTTACTTATAGTGTGGGGGCCTGAACAACTGACATCCACTTCCTGGAGGCTATATCCACTGCTTCTAAGAGACAAAACTTTCTTGGTGTGGGTGGAACATGAGACTAAAGATTACTTTACAGTTAACAACACTAGGGAGGTATCTGCATTCACCCTCTGATAAAGCTTACAAAACTATCCTACATGGTTTAATCATACAGTATGCAGCAAAGAGAGGAAAAAAGAGAGAGAGTGAGATGCCCAGACAAAGATCCTAAGAGCCAGGTTAATTGACTTAGAAACTGCAGTCAAGGCAGAAAAGCACCCTAAACTTAAAGGGGTACTTTTAGTTGAGATAACTGAAGTGAAGCTCCTACTAAACCCTTTACTTTCTAGGGCTGCTGAGCTACCACTCTTCTGAGCAAAACACAGGTTTTGGGAGGGAGGGAGGAGAAAAACCCTTGAAGCTCTTAGCTTACCATTTCAGAAAGCAACAAATGGAACACCACATTGTGGGCCAAAGAGATTCAAACTATCAGTAAAAGCTATTCCACCACTTGATGTGCCTGATAACAAAATGTAGCAATGTCCAGAAGAATTAGCACCATACCACAAATACTTGAATTAAAGTACTTTATTCTTCCATAAAATGGCAAGTAAAGTACATAAAAATGGTCCAACTTACATTACATAGAAGCTGCCCACTCTGGGAGACAAGGTGCACAGAACCTCGATCAGTTTCGTGCTAAAGCTACTTTTTCAAAGAGACTGGATAGGTAGAGCACAAATGGCCCCTTTAAATACCCCCTATACAGGGAGTGCAAATCAACCAATAGAAATGTATTTAAATATACAAACATATAAATAATACTACCATCTAACCACTATTATAAAGTGTAACAGTGATAAACAAATACAGTGAGTTTCAAAACATTAATAATTGAAATGAGTCTAATGATACTGGCCCATCACATGCTAATACAGGTCATAAATATTCATGAGGTGACAAGTCATACTATAATTAACATTTCATTTAAGAATTTTTTACCACATACATAGGATCAACTCTCCTTATAACAGACATGCCATACAGCTTGGATGTAACAGCTTCCTACAGACTCTTAGGATGTGTTTGGAGTCTTCTAAGTTTTCAGCTCACTGTTTGGTATTGTCTGCTGCATTAGGGCCTACAGGCTCTTAGGATGTGTTTAGAGCATTTTAACAAAGTTTTCAGCTCTGCACAGTGTACAGTGTACTTGAATATTTAAGTAGTTATTTAATGTACTGCTTGCTAAGCACAATATATTGTCTTGCTTTATAGCATAGTACTCACTGTGGAGGCTGGTTGGTGTTGCTACAGGCCCACCTCTTGGTTGAATTTCTCCAGCATTTACTCAAGGCCATTGTCAGCTCTTTCTCTCTCTCCCCCCCTCCCCCTCCACTTCCCTTTCCCCTGCAAGCTGCCAGTCTGCACATGTTCACTAGGGCCTGGCCTCCTCTCTCCAGCCAGACTTCTAATCCACATTCTCTTTGTCCTCTCTCCCTATTACAGACTGCGGGACCCTACTCCCCAAGCACACACACAGGCAGTACACAGCACAGCACCTGCAGAGCAGAGCAGGACTGTGGAGCCCTAAAGGTAATATGGTAGCCTCCTGGAAGAGCTCCTTTGTGAGGGGTGTTAGCCTGTCAATACTATGACATCAACTGCCCCACCCCAGCCACCATCCCACCCAGGGTCGTCCCTTCAGTTAAGGACTTCCCCAGGTCATGTGACTTCTTGCCATTATTTTTTCTAAGTCCCTACTTTGCCATTTGCAGGTTATACTGTTCCTCCATTTGAGGATGGTATTGCTGGTTCCTGTTCTTCTCAGGCACTCCTCTCTGTCCTGCCTCTCTGTTTTGTCTTCCCTCTATCTCTCACTGCCTCCCTTCCTACTTACTCTCCTCTCTTTCCACTCTTACTTCCACTCTCTGTCCTTACCTATGGTGCTCTTCCTTTTTTGACCACTAGGAGTCACTATTTCTACCTCTTTTTTTCCTGCTTTCTGTCCTCTTTTCCCACTCCCTCACCCTTACTTCCTTGCTCTTCTATCTTGCCCTGTCACTTTCTCACCCCAGGATCCGAACCATTGACCATTTGCACCACAGTTGGTGACCTTTCCACTGTACCATCTGGTCAGACCTACTGTTTTCTATCTCTTTGTTCCCCTTGCATTGCTTCGTCCCATAGCTATCATGGTGTCTTATGCTTCTCTCTCTTACATTGCCTCCCTTTACCTCTTTCCTGCTCTGCTCCTTCTCTCATTAATTCCCCTTCATCCTCCAAGCAATCTCTCTAGCCATAACCCCTTCCCTCTCTCTCTTCTAACTCTTCTCTCCCCTCTAACACCTCTCTATATCTAATTCCCCCTTCCCCCCTCCTCCACCGTCTCTCACCTTCTCTGTTCCACTCCGGCCTCCCCACCCCTACCGTGATACCCACCACCCCCACCTCTGTCACTGCCCCCCCATGCTCACCCTCCTTGCCTTCCCTGTGCTTCGCTCCCTTCTCATTCCTGTCACTACCTCGGCAACCCTCTCCTCTTGCACTTCCCATTCCCACCACCTGCAATACCTAGCCACTCTAAGGGTCCTTGCTCTCCTCCTCATACTCTCTGGAAATGTTCATCCTAATCCTGGGCCCCCTTCTAGTAACCCCCCTCACACTCCAGTGCCCCATTCGCTGCACTTTGCATCCATGAACATATGCAGTTTGCTAAAGAAATTCCCTGACTTACAGAGTTGGACTGCTCTACATCAGCCTGATATCTTGGCCATTGTTGAAACCTGGCTTACCAAGGCCACCCCTGATGCTGCTGTTGCCCTCCCTGGGTATTCGCTTTTTAGGGAGGACCAGATCTCTAAGCATGAAGGGGGTTGTGCCACATACCTCCACAACTCAATCCAAGGGCATGCCCTCCCCACCAGTCAGCTCAGTCACGACACCCAAGCCATCTTCCTCAAACTTACCCCTGACCCCTCTAGAACCCCTTTATATCTTACTGCAACCTACATTCCTCCTAGGCACCAACACCTTGCCTTCCAATCTCTCCTTGATCATCTTACCTCCTTGCCCCCCAAGATGGAGCAAATATTACTTGGCAACCTAAACATTAACTGGCTTGCTGAATCCGCCGCCCAGGCTAGGGATGCTGCTGCCACTTTAGACCTTACTCAACTTGTTACTCTGCCCACCAGATCTAACCTGGTCATTGGTACCACTTCCTTACTGGATCTTGTTCTACCCAACAAATCCCACAAGATCTCCAACCTCACTGTGCTCCCTGATGTGCTCAGTGTTCACTCCCCTATCACTTTCTCCTGGTCGTGCATGATGCCTAAGCATCCACCCAAACTGTCCACTCATCGTCTCTTGTGCCCTGGTAAACTTGCCCAACTAAAAGAGCACCTTGCTGGTTGTGATTGGTCCCCCATTAAGCGTGCCCCTCACATTGACTCTGCCCTTCTCTATTTTATCCAAATTTTCAACAAGGCCTGCAACATCTTTTCTCCCCTTTCCAAAGGACCGTGAATCTCCTTGGGTCACTCCATCTCTGCTTGGTCTCATGTGCCACAGAGACAACTTTTGATACAGGGCTGTTGAATCCGGTAGGACTGCTGGATAGGCAAGCTTACCATACCACTAGAAATAAATGTACCTGTGCTATCCATAAAGACAAGGCTGAACACTACAGGTCCACCCTTGCATCCTCCTAGGGCTCGTCCCATAATTTCGCCCCCCCCTCCCATCTCTTTGTTAACGGCGCCTTGTCTACTGATCCTGTGGCTGTTGCTGACTGGTTAAATAGTTCCTTCTCTGACCTCTCAGCTGTCCTCCCTCAAAATTTTTTTGACCCAGTCCCACCCTCCCTCCTCCAATCCAGTTGCTCATCTCCCATTCTACATCAAGGCATTCTCCTCTCATGAAGCAAGGCCCTACCTGCTCAGATCACTTAAGGGCATGGGTCATAGCAGTGACTCCCTCGACACCAAACTGCTTAAAAGGGTCCTAAATGCTGTCCTTAGCCCCCGTACCAAATTACTGAACCACTCCCTCTGCCTCAGTCAATTTCACCATTCCTGGAAAACAGCAGTGATCACCCCTCTTCATAAATCTGGCAACTGGACCTCCCCCAGCAACTATCGCCCAATCTCCATTCTTCCCCCTCTCTCCAAGGCTCTGGAAAAAATCGTGGCTGATCAGCTCTCTGACTACCTCTCCACCTATAACCTCCTGTGCCGTGAAAAACATGGTTTTCATTGCACACACAGCATCACTACCACCTTTATTGAATTCTCCAATTTCTTTCACACCGCTCTTGACAAAGGTCATGTTGCTGGCTCTGTATTCATTGACTTGTTGAAAGCTTTCAACACTGTCCACCACTCCCTTCTGCTCTCTTCTCTCCAACCCCTTGGCCTCTCACAGGGTGTGTTGAATTGGTCCTCCAGCTATCTTTCCTCCTGCACCCAATGTGTCAAAATCGGGTCTACCGTCTCCTGCCCCCAACAGGTTCATTCCGGTGTTCCCCAGGGCTCCATCCTAGGGCTTATGCTTTTCAGCCTCTATCTGAATTCTCTCCCCTCTGCTTGTAATGGAAACCTTCTGCTTTATGTGGATGACGCTGTCCTGTTTGACTCACACACTGATCCTTTCCTCCTACAAAACTCCCTGCAGAACTCCTTCAGCCAGACTGAATGCTGGTTTTCTGACCACAGGCTGGTTTTGAACTTAAAGAAAACTAAAACCATGCTTTTTGCGCATAACCAGAGTAAACATAAAGATTATCCACTACGGGTTTTATCTAGTACCCTCTTCCCACTTGAACAAACCTCCACCTTCAAATATCTTGGCATTCTCTTTGATCCATCCCTATCCTTTTCATGACCACATCTGCTCCCTTTGCTCCACCATCAACTCTAGGATAGGCCTACTGTATCACCATCATGACTGTCTCCCCACTGAAGCACAAAGGCTGGCCATCTCATCTTCGGTACTGTTCCTCAAGGGTTATGGTCTGCTTATTTATAGTGCCGCTGACAACACTGCATTGCACTGCACAAAATTAAGCTATCCCTCAAAAAGGCCTGCTGGCTGCTTACAGGTTCCTTATGTCTTACCCATACTTGCACACTGTATTCCCTCTCTAACTTCTTTAATCTGGAGGAAAGGCTTATCTATAAATCTTGCCTCTTGAGCAAAAAAATCACTGCAGGTCTGACTCCCCCGATCTGTTTTCTATCATAAGCCTATCTTCCCCCTCCCTCTCTACCCACAGGACTGTCCACTCCCCTCTGCAAGTCTCCAGAGTTAGAACCTCCCTTGCACAGAGGTCGTTCCATTACCATGCCCATCCTGGTACAAGTCCCTGCCTGTTGCTATTGCCTACCTACCAAGATTGGGGAATTTTTAAAACTGCTCTCAAGAACCACCTCCTGTTCTCCCGCCTCTGTGACTGCCCTGGCTGAGTTTTCCCCTGCTTTTATTCCTCTCAGTCTGCCTATTTTTGACTCTGCCCTTCATTTGACTCATTATAGCCCACGTTATTGTTTATGTCTGTTTATTATTGTTAATTTACCTTGATGTGGGGCTTTTGTAACCAGCCCTTAGTTTTGACAGTTTGCTTTTATTTGAACTCATTTACTTTATTTTCTGTTGCTGGCTATTAATGCATTTGTCTTCCTGATGAGGTGTCTTTATAAAAGAGTCCCTGACTCAAGAGGTTGTAATTCTGATTAATTCTAAAAATAAAAAAATTAAAAAATAAAAGGAAATAACTAGTGTATTTCACACTTATGATGTTATCTAAAACAATTTAGACTGTATAGCAGCATACCCATTTTTATATTACCAGTGCTATAAAACAATCCTGATTAGAATCCCGAGGTGCATCCTATACTGAATTAGGTTAGGAGACTTCCATGTGCTGGTAACTCTTCTTCAGGGTATAACCTCTTCATTTCAGGACTATAACATCAGTTTATCAAAAAATCACCCTTTTTGGTAACAGTATATTCTGAACCATTCTCAAGATGCGTAAGGGAAAACATATATATTAGTATACTACAGCTGCAAGAGACAGAAAAGACATTTAAGTAATTGACATTAATCATCATGCCATGTACCGTATATACATACTGTATTTACTTGACCAATGTGTGCAAGGTCACCAAAGGTCAATGTATGCTCATTCAATCAAATTCTAATTTCAGAAGAAAAAAAATCACATCTCAGCAATGTATCATGCATCATTAAGGTCACGTTTGCTAACAAATGAAAGTCTTGTTAACATAAGAAACAGAATAATATCTGAAATGCAATATTAGTAAAAGCATGGAAAGAGCAATGCAAGAGTTGTCTAATAAGACACACTGTGTTTGGGATTCTAACACTTATGCCTAGAGATACAACCTTCCAACTGGCTAGAACACAGCTTGGCTATACATTGTGTATCAAAAATGTAATGTTTACTACAGATTAATGTTATTGTTACCATGGGAACAAAGGGAGATATTAAAATGTATATGCTCCCAACTATCTCCATACACAGACTAGAATATGCATTTATTTGAACATAAATCACTGTATTAGGGATACTAGTGTCTATGAATCTATGGGAGCAAGTGTGGCTATAAAATCACTGCAAAAAACCCCACAAATAATTTACTTCTAATTTTCTCAAGAAAGGTGTAATTTCTATATTGTTGATCAGCCCTGGTGCTTTTAATGTCACCAACTGGTGAATCCAAAACTATTCACCTTGAAAGATCTGGAACTTAAAATCTCCCCCACCTGATCCTAGCACTAATTGTTTTATCCCACAGAAAATAAAAGTGTGTGCTGTCTCCTCCCCGAATCCAAAATATGTTTACTTAGGGCATTATTCCTGTCATCGTTCCTCACAACCCCAAAGTGCTTGCCCATCCTAAATTTAAAAGCATGATTGGTTTTCCTAACATAGAAGGATCCACAACTGCAGGTCACCAGGTATACTAGCCCTTGGCTAATGCAATCTATTAAACTCTTTATGCTATACAGTTTTTTAGCATTGACAAGCATGGAGGTTTCACCTTTCATCATCAACTTACAAAATTTGCAATGGCCACAGGAGTAGTTGCCCAAAGGTGGTTTTAGTAGCCACTTCCTGCATATTTCCCTTTCTTGTGTAGGTCATAGACTGTGCATTAATCTGTCTGACAAGTTTGGTCTGCATTTGAAGCCATGGAGGTTCCTTAGCAACATCTTCCAGGGAGGGCTCAATAGCCAGAGATGTCCATTTTTTTGCCACAATACATGCATTGATTTGGACTGTCTACAATATACGGTAATGAAATGTACTCCCTCACTGGTTCCTGACTGTTTCTCCCTATATGTTAGAAGATGTCTTCTAGGTTGTCCTGCTGCAATATCTTTGTCTGATTCCACCACCCTCCTGCTATACCCACATTGCAGGAATCGTTGCATCTCACTGGCTCTTTTTGTAATATATGACTTACCTGAGCAGTTCCTACAAATACACGGGAACTGGGACTTAGGGATATTACTGATGGCATGACATGGGTGGTAGCTGGTAGCATGAAGCAATGTGTTTTCTCCATTTCATTCCTAAACAGATCTGTTTTATAGTGCCATCAAGTTTCTTTACAATTGTGCCTAATAAACCTTTTCCCGAATGGCACTCCAGGTAATAGGAAGGCACATATGGTCTTAGTAACTGCAACTGCCAAGTTAATTTTAGCGAAACACTGGATGGATGAGAATGTGCCCCCCCAATAATGGAATGGTACAGGGAATGTGTTTTAGCTTTGCAGTTGGAAAGACATATAGCAGCTATGCGCGGGATAGAGGCAAAGCTTTTACTGCGCACTGGTGGAGTCTTGAGGCTATTATGTCGTTATGGAAATCGCCAGGTACATAGCTGAGTAGTAGTTAATTGTGGATATAAGGTTTATAGTATAGTGCAGCCTATGGGGGGTGGGGTAGGGGTGGTAGGGGGGTTTTCTTGTATTTATCCACTTATGTGTACTTTTCTGCCCTCTGATGAACATTGTGTTGTTCTACCTTATTATGTGTACAATGTTGCATGATGTTGTACTTTCGTGTTAAAATGAATAAAGAGTTAAAATTAAAAAAAAAAGTTTCTTTACAATGTCCACATCCAAAAATTGTACATTCATATTGCAATATTTAGCTGAAAACCACAAGTTCTTGTTCAGTTTCTCCAAGAATTTAACAAACTGCCAGATGTACAGTGCCCCTGTGATACGCCATCGGTATATTGCTGATATAATGGTGCCATAGGTCTATCAGGTGGTAGTATGCATTAGTCTTTTGATAATATAAAATGTTCTTTTTCCAGTTTCCAAGGCATAAATTCACATAGTTGAGGGCAAAAGTTCCCTCACTGTGGCACACTTGTGCTACAGATATTATTTTCTTTGGAAGAGAAAAGTGTTATATGTCAGTACAAAATAAACCAGTTGCAACAAACATTCATTCTGTTCAACAGAAAAATCTGTTTCAGAGTCAAAACACATTCTTAAAGTCTCCTGGCTACTGCCATGCAGCATATTAGTATAAAGAGATTCGATATCCATTGAAACCAATAGCCATATGTCTTCCATCTCAATCTCTTCCAAAACGTTCAAGACCTCTGATATATCCCTAATATATGAGGGAAGTTTTTTTAACTAAAACCCTTATATGCTGCTTTTAAACAGTAATCCCTATATTATTTGCAGATGAGCTGTACCACTGTATGTACCTGAATTGTACCCACTTGCACTTTAACTTATAACTGTACTGTGCTTTTGTCTGCTCCCCACCCCTTTCTCCCAGGATGCATCTGGAAATAAATAATGCTGCTCAATATGCCTTCCTGGTGAAACTTTTAAGTAAATAAACATGTGCATCAAGCGTTTGTCTGTTTTCATACTATGAAAGAACTGTGTACACGTTTAACTGTTGGTCGCAAAACTGAGATACAGAGTTTCCTTTTCAGCTTTACATCATTTGCATCCTGATATTTACTCAGTTTTAGAAACTGGTAGAAAGTTTATATCTTTCAAAACAGTCCAACAAATGAATTGTAATGTCTCTGATATATTTTATTTTTGCCTTTTTGGTGTTTTGTCTTTGAAGGGGAATGTAAGTAGTGGAAAGGAAAGCTGTGTGGAAACGTATTTGTTTTTAAGGTTGTGCTGCCTGACTGACATAACCACTGTTCGACTATCAGGCACTGACATAGTCACTGTTGAATATCAGCAGCTGACGTAGACACTGTGAAATATCTATGAAGATATTCCACAGGGTGTGGTGCTACAATGCCCAGAAATGAACAACACTTGGCCGGAAAGCAGAGCACACACAAACCACAACTTATCAGGGGCACTGGTCATATAAAATAATTTATTTAAAAAAATACAATACAAAAACAAAAATATTCCACAGTGTCTATGTCAGCTTCCTGCTATTCAATAGTGGTGAAAATAACAACATTTATTGAGAGTGTTATTCCTTCAGCCCATTGTATAAATTGGGATAAATCATTCCATTAAAGATCAAATGCACACATATTTCATAAAATGATTGAATTTACTTGAATTCACATCTCTGTGTCATGATTAGTGTTTTCTGAAACTATCATGCTGTTTGGGTTTATGGTTTTCTTTAAATCAGCATCTGTTAATGTTCTGTGCAGTAACTGAAAACAGTGAAGAAAAAGTGAAGATTTTTCTGCCTGTCAGTGAGCAATGACATCATCCGTGTCCAGCTTGCTGCTTCTGCAGTTAAGTCCATGGCTGAATGAATAGGCTGATGCAGTTCTTAGTTAGAGCAGTCTGTAGAGCTAATTGTTTTTACTCAGCGTTTGTTACTAACCCATCTGGTTTGTGTTTAGAGAGATAAAATCTATCTTTCTGTTCTCATAAAAAGTTGATCATTTGGGGTCCAGTGCTGAACTGAAGTAGTATGAATGAATGTCTGTGAGAAATTACCTTGTCTGTATCACAGAGGACAGTTCTCTGTCATCAAAACTCTGCATTCTATTCTGGCTATAGAACATAGGGTTGTTTAACTGATATAAAATAAATCTACATTCTGTTCATTCATAGAAGCACTGTGTCTTTGATGTCACCTCAATAAATAGGTTCATGTGAGAACAATTTTATTTTTATGTCAGATTGACAAACATGTGTCTGCCACACTCTGTTAGTTCAGGAACACATACTGCATGAACTCATAACATTCAGTTGTTTGAGGGTTTCTGTGTGTGAAAATACATCATGTTTATGTATGACTAGAAATACTATATGGCATCCTGATGTTTCTGTCCTCTGCCTCTCAGCTGAGGCTGCTGCACCCCACTTCCCTCTGTCACCCGTCCCCACAGTCAGGGCCAATGCACTCTGTTGCCCCCTTTTCCTGTCTCTATAGACAGGGCTACTGTGTTCTGCTAAGGCCTAGAGCCACAGGACCTCTGCATCCACAGTTTGGGCTGCTGCATCATGCTGCCCAAGCCACCAAAGGTGGGGCTTTTGCACATCCTGCTACCCACTTCCATTGCACGAAATGGGCAGGGCCACTGCACCACATGCACCTATCACACAGTCAGGGCTGCTGTACCCTGATGCCCCACTGTGTCCTGCACCAAAGTCAAGGCTTCTGCACCATGCTATGCTCTGTTCCCCAACACCACTGTGCTCCGCTGCACCATAGAGCCTCTTGCCTTCATAGTTCGAGTTGCTACACCATACTGCTCCCTGCCACTAGAGTCAGATCCTTTGGTATACTGCCCAAAACTACTCGAAAAAGAAAAAAACAAAAAATACTTTCATCTTGTGTTATAGGGTGGGGAACAGAGGGTAGCAGGGTGCAACAGCCTCAACTGCTTGTGCAGAAGGCAGCAGGATGTTGCACCCTTGACGTGTGGAGAAGACAATGGGTAGTGGGTTGCAGCAGCCTCAAATGGGGGCAGGAGACAGGGGCCTTTTGGAGCAGGGGAAAGGGGGAAGCAAAGAGCTGCTGCCTCAACTGTCAGGCAGGAGACAGGGGCATCAGAATGCCATATAGTATTTCTAGTTATACACATACATGATGTGTTTTCACATAGAAACCCTCAAAGAACTGAATTTTAGGAGTTCATACAGTACATGATCCTGAAATAGCAGAGTGTAGCAGACACACGTTTGTCAATCTGACATGAAAATAACATTGCTATCACATGAACATATTTATTGAGGCTACATTAAATACACACTGCTTCAATGAATTAATGGAATGTGGATTTATTTTATATCCATTAAACAACCCTGTGTTATAAAGCCAGAACAGAATGCAGAGTTTTGATGACAGTGAACTGATATCTGTGATACAGAAACATAGAAACATAGAAGTTGATGGCAGATAAGGACCGCAAGGCCCATCCAGTCTGCCCATTTCTTTTCCTACCTTGTGACTGTGCTATTGACCTTTGCTCTGTCAATGGCTTATCTATTCATACTCATCTGTATTGCTCACTCATGCCTATCCCATGCCTGTTTGAAGCTCTGCACTGTATTCATATCCACCACTTCCTGAGGTAGGCCATTCCATGCATCCACTACCCTTTCTGAGAAAGAGAACTTCCTCACATTTCCCCTTAATCGGCCTCCCTCTAATCTCATGCTGTGTCCTCATGTCCTGCTATTTTTCTTATATTGAAACATGTTAGACTCTTTTACCTTGTTAATGCCCTTAAGGTGTTTGAATGTTTCGATCATATCACCTCTCTCACTCCTTTGCTCTAGGGTATACATATTGAGCTCCATTAATCTGTCCTCATATGTTTTCTGATGCAGTCCCTGCACCATTTTGGTTGCACTTCTCTGGACTGCCTCAATTTGGTTAATGTCCTTGTGAAGGTGTGGCCTCCAGTACTGCACACAGTACTCCAGATGTGGCCTAACCAGTGTCTTGTAAAGAGGGATTACCTCCCTCTTATGACTTGTGATACACCTTCTAATATACCCCAACATCCCTCGGCCTTTCAGGTCATCTGTGATGATGACTCCCAAGTCTCTTTCTTCCCTTGTGATTGCCAGCAACTCCCCTCCCAGCCTATAGGTGGCTTAGGGTTTCTCTTCCCTATGTGCATGATCTTGTACTTCTTTGCATTAAACTCCAGTTGCCACTCTTTTGACCATTTTGCCAGTTTTTCCAGATCTCTTCTCATTCTGCCCACCCCATCTGGATCATCTATTCTGTTGCAGATCTTGGTGTCATCTGCAAGCAGACAAACCTTACCCACCAGTCCATCTGCAATGTCACTAATGAAGATATTGAAGAGAACTGGCCCCAGGACAGATCCCTGAGGTACCCCACTTGTAACTTGCATCTTTTCTGACTGAATACCATTTACCACCACTCTCTTTTTTCTGCCTGTCAACCAGTTTGCCACCCAGTTGACCAACTTCTGACCCACCCTGAGCCTACCCAGCTTATTAATCAATCTTCTGTGCAGAACAGTATCAAAAGCTTTGTTGAAGTCAAGGTAGGTGACATCAACTGCTCCCCCTCGGTCCACTACTCTGGTTACCCAGTCAAAGAAATCTATGTGATTAGTTTGACAGGACCTTCCTGTTGTAAACCCATGCTGTCTTGGATCCTGTGCTCCTATGGATTCCAGGTGTTGTGCTGTCCTTTTCTTAAGGAGTGCATCCATAATATTGCCCACTACTGAGGTAAGACTGACCGGTCTGTAGTTCCCTGCCACCTCCCTGCTACCACTCTTGTGGAGCGGGATCACATAAGCCCTTCTCCAGTCTTTTGGGACCTCTCCTGTGCTCAGAGACTCACTAAACAGTTCTGCTAATGGCTCTGCTAGTTCCACCCTTAGCTCCTTTAGTACCCTGGAATGTATGCCATCAGGTCCCATTGCCTTGACCACTCTGAGCTTATCAAGCTCTTGCAGAATCCTTTCTTTTGTGAAGGGACTAGTGTACACCTCCCTCCCACCGCTGTGTCCTGGTGCTGAGATATGGGCCCTGCTCCACCTTCACTTCAGTAAATACTGAGCTGAAGTATCTATTTAGGATAGATGCTTTTACATGGTCCTCCTCCTCCCACACCCCCTTATCCCCTTTGATCTTAGCAATACCCCCTCTGGACTTTCTCCTTTCACTAATGTAGTAGTAGTAAAGTAGTAAATCATTTTTTTATTCAAATATGAATAATTGGATACATTCATTGAGCGTAGCTCATTTACAAGAACGTTCCAAGTACCAAATTTCAGTTAAGAATACTCAACATAAAACAATACCACCAAATCAAAAACTAAGTTACAGAAATACAACAGACAATACAAATAATCAATTCCGAAGGAAAAAAATAACAAACATATAACATATAAACATTCAAGATGTTAGACAATCATTACATAATATGCTCTTATTTAGTGCAGACATATACCATTTCCTTAATTCATTAGTGTTATGTTTAGTTTTATTACATCTGAGAACTGGGGGGGATCGATTCCATAGGCTAATACCTCTAGCAATAGCTGAAGATCTACCTACCTTTAGATTACAGTTGGGCGGGACATATTGAGTTCCAATTGAGGCCCTTAGGCTACCCTTGATCTTCCTGACCTCAAATAAATCAATGATATACCTCGGTACTTTCATATGCCAAACTTTAGTCTTAAATTGGATCAGATGTTAATCTCTTCTCACTTTGGGAGTGATCCAATCCAATTCTTTAATAAATGTATCTATAGAAAGCCGTGTCACCTTCTTTTACTGTTCATGCTAGTGTTTCCTCGGATTGGGCCTTTGCCTGCCTTACTGCCTTCCCTGCTTCCCTTAGGGAAGTTTGGTATATCTCCCTATCTTCATCCCACTGCATTCCCTTATATTTCCTGAAGGGCAGCTTTTTGGCTCTGACCTTTTATGCTACTGTTTTTGAGAACCAAAGTGGTTTCCTTCTTCTTTTGCACTTTCTTTTCTCTCTAACACAATGAGATGTTGCTTCAAGTATTGCATCCTTAATGTTTACCCACTTTGTCTGTACCCCCTCACCTGTATTTCTTTTTGCCAGTACTAGCTTAACTCTATTGGCCATCTTATCAAAGTCAGCTCCTCTGAAGTCCTATATTTTTGCCTTGGAATGGGATGATTAAGTTCTAGTGTCCAAATTGAACCATACCATGTGATGGTCACTGGCCCCCAGGTGACCTTCTACCTGAAGATCTGTGATCCTTTCCCTATTAGTCAGTACTAGATCTAGGATAGCCCTGTCTCTTGTGGGTTGTACCAGACAAGGTAATTTCTCGCAGACATCCATTGATACATACCACTTCAGTTCAGCGCTGAACCACACATGATCAACTTTTTATGAGAACAGTAAGCTAATCACTCTAAACACAAACCAGATGGGTTAGTAACAAACTCTGAGTGAAAACAATTAGCTTTGCAGACTGCTCTAACTACATAGATACATAGACAGTGTCGGCAGATAAGGGCCTATGGCCCACCCAGTCTGCCCATTTGAGCTTGTAAGTTCAGTTTATGTTTTCCTAGAAGTCTGTTGCCCCTTACCCCTGACCTCCAGAATTCCTTTATGTCTATCCCATGCATTCCTAAATCCCGTGATTGTTTCAGCCCCCACCACTTCCTCTGGCAGGGTGTTCCATTTGTCCACCACCCGTTCTGTGAAGAAATTCTTCCTCACGTTTCCTCTGAATCGTCCTCCCTCCAACTTCATCCCATGCCCTCTAGTCCTGGAACATCTTTTTCGCTTAAAAATAGTGTATTCCTGCACCCTGTTCCTCGCTGTAAGATACTTGTATGTCTCTATCATATCCCCTAGGAACTGCAACAGCTTATTCAGTCTATCAGGGACTTAACTGCTGAAGCAGCAAGCTGGTATGATGTCATTGCTTACTGACAGGGACAGAAAACAACTTCACTGTTTTTTCATTGTTTTCAGTTACTGAAGAGCACATTAACAGATGCTGATTTAAAGAAAATCACAAAACCAAACAACAGGATATTTTTAGGAAAAGGAAACACTAATCATAACACAGGGACGTGAATTCAAGCTTTTTATGAAGTGTGTGCATTTGATCTTTAAGGAGACAGCCTCGAGGCTTATCAAGCTGTTTGTGTAACTTCAGTAACACATATGTGGTTGCTCTGATAGGGCTGGAAACCTGTCAAAATTCAAACATACACTGAGAAATTATACCCCTGTGGTATGCAGACTCTATGCATCAATGTCTGCTTTAAATGCATATATAGGGTTATTTCTTAAGGGTTTGTAGACATCCTCATTTAAGAATTGTCTTGAGATCTCGGCTATATAATCACAAGTACTGGGAACAAATGCAGACCCATCTTTATCTGCAGATTTCATAGTCAATGATTTATTATTTTCCAACTCAAACAAATGTTTCCTCTCTTCTGCAGTAATGTTCACAAATGAAGTGTTTCTGGGTGTATTTTGTAAGATCTCTGAGTCCTTGAGGTGTGCTCGCTCAAGAATTCGCACAGAGGGATTGTGTGTGTGTGTGTGTGTGTGTGGGTTAAATGTTGATTGTGTCCAAAATTCACTCACTTTCACATGTCTCTATAATATCAGACTGTATACTTGTTTCAGCACTGGGAGTTATGTCCACAGGAACATTGTTAGAGATGTCCTGAACACTCACGTCAATGTCCTGGCCCATTCTTGGTCAATTATGAAAAAAGTTCAAGTTTAGTTTTCTGCTTAGTTTTTTTTTCAAAGCAGCAAATAAGTCAAATGGGTTCAAACCATTGGTGGGGACAAAGCGTAATCCCTTGTTCAAAATGTGTATTTCTGGGGTGGATTACTGTAACTCCTGTGAAGACAAATTAATCACATTTATTTCTTGTTTCCTTACTGTTTCCTGTTCCTTTTGCTCTGTGGCCCTCCTTGACTTGTTCACCACCATCTTCCCACTCCATTTCCTGCTTGTTCACCTGTGAGTATCACTCTCCTCATACTGCACCAGGATGCGGAACCTGTGTATAACTGATTTCCTCTAAAAACTCTTCTGTTGAATCTGACCTAGACTCACTTGTAGAGGTAATTTTTGTTTTTATTTTTGAGGATAGATTGTGGGCTTGAAAATCTTCTAAACCTCCCCCATGTTCTTCCTGTTTCTTCCAGGTAAAAAGCCACGCCTCCTGAGGAAGGGTTTGTAACCCAAAGCACCGAGGCAAGGCATGTTTGTTCTAACACTGTTTGGCAACTTCACAAATAAATATATCTTGCAGTTAGAGAATTCCATGGATTGCGGCTCTCTGTGAATGTATGAAGCTGCGTGGATGCACTAAATTATTCGTGAGGCACCTATTTGATGCTATATATCTGAAGTACTAGTTTATGCGCAGCTTTTTTTGTTTTCACTTGTAATGTCTTTGGGCTTGCTCCCCATTGCTGCGCAGACTCGATTTGTTACCACTGGCTCACTGAGTAACTGTTTGTAATCACTTCTGACCCACCCTGAGCCTACCCAGCTTATTTATCAATCTTCTATGTGGAACAGTGTCAAAAGCTTTGCTGAAGTCAAGGTAGGCAACATCAACTGCTCCCCCTTGGTCCACCACTCTGGTTACCCAGTCAAAGAAATATATGAGATTAGTTGACAGGACCTTCCTTTTGTAAACCCATGCTGTCTTGGATCATGTGCCCCTATGGATTCCAGGTGTTGCACTATCCTTTCCTTAAGGAGTGCCTCCATAATCTTGCCCACTACTGAGGTAAGACTGACCGGTCTGTAGTTCCCCGCCTCCTCCCTGCTACCACTCTTGTGGAGCGGGATCACATGAGCCTTCTCCAGTCTTCTGGGACCTCTCCTGTGCTCAGAGACTCACTAAACAATTCTGCTAATGGCTCTGCTAGTTCCTCCTTTAGCTCCTTAGTACCCTGGGATGTATGCCATCAGGTCCCATTGCCTTATCCACCTGAGCTTAGCAAGCTCTTGTAGGACCCTTTCTTTGTGAAGGGAGTAGTGCTCACCTCCTCCCTCCTGTGTCCATGATGCTGAGCTGTGGGCCCTGCCCTACCTTTCTTCAGTAAATACTGAGCAAAAGTATCTATTTAGGATAGATGCCTTTACAGGGTCCTCCTCCTCACAAGCTCCCTTTTCTCCGTTAAGCTTAGCAATACCCCCTCTGAACTTTCTCCTTTCACTAATGTATCTATAGAAAGTCTTGTCACCTTCTTTTACTGTTCGTGCTAGTGTTTCCTCAGTTTGGGACTTTGCCTGCCTTACCTGCTTCCCTTAGGGCAGTTTGGTATGCCTCCTATTTTCATCCCGCTGTGTTCCCTTATATTTCCTGAAGGCCAGACTTTTGGCTCTGACCTTTTCTGCTCTGTATTTGAGAACCAAAGTGGTTTCCTTCTTCTTTTGCACTTCCTTTTCTGTCTAACTAATGGGATGTTGCTTCAAGTATTGCATCCTTAATGCTTGCCCACTTTGCCTGTACCCCTCACCTGTGTTTCTTTTGCCAGGCTACCTTAACTCTGTTGGCCATCTTATCAAAGTCAGCTCCTCTGAAGTCCCATATTTTTGCCTTGGAATGGGATGATTTAGATGTAGTAGCCAAATTGAACCATACCATGATGGTCACTGGCTCCCAGGTGACCTTCTACCTGGAGATCTGTGATCCCTTCTTTGTTAGTCAGTACTAGATCTAGGATAGCCTCTGTCTCTTGTGGGTTGCTGTACCAGTTGTTTGAGGCCCTCCCCCTGCAGGGAATCCACTATGTGTCTAGTTCTGGCAGATGTTCCTGCTGGTATTGACCAATCTGTATCCGGCATGTTGAAGTCTCCCATTATCAGAACCTCCCCTTTAGCTGTCATGTTTTGTATATCTTCTAACAGTAATGTGTCTATGTCCTCCCCCTGGTCTGGGGGCCTGTAGACAACCCCAGTTTTTATGGCTGTCCCATTTCCTGTTTCCAGGGTGACCCACAGTTCTTCTGGCTCCTTATGTGTATTCTGAATTTCTGTAGCTTTGATATTTTCATTAACATACAGGGCCACTCCTCCCCCTTTTGCACCTCGGTCTCTTCTGAACAATACATAGCCAGGTACTGAAGTCTCCCAAGTGTGGTTACTGGTAAACCACATCTCACTAATTGCTACTATGTCCAGTTTAGCCTCTGACATTATTGCCTGCAGGTCTGGGATCTTATTTCCCAGGCTGTGAGCATTTGTGTACATGATTTTCCATTGGCCAGATTTTGGTGTGTTAGTTGTTGGGTGAAGTTTGGCATTACCCCTGTGCGTCGTATGTGGAGACAAACCTTTTTTCTTACCTGGTGATGCAAATGAACGGCAAACATGCTGAATTCCTGTTTGACCACTAGCTGAGGGGGGAGGGATGTTCTTCCCATTCGACGTATGGGGTGCTGCACCCCTCTCCCCATTTGCTAGTTTAAATATTCTGCAAAGATGTCAAACTTCTGCCCCAATGCACTGATTCTCTTTAGCCAGATGCAGTCCATCAAATTTAAAGAACTTTTGCTCCCAGAACTGTTGCCAGTTCCCTACAAATCTGTGTCCTTTTCCTGGCACCAGCCCTTGAGCCACATGTTTAGCTCCCTCTCTCCCTTCTCTGACCTTCCGTCCATCTGCTCCCTCTCCCAGACTGGAAGGATCTCAGAGAAGGAGATGCCAGATGAAATAGATGATAGTTTGTCACCCAGCCTAGTCAGGTGTTCCTTGGTCTCCACAACTGACCGCTGGCAGATCATTAGTCCCTATGTGTACTAAGACATCAATGTTTTCTCCTGCTTTGTGAACAATTTTAGCAATGCGGTCAGTGTCTCTCCATGCTGATGTACCTGGAGACATCTGACCATCACCCTGGCTGGAGATGGGTATCAATTCCCCAAATCATGGAGTCTCCTATGATCAGAAGTTTTTTGGATTTCCTTTGTGCTTGTTTTGTTTTGGTTCCTGATTTGGGTGAGTTTTGTTGTGCTAGCTCCTGTGCCGCAGTGTCCTGCTCTGTAGTGTCTTCTGCCTCTTTATTTGATTTCAGAGATAGAGGCAGATACCTGTTTGTAGTGTTTATATGGTTTTTGGAGGTAATGTGTTGGAGAGCCAACCTCCTGGACCAACTACCCTCTTCGGTCGAGGTTTTTCTGTTGTATGCTGAGGAAATGGTGGGTGGTTCTTATAATTTATTTCCTCTTCAATATGAAATTTGAGGCGTGCAATCTCTGCCCATGCTGCCCGGAGCTGAGCCCTAAGATCTCCAAAGGCCCAACATGTAGGACAGTGTCCTAAATCCTGTAAGACTGTCCTTCTGAAAATTGTTCCACAGTACCTGCAGTTAATGAAATCCATTCCAAATAAGTTGCTGGGTTTGTAACCTAGTCAGAGTAATTAGAAGAAAAAAAAAAGGAAAAAAATGTAAGTAATGGTTTAATTGTGCTTTGTTTAACTTGTTATAACAAGTTAAATTACTAGTGCCCCTGTAAATGAGATCACCTTGTGGAGGCCCCACTGATCTGCCCTTCCTGCTCTGCCACAGGAAATGTCACAACTGTGGTACTCTATAAAGGACTGTAGTGTGGGTGGTTGGGGATGGGGTTGGGTGGCTGGGCCCTTCCCCTGCCTAAAAAGAAGAACCACGGACGAAAGAACAAGGAGGTAAGAGCAGAAACAATCAGTCAACAACAAATGCAGTAACCCTGAAAGCTTATCCTAATGTTAGATAAAACTGTAAAACCTGTAAAGCACCACCTGTAATAATTTCAGAGAAGATATACGCTGTAAGAAACACTTTGCTCCAGAGAAAAATAAAGCAGATAGAGTACTTGATTCCACACCCATTTTGTAAGCATCTAAATCCATTTTGAAACAGAGGGTGATGTTGTTTAAAGGTATTTTTTTCACCTAATGTGTATAACAGCAACATTGCCGCCTTTGAAAAAACAGTAAATCAACAAATAAATACACTACTAGAGCGGGATACAAAGGTTACAAAATATAATTTAAATAAACAAGAGAATAAAGCACTTAAGCAGCTGATTGAACTTAAAGAAATAGTAGTTAAGTCTGCAGACAAGGCCGGCAATGTTGTTGTTATGGGAAAAGAAAAGTATAAAAAGATGGTGATGGATTTGTTAAATGATAATAACTATGAAATGTTAAATATGAATCCAAGTATGTAATACAAAAAAGAAATGCTGAAAATGCTAGAGGATGCTTCTAAAAGAGGGGACATCATGGAAAATAAGTTCTAATTTGTTTGGTCTGAAAATCCTAAGATTTCTAGTTTCAGTGCTTTGCCAAAGGGCCACAAGGGCCTTAATAATCCCCTGGGAAGAACCATAGTTTCAGGGATTATTTCTTTAGCAGAGAAGCTAGGACAATATGCAGATTTCTATCTGCAGTAATGTATTCCAGAAGTTGAGTCATTTCTTAAAGATACAAATGATGTCCTGCTGAAGATAAAAGACTTCAAATGGCAGGCAGATTTTTTGTTGGCATCAGTAGATGTGAATTCTCTCTTCGCATCCATAAAACATGAAAAAGCAATACAGGCATGCAAATATTATCTAGAGGATCATAAGGAGAGAGAACAAATGCTGGTTGAATTCATATTGAATAGCCTAGAATTTATTCTCACTCATAACTTTTTTGAATTTGATAAGAATTTTTTCCTGCAAAAATGTGGAACAGCTATGGGTGCCAGTATGGCACCCAGTTACATTAATTTGTTCTTGGGCCGTTGGGAACATGTGTGGGTTAGTAATGTGAACAACAATCCATTTTTTAATAATATTAAAGGATGGTACAAATTTGTGGATGATATACTGTGCATATGGCAGGAGACTAAGGATACTTTTGAAGATTTTGTTCAGTGGCTACATGAGAATGAGTTTAATTTGTCATTTAGCTAGTTGATTAGTCCACCTGAGATTAATTTTCTGGACTTAACTATCTATGTGTCACAAACTGGAAATAAGTTGGAAACAAAGTGCCACAGAAAACTAACAGCTACTAACACACTGCTATGTTATGACAGTGCGCATTCCACAACTCTGAATAACTCTATATCCTAAGGACAGTTTTTAAGATTATGGAGGAATTGCAGCAATAAACAAGACTTTGAACAACAGTCTAAAGAGCTAGGGTGTAGATTTCTAAATAGAGGATATGATCATAATATACTACGGAATTCTAAAGAAAGAACAATGAGACAGGATATGGAGTTGTTACTAAAAGTGAAAGAGAAAGACCAATTAAATGATATTAATAGGGTTATTACATTTTCTACAGAATATGATCACATTGCTGGCACAATTAGAAATGTGCTGTTTAGGAACTGGTCCATCCTACAATCTGATTATACTGTATCATTGGCAGTGGGATCTAAACCCAGAGTAACATTTAGGAAAGCAAAACATCTGTGTGATATCTCATTGTCTCCTAGCAGACGCCTGTAGTCATCAGTAAATGACACTGGTGTGTCCTGAGGACGTCTGCAGAAGTCGGCTACTGACTCCCAGTGTGCCCTTGCAACGTCTGGAGAAGTCACTTACATATTTTAATATATAGTGTAACAGAATATAATATATATTTGACTGCATAGCACCGTTGGAAAGGTAATTTTATGCTGAACAACTTTGTCACTGATATTTTGTGCATATCATGTATACTTTAGGAGTTATTTGCATTTGTTTATGGTATGGTGTGTATGGCTTATGTTGCCTCTTTTAGTGAAAAAAATATTTTTTTTGCTGTTTCAACCAGCTTAAAAAAAAGCTAAATTACATATTATATTTGCATACCATCACTGGGAAGGTAATTTTATGCTGAACAACTTTACCACTGATATTTTGTGTATATCATGTATACTTTAGGAGTTATTCACATTTGTTTATGGTATGGTGTGTATGGCTGACATGTTTTCCATCAAGATTCACCTAAGCAGCTTGAATAAAATTCACTTTTTTGGCACTTCAGCAGGTATAAAATAAAAACCTTATTGATTACAACTGGTTGAATAGCACCATTGGAAAGGCATTTTGTGCTCATCAACTTTCATGCTGTTACTTTGTGTGTATCATGTATACTTTTGGAGTTATACGCATTTGTTTATGATATGGTGTGTGTGGTTGAGATTCATCACTCAAATCTCACCAAAGCACCTTGACTAAAATGGGGAAAAATTAAGTTTTATAGTAAAAAGATATCTTTTTTTAACAAATATAATATTAAAACACCATCTAATGTCTGTATGCTTAATTTGGTGTTGATATTGTACATATTTTCCAACAAAAAATGGCTTATGTTGCCCTTTTTTAGTGAAAACAATATTTAGTTTGCTCTTTCGACCAGCATAGAAAAAAAACAAAATTACTTATTATTACATGCATGCCACCATTGGAAAGGCAATTCTGTGCTGAATAACTCTGCCACTCATACTTTGTGTCTAGCATGTACAGTTATTGAGCTATTAGCATTTGTTTGCGACATGCTGACTATGGCTTGATTTTGCTTAGAAAGGCCCAGGATTCACTGTTAAAAGTATACAGGTGATTCAGGAGGCAAGTGGTGTAATCTCAGAGTGAGCCTGTGGAGGCAATGAGATATGTTAGCACACAGTAGGTTTCAAGAACAAAAAGAAACAGGTAGAGGATGGTTTCCAACAAAACCTAAAGGTTTCTTTAAATGCACAAAATGTAATGTCTGTAAATATTCTGAGACTACTAAAGAATTTAAGCATCCCAGATTATCAGACTTTCATGTTGAAATTAGACAGTTAGTCACTTGTGACACTCCCTTCTGTGTCTATGCTCTCTGGTGCACATGTGGTCTCACATATGCAGGATGTGCTGTGCGTCCACTGAAACAAAGAATACAGGAGCATGTTAGATCCATTGTAAATGGGAGATCAGACACCCCAGTAGGTACCCACTTTGCTAGTCAACATGATTATGACCTCAATTAAATGAAGTCTGTGGGCCTGGAACATGTATATCATCCAAAGTATGGGGGTAGTAGAAAAGATATATTACTACAAAAAGAAAGGTTTTGGCTCTACACACTTAAGACAGTCGGACCTTCAGGTTTAAATTACTGGCCGATGAAACCCCATCTGTGAAGGGAAGTTATTTGGAGATGGATGTTATGTAAATATATTTTGACCTTTTGCAAGGAGGGTGATCTCCTTGGTTCCTGGTATTGGATCGTTATTATTGAGGATATTCATTTCACTCTAATTCTGAGAACTTTTAACAAAGTTAAGGGTTTACCTATTTAATTGAATATTGAAAAAATATCTTTGCGATTAGGAACTTATAACTTCAAATATTTGCTTCTTTCTTCATTTTTCTAGATTTTCACACAGTTAGAGAAACTCTGAAGCAATGGTGTGATAGACTTATGAAAGTTGGCATGAAGCATTGATCCATCTTAAACTTTAGCTTTAAGATTGAACAATGTGAACACTTTTTATTATTCCTATAACCCTTTCCCTTCCCTCCACCTCTTTCCCTCTCCTTCTTCCCAACCCCTTTTTCCTTTTTCCACCCCACCCTCCAATTACCCTTACCCCTTCCTTCTTTCCTCCTTTCCTTTTCCTTCCCTTTCCTCATTTTTTCCTTTTATTATTTTCCCTCTCCCATGTCCTCCTCCTTTCTTCCTCCTCCCTTACCCTTTGCCCCTCCTTTCACCCTTACTCCCTACCCTCTTCACACAACCACCCTTCCTCTCCCGTTTTAAACCCCATTCTTCCCCTCCACCCACCCCACTTTCTCAGGTCCTTTCTATCTCTTTATCTTTTACTTCTCCTTTTCTTTTCCTTATTTCTCCTTAGATGTTATATTTGTAAAATAAAATATTTAGCCCTGTGTCATCCTTTGGTTTTGTGCACTGTGCCATGGCTACAAACAGTCTGAATTTATTTCAACTCCTTTTTCTTCCTTATTCGTTTGTTTCCTGAGATTATTCCAACTCTGAAATTTGTAACAATTGCATCTGAATAATTAATAATAAAAATGAGCTCATTATTAAATGGATCTAAATAAGAAAGGTGCATGTTACATAATGCTAAAGATAGAGGATGTTGAATGAAAATACATATGAAACGATATATGAATTTGTTTTGAACTGTCATAAACAGATGTATTAATAGAGAATATGAAGCTAAGTATTTTACTGTACATTAGCTATTGTTTGATGCTTTTAATAATTACACCTTTTGTAATTAGCATGCACAACGTTTTTATATAATTTAATATGTAACAGGTGATTTGAGCATTATGTATATATAAAGGCACTCTTGTTCTCACAAAGCCATGCCTCCTGAGGAAGGGTTTGTAACCCGAAGCGCCTAGGCGAGGCACATTTGTTGTAATGCTATTTGGCAACTTCATAAATAAATATATCTTGCAATAAGAGAATTCCATGGATTGTGGCTCTCTGTGAATGTATGAAGTTGCGTGGATGCACTAGATTATTCGTGAGGCACCTATTTGAGGCTATATATTTGAAGTACTAGTTTATGCGCAGCTTGTTTTGTTTTCACTTGTAATGTCTTTGGGCTTGCTCCCCATTGCTGCACAGACCTGATTTGTTGTTGCTGGCTCACTGAGCAACTGTTTGTAATCACCAGAGGCTGCTTAAGGGACCTTGGTATCAGCCCAAAACCCTGTAGATAGTGGTACATTTGAAACCTAAGTTTACTGGGATATAGAGAGTGTGACCAACATACAATAAGGATTGAGTGTAACAACATTTCTTTTATATATTATTATATGTTAATTATGATTTGAGCAATTCTTAATTTTGATTTTGTCATTTTATGGTTGTGGCCAAATCAATTTATTGCAGTGTTCTGGACCCTGATAAGTACATAGTTTTGAAGAATTGTTTCTCATGTGTTGTTTGTCTGTAATGTCTTTTTTGTGTTTGCTTGTGTGCATGTGCAAGAAACATTATGTGGCAGCTTAGGAGAGAAGTGGGTTGTGGAGCTGCGGAAATGTGGCAGCCAATGCCAGCACTGCATTTGTGGGCTTGGCATTGTGCACCTATGCAGGCCCAGTGTCCTGATGACACTGGTTCTGTAGAAGTGCCAGTAACTTGAAATGATTTGGCTGCTACAATGTGGGGCCGCCTCATCATTGCAGCATCAGCAATTCCGCTGCAATGAGGGAGCGACCCATCATTGCAAGGCAGTACCTTGCCTGGTGTAACAACCGCTGCCTCACAGTCCCATGTAATCCAATGGGGGTGCCCAATCCTCCTGTCAGCATGCCAATGACCCAATTCATTTGCTGATGGGGAGCCCACTTCCCATCAGTATAAAGTTCCCCCCAATTCGTTGTGTGCCGAGGGGGTGCCCAATCCCCCTCAGCATCATACTCCCCCAAACAGTCTTTATTTGCTGATGGGGGCCCAATCTCCATCAGCTTAAGTCCTCCCCTCCCCAAAACAAAGGCGGCATACTGGGAGCCCACCCCAGTGTGCACAAATGAAGCCTGAAAAAAAAAAAACCTTCCTGTGACGTCCTTTTTATTACTGTATTTTTGTCTCTGAAATAAAGAAAATGGTCTCACACAGTCTGTCATGCCCCCTCCCACAACTCGTGCCCACCCTCTGTGCACCCCACCTCCCCCTCACCTCATACTTACCTCCGGAGCCTGGTGCAATGATCTTCGGTGGACTGGGAATACGTCTGCTCTCTTCAAAGTCGACCACGAATTGAAGAAATGTCGATAAGCTGTATAATGGCATGAATAGTTTTTTTTCAATTTTTGTGAATATCTCTGCCATTTTTTGGACTTTTGCCACCAAATTTTCAACATGGGGTTATTGGGACCCCTACTCATGAATACAGTCACTGTCATGGCATTATTTGGCCCCAAAAGGTGATTTTGCAGTCACTGCATGGAATCACCTTTTGGGACCGATTAATGAAAAGACAGTGCCACTGATCATGAGGTGGGCTCTCAAAAAGTCTGTGTTGCAAATTTGGTGAAAAAAACAAAAAAAAAATACTGTTTTACAAATGTGCATTGCGCAGTTTCCATGCTCCCCCATAACTTCGTAAATTTGTAATATTTTCACTCCAGATTTCCACCAGTGGCATTTTTTCAGACCTCCTTATGAACATTACAGCTGTCATTTTTCACATCATGGCCAAAATGTGTTTTCACACTTCCTGTGCAGAATAACGTGGTCACTGCAGGAAATCAGTGTTCAGGTCACATTATGAAAATCAGAGTGACACTGTTCATGAGCAGAGGTCCTGAAATGCCTATGTTGACAATTTGGTGATGAAAGTCCATAAAATGACTGTGTTACGCAGTTTCCACACACCCTCATAGCTTAGTAAATTTTTAATATTTTCACTCCAGATTTTCATCATTGGCATTTTTCCACACCTCCTTATGAGCAGTGCAGCTGTCATTTTTCACATCCTGGCCGAAATGTGTTTTTGCACTTCAGGCGCAGGATAGCACGGTCACTGTGGGAAATATGTGTTTGGGGACAGATTAAGAAAATCACAGTGACTCTGTTCATGAGCAGAGGTCCTAAAAGCCTATCTTGAAAATTTGGTGACAAACGTCCATAAAATGATTGAGTTACAAGCGTGTGTTGTGCAGTTTCCATGCACCCTCGTAATTTGGCAAATTTGTAGTATTTTCACTTCAGATTTTCAACACTGGCATTTTTTCACTCCTCCTTATGAACAATACAACTGTCATTTTTCATATCCTGCCTGAAATATGCATTTACACATCTGGAACAGAATAGCACGGTCTCTGTGGGAAGTTAGTGTTCTGGACAGATTAAGAAAAGCATAGTGACAATGTTCATGAGTAGAGGTCACAAAATGCCCTATGTTGAAAATTTGGTGAAATAATTCAACTAAATGACTGTGTTACTCATATGCGATGTGCAGTTTCCATGTACACTCGGAAGTTCAAGCATTTTTAATATTTTCACTGCAGATTTTCAACATAACAATCTCTTCACACCTCCCTATGAGTGGTACAGCTGTCATTCTTCATATCCTACCCGATCTGTGTTTTCTTACATTTGGCACAGAATGGCACAGTTGCTGTGGGAATTCAAAGTTCAGGACACATTAACAAAATCACAGTGCTATTGTTTATGAGAAGAGGTCCCAAATGCTTTCATGAGGTGTAGGTCACAAACTGGCCATGTTGAAAATTTGTAGTGTAAATACCAACAAACGCCCAAGGTGTTAGGATTTCTAACCATAACATCCCACCCTATGCAGACTGGCAGGCATCAGGGGTGTGCCTTTGGACTACCGACTGTAATGTTCATGCCATTCCAGCCCCATCCCCCCACCCTGCAGTCAGTGACAGGCATCAAGGTGTGCCTTGGACTCACGGTAGTAAGTGCGGCAAACACCAACATAGAGGTGTCGATAGGGAGAAGGGCAGGGGTAAATGAAGAAAGTGACAAAGGCAAGAAGGACAGGGATGGGGCAAAAGGGAGTAAGGCCATCAGGAAATGGAGGGTAATGAGTACCAATGCCCGTAGTCTGGGCAACAAGCTCCCTGAGCTGATGGCCTTAATGGAAGAGGGATGCCTGATATCGAGCAGTCACAGAAACATGGTCACAGAGAACCATGACTGGGATGTTAACATACCAGGGTACATAACCTACAGGAGAGACAGGCAGGAGAAGAGGGGAGGAGTAGCTCTCTATGTAAAGGAAGGGATAAAAGCAACTGAACAAAAGAGTAAACAGGGAGGAGAGGAGGCACTGTAGGTCACCTTGGAGACTGGAAAGGGCACCACAGTCCGCACAGGGGTTGTGTACAGACCCCCACGTCAGGGGGAAGGAATGGACAAGGATATAGAAGGCATTCTTAGAATGGCAGAGAAAGGGGAGATACTGTTGATGGGAGACCTGAATATGCCAGATGTTAACTGGAGCACATTTGCTGCAGCCACATCCAAGAGCAGGGCCATTCTTGATGCCCTACAGGTGGCAGGCATTAGACAGCTAGTTTCGAACCCACTCGTGAGGGAGCAATCTTAGACCTCGTGCTCTCAAGCGGGGCAGTGAGAGGATCTCAGATCTAGAAGTGGGTTGCCATCTGGGGACAAGTGACCATCAAACAGTGTGGTTCACGTTAAACTCAGCTACAGAGTCAAGCCTTCACAAAAGTGAGGGTACTGGACTTTAGGAGGGCTGACTTTAGCAAGATGGAGAGTGCCTCAGAAAAGCACTAGCAAACAGGCTAGAAGGAGGTGGAGCAGCAATGGGGAATTATCAAAACTGCCATCACAGAGGCAACAAGCCTTTGTGTGAAGCAAATGAACAAATCAAAATGAAAGAAAAGCCACTATGGTTCTCAAAAGAGGTGGCTGTGAAAGTCAGGAAGAAAAGATAGCATTCCGGAAGTATAAGGGAACACAGAAGGAGCAGGACAGAGAGCTGTACCAGTTAAGGCAGAAGGAAGCAGGGAGGAAGTCAGAATAGCAAATGCCCAAACTGAGGAAAGATAGCCAACTCAGTTAAGAAGGGATAAAACCTTTATAGGTACATCAGCAGCGAGAAAGACAAAGGGAGGGATAGTGAGGCTGAATAGAATGAACAGTGGTGGGCAGAGGGGACAGTGAAAAGCAGGAATACTGAAAAATATTTCTGCTCAGTATTCACAAAGAGGAGGGGAAGTGCCTAATCCAATTAACAGAAGCACTCTTGATAGGGGGTCAATCCCAGTCCTTTCACAGAAGAAAGGGTTCTGCAAGAACTCCTAAAACTGAAGGTGGACAAAGCAATGGGTCCTGATGGAATTCACCCAGAATTCTAAAAGAATTAAGGAGGAACTAGTGAAACCACTGGCTACTCTATTTAATAAATCATGGAGGATGGGTGGTACCCGAGGACTGGAAGAAGGCGGATGTGATTCCCCTTAACAAAAGTGGGTCCAAGACAGAGGCAGGAAACTACAGACCTGTCAGTCTGACCTCTGTGGTAGGGAAAGTGATGGAGTCACTTGAAGGAAAGAATAGTCGAGTACCTAGAGGCCAGTGGAGCACAGGACCCAAGGCAGCATGGGTTCACAGCGGGAAGGTCATGTCAGACGAATCTAATAGATTTCTTTGACTGGGTGACCAAAGTAGTAGACCAGGGAGGGGCTGTGGACATGGCCTACCTAGACTTTAGCAAGGCATTTGACACAGTCCCACACAAAAGATCAATAGTCAAATTAACCAGCCTGGGAATGGGACCCAGGGTGGTAGCCTGGGTAAAACATTGGCTGGACAACAGGACACAGAAGGTAATTGTAAATGGAGTCCATTCTGAAGAAAGGGGGGTTACTAGTGGGGTACCGCAGGGTTCAGTATTGGGTCCAGTCCTTTTAATGTCTTCATCAGTGACATTGCAGAGGACTGGAAGGAAAAGTATGCCTTTTGCAGATGACACAAAAATCTGCAACAGGGTTGATACACAAGGAGGCGGAAAGGATGAAAAGGGACTTGGCAAGGTTGGAGGAATGGTCAGAAGTATGGCAGCTAGGATTCAATGCAAAGAAGTGCAAAATAATGCACCTGGGAAACAAGAACCCAGGGAAGAATACACAATGGGTGGGAGGTAGTAACAACAAAAAGGAAAGGGACCTGGGGTAATCATATCAGATGACCTTAAGGTTAGCAAGCAATGTGGAAGGCAGGGAGGGCTGGGGTATACTGGGATGTAAGGGAGAGGCATCAACAGCAGAAAACAGGAAGTTGTTATCCCTCTGTACAGACAGTTGGTGAGACCCCATCTGGAGTACTGTGTCCAGTTCTGAGACCCCATCTCCGCAAGGACATAGACAGGATAGAGGCAGTCAGAGGAGGGCAATTAAAATGGTGCAGGGTCTGCAAGATAAGCCGTTGAGGAGAGACTAAAGGAGCTTAATATGTATACCCTTGAGGAAAGAAGGGAGAGGGGGGACATGATAGAAACTTTTAAGTACCTCAGTGGAATCAACAAAGTCCAAGAGGGTAGCATTTTTCAGAAAAAGAGATTTGCCAGAACAAGGGGACACAATTTAAAGATAGAAGGAGGGCAGTTCAGGGGCAATGTGAGGAAGTATTATTTCACAGAGAGGGTAGTGGATGCATTGAACAGCCTTCCTGAGGAGGTTGTGGGGTCTAAAACTGTGGGAGAATTCAAGAATGCATGGGACAGACATAAGGCAATCTTGTGGGGGTAGGAAGAAATAGGCTGTTGGTTAACTAGGATCTGCAGCCTATCCTGTAGGTAGGGAAATGGGCAGACTAGATGGGCCTAGCGGTCCTTATTTGCTGTCAAAGTCTATGTTTCTATGTTTCTATGTTTTCAGCCCCAGAGTTCACCCCATTCTCCTATACTGCACCCATTTCAGCATATGTCCTTCTGGAATGGGGTGACTGTAAACCCGAACACCCCAAGGCACACCTCAACGCTTATTGGTATCTGCAGGATAGGATGAGGTGAAATGGCATGAACATTATGGGTGATGACCCAAACGCATACCCCAATGCCTGTCCCTCTGTGCAGGGTGGAGGTGGGGTGGTGAGAAGTTCAACACTTCACTTTCCTATTCTGCATCTGTCTAATTCCTGCATTCCCAATGCTAATACCAGCAAGCAAACATTCAGCATTGGCAAATGCTTGTTTTTTATTGCTGTCTGAAGTTTAAAAAATTAATAAAAAGATTATGCAAAAAAAAAAGTGTGCCTGTTTGTTGATGATGCAAAGCTTTGTGGGAGGGTGGTCATGGAGGAGGGAAGACAGGAACTAAGGGAAGACCTGGCTAGGTTAGAGAAGTTGTCAGGCATTTTTGCAACTAGGGTTCAATGCTTAACAGTGCAGTTATGGTCTTTGGATCAAAGAACTCAGGGATCAAATACTAGTTGGGTGGTGTGCAGGTCACCAAGTCAGAGGAAGAAAAGGACCTAGGAGTTATCATCAAGAGTGACCTGAAGCACTTGGCACACTGCAGGAGAGCAGCAGCAGCAAAAGCAAATCAGATTCTGGGCTACATAGCCTGGGGGATCACCTGCAGGAAGGTGAAGGTCATACTACTACTGTACAGGTCACTGGTAAGACTGCATCTAGAGTACAGTGTGCAACATTGGTGCCCTTACCTTAAGAAGGATATCAACCTGCTGGAGACAGTCCAGAGAAGTGTGACCAAGATGATCAAGGATCAGCAGGGCAACACCTACGAACAGAGTCTCAAAAGGCTTAATATGTATTCCCTTGAGGACAGAAGGGAAAGGGGGATATGCTCAAGACCTTCAAATACCTTAAAGATACAACAGTAATAGGGCAAACAAGGAGGGCCTTTTCAATCTTACTGAGAACAAGTCCACTATGGGACATAGCCTAAAGCTGGTAGGGGGAAGATTTAAGACAGATGAGGAGGCACTTTTTCATCTAGATAGTGGAGGCCAAGTGGAACAAGTTGCCAGAGCTCACACATGCCAACATTTACAATTACATATTACAAAATATAAACAGCAGGGTTATGTTCTCTTTAAGGTAGCAACAGTCTATCACTCTCATGGGCCATAAATTACTTATTGTATTAATAAAAAGTGTTGTTGACTTAGTCACACTGTGCACACATTTTATTAATCTTTCTAAAGAGTTGTTTAATGTTGCTCACATTTTTTTTCATATTTCATAAATGCCAAGATCTAATAAGCATTTTACTTAGATTTATTAGATATTATAGATACTTATTAAATTTTCCTGACTTTTACTTAGATTTATTAAAAATGTTAGATATTAATAATATTTTCTTGACTTTTAAATGTAGCACTGTACTAAGAGTTTATTTTGGTGCTCAGATGTTATGCATCTATTTTCAGATTTATTAAACATTCAGCTTTAATAAATACTCATTAAGAAACACCATGTTTTGTACTGTACATGTGGTACAGTACAGTATGTGTTTGTAACTATCCTTTTATTATATTATTCCCAGTGTTTTATTTAAAAAAAGGGTGTGTAAAATATATATATTTTTTGTGTACAATGCACCACATAAACTTGCTGGAAGTAAAATGAAATCCCATGTCATGTGTTCTAACCAAAATAACCAACAAATCATTGTGAGAAAGAAATAATGTGATCTACTGAGGCTTGATCCAAGGCCTCCAGATTATCATCACAGTGTTCTAATCATTGAGCTACAGGCTTATATGGTTGGACTTGGGATTCCAGAAACTATTGCAATAACATGCTCAACAGAATTTTGTATAATTAAAGATACATTAATATGTCACTATGTCTCTGAACCCATGCAGAACAAGAAAACTCTGAATCAGTTTGTGAACAGCAAACTGAAGCATTTTACAAGTACTGTCTTTTGCATTAATAACAAGCCTTTGTCAATGCTGAATGTTTGTTTGCTGGTATTGGCATAGGTAGTGCAGGAGTTAGAGAGATGCATAATAGGAATAGCAGTGAAGTATTGAAGTAATGCCAACCCCCACTCCCACCCTGCACAGACTGACAGGCATTGAGGGTGTGCCTTTGGGTCATCGGCCATAACACTCATGTCATTGCACCTCATTCCACCCTTCAGACACCGACAGTTGTCACAGTGTGCCTTGAGGTCTTTGGCCCTTATGCTCATCCTATTCCATAAGGAAATAAGCTGAGATGGGTGCAGTATAGCAGAATGGGGTGAACATTGGGCCAAAGATCCCAAGGCACACCTCAATGCCTGTCAGTGGCTACAGGGTGGGGTTGGGGGTGGGAGTGGAATGGTGTGAGCATTACAGCCGATGACCCCAAGTCACACCTCTGATGCCTGTCAGTCTGTACAGGGTGGGTGTTACAGTTAGAAACCCTAATGCCCCAGGTATTTGTTGGTATTTTTGCATCAAATTTTCAACATGGGCTTTTTGGGATCCCACCTCATGAACATTGTGCCATTCGGTGCCACAGGTGCAAAAACACTTTTCAGGCAGGATGTGAAAAATGACAACTGTACTGTTCATGAAGAAGTGTGAAGAAATGGCAATGTTGAAAATCTCAAGTGAAAATCTAAAAAAGTAGTGAAGTTACGAGTGTGTGTAGAAACTGTGCAACGCATGCTCATAACACAGTCATTTTTATGTTTGCTTGCGCGCATGCACAAGGAACGTTTTGGGAGAGTAGCACACTTTGGAGGTGTGCCTCTCCCTTGCAATCCACTGCTCAGTTGAGCAGGTGTGGCGGTCCTGCACCAATGGGTGTGGGAGCTGTGTATGACAGCGGTGTTCTTCGCTTCAAAGAAAACCACCACTGTCATACAGAGCACCGCGTCATGCCACCCCCCCGTGTCACGTGGCCCCCCACGTCGTGCCACCCCCCCAAAGCTTTGGTGCCACGCTGGGAGCCCACCCCAGTGTGGCAAACGTCCCACGTTGTTTGCCGACGGAGGTGCCCAATCCCCCGCCAGCTCCTCGGCCCCCCCCCAGCCATCTTCTGCCATGCAGGGAGCCCACCCCAGCATGGCAAACCTCCCGCTTTGTCAGCCAACGGGGGTGCCCAATTCCCTGTCGGCTCCATGGCCCCCCCAGCCATCTTCTGCCATGCTGGGAGCCCACCCCAGTGTGGCAAACATCCCGCGTCGTCAATTGGAAAAAACTGTAAATTAAAACCGCCCCACGCAGTCTCCCCACCCTCCCACAACCCGCACCCACCCACTGAGCACCCTGCCTCCCACCCCCCACCCACCCACCCCATACTTACCTCTGGAGCTCAGCGCGACGATCTTCAGTGGACCGGGAACACGCTCTGCACTCTTCAAAGCCGACCGCAAACCGAAGAAATGCCGTAAGCTGTATAATGGGCTAGATAGGGGTTTTCAACTTTATTGCATATAGGTATTTTTGATTTTTGCACTAATTTTCAACATGGGGTTTTTGGGACCTTTTCATGAATGATTATCATTATGGCATTATTCGAGAAGGGTGATTTCGCAGTCACTGTGCAAAATCACCCTTTGGGCCCGAATAATGCCATGATAGTGACATCATTCATAAGAAGGGGTCCCAAAAACCCCATGTTGAAAATTTGGTGCAAATATTCCAAAAATGACTGTTTTACGAGCGTGCATTGCGCAGTTCCTACGCAAGCTCGTAAGTTCGTGAATTTTCAATATTTTCACTCCAGATTTTCAACATTGCCATTTTACCACACCTCCTTATGAGCAGTACAGCTGTCATTTTTCACATCCTGCCCAAAATGTGTTTCCACCCATGTAGCGCACAATGGCGCATTCGGTGTGCGAAATCAATGTATGGGACACATTAAGAAAATCATGGTGACACTGTTCATTAGCAGAGGTCTTAAAATGGCTATGTTGAAAATTTGGTGAAAAATTCTTAAAAATGACTGTTTTATGAGCGTGCGTTGTGCAGTTCCTACGCACGCTCGTAGGTTTGCGAATTTTCAATATTTTCACTCCAGATTTTCAACATTGCCATTTTACCACACCTTCTTATGAGTAGTATAGCTGTAATTTTTCACATCTCACCCAAAACGTGCTTCCGCCCATGTAGCGCACAATGGTGCAGTTGGTGTGCGAAATCAATGTATGGGACACATTAAGAATATCACAGTGACACTGATCATTAGCAGAGGGTCTTAAAATGGCTGCGTTGAAAATTTGGTGAAAAAATTCCTAAAAATGACTGCTTTATGAGTCTGCGTTGTGCAGTTCCTACGCACGCTCGTAAGTTTGCGAATTTTCAATATTTTCACTCCAGATTTTCAACATTGCCATTTTACCACACCTCCTTATGAGCAGTACAGCTGTCATTTTTCACATCTTGCCCAAAACGTGTTTCCACCCATGTAGCGCACAATGGCGCATTCGGTGTGCGAAATCAATGTATGGGACACATTAAGAAAATCACAGTGACACTGTTCATTAGCAGAGGTCTTAAAATGGCTATGTTGAAAATTTGGTGAAAAATTCCTAAAAATGACTGTTTTATGAGCATGCGTTGCGCAGTTCCTATGCACGCGCGTAAGTTTGCAAATTTCCAATATTTTCACTCCTGACTTTCAACATTGCCATTTTACCACACCTCCTTATGAGCAGTACAGCTGTCATTTTTCACATCCTGCCCAAAACGTGTTTCCACCCATGTAGTGCACAGTGGCGCAGTTGGTGTGCGAAATCAATGTATGAGGCACAGTAAGAAAATCACAGTGACACTGCTCATTAGCAGAGGTTTTAAAATGGCAATGTTGAAAATTTGGTGAAAATATTCTTAAAAATGACTGTTTTATGAGCGTACATTGCACAGTTCCCACGCACGCTCGTAGGTTTGTGAAATTTCAATATTTCCACTCCAGATTTTCAACATTGGCATTTTACCACACCTCCTCATGAGCAGTACAGCTGTCATTTTTCACATCCTGCCCAAAATGTGTTTCAGCCCATGTAGCGCACTATGGCGCAGTCGGTGTGCGAAATCAATGTATGGGACACATTAAGAAAATCACAGTGACACTGATCATGAGCAGAGGTCTTAAAATGGCTGTGTTGAAAATTTGGTAAAAAAATTCCTAAAAATGACTGTTTTACGAGTGTGCTATGCGAGTTCCCACGCATGCGCGTAAGTTTGCGAATTTTCAATATTTTCACTCTAGATTTTCAACATTGCCATTTTACCACACCTCCTCATGAGCAGTACAGCTGTCATTTTTCACATCCTGCCCAAAATGTGTTTCCGCCCATGTAGCACACAATGGCGCAGTCGGTGTGCGAACTCAATGTATGGGACACATTAAGAAAATCACAGTGACACTGTTCATGAGCAGATGTCTTAAAATGGCTGTGTTGAAAATTTGGTGACAAAATTCCTAAAAATCACTGTTTTACGAGTGTTCATTGTGCAGTTCCTATGCATGCTCGTAAGTTTGCGGAATTTTCAATATTTTCACTCCAGATTTTCAACATTGCCATTTTACCACACTTCCTTATGAGCAGTACAGCTGTCATTTTTCACATCCTGCCCAAAACGTGTTTCCACCTATGTAGCGCACAATGGGGGTAACAAAAAGGTCATGCTGAAAATTTATTGTGCAAATACCAGCAATCGCACAGGGCATTAGGGTAAAGCACCATACATGCCAAACACCACTGCAAATACCTGCAAGCGAACGGTCGGCATTGACAAATGCTTGTTTGGAATGTTTTCACCAAATTTGCAACAAGGTCTTTTTGGGACCCCACCTCATGAACAGTAGCACTGTCATTTTGTTAATTGGCCCTGAAAGGTGATTCCACACAGCAACGGCAAAATCACTTTTCAGGTCTGAGAAATGAAATGACAGTGCCAGTGTTCATGAGATGGATTCCCAAGAACCCCATGTTGAAAAGTTGGGACCAAAACTCCAAAAATTGTCTTGAGATATCAACCTAAGTTGAAACCCCCCATTATCTGCCATTATAGGACTTACCTTAATTTCTTCAGTTCCCGGTTGGGCTTTGAAGAATGCAGACGTGTTCCTGGTCCACAGAAGATCACTGCTTCTGACCTGTGGAGGTAAGTATGGGTGAGCCGGGGAAGGGGAATGCAGGGAGGTAGGGTGTGCAGAGGTAGGGTGCGGGTTGAGGAGTGGGAGTTGGCAGGAACGATGAGGGACAGTTTTCTTTTTTTTTCAGGTATAAAAAAAGATGTTATGGGACTGTTTTCTTTTTTACTGGTGAAATATTAACAAAATGGATTTCAGTACACTGGAGTGGGCTCCCAGTGTACCAGACTACTGGAGGGAGGATCAATGCCAACCCGGGGATTGGGCACCCGAGGTTGGCTGAAAACATAGGGGTGTGGAGGGGCGGTGCATCCGACACCGGGAGTGGGCATTCTGGTGTCAGAAATAACAAAGAAGTATTTTTTTGGCACACTGTGGTGGGCTCCCAGTATGACACATTCATGGGGGAGGGGGGATACATGTTGTCACAGGGATTGAGCACCTCGATGTCGGTAGGGGATGGAGAACGGAGGGTGCAGGGCGGGCAGCAGTAGTGGGAGAGAGCTAACATTGAAATTTGATGTCCTGCTATGTGCCTGGTTGGGGGGGGGCGGCTGCCACTGCAATGATGAAACTGCCCTTGACTGTAATGGCAGATTTCTTTCAAGTGCAGTGCTCACTCTGAAACTGCTGTCTTCGGCAGCTTCAGCATTAATTGGTGGCCAAGACACTCTCCATTAAAGCATTCACTGCATTGGTTATAACACTGCCACACCTCTAAAATGCTCTATTATCTCAACATGTTTCTTGTACGCTGAACACGCAAGTAAACATAAAAATGCCCCTTCCAATTTTTACATTGTGATGAACATGTGACCAGGGTGATCTATTAATTTTTGTTTTGGTGATCTCCTTTGTGAATGTAATCATGCTTCTGTTGTAAGTTGTGCTATTTGCAAACTGGACACACAAAACATGGCTTTCAATGTCATGTGACCAAGCAGGCCTCATGGGAAATAATTAGCCAACTTAGCTGCAGAAAAATGTTCTCGTAGGAACCTGTAGCTACAGATTCTGAAAGGCAGATGGGAGAGTGCCAGTTTGAAAGGCAGAGGTGTGCAGTTGCATGCCTCAGATATCTGGAGAAACCAAATCACAAAATTGGACTGAGGATTTCTGGGTGTATAGAACCCAGCTGGTCTGGATGATGTCATCCCACCACACACACACTTATCTAGGGAGGGTGGAGGCAGGGGTAAATTGTCACTCAAAGGGGCAAAACCACCTCCCAGAGACAGAGGTTCTCAGGATCTGAGGCAACACAGATTCATAACAGGAAGGTCATGTCAAACAGATCTAATAGATTTTTTTGATTGGACAATTAGGGAAATATATCAGGGAGGAGCAGTAAGATGTCACTTATCAAGATTTTGGCAAAGCCTTCAACACCGTCCCACATAGAAGGCTGATTAACAAGATGGGTTGTCTGGGCATAGGAGACAAGGTGGTGAACTGGGTTAGGAACTGGTTAACAGAGAGGAGACTAAGGGTGGTGGTAAACTGTGTACAATCTGGGGAGGGGGGTGACCAATGAGGTACCACAGGAAACCAGTGCTAAGACCAGCCCTGTTTAATGTCTTCATTAATGACATTGCAGAGGGGTTGGAAGGAAAGGTCTGCCTATTTGTAGATGACACCAAGATCTGCAGCAGGGTGGATACTTCAGAAAGGGTGCAGAAAATGAAGATGAACCTGGAAAAGCTTGAAACGTGGTTGGAGATGTGGCAACTGGGGTTCAATGCAAAGAAGTGCAAAATAATGCACCTGGGGAGAGGGAACCCTGGGGAGAGCTACAGGTTGGGGGGGAGGAGCTGACTGTCACCAAAGAGGAACAGGACCTAGGAGTCATCATATCTGATTACCTTAAGGTATTAAAGCAGTACAGCAGGGAGGGCCAGTGGCATGCTGGGATGCATAGGCAGAGAGATCACTAGTGGAGGTGGGAGGTGATGATGCCATTGTGTAAAACATTGGTAAGGCCTCACCAGGAGTACTGCATGCAGTTTTGGAGGCCACACTGGTGCAAGGAAATAAATGAGGTGGTGATTATCCAGAGAAGGGGAACAAAGATGGTGCAGGGCTTGCACCACAAAATACATGAGGAGAGACTAAAGGACCTCAATATGTACTCACTGGAGGAGAGGAGACAGGGTGGGGACATGATTGAAACCTTCAAGTACTTCAAGGGCATTAACAAGGTGCAGGTGGGGGACCTTTTCCAATGTAGAAAAAGTACTAGAACCAGGGAGCACAATATGAAATTGGAAGGGATATATTAAGAGGTAATGTGAGGAAGTTTTCTACACATAAGGGGTAGTCGACACTTGAAATAGACGGCCACAGAAGATAGTGGGGGCAAGAGCAGTGGAGGGATTTAAGCATGCCTGTGACAGGCACAAGGGAGGCTTGAGGGTGAAGACAGTGATGAAAAGCCAATGATCACATAGGGTCAGTGGCCACATACAGTCTATAGGGCCTACGGGCAGACTGGATGGGCCTAGTGGCCCTTACCTGCTGACAATTTCTATGTTTCTAGAGTGGATAAATCAGTGTTTTCAGGTTCAGCTTTCTCTCTTGGACCCAATAACATCTGAAAACTCAGAGCCCTGCAGGTAGAGATCTGTTGAGAAATACAGTTTAGGGAATAATGTTTCTTCAGGTAGCAACAGATAAGTAAATAGGTTGTATAGTGAGAATGGCTCAGACTCTTCTATCTGTTAACTGTCTGGTTTAACTCCATTTATTTTCATTTCTAGTAAACTGTAATCCTTTTGCTTGGCTGTACATAAATCCTGTTGTAAATACTGGTAGTCTTTTAGTAAATAGTCCATTTTTGATAGAACAAGTGACTGCCTGTTTATTTACTAAGATAATTTGATTATTTCTGCTGCATTCTGTTTGCAATCCATCCCTGAAGAGCATTCTACCCACAGTTACTGTGTTGACCTTCCTGACTTTTGCAAAGGTCGAGGTAAGAAGCAGGTTTCCTGGTTTCTGTTGGTAAAAACCTGGTGGTGGCAGTGATCTTGAAGTCCCTGGTGAGGGAATTTTTGTCACATACATGTTAGAACATTATTCATCTTTGAAGTGAATGTATGTATTGTACACATTATTTTACATTGTTATTCATTTGCATAAGTAACACCCTCACATTGCATTAAACATATTTTTGATACATAAAATGCTTATAAATAAATAACAAAATGACATTTAGGTTCTCTTTCTATGATGATATCAGAATTTATCAATTTGTTTTGTTGTATTTTCATCTTATGTTTCACCAGTGACACTCTCTAGATGTAGGCACAAATGTAAATAATAGTCATCATAGGTATTTAGCTAAAAATGGAATATTGCAATGTGTTATAACTCAGTCAGACCACTCAAATAAAACATTTCTATCAAGAATATCAAATGTATCTGTTAATTCTCTGTGTATAAGGCTATTGAGATTTGAAACCATTTTACAGTTTATTTATATCTGCAATTTAAATTCAGTCCTGAATTTTAAATAGGATTGTATTTTTATGCTGTAAATTCACTCATGGAAAGAAGTGACTGGCACTCTTTTTAGTACCAAAGAATATATGTATATTATTGAAATATAGCGTACTTGTTTTGTATAACATTCCATTCCTTTGAAAATGCTGTTGCACCACAGTTCAAAGGTCATGGAATGTGACTGTACCCTTCTGTGGTACAACAGCATTGCGAAACCTCAATGTATTGTCAAAGTCAGTTTCATTCTGAAAGTGAAAGAACCAGCACACACACATTTCACATGATACCATACACTATAAAAAATAAAGAAAGAGCAACTTTATACACAACCGGTGTGTTCTGCCACCTCAGGGTTCTGATTCCCACAAACGTCTCAAGTTTCACTCTCAAGGTCAGAGGGAGTCAAAACCCCGCTGTGGCAGAACATATTGGTTGTGCATTGTTGCCCTTCCAATATTCTTTATGTTTAGCTAGAATACCTTTTGAATGCTAGCAACCTTTAGAGACAGAAGGAAGTACTTTGAAAGTTTGAGCAGTCCACCTTAGAAACAACAGTCAGTTAAATATTCCTATAATTTTGTTAACCTTCATTACCCGAGATGTACTGTATTCAATATAAGTCATAATGTTTTGATTCAAGTTCCAGACCACCTTTTAGAATTGTAAATCTTGCTTTGATTAAAAAAATGCAAGTCAAAGAGATGATTAAAAACTTCTGTTACAGTATGGTTAGAAAAGATATCCTGCAATAGTAAAATAGTGTAACCAGGCTGCCATAGATGTTAACGGTTATTACCCCTACCTCATGGGCTCAAACAAGGTTGAGGGGCCTGGATCATTAAACTTCTGTTTGGGGAGATTGTATCCAACATAAGGGGGTGGTCACAGCCTCAAATAAAATATGCCACACTTCAGTTACCAAAAATGAAAGGAGGGCTAGCGTAACCACACCTAGGGAGATATGACCAGATGGCACAAATTCGAACAGTAATATACTGGATAGCAATGAATTACTCAGCATTATGGAAGGATCTGGAATTAATAGAAAGAGATTTGTTACCAGTCACAAGCAGGTACTAGTGGATGGTGATCACCCTATCGACCAAAATGTAGAGAACCCATTTACCACTAACACACTACAACACTGGAAAAAATTAGTAACTCATCCAAACCTAAAACCCTATCGATACCTGATAACGCCACTGGCCTATAACAAAAAGTTTGCACCAGCTAGGCTAGATCCCACATATAGGCAGTGGGACAGACTAGGGGTTATATTGCCCTGCCAATTTAAACAAAGGTCAGAATTTATAGACTTTCAACACTTGCAGCTAAATATGAACTAAAGCCATCGGATGTCTATAGATATACACAAGTAATAGCATATATACAAAAGGTGGAAAAGAACTGTCCACAAGACCAACCTAGCCAATGCTAGTGGACTTGATCAATTCACTGATATCCAGGATATACCAAGGTCTAACAGAAACAGAAAGGCATTCCACTGACTAAATTAGGCTAAAATGGCAAGAAGAGCTAGGAATGGAAATTACCCTAATCCAGGGGTTCTCAAATGGTGAGGCCAGCCTCCCTGGGGAGGCCCCAACCTGTTCCAGGGGAGGCTCAACAAGTCTTGAAAAAGAATTCTATTTCAATTTTAAACTTTATAGATTTTGTGTGAAAGGGATAAGGTAAACTGAAAGAGGATAATAGTAGGTGAATTTATGTATTTATTCACAAGTCTGTGACCAGGGAAGGTACTGTACACTGAGCCATGGCTTATTTCAGGTGTACCCAGGGAAGGGTAGTGAGAGAATACAATTCATAATGTAACTATGAAACACTCAAGCAATACAAAATGAATACAAATGCAAGCAAATTAAGAACAATAAACTAACAATGTGAGGAACAACTGATCAATTAGATTGGCAGCAGAACTGTCCAAATACAAGAGTTAACCATACAGGTACTAGGAATAAGAGCAGGAGGGAGCAAAATGATCCCTGAGAATTTGCTTAAGAGTGGGGTGAGGCAGAAGTCGGCAGGAAGGTTATTCCAGTTAGAGGGGAAACAGTCTGTCCCATGAAGGTATGGCAGTAAGGGGTAACAATGGTTCGAGAGTCAAAATAATGGAGCAAGTAGGTTGTCCTGTTTGGGGGGGGGATTACAATAAGCTTAATAACGTGAGAGACAGCTATGCAAAGAGGTTTCAACTTATTCCTCATGTACTGTGAAAAGTAGGCTATTTTTCAATGGGGAGGCCCAAAAATATTTTAGTATTTTCGGGGAGGCTCAAGATCTTTTCCACGGATTAGGGGAGGCTCACTATGACAAAGTTTGAGAACTGTTGCCCTAATCCAATGGCACAGTTATACAAGATATACCCATAAACCAACCTCCTCACATGGGTGGAAAGAGCTTTTCTGGAAGAATGTAATCAGATTTTTCAAAACCCAAATACAACAAAATAAATATGACACCACGATACCCCTACACTGCTCAAGAGGATGTGACAAACCCAGACCCCCCACACACACACATATCTTTTGGCTGTACACTATGGTAAAAACATTTTGGACAGCTTTACAACAGGAATGGGGAGATAACTTTCATCTGTTCTGAATCTCATGGAAAGAATTATCCTGTTTTTAGATATGCCAGATGAATTTAGATCAACAAACACCAGAAAACTATTAACAATATGTATACTTGCAGCCCCCGAAAAAAAGCACAAAAAAATGGTTACCTGACAAAACACTAACTGTGAAAAAGTGGGATGAAATAATGAGGGATATTTATAACATGGAAAGATTGACTGCTGAGGCAGCTCAAGATCTTCCAAGCTTTGAAATATTGTGGAGGAGATGGGTTATACTGTATATGAACTAAATAAATATAATGTCTTTGTACCATAAATGCAAACAAGGAGACAGCTTTACTTTGAGGTGTAAGCTATATTTATACTAAGCATTAAGTAATATGTGCCTGGAACTGTAATGTAGCCTTGTAATAATGCAGCACTGTTACATGTTGTTGTGCAGGTAGTATGTTAAAATATGCACAAATAAATTTGAAAAAAAAAAAAAGAAAGAACTAGTGCTGTGCCGCAACCCAAAGAAAGGTACACTGGGTCTGGTTACAAGTATAGTAGCACCCCTTGGGATCAGCACAATGCAGTGAACAGTTAGCCCAATACATACTATGAGCTCTCCACTAATAAAATGCTCACAAACAGTAAACATGAATAAATAACAAATGGGCTTATTAGGGGGCAGCAGGAAGGGTTCTATAGGGTTAAAGTATGAAACAATTGAGAAACTGTTATTCAAGCTTCTTGCTGTATATCAGATAGCCTACCCACACACCACACAATTAAATCTCATGTGCCTGACTGTACTGTCAGGGCCTCTCTACCCACGCTGGTACCAGATGATTATTACTCTTACCACTAGGGAATCCCTTTATATATACAATAATGGATGGGGAAGTGTGCTTAACGAGAATTTAATGGTTGCCCGAGGTGTCAAATGCTACATAAACCCCTGAGGGGTTTATTAAAGTATCCCACACCAAGGCCAACCATTAAATTTGAGTTAAAAGCACATTTCCCCATCTTTTATTTGTTATAATTGCTGCTTAGCTATTTTTTGGCACATTAATTTTTGTGGTGCTGTTTCACTCATGCGGGCGTGCGCACACACACACACACACACACACTCTTCTCATTCAGCTGCTTTTAGTGTTTTTTAGTTGTTTATTTTGTTGGTGATTGGTAAATGGTGATTGCGATTACCTTAGTGTGGCATGTCCAGTTGGAGCCCTTCCTGCTGGCAGTTGTAGTCCGGTGTGGCTTCTGAACAGCAGGATCAGCAAGATAACTTTTTTATTTACATTTTGAAGTGCACTCAAAAGAAACAGGCATTTGTCAATGCTGAATGTTTGCTTGTTGGCATTGGCATTGGTAGTGTAGAAGTTACAGAGCTGCGTAATAGGAATGGCAGTGAAGTATTGAACTGAAGCTAACCCAACCAGCACCCTGCAGAGACTGACAGGCATTGGGGTGTGCATTTGGGTCATCAGGCATAACGGCCACGCCATTTGACCACACCCCACCCTGCAGACATCGACAAGTGTCACGGTGTGTCTTGGGGTCTTTGGCCCTTATGCGCACCCCATTCCATCAGGAAATACAGTGAGATGGGTGCGGCATAGGAGAATGGGGTGAACTTTGGGGCCGAAGAGTCCAAGGCACACCTTGATGCCTCTCACTGGCTGCAGGGTTTGGAATGGTATGAGCATTGCAGGAGACAATCCAAAGCCACAGCCCTGATGCCTGTCATTCTCTACAGGGTGGGGCATTATGGTCGGAAACCCTAACACCTCAGGCATTCGTTGGTATTTTCACTCCAAATTTTCAACATGGTTTTTTTGTGAACCCCACCTCATGAACAGTGACAATATCAGTTTGTTAGCCAAAACCTGCTTTTGAACAGCGATTACGGCATTTGTCACCACAGGTGCAAAAACACATTCCGGATGTAAAATGACAGCTGTACTGTTCATGGGGAGGTGTAAAAAATGGCAATGTTGAAAATCTGCAGTGAAAATATTGAAAAAACTGGCAAAGTCACGAGCATGTGTAGAAACGGTGCAACACACACCCGTAATGTAATTAGTTGGGGATTTTTTTACAGCAGATTGTCAACACAGGCATTTTGGAACCTCCGATCATGAACAGTGTCACTGTGATTTTCTTTATCTGTCCCAAACAATGACTTCCCACAGTGACCATGCATTTCTGTGCTGAAAGTGTGAAAACACATTTCGGCCATGTTGTGAAAAATGACAGCTGTACTGTTCATAAGGAAGCGTGGAAAAATGCCACTGGTGAAAATCTGGACAGAAAATATTACAAATTCATGAACTTACAAGGGTGCATGGAAACTGGGCAATGCTCACTCATAACACAGTCATTTTATGGACTTTTGTCACCAAATTTTCAACATAGCCATTTTAAGATCTCTGCTCATGATCGGTGTCACTGTGATTTTCTTAATCTGTCCCAAATATTGCTTTTGCACACCGACTGCACTATTGTGCGCTACATGTGCGAAACACATTTTGGGTGAGGTGAAAAATGGCAGCTGTACTGCTCATAAGGAAGTGTGGTAAAATGGCAATGTTGAAAAACCTGGTGCAAATATTAAAAATTTGCAACCAGCATGAGAACCGCGTGAACGCAGTTCTAAACAACAGGTAATTTTGGGAATATTTTCACCAAATTTTCAACATACCCATTTTAAGACTTCTGCTAATGAACAACGTCACTGTAATTTTCTTAATCTGTCCCAGACATTGATTGCACACACCGACTGTGCCATTGTGCGCTACATGCACGAAAACACATTTTCATTGAGATGTGAAAAATGACAGCTGTACTGTTCATAAGAAGGTGTGGTAAAATGGCAATGTTGAAAATGCAGAGTGCAAATATAAAAAATTCGCAAACTTACGAGCGTGAGTAGGAACTGCACACTGCACGCTCATGAATCAGTCATTTTTAAGAATTTTTTCACCAAATTTGCAAGATAGGCTTTTTGAGAGCCCACCTTATGAACACTGGCACTGTTGTTTTGTTAATCGGTCCTGAGAGGTGATTTCATGCAGTGAATGTGAAATCACCCTTTGGGCCCGATTAACACCATGACAGTGACAGAATTCATGAGGAGGGGTCCCAAAAACCCCATGTTGAAAATTTGGTGCCAAAATTCCAAATAATGCATGAGATATGCAGCAAAGTTGAAAAAAAACCCCTATTTATTACATTATACAGCTTCCCGGCATTTCTTCAGTTTGCGGTCGACTTTGAAGAGTGCAGACATGTTCCCGGCCCACTGAAGATCGTTGTGCCATCTCCAGAAGTAAATATGGGGTGAGGGGGGTGTGGGGAGGCAGGGTGCGCAGTGGGTGGGTGCAAGTGGGGGCAGGGAGCATTTTTTTATTTACAGGTTTTTTTTTTTATTATTAAGATGACATGGGACATTTGCCATGCTGGGGTGGGCTCCCAGTGTGGCAGCTGGAAAGGCTGTTTGGGGGCTGGAGCCATGGGGATCGGGCACCCCTGTCAGCTACAACAAGCTTGCCATGCTGGGGTGGGCTCCCAGTGTGACACCTTGAAAGCTTTTAGGGAGGAGAGCATGGGCGATGGGGATTGAGAGCACCCCGTCAGTTATAACAATCTTTGCCCACGCTGGGATGGGCTCCCAGCATGGCACCTGCACAGCTTTTTTGGGGGGTGAAGCCGATGGGGGATTGGGCACTCAGTCGGCTATACAGTGTGTCGGTGGGGAGGGAGGAGCGCATAAGTACACAATATGCGAGCGTTTGCGCGGCGCATGCAGGCGTGTGTGTGTGTTGGGAGGGGGAGCGCTGCTCACTGAAGCAGTGCTCTCTTTCAACTGTATGGCATTGCATTTTGGATCACCGCACTATGTTTCTTGCACATGCGTGCAAACAAACATAAAAATGAGGACTATCGGCAGAAATGCGCTTTTTTTCCCCTCAGTGCAGATGAGCACTCCTGGTCGTGGAGGCTCCTCGCTATGGAGGATATGGAGCAGCCATGTTTCTAGAACTGATTAGCATGCCCAGCAGGAGCTCAACAGATAATCAGGGTGTGGCTGTTTCTTAGTGACATGGCATGTGATTGCCATTATAATCCATGGGTTATAATGGAAAATAATAACTCAGTCAGCCTATGGGAAAAATTGCTGACCAGTTATTATATTACAGTTAATGGGTACCCTGCTGGGGAATTGGCACAGGCTCCTACTCTGTCATTGCCTGGGATATTATGGAGGTGCACATAACGATTTAAACAACTAAGCAGATAAACTAACAAACCTATGGGCATTTGTAAATCCTGGCTAGATGACCTAGTTCATAATATAGTTCCCAAAATATTTAAAACTACCCTAACTAAGGGCTGCCCGATGGCCCAACAGTTAGTGCTGCGCATTACAACATCGGTGACTCGGGTTTGTAAATGAATCAGGGAAGCAGTCAGGCAACCAGAAAGGCTGGGTAGGTGCTGATGAATGGCAGCGTGTCCAGCCAGGGAGGGATGGTGTGAGGTCCTGCCACTCTAGCAACTCCTGCAGTGGGACAGAAAGGTTGTTACTCCTGCAGAGGCATGCTAAAGTGTACAAGGTCACCTCGGGGCTTGGTCTTTTGACAGCGTTGGGTAAGACCCTATCCCATTTGTTATGCAGAGAGCGTTAAAAGCAAGGATCTGTTTGGTTTTCTCCTTTTTTTGCCACTTGTCTCTCTCTCTTGTCTGTTTGATTGCATAATCAAATTTTCTTGTGGCACCTAGGAATTGGCCACTGTAATGGTCCAGCAATTTCCCCCATTATCTCCCTTTCTTCACTTGCTGTATCAATTCTTGCTTTCTCCCCTTGCTTCTCTGTGGTTAAAAAAATGTGAAACTTTATGTGAAATTTGGATTTTTTTTTGTTTGCAAGTATATGTACTTATGTTGTTAAAATGATTGCAGAAATCTATTTGAATTTTTTAAAGATAATCTGTAAAAAATGGCTTGACCCTGAGATGTATTTTGACCTCCTCAAGCTTGTTTACAGAATTATCAACAGAAAACCCGCTATGGGACAAAATGTGTTGTTTTGTTGCATCTATTGGGACTGGATGTATTTGTCATTCTGGCTTAAGGAAATAAACTGAGAAAGGTACATCTTGTTAGAAACAGAAGATGGAACTTAAAAACAATCAGGATGCAGAGTTTAAACTACTAGGAAAAGACATCTAATAAAAAGAGAGTAATGTTTTGTTTAGAGCGAGATAGACAGACTGAGATTTACACTGAGAGAGAGAGAGCGAGAGAGAGAGAGAGACTGACTCTTAGATGTAGGACTTTCTTTTTTTGTACTTACTGTATGAAGAGCTATCCTGTACAATTTAATTTTTTTATTGTCATTGATAATAATAAATCACTACTTGTGAATTATGTAACTTCTCCTGGTCTGCATATACTTCTGGGCCTCTGCTTCTATGACAGCCTGATGTTGGGGAGGTGGGCAGACCAGAACAGAGAAAAAACACCCATGCCAGCCTCAAAATGATTCTCCAATCATTGCAGCCCCTGCACCACCTACAGGGCCCTGGAAACTTCTAGATTGTGCTTCTGGGGTATGGAGGAGGGCCCTCCCACCTCAGACCCTGCCACGCTGGGGAGGGGGAATCCTTGGAGTACCATTCCCAGGTAATTCCCTGAGATGGTGGGTGATTGCAAAGAAAGGAAGGTGACTGTTAGAAGGGTAAAAAGCTTGTTTTAAAAAAAAAACTAACCTAACTAAGAAAACATGTAGCAGGAGTAGGTCCTGTAATTCTCATTCTTCCCCAGTCCAGTGGCATCTCCCTTGATGTGCAGGGTGTAGTGCTGCAGTGGCAGTTGGTCCCTCTTCTAGCGGGGTTCCATTTTCTCTTGCTTGCAAGCCTTTGGGATGATGTATGAACCTACCCTCTGCAGGGCTGGTCAGGCCTCTCCACCTCTCCACATGTAGCAGACAATTTCTCTGAAGTCACAGGTGCAGCTTCAGCCCATGAATCCTGATCATATCAGACCAGTAAACCAGCATTTGGTCCCTAAGTGTACTACATCAACCAGTGCCTGGCAGTGGCACTGGCTGGGTGACTGTCTAGAGACAGAGCCGCTCTCTGATACTGATTTTTGTTGTAATACAGCAATGTCACTTTGAGTGACATCAGAGTGATCGCAGGGTGGCTTACCCTCTCTAACACCTCTCCTGACTTTCAGTCTCTCACTCTGCACTGTGCAAACACATGATTGCAGCATTTCCTTTATTACAGCTATACGAATTCTGCATGGCTCTGGCAGATGCATGGTCTGTCTCATCCACCCTCTCTCAGGTCTCCACTCAGTCTCTCACAACAATCACCCATAGACTGACTGAAAAAAGTTCTGGAAGCTTGTTGTTCACTTGGGAAATCCAGCTTTCTGTTGAGCCAAGGGCCTGTCAATCACTCACAATAAGGCTGGAGTTCTGCTCTTTGATAAATGAGTGACTGCTTCAGTCACACCCAAATTAATGAAGTCCTTCTCGGGCCCTTGATCCCTCTATGGCTCCCCTGTACAAACATGGGAGCCTGATTGGCTGTGCAGTCATGCTCTGTCCCCATTGCCATGCTGATGAGAGTTAGTGGTGAAGAAGATGGCTTCTGAAATTGTAGTCCCCAGGCAGTCATTCCCCATACATCTTTATTACTTACAAAGCTCCTGTCATTAAACATTCTGTACTCCTGACACATCATTCACAGTCATGTTTAAGTGTTTAGTTCCATCAAGGCAACGACTGGGAAATTCTAAATTCAGTCAAGAGCAGTAGTGTGCTTAGTCGATTAGCAGCATGCTGACCCTTTGATGTGCTAGATGCAGGAGCCATAATGCAATGGTAAGCCCCACAAGGGGTTACTACAGTAATTTAAAGGTGACAGGAGATTTGCGTGACTTTGCAGTTTTTTGAAATGTTCCTCTTTTCATATGTAACCCCCCTGCAGGTGGGGCTTACCTTAGTTTGCCTCCATGGGAACTGCTCTGCCACTGACCTCCAGCTTCTATCAATCCTGATCCAGTTGTGCCTCCATTATGCTCCTGCAGGTCCCCAGTTGAGGAACATGTTTGGGGTGGCCAGAAGAGCAGGTGTTTTCAAGAATAAATGTGCCTGTTTTGGAGCGATAGTAAAGCGCACATATTCACGAATGTGAGAGCTGGCAGGGTGCACGTACGCAGAACACTGCACTACAGTGCCGCTGTAAACACCACTCCAGTGGCTCCCTTCCAGCTCCATCATGTGTGCTTCAGCCCAGGGACAAAAGAAAAAGTAAGGGGTCTGGAGGCACAGTTTAGGGGAGCAAAAAAAAAAACATGTAAAAGCACTCAAGCGCTATATATCTAAAAGCGAGCACTGTATCTTTAAGAGCAGCCAAGGCTACTATATGAATGAAAGCTCTGCCTGTTACCGGGGGTGGGTCAGCACAATGGCGCTAAAGACAAGCAGAGGGAGGCTCTGTCAAACTCCACTCTGCCACCGGACAATAGGGTAGAGAGGCATTTAATGGACTGTGGGGGCAGTTGAAAATAAAATCCTACTATTCAGCTGTGAAAAGACTCTAATGTTGGGACTATGTGTGAACTGTTTATACAGCAGCCATATTTGCCACCTTTGAGTCCATTCCAGTCAATCAGCAATCAAGAAGCCCAGTGAGGACGGAGAAATTGCTCCTTGGAAGGGGGTAAATACTGTGTTCTTTGTGCCCAAACGAGCCAACCAATCAAGCACTGAAGGGACTTAATATATAAGATGGACAGTTGTATTCAGCCAATCAGAGACTGTCATTCTCCCTTGAGTCCTCAGGAACAGTTACAGATCAGGTCAGTCTGGTCAAAGCCCTTGATGAGACAAGAGGGCCTGGACTGTGTTAGAGGAGAGATATTCGAAGTCAGCATAAGGCTTTCACAATCAAATGCCAGGAGACTTGCTGAATGATTTTCTACTGTCTGGAAAACCAGAGTGTTTGTAACTGAAACTCTGCATCATCTTGAGAAAAGCCCTCGGCCTGGGAGGAAGGTTGAACTGTGTGCTTTGTTGAGAGCCTGAAAGTGTCTTGGGTTCAAGCAGCCAGAGTCAGGAGGTGCCTGCAGGAATTCCCATTGCCTGGGGAAAGCCAGTTTGAAGTGAGAATGCTCCTTTGTGGTTTGGAGTTGCAGTCTGGAAACTGCCTAGAGACTGCTGCTACCCCAATCCCTAGGGGGTGTGCTGGTTGTTTCTAGAGGCTGAAAGTCTGCTGCCTGCAGAGATAAAGAGCAAGAGTGACCTCTGAACTTCAGAACAGAAGCCACTGCCAACTAGGATGGCCTGGGAGGAGTCAGCCAGGTAGTGCTACTGCTAGGCACTTCTCATCATCTCCTCTCGAGGTATGTTGGCCCTGGTCCCTAGTACTACCCTGTTCCAGCATCTGATTCCAGCCTGCAAGAAGGGTACAAGCTGCATGGAAGGTGACAAGCTGCTAGAGCAAGCCATAGCCTTGAAGGTGACAAGCTGCAAGACCCTGCCACTGAAAGCAAGCTGCAAATCTGCATGCACAGTTCAAGGCTCCCAGCTTGATTAATTGCACCTGCAGCCATTGACAGACACCTGTGAAGACAAACCTCAGAACCGTGAGTAACCAGAGGGCCTGCCCTGTCCTAGGGTTTCTTTAAAGTGCTTCCAGTTAAAGTTACAGTTTATCCCAAAATGTACCAATGCTGGCCAACCCATAGCAACATACATGTCTGAAATTCCTTAGCAGGGTACTCAGACGGGACATTAGGGGACACTGGTACCAGTGGGGAGGTGGACTCTTTACATGGTGTTGCTGTTGGAGGGTGGGCAAGGTAAATGTTATGGTTTATGCATGTTACTTGTTATCAAATGTTATCAACTGTGACAATTTATGATTGGAAAAAGGGGAATGAGAGATGCAAATATAACATAGTAACTGTGTTACATTTGATCTCCCATTCCCCTTTCTCCAATAATAAATCTGTTATTGTGGTTACTGCTTAAAATTGTCCATGAGCATATTATTAGCGATAGTCATTAATTGCAAGAAAAGTGAAGTATTACAACTGTATTTGGTATCCCATGTGTGGGGTGACTGGAAGGGGAGATAGGAAGGTACAGCATCCCAGGGGGTTGTACTATGCAAACATCTGGCCCACTATAATTTATGCTGGGTGAAGGCACCACTCTATTTAATTTCTATTTGGAAAAGAGCCCTCTGTTACCATCAAAACAGAGCCTAGGCCTCTTAACCTGGTTGGAGCCCAACAGGCAGGGGTAGTAGCCTGTTGGTACATGGCGCCTGGGTTACATCCTCTACTACCTCTTCCCACAAGGATCCAAACTCCCTACGAAAAAGCCTGCAACTTGCTTTCTCTAGTGTTGAAAGGTGGTTCCTGGATAGTAAACTTGTGCTAAACCACAATAAAACAAAAGCCATGCTCTTCTCCAATCACCAAAACAAAAATAGGCATACTCCACTCACCATACAAACCTCTGCGGGAATTACACTGGACCAAGTAAATACTTTCAAATACCTTGGCATCACTTTTGACCAAGGGCTCACCTTTACAACCCACATTGACAACACTCGAAAACAGTGAACCAACACCTTGGAATACTATTCGTAACTGTCAATTTCTAAATCAAGCGGCATTGAGAATAGCTATACAGAGTTCCATAATCTCAATCATTGACTATGGCCTCATTATTTATGGCTCAGCTACCTCCACTGCTCTAAGGCGATCTCAATCACTCTAAATAAGGCCTGCTGGCTCCTCACGGGGCTCAAAGACTGACTCACACGTGTGATCTGTACTATGAATCAGGCTGGTTGAACCTATCAAATCGTCTTATTTATCTCACCTGCACAATGGCAAAAAATCTATCTTGGGACTGACTCCATTATGTATTCAAACCTACTCCGACTGAATCCTGGCTCACGACCTCCACCAGATCTGAACGCCAACCTTCCTGGTCTCGAGATGCCGGACTGCACAGGGACAAAGATCTTTCGCATACAGGGCCCCGACATGGTTCAATGCGCTTAGTCCACCTACTCTATCCTCAACCTCGCTTGAAGCTTTCAAATCCATGCTCTATGCACACCTCACCACCACCACTAGCAACTGTGATTGCGCTAGATAAAGACTACTACTCCTCATGTCCATCCTCACATCTGAGGCCTCTTCCTCCCTGACTAATGAACCCTCTGGTACCTCTACTACTTCCTGTCTCCCACCCAAACTCACTCCCCTTTTTCCTGTCCCTCTCACTTACTCTCCGCCACCAACTTTCCTCCTCTCTAGCCTCCTTTGGCGCCTAATGATCACCCTCTCCTGGAAGTTTCCTTAACCTCGAAATTGTCTACCGCTTGAACCTGTTATAGCTTGTTTTTCTATGAAACTTAAAACATTACTGCCTTAAACTGTTAATAGCAAATTAATGATGTAACTTTCCTGTCTGGTTTTACCTGTAATGTGTATCGTGCTTTGTTAAATGTTCTTTGTGACGTGGAACCTTTGTAAAAGAGCCCTGGCTCAAAGGTATTAATTCCTAGACTACTAAACTAAAAAAAAAAAAAAAAAAAAAAAATCCTTGGTGGCACCACTGGGATCTCCTGTTTACCAGTCATGCCCCATAATAATTTTTCTGTTCACGAGGACAGTGCTTTTCCCCCTAAACCTTAAGTTGTTGCTGACACTATGGCCTAAAATATACTACTTGAGTGGTGTGAGGGTGAGGAGCTGAACCCTCAAAAATCCCTTCTTCTCCTGGGGTTTCTTCCTGAGATGGACAAGAGGACAAAAGAAGAGGCCCTGTCTGTAGTCAAGAGTCTGGGCTGGGCTGAGTTGTCATCCAAGTATGGATAATGGACTCTGCTATAAATATATTAACTGTGTTAACTGAGTGCCAAAATACCATTAATGCCAATTGGGTGGCTGATGTACTGATTCCAAAAGGTTCTAGTGAGGCATGGACTATAATGACACAGGCTAGTGTGATTCCCAAAATGGAGGCTCCACTCCAGACCGAAGGACTAAAGGAGAAGCTTATCAAGTTGTTTCAAGCTGAAGCAAAGGCAGCTGAGGAAGCTTGAAAATTACTTGATGTCCTAGGGGGCGACCCTCCACAGACCTAGTCATGGACCACCCTGCTTAGATTCTTACCACAGGTTAAGAATTTTTTCTGGGATAAAGTCTACTCTGGCAGGTGAGGATGACTACGAGATGTGGATCAACTATACTGCACCCATGTTTCAGGAATGGCAATGCAGTGAGGCAGAGAAGCAGAAGAGATTGACTGAGAGCTTGAAGGGGACTACATTGGATGCCATTTGGTCTTTGCAAGCAACTAATGCAGAAGTCAATGTTGACCACTACCTTGCTGCTTTGGATAGTGTGTTTGGTAACATTGAGTCTGGTGGAGACTTATATTGGAAGTCCTAGGCTACCCGACAACATTGGGGAGAGTCTCTCTCTGCATACTTACAATGCCTTGAGAGAGCATTGCAGAAAGTGTACCAGAAAGGGAGAATACAGTCCACGAATTTAAACAAGGTGATATTAGAACAGGTGTTGAGAGCAGACAGGTATTCTGAAATGTTGTTGTTAAAGTTGTGTTTAAAAGAGAGACTGGGTAACCCACACTTCTACAGGGTTGTACTGCAGGAAGTGAGAGAGGTTGAGGAGCAGGACATGCAATGGAGACCTCAACTTATTTCTTCTGTGGGCATGCATGTACTGGAAGCTTTGAGCAGGTCTGTCTCAAGTGCTGAGGTTGAATTATCTAACTCTGACACTAGAGGATGTGCAATGCAACTGGTCGAGTTAAAGAGAATGACGTTGGAACCTTGAAGCTGCAAAAATTTTCATTTGGCTGGAGATCCACCTCAGGAGTGAATCAACCAAGAAAATCTCCCATTTGGGACTCTGGTGTAGCCATGATAAAGGGATGCTTTATGCTGATATAGCTGTAGTCAGAATGGCCAGACTGATTTCCAGAGTCAACAGACAGCTGCTGGCAACTAAAACTCCTATGTGTTAGGGGTGGAAACACAAACCCCGGTGCCACCAGTGACTTTGGACCTCAACACATGAATCAATGAATTGTGCAGTATGGTAAATGAACTGTAAAAATGCAGTACTGAGCTCCAGGCGAGAGAGAGAGAGAGAGAGGAGAGAGAGAGAGAGAGAGAGAGAGAGAGAGAGAGAGAGAGAGAGGAGAGGAGAGAGAGAGGGAGAGGGAGAGAGAGAGAGAGAGAGAGAGAGAAAGAGAGAAAAAGAGAGAGAGAGAAACTGCAAAGCCCTTGCCAGGTCCTCTAACAGACACTTATGCTGCAAAACAAAACATCTGAGGTTGGTGATCACCTGCTGATGTATCGTCCCAACCCAAACAGAACTGAGAGGGTATTTTTTGATGTAACTGTATAGAAGATGGGCATCTAAAGCGGGAGTGCTGGATATAGGAGGACCCATTTAGAGTCAAAGACAAACTGCTTGAAAGGTTTCATAAGCAGAGAAACTTCAGTGAGGCCCAGTAAAAGAGCATACTGGGGCACCGGCCAACCAGAGCTCCACCACATTTGTAGCAAAGTCTTTAGTCAAAGCACCCAAAACTGCACTACCTGATCTGGACAAGCTTGTTGGGCCATCTACTGAAACCACAGTTACCATTGAAGGAGTGCCTGCTAGAGCAGTCCTGGACAATGGTTCCCAAGTGACAGTTATTTTCAAGAGCTGGTACTGCCAATACCTGTTTCAACTCCAACTACTGCCATTGGAAGATTTGACTGTATGGGGATTTGGTGATAAATCTTACCCATACCTGGAGTACATCAAAGTGTGTATTGCCTTCCCATCCAAAGTAACTGGAGTATGGGGCCCAGTCAAGACACTGATCTTAGTATGTCCAGAGTCTGGGATGTATTACAGAGTGCCCATACTTATTGGCACTAATGTCCACATGTTTGGTTGCCTGGCTCGATTTTGCCAGGAGAGGAAGGCCAAGCAGAAAGGAAAAGTGTTACATGTACTTGCCCTAGTGCTAAAGGTCTACCAGCAACAAACTCAGGCTCCAGCTAAAACTCAAGATGACCTTGTGGGTATAGTCTGGCATCATGATGCTGAAGAACTTGTATTGCCACCTTATGTTGAGTGCAATATCAGTGGTGTGGTAAGCCCGAAGAAAGACATGAAGAACCAAATTTTGGTGCTTGATGCTAAAGAAGAACATGATCTGTCTGCAGGACTGTTAGTAAAACCCAGTGTGTTGCTAGTCAGAGCTCATACTTATGCCAAATGAGTTACCATCCAGGTAAAAAATGCGACAGAAGACACTGTCATCAGGAAAGGATGCACTTTGTCTCATGTGTACTGTGCAGACACTGCAATGCAATCCACTCCCACCAGAGATGGTGCCCAACCTGGTATTGACCCAGAACTGTTTGATTTTTGTGACTGTCTCATACCAGAGGTGTGGAAGGCCTGAATCAGCCGCAAGCTAGCTGAGTGAACTAAAGTGTTTTTATTCCATGACTGGGATGTGAGATGTGTAACTGGAGAAGAACACCACATCAGACTTAACGATGAGCTCCCTTTCTGGGAGAGGTCCCACAGGTTGGCCCCTCCAGACACTGATGATATCAGAAACATCTACAGGAATTGTTGGTGGCAGGTATCATCCAAGAATCAAGAAGTCCATATGCATCACTGGTTGTGGTGGTGCAAAAGAAAAATGGAGCAGTACACATGTGTGTGGATTACAGAACCCTCTACAAATTTACAGCTCCTGACCAACATACCATGCCTAGAATTCAAGACACCCCTGACTGTCTTAATGGAAGCAAGTAGTTTTCCATGCTTGACCTAAAGAGTGGCTAAGCCTATTATCAAATATCATTGCTCCCCAAGACAGAGAAAAAAAACAGCATTTATATGCCCTCTTGGATTCTATGAAGTTTTGAGAATGCCTCAGGGTATTTCAGGTGCTCCAGCCACATTCCAGTGCTTAATGGAGAGAGCTGTCAGAGATATGAATTTGTTAGAGTGCTTAGTATACCCTGACAACATCATTGTATTTGGGAAGACGTTGGAGGAGCATGAGGCCCAATTGCTGAAAGTTTTAGACTGTTTGGAAGAATTTCAGGCTCAAGCTTTCCATCGATAAGTGTCAATTTTTCCAGACTTCAGTGAAATATGTGGGACATATGGTATCGGACCAAGGCACACAGACTGAGCCTAGTGAAGTGGAGGCATTAACCATCTGGCCCAAATCAAAGAACTTGAATGACTTACAACAATTTTTGGGGTTCAGTGGCTATTATGGAAGATTTGACAAAGATTACACTAGAGTGGTGAGACCACTACTGAACTTAACACAAGGCTACCTGCCCACCAATAAGGGCAAGGGAGCAAAGACACCTGATGTTACCACTGAACCTAAGCAGTATTTCAAATCCATCTGAACCTTTTGGCCAGAGGTGGACCAAAGACTGTGACCAAGCTTTCGATGAAATAATTTACTGATTGACTCATGCACTAGTTTTAACATATACAGACCTCAAAAGCACAATGCATACGGACACCAGCTTCAGCAGTCTTGAGGTGGTCCTCGATCCGAGCTACCCAGAAGGGCTGCACCCAGTTGACTTTGCAAGCCAAAGTCTAAACAGTGCTGAAAAGAGAGATCCTGTGCACGGATTAGAGTTTCTCGCTTTGAAGGGGGCCATTGTGGACCGGTTCCATGAGTGTCTTTATGAGGTGCACATCACTGTTAGAACAGATGACAACCCTTCAACATATGTGCAAACCACTGCAAAGTTTGACTCATCCAGACATAGGTGGCTGTCAGCCTTATCCGCCTATGACTACTATGTTGAGTACTGGCCTGGTCTGAACCATATTGCTACAGATGCACTGTCTTCATTATTTATTTATCTTATTTATTGACATGTTTCGCCAGGAAGGCACAATGAACAACAAGTTGCTAGTCTCCTGGTGCGACCTGGGGGGAAGGGAACAGGGTGGAAGTACGTACAACTTACTTAGAGCAGAATAGTACATACAACTTATTCAGACTAGAAGAGTACATAGGAACAGATTAGCACATGTTGAACCATGAGAGTGATACAAGTGATACAGCAATGCTATTTCATACAGGATTACAATAGTACAGTAAGGTAAGGTGATATCACAAATGAACAAAATGTAAGTGTAGGGTTAAATTAACTTACATATAACGTAAGTGCTAATGCAAAGATTGTGTTGCAGTCATAACTGAGGATTAAGACTGAATATAGCAGGTGCAGTTGGGGGAGAGATACTGAGTCAGAGGGAGAAGTGATTTATTACCAAGCCTATTATTACCCCACACCAGAAGTTGCTCAACTGCTTCAAGGGTCACCTGAAGTAGGAGGGGAGGTGATGTGTCAAATACACCTGTTACAGAGCCAACAACTCAAAACTCTGAAGCAACCATAGATTCCGAACCCGCAGCCAATATAGTACCCTTGGATGATGGGCCTGAGCCAGAGGGGGTTTCAGAGCAAGAAAGTGGAGAACCCGTAGAGCCTGAACCTGTACAGCCTGAACCTCTAGAGCTGGAACCTGCTAAGCCTGAACCAGAAGAGACAGAGGAAACAAATGCAGTGCCAGGGAAGCTGTGGCACTCATTCTGCCTGAGGATGCATCATTGGTGGACAATGAACCGGGATTGATCACCCCAAATGCCAAAAAAGTGCAAGTGCCATTGCAACGCTCTGAAAGAACTGTAAAGCCTTTGTTAAAACTTACCTATGACTCTCCAGATACTCCAACTGACTTGCCAATGCATGTAGTCCACAAGGACATATATGTCATCCAAGGTCTCTGCCCAGAACTGTTGGGTGTCCACCTAATGCCAAGCCACCCAGAGTGGGAAAAATTAGAAAGAATAAAAGGCAAGGTTGAAATCTGTATTTATGGCATTATTCCAAATCTGCCAGATGATGGAATTCATAAAGTTCTTATGTTTATGTTGCATCATCTAATGTCATGACAGCTGCATAAATTCTGAAAAGCTTTTCAGTATTTGCCTCGTTATTGTGTAGATAGTTTGCATTTATCTAGTTTAAAATGTAACTGATTGCCATGCTAGCTAGGAATCATTTGTCTAGTTAGACTGCACATGTTAATATGTTGAAATGCTATGGTTATTGGCACTAGGTCCCTAGTATGGATTTGGCATGAACGTCAATTATTTAGGTGGGGGAAGAGTGTAACCTGTAAGCGTGTGGGTTCTATAACAGACACCAGTCCTTAAATCAAGTGCACAAAAAATTCTGGTGTAGCATTTATCATTTTATTTTCCAAAATGATAACAACAAGCATTTGTCAATGCTGAATGTTTGCTTGCTGGCATTGGCAGTGGTAGTGTAGAAGTTACAGAGCTGCGTAATAGGAATGGCAGTGAAGTATTGAACTGAAGCCAACCCCACCACCACCCTGCAGAGAGTGACAGGCATTGGGTGTGCCTTTGGGTCGTCAGGCATAACAGCCATGCCATTTCACCACACCCCACCCTGCAGACACTGACAAGTGTCACGGTGTTCCTTGGGGTCTTTGGCCCTTATGCGCACCCCATTCCATCAGGAAATATGGTGAGATGGGTGTGATATAGGAGAATGGGGTGAACTTTGGGGCCGAAGAGTCCAAGGCATACCTCGATGCCTCTCACTGGCCGCAGGGTGTGGAATGGTATGAGCATTACAGGCAAGAATCCCAAGTCACACCCCTGATGCCTGTCATTCTCTACAGGGTTGGGCGCTATGGTTGGAAACCCTAATACCTCAGGCATTTGTTGGTATTTTCACTCCAAATGTTCAACATGTTTTTTTTGTGACCCCACCTCATGAACAGGGGGAATGTCAGTTTGTTAGCTGAAAGCTGCTTATGCACAGTGACTACGGCATTTAGCATCACAGGTGCAAAAACATTCCGAACAGGATGTAAAAAATGACAGCTGTACCTTTCATGGGGAGGTGTAAAAAATTGCAGTGTTGCAAATCTGCAGTAAAAATATTTAAAAAAATGGTGAAGTCACGAACGTACATAGAAACTGTGCAACGCACACCCGTAATATAATTAGGTTGGGGATTTTTTTACAGCAGATTGACAACTCAGGCATTTTGGTGCCTCTGATCATGAACAGTGTCACTGTGATTTTCTTTATCTGTCCCGAACAATGATTTCCCACAGCGACCACGCATCTCTGCGCTGAAAGTGTGAAAACACACTTCGGCCATGTTGTGAAAAATGACAGCTGTACTGTAAATAAGGAAGTGTGGAAAAATGCCACTGGTGAAAATCTGGGCTTAAAATATTACAAGTCATGAACTTACGAGGTGCGTGGAAACTGCACAATGCTCACTCGTAACACAGTCATTTTATGGACTTTTGTCACCAAATTTTCAACATAGCCATTTTACGACCTCTGCTCATGAACAGTGTAACTGTGATTTTCTTAACCTGTCCCAAACATTGCTTTCGCACACCAACAGCACCATTGTGCGCTACATGTGCGAAAAACACATTTTGGGTGCCATATGAAAAATGGCAGCTGTACTGTTCATAAGGAAGTGTAATAAAATGGCAATGTTGAAAATCTGGAGTGAAAATATTAAATTCGCAAACTTATGAGCATGCATTGGAACTGCATAGCGCTTTTCGTGAAACAGTCATTTTAGAAGGAATTTTCACCAAATTTTCAACCTGTATTTAAGACCTCTGCTCATGACTGGTGTCACTGTGATTTTCTTTAATCTGTCCCAAATATTGATTTCGCACATCGACTGCGCCATTGTGCGCTACATGGGAGAAAACACATTTTGGGCAAGATGTGAAAAATGACAGCTGTACTGCTCATAAGGAGGTGTGGTAAAATGGCAATGTTGAAAATCTGGAGTGAAAATATTGAAAATTCGCAAACTTACGAGCGTGCGTAGGAACTGCGAAACGCATGCTCATAAAACAGTCATTTTTTGGAATTTTTTCACCAAATTTTCAACATAGCCATTTTAAGACCTCTGCTCATGAACAGTGTCACTGTGATTTTCTTAATTTGTCCCATACATTGATTTCGCATACCGACTGTGCCATTGTGCGCTACATGGACGGAAACACATTTTGGGTGAGATGTGAAAAATGACAGCTGTACTGCTCATAAGAAGGTGTGGTAAAATGGAAATGTTGAAAATCTGGAGGAAAACATTGAAAATTGCTGAACTTATGAGCGCGTATAGGAACCGCGCAATGCACTCATATAAAACAGTTGTTTTTAATTTTCACCAAATTTAAAATAGGCTTCTTGAGAGCCACCTTATGAACACTGGCAGTGTCATTTCATTAATTGGTCCTGAAAGGTGATTTTGCACAGTGACTGGAAATCACCTTCGGCCTGAATAACGCCATGACAGTGACAGCATCATGAGAAGGGGTCCCAAAACCCCATGTTGAAAATTTGGTGCAAAAATTCCAAAAATGCCTGAGATATGCAACAGGTTGAAAACCCCCTCTATCCCATTATACAACTTCCGGCATTTCCTCAGTTCGCGGTCGGCTTTGAAGAGTGCAGACATGTTCCCGGTCCACTGAAGATCATCGTGCCAAGCTCCAGAGGTAAGTATGGGGTGAGGGGGGTGTGGGGAGGCAGGGTGCGCAGTGGGTGGGTGCGGGTTGTGGGAAGGGGGGCAGGAAGACTGCGTGGGACCATTTTTTCTTTACAGGTATTTAAAAAAAAAAGACGACACGGGACGTTTGCCACACTGGGGTGGGCTCCCAGCATGGCAGAAGGGCGGCTGGGGGCGTGGAGCCAGCAGGGATTGAACACTCCCGTTGGCCATGGCATTGTTGCCACGCTGGGGTGGCCTCCCAGCGTGGCACCCTGTACTCGGGGGACAGTGAAGCCAACGGGGATTAGGCACCTGGCCGGCTATACTATTGAGTTACCACGCTTGGGGTGGGCACCCAGCACATTTGGAAGGCTTTGGGAAGACGGCACAGCCGACGGGGATTGGGCACCCTGTCGGCTATGGAGTGTGTGAGTGGGGCAGCATGCAGTTTGCGTGTGTGTGTGTGTGTGTGTGTGTGTGTGTGTAGGGGGAGCTGCACATGAGCAGGCGATATCTTATTGCTGCTTACTGAGCGTAGCTCCCCATTTCAACTGTATGCCACTGCATTTTGGAGCTTGTCATAGACAGCTCCAGCATGCATTGGCGGACAGGGGCCGCGCCTGCCAACACACTGACTGAATTGGAAGAGGGGAGTGACACATCTCCGAAAACTCGCAAGCAAACATAAAAATTAACTGCTCAAAAAATATTTACAGAAAAGAAATGGGTGTTTAAACTTTCACACCAAAATAACAACAAACAAACAAAAAATTATCAGGCTAGCCTTTCCTCAGACTCCCTGCTCTTCTCTGTATATTCAATATTTTTCTCCACTCTGGTATGTAGGCATTCACACCTCCTCTCCCTTGCTTGGTCAGAAGAAACTGACCAGCACACCTAAATTAGCCTCCTGGTGGGGAGGTTAATATAGTACAATAATCATGACATCATTGACATGTTGACTATCAATTATACCAAAAAACCTTATTCCTCTACTCAGGAACTTAAGATTAGGCTTCAAATTCTCTAAATCTAAAGCTTATTATGTCTTTTATCGACATAATATTGGTAATACTCTATAGGCACTCATTTTAACTTAGAGGACCCTTAATTGGTGGTGAAAGCATCATCAAGGACCTTTTTAGCCCCTCCCCTTTCAATGACATCACCACACCACACCACTTCTATATCAGCAGCCATTTTCTGGGCTGCCAGCTCTATAGAAGCCATCTCTTGCTACCTGCCACCATTTCAGGTAAAGAAACCAAGAAAATCAAACTTGTTTATAGAGGACTCTAACCTTCCCAAATAAAAACAGAGTGGGGGGCCCTTCTATTTATTCTGTGAAGCCAGAGTAGCTCTGTCACTATTCAGCCTTGTTTATTTATTCCTTAAATTTGTTACTTGGCTTAGTTTTTCTACTTATACCTTTACTTCATTTGAACACATTTTTATTCTCTGCATACATTCCAGAAAGAGCCTAGTATTATTATTATCCTTAATTTACTGTGCTAGAACTGTATTTAAACATATTTTTATGTTTTTACATTTCCCCACCCCCACCCCCCACGACAACTCTGCCATTTCAGCAGTCGGCAAACATTGCACTATTTCACTCCCCGTACTGTACTTCACTTCTTGGTAGCTTTAAACAACACAATAACAAGTCAAACACCCAAAATCATGTTTATATACACAGAGCAGTCTGCACTAATGCTGCAGTACTTTTTTTTATTTATTCTTTTTGTTTTTCAGGCAGCAGAGCGAGATCTACAGTGAGCGGCTGCAAGGAGAGTTTACTTTCTCCCTTGCAGCAGCCTGCTTGCTCATCTTCCAGTCTTGCAGAGACTCGTTTTAAAATGGCGCTATATGGCAATCTGCTCTGGTGTTGGAAACACTTTTGTTTCTTGGGGGATTCAAAATCTTCCACAGAATTTACAGAGCAGGAGGCTTTAAAGGGGGGATCTGCTTTTAACCTCATGTGGCAGTTTTGATGGCTAGAATGACAACAGATTAAAGGTATAGCACAGATAGGAGAACAGAATTGTCAGGTTGGCCGCCCTGACAAGAAATTAAGGATAGACAGAAAAGTTTAAGAGACTAGAACAGAGTGAAAAGAATAAATGTTTTTTTTTATTTTATGTTGACATTCTCATCCTGCCACATAACCCCCCATGGGTGGGGCTTATCTTAGTTTGACTCCTTGGGTGCTGCTCTGCCCTGACCTCCTACTACCGCTAGTCCTGATCCAGTTGTGTCTCTGTTATGCTCCTGCCTGCCCCTGGGTTCAGAAATAAGTTTGTGGTGCCTAGAGGAGCGAGGACATTCAAAAATAAAATCATCCATTTTGGTGAGATAGTAGAGTGTACCACTGTGTGGCTTGTATTCACGAATGTGCAAGCTGGTGGGATTCACATGCGCAGAACACAGCACTACAGCGTCCATTGTAAAAGCCATTCCGACGGCTCCCTTCCAGCTCCGTTATGGGTGCTCCAGCCCCAGGGACAAAAGAAACAGTAAGGGGTCTGGAGGCACACCTTAGGGGAGCAAAAAATAAAATGCTTTTAAACGCTATACTGTATATCTAAAAGTGGGCAAGGTATCTTTAAGAGCAGCAGAGGCTGCTATATGAATAAAAACCCTGCCTATCACCTGAGGGGGTCAGCACTATGGCACTAGTGGCACGCAGGGGCAGACTCTGTCAAGCCCCACACTACCACCAAACAATAGGACCGAGGGGCATTTAATGGACTATGGGAGCAGTTAAATATAAAACCCTACTATTCAGCTATGAAAAGACTCTAAAATTGGTACTATGTGTGAACTGTTTATACAGCAGCCATATTCACCACTTTTGAACCCATTCCAGCCAATCAGCAATCAAGCAGCCCTGTGAGGACTGAGAAATGACTCCAGGTAACGGGGTGAATACTGTGTTCTTGGTGCACAAGTGAGACAACCAATAAAGCATCGAAGGGACTTAATGCATTTTATTTTAAAAAATGGACAGCTGTGTTCAACCAGTCAGAGGATGCCATTCTCCCTTGAGTCCCCAGGGACAGTTACAGATCAAGCCAGTCTGGCTGAATTCCTCAGTGAGGCTGAGTGGCCTGGACTGTGTCAGAGGAAAGGTATTGGAAGTTGGCCTAAGGCTTCCACAGCCAGATGCCAGACTTGCCAAAAGGTTTTCTACTGTTTGGAAAACCAGAGTGTTTGCAACTGAAATTCTGCAGCATCCTGAGAAAAACCCTCTGCCAGGGAGGAAGGTTGGACTATGTGCTTTGTTAAGAATCAGAAAGTGTCCAGGGTTTAAGCAGCAGAGTCAGGAGGTGCCTGCAGGACATTCTCATTGTCTGGGGAAAGCCAGTTTGAAGTGAGAAAGCTGCTTTGTGGTTTGGAGCTGTAGTTTGGAAACTGCCTAAAGAATGTTGTTACCCCAAGACCCTAGGTGGTGTGATGGTTGTTTCCAGAGGCTGAAAGTCTGCTGCCTGCAGAGAGAAAGAGCAAGAGTGATCCCTGAACTTCAGAACAGAAGCCACTACCAACTAGGATGGTTTGGGGAGTTGGCCAGGTAGTGCTACTGCTGGGCACTACTCATCATCTCCTCTGGAGGTGTGTTGGCACTGGTCCCCAGTACTACCCTGCTCCAGCATCTGATTCCAGCCTGCCAGAAGGGGACAACATACACAGAAGGTGATAAGCTGCCAGAGCCAGTCACAGCCCTGAAGGTAACAGCTGCAAGACCCTGCCACTACAAGCAAGCTGCAAGCCTGTATGTACAGCTCGATACCCACAGCTTGATTGATTGTACCTGCAACATTGACAGACCCTGTAAAGACAAACTTCAGAACCTCGAGTAACCACAGTACCTGCCCTTTACTTGGGTTTCTTCAAAGCGTTTCAGTTAAAGTTACACCAATGCTTGCAAACCCGCAGCAATGTACAGGCCTGCAACTCCATAGCAGGGTACCAGACAGGACCTTAGGGGACACTGGTACCAGTGGCAAGGTGGACTCTTTACATGGTGTTGCTGTTGGGGGGTGGACAAGGTCATTGTTATGGTTTAGGTATGTTATTTGTTATCAAGCATTATCAACTGTGTTATATTTTCATCTCCCATTCCCCTTTCTTCAATGATAAATCTGTTGTTTTGGTTACTGCTTAAAACTGTCCATGAGTATATTATTAGCGATTGTCATTATTTGCATGCAAAGTCGAGTATTACAAACGTTTATGGTATTCCATGTATGGGATGACTAGAAGGGAAGGTGAGTAGGTATAGCATCCCAGGGGGTTCTACTATGCAAACATCTGGCCCACTATAATTTACGCTGAGTGGAGTGAGCTATTTAATTTCTGTTTGGGAAGGAACACCACATTACCATCAGAAAAGAGCTCAGGCATCTCAACCTGGTTGGAGCCCAACAGGCAGGGATAGTAGCCCATTAGTACAGGGTGCCTGTGTTACACATTCATTATATTTACACCCTCCAAATGATCCATGGTATGTAACAACTCCCCAGCCTCCCTTGCCTGCCAGCACCATTGCCATGGAGAGAGGAAGGCAGGCTGTAGCAAAGGAATGACACCCTTGTCTAGGAGTATCTGGATGCTAACATCTCACTAGGAGCTACCCCATGCACAAAATGTCCTGATCTGGCATACTAAACATTGACTATGTGTGACCACTAGGGCACCATCTTTATAAGTCCTGTAACAATCTAACAGAACTGTACAGTCCAATCAGTGGAAGACTAAACCACTGTCATCTTTGATTCTTAGTTGGTCTCCATCACATTGCTTCCCTTACCAGCATGGCGGTGTCTCTCAGATACATTTGTCTTCTCTTCAGCTCTGGCGCCTACTTTCACAGTTGTTCCATGGAGCTACCCGTTGAGTCTGTTCACAGTTTGTTCCCCTTTTTCCATATTTACAGTAATGATACAGGACACAGGGCACCACGCTTGCTGCAAAAAACAGTGGGTTATTTCTAGGGTGCTGTGCATGACAACAGAAAGATGACAGGAAATTATATGTCTGGATCCCCGATCACAACCCTGCCATGATCCCAGACATCATCAGTACTTGCAGCTACAGTAGCAGCATTGGCACTGATTAACAAACATTAATTTCATATTGGGCACCTTGTAGCCACAGAGGACCAGGCATGTAATATACCTGTGAGAAGAACAAGAAGGATGAGCAGGAGAAGCAGAAGTAGAAGAAGATGACAAAGAAGAATCAGCATTTATACACACACATTGTATCCCACAGATCTTTACAAGCAATGAGAGACTGGTAGAAAAGAGACTTTAAACATGTAGTGACAGTCATTTCACATATCAATATCCACACACAGCCTTGGACAATTGCATGAACTAGTTTAATGGGAAGGAGAATATTGGCCAGAACATCAGGGGAAAATCACTGACTCACCTGTAGGGGGAACCTCTGTCCTCATGGCTGCCTGCCAAGATCTCCACTCTGGAAGATGTTGAGCAGGATGTTATGGGCATAGAGGAGTGGACCTCATCCCATATTACTGGTTTCTTCAGAGGTTCAAAGCAAGATAAATACCGTAGTGTTATTGCAACAGAAAGGCAAAGGCAAATTTATTTAAAAGACGCCCAATCCCGGAGGCTCTGGGAGCTGCACAAATTTTTTATAACATTTCATACAACATAAATATTTAGGTTAAAATAAAACATCCTATAAATAATCAAAATTAAACAACACCAAATGCTTGCAGAAATAGGAGTGTCTTCAGTCGGACTTTAAAAACGGCTAAAGTGGGGGCCTCCCTGACTACAGTTGGTAAAGAGTTTCAAAGAGCGGGAGCAGCAACACCAAAAGCTCGGTCGCCTGCAGATTTTAACCTCGCTCTAGGAACAGTCAGGAAGCCACCATTGGAAGATCGGAGATGATGGGTAGAGGAAGAAGGTACCAGGAGCACTGACAGGTCACCAGGGCCCTGCCCGTGTAGGGCCTTATAGGTGAGAAGACCCACCTTAAAGAGTATTCTCCACCTGACAGGCAGCCAGTGCTATTCGCACAATACAGGTGTAATATGACAAAATTTGTTTTCCCCAGTCAAAAGCCGGGTAGCAGCATTTTGCACCAGCTGCAGTATATGAAGAGAACCCCCAGAGACCCCGAGATAGAGGGCATTACAGTAGTCAAGCCTAGATGTGACTAAGGCATGTATCAAGGTAGGGAGGTCCAGAGGCAGAACTAGGGGCTTAATCCTGGCAATGTTTCTAAGATGGAAAAAACAGGTACGGACCACGGAAGATATTTGAGCTTCCATGGACAAGTTCCTGTCCAGAATTACACCAAGATTTCGCACCCAAGAGGAGGCCATCAATGACACAGCTCCCAGCACAAGTCCAGTTGCAGAGTCAGAGACCATCCCATCACAAACTGTGTTCGACTCCACTACCAATACCTCAGTCTTGTCAGGGTTCAGTCGCAGTCAACTGGAGGCCATCCAGTCGTTAATCTCGGCCAGACAGATATTTAACACATCCACTGCGTTGGATATTCCTGGGGCAAAGGACAAGTATAGCTGAGTATCATCAGCATAGCAATGAAAACTCAGACCATACTTCCTAATGATCCCTCCCAGGGGCAGCATATACACTGCGAACAACATTGGGGCCAATACTGAACCCTGAGGGACTCTGCACAAAAGGAGGCAGGGTGTAGATGAGAAATTTCCCATCACAACCCATTGCCTCCTGTTGGTAAGAAAGGACTCAAACCAGTTGATAATAGTACCGGTGAGTCCGCACAGCCCTCAGGCGGAGAAGCAACACACAATGGTCCACAGTATCAAATGCTGAAGAGAGATCGAGGAGAACAAGAATTGTCCTGTCCCCTCGGTCTCTAGCCCTGAGAAGATCATTCTGCACCCGGACAAGCGCAGTTTCCGTGCTATGTCTGGCCCGAAAAGCCGACTGGAAGGGATCATACAACTCGTGAGTCATGAGGTATTTTTCCAATTGAAGCGATACCACCTTCTCAACAATCTTCCCCAGAAATGAGAGATTAGAGATAGGACGGTAATTTGCCTTGATCTCTGGGTCCAAAGAAGATTTCTTTAAAAGGGTTCTCACCAGAGCCTCCTTCAAGGCATCTGGAAAGACACCCTGAAGCAGGGAACACAGTACAATCGAGGCAAACATCGGGCTAACAGAGTCAATGCATCTCATTAAGAAACGCGTTGGCACTGGGTCCAGCTCACAAAAGGTATGCTTCAAATTGACTACCACCTCAATAACCTCATGAATCTCCACTGGCCTAAACTCCGCCCAACTAGGCGGAGTGCGCTTAGAACACATCTAGCGACCACTGTCAGCAATAGTATTGCTGGCTGAAGAAACCTTCCGCCAGATCAAAGACACCCTGTCTGAGAAAAACCGAGCAAACTCCTCACAGTCTTCATTAGAAGAAGGTTGTGGCTACAGCAAATTATAAGCTTGCTGGCGCAAGAAGAAAAAAAAAGCTATAGAAGAGAGAAAAATACTTCTCTTCTGTATGGCAGCAGAGGAAGAAGCACAGTTTTTGTTAGAGAAAGAAAAGTTATCATCATCCTAGGTTTGAACTATTGCAATAGAAGACATGTCTGACAGTGTGTTGGAATGGGTACTGGGTAAATATAGCAATGCCGAAACAGTGCATGGAATACCGTGCTGCAGAAAGCACTAATGTGTGTACAGTGACGGGGTTTCACAGCATATGGGAATAACTGCTACCCCTGTGGCTGTACACTCTCGTGAGGAAGTGTGAAGTAGGCTCCTGGTGTGGTGGCTGGTCGAGCCGCTCCCATGGAGGAGTGGCTAGGGCACCTGCACCTGAGGCTGCGGATCGGATCCCCCCAAGTCCCATAGTGTTGCAGATTTTTTTTTTCCAAAAAATACAACTTTCCCCCTGCGGTGTTTTGCCCCATCCCCAAAAGTCCACCCCCTCCCCTGAGTTATCGATATTTAGTCTGGTGAGTGTGGGGGAGAAACCCCCCACATTGGGGGCAAAAAGAAAAATGGTGCTATTATTACTAATGATGTACACTATTTCTCTTGTATTTGGCATTTTGTTCCAACCTTATTGTAGCATACATTGTTTTGCCTGAGGCATTGTTGTTTTGCATGGTTTTGGCTGCAACATTATGACACCATGTCACTGGAACATCAGGGGAATTGGTGTCTGTCACTCCCCATGATGTGGAAACATCAAAGGGTTTGCCTGAGAGCCAAGCTAAAGCAGCGTCAAGAGCAATGGAAGCAATTCCCTCCACCAGATTAACAAACGAAGGGAAGAACACTGTATGTATGCCACTAGGGAATCTAGTTAGTTCATTCACCAATTCTGAGGATGGTGGAGCTGAAGCCATGGGCCTGAAGCCTCTTGGGGAGGATGGAATCTTGGAAAAAAAACTTAACAGAGGAGTGGATGCAGCAGAAGAGAAACAAAGTTGGGAAAAAGCCTTTGAAATGGGTCATGAATCAGCAAGTGAGTGTTGAGGCTACTGGAATCATGAAAATCACCCTGCAGAACCATTGTGAAAAGCTTCTAAGCATCTGGACATGGGTTATGGCTGTACCACTGTAAGAGATGGCACAGAAATGCCACAAAGGCAGTCAGAGAAATGGACTATGGAGTCAGCCTTAGAGAAGACTGGTTGGATTCAGACACCAGATGGACTGTACTGATAACTGGGGAGCTCAAGTGAGAGGCAGCCAAAACTCAGAGACAGTAAGTAATAAAAAGAATGATAAATGCAGGGAGATAGGCAATGACAATACTGTGGGGATAATTGAAAGCCCTTCAAGGGATGAAAGGACAGTGTCCCCTGCTGATACAGAAATAATGGCACTAGTCCATGACACAAATGAGGAAAAAATAGACAATCCTAATGTTGTTCCCCAGAAAAGCTCCATAGCCCACACAGTTCCTTCTGTTAGGGGTGTGGAAATGGCCCATTCATCAGCAGGTCCCTTAACCCCAATAACTCAGATTACTTCAGCAGAGAACATGGAAGTTCAGGATTAGGAGAAATCCTCACAAATGGTCTTTGATGAAGGAATTTTGGACTCCTCAGAGGCAGACTTTGCATCGCAACCAGAAACTGGAGAAAAGAAGCCTCCGAGAACTTTGACTGTCAGATTTGTTTGCAGCTCAAGGCGAGCTTGCACAGAGAAGGAACACTGTAAGACTAAAATACAAGGGAGGTCTATAACTCCCCCAGACAGAATATATGCCATACGTAATATGTTGAAAAATTCAGTGCTTTTTTTTCCTGCAGAATGTTATGCTGTAATTCATATATCAGGGAGAAGGTGTTTGATATAAACTAAGACCTTGAATTCTGTAAACAGATTGTGACTAAAATATGAGTAGCTAAAAAATTCTGCCTTATGGGCTCCTTTTTCAGAGATCCCACTGTCTAAATTAGCAATTAAGACTATCACTGTACTTTTCCGAGATGAAAGTGTGACTGCGTCTGACATTTTATACTGGCTGAAACAATGCTGTGAAGTACATTATTAGAAAACTCCATTCCAATTATTGATACAGAACACGCATGGACGGGGATGGAAGTTTAGAGTAAAATTGAAACAAACATAGGGGTCTGCCATCTGCCAAGCAGTTTCTATTTAGAGAGAGACAGAAGTATGTATTTTTACCCTGGACAACCATGCACATGCCACAAATGCAGATCACAAGGTCGTTTGAGTACTGCACATAGTGCTGACCTGTGTTTTGAGTATGGACATATCAGTCTTAGATGCCCTAATCCTTTCAGATGCAATTTGTGTGAGGAGCTGGGGCACTCCTGTAGGCAGTGCCCTTGGGCCCTTCATAACAGAATAGGGGTGGCTGAATAAAGAAGACCCCATAGGGAGGGAGCAAACAAAGGGAGCAGAAGTGGTGTCTGCGCAATGGTTTTCTAACATGTCAAGGTCAGAGAGAAGTAGAGAGACAGCAGCCCCCCAAGAGACAGCTGCTCAGGAGGATGCCCCTGGCCAATCTAGAACTGACTCAGCCCCTGATGATCCAACTAGGCTTCAGGATATGGAAGTTGAGGAAATGATCAACATGAAAACAATGAGGAGACTGCCCCCACCTGAATGGGGGGGGGGATCAATGACCAAGAGAGATTCTCTCTCAGGGATTTCCCCACGTGGTGCTGAAGATTCATCACAATCAGAAATGCCCCCCCCCCGAAGATGCAGATATGGTCATATTATCTTCCAGAAAGTGGGGACACCAAAAGAAAGATAAACCTAAGCCTCAAAAGCCCCCAGTTATACAGGTGTGAAACTAATATGCAGCCCTTGCCTTGACAAGGTAATGGTGAGACATGAAGGAGGATGAGGGCAGTTCAGAACCCCCTCCATTGCATCCTTAGCCTGGGGTCCTTTGTCTGACTGGGATGAATCTCCCCAGGAATCCTCTGCAGCAAAAAGTCACTGGAGAACCAGGTCTCAAACCTGAGTAGCAGCTGAGTCCCCCCTCCCAAAAAAAAATCAGAATGTGTTGAAGGAATTTCTATCTCACCAAATGTGAACTGCATGAAAATACATAGGAAAAGAGTAACAACTACGGCAGTGTTAGACACCCTACCCAGTAATATAGTTGTATTTACAAGATAACTGATTGAAAACATTATATAGAATCTCAGCCTCAAAAAAAAGTTATTGTCCCATGAGGCTTTTTATTGGTCACAAGGATTAGAGAGAGATGTGATGGTGTAGGTATATTGTTTAGAAACTACACATTTAAGATAGAGATTGGTGGAGACAGAACCCAGGAGGGGTGTTATGCTTGATGTGGAACAAGCAAGTAACCAACTAATTATATTAATATTTATACCCCACAGGCCAAGGCTGGCAGAATAGCCTTATTTAAAGGTCTGCCTATATATCCATACAAGTAGAATTGTGATTTTTGGTGAAGACTTCAACTGTAGACTGTCTGATACAGGAGATAGAATACATAGAAACATAGAATCTGATGGCAGATAAGGACCACTTGGCCCGCCTAGTCTGCCCATTTCCCTACTTAACGAATAAGCTGCAGATCCTAGTTAACCAACAGCCTACTTCCTCCTACCCCCCACTAGAATTGCCTTATGTCTGTCACATGCATTCTTGAATTCCCCCACTGTTTTTGACCCTACGACCTACTCAGGAAGGCTGTTCCATGCATCTACAACCCTCTCTGTGAAGAAATACTTCCTCACATTACCTCTGAGCTGTCCCCCCATTAACTTCAAATTGTGCCCCTTTGATCTTGCACATCTCTTTTTCTGAAAGATGCTACCCTTTTGGACTTTGTTGATTCCCTTGAGGTATTTGAAAGTTTCTATCATGTCCCCTCTCTCCCTCCTTTCCTTGAGGCTGTACATCTTAAGCTTCTTTAGTCTTTCTTCATATGTCTTCTGGTGCAGACCCTGCACCATTTTGGTTGCCCTTCTTTGGACAGCCTCCACCCTGTCTATGTCTTTGCAGAGATGAGGTCTCCAGAACTGTACACAGTACTCCAGATGTGGTCTTACCAACTGTCTGTATAGAGGGACAACAACTTCCTGTTTTCTACTGGTGTTGCCTTTCCCTATGCATCCCAGTATCCCCCCAGCCCTCCTTACTGCATTCTCACATTGCTTGCCCACCTTTAGGTCATCTGCTATGACTACCCCCAGGTCCCTTTCCATTTTTGCTGTTGTCAGTATCTCACCCCCCCATTGTGTACTCTTCCCTGATTTTTGTTTCCCAAGTGCACTACTTTGCACTTCTTTGCATTGAATCTAAGCTGCCATACATTTGACCATTTCTCCAACCTTGCCAAGTCCCTTTTCATCCTTTCCACCCCACCTTGTGTGTCAACCCTGTTGCAGATCTTTGTGTCACCTGCAAAGAGACATAATTTTATTTCCATTTCCTCTGCAATGTCAGTTATAAAGACATTAAAAAGGACCAGCCCCATTACTGAACCCAGCGGTACCCCACTAGTAACCCCCCTTTCTTCAGAGTGGACTCCATTTACTCTATTACCCTCTGTGTCCTGTTGTCCAGCCAATGTGTTACCCAGGCTACCATCTGGGACCCTCTCCCAGGCTGGCTAATTTGTTTATTAATCTTTTATGTGGGACTGTGTCAAATGCCTTGCTAAAGTCTAGGTAGGCCATGTCCACAGCCCCTCCCTGGTCTACTACTTTGGTCACCCAGTCAAAGAAATCAATTAGATTTGTCTGACATCACCTTCCTGCTGTGAATCCATGCTATTTTGGGTCCTGTGCCCCTCTGGTCTCTAGGTACTTAATAATTATTTCGTTCAGAAGTGATTCTATCATTTTCCCTACCACTGAGGTCAAACTGACAGGTCTGTAGTTTCCTGCCTCTGTCTTGCACCCACTTTTGTGAAGGGGAATCACATCTGCCCTGCTCCAGTCCTCAGGTACCACACCACCCTCCCATGTTTTATTAAAAAGGGTAGTCAGTGGTGTTACTAGTTCTTCCCTAAGGTCGTTTAGAATTCTATGGCGAATCTCATCATGCCCCATTGCTTTATCCACTTTCAGTTTTAGGAGTTCTTTCAGAATCTTTTCTTCTGTGAAATGACTAATATCAACCCCCATGTCCAGAGTGCTTCTATTGACTGGATTAGGTATCTGCCCCTGCTCTTCCATTGTGAATACTGAGCAGAGGTATTCGTTCAGTATCCCTACTTTTTCACTGTCGCTCTCTGCCCGACCACCTTCCCCTTTATTCAGCCACAGTATCACTGCCTTAGCCTTTCTTTGCTCCCTAATGTACCTATAAAAGGTTTTATTCCCCTTCTTAACCAAGTTGGCTACCTTTTCCTTGGTTTGGGCCTTTGCTATTCTGACTGCCTTCCCCACTTCCTTCTGCTTTAGCTGGTACAGTTCTCTGTCCTGCTCCTTCTGTGTTTCCTTATACTTCCTGAATGCTGTCTTTTTCTCCCTAACCTTCACCGCCACTTCTTTTGAGAACCATAGTATTTTTTTCTTTCGTTTTGATTTGTTTATTTGCTTCACACAAAGAATAAATTTTATAATGGCACAATATACTTAATGGATATGGTTCTTACTGCGGGGTCACACGATGCTATGATAAAGGATAGAAATGGTGCTGCAACTACTTTTGTTAAAGGCTTTCTATCTACTGGGACAGATTTCCCATTTCTGTCAGCATCATTATAGGTAAATGCAGCCAAAACAATAGCAATTGAGAACTCAGATCATCTAGCAGTTCTTTGTTTTTGTACTACAGGGAGTTCTAGTTCTGTAAAAGAAAAATCAAAGAGGTTAAATACATCTGTATTAGAGCAGAATGATATTAAAAAACATTGGCTTGAGTTACTTTGACCTAGATGTTCAGTAACAGCAGCATATGATAAGGTGGAAACATGGTGGAAAGACTAAAAGGGAATTTCAGCTTTTCTTCCAGAAATGGAGCTGTAAGAGAACTACCAATATAATTATGCAGCATCTGAGGTGAAGGGCTGAATAACATAAACTTATATCTCATAGTCAAGAGTCCTGGCTACAACATCTTTAGGCTGGATCACCTCTCCAAAAAAGGCGGGGGCTGCACTCTCTACCTAAAAGACTCCATACAAGGGCACCATATCATTACCTCAATCCAACCCACAACTGCCCAGATATTGCCAGTGAGAATCCTCCTCGGTGCCCAAAACAAAACTTTCGCTGTTGCCACCATTTACATCCCTCCCAAAGAACAGGGAACTGGTCTAACAGCTGTGCTTGACTTTGTAAAGTCACTCCCACCAGACACCGAATCCATCCTCCTAGGCGACTTCAACATCAACTGGCCTGCGGCTGATGCTGGTGCACACAGGGATACCGTTGCTGCAGCGAACCTCACACAAATGGTTGACTCACCAACCAGGAAAAATTACAGGACCAGCACCAGCACACTCTTGGACTGGATCCTTACCAGTCACCCATCATGGATATCTAACACTAATGTCCTCCCTGACTCTCTCAGCGATCACTCCCCTGTTAGCTGCACCTGGTCAAATAAATTCATCAAACAACCACCAAAAACAATCACCAGCAGGGTTCTACCCAGTGGTCACCTTCCTCAACTCAAATCCCACCTCCTCCACCAAGACCGGTCCCTATCTTCAATGCAACCAACATAAACACTGCCGTTGACCACTTCATAAACATCTTCACTGTGGCCTGTGACACGTATGCTCCCTATTAAAGCATAAGTCAAATCACTGAGTGACCCTTGGCTCACAGGTGACCTCCTCAGGATGCTAAAACAAGAGACCACATATGGGAGCTGGGCCAGAAACTCTGGAAAGCAAAGCGACATCCAAAACTACAAACGTGCTCGCAATGACTGCACCAAAACCATCCGGCAAATGAAGTCCGCCTACTATAAGCATGCCCTCACAAACTCCTGGTGTAATGGTTGGGAATTCTGGAAGAACATAAAGGAACTCACTGGGAATCCACCCAAACCCCCCCCATCAATACTCAACATCAACAGAACCACACCCCTTAACTCAAAAACCATTGTGGATACCTTTAACAAAGCCTTTACTGACCTCAGTGCTGTCCTACCTCAGGACTATTTCAAAGATGGTGTGGCCCCCCCTGTCTGGAATGAACACTACTCCCACCAGCTCCCCCTGCTTCTACTTCAAAGCAGTCAAGGCTCACCAAGTACGCAAATACATTACCATAGCTCTTGGTAAATCAAGATTCAGTAATGACTCCCTTGATCTCAAAATCCTGTCTCTCACACTTGATGAAGTGCTTAGTCCTCTGACCAGAATTTTCAACCTCTCCCTCAGCCTTAGCCAATTCCCGGACAGATGAAAATCTGCCACTGTCACCCCAGTCCATAAAAGTGGTGACAAAACTACCCACGATAACTACAGACTTATCTCCCTACTACCCCCACTCTTCAAGGCAGTAGAACGCATCGTCTCGGACCAGCTCACAGAATACCTGGATACGTACAACATCCTGTGCAAGCAACAACACGGGTTCTGCAAAGGTCACAGGACCTCCACAGCCCTACTTGAATTCACCGGCGCAATCCACAATGCACTTGATTCCAGTGAACTACTAGGCTCAATCTACATTGACTTAACTAAAGCCTTCGACACCATCAATCACCGCATCCTACTTGTCCAGCTTCAGAACACTGGGCTGTCAACTGACACCATTGGCTGGTTTAAGAGCTACCTTGAAGAATGGTCCCAAACAGTAAGAATCACTGATACACTCTCGGACCCTAGACCGGTCCACTCGGGAGTCCCCCAGGGCTCCATTCTGGGACCCCTCCTCTTAAGCCTATTCTTAAACTCACTACTGGACAGCTGCCCAGAACAAATAATTCTCTATGTCGACGATGCTGTGATCCTCACCTCAGACCCTGATCCAAACCAATTACAAAATGAACTTCAGCGGGCCTTCTCCTCCATCGAATCCTGGTTTCTAAATCATAAACTGCTTCTCAATCAGATAAAAAAACAAGTCTATGGTCTTTTGCAGCCCCCACAACAAAAATAAACAACTCCACCTCTCCATTGCAACCGAACAAGGAGCCATCCTAGAGCAAACACAATCGTTCAAGTACCTTGGCATTACCCTTGATCCCCAGCTCTCATACGCTGTCCATATTAGCAATGTGGCAAAGTCTGCCAATGCGAGGTTAGGCATATTATTCCGGCACAGGAAACACCTAACCCCAGAAGCACTGTCATGTCGGTCCCAAAGCTCCATTGTCAGCATCATAGACTATGGTCTTATCATATATGAGTCTGCAACTACCACTGCTCTCAAACGTATCGCGACCTCCCTGAATAAGGCCTGTCGTCTCATCACTGGCTCACATCGCCATACCCACACATGTGACCTTTATTCCCAATCTGGATGGCTTCAACTGGACAAACGCATAAAATACCAAACCTGCATCACGGCCAAGAAAATCATAATGAGGCTTGCCCCACCTGGTGTCTGTGCCCTCCTTAAGCCTAGACATAGGAATGTCACTACAAGGAGATCCAATTCCCATCTACTACATATCCCATGATGTCACATGACCCAATGACAAAGATCATTTGCCTAGCGGGCATCAACTGGCTCAACTCTCTTGGCAGCGACATAGTGACCACTCCAACACTCGGCCTTTTCAAGTCCAAGCTGTGCCTCTCACTGCTTATATCCTGCAATTGCCCATCTTAACATTTCCACAGTTCCAGCTGCACATGCCTCAGCACCCAGCACTTACAATCAGTCTTTGCACCCCTAACACCTTACCTGGCACATTCCCTCGAGAAGGCCCCTGGCTGCACTGTTCTCCCACCCTGCCCACCTCCCCATTATCTCCACTCCTGTCCCTGCCCTCCCACCTCCCATACTCCCCTACCTCTGCACCTCCTACCCCTCGATCTCCTACCCTCACTTCTCCCCATCAACCCCCCTCCTCCTTGTCTTGCTCATAGCTCAAGTCTTTGTACTGGTTATTACATGTCTGTAAGTCAGTGACGTTTAGTTTGTAACTAAAAATGAAGACTGTTGCACAAGCTAACATGGAACCTTTGTAAAAGAGCCTCGGCTCAAAGGTATTGTAATCCTAGATTGAAATAAATAAATAAATATACTGACCTGTCTGATCAAATTAAAAGTGTAAAAGATGATATGAGAAAGTTTCAATACGACAGAATGATTTCTGTAGAATAAGATTTTGCACACAAATAAAGTTGCAGTCTTTAGACACTTTCTCTGGCTGCCAGGAAAGGGTAGAATACAGACTTATTCCCTGTGTAAAAAAAGAAAAAAGGATGGTGCTTTAGTTTCTAATATAGAAGAAACTATAGAGGTAGTTCAGACACATTTAAAAGAATCATTTGTGGCAAAGGCTGAAACGTGAAGATAATAATATAGTAAAATATTTAAACATTCCAAAAATCTCCACTCCCTCATATTTTGAGACAAGTGTACAGCCCAATCTTAATCTCAGAGGTAGAATGGTCCAGTGCCCACCTTGGAAATAATATTGGATCAGACAGATTGTGGGCAGAATTTTATAAAACATTTAAGGTACTCACAAATCTAAAAGTGGACAAGACAATGGGGCCACACAGGTACTTCCAAGGATGTTGAGGGAGCTCAGAGAGGTGCTAGTTGCATCTGTAGAGCACTGGAAGAGGGCAGATGCAGTCCAACTTCACAAGAGTGGTAACAAGGAGGAGGCTGTCAGTTACAGGCCAGTCAGTCTAACTTCGGTAGTGGGGAAATTAATGGAATCACTACTGAAGGAAAAAATTGTGGAATATCTTGAATCTGGTGGCTTACAAGATCCAAGGCAGCATGGATTCACTAGGGGAAGTCATGTCATACAAATTTGATAGATTTCTTTGACTGTATGACCAGGGAATTAGATTAGGGTGGAACGGTGGATGTGGCCTATCTAGATATCAGTTAGGCTTTCAACACTGTTCTGAATAGGAGACTTGTGAACAAGCTGGGCAGTGTAGGAGTGGGTCCAAAGGTGGCAAACTGGGTAAGAAATTGGTTAGGGGGCAGGAGACAGAGGGTGGTGGTAAACGGAGTTTACTCCAAGGTAGAGAGGGTGACATGTGGTGTGCAACAGGGATCAGTACTGAGACCGGTCCTCTTTAATGTCTTTATTAATGACATTGCAGAGGGGCTAGAAGGGAAGGTATTCCTCTTTGCAGATGACACTAATATCTGCAATAAGGTAGACATTCAAGGGGGTGGAAAAAATGAATAGAGATCTAAGAAAGCTAAAGGAGTGGTCTAAGAAAGCTAGAGGAGTAGTCAGGAGTGTGGCAGCTAAATTTCAATGCGAAGAAGTGCAAAATCATGTGTAACCCCCCCTACAAATGGGTTGTTCCTGAAAGTCTTCCTTGGGTGTGTCTAAATGCCCACTACCAGGCTGGTGTCCTGTGTCTTAACTGTCTAAAAGCTACTGCATGTGAGTGCCTTTATAGCCTCTGTGTTCTGACTCTTTAAGAGCTGCCTATGTCGTAATTTATAATTAATCTGGGGGGAGGGCTGAGTGATTCTCAGTTTGAATCCTGCCTTGGCTGCCAGATAATTGCTCTAGTCTGCCATCGCTAGTTGTGCAGAGGGAGCTTTGTTAGAAGCTATACATATTTGCTGATTATCCATTCTAATAATAATGATATCAAAGTTTGTCTAACCTGCCTTCTTTGCAGCATGGACATTTCTGTAAATCACCACCATCTTGGTTCTGGACTGCCATTGTGGACCAATCAGTACTTTTGGGGACCCTAAAATGGAGTCTGTCCCCAGGGATCTTGTGGGAGTGAATTTCTGTAGGAATTGTAGTTTTTCCACTTTGGCGCCTAAATGGACTGGGAGGGAGAGCCCTTGCTGTGACAGACAGATGAATCATCGAATCGAACCTTTTGGATCAGAGGGAAAGTCCCAAGCTGCCTGTAGTAGAGAGTCAGTCTGAGATTGAAGTTTAGAGATTGAACAGCTCCAGATATTAAAGCAGCTGCTTCTGCATGGTCACGCGGGAAACTGGTGGGAAGGCTGTGTTTGACCTGCCTTCCTACTTGTCCCTTGTGAGGGAATCATTTAGCCTGAATTTAAACTGGAATAAATCCGAACCAATTGTGACCAGAGTTACCAAATTGTGACTGCATTATTACCTGAAGAGGATCGAAGATTTGCTCCATGCGATTGGCCTGTCAGGAAGTCTGAATCCACCACAGAGCTTATGGTTTGTGAAGAGACACTGTGATTGCGACCGGACCGTCATCCGAACTGTGGTATTTACCTTACTTTACTATAAGTGTACTGAATGGTGTTAATGAGTCACAATTTGGTTCCCCACTGCCTGCTTGTGTCATGATTGCTGGAAGCCGAATTCAGCAGTACCAGACTGTCAACTAAATTGTTCACCTGGCCTGGACTCTGCCACCTTGGCCCAGCCAGCAACTCACACCACAGAGAAGACCATCAACGAGAGACTTCCCTTGGGATCATCCCCCTGCTCAATGTCACAAACAGGAACAACACCATGGTGAATTGTGTGGGCCCTGCTTCTCCTGGCAAACCAGCATGTCATCCTGTAGTGTCCATTTCGTCCATCCTGGGTCCTGTATTGGGTAGCATGAGTAAACACCAGGGTAGCTCCATGCAACAACAGCTCAATCAAAGTGTGTCATCTGATTTAATTGTTTTGTCTAATTATCATGAACTGAGTCTCCTGGTTCTGGATTACAAATTGTGGGTTACTGTGCATGACTTGTCATTTCGTCATAGGGCCCCGACCGGCTGTAATGCCGGCCTACCCCGGGCAATGCGTCAGGCTAGCCTACCTCGCCACTGGGGACCCCGAGTGTGTGTGATTGTGTAGAGGGACTCTAAGGTACATGCCTTGTAGACTGATTGAATCAGTATCTAAACCCATCAACCTGATTTCATTCCTTCCTTGTTCATCTCCCCTGAATAAACATAGAAACATAGAAGTTGACAGCAGATAAGGACTGCAAGGCCCATCCAGTCTGCCCATTTCTTTTTCTACCTTATGAATGTGCCATTGGCCTTTGCTCTGGCAATGGCCTATTTATTCATACTCATCTGTATTGCTCCTTTATGCCTATCCCAAGCCTGTTTGATGCCCTGCACTGTATTCATATCCACCATGACCTGAGGTAGGCCGTTCCATGCATCCACCACCCTTTCTGTGAAAAAGAACTTCCTCACATTACCCCTTAATCGGCCTTCCTCTAAACTCATGCTGTGTCCTCTTGTCCTGCTATTTTTCTTACACTGAAACATGTTAGACTCTTTCACCTTGTTAATGTCCTTATTGTGTTTGAATATTTCATTCATATCACCTCTCTCACTCCCTTGCTTTAGGGTATACATATTGAGCTTCGTTAATCTGTCCTCATATGATTTCTGATGCAGTCCCTGCACCATTTTGGTTGCCCTTCTCTGGACTGCCTCAATTTGGTTAATGTCCTTGTGAAGGTGTGGCTTCCAGTAATGCACACAGTACTCCAGATGGGACCTAACCAATGACTTGAAAAGAGGGATTATTACCTCCCTCTTCTGACACATACACCCCAACATCCTCCTAGCCTTACCTACTGCTTTAGTGGTCTGTTTGGATGATTTCAGGTCATCGGTGATGATGATGCCCAAGTCTCTTTCTTCCCTTGTGACTGCCAGGAACTCCCCCCCAGCCTATAGATGGCTTCAGGGTTTCTCTTCCCTATGTGTATGGTCTTGCACTTCTTTGCACTTCTTTGCATTTCTGCCTGTCTAACATGTGCATATTTAGAAAAATGTGATGAGCTGTATATACCTGTCAGCAATCCAACTAGCCTAGGGGGTGTATACGACAATGTTATAAGTTATATTATGACCAATCCAGTCCTTGAGCTATGTTCCACTCCTATGTATGATGACCTGTATATATCTGTCAGTTGAAATAGCTAGTCTAGAGCGTATTATCTGAAATGTGCTTACTACTGTATGTTTCCCCTAGCGTCAAATGATGTATTTCCCACATGTTTGTTTACTGTGACAAAAAACTGTACTCTTTTTGCCATGTCTCCTTGACTGTTGTTCCTCATGTTGTACTCTCCCGGGTCATTCCTGAAAATAGGCATAATACTTGTCTAGTGTACTTACCTGGTAAATAAAAGCTTAATAAATAAATCAACCCTAGTTGCCACTCTTCCAACATTTTGCTAGTTTATCCAGATCCCTTCTCATTCTGCCCATCCCATCTGGATCATCTACTCTGCAGATCGTGGTGTCATCTGCAAACAGACTAACCTTCCCTTCCAATCCATCTGCAATGTCACTGATGAAGATATTGAAGAGTACTGGCCCCAGGATTGATCCTTGAGGTACCCCACTTGTGACTTGCATCTCTTCTAACTGTATACCGTTTACCACCACTCTCTGTTTTCTGCCTGTCAACCAGTTTGCCACCCATTTGACCAACTTCTGACCCACTCCGAGTCTACCCAGCTTATTAATCAATCTTCTATGTGGAACAGTATCGAAAGATTTGCTGAAGACAAGGTAGGCAATATCAACTGCTCCTCCTTGGTCCACCATGCTGGTTACCCAGTCAAAGAAATCTATGAGATTAGTTTGACAGGACCTTCCTGTTGTAAACCCATGCTGTCTTGGATCCTGTGCTCCTATGGATTCCAGGTGTTGCACTATCCTTTCCTTAAGGAGTGCCTCCATAATCTTGCCCACTACTGATGTAAGACTGACTGGTCTGTTGTTCCCTGCCTCGTCCCTGCTACCACTCTTGTGGAGAGGGATCACATGAGCCCTTCTCCAGTCTTCTGGAACCTCTTCTGTGCTCAGAGACCCAATTCTAAACAGTTCTGATAATGGCTCTGCTAGTTCCACCCTTAACACCTTTAGTACCCTGGGGTGTATGCCATCAGGTCCCATTGCCTTGTCCACCCTGAGCTTATCGAGTTCTTGTAGGACACTTTCTTTTGTGAAGGGACTAGCGCACACCTCCTTCCCCCCTCCCCCCCAGTGTCCATAGTGCCGACCTGTGGGCCCTGCCTTACCTTCTCTTCAGTAAATACTGAGCAGGAGTATCTATTTAGGATAGATGCTTTTACATGGTCCTCCTCCTCACATGCCCCCTTTTCCCCTTTGATCTTAGAAATACCTCCTCTGGACTTTCTCCTTTCACTAATGTGTCTATAGAAAGTTTTGTCACATTATTTTATTGTTTGTGCTAGTGTTTCCTCGGTTTGGGCCTTTGCCTGCTATACTGCCTTCCTTGCTTCCCTTAGGGAAGTTTGGTGTACCTCCCTATCTTCATCCTGCTGCATTCTGTTATATTTCCTGAAGGCCAGCCTTTTGGCTCTGGCCTTTTCTGCTACTGTTTTTGAGAATCAAAGTGGTTTCCTTCTTCTTTTGCACTTCATTTTCTCTCTAAAACAATGGGATATTGCTTCAAGTATTGCATCCTAAACGCTTGTCCACTTTTCCTGAATCCCTTCACCTGTATTTCTTTTTGCCAGGGCTAGCTTAACTTTGTTGGCTATCTTATCAAAGTCAGCTCCTCTGAAGTCCCATATTTTGCCTTGGAATGGGATGATTTAGTTATAGTGGCCAAATTTACCATACCATGTGATGGTCATTGTCTCCCAGGTGACCTTCTACCTGGAGATGTGAGATCCTTTCCCTTTTAGTCAGTACTAGATATAGGATAGCCCTGTCTCTTGTGGATTGTTGTACCAGTTGTTTGAGGCACTCCCCCTGCAGGGAATCCACCGCGTGTTTAGTTCTGGCAAATGTTCCTGCTGGTATTGACCAATCTGTATCTGGCATGTTGAAGTCTCCCATTATCAGAACCTCCCCTTTAGCTGTCAAGTTTTGTATATCTTCTAACAGTTATGTGTCTGTGTCCTCCCCTGGTCTGGAGGCCTGTACACAACCCCAGTTCATATGGCTGTCCCATTTCCTGTTTCCATGGTGACCCACAGTTCTTCTGGCTCCTTTTGCTGAATTTCTGTAACAGTGATATTTTCATTGACATAAAGGGCCACTCCTCCACCCCCACCCCCCTTTTTGCACCTTGGTCTCTTCTGAACACTACATAGCCAGGTACTGAAGTCTCTCAAGTGTGGTTACTGGTAAACCATGTCTCACTAATGGCTACTGTGTTCAGTTTAGACTCTGTCATTATTGTCTGCAGGTCTGGGATCTTGTTTCCCAGACTGCAAGCATTTGTGTATATGATTTTCCATTGGCCAGATTTCGGTGTGTTAGTTGTTGGGCGAGGTCTGGAGTTTCCTTTGTGCGTCGTATGGAAAGCCAGACCTTTTTCCTTATCTTGTGATGCAAATGAACTACAAACATGCTGAACTCCTGTTTGACCACTAGCTGAGGGGAGGAGGTGTGTTCTTCTCATTCAACGTATGGGGTGCTGCACCCCTCTCCCCATTTGCTAGTTTAAATATTCTGCAAAGACATCAAACTTCTGCCCCAATGCACTGTCTCCCCTCCTTAGTTAGATGCAATCCATCAAATTTAAAGAACTTTCACTCCCAAAACTGTTGTCAGTTTCATACAAATTTGTGTCCTTTATCCTGGCGCCAGGCCTTGAGCCACATGTTTAGCTCCCCTATCTCCCCTTCTCTGACCTTCCATCAATTTTCCCCCCTCTCTCCCAGATTGGCAGGATCTCAGACAAGGAGATGCCAGATGAAATTGATAATAGTTTGTCACCCAGCCTGGTCAGGTGTTCCTTGGTCTCCACAACTGACCAGCTGGCGAGATCATAAGTCCCTATGTGTACCATAAGGGAAGGGATCAAAGCTACAGAACTAAAAAGTAAAGGGGGAGGACAAGAGGCACTCTGGGTTACCTTAGAGATGGGGAATGGCATTGCAATCTGCACAGGGGTTGTATACAGACTCCCGTCTCAAGGGGAGGAAATGGACAAGAAAATGATAGAGGACATTCTCAAAATGGCTTAAAAAGGGGAGATACTGTTGATAGGGGACCTGAATATGCCAGATGTTAACTGGAGGACATGTACTGCAGCCACATCCAAGAGCAGAGTCATTCTCGATGCCCTGCAGGGGGCAGACCTTAGACAGCTAGTGCTGGAACCCACTCGGGAGGGAGCAATACTAGACCTGGTACTCTCAAATGGAGAGAGGATCACAAATTTAGAAGTCAGTAGACATCTGGGAACAAGTGACCACTGCACAGTGTGCTTCACAATGAGCACAACCATGGAGATAAGCCACACAAAAACAAGGATACTGGACTTTAGAAGGGCTGACTTTGGCAAAATGGGTGAACACCTGAAGAATGCACTAGCAAATGGCCAAATAGGAGGGGTGGAAGAACAATGGAGAAAAATCAAAACTGCCATCATAGAGGCAACAAGTCTTTGTGTAAAACAAATAAAGAAAACAAAAGCGAGTAAAAAAACACTATGGTTACTAAAGAAGTGGCAGGGAAGGTTAAGGAGAAAAAGGCTGCATTCAAAAAGTATAAGGAATCACAGAGGGAGCACGACAGGGAACTGTATCAATTAAAGCAGAAAGAAGTAGGAAAGGCAGTCAGAATGGCAAAGGCACAAACCGAGGAAAAAATAGCCAACTCAGTCAAAAAGGGGGATAAAACCTTTTATAGGTACATTAGGGAGCATAGAAAGGTTAAGGGAGGGATAGTGAAGATTAATAAAGGAGAGGGGAGGTGGGCAGAGGGAGACAGTGAAAAGGCAGAGATACTGAATGAATACTTTTGCTCAATATTCACAAAGATGAGGAGCAGTTACCTAAACCAGACAATAGAAGCACTCTGGGTAGGGGGGTTGAAACCAGTCCATTCACAGAAGAAAGAGTCCTGAAAGAACTTCTAAAACTCAAGGTGGACAAAGCAATGAGGCCTGACGGGATTCACCCCAGAATCCTAAAAGAACTAAGGGGGGACCTAGTGACACCACTGACCACACTTTTTAACAAATCATGGCAGGATGGGGTGGTACCTGAGGACTGGAGGAGGGCAGATGTGATTCCCCTTTACAAAAGTGGGAGCAAGGCAGAAGCAGGAAACTACAGACCTGTAAGTTTGACCTCAGTGGTAGGGAAAATGATGGAATCACTTCTGAAAGAAAGAATTGTTGAGCACCTAGAGGCCAGCGGGGCACAGGACCCAAAGCAACATGGATTTACAGCAGGAAGGTCATGTCAGACTAATCTAATTGATTTCTTTGACTGGGTGACCAAAGTAATAGACCAGGGAGGGGCTGTGGATATGGCCTACCTAGACTTTAGCAAGGCATTTGACACAGTCCCACAAAAGATTAATAATCAAGTTAGCCAGCCTGGGAGTGGGTCCCAGGGTGGTAGCCTGGGTAGTGAACTGGCTGCACAACAGGACACAGAAGGTAATAGTGAATGGAACACATTCCGAAGAAAAGGGGGGTTACTAGTGGAGTACCTCAGGGCTCAGTACTGGGTCCAATCCTCTTTAACATCTTTATAAGTGACATTGCAGAGGGTCTGGAGGGAAAGGTATGCCTCTTTGCAGATGACACAAAGATCTGTAACAAGTTGATACACAAAAGGGGTAGAAAAGATGAGAAGGGACTTGGCAAGGTTGGAGGAATAGTCAGACATATGGCAACTTAGATTCAATGCAAAGAAGTGCAAAGTAATGCACCTGGGAAACAAAAACCCAAGAGAAGAGTACACAATAGCAGGGGAGGTACCAACAACAACAAAAATGGAAAGGGACCTGGGAGTAGTCATATCAGATGACCTAAAGGTGGGTAAGCAATGTGAGAAGTCAGTAAGGAGAGCCAGGGGGATACTGAGATGCATAGGAAGGGGCATCACAAGTAGAAAAAGGAAAGTGATTATCCCTCTATACAGACAGTTGGTGAGACCCCATCTGGAGTACTGTGTGCAGTTTTGGAGACCTCATCTACGCAAGGACATAGACAGGATGGAAGCAGTCCACAGGAGGGCAACTAAAATGGTGCAGGGTCTACATCAGAAACCATATGAAGAGAGACTGAGAGAGCTTAACATGTAAACCCTTGATGAAAGGAGGGACGGGGGGACATGATAGAAACTTTCTAGTACCTCAAGGGAATCAACAAAGTCCAGGAGGGTAGCATCTTTCAGAAAAAGAGATGTGTAAGAACAAGGGGGCACAGTTTAAAGATAGAGGGGGGACGGCTCAGGGGTAATGTGAGGAAATTCTTTTTAACGGAGAGAGTGGTGGATACATGGAACAGCCTTCCTGAGGAGGTCATTGGGTCTAAAATAGTGGGGGAATTCAAACATGCTTGGGACAGACACAAAGCAATTATAGTGTGGGGTTGCAGGAAGCAGGCTGTTGGTTAACTAGAATCTGCAGCTTATCCAGTAGGTAGGGAAATGGGCAGACTGGGTGGGCCAAGTGGTCCTTTTCTGCCGTCAAAGTCTATGTTTCTATGTTTCTATGTTACCAGGATATCAATGTTTTTTCCTGCTTCCTGAACAATTTTAGTAATGCAGTCAGTGTCTCTCCACACTCATGTAATTGGGAGACATCTGACCATTTCCCCTAGCTGGAGATGGGTATCAACTCCCCGACTCATGTAGTCTCCTATGATCAGAAGCTTTTTGGATTTCCTTTTTGATTTTTCTGTTTTGGTTCCTGTTTTGGGTGAGTTTTGTTGTGCTAACTCCTGTGCTGCAGTGTCCTGCTCTGCAGTGTCCTCTGCCCCTTTGATTTCAGAGATAGAGGCAGATACCTGTTTGTAGTTTTTATATGGTTTGTGGAGGTGATAAGTTGGAGAGCACCGACTGGTGGGGCACCTGATTTGCCCCTTCTAACCACCTGCCAACCTCCCGGACTAACTACCCTCTCTGGTCGAGGTGCTTCTGTTGGATGTTGGGGAAATGGCAGGTGGTTCTTATACTGTATTTCCTCTTGAATATGCAATTCAAGGAGCACAATCTCTGCCCATGCTGCCTGGAGCTGAGCCCTTAGATCTCTAATGGCCCAGCATGTAGGGCAGTGTCCTAAATCTTGTAAAACTACCCTTCTGAAAAGTGTTCTGCAGTACCTGTGGTTAATTATATCTATTCCATATAAGTTGCTGGGTTTGTAACCTGATCAGAATAATTAAATGGAAGAAAACGAAAGCAAAAGTTTGATTTTGTATTTTGTTTGTTTGTTTTTTTATAACTTGTTATAACAAGTTAAATTACTAGTGCCCCTATAAATGAGGTCATTGTGTGGATTCCCTTCTGATCCACTCTTCCTGCTTTGCTACAGAAATGTCACAACTGTGCTACCCTATAAAAGGAATGTAGTGTGGGGTGGTTGGGGATGGGGTGGGTGGCTGGGCCCTTCTTCTGCCAAAAAAGAAGAACCACGGATGAAAGAAACAAGGAGATAAGAGCAGAAACAATCAGCCAGCAACAAATGCAGTGGCCCTGAAAGCTTATCCTAATGACAGATAAAACTGTAAAACCTGTGAAGTACCACCTGTAATAATTTCACAGAAGATATACCCTGTAAGAAACACTTTGCTACAGAGAAAAATAAAGCAGTAACAGAAGATATACCTTGCAAAAGACAATTTGAATCAGAAGATTACAGCAGTAATCTATAAGCACACACCTGTAGGCATACCCCATAATAATGCAGCAGAAGGTATACCCATCAACAACAATTTGAATCAGACAAAAATAAAGCAATAAAATGTTAGCAACAAACAGTAACAATCCCTGTGAGTACAAAATAAAAAATAACAACACACAGTAAATCTGCCTAGCCAAAAGAAGCCTTAATCCTTTTCCTTGCTGTCGTAAGGCGCTTTGCTCTGTCCTTTCAAGCAGCCTAGAAGAAAATAGTTCAGGTGAAGCTAGGTGCCTTGGCCAGCAAACCTAGTCTTCAACCTATAAATTAGATCTAAATCTTTTTTGCACTTAACCTGCCTGTGGTTCACTTCTGTACAAATAGCACTGTGAAACTGTTGTTGGCTGTGTTTAACCTTACCATACAAGGGGTTTCCAGGGCCTAACAGTTGGAACCAGGCCTGGTGGTAAGTGTAATCAGAGTGGGGATATATCTGCTGTTTGGGGGCTATTGTACCTGTGTATGCTGCTCATTATTTAGGCCACTAGAGGGAAAAGAGGGGGGGTTTCACAGTGTCCTGGAGGGCTATACCCAGGACAGCTACTCTACCACTAACCCTGTCCTCCAGGTGAAGGCACCCATTTTCAGTACCCAGGCCCCTTAACCTGCACTTGGTCATGCAGGCAGGGGTAGTAGCCCCTGGGATAGCACCACCTAGGTGTTGCATGTTGGAGACACCACTGGGATTAGCACCTTCTAGTGAACAAAGTAATCAGTGTCTAGCTTTACCAGAAAATTTGTCACCAACTGAAGGATAATGTCTCCAAGCTAGCACCACTCAAAGAAGGGGTACCTCAAGGGTCAATACTCGGCCCCCTTCTCTTGACTCTGTTCATAAATGATCTGCACTCACACTGTGGGAGCAGCAGCATTATCCAGTATGCGGATGATGCTGTCCTTTACCGAGCCTCCCCTAACTTAAAAGAACTGGAGACAGCCCTCCAAGAGGATATCCTTCAGATGGAGGACTGGCTTACGCTGAACAAAATGGTATTAAACACCAACAAAACTAAGATGATGCTGTTTGGGCCTAGATCCCTGGGATCTGAGAGGTCACTGCTCCTACAACTTCAGTCCAGGAGGGGTGAAAAACTTGAGTTGGTTACCTCCACTAAATACCATGGACTTACCCTGGACCAAGGCTTCACACTAAAAAATCACGTAGACCAAATCACCAAAGCCATCCATGGGAAACTCAGAATCCTCTACAGAATAAAGGACCAGATTATCCCGGAAGCCAGGGTAGCCTTTGCCGCTAGCGTACTTCTCCGAAAGCTCACCTACGGGGCCCCAGTTCTCAGGCCGTGGCCTCAACGGAGCTAGGCAGGCTGCAGACCTTGTACAACAAGATAGTCCACTTCGCCACTCTATCACACCAGAGGATTCACCACTGCGAGGCCCAATCAAGGCTCAGGTGACCGTCTTTGAAAGCTCACCTCATCTATCCAACCCTCTGCCTTACATTTAAGTTATTGGGTCCCACACCTCCCCCTAGCCTCAACGGTCTCATTAGGGTTAAAACTAATCCATGGAGTTTACGTACCTCTGGCCAAACTCTCCTTGTGGTTCCCAAAACTAGGACTAAAGCCGGGTCCAGGTCCTTCGCGTACACAGCCCCTTCCAACTGGAACAACCTCCCCCTGGAAGTACGGGAGGCAGTGTCCATCACCTGCTTCTGGACTAAGCTCAAGGCACACCTGCTCGACAGGAGCATATGCCTATGTTACAGGACCTGACCATACATCAACGTACCTCCCTCAATGGAAGGGGAGCACTTATGTACCAATATATCACCCTTCCCCTATGCCCATAAGGAAGGTACCACATGTCTTTAGCAACTTCTTGCCTTTACCTTGAGCACTCCCAATCTCAACATGAACTTGGTATGTAAAATGTTTTCTTTATGTCTAACACCTAAGTCCTTTTGCCTGTATGTTCCTCCACTACCTACCACTTGTAACCCTATGAAGTCTTTTATTGTCAAACAACGTTACATTTACCCGAGTGTACTGATCTGTTTACCTGTATGTAATTGTTACTCCCAGGTCGTCCCTGAAAAAGGAACCTCCGGGGCCCAGTGGGCCTACCCGGTCATCAAAATTCAATAAATAAATAAATAAACTGGGTTCCCGCCTTTGCCACAAGCTGTGGAGGGCATGTTCTCAGGGATTTTGCCCATCCCCAGTGAAGAGAAGGACTGGGAAACATGGAAGACACATACTAATTGGGTGATGAGCCAGTGGCCAGGTACGGATAACCAGAAGAAGACGGATTTGTTAATGACTCTGTGGGGGCCTGCACTGAATGCAGTGAAGGGGGTTCAGTTCCTAGACCTCACCACAACTGCCCAACAGTTCGTAGAAGTGTTAACTGATTTCTTCAATCCATATGAAGATGTAAGCTACCTGTTGTGGGAATTCAGGAACATGAGACAAAAGCAAGGAGAATTGTTGTCTGCCTACTTTCTTCGGTTGGAGCATATACTGATGAAGATATCTGACCAAGGAGGAGTGGACCCTGAGGATTTAGACTGAGTGTGGATAGACCAGGAGCTAACTTTGGTTGAAAATCCTAGTTTTGCTCTACTCTGACTCAATACTCAACACTGTCCTGATGGTGCACCATCATTTGTGGATTTAATGCACCTTGTAAGAAGGGCTGAACACCAAGCTGAGAGAGAAAGTACAGAGGGATCTGCTACCCCTTCTGAAGAGCCTGTTACCAGTTCTGAACTAGTCGATTCTAAGAAGGAGGAGGTCTCTGGAGCTGTTCATTGGGCAGGGCAATTTCAGAAACTTGAGAAGAGATTCAACCGTTTGTGTGATATTGTGATGGCCATGTGCAGGGCATATCAGTGGGAAAGTGGTTGTGCCAGAAAGAAGAAGGCCACGTCATTAGATGTCACTCTTTGCTACTGTTGTGGAAGGGAAGGGCATGACCAGAGCCAGTGCCACTATCCTGAAGACAAGGATCGAGTCAAGGGTCATCTAATTGGGCTAAGAAGATTTTTCTTGCAAAATTTTTCTGCTCCTACTAAAGTGCTTAGATCAAGTTCCCTGCGGTTTTGTGGCAGAGCCCAGAGATAAAATTCGCCCAACCATCACCATGTTTTGAGGAAAGTACAAGGGGAGCCTGCCCCATCTAGCCCCAAGTTAGCTGATGGGAAAGGGGCCACTATTACACATGAATCAATGTATTATGTTGATAGTTTGTTAATCATAGTGGAATCAGTATTATGTGTATGAAGCGATGCATAAGTATTGTCAATGTAGATATAGTATTGTGACGTGTAGTGAAAATGTATAGTAATGTTATAGGTTTATGTTTACTGAAGCATCAGCTATTATTTGTGTAGTATTCTAATGTCACATATATCAATCAATTTTTTATTGATAAAAAGGCGCCTTTCCAAAACCAAGGCACCTGCACAATAAAAACAAATTAAGTAAAATTACATACATTATATAAATTCCAATAAATATGAAACCACATAAAAACACTTCAGTTACCAAAAGCCAGATCAAAAAGATAAGATTTTAATGCAGTTTTAAAACTCTGGACGGTCAGGCAATCTCGCACCCGATGAGGTAGAGAGTTCGACAGGGACGGAGCAGCAAAGCTGAATGCCATTGCTCCCGATGTCTGCAAACGTACCCTGGGAACCTCTAGCAATCCCTCATTGATGGATCGGAGAGGACGGGAGGGACAGTATGGGCAAAGGAGATCTTTCAAGTAGCTCAGTCCCTGGTCGTGTAGGGCCTTATAGGTTAACAAAGCAACCTTAAAGGTGATCCGCCACTTAATCGAGAGCCAGTGCAGACCACGGAGCACAGGTGTAATATGACTGGCTCTTGAAGCACCAGTCAACAGCCTGGCAGCCGCGTTCTGCACCAGCTGCAAGTGGTGGATATCAACCCTCAACAGCCTTAGGTAAACGGCATTGCAGTAGTCAAGGCGGGAGGTAGCGAAGGTGTGGACCAACGTTGGAAGATCACCAGGAGAAACCAGATATTTCACCCAGGCGATATTTCTCAGATGGTAGAAAGAGGTTTTAACAACTGCTGACACCTGTGATTTCAAAGTCAGACAGTTATTAAACATAACGCCTAGGTTTTGTACCCGGTATGAGGTAGCTAGCAGGACACCTCCGAGCCACAAGCCCGAAGGTGAACCTGCCAACACACCCACCTCTCGACAACTCGGCTTCACAACCAACACCTCAGTTTTTTCAGAGTTCAACCTTAGCCAGCTCATATTCAACCAGGACTGGATTTCAGCCAGACAGCTGTTGAGCACTGAAATGGCATCATCCTGTTCACGGACAAAAGATATGTATAGCTGAGTATCATCTGCATAGCAGTGAAAACCCAAGCCAAACTGTCTAATAATTGCTCCTAATGGCAGCATATACACTGCAAACAACTTGGCTGCTAAAATGGATCCCTACAAAACCCCACAGGGCAGGGAGAATGGGGCTGAGGTACAAACCCCAGACACCATTCTCTGAGTCATACCCATGAGGTAGGATTGAAACCATCTGAGGACAGCCCCTGATAGTCCACAGATAAATTGCGGGTGATCCAGCAGCACACCATGGTCTACAGTATCAAATGCTGCAGAGCGATCAAGAAGGACCAAGATGGAATGAGTCTTTCGATCTCTCGCTATCAGGAGTTCATTTAGTACCCGAACAAGAGCCGGCTTGGTACTATGTCTCTTCCTGAAACTGGACTGGAGAGAATCATAGATATTGTGGCTAGTCAAATGGTCATCCAATTGTAAAGCCACCACCTTCTCAATAACCTTACCCAAAAATGGAAGGTTAGAGACAGGCCTGTAGTTTCTAAGATAGTCAGGATCCAAGGAGGGCTTTTTAAGAAGAGGCCAAACCACAGCCTCCTTAAGAGAAGCTGGAAAAATTCCACTCTCCAAGGATAACCTGATAATCTCCACGAGGACCGGGCCAATAACATCAATGCAGCCAACAAGCAAACGCGAAGGGCCTGGATCCAAACCACAGTTGGTAGGACGTAAAGACTGGATAACCATCACAATATCACTGATTGTAGGCTGATCAAAGTCACACCACTCAAATCGAGGGTCCGACATCTCCTGACGACCACTGCTACTCCCTAGAGAAAGGGTCGTGCGAACCTCAGACCTGATCATGGCAACCTTATCCGTGAAAACTCGAGCAATCTCCTCACACTGTTCTTGTGAAAAAGCATTTCTGGGCTGAAGACAGAGTGGATTGCACAATCTGTCCACGGTCCAGAAAAGCTGAGCTGGTTGATTCTGTGCAGAAACTATTTCCCTGGACAGGAATTCTGCCTTCTTATGGGAAATTGTTGATTGATAGGCCAAATAATGGTCCATTAAACTAAGTTTGTCACACTCCAGGCCAGATCTCTCGTACAATATATTGCTTTTTCAATATTCTTGTGGTGTACACTTGACGCGGACACCAAGTTTTTCCAGGCAGGGAAGGTTGTAACCCCCTACAAATGGGGGTTCCCAAAAGTCTTCCTTAGGTGTGCCTAAATGCTCACTGACATGTTGGTGTCCTGTGTCTTAACCGTTTAAAAGCTATTGCATGTGAGTGCCTTTATAGCCTCTGTGTTCTGTCTCTTTAAGAGCTGCCTATATCACATTGTATAATTAATCTGGGGGGTCTGAGTGTTTCTAAGCTCAAGTCCCGCCTGGGCTGCCAGATAATTGCTCCATTCTGTCATCGCTAGTTATGCAGAGGGAGCTCTGTTAGAAGCTGTTCTTATTTGCTGATTATCTAATAATAAAGATATTGAAGTTAGTCTAACCTGCCTTCTTTGCAGCATGGACATTTCTGTAAATCACCACCATCTTGGTTCTGGACTGCCATTGTGGACCAATCAGTACCTTTGGGAATCCTAAAATGAAGTCTGTCCCCGGGGTCTTGTGGGAGTGAATTTCTGTAGGAATTGTAGTTTTTCCACTTTGGTGCCTAAATGGACCTGGAGTGGGAGCCCTTACTGTGACAGACAGATGAATCATCGAATCAAACCTTTTGGATCAGAGGGAAAGTCCTGAGCTGCCTGCAGCAGAGAGTCAGCCTGAGATTGGAGTAGAGAGAGAATGAACAGCTTGAGATATTCGAGCAGCTGCTTCTGCGTAGTCACGTGGGAAACTGGTGGGAAGGCTGTGTTTGGCCTGCCTGCCTACTTGTCCCTTGTGAGGTAATCCTTTAGCCTGAATTTAAACCAGACTAAATCCAAACCAATTATGACCAGAGTCACTGAATTGTGACTGCATTATAACCTGAAGAGGACAGAAGATTTGCTCCATGCGATCAGCCTGTCAGGAAGTCTGAATCCACCACAGAGTGTATGGTTTGCACAGAGACACTGTGATTGCGACTGGACCATCATCCAAACTGTGGTATTTACCCTGCTTTACTATAAGTGTGCTGAATGGTGTTAGTTGGTCATGATTTGGTTTCCCACTGCCTGCTTGTGTCACGCTTGTTGGAATCTGAATCCAGCACTACCAGACTGTCATCTGAATTGTTCACCCGGCCTGGGCTCTGCCACCTTGGCCCAGCCAGCTACTCACGCAGCAGAGAAGACCATCTATGAGAGACCTGCCTGGTGATCAGCCCCATGCTCAACGTCACAAACAGGAATGACACCACAGTGAATTGTGTGGGCCCTGCTTCTCCTGGCAAACCAGCAAGTCATCCTGCAGTCTCCATTTCATCCATCCTGTGTCCTATACTGGGTAGCGTGAGTAAACACCAGGATAGCTCCCAACAACAACAGCTCAGTCAAAGTTTGTCATCTGATTTAATTGTTTTGTCTAATTATCATGAACTGAGCCTCCAGGCTCCTGATTGCAAAGTGTAGGTTATTGTGCACGAATTGTCTTTCCATCATAGGGCCCCAACCAGCTGCAATGCTGGCTTACCATGGGTATTGTGTCAGGCTAGCCTACCTTGCCACTGGGTACCCAGAGTGTGTGTGACTGTGTTGAGGGACTCTAAAGTGCATGCCTCATAGCCTGATTGCATCAGTATCTAAACCAGTCAACCTGATTATGCCTCTTCCTTGTTCGTCTCCCCTGAATAAATCAGGTCTGAATCTTTTTTGCAATTAACCCACCTGTGGTGCACTTCTGTACAAATAGCACTGTGATACTATTGTTTGCTATGTTTAACCTTACTTTACAGGGGGTTTCCAAGGCCGAACAGGTGGAACCAGCCCTGGTGGTAAGTGCAATCAGAGTGGGGATATATCTGCTGTTTGGAGGCTATTGTATCTGCGTATGCTGCTCATTGTTTAGGTCACTGGAGAGGAAAGACAGGGGTCACACTGTCCCGGAGGGCTGTACCCAGATCAGCTACGCTACCACTAACCCTGTCCTCCAGGTGGAGGCACCTGTTTTCAGTACCCAGGCCCCTCAACCTGTACTTCGTCATGCAGGCAGGGGTAGTAGTCCTTGGGATAACACCACCTAGGGGTTACACATGCACTTGGTGTGCAGAAAACCTGGGGTGGAGTACAAAATGGGGTGAGTGATATTAATGACCACCAAACAAGAAACAGACAGGGAATAATCATATCTGATGGCCTATAGGTGGCCAGATAGTGTAACAAGGTAGTGGAGAGAGCTAGTAGGATGCTAGGGTGCATAGTGAGGGGTATTATGAGCAGAAAGAGAGAGGTGAAGATACTGCAGTATAGATCACTGGTGAGACCTCACCTAGAGTACTGTGTCCAGTTCTGGAGACCACATCTTTGGAAGGACATAGAGTAGAGGCGGTCCAGAGGAGAGCAACTAAAATAGTGCAGGGTCTGCATCACAAGCCTTATGAAGAGAGACTTAAAACCTCATTATGTACATCCTGAATGAAAGAAGGGAGATGGGGGTATGATAAAGATGTTCAAATTCTTCATGGGTATAAATAAGGTTCAAGAGTAAAGCATTTTTAGAAAAAAAGATGCTCAAGGATAAGGGATCATGCTATGAAGCTGGAGGGTGGTAGACTCAGAGGAGATGCGAGAAACATAGAAACATAGAATTTGACGGCAGATAAGAACCGCTTGGCCCACCTATTCTGCCCATTTTCCTATGTGATGGATAAGCTGCAGATTCTAGTTAACCAACAGCCTACTTCCTCCTACCCCCCACTAGGACTGCCTTACGTCTGTCCCATGCATTCTTGAATTCCCCCACTGTTTTTGACTCCACAACCTCCTCAGGAAGGCTGTTCCATGCATCCACAACCCTCTCCATGAAAAAATACTTCCTCACATTACCTCTGAGCCACCCCCCCCCCATCTTCAAATTGTGGCCCCTTGTTCTTGCACATCTCTTTCTCTAAAAGATACTACCCTCTCGGACTTTGTTGATTTCCTTGAGATACTTCAAAGTTTCTGTCATGTCCCTTCTCTCCCTTCTTTCCTCAAGGGTATACATATTAAGCTCATTTAGTCTGTCTTCATATGTCTTCTGGTGCAGACCCTGCACTGTTTTGGGTTGCCCTCCACTGGACAGCCTGCACTCTGTTTATGTCTTTGTGGAGATGGGGTCTTCAGAATTGCACACAGTACTCCAGATGGGGTCTCACCAGCTGTCTGTACACAGCGAGGAAGTACTTCTTCACAGAAAGAGTGATGGATGTCTGGAACTGCCTCCCAGAAGAGTTGGTGGGGGCAAAAATGGTAATGGGATTCAAGAAAGCATGGGAGTGACATAAAAGAATCTTAGTGGTAGGAAAAGGGGGGCTAAAGCCAGAAATCAAGTAGGATCTGCGGTGACACAGTAAATAGGGAAAAATGGGCAGACTAGGTGGGCCAAGAGGTCCTTATCTGCTGTCAAATTCTGTGTTTCTATGTTAAGTCCAGTTTAGTACCTATAATACATACAGGTGCTGTACAAGAAATTCTTGAATCAGGATCACTGCCTACCTTGATGCAGAAGGCAATCTTGGTTCTCATCCAGAAAAAAGGGAGAGAAAACAGATTTAGGAAACTGGAGATCTATGAGTTTATTAAACTCAGATCTAAAAATCATATCTAAAATATTAGCACAGAGACTTCAGAAAGTTGCCAAAGTACAGTAGTCATTTCAGCAGCATAGACATGTGCTATTAATCAGACAGGTATAGCTGACAATGTGATTTTCTGCGTGAACTGGTGGAAAGAGGTAGCAAAAGCATAGCAGAAGTATACCTCCTAGCCTTGGACCAAGAAAAAAGCATTAGCTGAAGTGCCACGTGCATATCTGGGAATTATTTTCTTAAGATGGGGTGTTCCATCACAGTTAGTGAAATGGATAATGATAACATATAAAGTTGCTGTTCCTGTACCATTTGTTAATTCTAAGATAGGCTCTCCAATATAGGTATAAAAAAGGGGTTTTGCAAGGATGTCCTTTAATTACTCCATTATATATATTTACTTTAGATTCATTTATACATTTAATTCAACAGAATTCAAATATTAAAGGCATACATTTGACAGCAGATACTCCCAAAATAAAAACTGTGGCATGTGCAGATGATTTGTGCATGATTACTGTCTGGGTCACGAGGGCTCAAGGAGCAGACCACCCTCCCCAGCACCAGCAGCAGGACAGGATCGCTGTCACCCACCCCCACACCCCACGGACCTCAGATTACTGTGAGGGTCGCGAGGGCTCCAGAAGCAGACCGCCCTCCACAGCACCAGCAGCAGGACAGGATCGCTGTCGCCCACCCCCCCCCATGGAACTCAGATTACTGTGTGGGTTGCAAGGGCTCTAGGAGCAGACTGCCTCCCCAGTACCAGTAGCAGGACAGGATCGTTGTTGCCCACCCCCTGCTCCCACGGACCACAGATTACTGTGTGGGTCGCGAGGGCTCTAGGAGCAGACCGCCCTTCCCAGCACCAGCAGCAGGACAGGATCGCTGTTACCCACCACCCACCCCCCACGGACCTCAGATTACTGTGTGGGTCACGAGGGCTCTAGGAGCAGACCGCCCTCCCCAGCACCTGCAGCAGGACAGGATCGCTGTCGCCCACTCGTCGCCCCCCAAGGACCTCAGGTACACCAGACCGCGGAGAACAGTTCTGCACAGCCTCCTCAGATCTGTATTATTATTCCCCTCTCTCTCTCCCAAGATTACTGTGTGGGTCGCGAGGGCTCTAGGAGCAGAATGCCCTCCCCAGCACCAGCAGCAGGACAAGATCGCTGTCGCCCACCCCCCGCCCCCCACATACCACAGGTATGCCAGACTGCGGGGAACAGTACTGCACAGGCGCTCAGTTTGAATTTGGCGCCTAAACCTGGACTTTGCTTAGCGCCTGCAGCTAAATACCTAAAACCTGCCTGTTTTCTGCATTCATAGTGCCGTGTATAGATCTGGTTTTTTCTGTGATGCCAGACATCTTTAATTGTGTAAAATCGTGATTACCACTAATTTAAACAAGTACAGCTAGCAACTTATACAGACTAACATACGTCTGTGTTGTTCTGCGATGGTAAAGCTGATTTGTGAAAAGCTGAATAACTGAATAATTTAAGAGAGTTCTTTTGACCTACCTGACCCGCCTCCTCAGATCTGTATTTTTATTCCACTCTCTCTCCCCAGATTACTGTGTGGGTCGCGAGGGCTCTAGGAGCAGAATGCTCTCCCCAGCACCAGCAGCAGGACAGGATCACTGTCGCCCACCCCCCGCCCCCCACGGACCTCAGGTACGCCAGACCATGGAGAACAGTACAGCACAGCCTGCCCAGATCTGTATTTTTATTCCCCCCTCTCCCAGATTACTGTGTGGGTCATGAGGGCTCTTGGAGCAGACCGCCCTCCCCAGCACCAGCAGCAGGACAGGATCGCTGTCGCCCACCACCGCCTGCCACGGAGTTCAGGTACGCCAGACCGCGGTGAACAGTACTGCACAGCCTCCTCAGATCTGAATTTTTATTCCCCTCTCTCTCCCCAGATTATTGTGTGGGTTGTGAGAGCTCTAGGAGCAGACAGCACTCCCCAGCACCAGCAGCAGGACAGGATCACTGTCGCCCACCCACCGCCCCCCTCGGACCTCAGGTACGCCAGACCGCGGAGAAGAGTACTGCACAGCCTCCTCAGATCTGTATTTTTATTCCCCGTTCTCTCCCCAGATTACTGTGTGGGTCGTGAGGGCTTTAGGAGCAGACCACCCTCCCCAGCACCAGCAGCAGGACAGGATCACTGTCGCCAACCCCTCGCCCCCCTCAGACCTCAGGTACACCAGACCACGGAGAACAGTACTGCACAGCCTCTTCAGATCTTTATATTCATTCCCCCCCTTTCTCTCCTCAGATTACTGTGTGGGTCATAAGGGCTCTAGGAGCAGACCGCCCTCCCCAGCACCAGCAGCAGGACAGGATCGCTGTCACCCACCCCCCACACCCCCCACACACACCTCATGTATGCCAAACTGCGGGAGAACAGTACTGCACAGCCTCCTCAGATCTGTATTTTTATTCCCCTCTCTCTCCCCAGATTACTGTGTGGGTCAGGAGGGTTAAAGGAGCAGACTGCACTCCCCAGCACCAGCAGCAGGACAGCATCGCTGTCGCCCACCCCTCGCCCCCCACGAACCTCAGGTACACCAGACTGCAGAGAACAGTATTGCACAGCCTCCTCATATATGTATTTTTATTCCCCTCTCCCTCCCCAGATTACTGTGTGGGTCGAGGGCTCTAGGAGCAGACCGTGCTCCCAGCACCAGCAGCAGGACAGGATCGCTGTCGCCCACCCCCACCCCCACGGATCTCAGGTATGCCAGACCGCAGAGAACAGTAGTGCACAGGCGCTCAGTTTGAATTTGGTGCCTAAACCTGGACTTTGCTCAGCGCCTGCAGCTAAATACCTACAACCTGCCTGTTTTCTGCATTCATAGTGCCGTGTATAGATCTGTTTTTTTCTGTGTTGCCAGACATCTTTAATTGTGTAAAATCGCGATTACCGCTAATTTAAACAAGTATGGCTAGCAACTTATTCCGACTAACATACGTCTGTGTTGGCCTGCGTTGGTAAAGCTGATTTGTGAAAAGCTGAATAACTAAATAATTTAAGAGAGTTCTTTTGTCCTACCTGACCCGCCTCCTCAAATCTGTATTTTTATTCCTCTCTCTCTCCCCAGACTACTGTGTGGGTCGCAAGGGCTCTAGGAGCAGACCGCCCTCCCCAGCACCAGCAGAAGGACAGGATCGCTGTCGCCCAAGCCCAGCCACCCCACACGGACCTCAGGTACGCCAGACTGCGAAGAACACTACTGCACAGCCTCCTCTGATCTGTATTTTTATTCCCCCCTCTCTCCCCAGATTACTGTCTAGGTTGCGAGTGCTCTTGGAGCAGACCGCCTTCCCCAGTACCTACAGCAGGACAGGATCACTGTCGCCGCTCCTCGCCCCCCAAGGACCTCAGGTACGCCAGACCGCGGAGAACAGTACTGCACAGTCTCCTCAGATCTGTATTTTTATTCCCCTGTCTCTGCCCAGATGACTGTGTGGGTCGCGAGGGCTCTAGGAGCAGACCACGCTCCCCAACACCAGCAGCAGGACAGGATCACTGTCAAACACCCCCCGCCCCCCACGAACCTCAGGTATGCCAGACTGCGGAGAACAGTTCTGCACAGCCTCCTCAGATCTGTATTATTATTCCCTCTCTCTCCCAAGATTACTGTGTGGGTCGTGAGGGCTCTAGGGAGCAGACTGCCCTCCCAGCACCAGCAGCAGGACAAGATCGCTGTCACCCCCCACCCCCACGGACCTCAGGTATGCCAGACTGCGGGGAATAATACTGCACAGGCGCTCAGTTTGAATTTGGCGCCTCAGCCTGGACTTTGCTTAGCGCCTGCAGCTAAATACCTAAAACCTGCCTGTTTTCTGCATTCATAGTGCCGTGTATAGATCTGCTTTTTTCTGTGATGCCAGACATCTTTAATTGTGTAAAATCGCGATTACCACTAATTTAAACAAGTACGGCTAGCAACTTATAGAGACTAACATACGTCTGTGTTGTCCTGCGAAGGTAAAGCTGATTTGTGAAAAGCTGAATAACTGAATAATTTAAAAGAGTTCTTTTGTCCTACCTGACCCGCCTCCTCAGATCTGTATTTTTATTCACCTCTCTCTCCCCAGATTACTGTGTGGGTCACGAGGGCTCTAGGAGCAGACCGCCCTCCCCAGCACCAGCAGCAGGACAGGATCGCTGTCGCCACCCCCGCCCCCACGGACCTCAGGTATGCCAGACTGCGGGGAACAGTTCTGCACAGCCTCCTCAGATCAGTATCTTTATTCCCCCCTCTCTCCCCAGATTACTGTGTGGGTTGCAAGGGCTCTAGGAGCAGGCCGCCCTCTCCAGCACCAGCAGCAGGACAGCATCGCTGTCACCCACCCCCCAACCCCAACGGACCTCAGGTACGCCATACCGCTGAGAACAGTACTACAAAGCCTCCTCAGATCTGTATTTGTTTTCCCCTCTCTCTCCCCAGATTACTGAATGGGCCACGAGGGCACTAGAAGCAGACTGCCCTCCCAAGCACCAGCAGTAGGACAGGATTGCTGTCGCCTTCCCCCTGCCTCCCATGGACCTCAGGTATGCCAGACCGCTGAGAACAGTACTGCACAGCCTCCTCAGATCTGTATTTTTATTCTCCGCTCTCTCCCCAGATTATTGTGTGGGTCGCGAGGGCTCTGGAAGCAGACCGCCCTCCCCAGCACCAGCAGCAGGTCAGCATTGCAGTCACCCACCCCCGCCCCCACAGACCTCAGATACGCCAGACCGTGGAGAACAGTTCTGCACAGCCTCCTCAGATCTGTATTTTTATTCCGCTCTCTCTCCCAGATTACTGTGTGGGTCGCGAGGGCTCAAGGAGCAGACCGCGCTCCCAGTACCAGCAGCAGGACAGGATCGCTGTCGCCCACCCCCACCCCCACTTACCTCAGGTACGCCAGACCACGGAGAACAGTACGGCACAGGCCAGTTGTAATTTGGCGCCTAAACCTGGACTTTGCACAGCGCCTGCAGCTAAATACCTAAAACTTTCCTGTTTACTGCATTCATGGTGCCGTGTACAGATCTGTTGTTTTCTGTGATGCCAGACATCTTAAATGGTGTAAAATCACGATTACCACTAATTTAAACATGTACGGCTAGCAACTTATACCGACTAACATACGTCTGTGTTGTCCTGCGTTGGTAAAGCTGATTTGTGAAAAGCTGAATAAGTGAATTATTTAACAGAGTTCTTTTGTCCTACCTAACCCGCTTCCTCTGATCTGTATTTTTATTCCCCTCTCTCTTCCCAGATTACTGTGTGTGTCGCTAGGGCCCTAGGAGCAGACCACCCTCCCCAGCACCAGCAGCAGTACAGGAACACTGTCGCCCACCCCCCGCCACCCACGGACCTCAGGTAAGCCAGACCGCATGAGAACAGTACTGCACAACCTCCTCAGATCTGTATTTTTATTCCCCTCTCTCCCCATATTACTGTGTGGGTCGTGAGGGCTCTAGGAGCAGACCACCCTCTCCAGCACCAGCAGCAGGACAGGATTGCTGTCGCCCACCCCCCGCCCCCCATGGGCCGTTGGTACGCCACACTGCGGAGAACAGTACTGCACAGCCTCCTCAGATCTGTATTTTTATTCCGCTCTCTCTCCCCAGATTACTGTGGGGGTCACGAGGTCTCTTGGAGCAGACCACCCTCCCAAGCACCAGCTGCAGGACAGGACCACTGTCGCCCCCCCTCCCCAATGGACCTTAGGTACACCAGACCGCGGAGAACAGTACTGCACAGCCTCCTCAGATCTGTATTTTTATTCCCCTCTCTCTCCCCAGATTACTGTGTGGGTCGCGAGGGCTCTAGGAGCTGACCGCCTTCCCCACCACCAGCAGCGGGACAGGATCGCTGTCGCCTACCCCTGCCCCCCACGGACCTCAGGTACGCCAGACCACGGAGAACAGGACTGCACAGGTGCTCAGTTTGAATTTGCCGCCTAAACCTGGACTTTGCTCAGCGCCTGCAGCTAAATATATAAAACCTGCCTGCTTTCTGCATTCATAGTGCCGTGTATAGATCTGTTTTATTCTGTGATGCCAGACATCTTCAATTGTGTAAAATCGCGATTACCACTAATTTAAACAAGTACGGCTAGCAACTAATACTGACTTACACACGTATGTGTTGTCCTACGTTGGTAAAGCTGATTTGAAAAGCTGAATAACTGAATAATTTAAGAGAGTTCTTTTGTCCTACCTGACCCGCCTCCTCAGATCTGTATTTTTATTCCTCTCTCTCTCCCCAGACTACTGTGTGTGTCGCGAGGGCTCTAGGAGCAGACCACCCCTCCCAGCCCCAGCAGCAGGACAGGATCGCTGTCGCCCACCCCCACCCCCACGGACCCAGGTACGCCAGACCACGGAGATCAATACTGCACAGCCACCTCAGATTTGTATTTTTATTCCCCTCTCTCCCCCGATTACTGTGTGGGTCATGAGGGCTCTACGAGCAGACCACCCTCCCCAGCACCAACAGTAGGACAGGATTGCTGTCGCCCATGCCCCGCCCCCCACTTACGTCAGGTATGCCAGACCGCGAAGAACAGTACTGCACAGCCTCCTCTGATCTGTATTTTTATTCCCCCCCTCTCCCCAGGTTACTGTCTGGGTCGCGAGGGCTCTAGGAGTAGACCGCCCTCCCCAGCACCAGCAGCAGGACAGGATCGCTGTCGCCCACTCCCCGCCCCCCACGGACCTCAGGTACGCCAGACCGCGGAGAACAGTACTGCACAGCCTCCTCAGATCTGTATTTTTATTCCCCTCTATTTCCCCCCAGATTTTGTGGGTCGCAAGGCTGTAGGAGCAGACCACCCTCCCCAACACCAGCAGCAGGACAGGATCGCTGTCACCCACCCCCCACCTCCCCATGGACCTCAGGTACGCCAGACCGTGGAGAACAGTACTGCACAGCCTCCTCAGATCTGTATTTTTATTCCCCTCTCTCTCCCCAGGTAACTGTGTTGGTCGCGAGGGCTCAAAGAGTAGACCGCCCTCCCCAGCACCTGCAGCAGAACAGGATCGCTGTCGCCCACCCCCCGCCCCCCATGGACCTCAGGTACGCCAGACCGCGGAGAAAGTACTGCACAGGCGCTCAGTTTGAATTTGGCACCTAAAACTGGACTTTGCTCAGCTCCTGCAGCTAAATACCTAATATCTGCCTGTTTTCTGCATTCATAGTGCCGTGTATAGATCAGTTTTTTTCTATGATGCCAGTCATCTTTCACTGTGTAAAATCGCGATTACCACTAATTTAAACAAGTACGGCTACCAACTTATACCGACTAACATACGTCTGTGTTGTCCTGCGTTGGTTAAGCTGATTTGTGAAAAGCTGAATAAGTGAATAATTTAAGAGAGTTCTTTTGTCCTACCTGACCCACCTCCTCAGATCTGTATTTTTATTCCCCTATCTCTCCTCAGATTACTGTGTGGATCGCGAGGGCTCTACGAGCAGACCACCCTCCCCAGCACCAGCAGCAGGACAGCAACACTGTTGCCCACCCCCCCCCACAGACCTCAGGTACGCCAGACCACGGAGAACAGTACTGCACAGCCTCCTCAGATCTGTATTTTTATTCCCCTCTCTCTCCCCCATGATTACTGCATGGGTCGTGAGGGCTCTTGGAGCAGACCTCCATCCCCAGCACCAGCAGCAGGACAGGAACACTGTCGCCAACCCCCCATGGACCTCAGGCATGCCAGACCACGGAGAATAGTACTGCACCGCCTCCTCAGATCTGTATTTTTATTCCCCTCTCTCCCCAGATTTGTGTGTGGGTCACGAGGGCTCTAGGAGCAGACCGCCCTCTCCAGCACCAGCAGCAGGACAGGATCACTGTCGCCCATCCCCTTCCCGGTGCGGACCTCAGGTACGCCAGACCACAGAGAACAGTACTGCACAGCCTCCTCAGATCTGCATTTTTATTCCCTTCTCTCTCCCCAGATTACTGTGTGAGTGACGAGGACTCTAGGAGCAGACCGTCCACCCAAGCACCAGCAGCAGGACAGGATCGCTGTCGCCCTCCCCCCGCCCCCCACGGACCTCAGGTATGCCAGACCGCGGAGAACAGTACTACACAGCCTCCTCAGATCTGTATTTTTATTCCCCTCTCTCTCCCCACATTATTCTGTGGGTCAAGAGGGTTCTAGGAGCAGACCGCCCGCCCCAGCACCAGCAGCAGGACAGGATCGCTGTCGCCCACCCCCCGCCGTCGACGGACCTCAGGTACGCCAGACAACGGAGAACAGTACTACACAGCCTCCTCAGATCTGTATTTTTATTCCCCTCTCTCCATGATTACTGTGTGGGTCATGGGGCTCTTGGAGCAGACCTCCCTCCCAGCACCAGCAGCAGGACAGGAACACTGTCGCCCACCCCACATGGACCTCAGGCATGCCAGACCACAGAGAACAGTACTTCACCGCCTCCTCAGACCTGTATTTTTATTCCCCTCTCTCCCCAGATTTCTGTGTGGGTCGCGAGGGCTCTAGGAGCAGACCGCCCTCTCCAGCATCAGCAGCAGGACAGGATCACTGTCGCCCATCCCCTTCCCGGCGCGGACCTCAGGTACGCCAGACCACGGAGAACAGTACTGCACAGCCTCCTCAGATTTGTATTTTTATTCCCTTCTCTCTCCCCAGATTACTGTGTGGGTGACGAGGACTCTAGGAGCAGACCGCCCACCCAAGCACCAGCAGCAGGACAGGATCGCTGTCGCCCTCCCCCTGCCCCCCACGGACCTCAGGTATGCCAGACCACGAGGAACAGTACTGCACAGCCTCCTCAGATCTGTATTTTTATTCCCCTCTCTCTACCCAGATTACTGTGTCGGTCATGAGGGCTCTAGGAGCAGACTGCCCTCCCCAGCACCAGCAGAAGGACAGGATCACTGTCGCCCACCCCCCGCCCTTCACGGACCTCAGGTACACTAGACCGTGGAGAACAGTACTGCACAGCCTCCTCAGGTCTATATTTTTATTCCCCTCTCTCTCCAGATTACTGTGTTGGTCGCGAAGGCTCTAGGAGCAGACTGCCCTCCCCAGCACCAGCAGCAGGACAGAATCGCTGTTGCCCACCCCCCACGGACCTCGGGTACGTCAGACCGCGGAGAACAGTACTGCACAGCCTCCTCCAATTTGTATTTTTATTGCCCTCTAACTCCCCAGATTACTGTGTGGGTCACGAGGGCTCTAGGAGCATACCACCCTCCTCAGCACCAGCAGCAGGATAGGATCACTGTCGCCCACCCCCTGCTCCCCAAGGACCTCAGGTACTCCAGACCGCGGAAAATAGTACTGCACAGCCTCCTCAGATCTGTATTTTTATTCCCCTCTCTCTCCCCAGATTACTGTGTGGGTCACGAGGGCTCTAGTAGCAGACCGCCCTCACCAGCACCAGCAGCAGGACAGGATCACTGTCGTCCACCCACGCCCCCCACGGACCTCAGGTACACCAGACCGCAGAGATCAGTACTGCACAGCCCCGTCAGAGCTGTATTTTTATTCCCCTCTCTCTCCCCAGATTACTGTGTGGGTCACGAGGGCTCTAGGAGCAGACCACCCTACCCAGCACCAACAGCAGGACAGGATCACTGTCGCATATCCCCCGCCCCCCATGGACCTCAGGTACGCCAAACCGTGGAGAACAGTACTGCACTGCCTCCTCAGATCTGTATTTTTATTCCTCTCTTTCTCCCCAGATTACTGTGTGGGTCGCAAGGGCTCTAGGAGCAGACCACCCTCCCCAGCTCCAGCAGCAGGACAGGATCGCTGTTACCCACCACCCACCCCCCACGGACCTCGGGTACGCCAGACAGCAGAGAACAGTACTGCACAGCCTCCTCAGATCTGTATTTTTATTCCCCTCTCTCTCTCTCTCCCCTTATTACTGTGTGGGTCGCGAGGGCTCATGGAGCTGACTGCCCTCCCCAGCACCAGCAGTAGAACAGGATCGGATCGCTGTCGCCCACTCCCTGCCCCTCATGGACCTCAGGTACTCCTGACCGCGGAGAACAGTACTGCACAGGCACTCAGTTTGAATTTGGCGCTTAAACCTGGACTTTGCTCAGTGCCTGCAGCTAAATACCTAAAACCTGCCTGTTTTCTGCATTCATAGTGCCGTGTATAGATCTGTTTTTTTCTGCGATGCCAGCCATCTTTAATTGTGTAAAATTACGATTACCACTAATTTAAACAAGTACGGCTAGCAACTTATACTGACTAACGTACGTCTGTTTTGTCCTGCGTTGGTAAAGCTGATTTGTGAAAATCTGATTAACTGAATAATTTTAGAGTTCATTTGTCCTACCTGACCCGTCTCCTCAGATCTGTAATTTTATTAACCTCACTCTCCCCAGACTACTGTGTCGGTCACGAGGGCTCTAGGAGCAAACCGTCCTCCCAAGCACGAGCAGCAGGACAGAATCGCTGTCGCCCACCCCGCCCCCCACAGACCTCAGGTACGCCAGACCGCGGAGAACAGTACTGCACAGCCTCCTCAGATCTGTATTTTTATTCCCCTCTCTCCCAGATTACTGTGTGGGGTCATGAGGGCTCTAGGAGCAGACCGCCCTCCCAGCACCAGCAGGAGGAGAGGATCGCTGTTGCCAAAGCCCTGCCCCCGGACCTCAGGTACGCCAGACCGTGAAGAACAGTACTGCACAGCCTCCTCTGATCTGTATTTTATTCCCCTCTCTCCCCAGATTACTGTCTGGGTTGCGAGGCTCTTGGAGCAGACCACGCTCCCAGTACCAGCAGCAGGACAGGATCGCTGTCGACCTCTCCACGCCCCCACGGACCTCAGGTACACCAGACCCGGGAGAACTGTACTGCACTGCCTACTCAGATCTGTATTTTTATTCCACTCTCTCTTCCCAGATTACTGTGTGGGTCACGAGGGCTTTAGGAGCAGACCACCCTCCCCAGCACCAGCAGCAGGACAGGAACACTGTCGCCCACCCCCTGCTGCCCACGGACCTCAGGTACGCCAGACCATGGAGAACTGTACTTCACAGCCTCCTCAGATCTGTATTGTTATTAACCTCACACTCCCCAGATTACTGTGTGGGTCGCGAGGGCTCTAGGAGCAGACCTCCCTCCCCAGCTCCAGCAGCAGGACAGGATCGCTGTTGCCCACCTCCAGCCCCCCACGGACCTCAGGTATGCCAGACCGTGGAGAACAGTACTGCACAGCCTCCTCAGATCTGTATTTTTATTCCCGTGTCTCTCCCCAGATTACTGTGTGGGTCGTGAGGGCTCTAGTAGGAAACTGCGCTCCCCAGCACCAGCAGCAGGACAGGATCGCTGTCGCCCACCCCCCATGGACCTCAGGTATGCCAGACCGCGGAGAACAGTACTGCACAGCCCCCTCAGAACTGTTTTTTATTTCCCCTCTCTCCCAGATTATTGTGTGGGTCGTGAGGGCTCTAGAAGAAGACCACCCTCCCCAACAGCAGCTGTAGGACAGGATCACTGTCACCGCCCCCCCCCCATGGACCTCAGGTATGCCACACGCGGAGAACAGAACTGCGCAGCCTCCTCAGATCTGTATTTTTATTCCCCTCTCTCTCCCCAGATTACTGTGTGGGTTGCGAGGGCTCTAGGAGCATACCGCCCTCGCCAGCACCAGCAGCAGGACAGGATCGCTGTCGCCCACCTCCAGCCCCCCACGGACCTCAGTACGCCAGACCGTGGAGAACAGTACTGCACAGCATTCTAACATCTATATTTTTATTCCTGTGTCACTTCCCAGATTACTGTGTGGGTGGCGACGGCTCTTGGAGCAGACTGCACTCCCCAGCACCAGCAGCAGGACAGGATCGCTGTCGCCCACCCCCCACGGACCTCAGGTACGCCAGACCGCAGAGAACAGTACTGCACAGCCCCCTCAGAGCTGTATTTTTATTCCCCTCTCTCTCCCCAGATTATTGTGTGGGTCGTGAGGGCTCTAGGAGCAGACCACCCTCCCCTGCACCTGCAGCAGGACAGGATCACTGTCGCCCACCCCCTGCCCCCCACTGACCTCAGGTACGCCAGACCATGGAGAACAGTACTGCACAGCCTCCTCAGATCTGTATTTTATTCCTCTCTCTCCCAGATTACTGTGTGGGTCGGGAGGCTCAAGAAGCAGACTGCCCTCCCCAGCACAAGCAGTAGGACAGGATCACTGTCAACCACCCCTCCCCCATGGACCTCAGGTATGCCACACCACGGAGAACAGTACTGCACAGGCACTCAGTTTGAATTTGGCGCCTAAACCTGGACTTTGCTCAGCGCCTGCAGCTAAATACCTAAAACCTGCCCGTTTTCTGCATTCATAGTGCCGTCTATAGATCTGTTTTTTTCTGTGATGCCTGACATCTTTAATTGTGTAAAATCGCGATTACCACTAATTTAAACAAGTACGGCTAGCAACTTATAGAGACTAACATACGTCTGTGTTGTCCCGCGTTGGTAAAGCTGATTTGAGAAAAGCTGAATAACTGAATAATTTAAGATAGTTATTTTGTCCTGCCTGTCCCGCCTCCTCAGATCTGTATTTTTATTCCCCTCTCTCTCCCAGATAACTGTCTAGGTCACAAGGGCTCAAGGAGCAGACTGCCATCCCCATCCCGGCAGCAGGACAGAATCGCTGTTGCCCAACTCCTGCCCCCTACGGACCTCAGGTACGCCAGACCGCGGAGAACAGTACTGCACAGCCTCCTCAGATCTGTATTTTTATTCCCCTCTATTTCCCCCCAGATTACTGTGTGGGTCGCAAGGGCTCTAGGAGCAGACTGCCCTCCCCAGCACCAGCAGCAGGACAGGATCGCTGTCACCCACCCCCACCCCCACGGACCTCAGGTATGCCAGACCGTGGAGAACAGTACTGCACAGCCTCCTCAGATCTGTATTTTTATTCCCCTTTCTCTCCCAGATTACTTTGTGGGTCGCGAGGGCTCAAGGAGCAGACCGCCTCCCAGCACCAGCAGCAGGACAGGATCGCTGTCGCCACCCCCTGCCCCCACGGACCTCAGGTACGCCAGACCGCGAGAAGAGTACTGCACAGGCGCCAGTTTGAATTTGGCGCCTAAACCTGACTTTGCTCAGCGCCTGCAGCTAAATACCTAATACCTGCCTGTTTTCGGCATTCATAGTGCTGTGTATAGATCAGTTTTGTTCTGTGATGCCAGACATCTTTAATTGTGTAAAATCGCGATTACCACTAATTTAAACAAGTACGGCTAGCAACTTATTCCGTCTAACATACGTCTGTGTTGTCCTGCGTTGGTTAAGCTGATTTGTGAAAAGCTGAATAACTGAATAATTTTGGAGAGTTCTTTTGTCCTACCTGACCCTCCTCCGCAGATCTGTATTTTTATTCCCCATCTCTCCCCAGATTACTGTGTGGATCGCGAGGGCTCTAGGAGCAGACCGACCTCCCCAGCACCAGCAGCAGGACAGGAACACTGTTGCCCACCCCCCGCCCCCCACAGACCTCAGGTACACCAGACCACGGAGAACAGTACTGCACAGCCTCCTCAGATCTGTATTTTTATTCCCTCTCTCCTCTGATTACTGTGTGGTTGCGAGGGCTCTCGGAGCAGACCTCCTCTCCAGCACCAGCAGCAGGACAGGAACACTGTCGCCCACCCCCATGGACATCAGGCATGCCAGACCACGGAGAACAGTACTGCACCGCCTCCTCAGATATGTATTTTTATTCCTCCTTCCCCAGATTTCTGTGGGTTGCTAGGGCTCTAGGAGCAGACCGCCTCTTCAGCACCAGCAGCAGGACAGGATCACTGTCGCCCATCCCTTCCGCGCCGGACCTCAGGTACGCCTGACCGCTGGAGAACAGTAATGCACAGCCTCCACAGATCTGTATTTTTATTCCCTCTCTCTCCCAGATTACAGTGTGGGTCACGAGGGCTCTAGGAGCAGACCGCCCACCCAAGCACCAGCAGCAGGGCAGGATCGCTGTCGCCTCCCCGCTCCCCACGGACCTCAGGTATACCAGACCACGGAGAACAGTACTGCACAGCCTCCTCAGATCTGTATTTTATTCCCTCTCTCCCACATTACTGTGGGAAATGAGGGCTCTAGGAGCAGACTGCCTTCCTCCCAGCACCAGCAGCAGGACAGGATCGCTGTCGCCCACCCCCGCTGCCAACAGACCTCAGGTACGCCAGACCGCGAGGAACAGTACTGCACTGCTCCTCATATCTGTATTTTTATTCCCTCTCTACCCAGATTATCATGCGTGGTCATGAGGGCTCTAGGAGCAGACCGCCCTCCCCAGCACCAGCAGCAGGACAGGATCACTGTAGCCCCACCGCCCCCCACGGACCTCAGGTACGCTAGACCCCGGAGAACAGTATTGCACAGCCTCCTCAGGTCTGTAATTTTATTCCCCTCTTTCTCCTCAGATTACTGTGTTGGTCGCGAAGGCTGTAGGAGCAGACTGCCCTCCCCAGCACCAGCAGCAGGACAGGATCGCTGTTGCCCACCCCCCGCCCGCCACGGACCTCAAGTATGCCAGACCGCGGAGAACAGTACTGCACAGCCTCCTCCAATCTGTATTTTTATTGCCCTCTATCTCCCCAGATTACTGTGTGGGTTGCGAGGGCTCTAGGAGCATACCACCCTCCTCAGCACCAGCAGCAGGACAGGATCACTGTCGCCCACCCCTGCCCCCCACGGATCTCAGGTACACCTGACCATGGAGAACAGTACTGCACAGCCCCGTGAGAGCTGTATTTTTATTCCCCTCTTTCTCTTCCCAGATTACTGTGTGGGTCACGAGGGCTCAAGGAGGCCCACCCTCCCCAGCACCAGAAGCAGGACAGGATCGCTGTTACCCACCACCCACCCCACGGACCTCGGGTATGCCAGACCACAGAGAACAGTACTGCTCAGCAACCTCAGATCTGTATTTTATTCCTCCCTCTCCCAGATTACTGTGTGGGTCGCGAGGGCTCAAGGAGCTGACCGCCCTCCCAGCAACTGCAGTAGAACAGGATCGCTGTCACCCACTACCCGTCCCTCATGGACCTCAGGTACTCCAGACCGCGGAGAACTGTACTGCACAGGCACTCAGTTTGAATTGGTGCCTAAACCTGGACTTTGCTCAGCGCCTGCAGCTAAATACCTAAAACCTGCCTGTTTTCTGCATTCATGGTGCCGTGTATAGATCTGTTTTTTTCTGTGATGCCAGACATCTTTAATTGTGTAAAATCACGATTACCACTAATTTAAACAAGTACGGCTAGCAACTTATACCGACTAACGTACGTCTGTTTTGTCCTGCGTTGGTAATGCTGATTTGTGAAAATCTGATTAACTGAATAATTTAAGAGAGTTCTTTTATCCTACCTGACTCGCCTCCTCAGATCTGTATTTTTATTCCTCTCTCTCTCTCTCTCTCTCCCCAGACTACTGTGTGGGTCGTGAGGGCTCTAGGAGCAGACCATCCTCCCAAGCAACAGCAGCAGCTGGACAGGATCGCTGTCGCCCACCCCCCGCCGCCCACGGACCTCAGGTACGCCAGACCGTGGAGATCAGTACTGCACAGCCTCCTCAGATTTGTATTTTTATTCCACTCTCTCTCCCCAGATTACTGTGTGGGTCATGAGGACTCTACGAGCAGACCGCCTTCCCCAGCACCAGCAGTAGGACAGGATTGCTGTCGCCAAAGCCCCGCCCCCCACGGACCTCAGATACGCCAGACTTCGAAGAACAGTACTGCACAGCCTCCTCTGATCTGTATTTTTATTCCCCCCTCTCTCTCCAGATTACTGTCTGGGTTTCGAGGGCTCTTAGAGCAGACCATGCTCCTCAGCATCAGGAGCAGGAGAGGATCACTGTCGCCCACTCCCCACCCCCCACGGACCTCAGGTACACCAGACCGCGGAGAACTGTACTGCACAGCCTCCTCAGATCTGTATTTTTATTCCCCTCTCTCTTCCCAGATTACTGTGTGGGTCACGAGGGCTTTAGGAGCAAACTGCCGTTCCCAGCACCAGCAGCAGGACATGATCGCTGTCGCCCACCCCCCGCCCCCACGGACCTCAGGTACGCCTGACCGCGTAGAACAGTACTGCACAGCCTCCTGCAATCTGTATTTTTATTCCCCCCTCTCTCTCTCCCCAGATTACTGTGTGGATCGTGGGGGCTCTAAGAGCATACCACCCCCCTCAGCACCAGCAGCAGGACAGGATCGCTGTCGCCCACCCCCTGCCACCCACGGACCTCAGGTACGCCAGACCACAGAGAACAGTACTGCACAGCCTCCTCAGATCTGTATTTTTATTAACCTCACTCTCGGGGATCACGTGATGGCGGCTTAGGAAGAACAGCCTTGCCTGCTACCTCTCGTCCCAATCAAAACGCCACGCTAAATTAACGGAGTGTTCTAAATTTTTCTTGAGAAAGACTGGTGGGGGAAAGTATCGTGCAACCTCTGGAGTTCTTATCTTCTGTGAGCATGGAGGCTTTCATCAAAAATTAAGCGCCGAAACATACGCCGCCACCATCGCCAGGAAAAAACAGGCAGCAAAGCGCCCGCGTCAGGGGCCTGACAAATCCAGCTCGGGGCCGGCAGCGCTGACGGAGGAAAGGTTTTTAGAAATATTTGCCCCCACGCAGTCGTCAGTGGACTAGATTCATGCGGAGATACAATTGTTTAGGACGGCTATGGAATCTATTGAAACAAGGGTTGGAGATAACGAAGTCAAAATCAAATCTCTGGAGTCTAAAGTTGAGAAACAAGATGTGGAGAGAACTGCCCTCAACAAGAAAATTAAAAAGATCGAGGAGAAGCTTGAAGATCTTGAGGGCAGAAGTAGAAGAAATAACATCGTCATTTTAAACATTCCTGAAAAAGAGGAGTGCCCAAATACAATCATGTTTGTACAGAAGCTTTTCGAGAAGGTAGCGGGTCAATCCCCGAGTGGGAGTTACACTATTGAGAGGGCGCATAGATCACTTCGCCCACTACCTGCACCCGAAGCCCCTCCACACCCGATAATTTGTAAACTACTGTGTTTTCAAGACAAGCAACACATTTTGAGTAAGGTTAAAGCACTGCAGGACGTTTGTTGGGAAGGAAGGAAAATCCGGATCTCTCATGACCTTCCTTACTCTGTTCGGATGAAAAGGCAGAGCTTGCATCCCATCGCTTCTGGTTGCCGCTGGGTACCATTTAGGTGCGATACCCAGCTCAACTATTGGTGAAGATTAAGGATCAATGGCAGACTTTTGAATCCGTGGAAGTAGCTTGGGAAGAAATTAAAGAGCTCTGCCAGATCTCTTCAAATGATAGATAAGAGTGTAGCGGTCATTCATTGGATCAGCCACTGAAAATGCATTAGATTCAAAGGAAGAATATAGGAGGAGCGCCTCCTTGGTCCTTTTTTGCTATTTGTCAGTCGGGCAACACTATCAGAGGACGGGCATTGCTTGAAGGCAGAATCTGGCACAGTGACTTTAGACATTTTGTTTCCCTCTTTCTTTATCCTTCTCTGCCTAGGATTTTGGCCACCCAGGGCAAGGGACCTTTCCGAGTATTATCGAACACCTTACATGAGGAAACGACCCACCACGAGGATTTCCTTTTTCCCCTCTTTAGATGGGCGAACTGGATGAACGCTGCACCTTGCTTTAATTTTAGAGGACAGTACACATCTTTTCAGCAAGTGAATCTCCTCAAATACATAAGTTAGAATCTTGATAGTTTATAATGGCATAGCCACTGATAATCTGAAAATAAGGAAACTTTCTGAACTGGTGTGCCATCCCGCAGTGGCTTTGAAACTAATGGTTCGGTTATCACTTCATTGTCTGTGCTCTTGTTTACTAGTGATCTTGTAATGATGCATTTAATATAGAGCAGTTGTAGTGAAATTATTTTACTTGAATATAGATAGATTTGATTGAAGAGTGGTAGTAGCTATAAATTTCCCCACTAAAGGGGGATATCCATTAGAATATAAGTGTGAGTTTCCTTATAAATGACCAATGGGGGATAACCCTAGGATGAGACTATATTTAGGATAATGCTAACCCAACTAACAAAATAATTTTTTTTTCTCTCTTCTCTTCGGACCTCCTCTGCCAGAGTCTATTTGCTTTTCTAAATACTCCATCAGTGTCAGCTTCAAGAAAACAAAGGATGTGTAGGGGAGAGGGAGCGCAGACGCTTGGGTTGGTATGACCGTCACAGGACAGTGGCGAGATAGTAGTGCAGTCTTCGGACTGGGGTTGATTGTAATCACGGGAGGGTGGGAGAGGGTGGGAAATAGCAGCACTCACACGCTTATGTAACATACCAAGGGAAGCTACCTATGGAGCTATCTCTTAATGAAAGAAGGTATAACGCTGGATCTTATTCTAATATTTTGAAGACATGACAGGTGCCTATAATTTGTTTAGTTGGAATGTTATGGTGCAAGAGACAGGTGTAAGAGGCAGATTATACTGAAACATTTACTTACCCTTAAAGCTGAGATTGCATGTTTGCAAGAAACACACCTCTCAAGAGAGGATACTCAGCTGTTTCTTAAGCAGTGGGTCGGTCAAGTGTATGGAGCCGGTTTATCTCATAATAAAGGTGGAGTGGCTATATTATTTCATAGGAAAACTACCTTTCATTTAGAAAAGGAGCTATGGGATACACAGGGTAGGTACATTTTCCATGTCGGTATACTAGCCTCAGTTAAAGTCGTGATTAGGTCAATATATGGTCCCAATTTAGACTCTCCACAATTTTTCATGCATCTGATTGAAGTCTTGACTGGATTTACATCCTATGTTTTATTAATTGGGGGAGACTGGAATATAACCACCCAGCTCGATTTGGATCGATCGGATAATAGGCGTGTTGGCTTTTCTCCAGCACAACGTGCGTTAAAGAAGTAATGGATAACTTAGGCCTGATTGATATCTGGAGGCTCATGAATGGGAACATGAAGCAATATACCTTTTTTTCTAATCCACATAGGACGTTCTCCAGAATTGACTACTTTCTGATAAGTTTAAGCATACTTCCATAAGTTCTGGAAGCTGGAATTGAAGCTAGAGTCATCTCTGATCACTCCCCGGTATATGTTAAATGGATACCCATGAATAGGATGAACAGAGATTTCAGATGGAGGTTTAATAACCAGTTATTGCAAACATCATATACTCGGGACCAAATAAATACATTCTTGACACAATTCTGGGATAGCAACCTGGGTTCAGTCTCAAATATAGACATAGTGTGGGCTGCACTAAAATGTGGACTTAGGGGTGAATGCATTCGGATATCCACTAACAGGACCAGGAAATTCAGGCACAGTTGGAAGGTATCACTAGTGCTATAAAGAGGTTAGAGAATAATATAACAACGCATTCTGGTGAACCTGAGTGGGCTGAATTACACAGGCTGCAAGCCAAATATGCAGCATTGATGATGCAGAAAGTGGAGTTAGCATTACATAGAACTAAAATTAAGTACTTAGAATCAGGGGAAAGGGCAGGTAAACTATTGGCACTTAGGCTGCGGCAAATGGACTCAAATCAAGTTGTGCCAGCGTTAAGGAAGGAAGATGGGGACGACGTGATAAAAGACCCGAGGGACATTGTAGTTGCCTTTAGAGATTACTTTCAACGTATTTACTCAATTGAAGTTAGTAATAAATCCTCGATACGGAATTAATAAGTTCCTAAGTTCGGTTCCCCTACCCAAGGTACCACATGTGGAGGTTAGACATCTGGGAGCACCGATCCAAGAGATCGAGGTAAGATCGCAGTTTCGCAGTTAGCGAAGTGATAAATCCTGGACCAGAGGCCTAACTACTAACTTTTTAAAATCTACATAGATGTAATAGCCCCAATTATAACTAGGTGTATAATTTCTGGTTTGAGTGAGGCATGTCGGACTCTACCTTTCTAGAGGCGCTTATCACCCTTATCCCTAAACCTGATCGAGACCCTTGTTGATGGGCAGTTATCGCCAATTTCTTTACTAAATGTTGATGTTAAGATCTTAGCTAAAATACTAGCAAATAGATTGAGCCCATTCATGGAGAGTATGGTTAGTATAGAACAGGTGGGCTTCATGAGCGGAAGGTTATCGAGTGACCATAGGAAGGTCCTGCACCTGATCATTCATGCACGAGGTGTGCCACCCTACAGCCTGGTTGGCGCTAGGCGCCAAGGCGTTGATTAGTATCGTGGGACTTTCTTTTTGCAGTGTTAGACAGGTTTGGGCTACCCACAGAGTTCTTAACACGGGTCCGTATTTTATATAGTGCACCCACAGCTTGTGTGTGGTGCAATGGCATGCTACATTCCCCATTCCCTTTAAACTGTGGTACCAGGCAGGGGTGTCCACTTTCACCACTCCTGTTCAACCTCTATCTTGAACCCCGATCCGAGATTACAGACATCACAAGTGATAAAAGGGATAGAGCTAGGGAACAGACGATACCTGATATCGGCATATGCCGATGATCTCCTGCTACATATAGAAGAGCCCGACATTGGTATACCAGAGATATTAAGAGAAATTGCTAGTTTCTCTGAGGTCTCTAACTACAAAATTAATCCATCTAAGACCAAGCTCTTTCCGTTGAATAATAGATGCCATCCCAACATTGCGAGGGAGTATGGTCTGGCCTGGGAATCTAAAAGGTTAACATACTTAGGGGTCAAGATCACAAGGGGAATAAGATCTATGGTTAATGAAAACTGCGATAAACTCCTAAAAGTGGTTAAGCAGGACCTGGGTAGATGGAATTGCTGCCCTTCGTTATGGGCCAGGATAGAAACCATAAAATGAATATACTACCGAGGGTCATTTACCCACTGAATATGCTAGGATGCTTTCTCCCCAAGGCTTGGTTTGAAGGTTTAAGGAAGATGATTAGCTCTTACTTGTGGAAAGGGAAGAAGGTTAGGAGAGCATACCAGAAGCTCACAGGCCCAAGAGAAAGAGGAGGTCTCTCTTTACCATCTTTTTATAAATACTATTTAGCATCACACATAAGTAAGATAGCATATTGGGCTGAACCAAATACAAATGATTCTACGCGTCGGTATAAACCGCCCTGGATTAGTATTGAGAGAGATTTAGTTAATACGCATAATTTAGAGTTATGTTCGATAGCGTACACCACCTTCAACCTCTTGCCTAGGGAGCTAAGAAATACTCCCATTGGCTGGTCCGTAAAGGCTTTGCAGCAGATTCAGAAGCTATTATGGGTAAACTGGCAATTTTCGTTGGAGCAAGGAATGGTACAAAACCCTCATTTCTTGATACAACAGGCTCCATTATCGCTCAGGTTTTGGGGAATATTAGGAGGCCTTAAACTAGGAGACTTGGCTCCAGAGGGTAAGTTGCTGTCCTATCAACAGGCTGAAAATAAGTTCTCTGAAATAAGAGGCCAATATTTTAAATTCAGACAAGTCTCTGAATCAATAAGAGCCCATCTGAGTAAAAATGGTGCACTATATATGGGTAGCGGTATTGAGTTAACTGACCTAATTAAGGTAGCCAGCCAGCCACATTCTATCTCGGGAATATATAAGCTCTTGCAACAACTTGATGATAGTTTACCAAGTGGGGTAGGTTACTATTGGACAGGTAGGTTAGGAATAGCAGAAAATGGGGAGGTTTGGAGAAATATATGGCTAAATACATATAGAAATCTCAGACAAGATAAATACAGGTTACAACAATATTATGTTGTACACAACATGTACTACTCCCCCTTGAAATTATGCAGAATGGGTAAATCAACTCATTCTGCATGTACTAGATGTGGAGCAGAAGGTAGTGATGTGTACCATATATTGTGGGAATGTGTTATGATTCAACCTTTTTGGAAGGCAATTCGTACATCTTTGCCACAAGCTTTGGGGATAAATGGTCTCTTTTCACCTGAAACCTGTCTATTGAATGTTTTCAGTAAAGATATGTCCAAGCAACAGAAGAAATACATTGCATTAATCTCTGCAGCAGGCGGTTATTCTGAGGCACTGGACAGACGACTTGGTACCTTCTATTAATGAATGGTATAAATAAATCACATTAGCATTACAGGTGGAGTTTCATATTGCCAGGATGCACAATAAGGTAGAGGGTTTTTACCTGCTGTGGGGATCCTTGGATGCAGCCCTGGCAGTTTGGGGCTCCCATGGTCACCCAGGAGTTGTGTCCCCATTATGAACCCTTGGTAGGATCTCCCTTATGAATGGCGTGTGAGTGCTGCTTTGGATGAGGGGTTGGGTTTAGAATATCTGTGTAAATAACTTTCTTTTTGGTACCAACAACAAGGGGTTGGTCTTGTAAAGATATGTTGACATTCAATGTTTACCTTGATGTCCCGGTTGTATCAGCCCTGCTCATTGTGTATGGTATATGTACTGTATATGACTATAAAATAAAGTGAATTAAAAAAAAAAAAAATTAACCTCACTCTCCCCAGATTACTGTGTGGGTCGCGAGAGCTCTAGGAGCAGACCTCCTTCCCCTGCTCCAGCAGTAGGACAGGATCGCTGTCGCCCACCTCCAGCCCCACGCGGACCACAGGTAAGCCAGACAGTGGAGAACAGCACAGCCTCCTCAGATCTGTATTTTTATTCCCGTGACTCTCTTCAGATTACTGTGTGGGTCGCGAGGGCTCTAGGAGCAGACCGCGATCCCGAGCACCAGCAGCAGGACAGGATCGCTGTCGCCCACCCCCCACGGACCTCAGGTACGCCAGACCATGGAGAACAGTACTGCACTGCCCCCTCAGAGCTGTTTGTTTATTCCCCCCTCTCTCCCAGATTATTGTGTGGGTGGTGAGGGCTCCCGGAGAAGATGGCCCTCCCCTGCGCCAGCAGCAGGACAGGATCACTGTCGCCCACCCCCAGCCCCCCACGGACCTCAGGTACACCAGACCGTGGAGAACAGTTCTGCTCAGCCTCCTCAGATCTGTATTTTTATTCCCCTCTCTCTCCCCAGATTACTGTGTGGGTCACGAGGGCTCGAGGAGCAGACTGCCATCCCCATCCCTTGCAGTAGGATAGAATCTCTGTTGCCCACCACCCGCCCCCCACGGACCTCAGGTACGCCAGACCGTGGAGAACAGTACTGCACTGCCTCCTCAGATCTGTATTTTTATTCCTCCATTCCCCCCCAGATTACTGTGTGGGTCACGAGGGCTCTAGCAGCAGACCACCCTCCCCAGCACCAGCAGCAGGACAGGATCGCTGTCACCCACCCCCCACGGACCTCAGGTACATCAGACCGTGGAGAACAGTACTGCACAGCCTCCTCAGATCTGTATTTTAATTCCCCTCTCTCTCCCCAGATTACTGTGTGGGTCGCGAGGGCTCAAGGAGCAGACCGCCCTCCCCAGCACCAGCAGCAGGACTGGATCGCTGTCGCCCACCCTCTTCCCCCCTCGGACCTCAGGTACGCCAGACCGCAGAGAACAGTACTGCACAGGCGCTCAGTTTGAATTTGGCACCTAAACCTGGACTTTGCTTAGCGCATGCAGCTAAATACCTAATACCTGCCTGTTTTCTGCATTCATTGTGCCGTGTATAGATCAGTTTTTTTCTGTGATGCCAGACATCATTAATTGTGTAAAATTGCGATTACCACTAATTTAAACAAGTACGGCTAGCAACTTATTCCGACTAACATACGTCTGTATTGTCCTGCGTTGGTTAAGCTGATTTGTGAAAAGCTGAATAACTGAATAATTTAAGAGAGTTCTTTTGTCCTACCTGACCCGCCTCCTCAGATCTGTATTTTTATTCCCCCCTCTCTCCCCAGATTACTGTGTGGGTCATGAGGGCTCTAGGAGCAGACCACCCTCCCCAGCACCAGCAGCAAAACAGGATCACTGTCACCTATCCCCGCTCCCCACGGACCTCAGGTACGCTAGACCGCAGAGAACAGTACTGCACAGCCACCTCAGGCCTGTATTTTTATTCCCCTCTCTCTCCCCAGATTACTGTGTGGGTCGCGAGGGCTCTAGGAGCATACCACCCTCCTCAGCACCAGCAGCAGGACAGGATCACTGTCCCCACCCCTGCTCCCCACGGACCTCAGGTACGCCAGACCATGAATATAGTACTGCACAGCCTCCTCAGATCTTCATTTTATTCCCTCTCTCCCCAGATTACTGTCTGGGTCACGAGGGCTCTAGGAGCAGACCACCTCACCAGCACCAGCAGCAGGACAGAATCACTGTCACCCACCCCCACCCCCCACGGACCTTTGGTACGCTAGACCATGAGAGACAGTACTGCACATCCTCCTCTGATCTGTATTTTTATTCCTCTCTCTCCCAGATTACTGTCTGGGTTAGCGGCTCTAGGAGCAGACCGTGCTCCTCAGCACCAGCAGCAGGACAGGATTACTGTTGCCCATCCCCCACCCCCCACGAACCTCAGTTACGCCAAACCATGGAGAACAGTATAGCACAGCCTCCTCAGATCTGTATTTTTATTCCTCTCTTTCTCTCCCCAGATTACTGTGTGGGTCACGAGGGCTCTAGGAGCAGACAGCCCTTCCCAACACCAGCAGCAGGACAGGATCGCTGTTACCCACCACCCACCCCTCACGGACCTCGGGTACGCCAGACCGTGGAGAACAGTACTGCACAGCCTCCTCAGATCTGTATTTTTATTCCCCTCTCTCTTCCCAGATTACTTTGTGGGTCGCGAGGGATCAAGGAGCAGACCACCCTCCCCAGCACAAGCAGTAGAACAGGAATGCTGTCGCCCACTCCCAGCCCCTCATGGACCATCAGGTACTCCAGACCGCGGAGTACAGTACTGCATAGGCACCCAGTTTGAATTTGTCACCTAAACCTGGACTTTGCTCAGTGCCTGCAGCTGAATACTTAAACCTGCCTGTTTTCTGCATTCATATTGCCATGTATAGATCTGTTTTTTTCTGTGATGCCAGACATCTTTAATTGTGTAAAATCGCGATTACCACTAATTTAAACAAGTACGGCTAGCAACTTATACCGACTAATGTACGTCTGTGTTGTCCTGCGTTGTTAAAGCTGATTTGTGAAAATCTGATTAACTGAATAATTTAAGAGAGTTCTTTTGTCCTACCTGACCCGCCTCCTCAGATCTGTATTTTTATTCTCTCTCTCCACAGACTACTGTGTGGGTCGTGAGGGCTCTAGGAGCAGACCACCTCCCAGCACCAGCAGCAGGACAGGATCACTGTCGCCCACCCCGCCCCCACGGACCTCAGGTACGCCAGACCGCGAGAACAGTACTGCACAGCCTCCTCAGATCTGTATTTTGATTCCCCTCTCTCCCAGATTACTGTGTGGTCGCTAGCTTTAAGAGCATACTGCCCATCTCAGCACCAGCAGCAGGACAGGATCGCTGTCGCCCACCCCCACCCCCACGGACCTCAGGTACGCCAGACCACGAGAACAGTACTGCACAGCCTCCTCAGATCTGTATTTTTATTCCCCTCTCTCCCCAGATTACTGTGTGGGTCGCGAGGGCTCAAGAAGCAGACCACCTCCCCAGCACCAGCAGCAGGACAGGATCGCTGTCGCCACCCCCTGCCCCCCACGGACCTCAGGTACGCTACACCGTGAGAACAGTACTGCACAGGCGCCAGTTTGCAATTTGGCGCTAAAGCTGACTTTGCTATGCCTGCAGCTAAATACCTAAACTTGCCTGTTTTCTGCATTCATAGTGCCGTGTATAGATCAGTTTTTTCTGTGATGCCTGACATCTTTAATTGTGTAAAATCGCGATTACCACTAATTTAAACAAGTACGGCTAGCAACTTATACAGACTAACATACGTCTGTGTTGTCCTGCGTTGGTTAAGCTGATTTGTGAAAAGCTGAATAACTGAATAATTTAAGAGAGTTCTTTTGTCCTACCTGACCCGCCTCCTCAGATCTGTATTTTTATTCCCCTCTCTCTCCCCAGATTACTGTGTGGGTCACGAGGGCTCTAGGAGCAGACCGCCTCCCAGCACCAGCAGCAGGACAGGAACGCTGTCGCCCCTCCCCCCCCAGACCTCAGGTACGCCAGACCACGGAGAACAGTACTGCACAGCCTCCTCAGATCTGTATTTTTATTCTCTCTCCCCAGATTACTGTGTGGGTCGCGAGGGCTCTCGGAGCAGACCTGCCCTCCAGCACCAGCAGCAGGACAGGAACACTGTCGCCCACCCCGCACGGACCTCAGGCATGCCAGACCACGGAGAACAGTACTGCACAGCCTCCTCAGATCTGTATTTTTATTCCCTCTCTCCCAGATTACTGTGTGGTCGTGAGTGCTCTAGGAGCATACCACCCTCCTCAGTACCAGCAGCAGGACAGGATCACTGTCGCCCACCCCTGCCACCCATGGACCTCAGGTACGCCAGACCAGGAGAACAGTACTGCACATCCTCCTCAGATCTGTATTTTTATTCCCTCTCTCCCAGATTACTGTGTGGGTCAAGAGGGCTCTAGGAGCAAACCGCCCTCCCCAGCACCAGCAGCAGGACAGGATCGCTGTCGCCCACCCCTGCCCACCACGGACCTCAGGTATGCCAGACCACGGAGAACAGTACTGCACAGCCTCCTCAGATCTGTATTTTTATTCACCTCCTCTCCCAGATTACTGTGTGGGTCAGTGAGGGCTCTAGGAGCAGACCTCCTCCCAGCTCCAGCAGCAGGACAGGATCGCTGCCGCCCACCTCCAGCCCCCCACGGACCTCATGTATGCCAGACCGTGGAGAACAGTACTGCACCGCCTCCTCAGATCTGTATTTATATTCCTTGTCTCTCCCCAGATTACTGTGTGGGTCGCGAGGGCTCTAGGAGCAGACCATGTCCCCAGCACCAGCAGCAGGACAGGATCACTGTCACCCACCCCCAGCCCCACGGACCTCAGGTACGCCAGACCGTGAGAACAGTACTGCTCAGCCTCCTCAGATCGTATTTTTATTCCCGTGTCTCTCCCAGATTACTGTGTGGGTCAGAGGGCTCTTGGAGCAGACTCACTCCCCAGCACCACTGTGTGGGTCATGGGGCTCTAGGAACAGACCCCCTCCCCAGCACCAGCAGCAGAACAGGATCACTGTCACCCACCCCGCCCCACGGACCTCAGCTGCACGCTAGAACAGTACTGCACAGCCACCTCAGGCCTGTATTTTTATTCCCTCTCTCCCCAGATTACTGTGTGGGTCGCGAGGGCTCTAGGAGCATACCACCCTCCTCAGCACAGCAGCAGGACAGGATCACTGTCCCCACCCCTCCCCCACGGACCTCAGGTACGCCAGACTGCGGAATATAGTACTGCACAGCCTCCTCAGATCTTTATTTTTATTCCCTCTCTCCCCAGATTACTGTCTGGGTCACGAGGGCTCTAGGAGCAGACCACCCTCGCCAGCACCAGCAGCAGGACAGAATCACTGTCACCCACCCCCAACCCCCACGGACCTTTGGTACGCTAGACCGAGGAAAGCAGTACTGCACAGCCTCCTCTGATCTGTATTTTTATTCCCTCTCTCCCCAGATTACTGTCTGGGTTGTGAGGGCTCTAGGAGCAGACCTGCCTCCTCAGCACCAGCAGCAGGACAGGATTACTGTTGCCCATCCCCCAGCCCCCACGAACCTCAGTTCGCCAAACCATGGAGAACAGTACTAGCACAGCCTCCTCAGATCTGTATTTTATTCCTCTCTTTCTCTCCCAGATTACTTGTGTGGGTCATGAGGGGCTCTAGGAGCAGACAGCCCTTCCCAAAACCAGCAGCAGGACAGGATCGCTGTTACCACCACCCCTCCCACGGACCTCCGGTACCCAGACCGCAGAGAACAGTACTGCACAGCCTCCTCAGATCTGTATTTTATTCCCTCTCTCTTCCCAGATTACTGTGTGGGTCGCGAGGGATCAAGGAGCAGACCACCCTCCCCAGCACAAGCAGTAGAACAGGAATGCTTCGCCCACTCCCAGCCCCTCATGGACCACAGGTACTCCAGACCCGGAGTACAGTACTGCATAGGCACCAGTTTGAATTTGTCACCTAAACCTGGACTTTGCTCAGCGCCTGCAGCTGAATACCTAAAACCTGCCTGTTTTCTGCATTCATAGTGCCGTGTATAGATCTGTTTTTTTCTGTGATGCCAGACATCTTTAATTGTGTAAAATCGCGATTACCACTAATTTAAACAAGTACGGCTAGCAACTTATACAGACTAACATACGTCTGTGTTGTCCAGCGTTGGTAAAGCTGATTTGTGAAAAGCTGAATAACTGAATAATTTAAGAGAGTTCTTTTGTCCTACCTGACCCGCCTCCTCAGATCTGTATTTTTATTCCTCTCTCTCCACAGACTACTGTGTGGGTCGTGAGGGCTCTAGGAGCAGACCACCCTCCCCAGCACCAGCAGCAGGACAGGATCACTGTCGCCCCCCCCGCCCCCACGGACCTCAGGTACGCCAGACCGCGGAGAACAGTACTGCACAGCCTCCTCAGATCTGTATTTTGATTCCCCTCTCTCTCCCCAGATTACTGTGTGGGCCGACGCTTTAAGAGCATGCCCATCTCAGCACCAGCAGCAGGACAGGATCGCTGTCGCCACCCCACCCCCACGGACCTCAGGTCGCCAGACCAGTAGAACAGTACTGCACAGCCTCCTCAGATCTGTATTTTATTCCCCTCTCTCTCCCCAGATTACTGTGTGGGTCGGGGGCTCTAGGAGCATACCACCCTCCTCAGTACCAGCAGCAGGACAGGATCGCTGTCGCCCACCCCCAGCCACCCACGGACCTCAGGTACACCAGACCGTAGAGAACAGTACTGCACAGCCTCCTCAGATCTGTATTTTTATTCCCCTCTCTCTCCCCAGATTACTGTGTGGGTCGCGAGGGCTCAAGAAGCAGACCGCCCTCCCCAGCACCAGCAGCAGGACAGGATCGCTGTCACTCACCCCCTGCCCTCCCACGGACCTCAGGTACGCCACACCGTGGAGAACAGTACTACACAGGCGCTCAGTTGCAATTTGGCGCTTAAAGCTGGACTTTGCTAAGTGCCTGCAGCTAAATACCTAAAACTTGCCTGTTTTCTGCATTCATAGTGCCGTGTATAGATCAGTTTTTTTCTGTGATGCCTGACATCTTTAATTGTGTAAAATCGCGATTACCACTAATTTAAACAAGCACGGCTAGCAACTTATACAGACTAACATACGTCTGTGTTGTCCTGCATTGGTTAAGCTGATTTGTGAAAAGCTGAATAATTGAATAATTTAAGAGAGTTCTTTTGTCCTACCTGACCCGCCTCCTCAGATCTGTATTTTTATTCCCTCTCTCTCCCAGATTACTATGTGGGTCACGAGGCTCTAGGAGCAGACCGCCCTCCCAGCACCAGCAGCAGGACAGGAACACTGCGCCCACCCCCGCCCCCACAGACCTCAGGTATGCCCAGACCACGGAGAACAGTACTGCACAGCCTCCTCAGATCTGCATTTTTATTCCCCTCTCTCCACTGATTACAGTGTGGGTCGTGAGGGCTCTCGAGCAGACTGCCCTCCCCAGCACCAGCAGCAGGAGAGGAACACTGTCTCCCACCCCCCATGGACCTCAGGTATGCCAGACCACGGTGAACAGCACTGCACAGCCTCCTCAGATCTGTATTTTTATTCCCCTCTCTCCCCATATTACTGTGTAGGTCGCGAGTGTTCTAGGAGCAGACTACCCTGTCCAGCACCAGCAGCAGGACAGGATCGCTGTCTCTCATCCCCCTTCCCCCACGGACCTCAGGTACACCTGACAGCGGAGAACAGTACTGAACAGCCTCCTCAGATCTGTATTTTGATTCCCCTCTCTCTCCCCAGATTACTGTGTTGGTTCGCTAGCGCTTTGGAGCATACTGCCCTTCTCAGCACCAGCAGCAGGACAGGATCGCTATGCACCACCCGCCCCCCACGGACCTCAGGTACACCAGACCGCGTGGGAACAGTACTGCACAGCCTCCTCCGATCTGTATTTTTATTCCCCTCTCTCCCAGATTACTGTGTGGGTCGTGGGGCTCAAGGAGCATACCACCCTCCTCAGTACCAGCAGCAGGACAGGATCGCTGTCGCCACCCTGCCACCCACGGACCTCAGGTACGCCAGACCGCCGAGAACAGTACTGCACAGCCTCCTCAGATCTGTATTTTTATTCCCTCTCTCCCCTGATTACTGTGTGGGTCGCAAGGGTTCTAGGAGCAAACCGCCTTCCCCAGCACCAGCAGCAGGACAGGATCGCTGTCGCCCACCCCTGCCCACCATGGACCTCAGGTATGCCAGACCATGGAGAACAGTACTGCACAGCCTCCTCAGATCTGTATTTTTATTAACCTCATTCTCCCAGATTACTGTGTGGGTCGCGAGGGCTCTGGAGCAGACCTCCTCCCAGCTCCAGCAGCAGGACAGGATCGCTGTCACCCAACTCCAGCCCCCATGGACCTCAGTTATGCCAGATCAGGGAGAACAGTACTGCACCGCCTCCTCAGATCTGTATTTTTATTCCATGTCTCTCCCAGATTACTGTGTGGGTCACGAGGGCTCTAGGAGCAGACCACTCTCCCCAGCACCAGCAGCAGGACAGGATCGCTGTCGCCCACCCCCCGTTTCAGGCACGCCAGACCACGGAGAACAGTACTGAGCAGCCCCCTCAGAGCTGTATTTTATTCCCCTCTCTCCCAGATTACTGTGTGGGTCGCGAGGGCTCAAGGAGCAGACCGCCTCCCAGCACCAGCAGCAGGACAGGATCGCTGTCACCCACCCCCGCCCCCACGGACCTCAGGTACGCCAGACTGGAGAAAGTACTTCAAAGACACTCAGTTGCAATTTGGCACCTAAACCACGACTTTGCTAAGCTCCTGCAGCTAAATACCTAATACCTGCCTGTTTTCTGCATTCATAGTGCCATGTATAGATCTGTTTTTTTCTGTGATGCCAGACATCTTTAATTGTGTAAAATCGCGATTACCACTAATTTAAACAAGTGCGGCTTGCAACTTATTCCGACTAACATACTTCTGTGTTGTGCTGCGTTGGTTAAGCTGATTTATGAAAAGCTGAATAACTGAATAATTTAAGAGAGTTCTTTTGTCCTACCTGACCCGCCTCCTCAGATCTGTATTTTTATTCCCCTCTCTCTCCCCAGATTACTGTGTGGGTCATGAGGGCTCTAGGAGCAGACCGCCCTCCCCAGCACCAGCAGCAGAACAGGATCACTGTCACCCCCACCCCGCCCCCACGGACCTCAGGTACGCTAGACCGCGGAGAACAGTACTGCACAGCCACCTCAGGCCTGTATTTTTTTTCCCCTCTCTCTCCCCAGATTACTGTGTTAGTCACAAGGGCTCTAGGAGCATACCACCCTCCTCAGCAGCAGCAGCAGGACAGGATCACTGTCCCCCACCCCTGCTCCCCACGGACCTCAGGTACGCCAGACCGCGGAATATAGTACTGCACAGCCTCCTCAGATCTTCATTTTTATTCCCCTCTCTCTCCCCAGATTACTGTGTGGATCATGAGGGCTCTAGTAGCAGATCACCCTTGCCAGCACCAGCTGCAGGACAGGATCACTGTCGCCCACCCCACCCCCACGGTCCTTTGGTACACTAGACCTGAGGAGAACAGTACTGCACATCCTCCCCTGATCTGTATTTTTATTCCTCTCTCTCCACAGATTACTGTCTGGGTTGCGTTGGCTCTAGGAGCAGACCACGTTCCCCAGCACCAGCAGCAGGACAGGATTACTGTCACCCACCCTCACCCCCACGGACCTCAGGTACACCAGACCGTGGAGAACAGTGCCACAGCCCTTCAGAGCTGTATTTTATTCCCCTCTCTCTCTCCAGATTATTGTGTGGGTCGCTAGGCTCTAGGAGCGGACCACCTCCCAAGCACCAGCAGCAGGACAGGATCGCTGTCACCCATCCCCACCCCCACGGACCTCAGGTACGCCAAACCATTGAGAACAGTACTGCACAGCCTCCTCAGGTCTGTATTTTTATTCCCCTCTCTCTCCCCAGATTACTGTGTGGGTCGCGAGGGCTCAAGGAGCTGACCGCCCTTCCCAGCACCAGCAGTAGAACAGGATTGCTGTCGCCCACTCTCCGCCCCTCATGGACCTCAGGTACTCCAGACCGCAGAGAACAGTACTGCACAGGCACCCAGTTTGAATTTGACACCTAAACCTGGACTTTGCTCAGCGCCTGCAGCTAAATACCTAAAACCTGCCTGTTTTCTGCATTCATAGTGCTATGTATAGATCTGTTTTTTTCCGTGATGCCAGACATCTTTAATTGTGCAAAATCGCGATTACCACTAATTTAAACAAGTGCGGCTAGCAACTTATACATACTAACGTGACGTCTGTGTTGTCCTCGTTGGTAAAGTTGATTTGTGAAAATCTGATTAACTGAATAATTTAAGAGAGTTCTTTTGTCCTACCTGACCCTCCTCCTCAGATCTGTATTTTTATTCCTCTCTCTCTCCACAGACTACTGTGTGGGTCGCGAGGGCTCTAGGAGCAGACCACCCTCCCCAGCACCAGCAGCAGGACAGAATCGCTGTCGCCCACTTCCCGCCCCCACGAACCTCAGGTACGCCAGACCGCGGAGAACAGTACTGCACAGCCTCCTCAGATCTGTATTTTTATTCCCCTCTCTCTCCCAAGATTACTGTGTGGGTCACTAGCGCTTTAGGATTAGACTGCCCTTCTCAGCACCAGCAGCAGAACAGGATCACTGTCGCCCACCCCCCGACCCCCACGGTCCTCAGGTACGCCAGACCGCGTAGTACAGTACTGCACAGCCTCCTCCGATCTGTATTTTATTTCCCCTCTCTCTCCCCAGATTGCTGTTTGGGTCGTGGGGCTCTAGGAGCATACCACCCTCCTCAGTACCAGCAGCAGGACAGGATCACGGTCGCCCACCCCTGCCACCCACGGACCTCAGGTACGCCAGACCACGGAGAACAGTACTGCACAGCCTCCTCAGATCTGTATTTTATTAACCTCCTCTCCCCAGATTACTGTGTGGGTGCAGGGCTCTAGGAGCAGACCTCCCTCCCCAGCTCCAGCAGCAGGACAGGATCGCTGTCCCCACCTCCAGCCCCCACGGACCTCATGTATGCCAGACCATGGAGAACAGTACTGCACAGCCTCCTCAGATCTGTATTTTTATTCCCTCTCTCTCCCCAGATTACTGTGTGGGTCGTGAGGGCTCTAGGAGCAGACCCCCTCCCCAGCACCAGCAGCAGGACAGGATCACTGTCGCCACCCCCAGCTCCCACTGACCTGAGGTGCACCAGACCGTGGAGAACAGTACTACTCAGCCTCCTCAGATCGTATTTTTATTCCTGTGTCTCTCCCAGATTACTGTGTGGGTCGCGAGGGCTCTAGGAGCAGACCAACCTCCCAGCACCAGCAGCAGGACAGGATCGCTGTCACCCACCCCCAGCCCCCACGGACCTCAGGTACACCAGACCACGGAGAACAGTACTGCACAGCCCCCTCTGAGCTGTATTTTATTCCCTCTCTCACCCAGATTACTGTGTGGGTCGCGTGGGCTCAAGAAGCAGACCGCCCTCCCAGCACCAGCAGCAGGACAGGATCGCTGTCACTCACCCCCGCCCTCCCACGGACCTCAGGAACACCACACCGCGGAGAACAGTACTACAGGCGCTCAGTTGCAATTTGGCGCCTAAAGCTGGTTTGCTAAGCGCCTGCAGCTAAATACCTAAAACTTGCCTGTTTTCTGCATTCATAGTGCCGTGTATAGATCTGTTTTTTCTGTGATGCCTGACATCTTTAATTGTGTAAAATCGCGATTACCACTAATTTAAACAAGCACGGCTAGCAACTTATGCAGACTAACATACGTCTGTGTTGTCCTCGTTGGTTAAGCTGATTTGTGAAAAGCTGAATAACTGAATAATTTAAGAGTTCTTTTGTCCTACCTGACCCGCCTCCTCAGATCTGTATTTTTATTCCTCTCTCTCCCCAGATTACTATGTGGGTTGCGAGGGCTCTAGAGCAGACCGCCCTCCCAGCACCAGCAGCAGGACAGGAACACTGTCGCCCACCCCCCGCCCCCACAGACCTCAGGTATGCCAGACCACGGAGAACAGTACTGCACAGCCTCCTCAGATCTGTATTTTTATTCCCCCCTCTCTCCCCTGATTACAGTGTGGGTCGTTAGGGCTCTCAGAGCAGACTGCCCTCCCCAGCACCAGCAGCAGGAGAGGAACACTGTCGCCCACCCCCCATGGACCTCAGGTATGCCAGACCACGGTGAACAGTACTGCACAGCCTCCTCAGATCTGTATTTTTATTCCCCTCTCTCCCCAGATTACTGTGTAGGTCGCGAGTGTTCTAGGAGCAGACCACCCTGTCCAGCACCAGCAGCAGGACAGGATCGCTGTCTCTCATCTCCCTCCCCCCACGGACCTCAGGTACACCTGACCGCGGAGAACAGTACTGCACAGCCTCCTGAGATCTGTATTTTGATTCCCCTCTCTCTCCCCAGATTACTGTGTGAGTCGCTAGCGCTTTAGGAGCATACTGCCCTTCTCAGCACCAGCAGCAGGACAGGATTGCTGTCGCCCACCCCCCGGCCCCCACGGACCTCAGGTACACCAGACCGCGTAGAACAGTACTGCACAGCCTCCTCCGATCTGTATTTTTATTCCCCCCTCTCTCTCCCCAGATTACTGTTTGGGTCGTGGGGGCTCTAGGAGCATACCACCCACCTCAGTACCAGCAGCAGGACAGGATCGCTGTCGCCCACCCCCTGCCACCCACGGACCTCAGGTACGCCAGACCGCCGAGAACAGTACTGCACAGCCTCCTCAGATCTGCATTTTTATTCCCTCTCTCCCCTGTTACTGTGTGGGTCAAGGGTTCCTAGGAGCAAACCGCCTTCCCAGCACCAGCAGCAGGACAGGATCGCTGTCGCCCACCCCTGCCCACCATGGACCTCAGGTACGCCAGACCATGGAGAACAGTACTGCACAGCCTCCTCAGATCTGTATTTTTATTAACCTCATTCTCCCAGATTACTGTGTGGGTTGCGAGGGCTCTAGGAGCAGACCTCTCCCAACTCCAGCAGCAGGACAGGATCGCTGTCACCAACTCCAGCCCCCATGGACCTCAGGTATGCCAGACCGGGAGAACAGTACTGCACCGCCTCCTCAGATCTGTATTTTTATTCCCGTGTCTCTCCCAGATTACTGTGTGTGGGTCATGAGGGCTCTAGGAGCAGACCACGCTCCCCAGCACCAGCAGCAGGACAGGATCTCTGTCGCCCCCCCCTTGGATTTCAGACGCCAGACCACGGAGAACAGTACTGCACAGTCCCCTCAGAGCTGTATTTTATTCCCTCTCTCTCCCAGATTACTGTGTGGGTCGCGAGGGCTCAGGAGCAGACCGCCTCCCAGCACCAGCAGCAGGACAGGATCGCTGTCACCCACCCCCGCCCCCCACGGACCTCAGTACGCCAGACCACGGAGAACAGTACTACACAGGCGCTCAGTTGCAATTTGGCACCTAAACCTGGACTTTGCTAAGCGCCTGCAGCTAAATACCTAATACCTGCCTGTTTTCTGCATTCATAGTGCCATGTATAGATCTGTTTTTTCTGTGATGCCAGACATCTTTAATTGTGTAAAATCGCGATTACCACTAATTTAAACAAGTGCGGCTAACAACTTATTCTGACTAACATACTTCTGTGTTGTCCTCGTTGGTTAAGCTGATTTATGAAAAGCTGAATAACTGAATAATTTAGAGAGTTCTTTTGTCCTACCTGACCCGCCTCCTCAGATCTGTATTTTTATTCCTCTCTCTCCCCAGATTACTGTGTGGGTCATGAGGGCTCTAGGAGCAGACTGCCCTCCCAGCACCAGCAGCAGAACAGGATCACTGTCACCACCCCGCCCCACGGACCTCAGTGCAGCTAGACCTGGAGAACAGTACTGCACAGCCACCTTAGGCCTGTATTTTTCCCTCTCTCTCCCAGATTACTGTGTTAGTCGCGAGAGCTCTAGGAGCATACCACCCTCCTCAGCAGCAGCAGCAGGACAGGATCACTGTCCCCCACCCCTGCTCCCCACGGACCTCAGGTACGCCAGACCGATGAATATAGTACTGCACAGCCTCCTCAGATCTTCATTTTATTCCCTCTCTCCCCAGATTACTGTGTGGATCACGAGGGGCTCTAGTAGCAGATCACCCTCGCCAGCACCAGCAGCAGGACAGGATCACTGTCGCCCACCCCTGCCCCCACGGTCTTCCAGTGCATTGAACCATGAGAGAACAGTACTGCACATCCTCCTCTGATCTGCATTTTATTCCCTCTCTCTCCACAGATTACTGTCTGGGTTAGTGGCTCTAGGAGCAGACCACGCCCCCAGCACCAGCAGCAGGACAGGATTACTGTCACCCACCCTCGCCCCCACGGACCTCAGGTACACCAGACCGTGGAGAACAGTACTGCACAGCCCCTTCAGAGCTGTATTTTATTCCCCCTCTCTCTCTCAGGATTATTGTGTGGGTCGCGCGGGCTCTGGGAGCGGACCACCCTCCCAAGCAGCAGGACAGGATCGCTGTCGCCCATCCCCCACCCCCCACGAACCTCAGGTACGCCAAACCGTTGAGAACAGTACTGCACAGCCTCCTCAGGTCTGTATTTTTATTCCCCTCTCTCTCTCCCAGATTATTGTGTGGGGTCGCGAGGGCTCAAGGAGCAGACCGCCTCCCCAGCACCAGCAGTAGAACAGGATTGCTGTCGCCCACTCTCCGCCTCATGGACCTCAGGTACTCCAGACCGCGAGAACAGTACTGCACAGGCACCCAGTTTGAATTTGTCACCTAAACCTGGACTTTGCTCAGCGCCTGCAGCTAAATACCTAAAACCTGCCTGTTTTCTGCATTCATAGTGCCATGTATAGATCTGTTTTTTTCTGTGATGCCAGACTTCTTTAATTGAGTAAAATCGCGATTACCACTAATTTAAACAAGTGCGGCTAGCAACTTATACCGACTAACGTACATCTGTGTTGTCCAGCGTTGGTAAAGCTGATTTGTGAAAATCTGATTAACTGAATAATTTAAGAGAGTTCTTTTGTCCTACCTGACCCTCCTCCTCAGATCTGTATTTTTATTCCTCTCTCTCTCCACAGACTACTGTGTGGGTCGCGAGGGCTCTAGGAGCCGACCACCCTCCCCAGCACCAGCAGCAGGACAGGATCGCTGTCGCCCTCCCGCCCCCACGAACCTCAGGTCGCCAGACCGCGGAGAACAGTACTGCACAGCCTCCTCAGATCTGTATTTTTATTCCCCTCTCTCTCCCCAGATTACTGTGTGGGTCGCTAGCGCTTTAGGAGCAGACTGCCCTTCTCAGCACCAGCAGCAGAACAGGATCGCTGTCGCCCACCCCGCCCCCACGGTCCTCAGTCATGAGACCGCGTGGTACAGTACTGCACAGCCTCCTCCGATCTGTTTTTATTCCCCCTCTCTCTCCCCAGATTACTGTGTGGGTCATGGGGCTCTAGGAACATCCACCCTCCTCAGTACCAGCAGCAGGACAGGATCACTGTCGCCCACCCCTCCACCCATGGACCTCAGGTGCGCCAAACCGGAGAACAGTACTGCACATCCTCCTCAGATCTGTATTTTATTCCCTCTCTCTCCCCTGATTACTGTGTGGGTGCATAGGGTTCTAGGAGCAAACCGCCTTCCCCAGCACCAGCAGCAGGACAGGATCGCTGTCGCCCACCCCCTGCCCACCATGGACCTCAGGTACGCCAGACCATGGAGAACAGTACTGCACAGCCTCCTCAGATCTGTATTTTTATTAACCTCATTCTCCCCAGATTACTGTGTGGGTCGCGAGGGCTCTAGGAGCAGACCTCCCTCCCCAGCTCCAGCAGCAGGACAGGATCGCTGTCACCCAACTCCAGCCCCCCATGGACCTCAGTTATGCCAGATCAGGGAGAACAGTACTGCACCGCCTCCTCAGATCTGTATTTTTATTCCCATGTCTCTCCCCAGATTACTGTGTGGGTCACGAGGGCTCTAGGAGCAGACCACTCTCCCCAGCACCAGCAGCAGGACAGGATCGCTGTCGCCCACCCCCTCGGATTTCAGGTACGCCAGACCACGGAGAACAGTACTGAGCAGCCCCCTCAGAGCTGTATTTTTATTCCCCTCTCTCTCCCCAGATTACTGTGTGGGTCGCGAGGGCTCAAGGAGCAGACCGCCCTCCCCAGCACCAGCAGCAGGACAGGATCGCTGTCGCCCACCCCCCGGCCCCCACGGACCTCAGGTACGCCAGACTGGAGAACAGTACTTCAAAGACACTCCAGTTGCAATTTGGCACCTAAAACGACTTTGCTAAGCTCCTGCAGCTAAATACCTAATACCTGCCTGTTTTCTGCATTCATAGTGCCATGTATAGATCTGTTTTTTCTGTGATGCCAGACATCTTTAATTGTGTAAAATCGCGATTACCACTAATTTAAACAAGTGCGGCTTGCAACTTATTCCGACTAACATACTTCTGTGTTGTGCTCGTTGGTTAAGCTGATTTATGAAAAGCTGAATAACTGAATAATTTAAGAGAGTTCTTTTGTCCTACCTGACCCGCCTCCTCAGATCTGTATTTTTATTCCTCTCTCTCCCCAGATTACTGTGTGGGTCATGAGGGCTCTAGGAGCAGACCGCCTCCCCAGCACCAGCAGCAGGAACAGGATCACTGTCACCCACCCCCGCCCCCACAGACCTCAGGTACGCTAGACCATGGAGAACAGTACTGCACAGCCACCTCAGGCCTGTTTTTTTTCCCTCTCTCCCCAGATTACTGTGTTAGTCACAAGGGCTCTAGGAGCATACCACCCTCCTCAGCAGCAGCAGCAGGACAGGATCACTGTCCCCACCCCTGCTCCCCACGGACCTCAGGTACGCCAGACCGCGGAATATTGTACTGCACAGCCTCCTCAGATCTTCATTTTTATTCCCCTCTCTCTCCCCAGATTACTGTGTGGATCATGAGGGCTCTTGTAGCAGATCACCCTTGCCAGCACCAGCTGCAGGACAGGATCACTGTCGCCCACCCCTGACCCCCACGGTCCTTTGGTACACTAGACCGCGGAGAACAGTACTGCACATCCTCCCTGATCTGTATTTTTATTCCCCTCTCTCTCCACAGATTACTGTCTGGGTTGCGTTGGCTCTAGGAGCAGACCACGTTCCCCAGCACCAGCAGCAGGACAGGATTACTGTCACCCACCCCTCACCCCCCACGGACCTCAGGTACACCAGACCGCGGAGAACAGTACTGCACAGCCCCGTCAGAGCTGTATTTTTATTCCCCTCTCTCTCTCCAGATTATTGTGTGGGTCGCTAGGGCTCTAGGAGCGGACCACCCTCCCAAGCACCAGCAGCAGGACAGGATCGCTGTCACCCATCCCCACCCCCACGGACCTCAGGTCGCCAAACCGTTGAGAACAGTACTGCACAGCCTCCTCAGGTCTGTATTTTATTCCCTCTCTCTCCCCAGATTACTGTGTGGGTCGCGAGGGCTCAAGGGCTGACCGCCTCCCAGCACCAGCAGTAGGAACAGGATTGCTGTCGCCACTCTCCGCCTCCATGGACCTCAGGTACTCCAGACCGCAGAGAACAGTACTACAGGCACCCAGTTTGAATTTGTCACCTAAACCTGGACTTTGCTCAGCGCCTGCAGCTAAATACCTAAAACCTGCCTGTTTTCTGCATTCATAGTGCTATGTATAGATCTGTTTTTTCTGTGATGCCAGACATCTTTAATTGTGCAAAATCGCGATTACCACTAATTTAAACAAGTGCGGCTAGCAACTTATACAGACTAACGTCGTCTGTGTTGTCCTCGTTGGTAAAGTTGATTTGTGAAAATCTGATTAACTGAATAATTTAAAGAGTTCTTTTGTCCTACCTGACCCTCCTCCTCAGATCTGTATTTTTATTCTCTCTCTCCACAGACTACTGTGTGGGTCGCGAGGCTCTAGGAGCAGACCACCTCCCCAGCACCAGCAGCAGGACAGAATCGCTGTCGCCCTCCCGCCCCCACAGACCTCAGGTGCCAGACCGCGGAGAACAGTACTGCACAGCCTCCTCAGATCTGTATTTTTATTCCCCTCTCTCTCCCAAGATTACTGTGTGGGTCACTAGCCTTTAGGATTAGACTGCCCTTCTCAGCACCAGCAGCAGAACAGGATCACTGTCGCCCACCCCCCCCACGGCCTCAGGCATGCGCAGACCCGGAGGAGACAGTACTGCACAGCCTCCTCAGATCTGTATTTTTATTCCCTCTCTCTCCCCAGATTGCTGTTTGGTCGTGGGGCTCTAGGAGCATACCACCCTCCTCAGTACCAGCAGCAGGACAGGATGCGGTCGCCCACCCCTGCCACCCACGGACCTCAGTGCACGCCAGACCACGGAGAACAGTACTGCACAGCCTCCTCAGATCTGTATTTTTATTAACCTCACTCTCCCCAGATTACTGTGTGGGGTCGGAGGGCTCTAGGAGCAGACCTCCTCCCCAGCTCCAGCAGCAGGACAGGATCGCTGTCGCCCACCTCCAGCCCCCCACGGACCTCATGTATGCCAGACCATGGAGAACAGTACTGCACCGCCTCCTCAGATCCGTATTTTTATTCCCGTCTCTATCCCCAGATTACTGTGTGGGTCGTGAGGGCTCTAGGAGCAGACCACGCTCCCCAGAACCAGCAACAGGACAGGATCACTGTCGCCCACCCCCAGCTCCCACTGACCTGAGGTGCACCAGACCGTGGAGAACAGTACTACTCAGCCTCCTCAGATCGTATTTTTATTCCTGTGTCTCTCCCCAGATTACTGTGTGGGTCGTGAGGGCTCTTGGAGCAGCACACGCTTCCCAGCACCAGCAGTAGTACAGGATCGCTCGCCTACCCCCACGGACCTCAGGTACACCAGACCACGGAGAACTGTACTGCACAGCCCCTCTGAGCTGTATTTTTATTCCTCTCTCACCAGATTACTGTGTGGGTCGCGTGGGCTCAAGAAGCAGACCGCCCTCCCAGCACCAGCAGCAGGACAGGATCGCTGTCACTCACCCCGCCCTCCACGGACCTCAGAGACACCACACCGCGGAGAACAGTACTACAGAGGCGCTCAGTTGCAATTTGGCGCCTAAAGCTGGACTTGCTAGCGCCTGCAGCTAAATACCTAAAACTTGCCTGTTTTCTGCATTCATAGTGCCGTGTATAGATCTGTTTTTCTGTGATGCCTGACATCTTTAATTGTGTAAAATCGCGATTACCACTAATTTAAACAAGCACGGCAAGCAACTTATGCAGACTAACATACGTCTGTGTTGTCCTGCGTTGGTTAAGCTGATTTGTGAAAAGCTGAATAACTGAATAATTTAAGAGAGTTCTTTTGTCCTACCTGACCCGCCTCCTCAGATCTGTATTTTTATTCCCCTCTCTCTCCCCAGATTACTATGTGGGTCGCGAGGGCTCTAGGAGCAGACCGCCCTCCCAGCACCAGCAGCAGGACAGGAACACTGTCGCCACCCGCCCCCACAGACCTCAGGTATGCCAGACCACGGAGAACAGTACTGCACAGCCTCCTCAGATCTGTATTTTTATTCCCCCTCTCCCCTGATTACAGTGTGGGTCGTTAGGGCTCTCGGAGCAGACCGCCCTCCCCAGCACCAGCAGCAGGAGAGGAACACTGACCCCCACCCCCATGGACCTCAGGTATGCCAGACCACGGTGAACAGTACTGCACAGCCTCCTCAGATCTGTATTTTATTCCCTCTCTCCCCAGATTACTGTGTGAGTCGCGAGTGTTCTAGGAGCAGACCACCCTGTCCAGCACCAGCAGCAGGACAGGATCGCTGTCTCTCATCTCCTCCCCAAGGACCTCAGGTACACCTGACCGCGGAGAACAGTACTGCACAGCCTCCTGAGATCTGTATTTTTGATTCCCTCTCTCTCCCAGATTACTGTGTGAGTCGCTAGCGCTTTAGGAGCATACTGCCCTTCTCAGCACCAGCAGCAGGACAGGATTGCTAGCCCACCCGCCCCCACGGACCTCAGGTACACCAGACCGCGTGAGAACAGTACTGCACAGCCTCCTCCGATCTGTATTTTATTCCCCCTCTCTCTCCCAGATTACTGTTTGGGTCGTGGGGGCTCTAGGAGCATACCACCCACCTCAGTACCAGCAGCAGGACAGGATCGGCTGTCGCCCACCCCTGCCACCCACGGACCTCAGGTCGCCAGACCGCCGAGAACAGTACTGCACAGCCTCCTCAGATCTGCATTTTTATTCCCCTCTCTCTCCCCTGTTTACTGTGTGGGTTGCGAGGGCTCTAGGAGCAGACCTCTCTCCCCAGCTCCAGCAGCAGGACAGGATCGCTGTCACACAACTCCAGCCCCCCATGGACCTCAGGTATGCCAGACCGGGGAGAACAGTACTGCACCGCCTCCTCAGATCTGTATTTTTATTCCCGTGTCTCTCCCCAGATTACTGTGTGGGTCATGAGGGCTCTAGGAGCAGACCACTCTCCCCAGCACCAGCAGCAGGACAGGATCGCTGGCCCACCCCCTCTCCCAGTTTCAGGTCGCGCCAGACCACGGAGAACAGTACTGAGCAGCCCTCAGAGCTGTATTTTTTCCCTCTCTCTCCCAGATTACTGTGTGGGTCGCGAGGGCTCAAGGAGCAGACCGCCTCCCAGCACCAGCAGCAGGACAGGATCGCTGTCACCCACCCCCGCCCCCCACGGACCTCAGGTCGCCAGACCCGCAGGAGAACAGTACTACACAGGCGCTCAGTTGCAATTTGGCACCTAAACCTGGACTTTGCTAAGCGCCTGCAGCCTAAATACCTAATACCTGCCTGTTTTCTGCATTCATAGTGCCGTGTATAGATCTGTTTTTTCTGTGATGCCAGACATCTTTAATTGTGTAAAATCGCGATTACCACTAATTTAAACAAGTCGGCTAGCAACTTATTCGACTAACATACTTCTGTGTTGTCCTGCGTTGGTTAAGCTGATTTATGAAAAGCTGAATAACTGAATAATTTAAGAGAGTTCTTTGTCCTACCTGACCCGCCTCCTCAGATCTGTATTTTTATTCCCTCTCTCCCCAGATTACTGTGTGGGTCATGAGGGCTCTAGGAGCAGACTGCCCTCCCAGCACCAGCAGCAGAACAGGATCACTGTCACCCCCCGCCCCACGGACCTCAGGTACGCTAGACCCATGGAGAACAGTACTGCACAGCCACCTTAGGCCTGTATTTTTTCCCTCTCTCTCCCAGATTACTGTGTTAGTCGCGAGAGCTCTAGGAGCATACCACCCTCCTCAGCAGCAGCAGCAGGACAGGATCACTGTCCCCCACCCCTGCTCCCCACGGACCTCAGGTACGCCAGACCGCGGAATATTGTACTGCACAGCCTCCTCAGATCTTCATTTTTATTCCCCTCTCTCTCCCCAGATTACTGTGTGGATCACGAGGGCTCTTGTAGCAGATCACCCTCGCCAGCACCAGCAGCAGGACAGGATCACTGTCGCCCACCCCTGCCCCCACGGTCTTCCAGTGCATTGAACCATGAGAGAACAGTACTACACATCCTCCTCTGATCTGCATTTTTCCCCTCTCTCTCCCCAGATTACTGTCTGGGTTGCGAGGGCTCTAGGAGCAGACCACGCTCCCCAGCACCAGCAGCAGGACAGGATTACTGTCACCCACCCTCGCCCCCACGGACCTCAGGTACACCAGACCGTGGAGAACAGTGCTGCAGCCTTCAGAGCTGTTTTTTATTCCCCTCTCTCTCTCCAGGATTATTGTGTGGGTGCGCAGGCTCTAGGAGCGGACCACCTCCCAAGCACCAGCAGCAGGACAGGATCGCTGTCACCCATCCCCACCCCCACGGACCTCAGGTACGCCAAACCATTGAGAACAGTACTGCACAGCCTCCTCAGGTCTGTATTTTTATTCCCTCTCTCTCCCCAGATTACTGTGTGGGTCGGAGGGCTCAGGGCAGACCGCCCTCCCAGCACCAGCAGTAGAACAGGATTGCTGTCGCCCACTCTCCGCCTCTCATGGACCTCAGGTACTCCAGACCGCAGAGAACAGTACTGCACAGGCACCCAGTTTGAATTTGTCACCTAAACCTGGACTTTGCTCAGCGCCTGCAGCTAAATACCTAAAACCTGCCTGTTTTCTGCATTCATAGTGCCATGTATAGATCTGTTTTTTTCTGTGATGCCAGACTTCTTTAATTGTGTAAAATCGCGATTACCACTAATTTAAACAAGTGCGGCTAGCAACTTATACCGACTAACGTACATCTGTGTTGTCCAGCGTTGGTAAAGCTGATTTGTGAAAATCTGATTAACTGAATAATTTAAGAGAGTTCTTTTGTCCTACCTGACCCTCCTCCTCAGATCTGTATTTTTATTCCTCTCTCTCCACAGACTACTGTGTGGGTCGCGAGGCTCTAGAGCAGACCACCCTCCCCAGCACCAGCAGCAGGACAGGATCGCTGTCGCCCACTCCCCGCCCCCACGGACCTCAGGTACGCCAGACCGCGGAGAACAGTACTGCACAGCCTCCTCAGATCTGTATTTTATTCCCTCTCTCCCAGATTACTGTGTGGGTCGCTAGCGCTTTAGGAGCAGACTGCCCTTCTCAGCACCAGCAGCAGAACAGGATCGCTGTCGCCCACCCCCGCCCCCACGGTCCTCAGATGCGCCAGACCGCGTAGTACAGTACTGCACAGCCTCCTCCGATCTGTATTTTATTCCCCTCTCTCTCCCAGATTACTGTGTGGGTCATGGGGCTCTAGAGCATACCACCCTCCTCAGTACCAGCAGCAGGACAGGATCACTGTCGCCACCCCTGCCACCCATGGACCTCAGGTCACGAGACCCACGGAGAACAGTACTGCACATCCTCCTCAGATCTGTATTTTTATTCCTCTCTCTCCCCACATTACTGTGTGGGTCAGAGGGCTCAGGAGCAAACCCCTCCCCAGCACCAGCAGCAGGACAGGATCACTGTCGCCCACCCCTGCCCACCACGGACCTCAGGTACGCCAGACCACGGAGAACAGTACTGCACAGCCTCCTCAGATCTGTATTTTTATTAACCTCACTCTCCCCAGATTACTGTGTGGGTCAGAGGGCTCTAGAAGCAGACCTCCCTTCCCAGCTCCAGCAGCAGGACAGGATCACTGTCGCCCACCTCCAGCCCCCCACGGACCTCATGTATGCCAGACCGTGGAGAACAGTACTGCACCGCCTCCTCAGATCTGTATTTTTATTCCCGTGTCTCTCCCCAGATTACTGTGTAGGTCGCGAGGGCTCTAGGAGCAGACCATGATCCCCAGCACCAGCAGCAGGACAGGATCACTGTCACCCACCCCCAGCCCCCCACGGACCTCAGGTGCGCCAGACCGTGGAGAACAGTACTGCTCAGCCTCCTCAGATCGTATTTTTATTCCTGTGTCTCTCCCCAGATTACTGTGTGGGTCACGAGGGCTCTTGGAGCAGCTCACGCCCCCAGCACCAGCAGCAGTACAGGATCGCTGTCACTCACCCCCACGGACCTCAGGTCACCAGACCACGGAGAACTGTACTGCACAGCCCCTCTGAGCTGTATTTTTATTCCCTCTCTCCCCAGATTATTGTGTGGTTCATGAGGGCTCAGAAGCAGACCGCCCTCCCTGCACCTGCAGCAGGACAGGATCACTGTCACCCACCCCAGCCCCCATGGACCTCAGGTCGCCCAGACCGTGGAGAACAGTACTGCACAGCCTCCTCAGATCTCTATTTTTATTCCCCTCTCTCTCACCAGATTACTGTGTGGATCGCGAGGGCTCAAGAAGGAGACCGCCCTCCCCAGCACCAGCAGTAGGACAAGATCGCTGTCACTCACCCCCCCCCCTCGGACCTCAGGTATGCCACACCGCGGAGAACATTACTGCACAGCCTCCTCAGATTTGTATTTTTTCCTCTCTCTCCAGATTACTGTGTGGGTCGCGAGGGCTCAAGGAGCAGACCGCCCCCAGCACCAGCAGCAGGACAGGATCGCTGTCGCCCACCCCCCGCCCCCACGGACCTCAGGCACGCAGACCATGGAGAACAGTACTACACAGGCTCAGTTGCAATTTGGCGCCTAAAACTGGACTTTGCTAAGCGTCTGCAGCTAAATACCTAAAACTTGCCTGTTTTCTGCATTCATAGTGCCGTGTATAGATCTGTTTTTTTCTGTGATGCCTGACATCTTTAGTTGTGTAAAATCGTGATTACCACTAATTTAAACAAGTACGGCTAGCAACTTATACAGACTAACATACGTCTGTGTTGTCCTGCGTTGGTTAAGCTGATTTGTGAAAAGCTGAATAACTGAATAATTTAAGAGAGTTCTTTTGTCCTACCTGACCCGCCTCCTCAGATCTGTATTTTTATTCCTCTCTCCCCAGATTACTGTGTGGGTTGCAAGGGCTCTAGGAGCAGAACACCCTCCCCAGCACCAGCAGCTGGACAGGAACACTGTCGCCCACCCCACGCCCCCCACAGACCTCAGGTACATCTGACCGCGGAGAACAGTACTGCACAGCCTCCTCAGATCTGTATTTTTATTCCCCTCTCTCTCCCCACATTACTGTTTGGGTCATGAGGGCTCTAGGAGCAGACCGCCCTCCCCAGCACCAGCAGCAGGAGAGGAGCACTGACCCCCAACCCCCATGGACCTCAGGTATGCCAGACCACGGTGAACAGTACTGCACAGCCTCCTCAGATCTGTATTTTTATTCCCCTCTCTCCCCAGATTACTGTGTAGGTCGCGAGTGCTCTAGGAGCAGACCACCCTGTCCAGCACCAGCAGCAGGACAGGATCGCTGTCTCTCATCCCCCTTCCCCCACAGACCTCAAGTACATCTGACCGCGGAGAACAGTACTGCACAGCCTCCTCAGATCTGTATTTTTATTCCCTCTCTCCCCAGATTACTGTGTGGGTGCAAGTTCTCTAAGGCAGACACCCACCCCGCCCCCACGGTCCTCAAGTCGCCCAGATCGCGGATAACAGTTCTTGCACAGGCGCTCAGTTTAAACCCGCGGCGCTCCGTGCCCGGCTCCCACCGCCCCCACCACCACCCTTGGTCGGTTCTCCAATTTATAGCCAATGTCACTTGATGTTGCAGAACCAATCAGCCCACTTTGCCATCTGCAGATTATACTTGCTGAATACTAGAGGCCCCCTGCTTGTCTTAACCCTCCTTTCTTTCTACCAGTAGTTTAACATAATGACTCCTTTAAGTCTTGTATTATTTATGCTGCTCCTCTTCACCCCTACCCTGTTACAACAAAACACAGTTCTAAATCCCCGTGACACTGCATCATAAATTTTTATGCTTGCCTCTCGTCCACCCACCACTCCCTCTAACCCCTCCTTACACCCACCTTTCTCCACCAACACCCCACACACGCTGGTTCACTTATCAGCCCCAGCTCACCCCCCCTGGCACCCATATCCTCTGCAGACCACAGTTACAGGTGGTACCTCCCTGTACCTGCCCTGCCCACCCTTAGCTCCCTGCCCATCCTCTGCACTGCCCCTGCAAATCTGCCTGGCTGCCCAAGCATCGCTATCACCACAGCCACAGTCCCTTACTCCAGCTCATCATTCTACTCCTCCTGCTCTCTGGTAATGTCCACCCCAACCCAGGCCCAGGACCTGGCACATCGCCCTCCGTTGGGCATGGCCTCCGCATTGCCTTCATGAATATCTGCAGTCTACCAAAAAAGACTGCTGCACTCCAGTGCTGGGTCTCCCAACATAAACCCGATGTCCTTGCCATAGTGGAAACCTGGCTCTCACCGTTGAGCCCTGACTCTATGGTCTCCCTCCCTGGCTTCTCCCTCTTCAGAGAAGATCGTGTGGGTAAGCACGGGGGTGGTTGCGCAGTCTACCTAATGAATTCCCTCCTGGGATATGCCCTGCGTACCCTGTAGCTCGATCATGGGGCCCAAGCAATCACCCTCAAAATCTCCCCTTACCCAGGCCGTGGCCCTCTTTACCTCACTACGGCATATGTACCCCCACGAGAACAAAACCAAGCTATCCGCTCCCTCACTGATTACCTCAATACCTTGCCACACAAGACGGTACAGCTCATAGTGGGAGATCTCAACATCAACTGGCTCAGTGCTACCTCAGCACACGTTAAAGATAACCTCACAGCCCTTGATCTATCCCAACTAGTGACTCAACCCACCAGATTTAACCAATCAAGTGGGACTAGCACACTCCTTGACATTGTGCTGTCCAACTGCCCTCACAAAATAAAGGATATTAAGATATTACCCAACTCCCTCAGTGATCACTCGCCAATTCTTTGCCACTGGTCCAGCCCTGCGCTCAAAGTCGTGTGCCACGCCACCCCCTGTCGTCGTTTTCGCCCTGGTGGTCTACGCAAACTTAAACGTCACCTTGCACAACTTGATTGGTTCCCAATCTCCCACGCAGAGGATATTGACGTTGGCCTTGCTTTCCTCACCAATGACTTCTGCAAGGCCTGTGATGTTTTCGCCCCTGTCACCCGCACTAGTATCAAGAGGCACTCAGCTGCCTGGATATCCCCCCCCCGATCCAACAACTGAAGCAACGTGATAACCTATGGCACATTGCTGTCAGTACTGGCAAACTAGCAGACAGGCAAGCCTACAATGCAGCTCGCAACCAGTGCACCTGGGCCATAAGAAAAGCCAAAGCCAGCCACTACCAATCCACCTTGACATCCACCTGGGGCAATGCCCGCACCTTCTGGAATAACATGAAAGAGTTAAACGGGTCAACCCGCTCCCTCCCTCCCTCTCAGATGATCATAAATGGTGTTATCGACGCTGACCCTTCCCGTATTGCCAACTGCCTTAACGAAACTTTCACTGATCTAAGCTCAGTTCTCGACCAACGTCTTTGACCCCATGCGGTTTGCAACAGTCCAGCTGTTGCTCGCCCCCCTTCCTCTTTAGGACTATCTCACCACAGGATGCAAAGCCAATCCTCCAAAATGCTTTCACCTCCCGCAACCCAAGTGATGACCCCCTCGACTCCTGGATACTCCTCCTAACATTGGATGTCATGCTAGTCCCCCTCACTGACCTCCTCAATCGATCCCTGTGTCTCGGCCGATTCCCAAGGGCATGGAAACAGGCCGAAGTCATCCCTATACACAACAAGCATTTGTCAATGCCGAATGTTGCTTGCTTCTATGTGCTGTTTAGGTATTTGGAAGTCATTGGAGTGCAAATATTGAAAATTTGCAAACTTACGAGCGTGCGTAGGAAACACGTTTTGGGCAGGATGTGAAAAATGACAGCTGTACTGCTCATAAGGAGGTGTGGTAAAATGGCAATGTTGAAAATCTGGAGTAGAAATATTGAAAATTCACAAACCTACGAGCGTGCGTGGGAACTGTGCAACGCACACTCGTAAAACAGTCATTTTTAGGAATTCTTTCACCAAATTTTCAACATTGTCATTTTAAGATCTCTGCTCATGAACAGTGACACTGTGATTTTCTTAATGTGTCCCATACACTGAGTTCGCACACCGACTGCGCCATTGTGTGCTACATGGGCGGAAACATGTTTTGGGCAGGATGTGAAAAATGACAGCTGTAGTGCTCATGAGGAGGTGTGGTAAAATGGCAATGTTGAAAATCTGGAGTGAAAATATTGAAAATTCGCAAACTTACGTGCGTGCGTAGGAACTGTGCAACGTAGATTCGTAAAACAGTCATTTTTAGGAATTTTTTCACCAAATTTTCAACACAGGCATTTTAAGACCTCTGCTCATGATCAGTGTCACTGTGATTTTCTTAATGTGTCCCATGCATTGATTTCACACACCAACTGAGCCATTTTCGCGCTACATGGGCGGAAGCATGTTTTGGGTGAGATGTGAAAAATGACAGCTGTACTACTCATGAGAAGGTGTGGTAAAATGGCAATGTTAAAAATCTGGACTGGAAATATTGAAAATTCGCAAACCTACGAGCGTGCGTAGGAACTGTGCAACAGCCGTCAGAAACAGTCATTTTTAGGAATTTTTCCCATTTTCAACATAGCCATTTTAAGACCTCTGCTAATGAACAGTGTCATGGTGATTTTCTTAATGTGTCCTATACATTGATTTCGGTGATAATGATCAGTGCCATTGTGTGCCATGTGGGCGAAACACATTTTGGGCAGGATGTAAAATGACACTGTACTACCTATAAGGATGTGGTAAAATGGCAATGTTGAAAATCTGGAGTGAAAATATTGAAAATTTGAGAACTTACTGACGGCATGTAGGAACTGCTAAAGCACGCCGAGAAACAGTCATTTTTAGGAATTTTTTCACCAAATTTTCAACATAGCCATTTTAAGACTTCTGCTCATGAATGGTGTCACTATGATTTTCTTAATTTGTCCTGTACATTGATTTCACACACCAACTGCGCCATTCTGTGCTACATGGGCGGAAACACATTTTGGGTGAGATGTGAAAAATGACAGCTATACTACTCATAAGAAGGTGTGGTAAAATGGCAATGTTGAAAATCTGGAGTGAAAATATTGAAATTTCGCGAACTTACGAGCCTGCATAGGAACTGCGCAACACACACTCGTAAAACAGTCATTTTTTGGAATTTTGGCACCAAATTTTCAACATGGGGTTTTTGGGACCCTTCTCATGAATGATGTCACTGTCATGAAAATGAGTTCAGTCCAAAGGGTGATTTTGCAGTCACTCAGCGAAATCACCCTTTGGGCCCGAATAACGCCATGACAGTGACATCATTCATGAGAAGGGGTCCCAAAAACCCCATGTTGAAAATTTGGTGCAAAAATTCCCAAAAATGCCTGAGATATGCAACAAAGTTGAAACCCCCCATGTAACCCATTATACAGCTTACCGGCATTTCCTCAGTTCGCGGTCGGCTTTGAAGAGTGCAGACGTGTTCCCGGTCCACCGAAGATCGTCGCACTGGAGTCCGGAGGTAAGTATGGGGTGAGGGGGTGGGGGAGCTGGGTCACGCAGTGGGTGGAGTGCGGGTTGTGGGGGTCGGGAGATGTGCCGTGGGACCCGTTTTGTTTTCAAGTTTAAAAAAAAACGTCGTGAGGCGTTTACTGCCTGTGGTGGGCTCTAACATAGCACAAGGACTTGGGGACCGCTCAGCGGCGACGGAGTTGGGCACCCCTAGCGGCCTAAGGAATAGTTTGCCACGCTGGTGGGCTCCCAGCGTGGCATCACCACTGGGGGAGACAGCGCTAATCGACGGGGATTGGCCACCCCATCGGGTTATATAGAAAGTGCGTGAGGGAGCGTTCAGGCCTGTGTGTGGAGGGAGCCGTACGTGAGCAGCCAGTATCTTATTGGTGCTCACTGAAGCTAGCCCCCTTTCAACTGTATGCCACTGCATTTGGGCGTGTCATAGACAGCTCCAAAATGCATAGCTTAGAAAGGTCACCAGCACACTGACTGAATTGGAGGAGGAGGAGATGACACACCTTCGAAATCTCCGATGATGGCACTATGTTTCTTGCACATGCGTGCAAGCAACATAAAAATGGAAACCGTACTGTACCAAATAACTACAGACCTATCTCCGTCCTCCCCTCCTCTTTAAGGCTCTCAAAGAAATAGTATCTGCTCAACTTGCAGCTTATCTGTCCAGCCAAAACATTCTGTGCCCTGAACAGCATGGCTTCCGCCCAGGTCACAGCACCACCACAGCTTTACTGGAATTCTCCCACCTTATGCACTCTGCGTTAGATTCCAGAGAGTTGGCTGGGACAGTGTTCATTGACCTGTCCAAGGCCTTCTACACTGTGAACCACCCACTATAGCTAGACACCCTCTGTAAAATGGGGCTATCAGCTGGCCCTTTAGCCTGGTTCTCCAGCTACCTCTGTGGTAGATCCCAAAGTGTCAAGCTAACTGGTGGCCTATCCTCAGCACTGCCTGTACGTTCAGGAGTTCCACAAGGCTCCATTCTGGGCCCCACATTATTCAGTCTCTTCCTGAATACCCTTCCCAGCTCTTGTAGCGGAAAGCTGCTATTAGATGCAGACGATGCCGTCCTACTCTCCTCGCACCCCGACCCGGTCATTCTCCAGAACAGCCTGCAGTCCTCCTTCAGTCAAGCTGAAAAATGGTTCCTCGACCACTGCCTGGTCCTGAATCTCAAGAAAACAAAGTCAATAATCTTTGCATACCACCAAAGTAGCTCCAAAAATGCCCCTCTCTCCATCCTCCCCAGCACCCCCCATCACCTTGAGCAGGTATCAACATACAAATACCTGGACAACACCTTTGATTTGGCTTTCTCCTTCCATGCCCATGTCAGTGCCTTGTCCACTGCCATGAACACCCAGATTGGGCTCCTCTATCAACACAAAGACTGCCACCCTGGCTTCGCCCTGCGGTTGGCCATCTCTTCCTCCATCCTGTCACTAGTTGACTATGGCCTCCCCATCTACGCAGCTGCTGGCCCCACTGTCCTCACCAAAATCCAGATCTCCATCAACAAAGCCTGCAGGCTCCTGGCTGGTGCCCCAAGTGGAACCCACACGTGTCAGTTCTATACCACCACAAACATACTCAATCTGGAAGAACGACTGCATTATCACACTGGTATACTAGCAAAAAAGACTCTTCTTGGACTGTGTCCCCCTGGTGTCACTGCACAGCTCCAGCTTCTGTCCCACTCGGCCGCCACCCATACTGCCTGCAAAGCCACCTTCCTGGTGCCTAGAACCAGGACCTCCCTTGCCCATAGGTCCTTCCAAAACAGAGCACTGTCCTGGTATAACTCCCTCCCCATGCACATCTCAAGCACCCCTAAAATTGGCCAGTTCAATGTTGCTCTACGCAACCACCTTCTTAGCACTCAGAAGTGTACGTGCCTATGGTAGGGCCTGCCATTGTCCCCCAGGCTCGATAGCCTACCCCACTCCATTTTCCACTGGCGATTGCCTGCATGGCCTGCTAGGACCTATCAATGAATTTTGTTCTGTACTAGGAAAACTACCTATGTTTTAAAACTATGTATAGGCCTTTTGCCTGCATGACCTGCTAGGACCTATCAATGATTTTGCCCTCTACTATGAGAAACTACCCATGTTTAGGCTATGTATAATGTATGTATCGCACCTGTTTTGTTCCACCCTGTCTTACCACACTGTTGTTGTTACCCTCCCTGTGACGAGGTGCCTTTGTAAATGAGTCTATGACTCAAAGGTTGTAAATCCAATTCATGAACTAAATAAATAATAATATTAAAGCAAAAAGTCAGGCGAGGCACTGCAACATACTGTAAGTGCCTTTTCAAACGTAGTCAGAGCTAGGATTAGTTACAATAAATGTGTAGGTGTCCCTGGCAGATCTTAAGTTAAGTTTATTGGCAGGAAGACTCCGCTGAGCACACTGATTTTCAAGGAGGTCCTGTAAGGACAATGTTAAAAGTATAATAAAAGTGATGACGTAGCATACAGATACAATAATTGGTAGAAAAAAGTGCATCTATCATCAGTAAAAACAATAATAAAATGGATCAGAATCCGGTGCCCAGGTAAGCAGCAGTGACATACCATAAGGTAACAATAATTGGTAGGAAATACATATAGAGTCAATGAAAAGAAAAACAATAGCGAAGCACACAGGAACCAATTACTACTGAGAGGGAGAAACAAAAAATAGTATCACTAAGAACTTATATGACTACTGTCAGCTTCTCAAGATGGCTGACAGTGCAGGAAGGAAGGACGGGGGTAAGGAGAAATACATAACTGCTCCTAATGAGGAAGGAATCTGATTGAGGGGGGCAAGGGATGCTTGAAAGAAGCTGCAAGAGGATGAAAGAGCAAGAGAGAGAATTAGGCAAGGATTAGGGATGGACGGTATAGGAGTCCAGGACATAAAGATGGGGATGGACTAGGGAGGACAGGGGCCAGCGTTTATAGGGAGACTAGGGCGAAGGATAGAAGAAGTCAGAGGGTACTCACGTGATAGCAATGGCAAGAGACTGGTATGATATACTAGGACCTATGGCAGTGACAGACTACTGGAGAGAATTTGTAGATCAGGGCTCCGAATGAATTTAATGAGACAATGCTGGTTAGCCTGAGTGACATCTGGATGAGATTCCATGATGATGGGATGGCGTAGCTAATGGCACCCTTGCCCAGGGAGGTACGCACCCAGGGTACATTGAGGAGGAAATAGGATGAATTTCCTAAGGGAATAGGAGCAATGGGAAATATTAACAAGGTGTTTAGTAGACTTTTGAGGTCCAGGTGCCTAAATGAAGTAGCTGCTGGGTGGCAAGGGGTTGCCAACCAACTTCTTTATAGAAGTCACAGTGGTACATCCTGAAAGGTACTCTAGTAATGAAATGCAGAACCCAATGGAACAGTATATTAAGCTTGCAAAGGTTGGAAGCAAAGGCACAGTTGTAGAGGATGTCACCATAGTCTAGAAGTGGCAAGAATGTGGCCTGTACTAGTCTATGTCTAATGTCAGGGGGAAAGAGCACTCTATTCCTGAAGAAAAAGCCGATTCTTGATTTCAACTTACTAGAAAGGTAGTCGATTTGCACATTGAAAGAAAGTTTGCAGTCTATCCAAATGCCCAGATATTTGAATTGCTCTACCATGTCTAGTGATTCTCCTAGGATAATTATGATGGATAATGGTGATGTATTGTGCCGAGGGGAGGGCCTATTGCTACTAATCATGAAATGAAGGACCTTTTTTTGCATTGAGTAGTAGCTTGGAGTTGATTAGGTTGCACTCTAGCTGTGTGAAGTTAGCTTGGAGTACATCACGTACTTCGGATAAGGTTGGCTTAGAAGTATATATAGCGGTATTGTCTGCAAAGGGATGTATTTTGGAGTTGCTGATATTGGAATTTAGCGAGTTAATGTAAATAGAAAATAGGGCCTAAAATAGAGCTTTGCGGGACACCTCATTTTATGGGGAGGTAGTCAGAGACCTGACCGCTCACTTTGGTTTTCTGAACTCTACCTGTAAGGTAGCTAGAGAACCATTAAAGTGTGGTGTTAGCCACTCCTAATTTACTGAGACCACTGAATATGAGGTTATAGTTGACAGTATTGAATACCTTGCTGAGATCAAGGAATATGGCACCTGTGACTTGTTTGGAATCGTGCGTGGTCAGCCAGTCATTGCTAACTTTAGCTAAAGCGGAGGTGGCAATGTGTTTTTGTCTGAACCCAGACTGGGCAGGGTTGAGGAGTGAGAACTTTTCTACATACTCTTTAAACTGGTGATGGATGAGTTTCTCTAGCAGTTTGGATAGGACAGAGAGGATGGAGGTGGGCCTATAATTGTTTAGGTCACAGGGGTCACCCGATTTGAACAAGGGCAAGATATAAGCTGATTTCTAAGAGGAGGGAACAGTGGCTGAGGAGATGGAGAGATTAAGGATATCAAGGATTGGTGCAGCTAGACAACAGTAGTCTAGCTTAATGAAGATGGTATCGATGCCATCTGCTTCACTATCTTTATCGATGTCGAGTTTACTAAGGTGGTCCTCTACTTGTCTGTAGATCACAGAGTGAAGCTGGAAGGTATGAGGAGGCGGGGCTCATGGGTGATGAGGTGGAGTGGGAGGTGTGGTAGCCCTGTGTATGTGGAGGAATCAAACGCAAGACCTGCAGTGGTGAAATGGTTATTCAGATTTTCTAGGGTGAGGTCATATTCAACTCCATTAATAAGCAACTTGGTGGGGATTTATTTAAACAAAGTGTACTAGGAAAGCACACAAAGCCCGATAGGCTCATTTTCATTTGCAAACTGAGGATGGGGAACATATGGCAGCAGAAGTAACACAAACACACATAGTACAAAATACAGAGGTGATACATACGTGCATCATACAAAATGAGATGCATTTACAATGCAATCAACCATGTTGACTAGGTTTACAGTAGGGGTGTGCAAATACCTTATACCGAATATTCATCCAAATATTCAGTTCAGACCCCCAAATATTCAGGTATTCATTACTCAGCCCCCCACTCTCCTCCCCAACCCAGATCCTTTCAAATATACAAGCCCCGTCTCTTTCCCCTCAGTTTGAACCCCAATCCCACCCTCCTCCCCTCCAGCACGCATAATTTGATAATAAAAAAAAAACCTCCAATGAGGGCAACTAGCACAACCTGCCCAACTCCTTTACCTGCTGCTGTCTTTCAGAGCTTGCTGCCCTGCAACAAATATGTCCCCCCACCCTGACAGCAGCACCCTGCTACTCTTCCTCCCCGCAGCACCCATATAATGAAATGCAGCTGGATAAACGAAGCTAGAAGGCGACTGACACAGCCCTCCCTCCACCACAACCTCTAGTGAATGATAATAGTAGCCTAGCTTGATGAAGATGGGATCGATGCCATCTGCTCCACTACCATTACTGATGTCAAGTTTACTAAGGTGGTCCTCTACTTGTTTGTAGGCCATAGGGTGAAGCTGGAAGGTATGAGGAGGTGGGTGCTCATGGGTGGGGTGGTAGCCCTGCGTATGGTAAGGAATCAAATGTGAGTCCAGCGGTGGTGAAATGGACATTCAGTTTTTCTAGGAAGAGGTCACGCTCGACATATTCAGCTCCATTAATGAGTAACTAGGTGGGGATGGATGGGGCTGCTTTGTGGCCCTCAACTGTCTTGATTGGTTGCCAGATCTTGGCTGAGTTGTCTTTGGCATTTTCAAGGGATTCTACATAGAACTTAACTTTGGCAGATCATATTAGTTTAACACAAGCATTCCTGTCAGCTCTAAATGCCTTCTAGCAGGCCGTATTCTTTGTGTACCTTGCACGGGCCCAAAGTTTATCATAGTTGTGCAGTGCAGCTTTTAGGTTTGGAGTGAACCAGGGATGAAGTGGGGGAGGTAGTAGTAGGGGTAAGGATTGGAGCAGATACTGTAAAATGTTTAGGTATGAAATTGAGTAAGGGTGATATGATCATGGAAAACTGGACAGATTGCATTTTAAAAGTCGAGCGTAATTTAGTGAAATGGAAAAATAGGCCACTGTCAGAAAAAAAAAAGATTGCATTTTATTAAAACCTTATTGCTTCCCTGTTTTTATATATTAGCATGCTATTTCTGCCACCTGCAGTATTGGAGGTAAACATTTACTGTTTATTGTTTGAAGGGTTCTGAAGTAGCAGACGTAACCTATAAAAAGAGAAGTCATGAACAGAAATTATAAAGAGGGATGGGTTTGTATGGCAAACCCTATTGTTTTCTTGTATTCACTGTTTTTTCATCATAATTTTTCAATAGTTCTAAAAGAAGCAGAGAACTCATGTGGCCCATTAATACTAGATTGTCTTACTCCATGGCTGACAGAATGGCAAAATGAGGTATAGGTAAGTAGGCTAAGAAACCCTAGTCACATTACTCAGCAGTATGTAGTCTTTGCCCTAAATAATATCAATGTTTGGAGGTTCCATGTCAATACAGCGACAACGTCATTGTTGACACTCCAGACATTGACTGGAACAATGCTGACTGTCAGCAGTGTTCCCATCAGGAAGAAGTGTTTTTTTTGCAGGAGACTTTTCCCCCCTGCACCCCTCCCCCCATTTTTAAATAATCAACTCCAAGGCAGAGTTGCTTCGGGGTGAGGCACAACACTGGGAATCGCTGTGTCGGCAGACAGCGAACCACCACAGCGACCAATCTTGACCTGGCAAGATTTGTTGCTGTGGTAGTGTTCGATGTTGGAATGTCACTGTGGTGGTGTGCTGCGATGTTTGGAAGTTAATCATGCATCATGTATCCTCTATCTGGAGAAAATAGTTATACTCTCATATATGGCCCTAGTCACAAAAGCATGGAAAATGCTCGCAAAAACAGTGTAACATGGGTGTGCAGTTGCATGCCCCCGCTGTCCACAAAAACATGCTGCATTCACAAACATTCATGTGGAGGGAACCAAAACAGAGGCATGGCCAACAGATGTGCATAGTGCTGCATGCAGGAACAGTGGGGTGGTGTGAACATACACTTCCCTTGACCCAACCATATATGGGAATGTGCAGCGCCCCATGTGTACACAAGGAAATGAATACCACAATGGAGGAGTGCACAACAGTGGGAAGCGGAGATGGAGGTGCTGCGCTGGTGCCACATGTATCCCCGCAAGTGGCCATCTAGAATCAGCTTAGGGCCATAGAGGGCACACATCGTGTGGTACCACCAGGTACCGGTCCACCAATTTAATGGGTGGCCAGGTAGCAGCCATGGTGGCAGACATCTGCGACAACTAGGGGTGCTGTATCTTGCAGAGTCCCTGAAAACCCTGGCCAAAGTCAAGGCCCGGATATGGCTGAACGTCCAGGCTGTTATCAACACGGCCAATCCAGAGGCTTGGATGCTTGTGGCAATAAAGCACAAATGGCATTACCTCCAGTCAGCTGTGAAGTGAAAGCTGGCCCCCATTGAATGAGCTGACTGCCATTGAACGGGCACAGCATGGCACAGGCTGGAGCCCATCTACACAAGTACCAACACTCTTGCTCATTGAGAGGATGGTGCTGACACCCTCTCTGAGGTCAGCTTATACAGGGAGATGGAGGGCATTGACATCTAGCCAGGTATGTGGCACAGTGCACGGACACAGGGTGGGAAGTATATGACTGAGCAGCATAGCCAACATTCCTGTCTTACCCCCTGCAGATCTGGAGACCATGGCCAGTACCAGTGCACTGCTGGTGACTTCCATACAAGAGAAACTTCAGGGGGACACAGACATGAATGATGCATGTATGTGGGCCACATCATGGCTGGTGGAACACATGCCAGTATCTGCTGATGCACCAGTAAGTAATCACACAGTGTACTGTCGCCCACATGTTCAGTGCAGGGGACACAGGACACAGTGGTGGAGATTGGCACACTTGAGAACACTGACATGGAGTCCATGCTGAAGACATCAAAGGCTGCAGAAGACCTGGCCCAGACACCTACCAGGAGTCAGCAAACTCCCCTCCAAACCAACCCTACAACCACCACACAGCTAGCTGCCCAGTGCTGTGGGACTGGGCACTGAGGAGTAGCCTGCACAGCCCTACATGTCCTGCCATGCAGGATGACAAGCTGTCCCACATACATGGCCCAGGGATGTAGGGGGCATTGTGCCACCCCTCAATGGCATGCAGACAGTGGGGATGAGGGGCCCTCAGAATGCCCAAACAGCCAGGCATGCAGGATGACACCATGGTCTGTCATGCAGACCTACTATCCAGAACTGCACCAGCCGGAATGGGGCCACTTGCAGACACACCAGGAAAATACCAAGGCCCTGAGGAATCTGACCACGAAGATGTGTGGGCTGCACTGTGCCCCTGAAAGAATGGAGGACATCCTGGAGTGGATAGCGGCCATTTTGCTGTCTGTGGCCTGCACAGCCAGCCAGCCAGTCCTCCAGCAAGCTGGAATGTTGCATCCCAGATGCTGCCAGGTGGACACACAGGGCCCGAGGCACAGCCACATGACTCCACCCCACCAACACCTGCAAGCACCCCGGATGCCATGGCAAAGGGTATCATGATGCACCAGCAGCCACCATCTAGCCCCACAGGCTCAAAGACACCTGTGCAGGGTGCAGACATGAAGACATCCTCCAGCCCAGCAGGGACACAGGAGGTGGAGGTAGGCACAGCACCAAGAGGTTCAATGCCACCTTCACGCCAGGGGACCTGGGGGACACACAGGGACAGCAAGGCCCAGGACCATCCAGAGACCATAGGCCATGTGGGGGGGCAAGGCAACAATAACAACCACACCACCTAGTCACATGTTCCTTCACATGTCTCGGGGGTAAAATAGTTCAGAGGCTATAAGGCAGCTCATACGCACTGCACAGTGGCACCTACGCACCTGCAACTGCCCCCCAACACTGCTCCACCACGCAGCCCCCCACATACACACATCCTGGCCCTCCTCCCAGGATTGCTCTGTACACCCATGACTCCCACCTCTCAGGGTGGGGGCCACACCTATGAACTCTGCCCCCCATTGTGGGGGGCCAACCATTTCTACCGTCATAACTAGGCCACTGCCTCATGTACCCCATCTACACAGCCTGCAACAGATGGCTCACAATGCAGTGCACACCATTCCCCCCATCCACCCACTGACACAGTACCACACAGCACACATAAGATGGGACACTCTGGCATGCCCCATGGGTACTCAGGATGTATAGGCCTCATCACTGTGCCACTATGATGTACATTCTATCTCATGATCGACTCACATACAAGTGCATTGCGTGGCACTTGGACAGGCAGTGTCTCATGACATAGGTGCTGTGGGTCATTCCCCTCCTCCTTGCCCTGTGGGACTGCACCCTGGCGTTTGCGCATGGGTAACCATTTGCACAAAGTCATGTTATGCAGCATGGCACATGCAGTGATCACTCTGCAAGTCTTCCCAGAGGCCAGCATCATTATGCCACCAGTGTGATCCAGGCAATGGAACTGTATCTTCAACACCTCGATAGTCCTCTCGACAACAACACATGTCCTCCTGTGTGCCTCATTGTATGCCTCTCCATCTCTGCCATTTGATACCAGGAATGGTATCATCGGGTATGGTCAGAGTGGGTATCCACTGTCACTTATGCATTAGGTACAGATTGGGCATGTTAGTGTCCTGTAGCAGTGCGCACAGCTGTGTAGTGTATGTTACACAACCCTACTCAACCAGCATCTATCCACTGATGCCCCCATGTGCCATGAGGTGGCCACTCAGCCTAGAGTCATCGAATATGTAGGTGTTATGGGTTGACCCAGGGTACTTGGCACACACATGGGTGATGATACCATCAGCATCACAAATTATCTGGCAGTTTATGCTGTGGAATCCTTTTCTGTTTCTGTATTTCTCCTCATCCACAGTAGGTGCTATGATAGCCACATGGGTACAGTTAAGCAATAAACCATGAGAGGGTGTGGATTATGGGGGGGATTTACCACAGCTGGCACAGTTTAGCCACAAGGCTGCAGGCCGAATGGTCAAATCCTCACCAGCCGTGGTAAATCCCCCCAACCCACGACCTCAAGTGGGTTATTGCGATTATTTGATGACCCCCTTTTATTTTCAAAATACAGAAAAAAAGGTTTTTTCATTTTAAATAGTTTTTCTTTACTTTACTGCTGTGCAAGACAAAATAGTCCTGGGTTGCGTTTCTGGGTTTTGCAATGGGGCAATGGGTACTTCTGGGTATGAGTTTGAGGGCATAATGCAGTCATGGTGTGGAATTTCTTTTCAACTGCCTTTTTTTTATTGTAATTTATGGACTACTGAGAGAGAGGGAGTGAGTGGGGCAGCAGCAAAGAAGACTCAGACTGAGATGAAGTGGAGCTGGAGAGCAAGCAGGAGCCGTCTGAAACACAGAGCAACAAGTAAGGTGGGTGCAGCAGTACAGAACTGTTTACTGGGGAAGAATTTTAAAATTACTGCTGAGCACTTCACTTTCTGATATGGTTTTGAAATGCTTTGTTTACTTTGAATTGAGGAGGGCAGATGGCGGTGTTTACCGGGAATCCAACATGGTGGATTTCCCTTCTGTTTTCTGGGTTCAGAGTGTTTGTTGTGTAGATGCAGCTGGCTGGCACCTTTTGCATGGGTTATCTTAGGATTTACCATGTCAGAAAGGTGCTAGACAGCCAATCACAATACAGGATTTTGTCTTTTGTTTAGAGTCCATGGTATAATCTATAGTACCCAATACACTGTGCATGCCATACATGGTGTGGAATGCCTCCTTCATGACACAGATGCCTGCGTTGGATGTGGGGAAACATATCTGGCCATGCACATGATGGAGTAAGTTGTCCATGACCTGGTGTAGGGCCCTTGACATGGAAAGCTGGCTGGCACCTGTGACATCCCCTGTAAGCCTCTGGAAAGAGCCCATGGCATGGTATGACAGTGCACACAGGATCTTCATTTTCATGGACATGGCATGTGGCCTATGTGTCATGGGTTCCTGCTGGTCCCTGAACATGTGGCAGAGGTCAGATATCATATTGTGGTCCAGGCAGAATGGCTGAATGCACTGTGTTTCATGAAGTTGAGCCACAGTGGCAAATGGCCTGAATATCCAGGTCCTGTGTGTCAGAGCCCTTTCCCTTTCCTATTCATTCTCCAACAGGAGAACATTCATGAGTAGAGTGGGGCATATCCTGTGGACCCCCATGTGGTCATAGCATCTCTTGTTCAGACAGCTACTACTCACTGTACACCATGCTGTGTACTGTGTTGAGCAGCTGCTGCCACAGCCGCAGGTTCCCATTTAAGTGTTCCATGACCTGACATGTCTGCAGGGTCACGCATGTCATGCATGTCAGCTGGTGTCAACATCCAGCATGCCATTTTGTGACCCTACAGTACATAGTGGCGGAAGGTTCTCAGGCATTCAGTAACATGTTTGCACCAGAAGTTGGGTTGTGTGGGCTATACCTCCAAAAACTATGGAGGGTTTCCTCCACTGCTTACAACAAAGATCCCTGGGGGGAGCATCTGGGATGTCACAGAACCAGGGGATGTAAGGGATGTTTTCATACCCTACTGTGTGCTACTGTCATGTCCATGTTCCTCAGGTCAGGGCCATACGAGGTACTTGTGGTGTGTACACCAATTATATTTTGCACTCCCTCCAGCAGCGTTATCATTCCTCTGTCCACCACTGGTGCCTCGTGTGGTGCTCTTACTGCTGGTGTCTTGTGTGTGTCCAGGGTGTTGTGTGCTGTGCTGCGAACCTGTTGCTTTCCCCTTGTGATTCCACAGGAGTTCCATTGGCGCCTGGACAGCTTGGTGTTGGAAAACTGAGAGCAGTTGGAGGGGACTGTGCCCCTGGTGGTGGTGGTGCCATGATGGCAGAATATACTCCTGTACCTCCCCTATTTCCTCTCCAGATGGATGGGCATGAGAAACATCTACTACAAGGAGGAGATGGGGGAGCTGAGGTCAGCCTCTGAGCCCTTCAAGGTACAGTATGTTGTGTTGTCGACTGTGGTTCACGTGCATCTGCTATTGTCAGCGTTATCCCACCATGTCCCCATCATGGATGGCTGTTGTCAGGCTGTCAAGCCCTGCTCAGGTTCTTAGCGGTAATAAATCAGCAAAAGAAACAACAGACAAGCAGCATATGTGGTAATAAACTTTTGTATTACACTAAAGCAGACATTTGCCCTAATCAGAGTCTTACCAATATAGACACTGAGAGCCAGAGTTTCCCAATACCCTAGGGTATGAAGACGTCTCAGTGAGAATACATAATGCAGTAACTTATATACAGTACGATGATAATTGTCATGGTAACTATTACATTTGTAGGTAACTTAGATATACAAAACAAGCCCTATTGGCCAAACGTTAGGTGGCTCCACAGTGTTATCTAGAGATATACAAAATGCATAAAATCAGCTAAAATGAGAACAAAGACTTATACATAAAACAGAAAATAAGTGCGGAGTTACATAATTCTGCATAATGGCAGTGTAGGCTATTCGATGACTTCTCAGAAGAATTTACAAAGAACACAGGCATGTATTCTCGGCTCATTACTTAACAATGATAATATTGCCAATAATCATAATTATGTCCCTGGTAACTTACATTTATATGGTAAGTACCAACACCCCATATGTTAGTACTGATTATGCATATAACATAATACATATTGTCAGTGGTGCACAGTGGTTTGCCAGTAAGGGTGAGGGGACCAATTGTAACATTTCCCCCCATGTTTCCTTACTGAAAAGTCAACAACGCTATGGGAAAGTAGTAGAAATACTCTCTGCTGTTTACAGACCAGATGCATGAGCCTTGTAAAGGAACATGAGTTGCTCACGGTGTTGTTGTAGTGTGCACCATAGACAGCAAATAGTTAGTATCAAAAAGATAATCAAAAACAGTTGTATAATATCAAAACCTTTAAAAGTTAACTCTAACCATGTGTTAGAAATTGCAATACTTAAATCACCATCGTGGATAAGGGTGTTAAGAGCTTCTCCAGCTTTGGAGATGTTATTACTGATGTAGATGAGATGGGTATCCTTTCTATCTAAAAGTTCCTTAAGAGACAAGATCAAGGGATCAGTGTGGACATTGAAAATAGGTAAATACTGAGATAGAGCAAGCAAATATTCAGGGTCGGTAGCAATAACATCAGGTTCTGAGATGGGAATGAGTAATCACTGTGTAACCAATCACAATAATTTGAAGAGGAATAAAATAAAAATTAGGAAAATATATGTCACAAGTTTTAGACCCATGTGAAAATGATTTGTGGTTAGTTATGATACAATACTGCCCATCAGAATTATATGACACCCTCACTGTAGGAATCCTCTATTTTTGTAGTTGCACTGGGCAGGTGAAAGATTGATTCATAAATCTTGTAGTGAACTGATGAACCTCTTCTGCATAGTTCTGGTAGAGACACCCAGTGTTGCCCATTGGTGATGATGTAGTTGAAGATAAAGATGCTGTTGCCCTAGGGGTGCCAGTTTCATTTGAGGAAATGTCTAAGTCCAAAGTAAAAGACCAGCTAATACTGTCTGGCGAGTAGCCACAAACCAGCTTGATGATGCTGAATATGACACAGCAACATAAGTAGTGGTATCCCATTTTGGCACAGCACTCTGTATTAGGCACCACCCAGGCATCCTGGGTGACATGAACGACCAGAAGAGGTGGAAAGTCAATCCTCTCTCAGTAGATGTCCTTGCCGAGATGCCCAATGGAATGTATGGAGGCCAGTCTGTCAAAAATGGCAGTCTCTGGATCAAAGCATGGCAGAAAGACAGTGAAGGTAATGAACATGATGTCATGGATGCTGCAGCGGTGAGCAATATAACATGGACCCCTGTTGGGATGGCATGTTACATAACCTAGATTTCTAGCAGTAGACACTGGGATATTAACAGATCTGGATATACACATTGTAATACGAGCAGTGGACCTGCAATGTGGACAGTATCATTTAGCAAGTCTTCTATCATGGATAATATCTGGAATACATCCAGATTCCAAATCCTGGAAGAGATTATTGATAGTGGTGATGTTATAAGAGCCATAAGCAGAGCATAAAAGTTCCCTGGCAATATATTCCTTGTCTGCCTCCTTGTTATTTTGGAAGACAAGTTCATTGATTTTATTCTTAGTGTCATTAAAGCTTTTGGCAATATCATGCATGTTATTCACAGTGTATCTCTCTTCCTGACTAAACCCATCTACACCACACAATAAAGGTAGTAAAACATCATTCTTCATGACAGTCTATAATTTAACTGTTTGGATTTTAATGACAGCAATGTCTGCCCTGTTCCAGATGGACATGCTAGATCTGAAGAGTCTGGATATGGTGACAGTTGCACCAGGGACATCAACAGAGGAAGGTTTCTTGTTGTTGGGGTTAGGTCTAGACCTGAATAATCTTAATGTTCAGTAGTATGGGGACTAGCTACAGGATATTGTGTGCATGTCTGACATGCAGCAAGGCTATCTAGTAACATAGTGCTGGAAAACCTAGACGTGTTAGTTTTAGAACGCATACCAAATTCAGCCAAATTCCAATGTGTGAGATTACAAATCACAGGAATGTGCATAAATTGTACATTGTTCACAAGTGTACCTGGAAGTGAGGTGGCAGTCAGACCACTAGGTGGCCCAGGTTCCTGTGTGGGACACTCAGTAAGTTCTGTTTCAGTAGGGGGTACTACAGATAGAAACACAACTGCTGTAGCCATGTAATTGCAAACACAAAAGCCTCTTGCACAGTCTTCTGGGTACTTATGACAAAAAGTGGAATCAATTAAAACAGTAAGATTGTATAGACCAGAATGTCTGTAATTTGCTTGGTGGATAGACAGGGTACCATTTGGGGCAATTCTGGTATTAGGCCAGCCTTGGAAAGTGCCTGTGTAAAGGCAGGCAGCAGGAAGTGTCTGTTCATGATTGTCAGTTTGCCATTCAATTTGGAGGGATGATTTGTCAGGAGCCACAACCATGGCAGTCAGATAGGCATCCGTGCCTTCTTGAACAGTGATTAATTTGTTGGGAATGTCTATGCTAACTCCTTCAGGGATGGTGGTGGGCTTCTTTTGTGGGGTCATATGTCTTCCCTCAGGATGATCAAGAAGTGGAAGGAGTCACCTTAGACATGTGTTGTATTCAGATATAGTTTTCATATCCTTGCCATGGAGAAAGGGGAGCACTCCTAGAAGGAAGATCAAATTCAAGATAGCCATCTTGCACATATACCTGTAAAAAAGAGAAAAAAAGGATTGGTAGGTACAATTCTGCCAATGGGGTTAGGAAAAGTAATTATTCTCTTTTGTACAATTTGAGCTGATTAGCATGCAACCATTTATCGGTAGGTTTCTTCTGACTGATAAGTCTAACTTGGTAGAATATGGGACTGAGTTTGTTAATGATGGGGTAGGGTCCTTTCCACTTATTGGAGATGGGATGAATAGGGTGTGCAAATCTGAGTACCATTACCTGGCATCTGACTTGCCAGTCCACCTCTTGTGCATGTTTGTCAAAGTGAATGTTAGACTGCTGTTGGGCTTTGCCCATGTGATGTACAGTTTACAAGTGGGTCTTGATGATGTCATCTCTCAGTTTTGTGACATATGTGTCCACAGACACTCTGTCTGCAGTGGGTGTGTTCAAGTCAATCAACAGATGCTCAGGTAATCTCATGGTTCTACCAGTCATCACCCTGAAGGGTGTGCACTGGTTGGTGGCTGAAGTAGTACCCCTTATTGCCATAAGGAGTAAAGGCAAAAGGGAATCCCAATCCTTGGGATTGTCCTCGATAAATTTGGATAGCATTTGCTTTATCCGTCTGTTGGCTCTTTCTACCTGGCCTGAAGATTGAGAGTGGTAAGAAATGTGAAACATCTGGTGTACACCAAGAATTCTGAGTGTTTCTTGCATCAACCCACCTGTAAAGTTGGTTCCTTAATCAGAGTCTATCTCATGAGGTAGGCCCCACCTGGAAAACAATTGTTCTATCCAGACTTTTGCAGTTGTCTCCACTGTGCATTGTCTTGTGGGAAAAGCCTCAACCCATTTGGAGAATAGGTCAGTGAACACAAGGGTGTACTTGTTATTCCTGCTGGTGTTGGTCAAAGGACCAATGAAATCAATCTGAATTGCATGCCAGGGACCAGATTATCTCTGGGGAAGTAACTTAGCATTTCTCTTGATTGGGGCAGGAGTGTTCTGCACACAAATTAAACAATTGTGGGTGCAATGTTTGACATCCCTAGTGATGCCAGACCACCAACCCACAGATTTCAGTCTTTGGACTGTATTTTCTATCCCCTGATGTCCACCAGTCAGGGTGTCATGGACCTGAAGAAAGAACTCAGAACTCAATGCATTGGGAACTATCCACAACCTGTAATTCAGGTCATCAGGTTGATACCATATCAGCTTGTTGTCATGTGGTAGATGCATATCTTTTGCAGGGGTTGTTGGTTGGCAGTTCTTGTTCAGTTCTTTTGTCTAGAAATCTGGAAACTTCTTTCAGTTGAGGATCAGATTTTTGTGATGTGGACAAGTCCAATGGTACAGAAGATTCAGTTTTCTTCTTTGTGGCAGCTTTTTGTATGGCTGCCAGAGTTACAGGATGAGCCATATCCCACATGTTGCCTCCCTTGAGCACCCTGTTTTGCAAGAGTGTCTGTTTGGTTGTTGAAGACACAGTATTGATCAGACTTCAAATGGGCCTTCACTTTGTGAATGAACAGCTTGTGTTTGAACTGTTGAGTCAAATTGTGAATGTACACAAAGAGTGCTTTGTATTTCACGGGGGTCCCATCAGAAGATGTGAAGGTGTTCTTCTCCCAGAATGGTAAGAATTCAGTTAGTGAACAACAAACCCAGTTAGAGTCTATGAAGATGATGGTATCTGTGGTACCATGTTGTATCAGTTCAAGAGCACAGGCCACAGCTGCCAGTTCTGCATACTGAGAAGATGCAACACTGCAGCATTTAGATGCCTGGACAGTGTTACCATTAGTGACCATGATGAGCACTCCAAATCCAGCCATCTGTTCTCCATGGCAGTATGAAGCAGAGCTATCAGTAAAGGCATGACACAGGGAAGTGTCAGCAAGGAGTGGTGGAGTAGCAGGAAGAAACAGTCCTGGGTCCTGCAAATCAGGAGGCTGGAGTGAACAATCATGCGGGTCTCCTTGGTACAGAAGACCATGGGCTAGAATTGAGGCCATTTTGGCAGTGTGGATCTGTATGTCATTATCCTGGGGAAGAAGGGACCAGTGAGTCAGTCTGGTATTAGACACTGAGCTATCCTTCACTCTGTCTGATAGCAAAAAGTTTGTGGGGGTGTGATTGGTGTGCAAAATGATGGCTGAATACCCAACGATGTACAGAAAGTGCTACATGGCCCAGTTGATGGACAGAAGGTGTCTTTCACAAATTCTGTACTTCTGCTCCACTGGGGATAGCATCTGGGAAGCACAGGCAATAGATTTCAGAGTGCCATTAACTTTTTTGAGCAAGTAGTGCAGACATGGCAATGTCTGAAGTAGGCAGATTCCAGATGGAAGAGTAAGGCTGGATTAAAGTTAACCAATGCTGGAGCAGAGGTCAGACCCTGTTTCAGAAGGGTCACAGCATTGGTGTGAATGGGACTCCAAGTCCAGGGAGCATCCTTTTTCAGGAGCTCATGCAGAGGGGCAGTTTTTTGTGCAAAATCACAAATGAAATCCCAGGAATAGTTGACCATTCCCATGAAACATCTGAGTGTTGCCACACTGGTAGGAAGTGGCAAATCTTGTAGGCCCTAGATCTTCTTCCAGGCCAGGTTTCTGCCATGTTTTATGATGTACAGACCAAGGAGGATAATCTCTTTGTGGCACAATTGTGCTTTTGCAGGGTTGCACTTGAGGTCTGCTCTCTGTAAGAGAGTCAGTAACTCCTCAAGGAGATCAAAGTGTTGTTCCTTAGTGGCAGTTGCCAGGAGTAATTCATCCACATACTGCAGAAGACATTGTGGGACAGAGAAACCCTGCAACGCATCCATCATATGTAGATGGAAGAGGGAGGGGCTGTTGTGAAAGCCCTGAGGTACGCAGGTCCAAGTGTACTGACGGCCTTCAAAGGTGAAAGCAAACTTGTACTGGCTTTACTGAGCAAGGGTCAGTGACCAAAACCCATTGGAGATATCAAGGGCACTAAACCACTTATAATCTGGTGTTAGCAGTTTGAGCACATCTGGTGCTGAGGCTACTGTAGGGGAGCAGCTAGGAGTGGCTTGATTAAGTCTCCTATAGTCAATAGTGAGTCTCCAAGAGTTGTTGAGCTTTTTCACTGGTCAGATGTGTGAGTTGGTGGTTGAGACACAAGACCTGATCACACCTAGCTGGAGAAGTGACTGAATAATTTCTCTGAGTGATGGTAAGTCCTCTGGAGGAAAAGGAAATTGCCTTTGCTTGTCATGTTCAGGGCCTGGAACTTGATGATGGTTTTCTTTCTCCCACAATCATGTTTGTATGGTGAAAACATCAAGGTGCTTCTGCAGGATGGGTAACAGTTCTTTGAAGGACTCATGTGTCTGGAATAGAGTTATGATGTCATATTCCTTGTCATTGACAGTAATGGTGGCAATCACGTGGGAATCAGGAATCATGATCATATGGTATAGTCCTTTGGTTTGGATAAAAAGCTGATTGGCCAAGTCTATTACACAGCTGTGTAGTGCTAGGAAGTTAATTCCTATGATGCTGGGGTGATGACGTAATACCATGAGGTCAAAAGTGTGATTTGTGTTGAGGGTACCCAACACCACAGAGAGTACAATAGAATGGTAGGTAGACAATCTAGTGCCATCCACACCTTGAGCACTGGTCCCCATCCAGTGGACCTAGAGGAATTAGCTGGATCCTCACCATGTAGTACAGACACAGTCGTGTCTGTATCTAGCAACACAACCATTTGGTGGCCCCCAACCATGGCCTCAGTACAAGGCCTCCCATTTGTGTCAACAGTGATATTGTTCACAATACAGACTGGGCCCTGTAGTTGTCAATCTGAACTATTGCTGTCATCTTCAAGTGATTCCTGAAAACACAGGCTGGCAGGATCTCACCTGGCCTCTTCCAGGCCCTGCATAGGATACAAGGATGTTTGGGTACTGGTAGTAGCTGCAGTGGACAAGGCCTCAGGATTTGGGCCTGCTGTCACCTGGTCCAAGGAGGATCCAGTATCTCCTTGGCTTAGTATGGATTGGGTTACTGGAGCTAATGCTGCAACGGTCTGCCTTAGGATGGCTTTGGCCACTGATGGGATCATCCCAAGGAGTGTGCAGAGGTTATTATTTTCCACCACTGCATCACAGTAAGAAGGGCCTTGTCAGTAATTTCAATTGCTCTGGTTGTCATTCTGATTGGAATTAGGGTTGTTCCAATTTCTTTTTCCCTATTTCTGTTGCAGTTTCCCCCCATCTTGTAGGCCTGTTTGTCATTAGAGGGTGTGGTCTTGTTGCCCTAGGCATTACCCTCCACCATGTAGTGGGTTGTGGGCTTACTGGTAGATTGTACAGTGGCCACCTTGGCTTTTGAGCCAGAATTCAGGTCTCGGAGGTAGAGCTGATAGACTCACTCTGTCCTTTTGAGAATGTCCGAAATTTATCAGTTCAGGGGAAAACTGCAGGCTTGACCTTGTCATGCATGGCTGGAATCAGGTTCCGAATAAACAAGTTCTTGTACTCAGTTTGGTCTGTGTTCACTTTCTCTTGTGATAGTACCTTGCCACTAAGGTAGGTCAACCATAACCTCTGATGGTAAGATGCTGGAATTTCCTTGGCATACTGTTTGACAGGATGGGCCAACATACTACCAACCATGATTGTGGGGGGTGTGCAGCAATAAGTTCCACTGTGACATCATCAAAAGATACATCCAAACTTGGTAGACTTCCTCAGAGAGTTTTGCCCAGATGCTGGGGTCTACAGTCTGCCTGAAGGACCTGTACTTGGTAGTCTGCTGGTAAACTAAGCATCTCACATTTGGAACAAACGTTTTCCAAATGACAACTGAGATTGTCATTGGGGGTCATGCGGCCTATACTGTCAACAATCTGCTGTACAGAATGAGCCACCTAAAGGGGCCTAGTCTAAATTATGTGACGTGGATCAGGAAAAGGATTGTGGGATTGAGCACCACGAAAGGCAGCCACTGCTGTGGCATCAGCCACAGTGTGGACAAGTGACTGCTGAGTAGTGGCCTCCTTCGATATGTTTTTCATGTGTTCCCGTAAGACCTGTCTCTGCTTCTCAGTCATCTCTGTCCTAGTTGGGGTGATCCTGATCATTTGATCGATGTCTATTCTGTCCTTCTTTTTTAGAATGGCAATCAGAGGGGCTAGGCCTCGTCCTTTCACCTATCATGGAAGTCACCATGTTGGTGTTGCACATGATAATTGTCATATTTCTTATGATGTAGGATTATGTTGAGACAGGGTAAGGTGCCGCCACCTTGTGAGTGGTAGTTGGGGAAGTGTCATATTGAGAGTGTGGCTGGGTGCCATCTTGGCAGTTGTCACCAGAATTATCATCTCTGGATGATGTAAGGTCAATGGGTGTGTAGTGAAACCCACCCATTGCTTTGACATGACCAGCCAGCACCTCTCGCTGATGATGCAGTTTTGCCATCTTAGTTCTGCACTGTGTGTGACTAACTTTTGCATTGTTCTGCCCATGACCTTTTTAAACTTCTTTCTGTAACACTATATGCAGTGTTCAATTCACAGTTGTCCCTAAGCTCTCTATCCAACTCTTGACTTACCCATTTCAGATCCTCTTGTAACTCCTCATTCTCCACTCGCAAAGACTCATTCATCTCACTCAACAAATCATTCATTTGCAAAACCTGCTTCTTATCCTGTCAACCTATCACAATCCTCTCTCAACATACATAATGCAGGATCATTATTCTGTACAGTACAATGCAAAAGAGTCTTATTCTTACTACGCAGGGACTGAAGTTCTTCTTCCATTCACTGCTTTTTCCTAAGACATTCAGATGCCTGCAAGCCCATCTCTTTCTTAAATGCAGAGTGTTGGAGTTCAAGGGATTGAAACCACACTTTGGAGTCTTCTATAGCAGCATAGAGAGCCATGACTAACAGCCCTTTGCTATCACACTTTTTGGCTGTTTGTCTTGCCTCTGAGTACTGGGTTGAGATCCCCAGTATGGGGTTGTTGGAGTTTTTTGCATCCAGCGTAAAGTTGCTCCAGCCTCCATGGGAAGGAAGAAAGTTAGAGACGTTGGCCCAGATATTCAAAAGAGTTGAGCCATGCACAATAGGGTTGTGCCTGCGCAAGTCGAAATTGCGCCATTCTGCGATATTCAGCAGGAGACAGTTGCACCCCCGAAATCATGCTGCGTGACAACGCAATGATAATGAAGGCATGTGCAACTGAAGGGGGAGGAACTATGCATAAATGGCACAGTGCGATATTCAACAACTTGCACCATGCGCAATAGGGGAGCAAGCGGAAGTTGCGCCATAGCAGAAATTAGCCCAAATAAAAAGGAGCAAGGGAGAGGCGCAAGAACGCTACAGGGAAGCCACATGAGGCAGAACTCTAGCCACACAGACAGGGCAGGGACACAGAGGGTAGACCAGAAAAAGGGCACCCTGAACACACAGGCACAGGGAAGGTGTGGGAAGCCACAGCCAGTGCAGAAGGGGGACGTGCCACACAGCGCAGAGGCCACCACAGGCAGGTGTTCCTGGTGCAGGGGAAGTAGCAGGGAGGGCAGCATGGGGAATACAGTAACAGCTGCTGGGGGGGTGAACACAAGCCAGAGACATGGCCACTGCCACCTTCCAGATGGAGGCCGTTATGAGGGGGCGAGAAGGCGGGCAGCAGGGGGGCGTGGCCGTGGAAGGGCCCATCAGTGGTATGCCCCCAACAGGCAGTACCGAGCCCGCACCGCTTGAACTGTACAGTGATACTGAGATTGTGGGCTGGTACTGCCTGAATAGTGCAATTCTGAGGCGGCTCTGTGAGCTGTGCAGTGATGTGATGCAGGCAGCCACATGATGGAGCCATGGCCTGTCAGTGGAGACTAAAGTAACAGCTTGCATGTGCTTGCTCTCCATGGGTACCTTCTAGAGACCAACTGGGGACACCACAGGCATAACCCAGTCGGCCACGTCACGCCACCTCACCCAATTCCTCAGCGCACTGCTGCCACATGCTGCGGAGTACATCCATTTCCCCAGCACACCGGTGGAGTGCACAGCAAACATACAGGAGTTCCACAGTGTAGCACATATGCCTGGCATGCTAGGGTCAATAGACTGCACCCATGTGGCCATACGCACACCACCTGGCCCCAAGGGGGCCACATACATCAATCGCAAGGGCTATGCCAGCATCAACTGCCAGGTGGTGTGCGATGCTAGGGGGTGCATAATCAATGTCTGTGCCACGCACCCTGGGGGAGCACACGATGCCTTCATCTGGCACCAGTCGGTACTGTGCCACAGATTCGAGAGTGGGGACATCCCCACTGGCCACCTAGTGGGTGAGTATGCAAACCACATGGACAATCATAGGGCCTGGGGAAGCATGGCCAGAGGTGACATGGGTAGTAGCCTACATGGCCCGGGGCAGGGCGATGCTGATCACCAAACTAACCTCCACCCTCTACACACAGGTGACAGTGGATACCCACTCCGTCCCTGGCTGCTCACACCCTACCGGTGGCCCGCGACCCCATTGCAGCAATGCTACAATGAGGCACATGCCACCACACGTAATGTCATCGAGCGGGTGTTCGGGATGCTGAAGGCACGTTTCCGTTACCTGGACACCTTCGGCGGTGCCCTACAGTACAGCCCCTCAAAGGCCTGCAGGCTATTCCTGGCCTGTTGCATCCTGCACAACATGGCCAGCGAATGTGGGATAGCCATACAGGTCGAAGAGGGGCACAGCGATGGGGACAATGAGGACGCCAGTGACAATGGTGATGGGCAGCCCCCCTTGAGTGACGGGACCCCCGACTGATCTGGCTGGCTCAGCTGCACTGGGACACCATCATGGAGGAGCACTTCAGCCAACCCAGGTAAGTCATGGGGTCATGTGCAGCCAACAGTGGCTAAGGCACAACCCACAAACACACATGGACAAAAGTGAAGTGGCAGGGCACAGAAGCACACACACAACCAGGGATGGTTGAGGATTAACATGCCACATGGACGGACACACACAACGCACCAAATGTGCACAGAGGGCAGGAGGCACACCAACCCAGAACGCCAACCCTTGCCACACACATGTCCACAGGCTACCATACCCACTGCCTGTCCTTGTGCGTGTGTCAGATGCTGAGCACCATTGCACATTGGTGTACAGCACAATGCAGGCATCATCATGCACACACAACTGCGGAAAGCAGCTGGGAGGGTGTGCAGGTGGGCTGTGTGTCCGCATGCAGGGTCAGGTACCCAACCGCGCACTGACCACTGAAAGACACAATGCACACAGGGCAGCACCAGACAGTAGCCGGGCTGGGATACAGGTCTGTCAAGCGACACAGTGCCCCGGCTGCCACGGATGCGTGGGCAGCCCTGTCAAGACCCGCCAGCACTGACAGACTGACCACTGGCCTCATGGGGTGGCACCGATGGTCCCCCAAGGGTTCCACTGTGTGAACATGACCGTGCTCGCACAGGGGTCTGCAGCACAGCGAACATGCCTGCGCCAGGCATGCTCGGGATGCCCACAGCTGAACCCGGTGTCGATAGGGAGGGAGTCACACTACGCCAGGAATGGAGGGTGGACAGTGCACTGCGTGGTGTCTGTGATGCATGGGCACCTGACTGTGTGCCCATTGTGGCCATGACAGCAGTGAATGCCTGTGCATGCCTGTCAATGGCAGTGGTCACATCCTCCAACAAATGGTCCACCTCTGCCAAGATCAGAGTGGTGTCCCTGCTGCGACGCTCCTCTGCCCACTCCAGAGCCACACGCAGTGCATCCACTGACATTGCAAGCCACATCTGCTGCTGGACTGATGCTTGCAGTAGGTGGGTGTGCTCGTCCAAGAGGTCATCTGCCTCCTCGGCATCCTGTCCCTCAGGGTGTATGCTGCCCTGATGCTCAGCACCCCTTGAGGGTGGGCACTGCACACCAGGACCAGGTCTGGGCATGTCCACAGGTAGTGCACAGATGCCGCCACTGAACCTTGTACCCCAAGCCCATTGGCCGACTGCTGATGCTATCCCTCCGGCTACCACTCCCCAGGGCTCAGTGGTGCTGCTGCAGTGGCTGCAACAGTCCCACTGTCCTGAACAAACACCAGTGCTGACCCACTGGTGCTGACAGGCACAGGCTGGGACTGTGATGACACGCAGGCCTCCACGGCAGCACCACCCACAGCCATAGGTGCAATGTGTCCTGCTGTGTGGCCATCCTGTGGCACACACGTGTCACTGCCCATGACGTTAGCGACATCATCATTGGTGACAGACTCTGCATCAGCCCCAGTCACAACATGCTGGCATCCATGGATGCTGGCATGCTGGGACACAGGCAGAGCTTCCTCTGCACCTGTGACAATGACATCAGTGTGGACAGTCAGGCGGTCCCACTGTCGCACTGATCCATGTATACCTGTGGAGGTGGATGGGCCCTCCTCCATCTCCAGCTGACTGTCCTCAGTGGACAGGCCACCACTGCTGACCCACGCAGATGCTCAGGATCTGTAAGGGAAAGCAAAGTCAAGTTACTGCATGTGAGCTACCCTGCCCCCCCATAGACAGACCATGACTTACCATGCAGCGATGGGCCACCATCCCTCTGGAAGCCACCACCCGGAACACCCTCAATGGCACTACATTGCATGCTTCCAGCAAGCCTCTCCTCCTGTGGGGTCAGCTGTACCACTTCTGGCTGTCCCCCACCTGTTGCAGCTCGTGCTGCCCTGATGGCAGCCACCTTCTCTTTTATCCTCCTCCTGTCTGTGCCCATCTTTTTCTTATACTTCTGCATGGAGTGCTGGTGGCTGCCATGCAGGTTCACAGCACGTGCCACCTCCTCACATGCAGCAGCACGGGCTAGAGGTGTTCCCTGCCATCCGCTGAGAAGCGGCTCCTGATTCAGGTAGACCTCAAACAGGGCTTTGGTCTCAGCCTTGGTAAAGTTAGGCCTCCTCCTCCTCCTCCCACCACTGTGTTCCTCCTCTCCCACAACTTGCTCAGTTATTCTTTAGCCTGTAAGAATGGCAGGCACTGTGGAACCATACACCACCATCATTTGCCCAGAGCACAAGTCACAGACAGTGGTGCACATCCCCTGCAACACACACAAGGCACAGCATGGAGGTGTGACAACAACTATGGAAGCCACAGTGTCATCCAAGGCAGACATGCACCACACCAGTGACAGGAGGTGACCCAGCAATGTGATGGGTACAGTGGCTGCCCTGCAGGGACTGCCACCACTGACATGCCAGCGGACCGTGCAGGTTTCAGACATGCATGTGTGCCAGCTGCACAGGCCATGGATGGGCTGATAGGGGCGCCATGGACACAGAGCATGCACCATGGACCACTGCCCACAGTCATCCAGTGCACAGGGCACAGCACACACACCACAGACACTGACTGATAGTTAGCCCCACACCATAGTCACCTCCACATGGACACACACACACACACATATACCCATGACCGCACCACCCCTGACATCATGCACACCACTGCAGCTGAGCACCACGTATAACACTGTCCTCTCTCTTCTGTCTTCCAGGGATATCGTGGACCACTTAGGCACCTCATGCTCCAGCTGGAAGACTGCACCATCACCACTGCACCAGGGTCCAGTGGTGACTCTGAGGATGCTGATGACTGGGGGGAGAATGTTTGAATTTGGGATGGTTGTGGACTGTGGGGCCCTATGTCATTGTTGAGACATGTAATAAATATGTCTTTTCCAATATATACTGGTGTCCTCATATTTCTGGGTGATGGTATGTGTTCACCTCCTGGGTATGTGGGGGGATCCCTGCATTACACATCTCTGCTGGAAGCCTGCTGCACCTGGCATTGCCTGTGGGGGTATGCCTGGGTGTGCTGCAGGGGGGTACACTGTCCCTGCATCCATCCCTTGGTCTGTGCCATGCTCACGCCATTGGCATTCTTTGGTGGTTCCCATGGTGGGGCAGCTATCCAAGGAATGGGGTGTGCATGTGTTCTTCAAGGTGCATGCTATGTGTGGTGGCAATCCACACTGGCTCTGTCTTGGGTCTGCACATGGTCTGCACACCTGTGCTGATGACCGTGTCCATGACCAGGGGTACCACTGCATCCATAGATTCCTGCATTCACCTTCCTGCATTTTAGTGGTACTGTATGGGTGCATGGGTGGGGTGGGGGATGGCTACCCCTGCCCATGGATATTAGCACCTCTGTGTGGATATCACACAGTGTCCATGGCACCCTCTGTGGCACTCCCCCTTGTTTCTTGATTGATGGTGTGCCATACTGTGGGTGTCATATTCTGTTTCTGTCTATTACACTATATGGTGCCAGCTGTCCTGCACATTCCCTAGTGTCAGTGTATGCCATGTCCACTACTGGGCACTCTGAGGGATGTTGCTCTGCATACTGCATGCTGTGGGATGTCCTCACAGTGGAATCTGCCTGGTGCTGTGCCTGTGGAGCTGAGCGCGATGGCCATTTACCACTGCATCCTGTGTGCCTGTGTTAGGCACCTGGGGTTTATGGCTGCCCTCCACCTCATGTATTGCTGCATGTCCTGGTCCATGTGGCTGGGTGATGTACTGCATGTTGTGCATGTACATTCAGCATCACACACACACCACTACGAGGGCATGCCTCCCAGATACAAGCGTACTGTGTGTGTTGCATAACTACTCATCTGCCCACCTGGGCAGGGTGCAATGTCATTCATGAATGCTGCTATAGCATAATGTGTGCGGTACACTATCATATACCATTGGGGACTTCACTTACACGCTACGCATCTGTGGACGGGGTTTTGTGACTAGACCCTCACAATGAATACTACATTTTAGCAATCATTGATCTTATACTTATTGTTTCACAGGAAAAGAAAAGGAGGCAGTGAAACAATTACAAAATAGACATATTTCTAGATAAATGTGGGACACAATGTGATTAAGTATATAGGAGGATGGTGGTGAAAGATTCTTTTAAACATAAAAGGATAGAAGAAAGGTGTTGGCCTTGAATGAACTGTGGAAACATATCTAAAACTCAGTCACCTTCTTTTTGAATGTCAATTTGCCTTATCATTTTGGGAAACCTTAAGTAGAAATTGGAGGGATCCAGTGTTTAGGAAGGTGAATTACCAGGTTGCAGGGTTAGGATTTTATCAAGGTATTTGGAGAAAATGCAGTACTTCTACGTTACAGTTAATGTTTGCATGTTGCAGATATAACTTATGGCAAACTTGATGTACACTGCAGATACAGCAAAACTTTTACTCTCCAGAGACGGTCACAATAATGAGTTTTAAGATATTACAGAAGGAGTATCAGACTGAAGTTAAATAATTGGAAACAGTACAAGTTCAAGCATTATGGCAGTCATGTTACTTAAAATAAATAGACTTCTCACCGTTATAAGCAATGCTTTTGATGAGAAGTTGATGTATTCTAAGAATTATTTTATGCCATTGTAGGATTTTTTTGGTCATAGTTGCAATTTGAAATAAGTGTATATGGAATATATGATCTGTGTGTATTTCTTTGTATTGCATGTATGATTTTATTTTTAATACAGTTCCCCTACTTTTGCAAACGTGAGGAATAATCACCACCAACAAATCACTGGAAGATAGATACTGTTTATGGCCAGTCAGCTCACAGTTGTTTGAAACTACGGAGCACCTTTCTTCCAATGCTCATATATTGCGTCATTTTGGCATTTTGTTACTTCTACAGTAGGTGGAGATAGCCTATGTTTCACTAGTTAAATTATGAGGTGTTAATCTATGGGAATTATCAAGTGGATGGGTAAACTTTCATGCTAGCCCTCTTCGGGTCTTTATTGCAAGCTTTAAGTGGTGAGTATAGCAAGTTTGCTGCCAATATGTTTTACAGTAGAAAATGTTTTCCATGGCAGGATTATTAGATAAAGTTGTTGTTGAAGTATGAGAGGTATATCTTTCAGAGAGCTGTGGAGGAATAGAAGTTGATTGTAATATTAAGGCTGAAGAGATGGAAGAAGTATCATAGTCTGGTTTTCTCAGGTAGTACATAATAATGTGTTTCTATTCTTTTTATGCTTGCTTGCACGCATGTGCAAGAAACATAATGTGACAATCCAAAATGCAGTGCTGTACAGTTGAAAGGTAGAGCACCGCTTGAGTGAGCAGCGCTCCCCCTCCCCACACAGACATGCGAGCATGCACATTGCATGCTCATGCCTCCTACCTCCCCCACGCACACACTGTATGGCTGGCGGGGGTGCCCAATCCCCCATCAGCGCTACTGTTCCCCCCCCTGCAGTCTGTATGGAGGATGGGGGTGCCCAGTCCCCTGTCGGCTCTACTGTTCCCCACCCAGACTATCGGGTGCCACGCTGGGAGCCCACCCCAACATGGCAACAGGTCTTATGGCTGATGGGGTGCCCAATCCCCCATCGGCTCCACTGCCCCCCAACAGCCTTTCAGCTGCCATGCTGGGAGCCCACCCCAGCATGGCAAACATCCTGCGTTGTCCAAATAAAAAAACTGAAAGAAAAAAACCTTCCTGCTGTCTTCACCCCCTCCCACCTCGCCCACCCACTGCACACTCTGCCTCCCACACCCCCACCTCACCCCATACTTACCTCTGGAGCTTGGCGTGACGATCTTGGTGGACCAGGAACACATCTGCACTCTTCAAAGCTGACCACGAACTGAGGAAATGCCGGTAAGCTGTATAATGTAATGAATAGGGTTTTTTCAACTTTGCTGCATATCTCAGGCATTTTTTTGAATTTTGGCACCAAATTTTCCACATGGGATTTTTGGGACCCCTCCTCGTGAATTCTGTCACTGTCATGGGGTTAATCGGGCCCAAAGGGTGATTTCACGGACACTGTGCAAAATCACCTTTCGGGACTGATTAATGAAATGACAGTGCCGGTATTCATAAGGTGGGCTCTCAAAAGTCTGTATTTGAAAAGATTTAGTCGTGCATCCCTAAAATGACTGTTTCACAGTGTGCGTGGCGCTGTTCCTTCGCACGCCGTAACACTTTGCCATTTTACCACACCCTTATGAGTCAGTACAGCTGCCATTTCTCACTTCTCACCCAAAATGTGTTTCCGTGCGTATGTAGCGCACAATAGTGCAGTTGGTGTGTGAACTCAATGTATGGGACACATTAAGAAAATCACAGTCACACTGTTCATGAGCAGAAGTGTTAAAATGGCTATGTTAAAAATTTGGTAAAAAAATTCCCAAAAATGACTGTTTTACGAGCATTTGTTGCGCTGATCCTATGCACCCTCATAAGTCTGCAAATTTTCAATATTTTCACTCCAGATTTTCAACATTGCCATTTTGCCACACCTTCTTATGAGCAGTACAGCTGTCATTTTTTACATCTCGCCCAAAACATGTTTCCACCCATGTAGTGCACAATGGCGCAGTTGGTGTGCGAAATCAATGTATGGGACACATTAAGAAAATCACAGTGACACTGTTCATGAGTAGAAGTCTTAAAATGGCTATTTTGAAAATTTAATGAAAAAATTCCTAAAAATGACTGTGTTATGAGTGAGCATTGGGCAATTTCCACGCACCCTCATAAGTTCATGAATTTGTAATATTTTCAGTCCAGATTTTCACCAGTGGCATTTTTCCACACTTCCTTATGAACAGTACAGCTGTCATTTTTCACAACATGGCCAAAATGTGTTTTCACACTTTCAGCATAGAAATGCGTGGTCGCTGTGGGAAATCATTTTTCGGGACAGATAAAGAAAATCACAGTGACACTGTTCATGACCGGAGGTCCCAAAATGCCTGTGTTGACAATCTGCTGTAAACAATTCCCAAACTAATTACATTACGGGTACACGTTGCACAGTTTCTACGCGCGCTCGTGACTTCACCAGTTTTTTAATATTTTCACTGCAGATTTTCAATGTTGCCATTTTTACACCTCCCCATGAACAGTACAGCTGTCATTTTTCACATCCTGTTCAGAATGTGTTTTTGCACCTGTGGTGATAAATGCTGTAGTCGCTGTGCAAAAGCAGCTTTCAGCTAACAAACTGATATTGCCACTGTTCATGAGGTGGGGGTCACAAAAAACCCATGTTGAAAATTTGGAGTGAAAATACCAACGAATGCCTGAGGCGTTAGGGTTTCTGACCATAACACCCCACCCTGTAGAGAATGACAGGCATCAGGGCTGTGACTTGGGAGTGTCACCTGCAATGCTCATACCATTCCACCCCCACCCACATCCTGCACCCACTGAGAGGCATTGAGGTGTGCCTTGGACTCTTCGGCCCCAAAGTTCACCCCATTCTCCTATTCCGCACACATCTCACAATATTTCCTGATAGAATGGGGTGCACATAAGGGCCAAAGACACCAAGGCACACCGTGACACTTGTCGGTGTCTGCATGGTAGGGTGTGGTGAAATGGCGTGGCCGTTATGCCTGGTGACCCAAAGGCACACCCCAATGCCTGTCACTATCTGCAGGGTGGTGATGGCATTAGCTTCAGTTCAATACTCCACTGCCATTCCTATTATGCAGCTCTGTAACTCCTACACTACCAATGCCAATGCCAGCAAGCAAACATTCGGCATTGACAAATGCTTGTTCCTTATACTTTCACTTGTGTTCATTAGATTCCTAACCTATTGTTTTGCATAATACTGTTTGTTTTTTATTTGGTAATTTGGAATTATACGTTAGTTGTATTATCTACCTGTAATTAAAAATTACCCTGCTTTTACCAAAAGTGCCACGGGTTCTTTTACTTCCACCTGGACACCCACCAGGACAACACCAGCTATGGGCAGATGGGACCTCAGTTGAACATCTCAGCTGAAGGATGGCACAATCTGACAGTACAGCCCCCCAGTACTGCACTCAGATGGTAGTGTTTATGGGACGAGCCTAATCCCAGTGTGTTTCCAGCACCCATGAACTTCTGGCCCAGTGGCAGAAATGCTACTAACGGACCTATGTTGAAAACCACTGAATGTTAAAGATAGAAAACACTGTATTGTATATATATATATATATATATATATATATATACAATATATATATATACATGCTATCAGCAAACAGGTGAGGTATATACCCTCCTAGCCAGCACAAACAGCACCTGGGCATGGTGCCAAATTAATGAGGCAGAATGATGATTCTCTTCATCATACCTCATCTCTGGGTCTCAATGCCACAGCATCCAACCTGTCACAGCTACAATATTTACCAGGCACACTGCATCTTACCTATCTCTCAGGACTCCATGTCATGGTGCCACCTCATCTGGTCTTCTACAGGTCCTTTAGTTGGAATGGTTCAGATTCTGCTTTTCAAATCAGAGCCAAGGTGACAGGAAATCTTCCGTTTACCATCCGAAAATTGGGCCAATGGGATGCGACAGCCAGCAGACATCCCTTCTTGAGGGTAAGTCACCAACAGGCCCTCATAGTCTCCAATCTCAGACCCTGGGTGGGATCCAAGCCTCCAATCAAACCAAGACCCTGCCACCATCCTGGGCCCAAAAACTCTATCCGGCAGGTCACAGCCTGAGTATGCACCTATGTGTCCCTGAGCCTATCCAGCCCTGACCTTTTGTGTCTACTTAGACTCAATAACAGCTGTTCTCTCTCACAAAGTTTTAGTGGGACCAGGGCCCAATTCATATGCACCAGGTGAGCAAAACAAACCCAGAAAGTGCTGAACCAGTGACTACAATGTATACTCAACACAGGGACCATTCCCTGTTGCTAGGCAGAAAGCTTGCAACAACAGGAAACAACAATTACATTTTATGACTGGCTAAATGATTAACCCTTTAGTCCAATTTTGTAGAAAAATTTAAGACCACCTTGTAATCCCTATCTTTGGGTGGGGGGGGTTACATGCACCCAAATAAAAGACAAAATAAAAATTGTACCTTGTATTTTCTTTTTATGGACCACATTCTGTACAGTTTTCTTCACTGAAAAAGGACAGCAGAGTTTTGACTGTCACTACATTGAATCAGAGTTCTGATCATGAGCAGTAGACCTTTTAGAACAGTGTTCAGTATTTTGAATGCATGCAGTGACACAGTCAAAACTTCAAGTTACTGGTTCATGAAGAGACCTGTACACAATGTTCATAAAAAAAAAAAAATATATATATATACACACACCCCTGGGCTGAGGTACAGATACAGCACACTGATGAGTCCAGATGAAGACTAAACATGTGTCTGTGTCTGCTGGTATCAGTCTTTGCTGATTGTATTGTGAGGCCTTCTGGCACCATGCAATTCTGCTTAAAGTTGAGCTAGTCCAAATTAATTTGCATATGATTCCCATGATGTCTTGCATTATTGGAGTATGTGCAATTTGTGTTTATATAGTGAACCCAGCCAGGATGAAGCTCAGTGTCACAGGCTTACTGCATGACAAAAGGGATTAACTTCCATTGAAACTGCATTGTTTACTGCAGTAACTCTACTGCAGAATTCTGCAGCACTGCTATTCATCCTGGTTGGCTTGTCTGTATATATATATATATATATATATATATTTATAAAATGTGTAAGAAAAATGAGGTGTTTTTATTGGATGAAAAGCAACACATGACTGTGTGTGTATCAGAGCACAACCACACCTGCACTTTTACCCCCCTCCAAAACAATTTTGACATTTTATAATTGCACTTGGCATGCGGCCTCGTGCGCAACAACACACACTAAGGTGTGCGTATATCAGAGCGTGACCACACACCTCAGAGTGGTTTATCTATTACATATATATATATATATATATATATATATATTGTACTGCCACGGTAGTGGCAGTATAGCTAGGATTGAGTAAGCACTTTAATGTTAAACCCAGAATTTTGCATGTTAATAACTTTGTCACCATATGACGGATTTGCCTGAGATTTTGCATGGTGGTCTGGGTACAATAGATCTCTGATCTGGCAAGTTGTGGTATGGTTGACGAGTGTTGCGAACTGCAGAACGCCAAAAATGCAAAGGAACCTTTTGCACGTTTCTTTGCTCATATCTACAACCCGCATGATTTGTCCATTTGTCTGAAATCTTCAGGGAAAATGCAGTCAGGGTCACTAATGTGCCATTTTAAGATTTGGTGAGAAAAATATTAAATCATTTAAAAGTTATTCAAAAAACAAATTTTCCATTATAGTCAATGGGGGGGGGATATATGTGTCTCTCGAAAGCTGCCGCCAGTACATTTTACTTTCATAAATGGCCCTTTTTACTTTCATGCAATGGCCATCTTGTTTTCAGTTAGTGAGAGAGAAAGATGCCTGGCATATAAATTTGGGACCCCCTAGGTAAACACTGACTGCTGGGTTTACCTAGTTGGGTAATGAGGATGACTGCCCTATCTTTTTTGGGGGAAAAAAAAAACAGAAATACCTTTTAAAACTCAGAGCCACAGTACTTTTGCAAATTGCAGCAAAAATGGCCACAACACTTTCGCAAACACAAAAGTGACATGCTGTTTTTTGCAAAACCAACGCAATTTGAGAAAGTAATTTGTCCAAAAACTGCATATTTTTGCCATCCCCTGCAACAAAATGGTTGGGGTTTTGGGGCTGAAATTTGCAGGGTGGCAAGCCTTGTTCCACAGATGTGTCTTTTGATGGTTTAGTACCACAACATTCAAAGTTGAGAAATTTCCCATAAGATAACATTGTGGTGCCCATGATGCCTTTCAGCCCCTGTATCTCAAAAATGAAGTGAGATACAGATATTTTGCTATCTACAGATTAGATCACCTTTAAGTGATCTAAGCTGCCAAAGCAAGTTTGGAAATCATAGATTAGACCTGCAGTGGAATTGTTTTCCTACTTGCTACTGTTATGGAGATATTGACAAATTAGTGTTACAAGGGTTCCAAGAGTGCCTTTTCAGAGCTTTATGGTGCCTGTATCTCAGAAATGATGCAAGATATGAATTTAGTGGACCTATCTCTTGTGGAGGTTACGCTGTCATGATTACAACAGCACTTGAATTTTTTTCATAGCTGCCATGGTTGCTGAGATATTGGCAAATTAGTGTTACAAGTGTTCCTTGTGCAACAGGCTGCTGTATGGCTCCGTAATTATATGTAAGTGGGAGTGCAGGGCCTGGAGGGCCCACGACCCCACCAATACATATCATTATGTACAAATGGGCAGTTTGGTTTGGGCCCCGTGCTCCCATCAACACATACAATTTACTAGTTATAATACACTTTTTCAAAAAGTAAGGAAATCCATTGCAAAAACTTTATTAATGCATCAGTTAGGGTTAAAATGACAAATGTGGAGAAATGAGATGTTAGGGTTGAGCCCCTAACCATCCCACCTCCCGTCCTCCACAGACCGACAGACACCGGGGTGTGCCATAGGGTCATGAGGCCTAACTCTCACCCCATTCTCTTTTAATGTAGCATATCAACCTGTTTACACAAGGAATGTGGTGAAAGTTGGGCCCTCATGACCCATAACACACCCTAGTATCTGTCGATCTGTGGAGGATGGGCGTGGGTGGCGGGGCTAGCTCAATTCTAACATCTCATTTCCCAGCTTTTTCTGCTTTTACCCTAACTGATGCATTAATGAAGTTTTTTGAATGAATATATATATATATATATATATATATATATATATATATATATATAATATATATATATAATACACCCCACACTGGAAATATTGTTGATTTTTTGTTTGAGTGCCATTTGACCTGATAATATCATGAGTGGTGAAGACACAAGTGATGTCATCAGGTCAACTGGCACGACAACAAGAAATCTTGACAATATTTCCAGTAGGGGGGTTGTGTATTCAATTTATGCCATACCTCCAAAAAAGTGAAAAAAAAAGTAAATTCTTGCCATTGTTTGCCAATTATAAAAAAATCTAAAATAAATCTATAAATGAAACACCACTAATTTTGTAGATATTTTTGTCCCGATCAACTATTTTGATCAAATTACCATGCTATGATTTTTCATTTTAAAGTTATATGCATTTGTTTGTTGCAAAAAGTGACAAAAATGTAATTTTCTGCTGTTTTTTTCTAATTATAAAAAAAACTGAACAGTATCTATAAAAGAAACACCACTCATTTTGTAGATATTTTTGTGCTGAACAACTTTCGTGCTCGTAGTACCATGCTATCATGTTGCATTTTAAAGTTATTTGCATTTGTTTGTCAAAAAAGTGAAATAAATTGCATTTTGTTGCTACTACTATGGTTTTATTTATGAATAGTTATCTATGGATCATTCAGGGTTATAAATATGATGTCTGAAACTAAGAACATTACAAAATGGCTGAACATTGACATAACTTTCCTGTCTTCTTTATGATCAGAAGGAATACCAGGACTGTAATGACTTCATAAGCAGGGATGAGAATGAGTATGACATGCAAACGTGCTAATTCACAGGGATTCCCAATCCACTCTGCTACACAGGGTACCTGATGACTGTTGGTACCTGGTGACTCTGTGGGAAATCAGAACATTACCCATACTTACCTTACAGACCTGTACTGTTGTTATATCCACGTTCTCTGCTGGTAAACTAGTTCACACTTTCACCACCCTCTGGTAAAAAAATATTGTCTTCTAATATTGCTCCTGAATTTACCATATGTGAATGTCAGGGCATGTTTTGACATCCTGTTGAAGGAAACAAGATAAAACATTTCTGTGTGTTCACCCTTGGCAATACCACCGAGTATGCAAAAGACTGAGATCATGCCCCCCCAGCTTCCTTTTGCCCCCATACAGCTCATAATTGTGACGTCTCAGTGTTGCACCAATATGATTACTCCAATGCCCTATTTGCATTGAGGAGCTCAGAACTGCAAGCAGTACTGCAGGTGCTGCCTGACCAGGAACTTGTAAAATGGCAGGACTACTTCCCCTACTGTGCTAGTCACCCATTTCTGATCCAACCCAGCATTCTGATGACCCTGTAGATAACAGCCCCATAGTGTTTGTTCTGCTTGGGCTCCTTGTATATTATGGCCCCAGATCCTTTTCCTCTCCACTGCAGCAAGAGAAACCCCTCCCAGTGTGTAGGTCATCATATCTCTATTTTCTGTCCCTAAGTCACTCTGAATTGTCTACACTGAATCTAAGATTCCAGGAATCCAGCCAATCATCCAGCTTGTTTGGATCCTAATAAAGGTTTGTCACCATCCTCAGGGAAGTCAACCCACTCTGACCAGCTTATTGCCATCTGCAAACTTAAGCAGCCTACTGGAGACTCCAACTGCCAGATCATTAAGGAATATGTGAAAAAAAAAAAAAAAATAAGCAGACTCATGAAAGTGAGTCGGAAATTAAATTTCCTAGTGCTGGTGTTGTGCTCAGAGGCAAAATGAATCAGTAATTCCACATTCTTTGTAGGTCATCATATCTAAAGCTAAAGTATTTATTTACACACATATAAAGTTCTTGTACAGCCAAGATAAAAGATTCTTTGACATTTAAAAATAAATGCCACATCAAATGTGCAGATGTGAATTTTATACCTTTTAAAGAAACACATTCACCGTTGTAACTAGCTATGAGGAACAGCAAAAGTTACAACTTTTCAGTACTTTGTTTATTGTTCGGTGCACTCACCCTTTGGTGCATGAGCCAAGCTGCGCTCTGCTTGACCAGGCAGTGTGATACCAGTGGGGGTTGTTGAATCTATGAAAGGCAAGTTGAAGCATTTCCTTACTTAGAACAATATTGTAGGATAAAGCATTGAAATTTATTGAGGATCACAAGGTAGCAGTAGTTTATTAGGGCTGCAGTGGGTAGAGCCCTGAAGTCCTCTTGTTATCAAAAAAGGACTCTGCATTCTGTCCAACCTAACAACTGGTTGAAGTTCCACCACAGTCACCTCCACATCCATAGAGCACTCCACTCACACTGCACTATTTTTTATTAAAAAAATAAATCAAGCCATCCTGATTGTGACACTGGGGGATTGGGCACCCCCAGTGTCACTCTTATGTTTCTTGGGGGGGGGAGTGATGTGGTGGGTGCTAAGAGGGAAGGTTGGGTGAGGGGGTAACTCTAATATTAAAGAAAAAGCAAATGGCAGTCATGGCAGAACATGGCATACTCTGCCATGTCCAAGATGGCCACTGCAGTCTACTGCACATGTGCTAGTAGTTGCGCATGTGCAATAGTGTGTGGTGGCTATCTTGGACATTACAGAGTGAGCCGTGTTCCTCTGCGACTGCCATTTGTTTTTTCTTTAAAATGAGAGATATTCCCCCCCCATGCAATCCTCCCTCTCAGCACCACCACCACCTGACCCCCCAAAAAACATAAGCATGACACTGGGGGTGCCCAATCCCCCAGTGTCCCAATCCTAAGTCCTTACTTGCCCCCCCATCCACTACCATGCATGTGTGATTATTTGTGTGTGTTTTTTTAAATATATTTAATTCCCTTCTGCCCACCCAACCCTCTCAGCACCCACCACCTCACCTTCCCACCCCCAGAAATTTAACAGTAGCACTGGGGATGCCCAATCCCCCAGTGCAGGATCGCTGATTTCTTTTTCTTTATAATGAACCTCATCCACCACTGTGCATGTGCGGTTACTTGTGATATTTTGCATATGATACATATCCTCCCACCCAACCCTCCCTCTCAGCAGCCCCCACTTTCCACCCAGAAACATAATAGTGACACTGGAGGTTCCCAATCCCCCAGTGTCCCGATCACAAATCTTACTGATTCCTCCTTCATTCACTACTGTGCATGCATGGTTATTTATTATATATTTTTAAAATATATTTATAGTTCTCTTCCCCACCCAACCCTCCTTCTCAGCACCCCCGAAACATAACAGTGGCACTGGGGGTGACCAATTCCCCAGTGCAGGAATCCTCATTATTTTACTTGTATAAAAAAAAAACATCCAGTGATGTCTTTTGTGCCATTATACTCCCCTCACCCAACCCTCCCACTCAGCACCCACCCCCCTGCACCCCCCTAAGTCCTTACTTACTCATTGGGGGTCCAATGCCTTAATCCTCTCTGGACTGTAGACATATCTTCACTCTTCAAAGCCAGACCACAAACTGAAGGAACAGGTATGTGCTTCATTGTATTTCAATGGCATTTTTAACTTAGTGGCATAACATGGCCACTGTTTCATATTTTGGGCTCACATTTTCAACGCGTCTTTTTTTGGGACCCCACCTAATGAATAATGGCACTGTCATTAAACAAATCTGTCCTTAAGCAAATTACCTTTTGGGCAGGAGCTAATAATTTTCTCTGTCCTTGTTCTTGAGGTGGGGTCATAAGATAGCTATGTTGAAAATTTGGCATAAAAATATTGAAAAAACAACAAAGTTATGAACCTATGTTGAATTTTGGGAATGTTGGCTCATAACCGTTGTAATTTTCAATATTTTTACCCAAAATTTACAACATAGCCATATCTTTACATCACCTCATGAATGGACAGCTGTAATTTTTCAAATCCTAGACAAAATGCTTTTTTACATCCTGGAAGGTGATTTTGCAGTCCCTGTGCAAAATCACCTTTCACACAGGAGTTGAACATTTTCTCTGCCATTGTTCATGAGGTGGGATAATAAGAAGTCTATGTTCTCAATTTGGTGTAAGAATATTTAAAAACAAAAAGTTATCTGGCTGTGTTGAAGTTTTCAAACGCAGGCTCATACGTTTGGTAATTTTCCAATATTTTTAACCAAAATTTTCAAAATAGCCATTTTTTTACAGCACCTCATTAATGAGACAGCTGTCATTTTTCAACTCCTGCCCAAAATTTGATTTTACATCCTGAAAGTTGATTTTTGCAGTCCCTGCACAAAATCACCTTTAGGCCAGGAGTTGAACATTTGCTCTGCCCTTCTTCATGAGGCAGGATCATAACAAGGCTGTGTTGAAAATCTGGTGCACAAATACTACAAAACAACAAATTTATGAGCCTAAGTAAAATTTTGCTAACACAGACTCATAATTTTGGTAATTTCAATATTTTTACACACATTCTTCATCTGCAGCCCTATCGGATCTGGCCAGAATTTGTTTGTTAAGTGTCCAATCCCAGGGGCTCTGAGTACTGCACACAAGATAAAAGCATAAAAAAAAAGTCATTTGACTAAATAATACAGATTAGGCAGCATAAATAAATAAAACAGGCATTTGTCAGTTGCGATTGTTTGCTTGCATGTTGTGTCAGGTAGTTTGGAGTTGTCCTGACAATCACCACAGAATGAGATCCAACTCCACCATTGCCGATCTAAATCCACAAGCTCCAGAAGAGGACCAGGGTCACAGATTCTCTCCCTGGGCCAGAACTCAGAGACTAGAGTCTGGATCCTGTCTCTGCTGGGATGGCAGTGGCACATTCAGTGACCCTTCAGCACCTCACCCAACATATAAGTAGTGAGGCTGTTGCTGAAGTTAAGCTTTCTTGTAATTTTACTGATCACATGCCTGTTTTTGTTGAATAGATAGATGGAGGCAGGCTGCTCACTTCCATCGACGGTTGTGGATCTTGACCAGAAGAAGCCTTGGCCTGCTGCTCACCCACAGCTCCATCAGGTACAGCCTCCATGAGTCCTTCTCAATGTGAGCCCTTTCCGTCTTGTGCAACATCTCAAATCAGTGCTTGGAAAGTGTGAGGTTGGGCATGGTGAAGAGAAAAAGTAGAAGTAATGCATTAACTGTATAAATAGTATTTGAAGTTGACATTTTATTTTAAATATGCATTGTCTGGTTTGAAATGGGGTACTGTTTAAAAACAAGTGTCTCTCATTTTATGGTTCTGTCAAATAATCTGAAAGATTTGAGTTCCTCCTTTCCAACCGCATGTTACTGCTGCTGGATCCCTAGTGACAGCAGATTTGTCAAGTTTCCTCTCATTTCCAGGCATTTCTTTCCCTCAGTGCCAGGTATTTGAATTGGATCCCCCCTCCTAAGATCTACCCATTAGGTAATCTTATGTTGCTTGAAGGACTCCTCATAACTATCCTTAGACTTTTATGTATGAGACTGTTTGAAATCTGCAAATAAAGCTGCTGCCCCTTCTAACTTCAGAATTGCACTTGTAAAAAAAACAAGCTGCCTTGTCTTTGCAAGCAAAGCCATTGCATTCTGTGTTTACTTCAGTGAGCACACTCGTGTTATACCATGGAATGAAGCTGTATGTAATCATTACCTTGTCTTGAATGATGGGCTACAGCCCCTGCATTAGAATTCTAATGCAGAGGCAGAAAGCAAGCAGCTCAGCTAGCTGGGGGGTGTGTGTGTATGTGTGTGTGTGTAGGTGTTTTCTGCTTGCTGGGCAGGGATAGGAACAGCTCACTGTTTTGAACTGCACAAAGTTTCCACCCAGCAAGCAGAAACACAGTCGCAATCAGCATGGCTGATTATTGGTCTGTCACTGCCATGCCTCCTGTAGTCTCAGCTGCATTGGACCTGACAGCGACATACTTCTGAAACTCTGTTATTGCAACAAGATGTTTGGTTTGCACTGAGCATGCACGCAAGCCAGTGAGACTAGCTCAGGTCAAAAGCCTGTCTGAACAAGTGGATCTTTAGGAACCTCTTAAAGGCCTCCACTGAGGGAGCATCCATCAGAAACCTGGGAAGTGGGTTCCACAGGACCGAACCAGCTACTTCAAAAGTATGGTCCCCTGATGTCTTAAGCTTGGCCCTGGGAACTTCTACAAGACCAACCTTGGAGGAGCAGAGAGGATGAGCAGGACAGTAAGGAGATAAGAGAACACTCAGACATCCTGGTCCCAGTCCATATAGTGCTTTGCAGGTCAGCAAACTGATCTTAAAAGTGATTTGCTGCTTTACTGGCACCCAGTGCAGGTCACACAGGACCGGAGTCACATGACACAACCTCTGAAGGCCTGTCAGTAACATGGCTGTTGTGTTGTGCACTAGCTGCAGGTGTTGTAGGACCCCTCCACTAACCTCAAGATATAAAGTGTTACACTATACAAGTCTGGAAGTCACAAAGGCATGGACCAGTGAGGACTGGTCCTCTGGCAGGATCAAGGCTTTAATCTGGGTGATATTACAAAAGACGGTAAAAGCCACTTTGGACTGTAAATGACACCTGATCCTCAGGTGTCAGTCTTTCTTCCAGGATGATGCCCAGATTTTGCATTTAGTGGAGGCCATCAGATTGGAGAAAGGAAGCACCAGGCCAGTCCTCTCCACTGCTATCAACCAGGTTCAATCACCAATACCTCTGTCTTGTTGAGGTTGAGTCTTAGCTAGCTAAAGGACATCCAGTTTTTGATCTTGACCAGGCATAAATTCAGTACATCAACTGTGACAGGAGACCCAGGTGCAAGTAACTGATACATCTAGTTGTCATCTGCATATCTGTGAAAACCCATGCTGTAGCATCTGGTGATGTCACCCAGGGGCAGCATGTACAGTGTGAATAGCATAGGTGAGAGGATCAAACCCAGGGGTACACAACAGAGCTGGAGCTTCAGGAGTGAGGAGAAATTCCCCATCACCACCCTTTGCATCCTGTCACTGAGGAAGGACTCAAACCAGTTGATGACCGTACCAGCAAGTCCACCATCCTCCCTGAGGCAGTCCAACAACAACATCCCATGGTCCTGAAATACAAATGCTGAAGAGAGACTGAGCAGAATGAGCACTGACTATTCCCCTGTATTTCTAGCCCTGAGGATGTCATTGTGTACCCTGACCAACACAGTCGCTGCACTATGCCAAGATCTAATTCTGGACTGGAGCGGCTCATAGATGTTAAAGGCCAAGAGGTATGTCTTGTGCTGCAGAGCCACTATCTTCTCAATAACCTTTCCTAAAAAGGGAAGATTAGAGACCAGTCTAAAATTTGCCAAGCAATCCAGGTCCGAACATGTTTTTTTTTTCAGAAGGAGCTTCATCAGCGCATCCTTCTTTGCACTTGGAAAGGAATCCTCAGAAAGGGAACGCTAGTTGGATGCCAACGAAGATGGCCACCTAGAACCACAGATCGATCCCCAGCTAAGTGAATTCAGAGCAATACGTGGGCATCCAGGGGGAAATCTTTTTTAACGCATCACGCAAGCATCCGGAGTCGAAACTGGACTAACCGACAAGAAAATTGAGCGACCAGGATGCGGTACATTGTGGAATAGCGCCGGTCCTATATGCGACTCAACTCGAGAACCAGTGGTGCACAGGCTGGGGATTCTCAACCCATTAGTGCATGTAGGGGCAGCAAGAAACATATAGAAGCTGCTCACTCACAAACTGGATACCCCCTGCTCATAAGCCGGGCTGCTATCTGAGCGGTTACAATATGTGCACTGAAATCAGATAAACCCTGCTCCTACATGTGGCAGATAGAGACCCCAGCTGTGGTGGCCCTGCAACCTGTTACCCAGCCACCTGATGTTAGTAGCTCATTGCAGCACATAACAACCCTGCTGGAAACGTTGTTCAGTAGAGTCGACTCTATTTCTTCTACCTTGGCAGGTATTGTTGCCGAGGTGCATATATTAAATGACAAAGTGAATGTGATTGAACAGAAGTCTGAAAGCCTGGAGGAAAGTCAAGCCAGAATACTACAACAGATCCAAGATCATGAAGAAAAGCTTGCTATTCTCTGGTGCAGGGCTGAGGATCAAGAAAATCATGGGAGACATAACAATATTAGAATTCTTGGCATACCAGAGGGACTAGAAGGAAACAATACTGAAAGATTCCCGAATGAAGAAATCCCAGTAATGTTGGGGTAGAGATGGCATGGACCAATCGAGGTGGAGAGGATGCATAGGATACCGGGGGACCATCCCAGGGACTCACCACCACAACCTATCATTGCTTACTTACTCAAGTACTCCACAAAAGAAAGGGTGCTTCAAGCAGCTAGAGACCCAGGGGAAGTTATATGGAGGGGGTTAAGGTCTTCTACAGAGACTTCTCAGCAGAGGTTGCAGCCCGAAGGAAGGCCTTTATCCCAATTAAGAAATACCTGGCACAACACAACTTTAAATATAGCTTTCACCAACTAGCCTACCTGTCCATATCCAAGGAAGGGAAAGACATTGTGGCTGAGTCCCCTCAAGAGGTGGAGATGTGGCTAGCTAAGTATTGGCGGAGGCTACTCCCACAAACTACATCCCCCAGAAAGCTCTGGCACCCAGGACGCGTGGGAGAATTACAGTGGGAACCAATCTCTCAGTAGCAGTACATGGAGAGACCAGAATAACAGCCGGGCAGTCCCACAGAAAAATGGTTCCCCCAGTTCACTTCAGCTCCCTCAAGAGACAGCTGTGCAAACGAGTGATCCTAACAGACACCGAGGGGCATCCCAAGTCCCCTCTGCTCCCAGACCTCAACAGGGACCCTTTTCCACCACCAGAATAAGACACAGATCTAATAGGGACTTGGATCCATGCCCTGGATAGCTTGAGATAGAACCTCCAGCTAAGCTAACTAAAGATGAAATCATAACAGAGCGAATGGATTCCACCAAAATCCCTGATGAATTACTAATGGAAGTGGCAGTTGTAGACTCTTGGGAAGACCTATCCCCTTAAGCTGATAACTTTTTGGCAACCACGATGCTGCCAACCAGACCGGGACTAATGACTTTTGCAGAAGCCCTCTCCAGGGACAGACAGGGTGCACAGAGCAATGTGCCTGAATTCACCTTGCAGGAGGAAGCTACTCCTCCAGATTGAGCAACCTTAGCGCCGCCCCTCCAGCTTGTCCTTCTTAAGGATGGTGGTAACCCCCCTCACAATATGCAGGCCTTTTATCTGCTCATGTGAGGATAATGTTGGGCTCATGGGAATGCACATATACCTATCTTTCTGGCTTTAGCTCTCATTACTCAGCCAGCACCAAGGTTTAGAAGTGATGGAGAACAACTGCTGCACTCAGTTGATGTGTTGCATTTCATCCCCCTCCTCCCCCCTTTTCCTGGTACCTCCCCACCCCTCCCCCTCTCTTCCATCCAATAATCCTTCTAATAGGTGCTATCTTAGATGGGTAACCCTCCCCATGACTCTCAGACCCCCCCACTCCTTCACTTGCTTTAGAACCTGGATACCTCACCTGACTGTGTTAGGTGGTGCAACAGCTTATAATTGCACATGCGCGGCTGGGAAGAGAGTCAGAGGTCACTGATTAGCTAGACTTCTTTTCCCCCTGTGTGGGCTCTTGGTTAGCATGGCTAGCGCTCCCCCTCGTCATTGGCAACGGGGCTGTGACATTGTGCTTATACCAAAACGCCACTAGCTTATTGCTTACACTGGTTGTATAATATCCTGGTTCAATTTAAGTTTTAGAGATTTATTAATCAGTTTACTGCTCCTACAGCCTAGTAGGCGTGGGTGTTAACTTGTTCAAGTTTGATTGTTGACGTTCACACTTGTGTTCTCTTTTTCCTTCTCTTGCTATCAGGTCACTCCTACTGTATTACTCTCTAGTGAAACCTTCCTGACCTTTCCTGTTGAATAGATATTGTAGGCACATTGTCTGCACACCTTACCTTATTGCCTAGGGACCCAGTGGGTGAGTACCTCATCTTTTCTTCACTCTTTAGTACGGCAGAGTTTTCTTTTTTTTTCCTCAAAATGGGGTTAAAACTCTTATCATGGAATGTGAAGGTCTAAATCACCCCACCAAACGGACCATGGTACTTAAACATCTTCACTCTCTGCAGGCAGACATAGTACTTCTTCAAGAGACACACCTGATTGCATAGAATGTAAGAAGGCTCAAAAAAATGTGGGTTGGGGAAGTAATTGCCAACTCGGCAGCGAACAAGTTCAAGGGTTCAAGGGTGTAGCCATCCTGATTAAGAAAACAGGTCCCTGGACAATAGATAAGATTGCCATGGACACCCAGGGCCGATGGATAGTAGCCAGGTTCTCTTATCCAGGAGAGCATGCAGTTCTGGCCAATGTCTATGGCCCCAACACGGACTAGCCTGAGCTCTTCCTGGATCTTAATCATGCTCTAGAGTCCATAACAGAGGGATATCACAACATCCCTATAATGATAGGGGGAGATTTTAACCTAACTCTGGACATCTTTGTTGACAAGTCTAAGCCCACCCCACAAGCCCACCCTAAGGCAGTGGGTATATACAAGAAATTACCAGAGAATGGGGAATGGTGGATATTTGGTGACGTGACCACCTCACTGGGAGGGACTACTTCTTTTTTTCATCAGTCCATGCAACCTATAGTCACATTGATTTCTGGCTGGCAAATATGTTGGCAGCACAGGGCATAGCATCCTCCAACTTACATAATATTCTCGTCTCAGATCACGCCCCTGTCTTTTGTGCATACTCACCTACCGGGCAAACAGGCACGGGCACCAAATGGTGCTGCAACCACCTTCTCTTTACAGATCCCTTCTTCCAATGTATGGTCAAAAAGATGTCTCAGGACTACTTCAGGAACAATAAGCACAGGGACACGTCCGCAGCCATGATTTGGGAAGCATACAAAGCTGTGCTCAGAGGGCATGTCATCTCCTTTTTGGCCCATAGTAACAAGGAGAGGAGACAGGAGCTCACCAAACTCCAATATGATCCGTTGAAGCTTGAGGCCGATTTCAAGGCATCCATGACTGGATGTCCAGACACGGCCCAGCTCCGAGTGATAGTAGGCCTAAAATGCTGCATTCATACAATGCTTCATCAACAAGCAGCATGGACCATGATCAGGGCTAAACACCTATACTGGGAGGGGGAGACAAGGGTGGGAGGCTGTTGGCCTATCAGCCAAAGAAACAACAAGTGGCTTCCCACATTCAAGCCCTTAGAAATGATAACGAACAGGTGGTCATGGGCCCCAAGCAGATCAAGGAGTGCATGAAGCAATTCTACCAGCAGTTGTATCAGTTGCATCTATCCCCAGAACAAAGCCAAATAGGCCCCTAAGGGGATTCTACTCCGAGGCTCACATCTCCCAACTCCCAGGGACAGTAATGGAGGCACTGGACAAGCCCCTCACTGAGACCGAGCTTACTCTGGCGCTCTCTCAGCTAGCTAAATTTAAATCCCCAGGGCCAGACGGTATGATCACTGAATTGTACCAGTTAGTCCAGAAATCAGTGCCCCAAGAGTCACATTTGGCTGGCATTCTTCCACCAGTTATGCGAGAGGCCCTTATCACCCTCATCCCCAAGAAATCAGATGACCACCTGAACTGCACAAATTTCCTCCCCATATCATTAATCTCAGTGGACACCAAGATAGTGTCCAAAATCTTGGCCAACCAAATACTAGAGGTAATACCTTTACTAGTACATCTATTCCAGACGGGGTTTACCAAAGGCAGATCGGTAATAGACAACATTCAGCTCATACTGAATCTGAAGTGGCTAGCTCTCCACTCTCCCACTTCCATTGCTGCAATTGTGGTAAATTTCCCCAAAGCCTTTGATTCAGTGGAATGGCCCTACCTATATGAAATCCTTAATTTGTACGGCTTTGGCCCGTATTTCAGACAATGAATCCAGGTTCTCTATATTTTGCCCACAGCTAAAATACTTACTAATAAAGACATCTCCTCATCCTTTACCCTGCAGCATGGCACTTGACAAGGATGCCCACTCTCGCTACTATTATTCCTGCTGGCATTGGACCCCCCTTATTAGAGTGCTTCAGGCCAATAAAGCTATCAAAGGGGTTCAGGTGGAGGAACACACATACTTAACAAACGCATATGCAGACGACCTACTTCTTACACTCGCCCACCCACGGGACTCTCTCCTCCTTATCCTGGACACCTTGCAGACCTTTGCATATATTTCTGGCCTCCAAGTAAATCATAAGAAAACCAAAGTCACTCCGCTGAATGCAGCCTGCACCAAGGATTTCCTGCAGGGTCTAGGGTTATCTTGGGATCCCCATACACTGTCATACCTGGGAATCCAAATACCCTTTGAATGGGGACAGCTTGAGGCTCAGAACTTCGCACCACTATTCAGCCAGCTTGAGATTGAAATGTCACGATGGCGACGCCTTAACCTTTCCCCTCCCAGGGAAGGTTGCGGTGATCAAAATGCTCCTGCTTCCCAGGGTAACCTATCTCCTGAATAATTTACCAATAGTCTTATTGGACAAAGTCTTCCATTCTTTAGATAAGCTGATCTCAGGCTTTCTGTGGGAAGGCAAAAGACCAAGGTGAGGGGACTACAAATTATGAGCCCACTGGTCTCGAGGGGGCCTGGACCTACCATGGTTAAGGGGCTACCACTAGTCCTTCCTCGCAGCTCAGGCTAGCAAATGGTTCTCACCTATCACTACCCCCCCACACCGTGGGTACGACTAGAGGGGCAAGTACTGTAGCACGCCCTTCTTAGCCTACTTCTAACCAGTGTCCTCATCCCCTCTCCCTTACTCCGGTCATGGCCGAAACCAGGAGAGCATGGTTCCATCTCACGAAGGGGCTAAGGCCCAGAACAAGAGTAAAAACCTACCTTTCTGATACCTTGACATGTGGCACAACCTACTCCTAACAGTGGATAATAAACCCCTACACTGGCCTACATGGGAGAATAATGGGATAGGTCTAGTGCAAGATCTGTACTTGCCAGGCACTGCCACGATTATGTCATTTGAACAACTTAGAGCCAGTTACTCCTTGCAGTCCCATGATTTCTGGAAGTATCTACAGATCCGCAATGCTGTTCGGTCCCTGGACTGGGACAGTCTTGGCGGACTCCAAATGGAACTGGCTATCCTCTCTACATCTCCAAACCTCCTCCCAGGGCATGGAGGGTCACTTTTACACCATCTTGTGGGAGGCACAACCTGACTACACTGCTTCCAGTAAGGAGGCATGGAGCAAGGAAATGGGGTTCCCCATAACACCTGATTCCTGGTCTCGCTGTCTTCGCCTGGCACACTCCACTTACAAAGACTCCAAGAGTCAGTTAATCCAATTCAAGATCCTCCTGCATTGGTATTGAACCCCGGCCATGTTGCACAAGTGGGGGGATTCTCCCACATGCACAATGCTGGAGATGTAAGCAAGCCCCTGCTAACATTCTACATCTCTTGAGGCAATGTCCAGACTTAGTCCCCTTCTGGTCTACTGTGCAAATGGACTGCTCTGGAGTGTTATCACAACCTATAGATATTTCCCATCCTATGCTGCTACTGGGGGACCCTGGCCCCTTGACACACTTAAATTGGCAACAGCAGAACTGGGTGCTAGTGGTTCTAATGGAGGCTAAACAGCTCCTCTTAATTCATTGGAGACACCACCAAGCTCCCTCTCCCTCTCCTTCTCTCTGGCACTCAGCTATATCCAGGTTGGCCACCTTTGAGAGACTTACCTATGCGAGTAGAGACAACTTAATATCTTCAACAACAGATGGGGAGCTTATCTCAACTCAGCATTATGTAGAGCACCCCTCCCAAGACTCTGTCACACTGGTAACTACTAAAAGGACTTCTGCCCCCAAGTCCAGCCAGAGAAATGAAGCACCAAACTAGACCTATGTAGTGTAATACGAACAACCTCCTCCCCATTTCCCTGTATCTCTGCTGTACTGAGGATCTATTATACTTCTCTTCTCCCTTTCTATCATCTTTCTACTTGCATGACATTGGTACCCCCCCGTGAGGAACCTAAGTGGTTTGATAATGATATTTATAGTTATTGTGTTAGTCAAACTAGGAATTGTTGAACTGTTTGTCCTGAACTATTTTTTTTGTTTGTTTTTTCTTTAGTTGGAATGGCAGGTTGAGCAGGAAAATTCTATTTCAAAAACCTCAGATAATGTATAAAACTGCAGCTGCCTAACTTTTCTTACTTTCTGATGCTATTATAATTATGTCAATAGTGTATGTTCCTTATGCTATCTCACCATATTACCTGTTTAGCATGGTTTGGCCTGTATGTTACCGAAATGTTACAGCATAACAAAATGGAAAACAATAAAAACTTTTCAATGATAAAAACAGAAAGGGAACACTAGACTATCTTGGCAAACACTGGACCCAGACATCTCCCATAGCTTATTAGGAGATGCATTGAACTTGGGTGCCGAGCTCAGAGATTAACTTTCATACCTCCTCCACCAATACCAGCCTAAATTTGCTCCTAACAGGAGTAGTGCTTCTCATGACAACCTGTTCTCTACTGCTGGACCACAGCAGACAAGTTGGAATTATCCCAGACATGATCAAAGACTGCAGAGAAGAAGTGAGCAAATTATTTGCACATGGTGGATGAAAATGCTCTTACTGGCTGGAAGCAGGCAGGATGTAACAAACTGTCAAGTGTCCAGAAAAGCTGAGCCAGTCTGTTCCTCCCCATTGCAATCTCCCTGGACAGAAATGCTGCCTTCTTACAGGAGATTATCCTCTAATACTCACCATAGTGAGTTCTCAGAACCAGTCTATTCTCTTTGGTCCCGTCTTTCCACCATGAATGCTGCACTCTTTGACCCATGGCCTTCATCTCCCTATGATCCCTGTCATGCCACAGGGATCCTAAGCTAGAAGTCCTGGATTGTATATAAACTGGTACAAAGGTACTGAGGGCAGATACAACAGCCCTATTATAGGCCACCACCACCTCCTCAATCCTGTCCCACAAGCAGCCATCATGCCCAAGAGATCCATTGCCACCCGGAGTCCTGCTGTGGATAACTCCATTAAAGGGTGGCAACAGACTATCTCTGCTGGGAGTGGACAACAAAGGGGGGCTCTGAATGTAGACTTACTGTGTAGTGATCTGACCAACAGACCAGATTAGTCTCGAGGTTGCTACTGTCCAGCCTCTGTGAGAATACAAAGTCCAAGGCATGACAAGGGGTAAGGGGCAACAGACTTCCTGGAAAACATAAACTGAACTAACAAACTTAAATGGGCAGACTGGGTGGGCCATAGACCCTTATCTGCCGACACTGTCAATGTATTGATGGGTTGCAGCAGGAGCCACTTGTGCGAGGCCCAGTGAATCCATCAACTGGAGGAAATCTTTTCCAAATTGTTAGATTTCATCATCAACCTAGGCATTGAAACCACCCAGAACCAACTATCTGGGCGACTCCAACACCCTCTCAGTGAAGCATGCCTCATATCAGAATTAGTATGCATGGGGAGGAAGGGCAGATCTGTTCTCCTTGGGTTTCAAGAGGTTTATGCCACAGCTGTTTTTCCCTGTATACAATGCTAAAGTCCATAAAACTTACTTTTAGCAATTCCCATTTTATAATAATCTACAGGTATTTCACATGATATGAACGCTGCTGCTGCAGCCACTCACACAGATCATATTTCACTGCAGAAACAGAATGCACAGGAGGAAATGGCAGATCACTAGGCAGATACAGAATGCACAGGAGGAAATGGCGGATCACTTGGCTTTGAGGAATCTACCATTACCCAGCTTGGAGGTTTCCAGCACTGGCAGTTGTCCTCTACTTGTGGTTTTCCTGTCCATAGTATTTACTGGTAGAAGTAGTTCACATAACATTGGATATTACAGTTGCTTGGATAGCAGAAGGTATACATGATGAACCCATGCTCTCTTTGTATAGTATATTCAGAACTGGTTAATCTGTGCCTTACTATTACAGATACCTAATTATCTGAACAGGGAACCTCTGAAACAGATTTCATACAATGTTAATTGCCTCCTTATAACAGAAACCTTTGTTTCTGAATCCAAATCATTATATTCAGAGTACTGAGATCATTATCCCAATTCATTTTGATCTGGATAATCCAGTGGACATGTTAATGAAAGTGTAAATGGCAGTCTTCTTAATTCCACTTAATCCCCACTGGCATGGTAAAGGTGATAGGAAATGATTTTGAGATAGTTAATTGGCCTCCTATTTTCCTTTACATGCCAGTTATGTATTCTGATATGCTTTGACCAATTTTTGATACAAGTAGTAGAAGCTGCATTAACGTGTCTTGTAAATGAGTTGGTTTAGTATTTTTTTTACAGCTGGCAATGCACTGGCAACTCATACTGCACTGTTTTTTAACACTTAACCAGCTCAAGAACAATGTTTGTAAAATGTTTCTGCAACTCATTTGGAATGTATATGCAGTCCAGTCACAACACAATGCACAACTGCATTTTAGTTGTTAAGAAATAGTTGGCGCAGGACTTTGTACTGTATCCAGCAACATTTATGCAACTCAATCAGAAATACTAAAGCAACTTATTGAATGAATAGTTCAATATAACTTGTACTTTAAATAACCTAGCTTTGGAGTGCCCTCTTATCTAGACAGAGTTCCACTCTTCTCACCAGCTACTGCTCTTTCTTTTCAAATTTCCAAGACATTCCATGACATCAGTGACACTTTTCCATGCTATTCATCTGAATTGCCTGAAATGGTGTTACTACTGTCATAGAATGTTTAAGCAGTATGAAAATAGAGAACAGTAACTGCTGGGAAGAAAGGGATTAAGAATAGCAACAAAGGCAACAAACTCTGGCAAGAGCTGATAGGGCTGCAGGTGAGGAAGTTGGGGTAAAAATATGGAAAATTAGCTTCTTTTTTATGTGTACACAAAATCTGCAACATAGCCTTGTTAAGACTCTGCCTCATGAAGAAGGGCAGAGAAAATGCTCAGTTCTAGCCTAAAGGTAATTTTGCACAGGGACTGTGAAATTAATTTTCCAGATGCAAAAACACATTTTGGGCAGGACTTGAAAAATGACAGCTGTCACATTCATGAGGTGCTATAAAGAAATGGCTATGGTGAAACTCTGGGGTAAAATATTGAAAAGTACAAAAGTTAAGAGCCTGTGTTTGTAAAATTCAATATAGGCGAATACCTGTAGTGTTTTTTAATATTTTTAAACCAGATTTTCAGCATTGCCTTCTTATGACCCCCACCTCATGAACAAAGGCAGAGAAAATAGTCAGCTCCTGGCCAAAAGGTGATTTCATGCATGGACCATGAAATCACATTTCAGGATATAAAAAAATAAACAAAACAAAACAAAAAAAAATTTTGGCCAGGATCTGAAAAATGACAGCTTTCACACTCATGAGGTGCTATAAAGATATGGTTATGTTGTGAAGTTAGGGGAACATTTTGAAAATTAACAAAGTTACGAGCCTGTGTTTGCAAGATTCAATGTAGGCTCATAACTTTGTTGTTTCTTAATACCTTTACACCAAATTTTCAACAAAGCCTTCTTATGATCCCACCTCATGAACAGAGAAAATTTTTAGCACCTGCTCGAAAGGTGATTTTATGCAGGGACTGCAAAATCACCTTTTGAGACAGATCTACCTAATGACAATGCAATTGCTCATGAGATGGGGCCCCAAAGAAGACATGTTGAAAATTTGGGGCCAAAATGTGCATAAGTGGTCAAATTATGGCACTAAGTTCGAAACCCAATTGAAATACATTGAAGCGCATACCTGTTTCCTTAGTTCGTGGTTCGGCTTTGAAGAGTGAAAACAGGTTTGTGATCCACAGAAGATTACAGTGCTGGACCTCCTGGTGGGTAAGTAAGGGCTTGGGGGGTATGGGGTGGTAAGTGCTGAGTGGGAAGATTGGGTGGGGGCCAATAATGGCTGCAAAAGACATCGATGGACTTTTTTTTTTTTTTTAGGTTTAAGAGACAAAAAATGACCAAGGCTTCCCGATCACAACATTGGGAAGTTGGGCACCCCAGTGTCATTGTTCTGCTTTGGGGGTGCTGACAGAGAGAGTCAGGTGGGGGGACAAAACAATATATATTTAAAAAAAATCACAAATAACCACGCATGCACTGTAGTGGAAGGGGGGCAGTATGAGGATTTTTGATTGGGACAGTGGAGAATTGGGCACCCCCAGTGTCAATATTATGTTTCTAGGGGGTGTTGAGTGGGAGGATTGGGTGGGGGTCAATAACGGCCACAAAATACATCAATGGACGGTTTTTTTTTCAGGTTTAAAAGAAAAAAAGACCAAGTATTCAAGTTCGCGACACTGGGGGATTGTGCACTACCAGTGTCATTGTTATGTTTTGGGGGTGAGTGCTGAGAGGGAGTATTGGGTGGTGGGGGGATGAAACGATATATATTTAAAAAGAAAATAAATTACAAATAACTGTGCATGCATGGTAGTGGAAAGGGGTAGTAACGGATTTTTGATCAGGACACTGGGGGACTGGGCACACCCAGGGTCACTATTATTTTTCTGGGGGTATGTGGGTTGGTGGGTGCTGAGAGGGAGGCTCAGGTGGGGGGGTATGTATTTTTTCAAAAATAAGAAATCAGTGATCATGGCGGAACACAGCATAGTCCGCCATGACCAAGATGGCCATTGCACTGTGCTGCACATGTGCTAATATTTGTACATGTGCAGTACTGTTTGGTGGCAATCTTGTAAATGGCAGAGTGTGTCATGTTCAGCTGTGACTTCTGCAGGACAAATAGTGCTGTGCCACTACAGTCAATGAAGAGAGCAGACTGGTTCAGCTGGTGGCAGAGTGACAGTGCTGTAACTCCAAATCATGTATTGTTTGTTCAGAATATGGTGACGTGGACTCCTTTTCTCATCACAAGAGATCTGCAGGGCTGTGCCCACTGCAGCCCTAAAAATTGATTTAACGAAAAAGGTCAAAACATAACAGAATATTGGATAGACTCTAAGACAAAACAGGAGGACATCTCCCACTTTGGCAGCAACTCAGCTTTGGCTGCTTAATGGCTCTGCTAGCTCTCAAAGTGTGGTCCCCATTCAGTTCAGCTCCTGTTCTCAAAGTCCCCCATGCAATTCCAGCAATACAGCAGTATCTCTGCTGTGAACCTTGACTGAAAGATCTGTTGCTTGCCTCTGCTAACTGAGAAAATCATGGTTTGAATGTGAACTTATAAACTGTTTCTCTGCTCCTACCTGGAACAAAACCCCTCAGACATATAGAACCTTGTGGACTGTGTTTCTGTCATAAAAAATGTGCATGCAGAAGGGACAGAAACTTCTAAGCAAAAGAGAGGGATTATTTTAAATTAAACTATGCTTTAACTAAGCATTAATAATTGATTTAGAAAGGCAAATTACATTTTTTAACTACTTATCACTGTGTTTCTAAATTTTAAATTTTCTAATATTCTAATAATATAAACAAAAAAGTATCCTCTGGCTATTGTCTGCTCACTACATATATTTTTATTACAGAACAAAATGGGCAAAAGTATAGCAACAAAGAAGCATGGAATGTGTTTGCAGAAAAGGACTGCTTGGCTCACCCAGTCTGCATGGATGTTCTCTGCCTAGTCTGTCTCTGTAGAGCCTGCCTTGTCTCCAGTGACCCTCCCGCCTCCCTGCCTTTTTTCTATTATGTCTATTCTATGCATGCTTGAAACCCCCATTTGTTTTAACCTTCACCACTTCAGCTGGCAGTCTGTTCTAGGTGTCTATCACCCTTTCAGTGAAAAAACCATTCCTGACATCTCTCTTGAACTCCCCATCTTCAGCTTTATCACATGCCCCTGATACCAAAAGAGATATGAGGGCAGATGCAGCAGGGGTGGTGCAAGATAGGTTTAGAGATCTGGGGAAGGGTCTGAGCATGTAGCTCTACATGGTGGCCTTCACTGAGATGCTACCTGTGCGTGGCCAGAGAGAGGAGAGGAGAGGGAACACTGCACCACGATCTTCAATGACTAGTTTAAGGAAATGTCCTCCATCCATCCAGGAAGAAGTTGCAGTCTGGGTGGAAGGTTTAAACGCTACTCCAACTGACATTTAAACTAGCCAAGGTGGGAGGAGAGGAAATGAGGAAGGCATGAATGCCCCCAACCCCAAAATGGAAAAGCAGTAATGAAAAGCCCAGGGGAAATACATTCTTCAGGGGCAGTAAGGAGTAAGGGCATGGGTAGGAAGGGACAGAAGGGCTAAGAGGTGGATCTAAGGCTAAGAAAAATATGAGGGATGGTGGGCAGAGGGAGGATAAAAAGGGGAAGAACAGTATCAGGGAAAACAGAAGCAATGAAGGATGGACTGGGAGGGACAAAAGGAGCGGTGAGCCATGTGTGTCAATGCAAGGAGCTTGGGAAATAAAATTACTGGCCTTGAGGCTTCCATTGCAGCAGTGGATCTGGATCTGGTGGCTGTAACAGAATCTTGGTGCACGGACTACCACAGCTGGGAGGTGGCTATACTGCTATAACTCCTCTACCAATTTGGGGGCTTACCTTAGCCTTTTAGCTCCTGTTCCTGCTCTCCTTCAGATACCTCCTGAAAGCCTACATATTGTTTTCTGTCCCCCGAGTCCTTTATCTGCCCTTGTGAGCCCCAGCTCAGCCCCAGGGTTAATCCAGCCCTCCTGGGCTCCAAAAAGTTGAACTGCAATCACCCGCACTGTCAAAGCACTCTGGTGCAGTGGGGATCCTGTAGGCACCAGTGGTACCTTTGATCATGTGGCTGCTTGCTTTGTGGTCAATCGGGGAGTAGTTCAGTGGTCCCAGTGTCCCCACCTGATCAGTGGGACCTGGTGACCATGGATAGGGCCAAGAGAGCCCGCTTTACTGAAAAAAATAAAAGAAATCCATGAGCTGATCACAATTGGGACTCATGTATACTAACGAGCCAGAGCCCCAATTGTTATGAATATTTATGAGGGTGCTTCTGCCCTCAGGGAAGCTGTGTTTTTGGCTGCAGCCGAGGAAAAGGGAAAAAAAGAAGTGTTTAAAATGCTGAAATGTATATTTGGGGGAAACATGTTTTACAAGGGTAAAGTGTTTAAATAAAATAAATGCTCTACTGGCTGCACCAGTAAATGTTGGGACTCGGAGATGACAGCCTGGCTGTTGCAAATGCAGGACCTAAAATATTGGCAGCAATGACAGTCTAGCGGACTGAGCAATTTATTCCATCTGTGCAGCGATAGCAAGTACACAACCAGGGCTACTGAACTGTGGGGCATTTGGGCAAATATCTAATTGATTCTGGCTACACCAGGACTTTGTTTGAGACTGTAGCTGATCTGCTTATGAGACTGTGTGTTTTTTTTTTATAATTAACATTTTTTATTATTTTCATATAACCACAAAGACATTACAAGGAAAGCGTAGAAATTTCACACTTATATATGGATTACAGATACATCGCTTTCAAGAGAATAACAAACAGTGAAAACCTACTGCCCCCAAATACCCATTACCTCCCTCCTCCCACACCCATATCCCAGATTGTGAGTTATCAAAAGAAGGGTATACCTAAACATAACTTGAGTGAATGCTTATAATGCAAAAAAAAAACATTTCTTCTAATCAGATGGCCTCCACCTCAACAACAAACGTTCTAAGGGACCCCAGACAGAGACTAGCTGATCCCAACTGCCACTCATACTTGCTATATGCTTTTCAAGCTGTATCACCAGTGTGCATTCCCTGTGCCACTCGACTAATGATGGGATCTTATCCGAGGTCCAGTGTCTCAGAATAAGTAATTTCACTACCGCAGAGGCCAGAGAGATGCGAGCCCTCCAGCCTTTAGTAGTATCTGCCAGGAAGGCGCCCAACAACCATATCCCTGGGGCATCTAATCTAGTGGAGCCAAAAACAGGGCCCAAGAGGGTGCCTACTGATTTCCAGAGCACCTGAACCTCATAACATTTCCATAACAAATGATATAGTGTTCCATCTTCTTTCTTGCATTTCTGACATAGAGGAGAGCCAAGCACACCCCTTCTATGTAAGAAGGAGGGAGTTAAGTATATGTGATGCATCATTTTAAAGTGCACCAATCTTAGCCTATCTTGTTTAATATACCTATACATCAATTCCAGAGAGCTTGCCATATTCTCGGGAGGGACTGATATTCAAGGCCTCAACCCAATAAAAAACATATCCCATGGAGAGTCTGTGATCCCATTCTTGGAGGAGTCTCTGAACCCTGGCTACGAATGCTGCTGTAGCGACCAAGAACAGACTTTGAACATTCCTTTGACCCTCATCCATTAAGCCAGTTGTAGAGAAAGCCTGAATTAGGGCTTTACTAACCTGCAACCACTTATAAAATTCAGTATCTGCAAGATCCCACTTTTTCTTCAGAGCCTCAAATGAATATCGGCCATTGTGATCCCGGAAGTCATCTACTACACAATCATTTATACGTGGCCAAAAGGCTCAGAGATGGAAACCCCATTAATTCTGATCTGAGGATTATTTATAATGGGCTGAGAGCCAGCGAGCCACCATCGGACCCCAAGATAACGCTGCAGCTGGTGATAGGCTTTAAAAGTCCATCCCAGAGGAGTATCCTTGAGGTGTTTAGGTAGGAGTGACACTGGGGCATACAGCAGAGCGTGAAGAGACATTGCGCCTCTTCACTAGCATCGACTCTATGTCAACCAAAGAGGAGTATAGGCTGCTATTGCTGGTTCTCTTTTCCAAAAGGCCATTTTGCTAACATGTTGAGCTAAATAGTACATGAACAGAGAAGGGGCGGCTAAGCCTCCCTTGATTTAGGAGTCAAGCTTAAAATAGGACCGCTCGAACGGCCTTATTTTGACAAAAAATGAGTTGAATAGTTTCTGTACCTTCAAGAACCAGCTTTTAGGCAAGTAAGTACCCATCATATCTAAGGGATAGAGGAACTTAGGGAGGATCATCATCTTAATAAGATTTAGTTTGCCCCAAATTGATAATGATAATGACTCCCACTTTTTAAGGTCTTCGGAGGCCTCTCGTTTCATGCAGTCTACGTTGTCCCTATGCATACAAGACAAGCTCGCATTAATGTGAATACCCAGATATGTAATGGATTTAGGTTCCATGCAACCCCCAAGCCCTGCAAATGTGTTTTCCTTGCTAAATAATTTAGAGGGAGAACTTTGGACTTAGTATGGTTTAACTTGTACAACGATACTTGCGAGAAGCAGGCAATCTCATATAAGATCGAGGGAATCGAGGTCCCTGGATTCTCAATATGTAAAAGCACGTCATCCGCGTACGCCGAGCATACATATCTAGAATCACCTATTCGTATACCCTCAATTGATGGATTCCGCATAAGTTTACTCAACAAAGGCTCCAAATATACACTGAATAACAGGGGTGATAGCTGACAGCCCTGCCTGGTACCTCGCTCCAACTTAAAGGCTGGGAACAAAAATCCATTACATTTCACTCTCGCTGATGGGCAAGAATATAAAATTCTAACCCAGTTTAGGAAGCTCGGGGGGATACCAACAGTCGAGAGGGAAGCGAATAAAAAAGGCCAGGAGACTCGATCGAATGCCTTCTCAGCATCTAGTGACATAAGTGCCATTGGAATTTTTGAGTCTTTAGCTACCGCCATCAGATGAACAAGTTTCCTCATATGGTCGTGAGATAGTCTCCCTTTCATGAACCCCACTTGCTCTCTACATATAAGTCTATCCATTACCTTGGATAATCGATTGGCTAATATTTTTGCCAAAATCTTGATGTCCGTATTAAGGAGCGAAATCGGCCGATAACTATCCAGGTTGGACGGATCCCTATCTGGCTTTAGAATTAAGGAAATTGTAGCTTCTAGGAACCTCGGATCCGAAATGCCGAATTCAAACCAGAATCTGAAAACATCAAGCAATATTGGTGCAACGTCCGATAAGAAGACTTTATAAAAATTACTTGAAAAGCCATGGGGCCTGGAGATCTATCTATGAGCAATTGAAGGATAGCCTGATGTATCTCTTGTATAGTTAATGGCACTTCTAATAATTTGGATTCAGCCTCTGAGAGCTTAGATAAGTGTGCTTCTCTTAGATAAGCCTCAATTTCTGAATTGGATGCACTGATACCGGGCTCCTGAGTATATAACTCTTGGAAGTAATTCCCAAAAATCCTTGAGATTTCCCTCGGATCTGTGCAGATCTGCCCCCCGTGACCTGCCCGAACCCCTGCTATAAACTGTATCACCTCCTTTTGTTTTACCCGCCAAGCTAGGAGTTTGCTAGCCTTTTCTCCTATATCTAGGTACTGTAATTTAACTCGAGAGGGGCCAGCTCTGCTTTTTGAAAAACTATGTCTGAGTACTGGGCCTGTAGCTGGTGTAGTTTGACCCATTCAGAGTCAGTAGAAGTATGGGATAGACTATGTTCTATCTTTTGAATAGAGGACAATAAAGTCCTCAATTTATCATTCTGTTCTCGTTTCCTCTTAGAGGCCATCTTTATTAATTCCCCTCTGAGGGCACATTTTAAGGCAGCCCATACCAGATCTATCCGTGCCGTGGAATCTTTATTTTCTGCCATGAAAAGGGCTATATAGTTCCTCATATCCTCAAAACACATTCATCCTTCAGCATTTGGTTGTTTAACCTCCATTGTGAGATCTATGCAACTCTGGGCCAGGCCTATACTTAACACTAACCGGGCGTGATCTGATATTACCTCGAAATCTCTGCCGAAGAAACATTGGGAACTGCAGATAAACTCATTAAAATGTAGTCTATTCTCGAATAGGAATGATGCACTGGAGAATAGAAGGAGTATTGTTTCCTATCAGGGTAGAGTAGGCGCCAAATGTCAACTAATGCTAATTTATTGATGAGGCCTTTCAGGGCTCTCTGAGATGGAGAAAAGCCTCTACGCTTATTAAAGGATCTGTCAATATCATTTTGAAGAACCAGGTTCCAGTCTCCTCCAAGAATGGCTATGTTCTGAGCATTAAGGTCTACTATATTGCTGAGATCATGGAAGAAAGCCGGCGAATCAGTGTTAGGGCCGTAAATCGAACCCAATACGACCGGTTGGGATGCTAATAGGGCATAGACAATTACAAAACGACCCTCTGGGTCCCAACACTCACGTAGCAATTTAAAAGCTACTCCCCTAGCAATTAGGATAGCTACCCCTGCTCTATTAGATGATGATCCAGCACCAAAGACTTGGGCTACCCACGATCTTCTGAAGTAATGCAGGTCTACCCTTTTTAGGTGAGTTTCTTGCAGAAACGCAATATGCGCCCCTAGATGGAGGAGGTGTTTTAACACCACCTGCCTCTTGACCCTGTCCTTGGCTCCCTTGATATTCCAGCTAACAAAATTATATGGCATCACCATATAACTGACAAAGAAACACAGGGAGGACTAATCTGGTGTCTAATTACAATATTGTAGAGGCCTATCACTATTCTAAAGATGCAAACACACTCAACATTAAACAAGGACCAGTTACAAGTACAAACTTGTATATGGAAACCATTCAAGCCTCCCCAACCAGTTCTCTGAAACCAACGCCCCCTCCCCACAATAGCCCTTGCCCACCCTCCACCCCTCCCTACCTCCAACCCCCAGTTCAATGAAACCGCACTCCTCCCACTATTCTGCCACATGATGCTTATCCAAGCAGCCCAACACCGAATGACCCATATCTCCCACTAGGAGCTCCCCGCACCCGCCCCCACCAATGTAAAATATAGCCAATTATGCAAAAATGTAGAAATACTTGGAGCCCACATAATGCAGTAAAAAAAAAAAAAACACTCAGAGTCTGTCTTCGGTGTTCCATTCTTTTTATCTTCATTCTTCCATCTCGGCCTGGACTACTACCTCCGGTTCAAACCTTCTTTGAGCTTGATGGGCCAGCCCGATTAGTTGAGTTACGGTTGACCTAAATAGGTCAGTCTTGTAGACCAATCCTAACAAAAAAAAAAAAAAAGACACTCAGAGTCTATCTTCCGTATTCCATTAAAGAAAATGAAAGTCCGTCCATTGCTATATGCAAAAGTCTATTGACCAGAGCAGGCCTGTCTCACATTTTTATCACCAGACTCATAATTGAAATTCACTGAACTTGAACAGGAGAACAAGAAATCACTTGAATAAGTCCGGCAGTATCTGCTGCAGCTCTTGATAGGCCTGCTGTTGAGTCTTGAAGGATAGCCACTTCCCTTCATGCAGCACCAACAAAATCGCAGGGTATTTCACCTTAAAAGGCTTCGACGCAGCAATAAGTTTAGAAACTATCGGATGTAGCTCTTGCCTCCTTACTCTTACAGAATGAGGAAGGTCTTGAATGATCCTTACACGATTGCCCTCCCATAGTAGCTCCTTTACTCCTCTGACCTTATCTAGCACATGTTGCTTGTCCTGGAAATTAAGGAAGCCCATTATCATAGGCCTCGGAGACTGCCCCTGTGCAGGGGTCGCAGAGCTCGATGTGCCCTCTCTATTACATATTCCCCCTCCAGGGGGAGAACCAGCGATCTTGTTGCAAAATTTTTGCATGAAGATAATTAGGGCACTCCCTTCTTCCTTTTCAGGGATACCCATTATCACCAGGTTATTCCTTCTGCTGTGCCCCTCCAAGTCTTCCAGTTTCTCCTCTAATTTTTTAATTCACCTTTTGGCCATCACAATCTCCTTATCAGCAGAATTTTGCCTGTTTTCTAGGGAGGAGAGATTAACTTCTGTGTCTCCAACCCTTTTGGTGAGCGTTTCCACAGAGGCTTTAATCTCCTGGAAGTCTCCAGTTAGTGCTGCCATGGAGGCTTGCAGGGACTTCATCACCTCCATAAACTTTGCCTCCATGAGTGGTGCATCCAATATGGGGAGCTGTGTCAGGCTAGCAGTCTGCTGTTTAGCCCTTTTCGTGGCCTGTATCTTTTCAGGCGTCTGCGGGGGCGAGTGTTTGGGCCACGGCTTCCGCATGTAACTTTCCATTTTAAACCGCGGAAATCAACCGCGATACCGGAGACTGACTCCCGACGCTTAATTACTTGCTCGATTCGCTTATATGAACAGCAGGAAAGCGGTAAATAGCGGGCGGACGGCGGAGCTCCGAGAAGGTATGTCCTTCAGCTAGGCAGCCATCACGTGACCCCCGAGACTGTGTGTTTAAGCAGCCATTAAAAGCAGACACAGCCAATCAGAAAGCCAGGATATTAAAGCCAGAACTTGTGGGACTGTAGCCAAAGCTCATGGGAAAGTACTAAGTGCTCATGGGGAACTGCAAGGACCTAATTTCAGGTGCCAAACCAACAGACCAAGTGTGCACAGTAAGGTTCATGCATAATTCATGTTCTTGATTGACAGGCCCTCCAGCCAATCGGAGGCCAAGCACCAAATAGCTTCAGCCAATCAGAAGCCTCAGGAGAGCCCTATAAGAGACTGTGTTTTTCAGCAATTTTCCAGATTTGAGAGGGAATCCCCAAGGGGGTTGGGGCTCAGGCTCTCAGCCATGCATCCAAGCCTGGACATCCAGTTGATCCTCTCCATCCAGGAAGGAATGTTTGCCTCCTTTGGCAGTTAAGTTTGAAGTAATTTAGTTTGTGCTGAACTTGCTAGTCTGAGGGTGGTCAGAATGTCCCCCAGGTGCTGGCCCTCCTTTCCACATTGGGGAAAGGCATGGACCTGCAACCTGATGACATCAAGCCAGCTGTGAGAGAGCTGAACAATTCTCAGTTGTGAGAGGACTGAAGAATTCAGGAACCTTCAAAGCAGAGATCTACCATGAGGAGCCTGAGTGAGTACTCTTGTACCACCATTGCAAAAACGAAAGAAAACTTCTTTAATTGGGGCTGCCTTGCCCAACTGACTGTTCTATGTAAAGTTGTTCTAGGGTCTGCACCCTGCAACTGTTGTGCATAAACTTAGCCCAGTGAGGGTGGGACCTTGTGTTAGAACTTGTGCTGAATGTGACTGTTCAGGGGGTACCCATAGAAAGCCCAAGAACAGAGCAGAAATATGCTGATATGTAATGTCTGCTGGAGCCTACAGGACTGGAAGGGAAGCACTCAGTAAGGAGCTCATCCTGACTTTGCCTAGGAGATCCAGTATTCTGCTATCTGGTCAAGATGTCCAGTGGAGCTGCAAGTCACAGTCGCAAGCTACATAACGGACTGAGACCCTGAAGTTAAAATAGGATTTTCTGTAACCTGGAAATGACTGTTTTCCCTTAAGTTATCTGACCAGAGTGGCCCTCCTGGCCCCTGGTGGAATGCGCTATTCCTTCTATAATTGTACTGCATGTTTCTAATCATATAAATGTGATGAGTGTTTCAAATCATATAAATGTGCTAAACAGCCAGACAGGAAGGCTTAACTTCCAAACCCGGTGTGACCGACGGGTTACATCCAACCAAATGTCTTGTTTCTAGCTGCAACATTCAGGGCAACCCCTGTGTACCCCCAAAGGATCTGAAATTGTTTGTTTATTAGTTTGCTTTCAAGTTAAGCACAATCCCTTCTTTAAATTTTCAAAACGTTATGGCCGCCTTTCATGATGCCCATTCACCCCATCTCTGCTAGCTCTCCACAGCACTTCCAGGATCTAACCTATCCCAATGTTTGCTGTGGCCAGTGCTGGTTCCCTGCTCTACCTTGACAAGGAGGTAATGCTGGTGGGTTCTCCCACTGGCATCATATCACGTCATCGTGGAAGTCCTTCCAGTACAGTGGCCCCACCGCGTGGGGCAATCCAGGCAGTATCAGGGATTCAGGATTAAGGTAAGTCCCTGGGAGGTTAGTGAGGTAGCCAAGGGTGGGCAGGGGCCGAGACTAGGTGGACCATACCACCCCAAAAAAAAATTTAATAAATGAATAAAAATGGAAAAAAAATGAAGAAGGAAATGACTTGGGTAACAGAAAGCTGCTTAAAGGTAGTAAGCAAAGGTAAGAGGAGAAAGAGGTCGTGTGGTTCTCAGAGGAGATGGCTAAGGCAGTAAGAGGAAAAAAACAGCTTTCAGGAAGTACAAGGAGACCAAAATGAAGGTGGACAGGTAGGTAAAGCTAGTTAAGCAAAGGGATGCAGGAAGGAGAGTAAGGACAGCAGAGGCTCAAACTGAGGAAAGGATCACCCAGGAGGTTAAAAATGGGGATAAGACTTTTGTCAGGTATGTGAGTGAAAAAACAGAAGGCAAGGTGGTATAATGAGGATCAGGAGACCGGGGGTGGGTGGGCTGTGTAGAGGAAGACCAAGAAAAGCTAAAACTTTAAAGGAAAACACTGAAAAAGACACAGCTTTCCTCCGACACTAAAGAAACTCTCAATTAGTGCTATCAGACAGTAGCAACTTTTTTAAATTATTTAAAACAGCTATCAATGACTTCCACTTTCTGTTACTGGCAGCCACCATTTCATGAGCAGCAGTGAGAATCCTGAGCTCACTTCATGCTAATATGCCTGTTTGATCTCTACTATTGGTTGGCAGGCCATATTAGCACAAAGTAAGCTGAGGAAGCGCACTGCTACTTATGAAATGGTGTCTGCCAGCAATAGAAAGTGAAAGTTGAAGGCCACTGTTTAAATAACTAAAAAAGTTATTAGAGGGAATTAAAAAAAAAAATTACTGTCTGAAAGCACTAATTAAGCATTTTTGTAGCACCTGGGTAAAGCTGTTACTTTTTCAGTGTTTCCCTTTAATGAATATTTCTCTTCAGTATTCAAAGCAGAAGGTGGGGGGATGGACTGACATACATAATCAGGTACCAGGGAGGGTGAAATGGACACAAGTTAATTTATGGAAGAGAAAGTCTGCTGGAGGTTGGAAGCCCTAAAGGAACAACTAGGCAATGGGGCCAGATGAGATGGACTCAAAGATGCTAGAGAAACTGGACATAGTGCTAGCTGCACCTCTGACAACAATATTCAGCACCTTATTGGAGACGGGGTGGTTCCAGAGGACTGAAGGAGTGCTGATGTGGTCTCTCTGTAGAAGAGAAGTAGCAGGGAGAAGGCTAGTAGTTACTGACCAATCAGTCTCACATCATTGGTGGAGAAATTAATGGAGTCCCTGCTGAAGAAGAGACTGGTGGAGCACCTAGAGACAAATGGGTTGCAGGACAACCAGCAGCATGGCTTCACAGGGGGGAAGTCATGTCAGACTCCTTTGTTAATTAGGGAGGTGGATCGGGAATGGCAGTAAATGTGGCCTAGCTGGTCTTCAGTAAGGCCTTGGACACTTTACCACACAAAAAGGCTGATAAAGAAACTTAATTGAAAGCAGAAATGAAGTGCGTCTCCAGTGATTTCCTGGGTGCTGATACAATATAGGAAGGCAAATCCCAAAATTAGTCATTTACAAAAGCTTGTAGCACTCGTGGTCTCACTCAAACTTCAGGAGGAAATAAAGCAGACAAAACGGCAGCAATCCTGGTTCAAACAGCAGTTTAAAGACTGAAAAGTAACTGCTACCCTAGCACCTTGGCCTTACAATCAGGCCTTCAATTAGGGGTAAATCCATTACTTACAGGTGCTACCTTTATTCTGGTAGTTTAAAGAGATACACACACACATAGTACAAATAACCTAACTTATAAGAAATAAAATACTATTCATCAGAGACTCTATCTATTACTGATAGGAGAACAAACTCATTATATCTTACACAATGAATACAATGTTCAGTATCATAAATGTTCCCTCATTAAAAGTTACATTGTTATATCATGTTTAGTGATAAAAAGAACACAAATCAGTTAGTTTATATTAAACTTTTTAAACATTCTATTTAATTATACTACTATAAACACTAGTAAATTTTAATCAAATAACACTATTTGTGCCATTGTGTCTTAGTTCACTTTAAAGGCTAGAAAGGAAAGGTGGGTGGGGAGGAGAGGGAGTAGGGAAGGGGGAAGGGGAAGGGGTGGGGTGGGAAAGAAACTTAGTTGCCTGGGGTGGGGGAGAAAGGGTGAACTGGGTGTCTAACTGGTTGAAAGATAGGAGACAGAGGATGGTGGTAACACAGCAGCCACTTGGAGGATGAGAAAGCGACCAGTGGAGTACTACAAGGATCACTACTGGGTCCTGTCCTCTTTGATGTCTTTATAAGTTACATTGCTGAGGAACTGGAGGGGAAGGTGTGTCTTTTCACATATGACACAAACATTTGCAACAGAGTGGACATGCAGGAGGTGGTGGAGAAAAGGAAAAGGAATATCAGGAATCTAGAGGAGTAGTCTAGGGAGTGGCAGCTGGGCATACACCTGGGTGGGGAAACATGGGGGCTATGTATAAGATGGAGGGGGAGGTACTTACAGTTAGCAAGCAAGAGAAAGATCCTGGGGTGATGATATCTGATGATCTCAAGGTGGCAGGGTAGGGTGATAAAGCAGTAGGTATAATGAGCAGGATGCTGTTGTGCATAGGAAGAGGTATCACTCACTTGTGAGACCTGACCTGGATTACTGTGCCCAGTTATGGAAGCTTCATCTATGCAATGGGACAGGGTGGAAGTGGTCCAGAGGAGGGCTACCAAAATGGCATGAGTGTTGCATAACAAACCATACAAGGTGAGGTTCCTGGAGCTCAACATGTGTTCTGTGGAGGAGAAGAGATCAAGAGGGGATATGACTGAGACTTATACCTCACTGGGGTGAACAAGGTATAAGAGGGGAGTCCCTTTCACAGGAGAAGAAACACAGAACATGGGCATGTTACGAAGCTTGGGGGGCTTAAGAGGAAATACTTTTTCACAGAAACAGTGGTGGACACCTGGGACAGCCTGCCAGAAGAGGTGGGGGGTGAAGACAGTGAGGAATTTCAAACATGCGTGGGATTTTCTTGTGGGGGTAGGAAGAAATAGGCTGTTGGTTAACTAGGATCTACGGCCTATCCTGTAGGTAGGGAAATGGGCAGACTAGATGGGCCTAGCGGTCCTTATCTGCCGTCAAAGTCTATGTTTCTATGTTTCTATATGCACATGGTTATTATAGAGGTATGGGAGGAGGGAGGGAGGGACGTCTGTGACCAACTAGAGTCCAAGATGTAGTAATAGGCAAGGAAAAGGGGGACAGACTAAATGTATTCACTGGTCCTTTCCTGCCAACGCACTCTGTTTCTATAGTGCTCTTTCTTGTTTGAAAGAGACTCCACTCCTGCTCTCTGTTCACCTCCATGATGTACTTATAGGTCTCTATCATGTCACCTCTCTCTCTTTCCTCCCTTCTAGGTGCACTTGTTGAATTTCCCATTTTCTCCTCATAAGGCTTCTTGTAAAATCCCTGCACCAGTTTAGTTCCCTCCTCTGAACTGCTTCATCCAGTCTATGTCCTTCCTGAGGTGCAATCTCTAGAACTGGACACAAAACTCCAGATGGAGTCTCACCAGTGAGTGATACAGTAGCAACACCACCTCCCCCCTCCTGTTGGAGATACTCTCCCCCTATGTATCCCAGCATCCCACTAGCCCTACCCACTGTTTTGTCACACTGACCTGCTATCTTGACATTCTCAGATATGATAATCCCAACAGCTCTTTCTTGTTTGGTGAAAGTCAGTACCTCCCATCCATCCTATACTAACTCCTGGGTTCATATGCCTAAGGTGCATGATTTTGCACTTTTTTGGTATTTAACCCCAACTGCCATATTTTTGACAACTGCTTGAGTTCCCAGGATATGTGCACATTCTATCCACCTCCTCCTGAGTGTCCACCCTATCCCAGATTTTGGAATCATCTGCAAAAAGGCATACCTTCTCTTCCAGTTCTTCTACAGTGTCACCTATGAAGACATTGAAGATGACCAATCCCAGTACTGAGCCCTTTGGTACCCCGCTGGTCACTCCTATTCCCCCAGAGTGATTGTCATTTACCATCACCCTCTGTCTCCTATCCATTAACCATTTTTAACTCAATTCAGTTTGGCATATGGTATGAAAAACATACAAGCACCCCAGAGAGATACCTGAAAACAAACTTTTATGAATCAAAGAACAAGTATTTCACATGAAAACACTGACTGGCAACCCTAGCACTTCAACCACAAGGTCTTCCTCAGGGGGCGTGTCTAGATGGTGTAACAGACCACATATTAAAACATACTGTTTAAAGACACAGTGCATAAACATAAAAGAACTCAGCAAATGAGAACAGTGAAAAAGTGAAAAACAAAAGCAAATGATCAAGATCTGTTAGAGCAAGTGGTGCATACACATTCTGAATACATTTTTAACATTATTTTACTTTTTTATATATTAAAGGACTAAATGCAGTCTGATTTGATAAGTGAACACCACCAGATTGCATATAACCAACTCAGAGATGTAATCTCCATTGTCACCCAATTAAACGTTTTTATAAATAAAGGCTGGGGGGAAGTGTGTACAGCACAATTCCACAACCACCTACAATGGCAAGTACCTGTAAATCCAAAGCTGGAGTGAGTAGGTGAATCTACATTAGAGACAACAAAAAGCAAAAAACCAAAAAAAAGGGAGACTGGGGGAAGGAGGATATAAGAGATGGAACAATTACATAATGCGGAAACCACTTTAATAAAAGAAAGAAACACAAAACAAAACAGGTAAAACAGTTCACAGTTGAATATTAAAGTTTTCCATCCTGGCTGGTTAAAAACTAATCACCAGGGAATGCTCCTCACAAGAACATTAAGGAATCGAGGATATAATGGGGAATATACATATTTTCCTCTCTAAAAGTACTTAAAGTGAGAATAATGAACTGTACCACCTCCCTACTGAAAGATGTGGAACACAAAGGGGAGAGCAAGATGACCAAAGCTAAAAATAGGACTTGAACTGAAAAACAAAATTAAATGAAAAATTGGAATAACAGTGGGATGTGATGGGACAAGAAGAAAAGGGGGGGCGGAGAGTAAATGCCAAGCTGAGTATTGCTTAACAGCTTCACATCCACACATCTCAGTCCAGTTAATCATTTCAAAGGTGACTGAAACTTCACTGGAGCCAACTCAGAGACCAGAAAGAACAAATGGGAGAAAAAGCATAAATGCATATTTCTGGTACAGTAATTCAATGGCAAATCATAACATGCCACGCAACATTGTAAAAAAGGAACTCTCCTACTTTGGACTAGATAGGACTTACACTGCTGAGTTCTACACATCCCACTATGAGAAGAATGTAATAATAATAAACAAACAAAACTTAAAGTCAAAACAAAAAAACTTGAAGTCAATACCAAAAAAAATTGTTTGAGCAAAAGATTTCATTTGTATAATAAAGGCAGAAGGAGTGGCATGTCGAGGGGCAAAGAGTCTTATTTTATTTTATTTTATTTTCATTAAAAAGAAATATCAAGTTCCTCATTAATGTTGAATGGGCTCAAGGCATTAAGAGCTGAGATCCATTGACTCTCCTTTTTCGAAGGTATATTTAATCTGTCCCCTCCCCTCGATGAAGGTGACACATGTTCTAACGCTGTGAATTTTAAACCTTTTGGATGGAATTAAGTGCAACCCCAAAATGTGCACCAATTGCGTTGTCAAAGTTCTTGCAGATTGCATGACTATGCTCTTGTATCTTTGTTTTTAAGAACCTCTTCATTCTTTCCACATATTGAAGCCCACATGGACACCAAATTGTGTACACAATGTATGTGCTTCTGCAGTTTAGAGATTATCTAATGTTGATGTTCACATCATGTTGTAGGAGATTACTATGTATAGTCCCTTCAGATGCATAGTTACACACATTGCAAAAGCCAAAATGCATGGGGGCCACCAATAAGAACCCACTTGGCGCTGTACTGTGTATCTGAAAAATGATTTGCTGTCAGAATATCCCCCGCACATTTTCCCTTTTTAAAGGTAACCCTCAGTTTGGGGTCAAGGCATTGATGCAATGTTGTGTCTACATGCAAAATGGGCCAGTACTTATAAAGAAGTAAGTAAGTAAGGCTTTATTTCTATTGTGATGGCCAATCCCAGAGGCTCTGGGTGTCATTACAGTTCACAGCAAGGTTCAGACATCATACACCAAATCATATTAATTACTAAAAACAGAGTATATATAAAATCACATTAAAAATGATAGTGAAATGCTTTATTAAAAAGGTAGATCTTCAGGCCCCCTTTAAATACCTCCACTAATGGGGCCTCCCTCAAGGATGTTTGCAGTGAATTCCAGAGGGCCAGGCCAGCCACCTCGAAGGAACAATCCCCTGAGGTTTTCAGCCTGTCCCTCAGAATCACCAGGAAGCCCTCAGTAGATAAGCGAAGGGGAATGAACTGGGATGGCTGGAGTTAGGAGATCAGACAGGTAACCAGGGCCCAGTCCATATAGGGCCTTGTAAGTGAGCAAGCACAGCTTGAAGATGATCCTACACCTGACAGGCAGCCGGTGCAGATCCTGCAGGACCAAGGTCACATGGCAGGACTTTGGTAGGCCCGCCAGCAGCCTGACCGCCGTGTTCTGCACTAGCCGTAGTTGGAGGAGGGTCCCTCCATTGACCACAAAGTACAGAATGTTACAGTAGTCCAGCCTGGAAGTCACAAAGACATGTACCAGTGATGGCAAGTCTTCAGGTGGAATCAGGGGTTTAATTTGGGTGACATTCCTTGGATGATAGAACCCACTTTTGATGACAGATGACATCTGGGTTTCCAGTGTCAATCTGTCGTCAAGGATGACACCTATATTTTTCACCCTGGATGAGGCCATCAATGGAGTGGATCCCAGGACCAATTATGTTACTGCTCTGAAGGCCTCCATATCATGCTGTCGACCAGCCTCAATCACTAGCACTTCTGTCATGTCAGGGTTCAGCCTCAGCCAGTTTGAGGAAAAGAAGCCCTGAATCTCTGCTATTTATTTAGCACTTCAATGGCATTTCCAACTCCCGTGGCAAATGACAAACAGCTGGGTGTCATCTGCATAGCAGTGAAAATCCAGACTGTATTGTCTAATGATCTCTCCAGGGGCAGCATGTACACCACGAACAATATCGGTGAAAGGATCGAGCCTTGAGGCACTTCACATGACAGGGGCTTCGAGGAGGAGGAGAAATTCACCATCACTACTCTTTGCTTTATATCAGAGAGATAGAACTCAAATCATTTGATGACTGTTCTGTTAAGTCCACAATACACTCTAAGGAGATCCAATAGCACAATGTGTTCCACAGTGTTAAATGCTGAGGAGAGATCGAGGAGGACAAGAATTGACCATTCTCCTCTATCCCTCACCCTGAGGAGGTCATTCTGCACCTGAACTAATGCCGTCTCTGTGCTATGCCTAGCTTTGAAACCGGACTGGAGCGGCTCATAGATGTCGAAGGTCGACAGGTGTGCCTCAAGCTGTAGAGCCACTACTTTCTCAACAACCTTCCCTACAAATGGGAGGTTGGAGATAGGTCTATAATTTGCCAGGATGTCAGGGTCAAGCAATGGTTTTTCAGAAGGGGCTTCACCAGTGCCTCCTTCAAGACACCAGGGAAGCAACTCTATGAGATCGAGCACCAGACTATCTCAGTGAACACTGAACTGATGATCCTAATCCCTCCCACTAGGAGATGGGTTGAGCCAGGATTCAGTTCACAGCATGTGGGCTGCAGCTTCGAAATCACCTCAATGACCTCAATCACCTCAATTGGTTGAAAATCCCCCCAGACAACTGGAATGCCTCTGCTGGGACCAGGCCGAACACTGAGGGACACATTTTGTCCCACTGGGGAGATCCCTGCCTGAATGGAGGACACCCTGTCTGAGAAGAACAGATCAAACTCTTAACACAACGTGGTTGAAAATGCTTTTTTTGGTTGTAGACAGACTGGGTGTAACAATCTATCCACAGTTCAAAATAGCTGAGCTGATCTGTTCTTCCCAGCAGCAATCTCCCTGGACAGGAATTCTGCTTTCTTATGGTTGATTGCCCCTTGATAATCATAGATACATAGATACTGTCAGCAGATAAGAGCCTATTGCCCACCCAGTCTGCTCATTTGAGCTTGTAAGTTCCCTTTATGTTTTTCTAGAATTCTGTTATCCCTTATCCCTGACCTCTAGAATTCCCTTATGTCTATCCCATGCATTCTTAAATCCCATGATTGTTTCAGCCCCCACCACTTCCTCTGGCAGGGTGCTCCACTTGTCCACCACCTTTTCTGTGAAGAAATTCTTCCCCATGTTTTTTCTGAATTGCCCTCCCTCAAACTTCATCCCATGCCGTCTAGTCCTGGAACATCTTTTTCTCTGGAAAATAGTGTATTCCTGCACCTTGTTCCTCCCTGTAAGGTACTTGTATGTCTCTATCATATCCTCTCTCTCTCCTCTCCTCCAGGGAGTACGTATTCAAGTCCCTCAGCCTGTCTTCAAAGGACTTGTCATGCAATCCCTGTACCATCTTTGTTGCCCTCCTCTGAACCTTCTCTACCCTGTCTATATCCTTACATAGGTAAGGTCTCCAGAACTGTACACTGTACTCCAGGTGGGGCCTCACTAGTGTGTATTGTATTGTGGAATTATGCCCTCCATTTTCCTGCTGGTGATGACACTGCCTATGCATCCCAGCATTCTATTTGCTTTAACTGCTGCCTTGTTGTACTGTTTCCCTACCTTGAGGTCATCAGTGATAATAACTCCAATGTCCCTTTCAGCTTGGTGCATGCTATATCCTCACCCCCCAACTGATATGTTGTTCCAGGGTTTTTGTGCCCCAAATGCATTATCTTACACTTCTTTGCATTGAATGTCAACTGCCAAACCCTTATATCATTATAATGATTTCTCTGGACCAGTCTGCCCTCCATGGACTGGGTCCTCTGCCAGCAACACTCCAACTTCTGACACCTGGTCTTCATCCCCTTGAGAGCCTCCATAGAACCATTGGGATCTCAAGCAAGAAGACCTGGGTCATATACTGACTGGTGCGATGGTATTAGGTGCCTTGGTAACAGCCCTTTATAGGCTATCACCACCTCACCCATATCAGTTGCACAAGCAGCATTCATGGCAGAAAAATCTACTACTGCCATCAGTCCCTCTGGGGACATTCCCCTTAATGGGTGATTGCAGATCATCCCAACCGAGGGGGGGGGCGCAAATGGGAACTCCACCTTGCAGTGATTAGACCAAATGACCTGATCAATTATGATATCAGTAACATCAAACCCCAGTAGGAATACTAAGTTCAAGGTGTCGCCGTGTTGGTGGGTCAGAGAGATAATTTCCTGTGTCAGGTCCAGAGATGTCATTGTCTGGAGGAGTTTGTAACCGAAAAGCAAGGATTTGTTGTCGATCCAGGCATTGAAATCCCCCAGAATCAACCATGTAAGGGACTCCAACACCCTGTTAGCAACAAAGTCTGCTATCTTCTGCAGGAAATCTCCCCCACCCCAGAGGATGATAAAGGAGGAGAATCCTTCAACCTGAACCTGGACCCCCGTGCAGTGCCACACATTCAAATGATGAGGCAGACCCCACTGGGGTCAACCTGAGAAGTTCAGACTGGATCTAAAACAGATGGCCACTCCCCTGCATTCCCTCCTTGGCAGTGCACCACTGAATACCTGGTGGGGACTGACGCCTCCAATACTGGCTCAGCATCATCCCCCAACCAGGTCTCAGTGATGCAAGCAAGGTCGACTGAGGAAATCAAGTCTGCCACAGCAGTGGCCTTGTTCCTCATTGACCTGGCATTGCACTGCACCACCCAAAGGGGACAAGCAGAGACTGCTGACCATGTACCTACATGCCCACATAGTCTGGTGGGAGCTCTGGGGACAGGAAACAAACAAACCGGACCCCTCTTGAGGCTCCGTCTAACTTCAAATCACCCCAATATTGTTCACCTCTGCTATACTGGCAGTACCCCACCACACGTCCCTCTGCTCTCTCTCTATACCCACCTCCTGGCAATGTCTCAGAGCAACCGCTGGCAGAAGAACATCCACAAAGGGGTGGAGCAGCAGGGACACAGTATAAGCTGTGTGAGGGGGGCTGACACCTAAATACATTTCCTATTCTTCCATAACTAAAACCTATAATAAAAATCCTCTCAAACTTATCAAATTAAAAGAAAAGGAAAAGACATAATTCTAAATTAATCACACATCCACCACCCACTCCCTGACACAAAACAAAACCCCTAACCACAAACACATCACAACCACATGGTCACTAAACCCTCTATCCCCCACCCAAAACCTCACCACCCACCAATGCTCTATGAATTAAATATAAACCACATATAGTGGGAGACTCAGATGTTACAGCAGTTCATAAAGAGAATGTGCTGTGGGGAAAAGTTTTGCTCCAGTGGAGCCAAAATGTCCAGCAGTTCAATTCTAAATCAGTGAAACTGTCCCGATTCACACTTTTAACTGTCACAACAGAAACAACTCTTTAGTCCCAAATCACACATTAATGGCTGCCTACTTGCCCAGCTATGGGGCTGTAATCAAGTAACATGGTGCACAGTGGGTCTGCTTGCTCCTCCTGCTGCTTGGAAACTAATAAACTTTCCCTGTGTGTTTCTAACTTTAGAAAGTGCCTGTTCCAAGATGTGTGGTGTATATCCCCTTTGGAGATGTCTTTCTGTTAGTTCCTTCGATTGATGTTTGAACATGTTTTCATTAATGCAGTTACGCTTGATTCTTATGAACTGTAAGTATGGTATGGAATTCATTAGTTTCCTGCGATGGGAGCTTTCATAATGCAAAATGTTATCAGCTGCTGTGTCTTTCCAGTACGTACTATACTAATAGACACTGTTCTGGGACACCATGAAGTGTACCATCGAGAAAGTTAACTGATTTAGGGTCTCTAACAGAAGTAAATTTTGATTAAAATTGTTATTATTTAGATAGTGTAAGAAATCTCATGTTTCGTCCAGTTTCTAACTCAGTTCACCATTTTGGATCTCACCCTTTGGCTGCTCAATTTCCATATCAGCCTCCTGTGTGGCACAGTATCAAAGTCTTCGCAAAAGTCCAGACAGATCATGTTCACCCTTGATCTATTTATCTGGCACCCTGCAGTCAAAGAAATATATCATATTTATTTGACATGTCCTTCCCCCTATGAACCCATGCTGCCTGTGGGATTGTAGCCCATTCGATTCAAGGTACCATACCAGCTTTTCCTTCAGTAAGGTTTCAATCAATTTCCCATTGCCTGGCCTATAGTCGCTTACCTCCTCCCTGCTCCTGCTCTTCTGTAGAGGGACCATGACAGTTCTTCTTCAGTCCTCCAGAACTATGCCTATTTTCATGAGCTGTTAAAAAAGGCTGTTAGTGGTACAGCTAACACCTCCCTGAGTTCTTTTAGAACCCTTGGGTGGATCCCTTGTGGTTAATTAGCTTTATCTACCTTCAGAGCTGCAAGTCCTTCAAAACTCTTTCCTCTGAAAATGAACGTGTCCACCTCCATCCCCATTCCTGCTACTCACTGTCTCTCCTCCCTCCACTGTGAAGTCTGGGCAGAAGAAACCATTTCAGATGTCATTTTTTTCTTGGTCCTCTTCTGTACAGTCCCTCCCCTCCACCCTTCTAATCTTCGCTATTCTTCCCCTTGATTTCCCCTTGTAGCTTTTGTATCTGAAGAAAGTCTTATCCCACTTAGAGGCCCCTTTGGTAATCCTTTCCCCTTTCTGCACCTTTGCTGTCCTCACTGCCTCCTTGCCATCTTCCCTCTGCTTTACTTAATATACCTCCCTATCCTCTTCTCTCTGTGCTTCTGTATGCCTCATACCTCATGAACGCCACTCTTTTTTCCTTCACCTTCCTTGCCATTCTCTTAGAAAACAATAACAGTCTCTTTTTCCTTCTGCTTTTACTCACTTCCTTCATGCAGAGATTAGTTGCTTTTATTATGCCTTCCCTTATTTTTCCCCACTGAGCCTCTATCCCTCACCCACAATCTCTTCCCTTTGAAGCAGTTTCTGAGGCAGTCTCCCATTTCTTTAAAATCTGCCCTCCTAATGTCCAGAACCCTGACCTCATGTGGTTAGCCTCTGTTCCTGTCTTCATGTTAAAGCACAATGCCACTGGTGCTCAGGTGATTGCCCACTGTAATGTCTGCAAGACTGTCCCTGTTTTCTAACTACAAGGTCCAGCACTGCTCCATCCTTAGTGGGCTATTTGACTAGCTGTCTGAGAAAAGCCTCTTATAGGAAATCAAGGGTGGTGTTGCCCCTTGCCAAAGCTGCAGTTGAAAGGCTCCATGCCACCACTAGCAGACTGAAGTCACCAACTAGTAGCACCTCCCTCTTTCTAGCTATTCTTAAGATGGCTTCTCCAAGTGCCTTATTCAACTCCTCTCCCAGTGCTAGAGGTCTATGTACCACCTCAATATGGATTGCAGCTCTGGAGCCTGTCTCCAGGGTGACCCACAGCACATCCAACTTCTCCTTTTCCTTTAGGATTCCCTGTACCTCTGTGGCCTTCATTGCCTTATTCACATTCAAAAACAATCCCTCCTCCCCTCCTCCCAGCCCTGTTTCCCCTGAACACAGAGTAGCCCGGTATGGCCACATCCTAGTCATGGTGTTCAGTGCACCATGACTCCACTATGGCCACCAAATCAAGGTTAGCTTCCACCATCATGGCTGTTCTGCACAACCTAGAAGGGACTGTAAATAGTTGATGGTGGTTTGCCAAGTTTCAGTATCTAAAGCCCAAGCATGTTAAGTGTGAAAGTTACCTGCCTACTGCAGAGAGATTTAAAGATAACCCAAAGAAATAATGCTAATTTGCTTTTCTTTTAAGGGTTCCAACACCCCGGGCAACTCCGCTGCAACTGCATCAGGCCTGCAATTAATAACTTAATACCGGGTACCCAGGTTTAAGGTTTAGAATTGTGGGGTTCTATATAGACTGGGGACTGGTAAAAGTGTGGGCATTTTATGTGTTATGTCATCTACTGCAGCTAGCTAGAGAGATAGAGAGGCTGACATCCTGAATACATCAGAGATTGGTGGGTGGCCAAACATGAGAAAGGGCTAAAAGTAAAATGCACCATGATTATTTGGGTTTTCATGCCAATCAAAAGCTGCTTGCCTAACCTCTTCATCAAATTCACTCTTCCTAACCCTCATCCCTTTGTAAATAAGTTGTTGGTTAACTGTTTTTATGTTGGCGCGCTTGTGCAGCCAACATCTTGGGACAGTGCAGGTTTGAGATGCTTGTCAGCAGTCTGGGGTATGCTGCACCAGAAGGTGCATCCTGTATTCCTGAACCAGTCAGCAGCAGGGGCCAACACCCTGCCTGCCTAATGAGGTGATGAGATTAATGAAAAGGTCCGCTGCAATGAGAGTGAAGCTCTCATGCAGCGTGACCACAGCACGCCTCTCCCTAAGAGCAGGCAACATGGCGGCAGTGACTGCCGCTGTTGCATGCAAACTCCCCATCCTTTATTGTGTGCCGACAGGGATGCCTAATCCCCATCGGCATCATGTGTAACACCCCCCTTTTTTTTGACTGCTGAGTGGGTGCCCAATCCCCCTCGCATCATGAGCGCCCTCCCCCCTCACCAACAGTTTCTCTTTGCTGGCTGGGGTGCCCAATCCCTGTCGGCATCTATCCCTCCCTCCTTCCTTTTGAATGTTGCTGACAGGGGAGCCCACTCCCCGTCGGCATAATCCTCATTTGCATAATGTCATCCCCCTTCTGTTTCTATAGCCAAGGGGGTGCCCAATCCCCCTCGGCTCCAGCAGCTCCCCCCCTTTCCTTGTTTGCCGATGGGGGTGCCCAATCCTCCATCGGCTAATGCACCCACCCACCCACACACACAGGTGGCACACTGGGAGCCCACCCCAGCGTGCCAACGCAGCTGTTAAACAGAAAAACCATCCCCCAATGTTTTTCACCCTGTAAAGAAGAAGCGGTCCTCGGAGCTCTACGAGCTCCCCTCCTCCCAACCACCCCACCCACTGCGCACCCTGCCTCCCCACACCCCCCCTCACCCCATACTTACCTCCAGAGTGTGGCGTAATGATCTTCGGTGGACCGGGAACATGTCTGCATTCTTCAAAGCCGACCACGAACTGCGGAAATGCTGGTAAGCTGTATAATGGAATGAATAGGGTTTTTTCAACTTTGTTGCATATCTTGGCCATGTTTTGGAATTTTGGCACCAATTTTTCAACATGGGGTTTTTGGGACCCCTCTTCATGAATTCTATCACTGTCATGGCATTAATCAGCCTCAAAAGGTGATTTTGCAGTCACTGCATGGAATCACCTTTCAGGACTGATTAACTAAACGACAGTGACAATGTTCATGAGGTGGCCTCTCAAAAAGCCTATGTTGCAAATTTGGTGGAAATAATCCAAAGAATGACTGTTTTACGAGCGTGCATTGCGCAGTTGCTACGCAGGCTCGTAACTTCACTAATTCGCAATATTTTAACACCATATTTTCAACATTGTCATTTTTGTATATATCCTTGTGAACAGTATGGCTGTCATTTTCCACATCCTGCCTGAAATGTGTTTCCGCATTTCCGGTGCACAATAGCACGGTCGCTGTGGGAAATCAGTGTTAGGGCCAGATTATGAAAATGACAGTGACACAGTTCAGGAGCAGAGGTCCTACAATGCCTATGTTGAAAATTTGGTTGATGATACTCCATAAAATTATTGTGTTAGGAGCGTGCATTGGCAGATTGCACGCACACTCGTAATGTTGTGCATTTGTAATTGTTGTGCATTTGTAATATTTTCACTCTGGATTTTCACCATTGTCATTTGTCCACACCTCTTGATGAACAGTGCAGCTGTCATTTCACATATCCAACCCAAAATGTGTTTTCACACTTCTCTCACAGAATACTGTGCAAAACCATTTTTTGGGACAGTTTGAGGAAATAACAGTGACACTGTACATGAGCAAAGGTGCTAAAATGCCTATGTTGAAAATTTGGTGCCAAACATCCATAAAATGACTGTGTTCCAAGCATGCGCTGTACATTTGCCACGCACCCTTGTAACTTCGTAAATTTGCTGTCTTTACATGCCACACATACAACACTGGCATTTTTTTTACACCTCCTTATGAACTGCACGGCTGTCATTTTTCACATCCTGTCCAAAATGTTTTCCCGCACTGCACTACCAATGCCAGTGCGACAACATTCGGCATTGACAAATGCTTGTTAGAAATCTTGGTGTGTGGGCATAATATTAGAGTGAGTCAATTATTAAAAATGTGTGGAAATGTGGGGTTTTGGTTATTGATCCATGCATGGGGTGACTACATGGTATTGTGGGTGGGAACAGCATCCCATGGGGTTGTACCAGGTATTATTCTAACCCACATTAAAGTATACTGTGGTTGGAGACACTGCACAATAATGTTATCTTTGGGAGGGAACCAGTTTTTAATATCAGAAATAGGAACCCAGGCCCCTCAGCCTTGGTCAGGCCTGCAAGGCAGGGGTAAGTAGCCCTTTGGGACACAGTATTAAGGTTACAGATCATAGACAGGAGGGATGTTCAAGGTGCAAAAGAGTTGAGTCGAATGATTTTTCCCAGCAGCAATCATCAAAGACAGGAATTCTGTCTTTTTCAGGGTGATTGTTCATTGATGCTTACCATAGTGAGTTTTCAGCTCCAATTTGTCAGCCACAGATGGACCAGAACACTCCAACCTCCATTCCTTAGTCTTTAACCAGTGTAGCTCATTGCAGTACCAAGAAGAGCTACATCAGGAGGTCAAGGGAGGAAAACAGTAGGGTGCTAAGGAATCCAAGGTAGACATGAGATGTCTAGCTCCCATCCAGCTCCTGCTGCCCTAGCAATCATAGGACATAGAATTTGATGGCAGATAAGGACCTCTTAGCCCACCTAGTCTGCCCATTTCCTACCTGATGGATAAGCTGCAGATTCTGGTTAATAACAGCTTACTTCTTCCTACCCACCACTAGAATTGCTTTATGTCTGTCCCATGCATTCTTGAATTCCCCCACTGTTCTTGACTCCACAACCTCCTCAGGAAGGCCGTTCCATGCATCCACATCCCTCTCCATGAAAAAATACTTCCTAACATTACCTCTGAGCCACCCCCCTCTATCTTCAAATTGTGCCCCCTTATTCTTACACATCTCTTTTTCTGAAAGGTGCTACCCTCTTGGACTTAATTAATTCCCTTGAAGTACTTGAAACTTTCTATCATGTCCCCCCCCCCTTCCTCCTTTCCTCGAGGGTATACATATTAAGCTGCTTTAGCCTCTCTTCATATGTCTTCTGGTATAGAGCCTGCACCATTTTGGTTGCCCTCCTCTGAACAGCCTCCACTTTGTCTAAGTCTTTGCAGAGATGGGGTCTCCAGAACTGTATGCAGTACTCCAGATGTGGTCTCACCAACTGTCTGTACAGAGTTATAACAACTTAATGTTTTCTACTGTTGATGCCTCTCTCTATGCTCCTCTAGAACAAATATTTATGGATTAATCAGGTCTGACTGTATTTCCTATGTTTCTTTCCAAAAGTCAGGTATCTATTTTTGCCAAGAAAGATAGCCAGGTTGAATACATTGCTACACTGAGAGATTGCTGTGAGCTCTGAAGGTAGAAGGAACACCTTAAGGCTGCCCACCAGCAACAGTGCATTACACTTTCATGCCGGTGATCTGGGTTTGAAGGCAGACTCAGACAGCTGGGGTCAGAGCTGGCAGGGCTGGGGAGTGCTGCCAAGTGGAGGGTAAGCCAGCTCAGGGAAAGGTGGTGTCATGCTCAGGCAGTACAGCAGTTCCTCATGGTGGGCTAGGGAGCCTGTGAGGGGTGGCAGTAAGATGCAATTAACTGGTGTCAACTGTGCTAGTAGAGGCTTTAACCTAGCCCGGCATCTGGGTGGTGGGAGGAACTTAAAGTAAGAGCACCTCCTCCTTGCTCCTGCTGGAATGATGGCTTGGGTACATTTGGACCCTACACTGTTGTGATATTTCTTTCTGCCACAAGAAGGCGCAGTAGTATTGTATAAAGAAGAGTGAGGCTGAAGCCATGTTGGAGTTCAATTGCTGAATAGACCTGTTGTGTTTCAGTCCTTCGATACGCAGTTGATATTCTGCCCTTCAGCCACAATTCATAAACTGACAAGCTACATCTATTCCCCCTCTGACTTCATTCCTTGAGTGCCCGGGGAGACAAACATTACTTTTAAATCTTGGAACCACAAGTTTGAAAACTACTTTCTTTCTGGCAGTTGGTGGTGGTGATAACTTTTCTTGAGGAAAGAAAATGAACATTATTGATCCAGTGATTATGTACAGAAAGACAGTGGCTTTACCACATATTTCATTTCAAGATGATATTTACAAATGGAATTGTTACTGCTTTGGTGTCATACTTCCCTCTAATAGTCAATGTGGCTGCTGAATGACAACACTTCAGACAGCAAGTGCAGCATATGGGTGATTCAATTAGCGGCTTCTTGTGAATTTGAGGGCTTTACTGAGGAGAAGATTAAAGATTAGCATGTGGAAAACAACAACATCCTTCTCAAGAATTCAAGAGAGAGTGTTGCTTGAGACTGATCTGATGCTTGAAAAAGCAGACAACGAACATTTGGCTTCTAGAAATTAGAAATATTACCTGGCCCAAAACTGATTTAATAATAACCATGGCTACATATCATGGGTCTTGGGCTTTCTAGATGCTGAGCACCAAACCTCCTGGCAAGGAGTCCAGAAAACTGTGTGTCATGGGCATGCATACATTTGCCTCTGCCTCCCTTGGTTTGTGCATTGCTAATAACCAAGCGTATGTGACAAAATATTGAAACCTCATGTGAAGAAAATTGGGTCACATTATCAGCTGTATGCTTGATGAGCCTCCAAAGGCAGGTGCCCTCAGTTGCATGTCTCAGGGCTCGAATACCTGTGAAAATCTCCTGAGATCAGCCTATGTTGCTTTACATGCTGCAGCCAGGGCAGCCACCTCTGGCATTTGCTTAGGTCACTTTAGATTGTAGGTTTTGACCAGGATATGCAGCAGTCAGTCCTAAACACACAATTATTTCAGGACACAACGCTCTTTGGGCTGGAGGTTGAAGTCATACTCAATGAACTTGAAACCTCCAAAAAATCTGGAAGGACTATTTGGTCCTTGATGCTAAACAACCCTCTTTATTATCATGGTACTGGCCCCTTTAATAGCAGTTCTCACAACTACCCTCCATATGGTTAGGGATGGCGTTATGTACATATGAACATACAAACATACAAAATTTGCCAGCAGATAAAGGCCTAGAGGTCTATCAAGTCTGCTCAAATGTGCAGCTAGCACCCCTTATTCTGCAGCTGCCCCTCCCTTCCACCCTTCCCCTTCATTAACCCTCCCCCTTGTCCTGTCCCATCCTTGTTTGAAGCAGTCCACTGTTCTACTGCATACCACTTCAGCAGGTAACGCATTCCACCCAGCCACCACCCCTCTGTAAAAAAGTGTCTCCTCATCTACCTCCTGAACCTTCCTCTCTCCAGCCTCATATCATGGCCCCTGGTGGCCCTCCCATCCCTTACTTTGAACAGCCCCTCTGTACCTGTCTTGTTTATTCCTTTCATGTATTTAAAGGTTTCAATCATGTCACCCCTGTCTCTCCTCTCTTCCAGTGAGTACGTGTTCAACTCCTTCAACCTCCTCTCGTATGATAAGTCCTCCAGCCCCTTGATCATCTTTGTTGCTCTGCGCTGCACCCCTCCAGTAACTCAATGTCCCTCTTCAGATACGGACACCAGTACTGCACGCAGTACTCCAGGTGTGTCTAACTAATGACCTATACAGTGGCAGAATCATCTCCTCCCTCCTCGAGGATATACCCTTGCACACAACCCAGCATTTTGTTGGCCTTTGCAGCTGCCTTCCTACATTGTGCTGAGTTGTTCATTGACCCTGTAATGAGCACACCCATATCCTTCTCCTCCTCTGTCTGGGCTAGCTGCACTCCCCCTAGCTGGTAACTCCTTCTTGGTTCTTCATCCCAAAATGCAGCACCTTGCACTTTTTGGCATTAAAGCCCAGTTGCCAGGTGTCTGACCAGGTTTCAAGCTTTGCTAGTTCATCCTGCAACCCCTGCCATCCCCCTAGGTCATCCACCACCGCGCCTACCTTGGTATCATCAGTAAACAGACTGATCTTGCTCTTGATGTCCCATGATATGTCTGCAATGAATATCCCAAACAACACTGGTCCCAACACTGAGCTCTGTGGAACACCGCTCATCACTGCCCTTGGGTGTGAGAGCTCCCCACCCACCACTACTCCCCTCTGTTGCCTTCCCTGAAGCCAGTTTACTACCCATCTCACCAGCTTTGCACCCGCCCCTGTACCTACTAAGTTCCTTCCCAGCCTTACATGTGGCACTGAGTCGAATGCCTTACTGAAGTCCAGATACAGGACATCCACTGCATGGCCTCTGTCCAGTTGCCTAGTTACCCAGTCATAGAACTCAACCAGGGGTTGGCCGGGATGGAGATGGATCGAATGTCCAATGGACTGCTCTCCATCTCTGGGGGGGGGAGTTCAGGGCCGGTTCACTCCTGACCCTTAGTGGAGACTGGGGCTTGGTGCCACGGAGCTGCTAGCATGGGGTGCAGTGTGCAGTAGATGCTTGATGGGGGTGTGCATAGGAGCATGTGTGACCCCCATCATAGGCATCACTGCATGCTGTGCGACCACAGGGGCACACAGAAAATCCAGGAAAAATAGCTCCTGGCCAATGACTGGGGGAGCTCGCAGTGCCCACACCTGACCAGCCACTGTGCAAGTCACTGATCCGGTTTTAGTAGAGGAGGACCCCTCTGCCAACCCCTCCAGAGGGGGTAAGCCCTAGGAGCAAGTGCTGGATGGTGAACACCAGGGTGATGGGGCTGGGGCTCCCCCAGAATGTGAGGACCATCGAGCAGAGGAGCATGAACAATTACAAAAAAAAAAAGAAAGAAAGTATAACATTACCAACTCTGGGTGCTTCCCTTGGGCTTGTCATTGGTGATATGTGTCTTTACCAGCTGCTTTAGGATGTTGGCTACAATGCTGTCCTGGGAGATGCTCTATGTATGCCTGGTTGATGGCTCTCGAAGGGAGCTTCAGCAGCCAGGGTGGAGAACACTTGCACTACACCTACTGGACAATCTGAGATTGCTGGTGAATATGGAGAAATGTTTTCTGATTTCTTGTCCGAGGCTCCAGTACATAGAGTTGCCTGGATACAGCATAAGCAAAGACCTTCCTCCTTGAGGCAGGGCCTCAGCATTAGTGGCTCAAGAGGCCTTGATACAATGCAGCAACCTAGATTCACTTCATGTCCAACTTTGCCTCCATGGTTGGCCCATCTGATTCCTGTTTGCTGCTCTGCATGGGATGCCCTGCTGTGGTGGCAGGGCAGGGATCACCTGACTGTGGGTTTTGCCTTACTACTGGCCACAGCCATGGGTGATCCTCATTATGGATGCTTCCACCCTGGGATGGGGTGCCCACTTATGTTCTCATCAGTTCCATGGGTTCTGGTCTCCACTGGAATGAGGCCTTCAAATAAATCTGGTGAAGGCAGTTCTGCACGGATTCCAGGACCTGGCCACTCAGGTTCAGGGTCCGTCTCCTCTAATATATTCAGACATTTTAGAGTGGGGCATATTACCTGGACAAACAGAGGGGCACACACACTCCTACCCTCTGTGCAAACAGGCAATGTAGGTGAGGGAACAGATGGTGACCTGGTGTGTCTCACTTTTTGCTCTTCACATCGCAGGCTCACTACATGTTCTGGTAGACATCCTTAACGGGTTTGTAGTTCAACACTATGAGTAGGAGCTCAGACAGACCATGGTCAATCAAGTGTTTAACTGTTTAACATGTGGGGAAGAGCAGAGCTGAACCTTTTTTTATTGTCAAAAATGCAAAAACTGACTCTTTTTTGCTTGCTTACTTTAGAGCATGGACATTTCTGGAACAATTCATTTTTCCTATGTTAGAAAGAGAGTGTTTTTTTCTTGACCTTTCTTTCTTTGCCACTGAGTCAGGGGGTCCTGTCTAATATCTGTCAGAAGCCACCCAAAATGACTCTGGTGACACCCTTGCAGTTGATGCAGCTCTAGTTTCTTCTACTAGGGGCACTGGCAGTGGAAGTATCTTTCCCATAGCCTCTTCAGTGGGACCTTCTGTCCAAGAACATCGGATCACTCCTATATCTGGACACCCTGTTTTTGCGGCTCCATGCCTGCTTCCTGAGGACATTACAGTCCCTTGGCTCAGAGTCATTGCCGAGGTCTCAGCTGTTCTGTTTGCTGCTGGCTAACCTTACACCAAAGTTGCCTACTCCTTGAAATAGAAGTATTTCACTGTCTGGTGGTGGGCTGTGTTCCTGGACCCCTTCACTTGCCCAGTGCAGAGGGTGCTGGACTGCCTCCTGACTCTAAAGCATTCTGGACTACAGTATTCCCCTGTGCAGATTCATTTGTCAATCATTTCACCATTGGGGACAGGAGGTTCTGAAGGATCTTTTGCATGTAGCATCTCCATTCTGCAAGCCTGCTATGTTTTGGGACCAGTACCTTGTGCTTGGATCTCTGACTAAAGTCCCTTTATTGTTACATACAGTATCTGCCTGAAAGAGTTTATTCCTTGTTGCTGTTTCCTTGGCCAGAAGTGTGTCCTTGGTTTGTGAGCCCCCATTTCTGGTGTTTCATAGGGAGAAGGTGGTGTTGCGTACTCACCCTGCAATTTTGCCTCAGGTGGGCCCCTGATGAAAAGCTAGTGAAGACTAAAGTGACACCCATTCTGTTGGCATCTCTTTTGTGGTTTGGTTTGCACTGTAGTCTATACTTGTATAATTACCTTGCACTGATATACCTTGTTTTTTAAATATTACTGTTTTGCTTGATAAAAGTCATCACTAGTAAATCCAGTCCCAATCTACACGACTGCCTATTCTTTTATTTTGTCACTGACATTTGGCTGGGTGGCCTGATTAGGCCCCGAGCCGCTTCCATGTGCATGAGGGTTTTCTTTTTTGTTTTACCTATGGTGCCACTTGATTTCAGTTTGAAATTATATTACAAACAAATATTGTGATAGTAAGCAGTATAATCATTACAAGTAACAAATAAAATGAAAATAAAAAATGCCCTTGACCTGCAAATAAATCAATTTAAAACTGGTCAAATCAATGTTAGATTGGCACATCAAATATGTTCTAGCTGCCCTCTTCAACAGTGTAATTTCTATTGTTATTTATGAACTATATAATTAAACATGCCCTAGAATTAAATCATACTGGCTTTTATAGTCTCCCAATTTTTTTTCTTTTTAAATGTTGAGGCCTAGTACTACTTATAGTACATAAGTACATTTTAGAATTACGGTATGGCTAGGTTTGACAATTATGCTTCACGTTTTTTCCTAGTAGTTGCATAGTTTGCCATCACAATGTTTATTTATCATATCAGGAAGGAGAAAAGATAGCACTTGATAGTTTCAGTATGTAAGGCTTTGTATTACAGAAGATATAGAACTGTTAAATAGTGGCGTTATAGACTTCCCTGACCTTTTTTCCAAAATATTTTATTGATTTCACACTGGAGACATTGTTAGCATTAAAACACCATTTGGCACATACATACATCTCGTTTAATAACAATGAGCTTCCAGGTTTTACTACATTTCCCACTACAAAGAACCAAACTGATTCTCCTACACAGAATAATTATAAATAGTGACAGCATATCTAAGACTACTCAGACCTTTTATAGGAATATTTCTCTGGGTTATCCTTTCTTTTTTTTTGCTTTCAAATGATTTAATTTAAATCATTTGCTATTCATTTATTGGTGGCAAAAATCTGCACCTATCATTTACGTTTGTTAAATTTTGGATTGTAATTCAAGGGCAAACAATTCCTGTTTTTATTTTTTATTTTATTTGGTATATTCATTTTTAGGTGCAAACAATCAAAGTTTGTAAGTACCTATTACTAGTCTACATGTTCTTTACTGCATTCAGTCAAATTTAAGTCTACATTCAGACTGAGTGATTCAGCTGCATGATTTCATTTATGATGTTAGTGATAGAGCTTTTATGTCTTGGAGTAGGTAGAGCCAGGGTTCTCCAGATTTTGGGGGTTCTAGTTCGGTTCTGGTTCTACAGTGGGGAGTTCTGGTTCAGTTCAGTTCTGCTTAAAAATAACATGTTTGGGTTCTGGTTCAGTTTGGTTCTAGGCTTTTGGTTTATTTTCTAGTTCTGGTTTGGTTCTGATTCTGGATCAGGTTAAGTGTTTCTAAATTCACTTTATATTGCGAAATTATATATATATATATATATATATATATATATATATATATATATATGCATAGAGAAAGAGAAAGAGAGATAATATAAAACATGGAGACAACTGATTTCACATTGGTAACTTTAATCAAATCAACATTTCTTTGAGTAAAAGAAACTAAAAAACAGGCAAATACAAGTTCAGTTGTAAAGTATAAATGTTCAAGAATTTAACAAATACAGAACAAACAAGTGTGTTAACCGATAGGTGAGATCTTTGGTCATCTAGAATTTGCTTGCAGAATAAGAACACTCTCTCTCTCTCACTGCTGTTGCTGCTAGCTGGCAAGCATAGTTACTTCTGTCCAAGCTTTGATAGGTTGGGGAACAGGTGTCTTTATGTCTGATTCCTGAATTCAAGGCAGTTGTCAGTATAACTGTCATGTTCTAAATATGCTTTTAATTCACTGGATGGCAATGATCTGGTTGCTGTTGAAGAAGGACCACCTAGCCTGGCTAGCATGTCCTTGACATCAGTTTTTGGCCTTTTTGCTGGTGGCTCATCATCACTGGATTTTGCTTTGATATTGACAGTCATTACTGACTTCAATGAAGAAATCATTTCACAATCTGTAGGCAATACTTCACACAGCTGGAGAAGTGTAGAATAGCATGGATAGACTACTACCTCCATGTGGGTTCTCCTCATCTTACATGGTCTGGGTTCAGGTTTGGTTTGGATTCATCTGTTTTTCATTTTTAGGGTTCTAGTTCAGTTCAAATTGGGCAAAAATTAAATAGTTCTGGTTCGGTTCTGGTTCGGTTTGGGGACAAACCCTGGCTCTAGGCATAGGGTTTCAGACCTGCACAAGCCTGGGTTCAATTCTCAGTGCAGAACATTCTACCTTTCTTACTACATTTATGCAGCATGAAAGAAACTGTTAATTATCATTGCAGATGTCAATGAAAAGAGTTTCAGCAAGGTTTCAAGAAGGCTTTTAGAACATTAAACTGTTACTTTGTTGCAGTCATCATAATTAGCTCTGGCTGATACTTTGAGGCTTGTCTAGGTTTGGATGTAACTTAGCAGTAAGCATTACTTCAAGCTGGCAAAATGTTCATTACTAAACTCCTCTGCAGCTGTGTATGGGTGTGTATGTGTGTGTGTATGTGTGGGGGGGGCGCTCAGTGTATGATGTGCATTCTCAATGCATGGGTTTCTTGTCAAGAAACCTTCTGTTTCACCATGTGGAACAATAACATACAATGGTAGGGCACCAAGATAGTAACTGAAGGAGCCATGGGTTTGTTCACCAGTGAAGAACATGTTTTCTTTCTCTCTGCAATTTAAGTAGTTGTGATCATCAAAAACCCTACCAAGTTAGAAAATTTTATTTAGGTTTTAAAGCAGCACTGCTGCAACAAACCTTTCCACCATGGTGCTGAATTAGAAGTATCCTAGGCTTTAAGTAAACTCAAGAAGTAATGTAAATGTATACATACCTCTTCTTTCCTCTATGTAACTCTATGCCTCCCGTTCTGCCCTTTGGTATTTCGTTGTGCCCTGATGACGGGCCACTATCAGGATGTTGTTTTTTTCATATATTTTGTTTTCTTCTCTGTCCTGGGACCAGTTCCCCCAAAAAAGAACACGGCGGACATACTTGTCTGTAGAGATGTCAGCCTTATCAAAAAGTCCCTAAAAACAAAAATATAGGAAGGATGCATTCTTTGTTTTAATTTCTACTCCCTTTAGAGTGATAGAAAATAGTTCTAGCACAGTTAATATTATGCTTCCCTTCCCTGAATCCTAACTGGTAAAAACAAAAAAACCTCCAGAAAGGAAGTTCATCCTCTATAAGGAGGACAGTTCTCCCTTATGACCAGGGCCCCTGGTGTTCTGCGGCAGAATTTTCTGATTTCTGCGGCAGGGCTCCTTGACTTCTGCAGCAGCATTTTCTGATTTCTGTGGCATGATTTATTCATTTATCTGGTAGAATGCAGTCCTGTCATTGGCTAAATATGATGTGATGTCATCTATGACATCATATGCTGAGCACAAAGGAGGGGCTTCAGGATAAACGAGGTGGGAAAGAAATTCTGACACTATGAAAAAACAATATATTTATATGAAAATTCACCAAAAATAATGAATTCTGCGGCACTATATATATTCTGTGGCATGATGCAAATTCTGTGGCAAATTCCACAACCACAGAACCGTAGAATTCCAGGGGCCTTGCTTATGACTTCGGATCTCCTTTCTATAACAAGTATTTGCCAATGCCAAATGTTTGCATGTTTGTATTTGCTGTTTAGCTGTTGCACGTAGACAGCATAGAGTCAAAAACTAAACAAATTAATAATATGAGTTATAGCAACTAAATTGTCATGACTGGGAAAATGATTGGGAAATGAAGAGGTTCTCCATCTCCTCAAGCTGCTGCCCAGTATATGACTCAAAAAGGCTTTTCTTAGGGGCAAGCCAATGCTCCATGGAGAAGTGCAGAGATCAAGCTAAGGAGTGGTCCTGCTCATTGTTAAGGGTGTCTTGGGAAGGTAGGGGTAGTATGTGGGAAGCATAACTCATTTAGGACATGAAAATGACTGAATATAATCACTAATACAGTAAGACTTTGCAAACAAAGTATTTTTTCTTATCTACGTGCCAGCCTGTGTTTCTGACTCAGTTCTATGCATTCGTTTGATGGCCATAGAGAATTTACTTTCATCCTTTTTCCTTACCCTTCATATGCAGGTTATGGTAGTTCTGATTAAACTCATTCCACACCCCCATCTGATTCCTGCCCCTATAATTATGCATATTCCTAGCCCTCCGCAGTATTCTACACATCCTTGATCCCCTCCTGTCTGAAGACACCCACACTGGCCCAGTTGTCTATTTCTCAGCTTGACTCTGAAGTCTGACCCATCTCATCACATCCTGACCCACCCTGGCCATTCAATGTGCAAGAGCACTGCCATGTTACATGATCAATCAGTGTCTTCCCTTTTGTGCCTGGCTTTCAGTCCATCCAGTCATCAGTGTATAGCATTAGACTCATTACTCAAGACGAGATTCAGTTAATGCACTAACTGACCACTATCCAGCAGCACTCTCAAGTCCTGGCTGGCTGAGTCCAGTAATAATGCTCATAAGTGCAAATTTTTGCAGACACTCTTCCAAGCCTGCACCAGGACCCACATCGACACACAATCTGTGGCTCTCACTACCCTGCATAACTGTACGCACCATTTCCACCTACAAACTGGTGCACTTTGCTCAGAATCCTGCCTCCTCACAGCTTACTGATGACTGGGAGAGAGAAGGCTATTATACAGGCTGCTAACAGTGCCACTCAGGAACAGTCCACTAACCAGCATGCATCTGTACAGCCACGTTGAGTCTCTAAGGCTCATAATGGCAACAAGTTAATGGCAGTTGCAAATTGGCAGTCAGAGGGCAAAAGGCAGTGAGCAGAAGGGAGCAGGGTGGGATGGTGGGAATGGAGAGGGGGCAGCAGTCGACTCATCAGCTGAAGTAGAAAACAATCACTCTTCAAATTATGACAGCAGTGCATTTTACTTACAATTGATTTCAGCTGCAGTGGTACAAGGATCTAGAAAGCAGCCTGTGTTTGGTAGAACTGATGCCTGACACAAAGTCCCCTCAAAACCACATTTTACTGGCCTGACTTCATGACACATCTACTGCCCCTGACCCCTAATCATCTCAGACCCCAATTCAAACCATGTCAGTCAAGTGGGAAGGGGGCATTAAGCTGAGGTCTCACCAGAGAAGCAATTAGGAGGTGGTTGAGATATGAAACAGGAGTGGGAATTTTTTTTAACTATGGCCACATTATTTTTTTTAGCTGCAGACACATCAGAGAAGTGATCACATAGTGGATCCAATATATGACAGGGTTGTAGAGGGGTGTAAATATTTTTCTTAGCTATGGCCACACCATGAAAGTGATCATAATGTGGGCAGGATATAAAGCAGGGGGAAGAATATTTTTTTAGCTACAGCCACACTGGGGAAGCAGTTGAGAGGTGGGTGGGATATGCAACATGGGTGGGATTTATTTTTTTTGCAAAGGCCATACCAGGCATTTTCTATCATTCAGTAGTGTGCAAAAAGTTAGTTATAGTGACTTGACAAGAAAACGCAGAAGGTTTCATAAATAGATAACAAAACTGTTTTATGTTGTAATTGTTTTTGAAAATATTTTGTGCCGATTGTAATATTCTACCATTGTTAATTTCCAGTAACTGCAGCTTTTTAAAGAGCTGCTGACAGCATTAACAAAACTTTGAAAAAAGTAAGATTTATATTCAGCTCCATCTAATTTTCTATAGTACTTCATATCTTTTTAGTAATTAAGTCCCCATTTCTTTATTACTGAAAACAGTTGCAAGAAAACAAGATTCCTGTTCCCTAGACTCCTTCTGCTCTGGCTGCTGTACACATGACAACACAATCTCATGTTTATGACATCATAATTATCTCCACAGCAACGTATTTTTATGTCATAAACAGAATTATGATGTCAGGTGTAGGCAGGCAGCCAGAGCTCAAACAGCAGAGATACTGTATTGATGCAAATACCCCTAGAATAAGGAAATAAGGGTGAGAATTACAGAATAAAATACAGAATATAAGCTATAGTTATGTCTGAATATTAAATTTTTTCAAAGCTGTCTCAACTGTGTCAGGAGCTCTTTAAATCAGGATAACTTTATAAATTGGATAAATGTTCTGAAGGTACCATCCTGACAGAAACTGAAATTTTACCTACCTACGTTCAGGCCCCTGCCAAATTATGAAATCGTGCATAAAGCCAGTCAAAAGAAACTCACTCATAGTAGCTGTTACATCAAGTAGGATAATTCCATGAAAACAACCCCCCTAAAGTGTGTTTTGATAATTTGAAAATAAAAGCTTAGAGGGTGTGGTTTCATGTTGGAACAAGATGGATGGGTAACTGATCAGCTCCATTCCATCGTTGCCTGTATCTGATGCACTGGGTGGTGACCGGAGCACCAGACAGTGCAAAATCTGATAAATGGGCACTAAAAATGACGCTCAGATGAAATGTGAAGAAATCCCAGTCAAAAACTACCAAGAAATGGCGCAGTTATAAAAAAAGTGCAGCGGACAGATCGCGAGGCTGGGGATCCCCTCTCCTTCCTGAGAATTTTTACAGTATGGGTTTATAGCGAACTGAAATGAATCCTGTTGGTTCAAGGGTGAAGAGAAAAAACTCAGACCTCCCTGCAGTTCTTAAATTTCTCCAAAGAACTGTATCACTGGATTTTGGATTCTCGTTGTCTACTGAGCTGAACTGGTACAGGATCATCAGTGCGATTTAATGGCAGTCCGAGGGAGATGGAGATAGGGAAAACACCACGGCAACTGGGTATACTAGTACAGCGCAGTGGTTTAAGGCTCTGAGCTGCAAATCTGGTGACATCCAGCAGACCAGACCTGGGTTTGAATCCCACAGCCCCCACCTGCATACTGTGTGACCCTGAGCAAATCAATTAACTTCCCTGTGCTCCCAGGTTGCTCCTGAAAAAAAGCTTTCAGCTTAGTGTGTCTCAGCTGGTTAAACAACTAAAAAAATTAAAAACTGCAAACCCTGGGGCCTCTGACATGCAAGTTGCAGAATTCTTAAGCTATACTACAAAAATGCTAGAGAACTTACTACTGGATATGGTAGATGTTAAAGGGGCTCTGGCAGGCAATGTGGAGGAGTTCCAAAAGTTGCAGGACCTAGGGAATGTAGTTGATCAAAGAACAGATGAGCTGGATTGGCAACAACACAATATCCTCCACAAACTTGAAAATCATGAGCTCCACCTGCAAAAGCTCTGGGAGTGGGAAGAGGACCAAGAGAACTGGTGATGCCACAACAATGTGAGAATATTCTGTGTCCCCGAGGGGCAGATACTTTATTAGACGCAAGGAGTCTCATTTAAGTAAAAAAAAAAAAGAAGAAGAAGAAAGTCACTGTGTGTTTCTCTGTTTGAGGGAGAGGGCTGTATCAACTTAATTCACTGAAGCAGGAGCAGAGGGAAGAAGCTAATTGGGGGTGTGGCTTAGGAGCTTAGGAGTACAAAAGCAGCTGTTTCCAATTACAGCTTCCTGCTGTGAGTTTTTGGCAGAGGAGGCTCTTGCTTACAGAGCAAGTACCAGCTGACTAAAACTACAGCATTTCTAACTAATTGCCCTCCTTCCCACCCTAAGCCAGTTCTACTTTTATAGTCACTGGATTTGACTGACAACAGGAACTTTCTTTTGGCAGTAGGAAGGGAAGGATCACTGAGACACAATACTTTCATTAACCTTAAAGGAAACTAAAAATAGCTCTTTCTCCCCCTCAGCTGCTGGAGGTCTGAATCCGAGCAAGGAAGCAGGACACTACTGAAGACTACAGGAAGTTCCTGTCCCAGAACAGGAAGGGAGAGAGTTGTAAGTGCACATAGGCAGTAGGAAAGTAGGTGTAAAAATCCATAGAGGAAGGAGACAGTAAGCATACAAAGCAACAGGAGAGGGGACACAAAATAAGTAAAGATGGGAGTGGTGCAGTGCAATGGCTGTGGGGCGGCAGTGTTCCAGGAGACATTCTGGAGGCTGTGATGCTGCACTATTTGCAGGCACATCTCTTGTCTGAGGGAGGAAGTTGCCCATCTCCTGGCTGATCTGGCTTGGAATTGTGAAACCTCTTCCCCACCCAGGGACCACCAGGGCCACTGCCGCTACTTCAGAGGTTGCCAAGAAAGAGAAGCAGTTGGACCAAGGTGGGCTCAGGGAGGAAGAGGGTGGTGGAGCAGAGGTGTAGCTCTCCAGTTGTACCTCTCCACAATTCATATGCTGTTCTGGCAAAGAGTGGTTCCTCTATGGAGGTACCTGCAGTGGAGACCAAGGAGGATGCTGGGAACCTCCACAAAGGAGACCCATAGAAGGGTGACATGAGACCCCACAGGGGAAGAAAACAACTCCTGGTGGGGGACTCAATCATTAGGGGGGTAGAAGTGGGTGAGGAAGGGGAAAGGGAGGTAAGATGCCTGCCTGGTACCATGGCTCAGAGGGACAGGAAGTGAATCCTCAGGATCGCAGGAGCAGCTGCATGAGGGAGGGAGCTGGATGTCATTGTCCACCTAGGGACAAATGACCTGGCTGAGAATGGGATCAGAGCAGTGCAAGAGGAGTTTGTAGTGTTGGGGAAGGGCCTTAGACAAGTAGCATGTATGGTAACCTTCTCGAAGGTGCTGTCTGTCTATGGCAAGGATGCCGATAGGGTACTCCATACCATGGGATTCAATGAATGGTTGAAAAACTGGTGTGGAGCTCAGGGTTTTGGCTACAGTGGGGACTAGGGAGTCACCTCGAGGGATGCAGGCCTATACTGGTGTGATGGTCTGCATCTGTCCAGGGGGGAAACCAGGATCTTAGGTGATAGGTTTAAATGCTTCATTGGCAAGCATTTAAACTAGCCAAGGGGGGAGGCACTGAAAAGGAGAAGGTAAATCCCAGCCTTCTCCCACAAACACAGTAGTTGAAGAGGTAAACACCAAGGTAGAGAAGTAAGTGGGAGCAGGATGGGGGTAAATGCAGAAAAAGGCAGTAAGGACAGGGATGGGGCTAAAAGGGGTAAGACCATCAAAAAATGGAGGGTGATGAGTACCAGTACCCATAATCTGTGTAACAAGCTCCCTGAACTAGTTTTGATGGAACAGGGATTCCTTTATATTGTGGCAGTCACTGAAATATGGTACACAGAGAACCATGACTGGGATGTCAACATACCAGGATACACAATCTACAGGAGGGACAGGGTGGGTAAAAGAGGAGGAGGAGTAGCTTTCCACATAAGGGAAGGGATTAAAGCGCCATAACTAAAGAGTAAACAAGAAGTTGATGAGTCACTGTGGGTCATCCTGGAGACAGAAAATGGCACCACAATCCACATGGGGGTTGTGTACAGACCCCCATCTCAGGGGGAGGGAATGGACAAGAAAATGATAGAAGGCATCCTTAAAATGGCAGAAAAAGGGGAGATATTGTTGATGGGGAACCTGAATATGCCAGATGTTAAATGGGGCACCTTTGCTGCAGACACATCAAGGAGCAGGGTCATTATTGATGCCCTACAGGGGGCATGCCTCAGACAGCTAGTGTTGGAACCCACTCAGCAGGGAGCAATCTTAGACCTGGTACTCTAAAATGGGGACAGAGAAAGGATCTCAGATTTAGAAGTGGGTGGCCATCTGGGAACAAGTGACCACCAAACAGTGTGGTTCACAATAAACACAGCCCTAGAGTCAAGCCATACAAAAACAAGACTATTGTATTTAGGAGAGCTGACTCTGGGAAAATGAGAGGATACTTCAGAAAAGCACTAGCAAATGGGCAAGAAGGAGGGGTGGAGGAACAATGGGGAATAATCAAAAACAGCCATCACAGTGGCAACAAGCCTTAGTGTGAAGCATATCAACACTGCATCATACATGGGAGGAGACAGAGATACTGAGGAGGGGGGGAACCTTATCGATCGGTGGGTCTGGTGAGAGGGGAGGCATCACTGGCAGGTGGGGGGAGGGCTAAGTAGGGAGAAGAGGTACCGGAAGTGGAAATCACAGCAGAGAGAGTGAGGGAAGCCCTCAGCTCCCTTAAGACGGAGAAAGCACCAGGGCCGGATAAATTACATCCCAGAGTGCTGAAGGACTGCGGAGTCCTGGCGGGAAACCCTGGCGGGCTTTCACCATCTCTCTGAGGACAGAGTGGGTGCTCCAAGACTGGAAGGTGGTGCATATAGTGCCTATCCACAAGGGGGGATCAAGGGAGGTGGCAGGGAACTACAGGTCTGTCAGTCTGACATTGGTGGTGGGCAAGGTGATGGAGGGCATTGTCAAGGAGAGGCTGGGGGGGGACCTGGATAAGCCAGGGTGCCTGGATGATAGACAGCATGGATTCATCCCAGGGAAATCGTGTCAGACAAGCCTGGTGGAGTTCTATGACTGGGTGACTAGTGCCTTGGACCTGAGTAGACCAGTGGACGTCCTCTTTCTAGACTTCAGCAAGGCATTTGACTCTGTTCCTCACATGGGCCTGTTGGATAAGCTGGTAGAAATGGGGGTGGGGAACCAGATGATCAGATGGATAGGCAATTGGCTCCAGGAGGGTCGTAGTTGTTGAGGGATGAGTCTCATCCCAAGGAGACCCATTAGTGGGTCCCACAGAGATCAGTCCTGGGCCCCTTCTGTTCAACGCCATGTCTCTGACATAAGGACAGGAATCAGGAGTGAGATGAGTCTCTTTGCAGATGACTCTAAAACTGGGGGGTGGTGGATGGGGAGGAGGGAGGGTGGCCTACAGGGGACCTGGAGGCTCTGGAAAGATGGTCTAGAAAGTGGAAGCTGAGGTTCAATGCAGGAAATGCAAGGTACTCCACCTGGGGCCAGAAACCCAGGTCAAGTGTACACCCTGGGGAAATGCTACAAGTCTCAATGGCTGAGAGGGACCTGGGGTGTGTGGTGGATGTCAAGATGAACAACTCTGAGACTTGTAGGAGGGCAGCAGCCAGAGCCAACAGGATGCTGGGATGCATCGCTAGGGGATCACCTCCAGAAGGAGGGAAGTGATACTACCTTGTATAACTGTCTTACGAGGCCGCACCTTGAGTACTGCGCAGTTTGGAGGCCACACTTAAAGAGGGACATTAACCTCCTGGAGAGGGTCCAGAGGAGGGCAAACAAAATGATTTGGGACTTGGGGACAGGACCTATGAGGAGAGGCTCAAGAGCTAAATATGTACATTGGAAGAGAGAAGGGACCGGGAGACATGATAGAGGTCTTCAGGTACATGAAGAGGGTAAATAGAGGAGGAACAGTCAGGGTGCTTGAAGGAAGGAGGAGGGGCCACTAGAGGGCATGGGTGGAAGCTGGAGGGGAAGATTCAGGGAGAAAGAGGAGGTGCTACTTCACTGAGAGGGTGGTGGAGCCATGGAATGCACTGCCTAGGGGGCTGGTGGAGGCAGAGACAGTGGAGGGTTCAGGAGGGGTGGGACAGGTACAGGGAAGGGTTCTGAAGCAAAATCCAATGTAGCAAGAATATCCAGAACTGGGAAGGGAAAAGCCAGAGAAGGCGAGGGGGACAGCAAGGTCAGCACCCAGGGTGGGGGCTGACCAAACGAGCAGACATGAAAGACCATTAGGCCTATTCTGCTGGCATTTTAGTATGTTAGTAAAATAAAATGAAGGAAAAAACCACTATGGTTTTCAAAAGAGGTTGAAGGAAAGGTTAAGGAGAAAAAGATAGCATTCAGGAAATATAAGGAAACACAGAAGGAGCAGAACAAAGACCATTATCAGTTAAAGCAGAAGAAGGCAGGGAAGGCAGTCAGAAAAACCAAGGCACACACTGAGGAAAAGATAGCCAACTCTGTTAAGAAGGGGGATAGGTCCATTAGGGAGCAAAGAAAGACCAAGGGAGGGATACAGAGACTTAATAAAGGGGAGGGAATGTGGGCAGAGGGTACTAGTGAAAAAGCAGTGATAACTGAATGAATATTTCTGCTCAGTATTCACAACAGAAGAGGAGAGAGAGGGAGGTACCTAAACCAAACAAGAGAAACACTTTAAATGGGGGGGGGGGTCAATACTAGTCCATTCACAGAAGAAAGGGTTTTGAAAGAACTCTTGAAACTAAGGGTGGACAAAACAATGGGACCTGATGGGATTCACCCCTGGAGTTTAAAAAAACTAAGGATAGCACTAGTAACACCACTGACTACTCTCTTTACCAAATCATGGGAGGATGGGGAGGTACCTGAGGACTGGAGGAGGGTAGAAGTGATTCCACTTCACAAAAGTGGGAGATGGGCAGAGGCAGAAACTACAGACCAGTTAGTTTGACCTCAGTGGTAGGGAAAATGATGGAATCACTTCTCAAGCAAAGAATTGTTGAGTACCTAGAGGTCAGTGGGGCACAGGACCCAATGCACCATGGTTTCAAAGCAGGAAGGTCATGTCAGATGAACCTAATAGATTTCTTTGACTGGGTGACCAAAGTAATAGCCCAGGGAGAGACTAAAGCAGCTTAATATGTATACCCCTGAGGAACGGAGGGAGATGGGGGACATGATAGAAACTTTCAAGTATCTCAAGGGAATTAACAAAGTACAAGAGGGTAGCATCTTTCAGAAAAAGTGCAAGAACAAGGGGGCACAATTTGAAGATAGAGGGAGGATGGCTCAGAGGTAATGTTAGGAAGTATTTTTTCACAGAAAGAGTTGTGGATGCATGGAACAGCCTTCCTGAGGAGGTTGTGGAGTCTGGAAGAGTGGGAGAATTCAGGAATGCATGGGACAGACAGAAGGCAATTCTAGTGGGGGAAGGAAGTAAGCTGTTGATTAACTAGAATTTGAAGCTTATCCATCAGGTAGGGAAATGGGAAGACTAGGTGGGCCAAGCATTCCTTATCTGCCATCAAATTCTATATTTCAAATTCAATGTTAGAACATGGAAGGGTTTCTTAATGCCTTTTTCCCCGAGGCTGTTGTGGCCGAGATGGAGGGGGCCAATAGACATAGAAAGAGCCCACAGGGCAAGAGGAAAAGCCCAAATGACTAACAACCAACTCAGACCCATAACTGCCTACATGCTAAAGTACTCCAGTGAAGAAATGTTGTTGAAGGTGGCTCGAGAGCTCAGGGATCTGAACTGGAAAGGGGCAAGATTCTCATTATGTAGGGACTTCTCCCACGAGGTCACCATGTGCTGCTAAGCGTTTGGTCCTCTCAAGGTGCCACTTGGCGAGAGTGGCGTGAGATATAGTTTTTGGGGGTTCGCCAATTTATGGGTCACAAAGGACAGGCAGGACATTGTAGGAGGCGCAGTCTAGGAGATAACGGTATGACTCTCAAAAAAATGGCCACAGTTTAGACTCAAAACTACAAATCCCAGAAAGCTCTGGGAACCACAGGACAGATCAGGACAGAAGTGAAAGAACACCACCAGTCTGGGCACACATGGGGACTCAAATCAAAGAGCACAGATAGCAGACAAAATGGAGGCCCCCATGCACAAAATGGCAGTGCCCACACTTCTGACAGGAGAGACTCAGGAAATGGGCAAGGAGACAGCAGAGGCAGAGAATCATGCAAGCAGAGAACCAGCAGTTGGACCGAAGATATAGCAAGCCACGCACAGATCCAGAAGCCGGCTCAGCAGGAGCAGCAATACTGAACTTAATGGGATGGTGGCTCCTGCTAAACTCTCAAGGGATGACTAATCTTTGTCAGGCAGAGAGGAGCAGCAGGACTGAGGGAGCAAACAGCAAAGTAATGCTGAAGAGACCACAGGAGCAGTCAACTGGGCCAAACTTTTGGAAGAGAAGGAATTCATGGATAGTGCAGAGGCTCCAGAGGCTGTAGTGAATCCAGGCCTGTGCTCGTTTGCTGAAGCTGCACCAGCTGATGCCCACAGAACTTTGTGAGTAATCTCACTGCTTGAGTATGCGATGACACCATGGTGGGCATTCTGGCTAGACCAGTTACATGGACTCATAATGTCTTAAGAGCTGTCATATATAACTGTATTGGGTGGGGGACAATGGGGTATACCCCGGGAATGGTGGGGGCTTGGCAAACATGCAAGGGGGCAGGGAAATGGAAGTCAATAAAGCACGGAGTAGCCTGGGAAGGGAGGTCAAGGGGCAAGAGCTTACAAAGAAGGCAGAAGAATCCTGGGAAAAGAGGTGAGAGCAAGTATCCAGCCCAATGAGTCAACTGAGCATGAGCTAGTTGGTGGGACCCTGGGGGCAGAAACCAATGTACTGGGATACTCTGCAGACAAGTGGCAGGGAAAGCACAGTTGATCACCACTCTCCGGGGGGGAAGGGACTATATAGCAGGAGTTCCGAACGAGTCAGGATAGGAAGGCCAGACTCGCGAACCACACTATTTATTTTTTATTTATTGAAATTTTTCACCAGGAAGGCACACTGAGCAACAAGTTGTTTGTCTCCCGATGCAACCTGAGGGATAGGGAACAATGGAATAGAATACAGAGAAATGTTACAATGTTGGAATACAGTGTGCTTACTTGCATACAATGAGAGCAGGAAGGATTACAGGTGGATCACATTGGCTAACAATGCAACAGTTAAGTATAGTAGATATGAAGACACATATAGCAAACTGGCAACAGTTGGTGACAGTTGGTAACAGTGGAACACATATAATAACTTGGCAACAACATGTAGCACTAGATGGTAAGGTGACACAATAGTAATTGATAGCCATTAGTGTAACATAGATATTCAAGATTTACAGTGATTGGAGTAAAGAGAGAAATAATGGAAGAAGGGAATGAAAAATTGCAGAGGGCAGAATGGAAGAAGGGAAAGGAAATTTATGGAGAGATGCAGGCAGGACATGCTTTTCGAGGCAAACAGAGATGACAGGGTGGACTAAAGTATATAAGAGGGTATAGGGTACAAGCAAGTGCTTAATTGAGTGTAGGGATAGGCTGTGTTAGGCTATGTTAACTGGATGGTGGTAGAAGAGGAGAGATATGTGGAAGGGTGATACGAGAGAGAGAGAGAGAGAGAGAGAGAGGTATTGTAGGAGGAAGATATCCAAGTGGGGAAGGGGGAGTTGAAATTCAGAGGTGTCCTGTTATCCCTACCTGAGCACAGCAGTGGACAGCCATACTGGTAGGACACAGGTTATAGGTGATGAGAGTTATTTATATATAGTGATGTGAGGGAGGAAGTGTTGGAGGAGGAATGTTGTGGGAGAGGGTAGTAGAGGTCAACTATAGTGGGAGGGGCTAGTATCCCAACAGTGTGCTGGGTGACCCTGCCTTTACAAGGTAGTGATCTAGAAGTGACTGAGGGGGTGCGGTAAAAGGAGAAATAGGGGAAGGGGGTACAGTTGTTGCTCACTATGCACTATGGATCCTGCCTGCAAGGGCAATGATCGAGCTCACAGAAGGGAGATAGATTAAGGGTAGAGAAAGAAGGGGGAGGAACACTTTAGGAGGAAGGAGAGTAGGGGATTAGGAGGAGCATGAACAGAGGGAAATAGGAAGGCACATTAGTAAGGCATATGGGGGTACATGGGGAAGGGAGACGTGGGGTAATTGTTAAGGTGCTGAGCATGAGAGACCTCCCCTTCCCTCCTCCACACCAGCACACTGTAGAATGTAGACATGCATAGGTGATGACACACTTCCTGACCTTAACCATTAACATAGTCATAAGGTGCTAGGGCAAAGCATGCCCTAAACTAGGATGCTCCCCTCCTCACCCAGGCATACATACTGGAGTAGGGAGCTGGGGCTTCACCGGGATTAGGTCTTGGGGCTCTCACAAGTGAGTAGGGTCTCTGGATACTGCCATAGATTGCAAAGGGGAATGGCAGGATGCAGGAGACGGAGCAACAACTCCAAAGCTCAGTAGTAGGAAATAGGGATGGAACTCAAGGGGATACCCAGGGTGGGTAACGCTACTGGGGTAACGCCTTGATGACCAAAGGAGACAATGAGGAACAGCCAAACACCTAGGAGGCGAAGGCAGATAGAGAGGGAAAAAAATGGAACTGAATAAAGATCATGCCTCTCAGGGAGGGAACTAGTCTGCTGCACCAGACTTAGGATTTAGGTAGGAATAAATGATATAGCCATTTCACCAAGAGGCCCGCAGTAGCCACAAAAAGGGCACTCTGAGCCACACTGGCTAGGGAACAATATCTATAAGGCCTATACAGGACATGTGTTGGACAAGCTACAACCACTTTCCCACTCGATATCAAGGCAAGGTAGATGTGAGGCTAATCAAACCCCCTCACTTACTTACCTCCTGTGGTATACTAATGAAATCACAAGTTACAGTTGACACAAGACAGGCAGTTTACACCTATAGGAAAGCAGAAGTTCAATGAAGGGAAAAAGGCATAAGGCACGGACAAGGGAGGGGGTAACACCCTCTGGGGAGGTACTATTCCGGGGGAATACCTGGGGTGTATCAACCCCATAAACAGGTTCACATCTTCAGGGGAGTGGGGAACCAACAAAATTAGCAATAGAATCTAATTTCTTACCCTCTTGGTTGTATTTTCCTTTCTCATAAATTCTGTTGTGTGCATCTTTCCTAGGAGAGTAGTCTCACCGACTGACTAGGATGAGAGCCAAGGACAAGCCACACCACAGCTCTTCTGCCCCTCCCGAGGCCCTCAGCCCACGGTGCTCAGGAGATGCCTCAAATGCAGGGACAAAGGAGGAAAGTGAGGCAGGGGGTGTTGACTGCTGGGCAGATAACCAGCAGCATGAGGGAGGGGGTGAGATGTGTCTCATGGAATGTTAAAGGGCTCAACCACTCAGTTAGGTGAGCAAAGATTTTGCAGCATCTCAAAAATCTGAGGGCAGATGTGGTCTTGATCCAGGAAACTCATCTCACAGCCAGGTCAATATTATGGTTGCAGAAGGGCTGGGTGGGAAGAGTGATACACAGCTCGGCCACATCCAGGTCTAGAGGAGTAGCCATACTAATAAACAAGGCATGGGGCTAAGTAGAAGAGTGGAAGAAAACAGATAGGCAGGGGAGGTGGGTGGTTGTAAGATTTGCTTACCCCAGAGGCAAGGTCATCGTAACTAACACATATGCACCAAACCAGTATGGCCAGGAATACTTCTCAGACATTAGTCAGACTACAGCGGAAGTGAAGTGGGTGGAGGAAAAATGATCATTCCTCATGGGAGGAGACTTCAATATGGCATTAGATATCTTTTTGGACAAATCTAAGCCTACCCCAGACACACACCTTAAGGCAGTCGTAGGCAAGCTGTGGCCCACAGGCCACAAGGCAGCCTTGGTGGATTAAGCTGCAGCCCCCAAGAACATTTCTGCCACCATAGCGGGACTGCACTACACTGCACAAAAGAGACATAAACTGAGTTCTAACTGTACTTAATACTATTTAACTGTGGTTCAGAGTTCACTGCTTATGTTACATAGTTTAGTTGAATGCTGTGCATTGTGCTTGGATATAGAGGCCAGACCAGTAAGCAGGAAATGTTTGTAAGGTACAAGTAGTATGGTATGATTCGTGCTTAGATACTTGGAGTAGACATGAGCAAGTCAGTGATTATGGTACGTATGAACTGGGTAGTATGCAAAGTGCTTGGATGCTTGAACTGATGAACTTGTTATGATTTTGATTGTTTATTTGGCCTGTCTGTATCCCACCTGTAGGGAGGATGCTTAGTCCAGTATTATGAGACCCCCCAAAAAAATTTAAAGATATCCACGAGTGTTCTATATGCAACTGCGAAGGAGTCTAGTAGGATGACATCCCCAGGAAATGAGTAGCAGTATGATCACCTCCTCCAACTCCGGAGAGTGTGACCAGTAGCACGCAGGAGAATAAAACCCCTTTGGGGAAAACCTCTGAGGACCCATGGCTACTGACCTGCCCATCCTTCTGGGTATACTAAAGGAGAGTAATCCTAAATATTTTAAACAACTAATCCAAACCCCAAGTTGTAGATCCGATCCAGAGAAATGGAGAAGTGAAGTAGAGTGTCATGACATGTCAGGGAACAGGGCAAGCATCATCCTGGTGAACTCCAAGTTCGAGAATCCACGAAGCAGGTCAGAATAATAAAGTGGAATCCATGGTCAATATGAAGTCAAAGCGACAAGTTGCAGCAGTGAAACACTCGAGCAAGTGAGGATGACTTCTTACAGGAAAATCATGAATCGAAGGCTCAGCATCCACACCCAGAAGGAAGACTGTTGGGTCAAGTTCCGCCAGGCAGGCTTTCAAGTGAAAGCCGTGGTGATTTCAGCCCATAAGGAATGAAGTAGAAGTAAATTCAGGAGTTAGTCGTGATAACCTCTAGGCCCTGTAAGGGCAAAGCAGGTAGTATGAACAAGTAATGCAAATTAGTGGACCAGTAGGTAGGTCAGTTGTAGTAGTAAATAAAGGTGCATGATGCAAATGCAGTAGCAGGGATGTAGGACTGCATAATTTATGAACGGTATACTGCAAGGGTATGAAGAATGGAAATAGAACAGGATTTGAAGAGCTACGCATGGATCCACTGGTTGCATAACAATGCTGATATCCACAGTCCGAAGGCAAAATGGTACCATAGTTAGAATTGATTTGGGGAGAATATTTTAAGTAGTCCTGAAGTCAAATGCATGAGGTTCAAATAATGATGATAACTGAAGAGGCTGAGTCAAATGAAGCAGCAAAGTCACGGGGTCCATGAAGCTTTGGAGAGGAAATCAGGATAGTGTAAGTCTTCTACATAAGCACAACTAAGTCCTGGTAAGAGTGTAGTAGTATCGATTTCACATGACTGAAGCAGCAGGGCAGAAGCATCCGAAGAATAGATGATAAAGGCAAAAACAAATTCAAATGTGAGTCCATGGTAAAGAGTTCCAAGGTTGGTAGACATGTGGCAAGGCATAAGTAGAATATGCAGACCTCCAGGCACTGAGCTGAGTGAGGCAAGTGAAGAGTATAAGTAGTTAAATTCCAGGCCCGAAGTGTGGGCAGGTGATAGAATCAGGCTAATATGGTGTAGTAAATTAAGATAAGGACCTCCAGCCCATAGGGCATGGGTCTTTGAAGTGTGATGCAGTGAACCTCTGGCCTTGCAGGGCGAGGGAGGTTATAGAGCAATGGTAGATAGAATATAGTAATGTCTAGCTGCATGCAATGCAGAAAGTAGCAACGTAGCAAGGAATAGATTGTAATGGTATAATAATATGGTGGAATGATCCTAAGTCTATCTGTACAATGTAGAAATATTCTGAGGCTAGTAGATAAAGTAGCAGTGATGTCGAACCGCATGCAATGCAGAACTAGTATCCAGGTAGTGCAGAACAGATTGTAAGTGGCATTGTAAATGGAAGCATACTGCTGAGCCAATTCAATGCAGTGGAGAAATATAATCTGAGGCATGGTTATGAAGACATAGAAGGGTGCAGTAGACTATCATTTCCTGTTCAAGATGGTAAAGCATGCAATAAATTAACCTTAGCGGAGAGCCTTTTATTTCCACTGGGACACTTGTGCAATATACTTTGAGCAGCAGCTATCAAAGAGATCTGTGTTTTTGGAACAGTTTGGCAGTTTGAAAATGACTGTGAGTGCAGCATATGTGTGACTTTGTAACTGAAACTGCTCTGATTTGTTTCATCTTGCTGCTCTGCTGAACTGAAGGGATTACCCAGGTGAGTGCAAGAGGCCATTTACCTGCATGTAATTTCAGCTCAGGGGTGAGCCGATAATAGAGCAGGTTTGCCTCTGTGGGAGGGTTTGCTGCAGCATTTAAACATCCTTCCCTGCAAGATCACCAGCCTTTTATTTTCACTGGGACACTTGTGCAATATACTTGAGCAGCAGCTATCCAAGAGATCTGTGTTTTTGGAACAGTTTGGCAGCTTGAAAATGACTGTGAGTGCAGCATATGTGTGACTTTGTAACTGAAACTGCTCTGATTTGTTTCATCTTGCTGCTCTGCTGAACTGAGGGGATTACCCAGGTGTGTGCAAGAGGCCATTTACCTGCATGTAATTTCAGCTCAGGGGTGAGCCAACAATAGAGCAGGTTTGCCTCTGTGGGAGGGTTTGCTGCAGCATTTAAACATCGCGCTCATGCATAGCGTGAGCGTGAGTGGCGTGAGCACCACACGGAGTAGATTTTGCATGGAAATATGTACCCATAAAAGAGAGAGACCTCATTTTAAATAGGTTTTATTGTTTATCTGGTTTTGTGTTTTTTGGTTTTAACTGGTGGGTCTGGTTGTTTTCGGGTGGGAAGGCTTTCTACAAATTTAAGGAGTGATGCTCATGGAAGATTTAGTTGTTTAGATATACTGTCACCTGACTTCTTTTCAGTCCCTTTTTTTTTGAGTTAGGATTTTATTTTTATTTTTTTTCTCTTCTTTCCTTATATGTATACTCGAAGTGGTAAAATGGTAAACAAAACTGTTAAAGGGGCAACTAAAGGGAAGCAAAGGATAAATCCAAAAAAGAATAAAAAAGGCAATTGCTGTGTTTTTACACAGGAATTGGTTATCACGGCTTCGACCCCTAAGGATTTGATAGAAAGTCCAGTAGTATCCAACTTACCTCACTCCTTTAAGGAGTTTATGAATGAGGAATGCAGATCAGATTTAGCTGGAGATAATTCAGAATTTAATGGAAGAAATCAAATTCCGATGGCTAAGAGCTGGGATAAGAACAGTCCGAATAATACAAATCAAGAGACTTTGATTAATTCATTAAAGAACCAATTTAGTGGTAGTGATGGGACTAACAGGAATTTGAGGAATTTAAACAATTATCCTCTTTTGACAATAAGAATATAACTCGGACTTGGAAGTATAGAACTTAGAGACTGGTGTTAAAATTCCATCCTAAGGAAAATCACTGATTTCTTTAAAAAAAACCTTCCTAAAGCTCCTAATAATATTTTTCAGGACGTTCCAAAAATGAACAGCACACATATGGTTTCCAATATAGGAGGTTACGATTGTACCACTTTTGGAAAAAAACAAATATAGCGGATCATTCCAGGTTTTTAGACAAGATGAGTGGATGGGAGAGGTAGAAGCAAGACAGCAATGCATGTCTGGGCAAGGAGATTATATAGATAAAGATGATGGTATTTCATGCTTTCTCTCAGGAATAAAGTTATTTAGTCCATTAGAGATCTCCAGTGAGGTAGGGGTCTGCAATATCGACGCTAAAGAAATGGTGTATTCATCCCTTAATGATGCGCCTGAAGAGTTTTTTCCAAAAATGGACAAAGATGTCCAGGACATCCATTTAGATAAAGATTTTTTGGTTCAGTGTCCGGATACTATATCGAAATATACCATTAAGGCTCTTGCATATCCAGTAATGTCTAATGCTGTTTTATTGGAGGCATATGATGGTATTAAGACAGCCTTGGAAACTCTTTCTAGTTTTTGTGCTGTGAAGTTTGCTGCTTTAGAACAACAAATTTCACAATTATTGGGGGAAAAGAAAGTTCACAGATCTAGGCATAATTTGTCATTTTCTCCCCTAAATGTTCAAGAGCCCTCAAAAAGGCAAAAAGGGCAAAAGGGATGAGTAAGTAAGAAAAAAGGGGAAAAAAGCCTGGGCCTGTGGGACTTACTCAGACTCCTAACTTAGGAAAAACAGAAAGATGAATTAAACATTAAGGATGAAAAGACTAATAAAATTGGGGTTACAGGTACCATTAGGATAGGAGAGGTACAGAGAGATACAAGGAAGAATTCTGACCAAAAAAGCAAATCTATACTTGTGGATGGGACACTTATAAAAGATCAAGAAAAGGGGGAGGGTGATTACACTGCAAAACAAAAAACAAACTCTAACGAGAATTTAATTAAGGTAGATCAGTCTAATAAAGATCTTTGCCCAAATCTCATGTTGGCCAAGGAGGATAGTAACCCCAAGGGGTATGACCTGAAAGCATATAATTTAATTTGTACAGGGAAAGAAGTAGTTTTTAAATTAGATAAGCTGTATTTTAAACATTATGAATCTACTGCAACCCTAACCAGCCTGATAGCCCATATGCTGAGAGCAGAATTAGGGTTACCAACAGTCACAGATGCTCTTATTATGGTGACTAGGGATACTTCCAACCCTACTAATTCAGTTTATTTTATGCTCCCTAACATGGATATGGCAAAATTGGTCTGGGCTAAGCAAGGCCTGGTAGACTCTTCGGGATTACTGTTATCAACACCAGTGACCTGGTCAACAATTTGGAAAAATGTTTATAATAGGGCAAAAATAGGAAAAAAGTTAACATATGATATATTCAAAACTACTCCTGTAACACTGAATTTGGAGTTTGGAGTTTCCCGTGAAACCTCAATGATCTCTATTTTTGGGCTGGATATATTGGAGGGAGAAACTGCTACTAATTTACCATCATTATTGCGGATGATTTTTCAACTATTATCAAAATCCATATACTTCCAAAAGAATTTGTGGAGGTGAATAGAGTTTGGAATGATAAAGAGGGTACTCAGATTAACTGTATTATTGGTTATGCACAATTGTTAGTATTACTTTTTGAAAATAGACACGAGTTGGATGAGGTGGGTATTTACATGGTGGAATTGAATGAGTGGGAGACATCAGGTCAATCTAGAGCCATGCAACCTTGACTAAGTTTTTGGAAATACAAAGTAATGAGTCCTCATTAGAGCAGGAAGGGGTCAGAAAGTAACCCTGGTTATAATGTCCTTAATTGAATATAGCAGGACTCCTTACAGGGACATCAAATTAAACCAAGGATTTATTTAAATAATGAACTTATTGAAGTGGTATCCTCTTATATATATTTGAGGTGAAGTTTGCTCGAATGGAAATTGGATAGAGCATTGGAGGACAAGTGATAAGAGGCAAAACTGATTGTTAAGGGCTCTCGACGTTTTGCTAGGAAATATGCAGGATATTTGGTCTACGCGGCATTGATAGTCATGCAGGCCAAAATTAATCCTATTCTTTTGTACCACAGAGGTCTGGAACAACAATGTCCCTTCATGGTTGGAGATCCCACTTTCTCTCTACTATAAATCTTTATTGCAGGTTCCACTTGCCATTCTAATGTTATAGCTAGGGCTGAATTGGGTAGAGTACCTATTGTTACAATAATTGATATACATCTCATGAGTTACTGGATCAAAATTATTAATCAACAGACTAATATTATGCCTCTACTATGCCTTGAGAAAAATTATCTTGGCACAAACAGAATTTTAGGTCTCCTTGGGTCAAAAATATTCAACGTATTTTTGGGCAGTGTTAATATGCTTCATCTTTGGACAGATTGGGAGAAATCAATATCAATATCTTATGTGTTTAAGGAGTATGTCAAAAGAAAATACTTAGGCTTGCCTATGATAAGCAAATAGAGCTCCTCAGAGCTCAACGTCAGGCCAGATGGTTAGCTCAAAATAAAATTGATGTATTTATAGAGAAATATCTTACTCTTGGGCTGACCCTGTTAGAAAGAAAAATGATTACTTGGGCAAGACTGGGAATCATCTGTTCTAAATATGCTTTTTTTAATAAGACGACTCCACCCAATTTAGGTTTGGAGTTTTGCAGATGTAACAAGGGTTTTCAAGAAGATCTTTATCATATTACGATACAGTGCCCTTTATATAAAATCCCGTGGTTTAATCTGTTAAATGATTTTCTTATTAAATATGTGAATGCAAAATATGATATTTTATTCATACTTCTTCACCCTCAGACATTGGAGGAGGCTAAGATGGTTTCAAGTTTTTTTTTATCAGGTATTGAAACACAAAGAAAAACATCTCTCTGCCTATGACAATTAATTTGTTCATGGATTTTTATGTGTTAAAATTTTAAATGTAATATTAGATTTAATATTCTTTTTCTCTTTTTTTGTATATAATTTTATGTGCTTAGTATGTTGTAAAGGCTTGATTGCTGAACAATAAAAACATTGAACCTGAACCTTAGCGGATGAGTCGGTGACTCGACCAGAAGTAAAGCATTCAAAACTGTAGTAGTAAGTTTGAAGGAGTTGAAGCATAATGGCAAGAAGCATCCTAGGAACTGAAGGCGAAAATCTGATGTAATCCAGAATTAATTCCCATGGAAGGTAGAAGTACATCCTGACACATTGAAGTAAGTGTGAGCAGCAAGGTGATGGCTGCAAAGTCCAGGATCCAAGTGGTATGACTGAAGGCGGGGAATACATGGCAGTGCATCCAGTCCTGAGAAGTAAGGTGAATGGAGAATGGTAGCTAAGCTATGAAGGCTAACGTAGTGACTGGACCATGTAGGTCAGTTGTAAGTAAGGAGAGTGTGGCAACCAAACCCCAAGGCGAAGCATGCATGGCTGGACCACACATAGGACAGCCGGTAAAGTGAATATAGAGTGGCAGCTAAACCCCACAAAGGCTAGCATGCTCGGCTGGATCAAACGTAGGCTGGCCAATTAGTGAGTAGAGTGTTGCAGTCAGTTGGTAAGTACATAAGGTAGGATGAGGCTAGTCCACACGTAGGTCAGCGATGGAGCAGAGGAGGCAGCTAGGCCCCACGAAGGCTAGCAGGACAGCAAACCCACACTGGGTAGGAAAGGAGCAGTAAATGCAAGCCAAGCTAGGAGGAAGTAGTCAGGTATGAAGGGTCAACAGGATGTCATATCACAGATGAATTACATCGGTGCTGCGAAAGCCCAGGGTGTATTTAATATGTGTAGGGCCACACCAAGTACGTAGTAGTGGCGATAACAACTGCATATTCTTTGGATAGAACTAAATCCTCAAACACTTGATGTGTACATGTTCTCGAGGCACTGGTGAAAGCATTACAAAGTATGTCAGTTTAGTCTGCACAGTAGCTTACGGTACGAGGTTAAACGATCGAAACCTGAAGGGCAAATTTGTAGCTGGAAAATTCCAGTAGCCAGGGTAGCACAAGAAGAAATGCGATACATAGTGGAAGTAGCAGGTGACAACTTGTAAATAGGCTTGTACGAAGGTTGGTAGTAATAATAGCAGATGTCAGTAACAGAGTAATAATGAATAATGTGCAATAAGTACTTATGGAGACTGATGAGGAATGGAAGTAGCAGGGAAGTAGTCTAATGCTCGTACAGTAACTCTTGTGCTGGAGCACCAAACAGTGGAGTGTCCATACTACAAACATAGTTAATAGGGAGACAAACTTAGCTTGTTTCCTCTACCTCGCCACTTTAAGTCACAGCTGAATGTGATTCACAAAGGAGACCAGTAGTCAGTAGTGGTATGAAAGTAAATATTCCGTAACAGCTAGTAAATTAGAACAGGTTAGGGCATTATACGGCATACCTTGGTTCCTTGCTGCTGAAGCTACATTGCCATTTGGAAGCTAAACATAACTCCGCGGTATGGAAGAATGTCAGTGCCACCTAGTGGAGGAGTAATCGAGGCACAGCAGTAACGTAGTATGGAGTGTAGAACTCCTGATGAGCAGTAGATTAGTAGGCTGCATAGTGCTAGCAGCGTTAGCTGACATATACTTCATGATAGCCATGGAAAATGAAAATCGGATGACTGTCACTGAAACGCTGGAGTGCTGAGACATCCTAGTAGCGAAGCCTGGTACAGCTGAGGTAGAAGGAGCATGAAGGGTAGCAGAAGCAAGTAGCAGATAAACAACTGAGTGGCTCCAGCAGTGTAAATAAAATAGTAGATTGCGGGCGAGGCGTCCCTCCGATGACAAATTGCATGGCATGGAGCAGTGGCTGCAAGTGGGGGGAAGAAAGGGGAAGGCAAACAGAGCAGTAGGTAAGCAGACAGGGAAAAAGGGGGCAGTTGAGAAGCTGCCTTGGAGCAAGAGCGCACCACGGCATTGAGAAGCTGCAGGAGAACCCCCCCAAAAAGAAACACCAGGGACAAGAAAGGATGAACAGAAATGGAGCACAAATGAAGGCAAAAACGGACAAAAACACAGCGTTGGGGGGGTGGGGGGAGAAGGTGCAGCCAGGAGAGGAGAGCGCAGCCACTGAACCAGCAGTGCCGAGGCAGCAAGTGTGACTTGCTGTAAGCAGGGCGGATGTGCAATTGCAGGTTTAAACAGGATGTGGGGGAGGAACTCTTTCCCCATTTAACTACGGGCATAGCCCTACATGTATACTGTTTTTAACACTTAATGATGTTACCAGTTCATTAAATAAAGTTTTTTTTGCATTCAAATCTGTCACTTTTGATTAATTTTGTGGTGAAATGGGTCCAGTCTGGGTCATGCATTGTCATGTGGCCCTCAAGGGGGCTGAGGGCTCCATATGCAGCCCTTGGATTGTTTTAGGTTGCCCACCACTGCCCTAAGGACAAAGAAGCCTTGAGTGGGCTGATGGAAGAGTGGGGTTTGTCAGACCCATGGTGCCATGACAGCCCCATGGGAAGAGATGACACCTTTTATTCAGTGGTGCATGGTACCCACAGTCGTATAGACTTCTGGCTGGCAGATGGCCTAGCAGGGGAGGTATAGTGGACACACACATTGAACCCATGGTCCTATCAGATCATGTCCCAATCAGTCTATCCTTCCTCCCAGTTGGGGCCCAGTCCATGTTACCAAGGTGGAGATTTAACCCATTACTAATGAAGGATGGGGAATTCTGGGAGTGGATTAAATCAGAGACGCAGGCCTTTTTCGAAAGAAACCAGAATGGGGGGGTCATGGCAAGCACGTGTGGGAGGCACACAAGGCCTTCTTGAGGGGATGCATTATCTCCCACACAGCCAGAAGAAATAGGGAAAGAAAGAAAGAGATGGGGGATGTACAGCAGCAACTCACCACCTTGTAAATTCAATTTAAAAGTAGCCACTGGCCCCCTGCAAATCTTTAGGCTTCGATTATGAGCCTGAAATATAGGCTCAACATCCTGCTACAGTGGAAAGCAGAGTGGCAGCTGCTTTGAGCCAAGCACAGATTCTGGGAGTCGGGGGACAAAGGAGGGAAAATGTTGGCACACCGCCTGAGAAAACAGAAGGCCAACTCACAAATCCATGCCCTTAGGTCAGCAACAGGGAACATAGTCACCAAAACTACTGAAATAAATGCAGCTATGAGGCAGTTTTATGAGAGTCTATATACATCATAGGACCATATGGACAGTAAGGGGCATGACCCAGACATCCAAAAGTTCTTGGACTGAATGGTGTTACTGGACTTGAACCCAGATTAGGTGCTGGAGCTGGACAGGCCCCTCACTCTAACAGAACTGAAGGTGGCACTGCACCAGCTGTCAAAGGGTAAATCCCCTGGGGCTAATGGAATTTCTACAGAGCTATATCAGATGCTGGATGATTTTATTATTTATTTATTTAGATTTTGATAACCGGGTAAGCCCACTGAGATCAGAGGTCCCTTTTTCAGGAGCGACCCGGAATTAGTTACAGAAACAGACATGAAGAAAACAGTTATTCTTTTTTACAGTAGTTACATATGTTGCTCAAGTAGACATTAGCGACAGTAGACAGGGAAAGGTAAGGATTCACAATACAGGTTCAAGCAATTATTTACACTAGTTACATTAGATACACAAGTGTAGAATTAGAGACCAGTATACAGGCTACATCCAGGTTTAGGAGATACATCCAGTAATGAAAGGAGGTTCAAGGCAGTGCAGCGGAACAGAGGCCTGGGCTAGGGGACTAACAGTTACAGCCACAGTGACTGAGATTGAGAAGATATAGTTTGAGTCCAGACTTGAATTGGGTAAGGGTGGTAGAGACAGTCAGGCTAGGTGGTAGAGAGTTCCATAGGTGGGAGGCAGCAAATTTAAAGGAGCGTTTGCCTTGGTTGGAGCGGATCATTGGGATGTTATGGGGATGACTTGCCAATGATCACAGGGTTGGGATTTGTTCTTTGGGGAGAGTAGTCCTCTAAGATGGGGAGGGGAACTGAGGGTGGTGAACCTGAAGGCAAGGCAAGCGACAGGGTAAGCTAGTTTGTGCCGGGCGCGGGCCAGTTTAGTTCCTTAACTGATGAGATCGTCCTACACCTATTAGCCGTGTTGGAGGAGGCAAAGACAACAAGAGCTGTCCTACCCACTGTGAAGGAGGCAATAATTACACTACTTTCAAAAAAATCAACTGACCCATTGGACTGCTCCAACTTCTGGCCGATCTCACTGATCTCGGTGGATAACAAAATCTTGGCAAAGGTTCTTGTCAACAAATTAGAGGCCGTGTTGCCATCCCTGATTCACCACTAACAGGCTGGGTTTAGCAGAGGGAAGATATGTGCGGACAACATACAACACAGTCCTGAACTTGAAATGCAGGGTTTTATTTAACTCATTCAGGCCTAGAGACGTCTGTAGGCGGTGTCTGAAAGCATAGTCCCTCAGGACAATAACGCCTGTAGACATACTGAACTGACTTTCACTCAGGCCCAGAAACGCCTGAGGAAGTCAACAGTTTTTACCTAACCATTAAACAAACCGAATTGCTTAGAATTGAATACACAGCACCGTTAGAAAGGCAATTTTGCTCTGAACAATTTTGCTGCAGATACTTTATGTCTATCATGTATACTTTAGGAGTTATTCATATTTGTTTAAGGTATGGTGTGCATGGCTAACATTTGTGTCTCAAGCCTCACCTAAGCACCTTGAATAAATCTGAAAAAAAAAAAAACAGTTTGGTATTTCAGCTACTATAAAATAAAAACTAAATGGATTACAATTGATTGCATAGCACCATTAGAAAGGATATTTTGTGCTGAATAATTTTTCCACTGATACTTTGTGTCTACCACATATACTTTAGGAATTATTTGCATTTGTTTAAGGTATGGTGTGCTTGGCTGACATTTGTCTCTCATGCGTCACCTAAGCACCTTGTAAAAAATCAGAAAAAAATCAGTTGTTTGGTATTTCAGCTAGTATAAAATAAAAACTAAATTGATTACAACTGATTGCATAGCACCATTTGAAAGGTAACATTGTGCTGAACAACTTTGCCACTCACACTTTGTGTGTAGCACTTACGGTTCAAGAGATATTCACATTTGTTTGTGGCATGCTGATTATGGCTTGAGTTTGCTTAGAAAGGCCCAGGATACATTGCTAAGAATCTACAGGGCACAAGTGGTGAAGTCTCAAAGAGCTCTTGTGGAGTGAATGAGTTAACTTTAAAAATTGATTAGCATTTTGCTCATAAAAGTTCTAAAACATTGTGAAAATGCATAGCACTTACGTCACTGTGTTTAACTAACATAACACTTCTGTGTACATACTGTACAAAATGTTGCTACAAGCCTCATCCCAAACTTTTAGTCATGTGAGGATCAAAGAAAACAAACATCTTTAGCACATTTGATATTTGTAACTTAAAAGGACACTGTCTGATGCTGACATCAAAATGTCACATGTAAATATACTGCCTCCCCAACAATATTTCTGGAAGCAGTATTCCATACTGACAACATCTGGAATGTTTTTAATTTTTTGTATATAAATGTGCATTTTTATAAAAATTTGGATCAAGAGCGGGTCAATCCTACCTCCGTTAGTGTCAGTAACTCTGCAACTGACTCTGATCATGTGAATGCTGGGAGTGTGCACTAATGTTCATCTGAATTAAAATGGTTCCCCCTCACACTCATTCTGTGACACTGTTGAAATTAGGCATGGGTGGATACTAAAATACCTGACCCACCAGACTATCCGCTGGTACCTCTAAAGTACCCTAAAAATACCCAGATGAAAAATGAGTAGTTGATTCGGGTTGGGTAGTGACTACCCGACCTGTTCTACTACCCAATTACCTGACTCCAACCATAACAAAAAACATGTGAAAGACTGTTTTTGACTATTACACTGTTTGTTAGGTGTCCTGAGCTATTCTACCCAAAGCGGGCATTGCTGAGGCAGGTACAAGAGGTGCAGCAGCTCTTCACAAGCCTGATGCTGTTTCCAGAAATTATACCCATGGCTGGCATTGCTGAAGCAAGTACAAGAGGTACAGCTGCTCTTAGCAAGCCTGCTGCTGTTTCCAAAAATTATATATCAATGGCGAGCATTGCTGAGGCAGGTATGAGAGGCACAGCTGCTCTTAGCAAGCCTGCTCTTGTTTCCAAAAGGTATACCCGTGGTGGGCATTGCTGAGGCAGGTATGAGAGGCACATCTGCTGTGAGTATGCCTGCTGCTGTTTCCAAGAATTATACCCATGGTGGGCATCAAAGTTACATAACAGAAAACTGATGATTGACAAAAGAAAACTAAGAGTAGTGTGGCACATGTGGCTGGCATGGTGGCAGTGGTGATGGTTCTATTTGTTTATCACACAACCTAGTCATCATAATCAGTATCACTGTTTGCAGGCTGTTCTTCATGTTCAGGGTCAGAATCACATAATTCAGCTTTTGGGACAATTGGGAAATTGTCAGCATTCATTTTGAAAAAGGTAAGCCATACATTTACAGGACTTAGCAGTGTTCATTGGTCAGGGACTATTCCTCCAACTGCACTAAATATGCGTTCTGAATATACGCTTGAAGTTGGACAATTGAGGTACGTTATTGCAAGATTTGCTAGATCTGGCCATATAGTTCTCTTCTGTTTCAGACAGAGTAATGGATCGTCCTTGTGATCAATCACAGTAAGGTCTGCAAAATACTCCAGGATCATTGTGAGACTTGAGATGGTTACCAGTCTGACAGATGAACCAGCTGCATTTTCTTTGCAGGACAATAGTCCATGTTGTTGCAGGCAACTCAGAAGTGATGTCCCTTTCTGACCATGAATATGGAATGCCCGAGAAATAGCTGCAGATGGCCTTACCCTCGCTGATGACACTGGTGATTGTGAAGAATTAATAGATGTGCTATTTTCTGTGCCAGAGGCCCACTCTGATAGTTCGATATCGGTTTGACTGCTGTATATCAGTTAATGGTTTGGTGGAGCAATGTCACATTTGGACAGCAGAAGATCTCTCCACTAGTCAATGTGTTCCCCTGCAGGAAGGATGGCTGCAATGTTCCTCTTAAAGCGGTGATCTAGCGGAGACCTAGCAACATAGCCAGCACATGCAGTGAAGCCCATTAAGATCAAGCACTATGTCACAATTTCCCTGCATGACAAAAGGGATTAACTCCCACCGAAATTGCATTGTTCCATGCAGCAACTCTACTGCAGAATTCTGCAGAGTTGGTCTTGATCATGGCGAGTTTCACTGTAGGTGTCAATTTTAAATATGGCATTTTTTCTCTGATCAGTCGACAGTCTGAGACTCACGTCATCTGCCAGCATAACAGATAACAGCAGTAGTGTCTTCTTTTGACTGAAAGTCTATCTTTATGTCATCAAGGAAATTGTGAAGAAATTTTATTTGAGGAAGAATTTGACTCAGATTTGCACTGTCTGCACCGACATCATATGTGGCAGCCTTAAATGACTCCAGTAAGGTGACCAAACATTTAAGTAGAATCCAGCTGCTGGAACTGATCATGATGTCCACCTTACCAAATTGATGCTGCATGGTGTAGTCATGTACATCTCTTTTCTGTTCAAGAAACCTTTCCAACTTGTAAAATGTTGAACTGTAGCAGGTTGGAACTTCCTGCTTTAATGAATGCAGTGGCATGTTGTTTGACCTCTACAGCCGCTTCAATATTTTTTGTGCTTTCACAGAGTGGCTGTCATGCTCACATATTTTCCTGGCAAGACCTTACAGGTTTTCAACATTTCTGTTTCCATTTAAGAAACTATGAATGAGAAAATTTAAACAATGTGCAAAACAAGGTATGTGTTGGTAATTGCCATCTCTAACAGCCTTGACTATGTTGGCACCATTATGTGACACTATGAACCCTGGAAATAAGGGATATGGAGAAGCCATTTCTGGAATTGTTCTTCCAGATCCTGCCAAATATTCATAGCAGTTTAGTTTACCTCAAAAGTGGTGGCACATAATACAGCCTGCTTCCTACTGCTTACTGTACAGTAGGGGTTATTACTATCTGACTGATAAACTTTCCCAATGAGCTGCAGCAGTCATTTAGTCAATTGCCTGGTTTAAAAAAAAATGTAAACAGGATAAACAAGAAGGTAGACAGACATGTGTAATGTCTGTGGGGCAGCAGTCTTCCGGGAGTCTTTCTGGAGGCTTAGATGCTGCCCTATTTGCAGACAACTCTCTGCCCTGAGGGAGGAAGTTGCCCATCTTCAGGCCACACTAGACAGTAGTAAGGGAACCTCTCCCCAGGCCACACTGGACAGTAGTAAGGGAAGCTCCCACATCCAGGGAGCACCAGAGCCACCACCACTACCTCAGAGGTTGCGAAGAAAGCACAACAGTTGGACCACAGTCGGCTCAGGGAGGCTGAGGGTGATGGAACAGAGGCACACCCAGTCAGTTGTTCTACTTCACAATCCATACACCATTCTGGGGGAGCATAGTTCTCCTATGGATGCACCCGCAGAGGAGACTAAGGAGGTTGCTGACAACTGTCACAAGGGAGGCCCACAGGAAGGAGACAGAGGACACCACAGGGAAAGGAAGCAGCTCCTGGTGGAAGACTCAATTATTAGGGTGATAGAACCGGGGGGAGCAGGGAAAACTGAAGTAAGGTGCCTGTCTGGTGCCATGGCTTGGAGGGACAGGAAGTGCATCCTCAGGATCTCGAGAACAGCTGCACGGGAGTCTGAGCTGGATGTCATTGTCCACCTAGGGACAAATGACTTGGCTCATCATGAGATTAGAGCAGTGCAGGAGGACTTTGTAGAGTTGGGGAGGGGCCTAAGACAAGTAGCACACACAGTATCTTTCTCAGAGGTGCTACCTGTCTATTGCATGAGTGAGGCAAGGGTACTTTGCACCATGCGATTTAATGAATGGTTGAAAAAATGGTGTGGAGCACAGGGGTTTGGCTTCATTGGGGACTAGGGTTCCACCTGGAGGGACACCAGCCTATACTGGCAGGATGGTCTACATCTGTCCAGGAAGGGAACAAGTCTTTTAAGCAATCGGTTTAAATGCTTCATTGGCAAGCTTTTAAACTAGTCAAGGGGGGAGGCACTGATTAGCAGCAGGAAATTCTCAGCCTCCCCCTACAAAACAGGGTACTAAATGAGAAAAAAACAAGGTATAAAGGTCCATGGGGATTCTGCTACAAAAGGTAAAGCCATCAAAAAATGGACAGCAATGAGTACCAATGCCCGTAGTCTGGGTAACAAGCTTCCTGAATTAGTGGCCTTGATGGAGGAGGAACGTCTGGATATCATGGCAGTCACAGAAACATGGCACACACAGAAACATGACTGGGACATAAACATACCAGGATACACTATCTACAGGATGGACAGGGAGGGTAAAAGATGAAGGAGGAGGAGTAGCTCTCTACATAAGGGAAGGAATCAAAGCAACAGAACAAAAGGGTAAACAGGGAGGAGAAGAAGCACTGTGGGTCAATTTGGAGACAGGCAATGGCACCACAATCCATACAGGGGTTGTATACAGACCACCCTCTCAGGGGGAGGAAATGGACAAGGAAATGATAGAAAGTATACTTAGAATGTCAGAAAAAGGAGAGATATTGCTGATGGGTGATCTGAATATGCCAGATGTTGACTGGAATGCAGTTGCAGCAGCCACTTCTAAGAGTGGAGTTATTCTAGATGCCCTACAGGGGGCATGCCTTAGACAACCAGTATTGGAACCCACTTGAGAGGGATCAATCTTAGACCTGGTTCTCTCAAATGGAGATGGAGAGAGGATCACAGATGTAGAAGTGGGTAGCCATCTGGGAAATAGCAACCATCTAACAGTGTGGTTCACAATAAACACAGCAGTAGAGTCAAGCCATACAAATGCAAAAGTACTGGACTTTAGGAGGGCTGACTTTGCCAAAATGGGTGAGTGCCTAAGGAATGCACTAGCAAATGGGCAGGAAGGAGGGGTGGAAGAACAATGGGGAATAATAAAAACTGCCATCACAGAGGTAACAAGCATTTCTGTGAACCAAATAAACAAAACAAAATGATGTAAGAAACCAATATGGTTCTCAAAGGAGGTGGCAGTGAAGGTTCAAGAGAAAAAGAAAGCATTTAGGAAGTACAAGGAATCACAGAAGGAGCAGGACAGAAAATTGTATCGGTTAAAGCAAAGGGAAGCTGGGAAGGCAGTCAGAACAGCAAAAGCCCAAACCAAGGAAAAGATAGCCTACTCAGTTAAGAAGGGGATAAAACCTTTTATAGGTACATCAGGGAGCGAAGGAAGACCAAGGGAGGGATAGTGAGGCTTAATAAAGGGGAGAGAGGGTGGGCAGAGGGTGACTGTGAAAAGGCAGAGATACTAAACAAATATTTTTGCTCAGTATTTACAAATGAAGAGGGTGAGGTACCTAAACCAAACAATAGAAACACTCTGGATACAGAAGTTGATACCAGCCCATTTACAGAAGAAAGGGTTCTGAAAGAACTCTTAAAACTGAAGGTGGACAAAGCAATGGGGCCTGATGAGATTCATCCCAGAATTCTAAAAGAACTAAAGGTAGAACTAGTGACACCACTGACTACCCTCTTTAACAAATCATGGGAGAATGGGGTGGTACCTGAGGACTGGAGGAGGGAAGATGTGATTCCACTTCACAAAAGTGGGAGCAGGGCAGAAGCAGAAAACTACAGACCTGTTAGTTTAACCTCAGTGATAGGGAAAATGATGGAATCATTTCTGAAGGAAAGAATTGTCGAGTACCTAGAGGCCAGAGGGGCACAGGACCCAAGGCAGCATGGATTCAGAGCGGGAAGGTCATGCCAGGCGAATCTAATAGATTTCTTTGACTGAGTGACCAAAGTAGTAGATCAGGGAGGGGCTGTGGACATGGCCTACTTAGACTTTAGCAAGGCATTTGACACAGTCCCACACAAAAGATTAATATACAAGTTAGCCAGCCTGGGAGTGGGTCCCAAGATGATAGCCTGGGTAAAGAATTGGCTGGAGAATAGGACACAGAGGGTAATAGTAAATGGAGTCCACTCTGAAGTAAAGAGGGTTACTAGTGGGGTACCGCAGGGTTCAGTATTAGGACCGGTTGTCTTCAATGTCTTTATAAGCGACATTGCAGAGGGATTGGAAGGAAATGTATGTCTCTTTGCAGATGACACAAAGATCTGCAGCAGAGTTGATGCACAAGTTGGGGTGGAAAGTATGAGAAGGGACTTGGCAAGGTTAGAGGAATGGTCAAATGTATGGCAGCTTAGATTCAATGCTAAGAAGAGCAAGGTAATGCACCTGGGAAACAAAAACCCAGGGGAAGAGTACACAATGGGGGTGAGATACTAACAACAACAAAAATGGAAAGGGACCAGGGAGTAGTCATATCAGATGACCTAAAGGTGGGCAAGAAATGTGAGAGGGCAGTAAGGAGGGCTGGGGAGATACTGGGATGCATAGGGAGAGGCATCACCAGTAGAAAACAGGAAATTGTTATCCCACCGTACAGACAGCTGGTGATACCCCATCTGGAGTACTGCATGCAGTTCTGGAGACCCAATCTCTGCAAAGACATAGACAGGATGGAAGCTGTCCAGAGGAGGGCAACTAAAATGGTGCAGGGTCTGCACCGGAAGACATATGAAGAGAGACCTAAGGAACTTAATATGTATAGCCTCGAGGAAAGGAGGGAGAGGGGGGACATGATAGAAACTTTCAAGTACCTGAAGGGAATCAATAAAGTCCAAGAGGGTAGCATCTTTCAGAAAAAGAGGTGTGCAAGAACAAGGGGGCACAATTTGAAGATAGATGGGGGGCGGCTCCGATTTAATGTAAGGAAGTATTTTTTCACAGAGAGGGCTGTGGATGCATGGAACGGCCTTCTGGAGAAGGTTGTGGAGTCAAAAACAGTGGTGGAATTCAACCATGCATGGGACAGTCATAAGGCAATTCTAGGGGTTGTGGTTAGGAAGTAGGCTGCTGGTTAACTAGGATCTGCAGCTTATCCATTAGGTAGGGAAATGGGCAGACTGGGTGGGCCAAGCCGTCCTTATCTGCCACCAAATTCTATGTTTCTATGTTCTGGTCCACATCTGTGGTTATGTGAACCTGCTTCACCTCAGATAGTTTAAACTGTTTAATGACCACACTACACACCATGTCATATAACCGTGGAACAGCCTTTCTTGAGAAATATGTTCGACAGGGAATGGTGTACCGTGGTTCAGTCCAGTTCATGAACTAGAGGAAACCTTTTTGGACAACAAAAGCAAAAGGAAGATGACAATCTGCCGACAGCTCTGCAATGGCTCTGTTTAACAGCTGGCATGTTGGTTGCTTACAGGTAAATTTTGATATCCTCACACTTTCTTTTAATGTTAGTTGATAAGAATCATGAGATATTTTTAATTTGGGGGGTAATGTATTTTTCACACCTTTTTCACATGGAGTACTACTTTGGGATTTTGCACTAATTGATGGTGTCAGAAGAAACAATCTATGTTTGTCTGGGAAGACTGCAAGGACACATCAAGTGATTCAATGTCAGTTCCTGCTTCCAGTTCATTGTCACTATGGTCACTGCCATCACCACTTCCACCAACACCCATACCAATCACACTGCCCCTTGCCCTGCCCCACTCAATTGGGTGTTTTGCCGTTGCATGTCATATCATTACTGATGTTCCAAAATGTTCCACTTTGCCACCACAAACTAATGCTCTATTTGCACAGACTGCATACAGCTTGAGAGTTGTATGCAGTGTTAATATAAAATAAATTCCATACTAAAGATGTACCTTTTTTGCTTTGTACCACAGTGCCTGGCACTACTTCTTGTACAGTCAAGGGACCTGGAGGAAACCCTACACTGCCATTTCCTCGTTTATGCTCATCTTCTTATTCTTACGTTTGGCGTGTTTTTTTTTCTGCACTTGCCTCTCATGCCTTACATCAGCATCCTCTCCTACCCCCTCATCAAAACTACAGGCCTTATTGCCACAAGATTCAGAAGAACTGGAAGTGCCATCATCATCATGTGGAACATAGCCTGGGCTGTCCCATTTCCAGTCTCCACTATCACCACCATCTCTATCAGCATTTGCTGACTCAGCATCTGAGCTTATATTTGAGGAAGATGCCTCCTTGCATGCTGCTTCAGCAGCTGGAAGTATCCTGGCACATGTGTCAAAACATTCAGTATCTCTACAAGTAACTCCTGTCAGTTCTTTCTGAAACTCTACCATCATTTCATTAGTAACATGCTTTTTTTTGGTCCAGGAGGACTTTTAGTGCCAGTCCTGGTGATGTTATTATTATTGTTGCAATGTTCATTTGTGCTATGATTCATATTGTCCACATCATTAACAGTTGCACATGCAGCAGCAGTGTGCCTCCTTTTAGTAGACTTAGACTGGGAAATACAAGACATAGTAAACACAAATGTGAAAGGAATGGATATTGTCTTACTAACTGTTATAGAGACAGACAGTGTAGCTGACTATGTCACAGTAATAAATGATAGGGCTTGGGGCTACCTAACAAACAGTGTAATACAGCATAAATGGCTTTCACTATGCTGCAGAGAGACACACATAGTGCAGCTATGACACATTAATAAATGACACAGCTTGGGGCACCTAACAAACAGTGTAATACAGTGTAAATGGCTTTCACTATGCTGGAGAGAGACATGCAGTGCAGCTATATCACAGTAATAAATGACAGTGCTTTGGGCACCTAACAGACAGTGTAATACAACCTAAATAGCTTTTTTTGTGTTGCAGAGACACACTATGTAGCTATGTCACAGTAATAAGTGACAGTGCTCAGGGCACCTAACAGACCATGTAATACATCCTAAATGGCTTTCTCTGTGCTACAGAGACACACAGTGAAGCTGTGTCACAGTAATAAATGGCAGGGCTTGGGGCACCTAACAAACAGTGTAATACAGCATTAATGGCTTTCACTATGCTGCAGAGAGACACACAGTGTAGCTATGTCACAGTAATAAATGACAGGGCTTGGAGCACCTAACAAACAGTGTAATACAGCATAAATGGCTTTCACTATGCTGCAGAGGGACAGACAGTGTAGCTAATTGACTAATACAGTAAATGACAGAGCTGGGGCACCTATACTTTTTAAAACCAGCTGTCAATGCCTTGTCTTCTGAGTTTGTTTGTCCCCCCTTTCTGCTTCTCTCCCCAGCACCACAGCATTAAACTCCTTGACTGAGAATGATCCCCCGAATCCCCCCCCATTGAGATTGTTTCAGTCCCCAACCCTGACCCCCACTCCATTTACTTCTTCATGGAGGTTATATGTTTTTTTATTCAATTTTCACATTCATTGTTATTGAGCTGCAGTCTGCGGAGCAAGTGCCTGATTTCTCCTTCCACTCCATGGCTGCTATCTGCACAACTGGGCTGACAGCAGATGGAGCACAAGCACCTCTGACCAATCAGGTTGTCAGCCCGGTGTCATGTGCTCCTAATTCTGTTGTGAGCTTGTGAAGGATTCCATAGCCTGGGAAGTCCTGGCAGGAGTCCCAGATCCCCACAGGCTGCCTGTAATGCCTGTTTAAAAAAATTAATCGATACACGTATCAAAACTACTGAGAAGTACACTGTTGTAAGCCCCCTTAAAAGAGGGGCTTATGCTCCAATTTTAGGCACTATTTTCTCCCTCCTACCCTCTCCACCAAGCTAGGGAATTTATTAGAGCTCTTGGGGACTTTGGCTGCTGGATACCTTAAGGTGACAGCAGAGAGCAGGTTCAGGGAGTATATAAGAGAGCAAACAGGAAGTTTGGAGCCTATTCCAGCCTGAGCATTAGGCCTGGGGCTGGATGGGGGGCTGGCTAGAGGAGCAGTATATAGGCAGTAAGGAAAGGGAGCTTGACAGTCCAGGTAGGCCAGTGGGGGGGTCCCACCCCAGTGCAGATAGGATGGCTTTTGCAGTGTTGTGGCATTGAGGAGCTGGGTAAGGGAGGTCTGAGGGGGAGGATGGTCAGCAGGTCCTGCATTGTTGGGGGACAGGGAAAAGTAGGTGGCCTTAGGGGCCAGGATAGGCAGGAGCCCTTAGAGATCCCGTGAAAATATTCCCAGGCTATGAGGGCTGTGGGGATGGTGGCAGGTTTCCCACAGGGGGGAGGCCAGTGGCAGTGGTGCTCCCCCACACTCAGTGTAGCAGAGTGGCCTAGGGGGCAGATGGAGCCAGGGGGGCCTTTCACCCATTTATGAGGGGCCTGCATGGAGGGGCAGGTCCTGGGGTACCGACATATATGTGCTGGGTGGGTCACAGGTCATTTGGACAGACCTTGGAGAGTGGACTCTGATTGGAGCTCAAGGCAAGCCCAGGATGTAGTAGAAAGGATGTGGGACTGGGCAGGTATACCCACCTCCTAACCGGAATGGTCATCAAGAAGTGGAGTCAGAAGCACGCCAGTATCTGTGAAGGCAGGTGGTTTGGAGGGGCCTGGTTTTTGGCAGTGCCCAGGAGCTCTCCCATGGCAGGGCAGCCAGTAGCAAGGTCTTAAGGGCTGGAGCAGGTCCAGGTTTCGAGGCCACTGCACCAGTGGAGCCGGGAAGAGAAAGGGCTGAGCCGGGAAAGAAAAGAAAAAGGGAGACAAGTGGCATGAGCTTGTTAGCACCAGCAAGAAGCCAAGATGGAGTGGGTTATGGTGGCCTGGGTAGAAATACAAAATCCTGGTACCCCTTGATGTTTGGGCCATTACCTAGAGGCCAGGTTGGGAAGCAGCATGGTTTTCTATGCCGTAGAAAGAGCATTGACCAGTGCCAGGGTGTGAGAGTGGGTAACCTGGTAAAAGAGAGAGAGAAAAGGCTTGGCTTATCAGATAAAAAGAGCCTGGAGCCTGAGGGTCCGTGAGTCGAGAGGTGCCTTGGGTAAATCATCCAAGTGAATCGGTAGAAAGAATCCTTGCTTGCACTGCCTGTAAATCCATCAGTTATTGCTCAGAAAATATCCAGCCAAACTTAGTAACGAAGGTTTGCATAGCACGATGGAGCTGCTTTATTTATTTTAGCAATGTATGTGACCCCTGCATTGCTGGAATAATTTGTGATGCAGGCACTAATTAAAGAAGCTGGTTGGAGGAGATCCGCAGTGAAGGGTTTTATTTAACCTGGAAAGAGGGACTAATGAACTGGAGATTTTCCTTCTTCCTTTGCAGCTGAATTAATTCAGTCATAAGCTTTGATTCCAGTCCAGATAAATCATAATTTATGAATCAGCTGCCCTCACCTCTCTTTGTAGGATAACTGTTGCACTAAATAAGGCCTACAGGCTGCTTATAGGGTCAGTTCGCCTTACACATACCTGTGATCTATATGAACAGACGGGTTGGCTACAACTAGAAAATAGGATTAAATATCAAACGTGCCTACTAGCCAAAAAAGCACTCCTTGACCTAATGCCACCTGGGACTGTGGCATTACTGACCCCCTCCTGGCCCACCAAGCTCACCCACTCATATGTTCACCAGTCTCTCCTTGTTCCCAGATGATAGAAATTGCAAGGCCAGTGATCCTTCACCTACTGAGCTCCTTTATGGCTCAGTTCTCTGGACTTTGAATACTCAACCTTGCAAAACTTGGGTGCTTTCGAGGTACAACTAAAACAAGGCCTTTTGCTAATAGATCTTGTCACTGCTTCATTTAATGCATGCCCCTCGCACCCCCCTATGGACCTACTAGTACTTGCAGTGACCTCACTGTTTTCAACTGCCTTTTCTCCATCTCCTAGATATTTTCCCATCCCCTAGCTTCTCCCTCCCCTGTCATTCCCTCTCCCCAACCCCCTTTTAAAAACAAAGCTTGACAAGGCCTTTGGCTGCTCCTTACTTTGTTCCTTATCTTTCCCTGTTACCCTACTTCATCTTACCTCCCCTCTCTAGCCTTTTACCTTCTCATCATGAACTTGTATTTATCTTTTCATGAATTTATCATCATTATTTTTAGATTTACTTTTGCTAATGTAATTTTAGATATTGTTTTCTTCCAGTGTTTGTATATTATCCTTTCCAAGGATGTGGAACCTTTGTAAATGCGTGCCTGCGCTCAAAGGTGTTAATCCTAGATCATATAAAATAAAAATAAAATAAATAAATTATCATCTTGCCTTAGACAGGGCAGGGGGCATTTGGGGGTCCAGGAGTCAGGAGTTTGTAAAGTTCCTAAAGCAGTTTGAGTTTTGGGGAGAATCCAGATTCAGTTGGTGTGTGGTCAAGAGTGCAGGTGAAGGGGGACTCTGTAAGGTGGACCACAAATTTTTCTGCCTTGTTTTGGGACTGCACAAGCTCAGATGATTTTTTTTAGCACTTGATGTTGCTTCCCCCTGTGCTCCTGGACCACCTGCGATAGACAGTTATGCCCCTAGATGGGGAGCTGGGGGGTTACACATGGGGGCTGCTTGTCCCGGATACTACCCAGACTCCAAAACGCTGCCTAACCCCAAGCCTTGCAGTCCAGCATGGCGGTAGGCTTCCCAGCCTGGTTGAGCCCTGTGACACAGAAAAATTAGCCTTGGGATAGGTCTGGGGCTGGCATAGGCCTCAGCCTGCTAGTGTGGTGTGTGAGCATGATCTTTTGGTCACATGACCCTCATGCAGGATTCTGATTGGACGATGGCCACAGAAGAAGCTACAGTAGCTGCAAACAGAATCACCATCTTAGAAGGATCGGAGAGAGTGGAGCTGAGAGGGTGAGAAAGGAAGGAGGAGAAGAAGAACAAACCAGCCAGAAAGAAAAGAAATTTATATTTTCTTTGTGCATCAACCATTCAGGCCAGTAAATTGTGCTGCCAAATACAGCAAAGAGGACAGCAGGAATGACCGATTCAGCAAGGTTCCTGGCTGTGAGCATTGGGAGGTATAGAGCAGAGACTGGATCAGACATTCTCCATGGATTGGAGGCGCATAATACCTGGCCGGGATGAAGAAGAATCTGAAGTGACCCAGTAGGATGAAACCCAGGCCACAGTTCCTGCCTTACTGCTCTCCTAGCTCTGGAAAGCTGGAGGAAGGGAAAATAAAATGAATGATGTGTGAGGTGTGGGTACATGGGGAAGGAGTTGCCAGATTGTTGGTATGCCAGTGATATACAGGCATGCAGCCAGTTCCAATTTGGGGATGTTCCCTCCCAGTTCCACAGCAAACTCATTTGTGCTGTAGTCACCAGCTGTTGGGGATTCAGGGGCCTTTGAAAGACTCTCCCTGGGAGAAAGTACCCATGCCCAGGAGGATGAGAGCAGAAGTGAAACCCCAGATGTTAGTGTGGAGGCTGTAGAGGAGGAAGGTGCAGGGGTGAAAGCTCAAGGAAGAAGGTGATGGGCAGCATAGCCACCTGCCCCACTCCATACCACCAGCTACAGGATATCCCAGTGACAGCGAGAGGGCAGGGGTCTTTGACAACCAGCAGGAGATCCTCCAGGGCCCGGGGGGGTCCCCACCATGGACCCTGTCAGGCAGCAGCCCACAGGCCCTGTCACCCAAGGCAGAGCCTACCTTGGTAGCCAAGTTCCGTATCAAGCCCTCTGGGTGTGGCCCCGAGTTGGAACCTGTACCAGCAGCAGCCCAGGAGAACACTGGTGATTGAAAGGAGCGAGAGGAGTTGAGTGAGGAAAAGTATATTGGCAGCACTTTCACTTCCTGGACTATCAGGTGGTTAGGACAATCCCCAGGCCTTACTAGCACCCTGTAATTACTTTGGCAGACAGCATCCAACAGCTCCCAGTCTGGGCAAAGACTCTCCGGACCTGGGTGGACGGGTTACATCCTAGTAACACGTTGAATCTTAAGTATCGACGAGGGATATCATTACCAGTGTGGCAAGCCAGAAGGACCAGTGTCAGAGACCTGCCAGAATGGAGCCAGGCAGAAAGGTGGGTCTGTAGGAGGCTGCGTGTAGAATATCCCCATATCAACTGTCCGTATGTGCCTGAAAGGATATGGGACATCATTGAGGAGATGAGGGAAGAATGGATTTTTAAGGAACAGATGGATCACTTAAAGAATCACCCTGGTGGAGGAGGTGCCCCATCTCAGCAGCTAATACAGCAGGCATGGTCGATGTGTCACACAGGGACTTGGTCTGGCTTAACTTTGTTCAAACATTTTGCATTGGTCCAGGACTTGGCTGGGACCCGGACTAAGTACTGCATTCTGGACCAGGATTCGTTTGGGGATGTGACCACCAAGCCAGATCCAGAATATTAGTTCCCTCCAGGTGGGGGAGGGGGCCTGCAACCTAGGCTTCCTGGAATTTTGGACTTATGAACTGCGCCAGGATAATTGCTCTGCAGAACAGCCTTATGGTGATTGTATACAGTTACTGCCCATAAAAGAGAAAAGTTTGATATTTAGAAAAATACAGTAATGTTTCTATTAATAAAATTTTTCTGTATGGTAAAATGTTGGTATGGAAGGAGTCTGAGGAGTGCATGTGTGAGTGAATGTGAGCATGAGTGGTTTGGGGACTGTACACACAGTAACTTGTTTTACCTTGGTGGGAGGTATTTGGGGTATTGCCAACTGTTCAGAAAACTACCTCATGACTGAAAATGTTTTGATACTAAAGTTCAATCACTATGACAAATGATTAAGATTGTCTGTTGCTAAATAATTAATGAAAGTTTTCTACTCATTTAGACTGTCTCCTGGCGCAGGTAGGATTTAGGTGTTAGAAATCCATTGGATTTGATGGCAGGTTGGGTGATGCCTGTGGGCAGGTATGGTGAGTTCAACCCAGAATGCTGGGGAGTGCGCATCTCCACTTTAATGGGAGTGGATCATCAGTGGACCCTTGCCATCATTCCCAGGAGGGAATGATTTTTTGGGTGGGAGAAGAGTATAAGCCCCCCTTAAAAGAGGTGCTTATGCTCCCATTTTAGGCGCCCTTTTTGCCCACTTCTACACCCCCATCCCCCATAGCCAGGGAATTTATTGGAGCTCTGGGAAAATTTGGCTGCTGGATATCTCAAGGTGGCAGAAGAGAGCAGGTTTAGGGAGTATATAAGGGAGGAGACAGGAAGTTCAGGCCTTTTCCAGCCTGGGCATTAGGCCTGGGGATGGAGGGGAGTGTCTAGAGGAGCACTATGTAGGCAGTGAGGAAAGGGAGCTCAGCAGTCCAGGTGGGCCAGAGGGGGAACCCCCCCCCCAGTGTGGATAGGATGGCTTCTGCAGAATCGCGGCATCGAGGAGCTGGGTTAGGGTGCTCCATGGGGGAGGATGGATAGCAAGTCCTACATCATTGGGGGTCAGGAAAAGTAGGTGACTTTAGGGGCAGGATAGGCAGAAACCTTTAGAGATCCTGTGAAGATATTCCCAGGCCACCTAGGCTGTGGGGATGGTTGCAGGTTTCCCACATGGGGGAGGCCAGTGGCAGTGGTGCTCCCTTATACCCTGTTTGGCAGTGTGGCCTGAGGGGCAGATGGAGCCAGGGGGGACCTTTCACCCATTTATGGGGCCTGCTTGGAGGGGCAGATCCTGGGGCACTGGCATATAAGAGCAGGGCGGGTCACAGGTCATTTGGACAGGCCTTGGAGGGTGGCCTCTGGTTGGAGCTATGGATGAGCCTAGGATAAGAACATAAGAAAAGCTTCAGCAGATAGGGACCGTGCAATCCATCTAGTCTGCCCTAGAAACTACACCTCTCCCTATGCAACTGTCATCCTAACTTAGAAACATAGAAACATAGAATCTAATGGCAGATAAGGACCTCTTGGCCCACCTAGTCTGCCCATTTCGCTACCTAACAGATAAGCTGCAGATCCTAGTTAACCAACAGTCTACTTCCTCCTATCCCTCCCTAGAATTGCCTTATATCTGTCCCATGCATTCTTGAATTCCCCTCCACTGTTTCTGACTCTACGACCTTTTTGGGAAGGCTGTTCCATGCATCTACAACCCTCTCTGTGAAGAAATAATTCCTTACATTACCTCTGAGCCGTCCTCCTCTGTCTTCAGATTGTGCCCCCTTGTTCTTGCACATCTCTTTTTCTGAAAGATGCTACACTCTTGGACGTTGTTGATTCTCTTGAGGTATTTGAAAGTTTCTATCATGTCTCCCTCCTTTGCTCAAGGCTATACATCTTAAGCTCCTTTAGTCTTTCTTCATATATCTTTTGGTGCAGACCTTGCACCATTTTGGTTGCTCTCCTCTGGACAGCCTCCACCCTGTCTATGTCTTTGCGGATATGGGATTTCCAGAACTGTACACAGTACTCCAGATGTGGTCTTACCAACAGCCTCTCCCTATGCAACTTATCTTTTATGTCTGTCCCATGCGAGTTTGAACTCCCTAATTGTCTTTGATGCTACCACCTCCTGAAGCAGGCTGTTCCATGGGTCTATCAGTCTCTCTGTGAAGAAATACTTCCTGAGGTTGCTTTTGAACCTTCCTCCTACCAGTCTCATATCATGCCCTCTTGTGCATGCTGCCGTGTTCCATTGAAATAGATTGTCGCCTGTCTGAGCTGTGTTAAATCCCCTCATGTACTTAAATGTTTCAGTCATTTCCCCTCTGTTTCTTCTCTACTCAACGGAGTATAGATTCAGCTCCCCAAGCCTTGCTTCATATGACCTGTGATGCAGTCCATGCATCATCTTAGAAGCCCTTCTCTGCACCATTTCCAAATGGTCAGTGTCCTTCTTGAGGTGAGGTCTCCATTACTGAATGCAGTACTCCAACTGTGGTCTCACCAAGGACTTGTAGAGGGGCATGATAACCTCCCTCTTTCTACTAGAAATACCTCTACTGATACATCCGAGGATGCCACCCCCTTTCTGTGCTGCTTTCTTACATTGTTTTCATGTCTTTAATTTGTCAATGATGATTATGCCGAGATCTCACTCTGTTTGTGTCTCCTCAAGTTGATGTCCTCCCAGTGTATACTTTTTATCAGGGTTCCTCTTTCCCAAGTGCATTACCTTACACCTTTTGGTGCTAAATTGTAACTGCCAGTCCCTGGACCAATCATCTAGCCTTCTAAGGTCAGTTTCCATGTTGTCCCTCGTGTCCACTCTGTTGCAGAGTTTTGTATAATCTGCAAACAGGCAAACCTTCCCAGTTAGTCCATTTGCTATGTCTGCTATAAATATATTAAATAGGATCTGTCCCAGTATCGATCCCTGCGTGCGCCACTGGCCACCCTACCCATTCTTGGCAATGATACATTGACTAGTACTCTCTGGGTCTTATTGTTCAGCCAGGTACTGATCCAGCTGATAATTTCTGACCATCTCTCATGTGTTCCAGCTTGTTGGTTAGCCTTCTGAGAGGGACGGTGTCAACAGCCTTGCTGAAATCTGGATATACAATATCCACCGCCCCTCCCTGATCCAATGTTCTGGTGACTCAGTCAAAGAAGTCGATCAAGTTGGTTTGACAAGAGCATCCTGCTATGAAGCCATGCTGCTTTGTGTCCATTTTTCAAGTATCTATGAGGTAACTCATTATCCTCTCTTTTAGTAGTAACTCCATCATTAGCAGAAGGGATGTGGGCCTTGGCAGTTATTCAAACCCCCAACCAGAAGGGTCATCAAGAAGTGGAGTCAGAAGCATGCCAGTATCTGTGAAGGCAGGTTGTTCAGTGGGGTCTGGGTGGTGGCAGTGCCCTGGAGCTCTCACGTGGCAGAGCAGCCAGAAGCAGGGATTTAAGGGCTGGAGCAGGGCTGGGTTTTGGGGCTACTGCACCAGTGGAGCCATTTAGAGAAATGGCTGAACCAGGGAAGAAAAGGAAAAGGGAGACAAGTGGCATGATCCACAACAATAGATGGTGCCATGATCCTCAGACCACAGGCAGGGTGCTGATTCTGGGATGCCGCACTTCACTCAAAAACAGACAATAGCATTTCAGCACTCCACAGCCAGGAGTTTCTGTAAAGACTCCAATGAAGGATGTTCACAACATGGAATTTCCAAAACAAATTCGTAGTTTATTCTCAGAACAAGTTTCCAACAAGTTTCAACAGCTAGTGAGCAGTGTCCATGACACCAAACTGCCCTGGTGCTTCACCACGTAAGGGCTTCATCAGAGAGCACCTGTTTGTTATTGGACTACCCCTTAAATTGTGAAGATTAGTTCATTACATCAAAATGACATCATTTGTCTATTCATACAATCAGCCTATTATAAGGGGTAAGCAGTCACGGTTAATCACAATTCATTTTATACAAAAACATTGCATCTATTTACAAAAAAGATCACCACAATAAATTATATCCGTAGTTTAGTATACAAATTTGTTTCTGAAAGAATTTCTAAATGTTCAAAACAAATTTTTTGTTCTAATTAATCAAAAAATAATATATTTAAATCTGTGCACTTGGATAGAAAAGGAAGGCCTATTATGAATAACTCAGCTTAAATTCTACAAGGATTTCCTTGTTATTTTTTGTGATTATATTCACTTTGATTTGTTTTGTAGTACTTAAATACATTACTCTGAGGGGGAGCAGTCCCCTAAGACATGGCAGCATTCCATATGTGGCTAACAGGAAGTCTTGTGCTCTCCAATTCAAGGTACTGTAAAAAAGAAAACAACAAATGACAGAATTAAGTGAGATTTCATATGGATTTTCTCATGCAAATACACTTAAGTTCTTAGTGTTTGTTTGTCCTGAGTTAGCCTATTTTGGATCAGAGACATTTCTCAGGTAACCTAAAAAGAAAATGTATAGAGAAAATGTTATAGCTCAATTTTACTAATCTGCTCATGTTGGGGTGGGGGGGTGGCGGGAACCAAGTTTAGGAGTAATTTCTGATTCACATATATGGTTTAAAATCTATTTCTTGATTTAAATCTTCTGGTGTGAGGGCGTTTAGCTTAAAGATCCAAAAGGTTTCTCTTTGAGACAGTCTGTTTAGTCTGTCTCCCCCTCTGTTGCCAATTTTCACATTCCCCAGGCCTGTGAATCTAAGTGTGTCTGAATTGCTTCTGTAATGCTCTAGGTAGAGTTCAGCCACCAGACTGTCCAGTTCTACATTTTTGATGTCTCGTATGTGTTCCTGAATTCGAACCTTTAGTTGTTGACTTGTTTTATTCACATATAGTCTTGGGCAACTACACCACAGGGCATAGACTGTGTAAGTAGTTGTACATGAAATGAATTGTCTAATCTCAACCATTCTATTGTTTGTTTGTGCCTTGAATTGCTTGTCTGTTTACAGTGTATGCAGATACTGCAATGCCCACATTTGTACATCCCTTCTGATTTTAAAGGTAGCCTGGTATGTTCACTTTCCCTTGTGTGACAAGGATATTGACTGTTTACCAGTTCATCTCTCTGGTTCCTTCCTCTTTTGAAGGACGCTCTTGGTTTTCACTTATATGTTCAGCCAGTATTGGATCACTTTGTAGTATAGGCCACAATTTTGTGACAATGTTACCAATCGGTCCTGCTAGTGGGTTAAATGTTGTTACAAAATTTGCACATTATTCATTTTGATTTCTTAATTCTTGGCCTAATCAAATTGTTTCTATTAAGTATCAGAGCTTTCTATATTGCATCATTCAGAAGTGTTTCTTCATACCATCTCTCCAGGAACCTTTGCTTAGGTTCATCTGCCTGTACTGCATAAGTATCGGCTTCACAGCAATTATGTCTAATTTGTAAAAACTGTGAGTAGGGTATGGAGTTTTTGAGTGAACGTGGGCAAGAACTAGAAGCTAGTAATAAATTGTTTGCTGCTGTTGGTCTCTTGAATGAACTTATTCATACTTTGTTGTTTATGTTTCGGTACAGTCTGATATCAAAAAAAGCAATTTCATTAGGGTCACACTTGGCTGTGAAATGCAAGTTCCGGTTATTCACATTGAGCAATTTTACAGATTCATCTGCCTCTGTGACACTACCAGACCATACACATTGCATGCCATCTATAAACGTGTCCATTTTTTTATCCTGGATAGAAATGGGTTGTGGTCTGCATCAAAGACAACCTGCTCCTCCAAAAATCCTAGGAACAGGTTGGCATAAGAGGCGGCCAGAGCTGCCCCCATTGCAGTGCCACATTTTTGAATAAAATGTTCTGAATCAAATTCAAAATAGTTATGGTTGAGAACAAATTCCAATCCTTCCAGAATCAAGTTAATAGACATATGTTCCAAGAGTGGATCCTGTTCTAAATCATTTTAACAAGCTCTAAGTCCGTCGTTGTGCCTTATTGATGTATAGAGAGATTCTACATCAATTACGAGGCATTTTATAGTCTCAGGAAATTCACAGTCATTCAACTTTTGTATATGATTTCAAACATAACACTTCTTTTCAAGAAAAAATCAATATACGTACATAAATTGTCAGTTAATTACCCTATCCCGGAAACAATAGGTCTACCAGGCAGATCATTGAGCTCTTTATGAACTTTGGGAAGGATAAAAAAGGTTGGCATTATTGAATATCTGACCAGCAGATATTCAAATTCCTCTTTGGAAATTTCTTTTATAGCCCTAGCTTTCTCTAATATGGGAATAAATTGTAATTTTAATTGTGAGAATGGATTGATTTTTAATTTTTCATAGTTATTAATGCCAGAAAGCAATGTTAGGACCTTATTTCTGTAAAAATCCCTTTCCATTAATATTAGGTTTCCACCCTTATCAGCTGATTTAATTACCAGTTTTCTGTTGTTTTTTTAACTCAATTGCCTTCTTTTCTTCTTAGATATGTTTCTATTGATCATTACATCACTATTAGAAAACAACTTATGGACATCTTTCATTACTGTCTTTTTGAATGCATTAACAGACTGGTTTATTATAGGGGGACAAAATTCAGATTTGGGTTTAAACAAGTACTTTCTCATTTTTCTCAGATTAACAGTATTCACATCATACAGGCAGATATTAAAATATCTGTTAAGCCTGGCAGATTCCTCCATGTTCCCGTCTCTGCCTTGGTAAAGTTCTTCTAAAATTATTAAGTTCTGAAGATCAAGTGTCTCATTTAATCTTGTGTCTTCTTGGTTTAAATCCAGGTTTGAAATATCCTTGTAGAATTTAAGCTGAGTTATTCATAATAGAACTTCCTTTTCTATCCAAGGGTACACCTTTAAATTAATATTTTTTGATTAATTTCTTAGAAGAAAAAAAATTGTTTTGAATATTTGTCAATTTTTTCAGAAACAAATTTGTATACTGAACTACAAATAGAATTTATTGTGGTGATCTTTTTTGTAAATAGATGCAATGTTTTTGTATAAAATGAATTGTGATTATCTGTGACTGCTTGCCCCATATAATAGGCTGATTGTATGAATAGACAAATGATGTCATTTTGATGTAATGAACTAATCTTCACTATTTAAGGGGGAAGTCCAATAACAAACAGGTGCCCTCTGATGAAGCCTTTATGTGGTGAAGCACCAGGGCAGTTTGGTGTCATGGATGTTGCTTACTAGCTGTCGAAACTTGTTGGAAATTTGTTCCGAGAATAAACTACGAATTTGATTTGAAAATTCTATGTTGTGGACATCCTTCATTGGAGTCATTACAGAAACTCCTAGCTCTGGAGTGCTGGTATGCTATTGTCTGTTTCTAGACAAGTGGCATGAGCTTGTTAGTACCAGCAAGGAGTCGAGATGGAGTGGGTTATGGGGGCCTGGGTCCAAGTACAAAATCCTGGTACCCCTTGAGGTTTGGGCTGTAGCCAAGGGGACAGGTGGGTGAAGCAGCACCCTTTTCCATGTCATAGAAAGGGCATCAACCAGTGCCAGGGTGTGAGAGTGTGGGTAACCTGGTGAAAGAGAGAGAAAAGGTTTAGCTTACCAAATAAAGAGAGCCAGGAACCTGAGGGTCGGTGAGTTGAGAGGTGTCTTAGGTAAATCATCCAAGCAGATAGGTAGAGAGAATCCTTGCTTGAACTGCCTGTAAATTCATCAGTTATTACTCAGAAAATGTCCAGCTAAAGTTTGTAACAAAGGTTTGCATAGCCCCATGGATCTGCTTAATTGATTTTAGCAAAGTATATGACCCCTGCATTGTCTGAATCATTTGTGATGCAGGCACTAACAAAAGAAGCTGGTTGGGAGGAGATCCATGGTAAAGTGTGTTATTTAATCCAGAAGGGAAGACTAATGAACTGGAAATTTTCCTTCCTCCATTGCAGCTGAATTAATTCTGCCATAAGCCTTGATTCCAGATAAATCATAATTTATGGATCAGCTACCCTCACCTCTCTTCGTACGATAACTGTTGCATTAAATAAGGCCTGCAGGCTGCTTACAGGGTCAGTTCGCATTACACATACCTGTGATCTATATGAACAGATGGATTGGCTTCAACTAGAAAACAGAAATAAATATCAAGCATGCCTACTAGCCAAAAAAGCGCTCCTTGGCTTAATGTCACTTGGCACTACTGCATCACTGACCCCCACCCAGCCCACTAAACTCACCCGATCATCTGTTCACCAGTCTCTCCCTGTTCCTAGATGTCAGACATCGCAAGGCCAGCAATTCTTCACTTAGACAGCTCCTTTATGGCTCAATTCTCTGGGCTTTGAATACTCAACCCTACAAAAATTGGCTGCTTTCAAGCACAGCTAAAATAGGTCCTTGTGGCCAATAGCACATGTCACTGTTTCATTTAATGCATGCCCCTTGCACCTCCTTAGGGACCTCCTAGTACTTGCAGCGACCTCACTGTTTTTCAACTGCGTTTTCTCCATCTCCTAGATATTTTCCCATCCCCCACCTTTTCCCTCCCCCTGCCATCCCCTCTCCCTCACCCCCTTTTAAGAACAAAGCTTGACAAGGCCTTTGGCTGCTCCTCACCCCATTCCTTGTCTTTCCCCCTGTTACCCTACTTCATCTTATTTCCCCTCGCTAGCCTTTTACCTTCTTATAATGAACTTGTATTTATCTTTTTGTGAATTTATCATCACTATTTTTAGATTTACTGTGGTTAATGTCATTTTAGATATTGTTTTCTTCCAGTGTTTGTATATTACCCTTTCCAAGGATGTGGAACCTTTGTAAATGAGTGCCTGTGCTCAAAGGTGTTAATCATAGACCATATAAAATAAAATTAAAATTAAAATAAATAAATTTTCATCTTGCCTTAGACAGGACAGGGGGCATTTGGGGCTCCAGGAGTCAGGAGTTTGCAGAGATCCTAAACTGGTGTGAGTTTTGGAGAGAATCCTGATTTCTGTTGATGTGTGGTCGAGAGTGCAGATGAAGAAGGATGCTGTAAGGTGGGCCACAAATTTTCCTGCCTTGTTTTGGGACTGCACTAGCGTGGGTGATTTTTTGTCACTTGATGTAGCTTCCCCCTGTGCTGCTGGACCACCTGCGATAGACACTTTTGCCCCTAGACAGGAAGCTGGGGGGGGTTACACATGGGGGCTTCTCATCCTGGATATTACCTGAACCCCAAACGCCACTAGACCCCAAGCCTTGTGGTTCAGCTGGGTGGTAGGCTTCCCGGCCTGGCTGGGCCATGTGGCACAGCAAACATAGCTGTGGGATAGTCCAGGTGTAGGCATAGGCCTCAGCCTGCTAGTGTGGTGTGCATGCATGATCTGCCCATCATGTGACCCTCATGCAGGGTTCTGACTGGAGGATGGTCTGATAGGAGCTACAGCAACTGCAAACAGAAGCACCATCTTAGAAGTATCAGAGAAAGCAGAGCTGAGAGGGTGAGAGAGTAAGGAGCAGAAGAACAAACCAGCCAGAAAGAAAAGAAAGATATTTTCTTTGCCCATCAACCATTCAGGCCAGTGAATTGTGCTGCCAAATACAGCAAAGAGGACAGCAGAAATGACTGATTCAGCAAGGTTCCTGGCTGTGGACATTGGGAGGTATAGAGAAGAGACTGGAGAAGACATCAACCATGGATTGGTGGTGCATAGTGCCTGGCAGGGACGAAGGAGAATCCGAAATGATCCCCCAAGAGGAACTCTGGCCACAGTTCCTGCCTCACTGCTTTCCTAGCTCTGGAAAGCTGGGGGAAGGGAAGAGAAAATGAATGATGTGTGAGGTGTGGGTACAGGGGGAAGGAGTTGCTAGATTGCCTGTGTGCCAGCGATGTACAGGTATGCCGCCAGTTCCCAATTTGAGGATATTTCCACCCAGTTCCACAGTGAGCTCCTTTGTGCCATGGTCACCAGCTAGTGGGGATTCAGTAGCCTTTGAAAGACTCTCCCTGGCAGAAAGCACCTATGCCCAGGTGGATGAGAGCAGAAGTGAAACCCCAGATGTTATTGTGGAGGCTGTAGAGGAGGAAGGTGCAGGGGTGAAAGTCAAGGAAGAAGGTGATGGGGAGCATAGCCACCTGCCCCACTCCACACCATCAGCTACAGGCTATCCCAGTGACAGCGAGAGGGGCAGGGGTCTTTGACAACCAGAAGGAGATCCTCCAGGGCCCAGGGGGTTCCCACCATGGAACCTGTCCAGCAGTAGCCCACAGGCCCTGTCACCCAAGGCAGAGTCTACCTTGGGAGCCAAGTTCCGAATCAAGCCCTCTGGGTGTGGCCCCAAGTTGGAACCTGTACTAGCAGCAGCCCAGGAGAGCATTGGTGATCGAAAGGAGCTGGAGGAGTTGAATGAAGAAAAGTATATTGGCAGCACCTTTCAGTTCCAGGACAATCAGGTGGTTAGGGCAATCCCCAGGCCTTACCATTGCTCTGTAATCACTTTTGCAGACAGCATCCAACAGCTCCCAGTTTGGGCAAAGACTCTCTGGACCCAGATGGATGGAGTTAAATCCTAGTGATCCATTGAATCTTAAGTATTGACAAGGGATATGATTACCAGTTGGACAAGCCAGAAGGACCAGCGTCAGAGACCTGATGAAATGGAGCCAGACAGAAAGGTGGGTCTGTAGGAGGCTGCATGTTAAATATCCCCATATCAACTGTCCATATGTGCCTGAAAGGATATGGGACATCATTGAGGAGATGAGGGAAGAATGGATCTTTAAGGAACAGATGGATCACTTACAGAATCACCCTGGTGGAGGAGTGCGCATCTCAGCAGCTGATACAGCAGGCAGAGTCAATGTGTCACACAGGAACTTGGTATGGCTTAACTTTGTTCAGACATTTTGCATTGGTCCATGACTTGGCTGGGACCTGGACTAAGTACCACATTCTGGAACGGGATTCCTTTGGGGATGTGACCACCAAGCCAGATCCAGAATATTATTTTCCTCCAGTGGGGAGGGGGGGCCTGCAACCTAGGCCCTAGGCCTCCTGGAGTTTTGGAATTATGAACTATGCCAGAATAATTGCTCCGCGGAGCAGCCTTATGGTGACTGTATACAGTTATTGCCCATAAAAGAGAAACATTTTATATTCAGAAAAATATAGTAATGTTTCTATAAATATCATTTTTCTGTATGGTAAAATGTTGGTATGGAAGGAGTCTGAGGAGTGCATGTGTGAGTGAATGTGTGCGTGAGTGGTCTGGGGACTGTACACAGAGCAACTTGTTTTACTTGGTGGGAGGTATTTGGGGTATTGCCAACTGTTTAGAAAACTACCTCATGACAGTTTGAAAATGTTTTGATACTGAAGTTCAATCATTATAAGAAGTGATTAAGATTGTCTGTTGCTAAATAATTAATGAAGGTTTTCTACTCATTTAGACTGTCTCCTGGCACAGGTAGGATTTAGGTTTTAGAAATCCATTAGATTTGGTGGCAGGTTGGGTGGTGCCAGTGGCCAGGTATGTTGAGTTCACTGCCAGAATGCTGGGGAGTGCGCATACCCACTTTATTGGGAGTGGATCATCACTGGACCCTTACCATCATCCCCAGGAGGGAATGATTTTCTGGGTTGGGGAAGAGTGTAAGCCTCCCTTAAAAGAGGGGCTTATGGTCGCATTTTAGGCACCATCTTTGCCGATGCCTACTGCTGCGGCCCCCCCCGGGCTAGGGATTTTATTAGAGCTCTGGGGAACTTTGGCTGCTGGATACCTCAAGGTGGTGTCAGAGAGCAAGTTTAGGGAGTATATAAGGGAGCAGACAGGAAGTTCGGGGCTTTTTCCTGCCTGGGCATTAGGGCTTGGGCTATGGGGGGTGGCTGGAGGAGCAGTATGGAGGTGGTGAGGAAAGAGCGCTTAGCAATCTCGGTGGGCCAGTGGGGGGGAACTCCGAGTGCGGATAAGATGGCTTTTGCAATATTGTAGCATCAAGGACCAGGATGTAGGGAGCTCCATGGGGAGGATGGTTAACAGGTTCTGCGTTGTTGAGGGTTAGGGAAAAGTAGGTGATCTTAGGGGCCAAGATAGGCAGAATCCTTATGGATCCTGTCAAGATATTCCCAGACTATCAAGGCTGTGGGGACAGTGGCAGATTTCCCACAATGGGGAGGCCAGTGGCAGTAGTGCTTCCTCATACGCAGTGTGGCAAGGTGGCCTGGGGGGCAGATGGAGCCAGGGGGGCCTTTCACCCATTTATGGGTCCTGCTTGGAGGGCAGGTCCTGGGGCACAGGCAAATATGATCCAGGTGGGTCACAGAACATTTGGATAGGCCTTGGAGGGTGGCCTCTGGTTGGAGCTCAAGGTGAGCACAGGATGTAGCAGAAGGAATATGGGCATGGGCAGGTACCCCCCCCAACTGGAAGGGTAATCAAGCAAAGGAATCAGAAGCACATCAGTATCTGTGAAGGCAGGTTGTTCAGAGGGGCCTGTGTGGTGAAAGTTCCCAGGAGCTCTCCTGTGGCAGGACAGCCAGTAGCAGGGGCTTAAGGGCGGAAGCAGGGCCAGGATTTTGTGCTACTGCACTAGTGGAGCAATGTAGAGAATGGGCTGAACCAGGGAAGAAAAAGAAAAGGGAGAAAAGTGGCATGAGCCTGTTAACACAGCAAGGAGTTGAGATAGAGTGGGTTACAGGGGTCTGGGTCAAAGTTCAAAATCCTGGTACCCCTTGAAGTTTGGGCCATAGCTCAGGGGCCAGTTGGGGGAAGCAGCATGCTTTACCATGCCTAGAAAGGGTGTCCACCAGTGACAGAATGTGAGAGTGGGTAATCCAGTAAAAGAGAGAGAAAAGGTTTGACTTAACAGATAATGAGAACCAGGAGCCTGAGGGTCGATGAGTCGAGAGGTGCGTTAGTTAAATCATCCAAGTGAATAGGTAGAGAGAATTCTTGCTTTCACTGCCTGTAAATCCATCAGTTATTGCTCAGAAAATGTCCAGTCAAAGTTTGTACAAAGGTTTGCATAGCCCCAAGGAGCTGTTTTATTTATTTTAGCAAAGTATGCGACCCCTGCATTGCTGGAATAATTTGTGATGTAGGCACTAAATAAAGAAGTTGGTTTGGAGGAGATTCAAAGTGAAATGTTTTATTTAACCTGGAAGGGGGGACTAATGAACTGGAGATTTTCCCTCTTCCTTTGCAGCTGAATTAATTCTGTCATAAACTTTGATGCCAGATAAATTTTCATCTTGCCTTAGAAGGGACCAGGGGATATTTGAGGCTCCAGGAGTCAGGAGTTTGCAGAGAACCTGATCCAGTGTGAGTTCAGGGAGAATCCAGATTTCTGTTGGCATGTGGTCGAGAGTGCAGGTGAAGGATTACGCTGTAAGGTGGGCCACAAATTTTCCTTCCTTGCTTTGGAACTGCACTAGCGCGGGTAATAATTAGCACTTGATGTAGCTTCCCCCTGTGCTCAGGACCACCTGCAATATACAGTTATGCCCCTGGAGCCAGGGGTGTGTGGTTACACTGTTTTGTTGGGCAGGGTTGTAAATTACCCAAACTACCCTACCAGCTCAAAAATCACTGATACCCAACCTGCCTGATCCAGCTCCCTGACGGGTAACCTATGCCTAATTAAAAGTAAACATATTCAACTAAGTATATATGCAGCATGAGAGCACTTATACTAAGCTGTTGATCTGGATCTATTAAAAAAATAAGGACTGAAACTGCATAAACAAGCCATGTGAAAACTCAGACCAGGGCTCTGAACACGTGTCAGTGGTGACTTTTGTTCACAACCCTGGTTTGAATTTTCACGTGGCTTGTTTATGCGATTCCAGGCCTCATTTCTTTAATAGATACAGATCAACAGCAAGTGCACTCTTGCTGCATACAGATTTATTTATTTAGTTTTTGTTTACTGGGTAAATGCACTGGACAACAAGCATTGTCCATTTTCAGGCATGACCCGGGAGAGTTACAGGCAAGATCAGCACATCATATCTAAACATGAAAGGTTACAGTCTGCAAACAACACAACAAAAATCAGTGGGGTTACAGGATTATCACATTGCATACATTGGGCAGACCACAGAACAAGAATTACATGGAGTACAAAGATGCAAAACAGGGATTCGTTACAGAAAAGCGAACATATCCCATGTAAGTACTGAGGGCATATATGGGCAAAAAGAGGGGAGAACATCCCCAGAGGACTAATGGGGGGGGTGCAAACATCCCAGCATTCTGGATCTTAAGGCAGTGAGCTGGAGCCGAATAGCCCTAGAAGTGCTGAAGGAGCAAAGGGGAGAGACAAGGGCCAGATTCAGAACTAAGTGTCAATTAGGGACAAGAGCACTCCAGAGTTTAGGTCCAAATACCGCAAAGGCAGTCTCACCCTTCCTGGTACTGCATTTGGGAGTTTCCAGTTAAGAATTATCCATCAATCACAGGGGGTAGGTCTGTGTCAAAGGTTTGAACCAGCAAGCAATGGTTTTGGGGAAGCCCTCTCTAATTAATTTGTCGATGAAAATCCCGCATCATATGATTGGTAAGAGGAGGGGGAGAGCCAGCCAGGGTCGGCGTAGAGCACACAGCGATGTGTACGCTTTGTCCTGGATAGAGCAACCTGACAGATGTTGTGTAACAGGTCTCCCATTTGCTTAAAGCAGTATTAGTTGCACCCATGAAAGACAGGAGTCCATATGTGAGGCCAGGCTTTAGTACATCATGAGCAATGGTGAGTCTCGCAGTAGTGATAAGGTTGTGATGTGTTTTATATGCAATGCCCAGCTTAATAAGGACCTACTTACATACAGTTGATATATAGAGACTGAAATCAAGAGAGGGTCAAGAGTGATGCCCAGGTAGTTGAAAGACTCCACCATGTCAAGGGAAGGGCCTCCAGGCACCCTGATAGAGAGCGAGGAAGGACAGGCTCTGAGTCTGGTTGCTGAGCCAAAAAGCATGGTGACTGTTTTTTTGGTGTTGGGAAGGAGTTTGTTGTGCAACAAGCATGAATTGACAGTGGCAAAATCTGAGTTGAGCTTATTGTTGATTTCAGTAATGTCAGCTGTGCTGGTGTATGGGACCATGTCGTTCACATACAGGAGTGCATTGCATGAGCCAAGATACTTGGGCAGACTGCTGATAAATAAAGAGAATAAAAGTAGCCTGAGGGTGGACCCCTGGGGGAATCCGACCCCTGTGGAGGCAAGATCAGACGTGGAATCCGGCCTGGTGGTGCTGAGGGTTGAGGCACTGGATGCCACACCTCATGACATGCCAGTGACCTGGGTTCAAAACAGACTCAGGTGGCCGGGGTCAGCAGGGTAGGGAGGGGATGGAAAGTCAGGAGGACAGCTCTCCTTTACCTGGGGAGGGATCCAGGGCCACTTGTTGTCCTGGTGACCACGATGGAGATTGGGGATAATGCAGGCATACCAGCCGACGTAAGGGGAGAAGTGTGGCAGATGCCAGCAGGGCAGCCATACGCAGGCATCATTGCATGCCACCCTTCTGGGGGAAATGGAAAAAACCCTGCGAGATGGGTAAGGCAATGGCGGTCCTCCAGTGGCTGAACCTCTACATGCCCATCGCCAGCCATGACTCCAACTCTACCCCCTGGGGATCCTCAGCCTTCTCCTACAGGGTAAGCGAGAGGTGGGGATCCTGAAACCAATATATCCGTTGGTAGGAGTGGTTCAGGCAGGTGGTTAGGGGCAGAAGTCGAGCGAGATCAGCCTGAGAGATGCCCCGAAGTGGTGGGAGAGAAAAATAGTCTACAAAAAAAAAAGATCAGATGTGGATCCACTTATTTTGACAAATTGTCATCTATCAGCTAGGTAGCTTTTAACCCAAGACAGCAAGAGTGGCGAGAAACCAACGGCAAGCAGATTATCAAGCAGCAGGGAGTGATCAACCAGGTTGAATCCTTTGGTTAAATCTATGAATATCACTCCTGTAAGCATCCCCCTGTCCGTGGCAGTTCTAATATCATTTGTCAGTTTTACAAGGGCTGTAGTGGTACTGTGGCCACTCCTGAACTGTGTTGGTATGGGGTAAGCTGTTTGGTTTGTTGAAGAAAGTCTGTGACCTGCGAAGCAAGAATTTTCTCAAGGAATTTGTTGAGGGTGAAAAGTATTGCATACAATAATTGTCCATACATCTGGTGTCACCTTTTCTGTGTACAGAGACAATCCATGTAGCCCTCCAGAGTGCAGGCAGAGACCATAAGATGAGAGACAGATTGAACAGTCTGGTGAAGTGGGACGCTATGAGGGGGGTGGCTAGTTTGAGAAACCTCAGGAGGAGCCCATCTAATCCAGCAGAATCATAGTTGGGATGGATCTGAGAAGTCAAAACACTTCTCTCCTGGTAACTGGCTTAAGGTCAAGATGAGAGGAGCTTGGGAACCCTAGATCCAAATGAGATGGTTGATCCTGATCAAATTGGCAGGAGAATCGAGAGAGGTCTGAGAAGTGGATATTTAGGGCATTGGCAATGGTAGTCAAGTTACTGCAGTTGGTACCATCCAGGGTCATGTAAGTTATTGTTGTGTTATTACCCTGACCTCTGGAATCTCCTCATTGTTCCAAATTTGGAGAATAAGTTCATGGAGCTTTAGTACCATTTCCTCGCCCCCAGCCTTGTAGATTTCAGCCGGTATGCCATCAGGTCCCACAGCTTTGTTGTTTTTGGCCAGCTTGATGGCATGTCTTACTTCTTCAATGGTAGGAGGGTTGTCGAGAGATTCTCTTTAAGGGTGTTGAGGGACAGAATTGATAGTGGCATCTGTCACAGATGACTCACGGTGCAGAAGTGTCTCAAAATGCTACTTCCATCTAGCTTGAATGCCTTCATTTCCCTTTAAGAGCATCAAGTCATTTTGAGATTGGAGGGGAGTGGGACCATGGGAGCTTGGACCATTAATGGCCCTTGTAGCCTGGAGGAAGCGCCGCATGTCATGTTTGTCAATATAGAGCTGGATCTCCTTGGCCTTGTCTTGACACCATTTTTTTTGATGTCTTGGATCTTCCTATGAGCTTCTACCTTGAGCTGCTGGTATGACTCTTTCATTTGCTGGCATGAGGTGTCATCTTGCCATGTGCAGTGAGCTCTTATTTTCCGGTTGAGCAGGTTTTGAATCTCTATCATTTTCATCAAACCAGTCCTGGTGATGCCGGGTGACATAGCCAATAGATTCAGCACATGTCGAGTGGGTGGTGGTCTTGAACACCTTCCAGTATCTCTCAATGCTATCATCAGCTGCGGGCATGGCAGATGTAATGAGGAGATTCCAGAGGACTTGAGGAATGCCAACATTGTTACCATCTTTAAGAAGGGAGACAAGTCGGTGTGTGGAAATAATTGAGGCATTGCTTTACTCTCCACGGCAGGGAAAATCCTCGACCGTATTCTTCTAAACTGTCTCCTTCCCATCGCTGAAGAAGTCATGCAGGAATCTCATCATGGATTCAGACCATCTCGCAGGACAACCGGCATGATCTTCACTGCCAGGCAGATCCAAGAAAAGTGTCGGGAACAACATCAGGACCTGTACATGGCTTTCATCGACCTGACAAAGGCCTTTTACTCCATCAATCATGAAGCCTTGTGGAAGGTGCTGGCCAGATTTGGCTGCCCTTCAAAATTCATCAAGGTCCTGAGGCTTCTGCATGACCAGATGACTGCCAGTGTTCTCCATAATGGTTCAAAGATGGACCCATTCATTATCCAAACTGGGTCAAGCAAGGATGTGTCATCGCTCCAACTTTGTTCTCTATCTTCCTAGCAGTCATCTTAGTCCTCACCAAAGGCTGTCTTTCCACTGGAATTGACATTGAATACAGAATGGCTGGAAGGCTTTTAATCTTGGACATCTCCGCTCAAAGACCAAAGTTTGCAAGGCATCCGTCATTGACCTACAGTACGCTGATGACCGTGCCATCCTTGCACACACCAGGAGCAACCTCTAGTCTGCACTAGATCTCTTTGCAGATGCTTACCAAAGTCTGGGACTCTCACTTAACATCAAGAAGACCAAGGTGCTCTATCAGCCTGCTCAAGGCCTTGTAAATGACCCTTCATAATTCTCCATCGAGGGAGAGACCCTGGAGACAGTCGAGCACTTCCTTTTCCTCGGTAGCCATCTCCCTAACAGTGAACATCGAAGATGACTTTCAGCCCAGGATCCATTGCGCTAGTACCTCATTTGGGAAACTGCTTCAGCACGTCTTCACTGACCGTGACATATGAAAGTACACCAAGATCCAGGCATACAGTTCAGTTAGCATCCCTACCCTTCTTTATGGATGTGAAACTTCGGTGACTTAACAACATCATCTAAAGAGCCTGGAGAGTACCACCAACGATGTCTCTGGAAAATCCTCCGCATCAAGTGGGAAGACCACTGCACTAATGTCAGTGTTCTCGCTGAGGCCAATGTCACCAGCATTTGAGGCAATGATCCTCAGACATCAATTCCGCTGGAATGAACACTGTGAATGGATGCCCAACTCTCGACTCCCCAAACAAATTTTGTACTTCCAGCTCAGTCATGGTCAGAGATCCTGTGATGGTCAAAATAAACACTACAAAGACACACTGAAGGTATATCTCAAGAAAACAGATACGGACGTCATGAGCTGGGAGGAGCTGGCCACCAACCAATCTCAATAGCACCACAATCTCCATCAAGTGGGTGCCTGCTTCGAAGAGAAACGCATTGCCCTCAAAGCCGAAAAGAGAAAGTGTAGGAAGGAAAGGGAAACAAACCCCAGCCAGTGGGCAGCTCTCCCACATGAAAACATCTGCAATTTCTGCAGATGAATCTGTGGCTCTAGGACTGGATTACTGAGCCACCTCAGGATCATCGGCGAACCATGGTAGAGATCATCTTCAAATCGAGGGATCGCTGACGATTACCCTGACCCATGTTGGATTTCACGTGGTTCCAAAAACTGCAGGGATCATGTGTAGATGAGCAGAGGAGCTGTTTGAAATAGATGCTTTTAGCTTTGTGGATGGCTATCTTGCATTCCTTTCACAGCCGTCTGTATGTAGTCCAGTGGGAGTGAAACTGGGTGCAATTAGCATTGGACCATGCTTTATCCCTCCTTTTCATTAATGCTAGAAGCTGGCTGTTAATCCATCTGGTCATTGACCCTCTGATGAACTGCTTTTCTTTTTTTTTTAAGTGGTATTTCTCCAGAGCTCTGGCGGCACTGCTGTCTTCAGCTGTCATCCCAGCGCTGACCTCTGAAGGTCAGACCCTCTCCCTTGAGCACCCACGACTTACCCTTTGAGGCAGGGTGGTGGGGAGCGACTCGACCCACCCAGCATGGATCATTGCCAGGGAGGTGCCTTCTTGAGGGTGGTGCCATGGGGACAGCTTCATGAATCCGGGGCAATTTTCCATTTACTCTCTTGTGTGGAGGTGGGGCATGCAATGACACCTGCTGAGAGAGCGTGCACACTTCCTCAGCACTCTCTCCAAGTGTCTGCCCCATCTCCTCCCTGTTCTGCTGCAACATTGGCACACTGCCCCCCAGCAGACACTAGGGGCCAATGGATGCCAACCACTGAAGTCTCCCCTCCTGGGAGAAGGAGAGTACTCCCTCAGATGCTCAATCCTTCTCCTCCCCTGTCAACCCCCGATGGCCCATGCTCATTTCCAAACACAGGTCACAGGCGTAGTGTGAGGTAAGGCATCCGGTGCCTCAGCCGTCAATGTCACCGGGCCAGCCTGATTTGCCACTTTTTGAGGGGAAGGAGCGCATCTTGGAGATCAAGAAGGGTGGTATGTAGAGAGTTGAAAGCTTCATCTACGTCAGAGGTCTGATAAATTGCAGACCAGTCAATGTGTTGGGCAGCTAGAGGCAGGGATCCATAGTCCAGGTTAGAGAAGTCTCAGAACTGGATTTCCTTGCAAGGAGGTTTTTGAGAGCATGCACTCCATGTACAAAAATCTGGCACGTGGTCATTGATCGCATTGGGCAGCATTCTGGCATTAGCGATGTTATCCTTCTTATTTGTAAGAATACAGTCATTAAGTGTTTAATGTTTATTGTTGGTTGTATCCCTGGTCAGACTTGTTACCATTTGATAGATAGATAGATAGATAGATAGATAGATAGATAGATAGATAGATAGCTAGCTAGCTAGCTAGCTAGCTAGCTAAATCATTTATTAAGCGCTCATTACCACAGACTCTGGGTGCTGTACAAACAACAACAATAAAATAAATACATTAATAAAACCAAAATTCGATTACAGTAATTCCAACAGTTCCATTCAGCAGTTAATCAGAGAGATGTAGCTTTCTCAGGACTTTCTCCAATTGACTGGCATTGTGCCCTAGTCAGTCCAGGTTAAAATCCCCAGTGATGAGTAGTTCTGACTTCCCCTTCAGTGATGCTAGGTACTGTGTGACATCCGTTAGGCCTATAAGTCCATTCTGTTGAGGGTTGTAAACACAGAGGATGTTCAGTTTCTTGGAGTTCCCCAGAAGAAGCACAGCATGCGATAGTTCAAAGCCTCTAGGAGGTGACTCAGGTGCAGGGTGGATAGAGAGGTGCTCTTTATAATAGAGCACCATGCCTCCCCATATTTAGATGTAGAACAATCAGCCCTCAAGAACTTGTACCTCTTAGAACACACAGAGGAGTCAGGTAAGGCTGGTCTAAGCCAGGTCTCTGTAAGGCCTAGTATACCTGGGGAGTAATGGGCGCACCCAAGCTTCCAACTCAGCAAGAGATTGGCAGTGAGGCTGCAAATATTCATATGTGCAATTTTTAGACCCTTTGAGGAGAACCATATGGGAGTTTGCTGAGGTGACGCTACAAACGGGAGACCTGGGTTTCATTCAGCATCCCCTGCACGAGTAATACATAGCAGGTGGAGCCAGATTTCCCTGTACCATTTGAGGCTGGAGTGTCTCCGAAAGGTAATTCATAGGGAATTGGAAAAACAGTATGATATGTGAGCAGAATTGAAGAAGCACAGGAAACCATGGCTGCATGGGAGGTAAGATTTCCCCTGCAGAAGGTTAGAGAAATTGAAACAGTTCTCCATTGAGTTCACACATGATGCACAGCAGTCAACAGGGGCCACTAACATGTCCACACAGGCTAGTACCAGCGTTAGACCCAACCCTGTAGCAACACAGGAGCCAAGCGGCTTCATATTAGGGTGAAGCATCAATTTCTTAGTGGCCTGGTGGAGGCAAAAGGAAGGTTGTGGAACTAGGTACAGGCTGGAGGACAGGTCACAGTTCTCTCTTCATCCAGGCCCAGTCACAGGGGCCCAGAGATCCTTCCACAAAGCCACCTTCTGTAAACAGTATTTACAGTGTACTATACAACACCACACTGATCAGAAAGATACTGTTCATGCAAGATCCTAGTCTATAACAGAACAACTGCACCACTATTCTTAATATTAAGCGAGCCGAAAGTCATTTGAGTGCATTCTAGTACGAGATCCTACAGTATACAATGATCCTGTGTAACTTGCTAGCCACAGACAATTAAATTTTGGTACGTTGCAAATAAGGCATAGCAAGGAAATGAAAAGCAGTTGATGAAACTAAGTTGTGGCTAAGAAAAAATAACATACTGATCTAGGTTACTATAAGGGCCGCATTAGGCAGCATCAACTATTTGCAGAGTTAGTCTATGAGTCTGTAAAGCTTAGACTATCCTAATTAGCTGGACAATAAATACCATTATAGTGAACTACAAGATGGATTGTCTTCTAATTTCTCAAAATTAGTTACAGTGCAGCTTGCAAGATCAGGAGTTAGAAGCCCCTGGAAAAAGTGACTGTTCTCAGTTTCTTTCATAGTCATTTCAAGGACTGGCACATGTCACAAATCATTGAAGCAAACAGGAGGTACCAGGGACTTCTATCACTAGTTTTCAGACAACAGGCACCTCCTCCACTGTTCAGCCTATAAGCTGAGGTTATCCCTGAGTATTTAAAATTTTGCAGAGGTGGGGTTGGGAGAAAAAACTTGCTGCTCTGGGAAAGTCGAACTTCAGGAGCAGGACTCCTTATGTTTAATTTCATAATTTTAAAGCTTGTGAGTTACGGCAGAAAAGTTCCATTGTGGGGGGTGGAGGGCACTCTGACCCCCGGCACTCCTCCAATGACTCTCCTCCTCAAACTGGTTGCCAGCCAGTGGAAACTGAGCTTTTGAGCTCAGTGCAGTTTCAAATTAAGGTTTTGACCCCCAAAACAGTCGGATCCAATCTGCTGCTGCCCCCAGTCTCAGAAAAATAACTTGCTGGTTTGGGAAAGTCTAACTTCAGGAACAGGTCTACTGAGGTTGAATTTCTTAATTTCAAAGCAAGTTGTAACAGAAAAGTTCCGTTGTGGGGAGGGGGAGCCCTTTGATCCCCAGCGCTCCTCCGGCAACTCTCCTCCTCGAACTGGTTACCAGCCAGTGGAAACAGGATATATCACCAATCAGCCAGTAGAGACAGAAAGCACCAAGTTTCTAGCTGGGCAGTGGCTCCAAGGGCCGGGCTGTGTTCCTGTGTCTGTATCTGCAGGTCTCTGGCTATCTGGCAGTCGAGCGGGTTACCATGGAATAGCCACCAGAGAAGGCGCAGCTCCCACGGGGAGAAGTTGGAGGTGTGCACCCATTCAGGGCAGAGTAGCCTATGGAGGGGAGAAGGGACAGTCAAATATGTTTTAATTGAATATGTTTTATGATTTAGTTGAATATGTTTACTTTCAACATATAATATAGTGCAGAAAGAGTGTGACGGGTGCTATTATAACTCTTATGAACATGAGTGCACACTCCCAGTATTTGCTCTCTTGATTCAGATTTTGATAAAAATGTATATTTACTTATAAAAAGAAATTCCAGATATTGGCAACATTGACTACTGATTCCAGAAATATTTTTTGGGAGGCAGTATATTTACTTGAGGCATTTTGATGTCAACATTGGGACAGTGTCCCTTTAAAATAGGTAGGGGAGTTCTAGGCACCATATATACATGCATTTCATTTACATTAGTCCCATAAGGCAATTTGGGTGCCCAGATTCTGTAGCAGTGCTTTTCTGTCCACAAACACAGCTAAGAAGCCTTTCCTTTCTTAGCTACCAAAAAAAAAGCTCATGGCTTTATTTCTACTTTCTCTCTCCTACCAGCTGCAGTCTGGAATGGAACAGTACCAGTAGCCATTTTCCTTTTTTATTTAATTTAAGACACTGGGACGCATCCTTCTTTGAGCTCAACAATGCTATCTAATATTTTATAACTGCTCCTGATCTTTGTTTTATAGCAGAGCACTGGCATTGCAGGCTCTTTTCCCTGTATGGCTCCTTTCTTTTAAGTCAATTTTCAGTATGACTTCCTGGAAGAGTTCAGGGGCCCAAACTATTTTATTTGAATAAATATACCTGCTTTGAGGAGCAGAGTAAACGCCTGTACTGGCAACTGGTATTTATTTAAACAGGCTACTTCTGGTAGTGAAGTGCACTCAAAAGAAAAACATTGTTCTTTTGATATGGGGGAGGCTGCCCTTTTTCATTTACTACAACCTGCTGCTGCTGTATAGCATTCAGGGAAACATAATATTAAATGCCCCAAAACTATTTTTCTGTCTCTCAAATGGAATCAGAATTTAAAAGAAGACATGCATCCTTCCTATAGTATGTTTTTAGGGACTTTCTGTAAGGTTTGTCACCTCTACAGACTAATATGTCTGTTAAATGTTTTTCTTTTTGGTGGGGGGGGGGTCACAGAACGGAAAAGGAAACAGAATACTAGATACAGTATAAGACAAGCATTTGTCAATGCCGAATGTTTGCTTGCTGGTATTAGCATTGGAAATGCAGAAGTTAGAGAGATGCAGAATAGGAATGGCAGTGAAGTATTGAACTTCACGTCAACTCCATCTCCACCCTGCAGAGACGGATTGGCATTGGGGTATGCATTTGGGCCATCATCCATAAAGTTCATGCCATTTCACTTCATCCTATCCTGCAGACACCGACACGTGTTGAGGTGTGCCTTGGGGTGTCCGGCGTTACAGTCACCCCATTCCATAAGGACATACGCTGAAATGGGTGCAGTATAGGAGCATGGGGTGAACTCTGGGGCTGAAGAGTCCAAGGCATACATCGATGCCTGTCACTGGCTGCAGGGTGGTGGGGTGGGGGTGGAATGGCATGAGCATTGCAGTCGGCAATCCAAAGGCACACCCCTGATGTCTGTCAGTCTGCACAGGGTGGGATGTTATGATTAGAAATCCTAATGCCCCGGGCGTTTGTTGATATTTGTACTACAGATTTTCAACATGGCCTTTTTGTGACTCCCACCTCAAGAAAGCATTTGGGACCTCTTCTCATGAACAGTGGCACTGTGATTTTGATAATGTGTCCCGAACTTTGAGTTCCCGCAGCGACCATGCCATTCTGTGCCAAATGTACGAAAACACAGATTGGACAGGATGTGAAGAATGACAGCTGTACCCGACATAGGGAGGTGTGAAGAGATGGCAATGTTGAAAATCTGTAGCAAAAATATTAAAAATACTCGAACTTCTGGGCTTACATGGAAACTGCACAATGCAATCGCGTAATGCAGTCATTTAATGGAATTTTTTTCACCAGATTTTCAACATAGGCATTTTGTGACCTCTGCTCATTAACAGAGTCACTATGATGATTTTTGTAATCTGTCCCCAAAGTTGATTTCCCACAGTGACCGTACTATTCTGCGCCAGATGTGTAACTGCATATTTTGGGCAGGATATGAAAAATGACAGCTGTGCTGTTCATAAGGAGGTGTGAAAAAATGCCAATGTTAATAATCTGGAGTGAAAATATTACAAATGTGTGAAATTACAAGGGTACATGGAAACTGCGCAATGTATGCTCGTAACACAGTCATTACATGGACTTTTGTCACTAAATTTTCAACATAGGCATTTTAGCACCTCTGTTCATGAACAGTGTCACTGTGATTTTTTTCAATCTGTCCCGAACACTATCTTCCCACAGTGACCGCGCTATTCTGCTCCAGAAGCGCAAAAACACATTTTGGCCAGGATGTGAAAAATGACAGCTATACTGTTCATAAGGAGGTGTGGAAAAATGCCAATGTTGAAAATCTGGAGTGAAAATATTACAAATTTGCGAAGTTACGAGCATGCATGGAAACTGCGAAACGCATTCTCGTAAAACAGTAATTTTGGGGAATTTTTTTCACCAAATTTTCAACATAGGTTTTCTGAGAGCCTACCTCATTTTGATGTAATCAACTAATCTTCACTATTTAAGGGGTAGTCCAATAACAAACAGGTGCCCTCTGACGAAGCCTTTACGTGCCGAAGCACCAGGGCAGTTTGGTGTAATGGATGCTGCACACTGGCTGTTGAAACTTGTTAGAAATTTGTTCTGAGAATAAACTACAAATTTGTTTTGGAAATTCCATGTTGTGGACATCATTCATTGGAGTTTTACAGAAACTCCTGGCTCTGGAGTGCTGGTACACTATTGTCTGTTTCTAGACAAGTGGCATGAGTCTGTTAGCACCAGCAAGGAGTCAAGATGGAGTGGGTTATGGGGGCCTGGGTCAAAGTACAAAGTCCTAGTACCCCTTGAGGTTTTGGCCTTAGCCTAGGGACCAGGTGGGGGAAGCAGCACCCATTCCCATGCCACAGAAAGGGCATCGACCAGTGCCAGGGTGTGAGAGTGGGTAACCTGGTGAAAGGGAGAGAAAAGGTTTAGCTTACCAAATAAAGACAGCCAGGAACCTGAGGGTCAGTGAGTAAAGAGGTGCCTTGGGTAAATCATCCAAGCAGATAGGTTGACAGAATCCTTGCTTGCACTGCCTGTAAATCCATCAGTTATTACTCAGAAAATGTCCAGCCAATGTTTGAACAAAGGTTTGCATAGCCCCATGGAGCTGCTTAATTTATTTTAGCAAAGTATGTGACCCCTGCATTGCTGGAATAATTTGTGATGCAGGCACTAAATACAGAAGCTGGTTGGGAGGAGATCCGGAGTAAAGTGTTTTATTTAATCTGGAAGGGGAGACTAATGAACTGGAAATTTTACTTCCTCCATTGCAGCTGAATTAATTCTGCCATAAGCTTTGATTCCAGATAAATCATAATTTATAGATCAGCTACCCTCACCTCTCTTCATAGGATAACTGTTGCACTAAATAAGGCCTGCAGGCTGCTTACAGGGTCAGTTTGCATTACACATACCTGTGATATATACAAACAGATGGATTGGCTTCAACTAGGAAAAAGAATTAAATATCAAATGTGCCTACTAGCCAAAAAAGCGCTCATTGGCCTATAATGCCACCTGGGACTGTAGCATTACTGACCCCCTCCTGGCCCACTAAACTCACCCGATCATCTGTTCACCAGTCTCTTCTTGTTCCCAGATGCCGGACATCGCAAGGCCAGCAATCCTTCACCTACAGAGCTCCTTTATGGCTCAGTTCTCTGGACTTTAAATACTCAGCCCTGCAAAAATTGGCTGATTTCAAGGCACAACTAAAATAGGTCCTTGTGGCCAATAGCTCATGTCACTGCTTCATTTAATGCATGCCCCTTGCACCTCTTAGGGACCTCCTAGTACTTGCAGTGACCTCACTGTTTTTCAACTGCCTTTTCTCCATCTCCTAGATTTTTTCCCATCCCCTACCTTCTCCCTCCTCCTGTCATCCCCTCTCCCCCACCCACTTTTAAGAACAAAGCTTGACAAGGCCTTTGGCTGCTCCTCACTCCATTCCTTGTCTTTCCGCCTGTTACCCTACTTCATCTTACCTCCCCTCTCTAGCCTTTTACCTTCTTATAATGAACTTGTATTTATCTTTTCGTGAATTTATCATTACTTTTAGATTAACTGTTGTTAATGTCATTTAGATATTGTTTTTCATAATGAATTTGCATTTAACTATTCATGAATTTATCATTATTATTTTTAGATATACTGTTGTTAATGTCATTTTTTGTACTTTTTTGTATTGACAAGATTTGAGTAGATATGCAGACAAGCAAAACAAATATTTAAAGGATCCTCTGTATGCGATATAAAACAAAATATATAAAGCAGTGTACATGCAATAAAAAGGGAGAACACATTGTTTAGATTGGATATAGGCTATAACCAGGAGAGAGCAAATAGGGTTGTAAGACAGTAATGTAAGAAAAAAATATACACTATATATAAATGTTTGTATACAATAAAAAGATTCATTATATATAAAAGATGATGATAATCAGTAATTAAGGTTCAGCCTAATTATGGTTGTGAAAAAACAGTACATAGGAGTTACAATTCAGTATCTTAATAGGAGGATATGAAATAGAAAAGAAAAAGGGTGTATAGAAAAGAACAGGGAAATAATAGAGAGAGAAAAGGGGGAAGAGTAAAAAGAAGACAAGAGAAAGGAGCTAAAGGAAAAAATATATGTGCATGAATACTTTATATCTCCTAAAGTACTAAAAAGGCTGAATATTCTTGTTTTAGTGTTTAGGAGTATTCAAAGAATCAATGTATGTGAAATAGTCCTGCCAGCATCTATCATATACAGAGAGCTGGTTGTGAGTAAGATGGGAAAGTTGATCTAGTGATGCATTCTGAGATAAGTTTTGGAGAATATCTGAAAGGGAATGAACATAGGTAGATCTCAAATTCATAAGAATCAGATGTTTAATAATAAGGAAAAGTATGTTAAGCCATCTGAAATGTGCACGTGAAAGGGTAACATTGTTTGAGGCAAATATACCTAGCAAGAAAAATGTAGGGTCTAGAGGGATTTTTTGTTTAATAGCTCTGGAGGCAAATAAGTGAACCTTGTGCCAAAGTTTATTGATAGTGGTACATGACCATAGGCTGTAAAAAATGTCACCATTAGGCATGTTGCATCGTCAGCAATGGTTGTTGTTTAATAACCCCATATGATGCAATACTTAAGGGGTTCTATACTAAGAATGTAAAATTTTTATTTGTATTAAGGAGCTACAGGCATCTTGGAAGGTGTTATGAAAAAGACACCAGCAGTTATGCCATTGTGTATCAGTGATATTATAATTAAAAGAAGGGTGCTCCATTTATTTTTAGCAGAGATGGTTTGATCAGGTAATCTATAATATCTTTGTAAATGGAGCTATTCCATTTTGCAGATAAGTTAATCCAGTGCAAAATGTAGTGGTCCTGTACTGTAAGCCTATGAACATAACAGGAAAAAGAACTATAAGCAGTTCGAATCTGGAGATACTTCCAGAAGTCTTGTTTGGGAAGATTCTAGATATTCTGAAGGTCTGCGAAGGTTTTAAGAGTTAGAGAGTTCTAGTCTAAGATATCCCCTAAGAATAAGATACCTTTACTTCTCCAAGAGCGACAGAAAATTGCTTGGTTCTGTACAACAAGTAAAGGGTTACCCCAAAGAGGGGTATAGAACCAAGGTGTAGGGTTAGATTTTAAGAATTTATGGATTAGTTTCCAATAGAAAATGGAGGAAGAAATAGTGGGATGTGATTTCAGTTTGGGAGGAAGGGGATTAAAAATAAAAGAGGTGGGAACTCCACCAGGACAAGATGCCATTTCCATTGTAACCCAAAGTGGGGTATGAAGGGATGGCTTGTGAAACCACTTGATGGTTTGGGCAGCTCGAAAGGCCCAGAAATAAGCAGAGAGCCAGGGGACTCCAAAGCCTCCCTTTTTCCAATGAATATGGAGTTTAGCTTGACTAAACCTCGGAGGTTTATCACCCCATATAAAATTGCCAAACAGTTTATCGATTTTGACTAAGAAACTAACAGGTAAATTTAAAGGGATATTGGCAAATAGATAATGAATCTTAGGAGAAAGACTTCTTAATTGCAGCAATTTTCCCCATAAAAGAGAAATTAAGAAGTTTCCATCTGTCTAGGGTAGTACGAATGCTGTCAATTAAAAGATTAAAATTAACATCCCAAATGTTCCCAAAATTACAGGTTATTTTAATTCCAAGATAGGTTATCCTTGTGGTGACCAATGAAAGCCAAGCAGTAGAGTCATAAAATGTTTGCAAAAGTCACTAGGAGGTAAAACTTCTGATTTACCGTAGTTTAAAGAAAGGCCTGAAATACAAGTGAAGTTATTAAGTAACTTGACTAACAAGGGGCTGGCTTCATTTAAATTTTCTGGTAAAATTAAGAGGTCATCTGTGTAAGAAAGAGAACTGTATCTAGAGCTGCCAGCAGAAATGCCTTTAATATCAGCAGAATGATGTAGGCTGCCAGACAGGGGTACCAAAGCTAATATAAACAGAAAAGGTGACAAAGGGCAGCCTTGTCTGGTTCCTCTTTCCAGTTGAAAGGACAGTGAAAGAATGAAGTTAGTGAATACTCTTGCAGTAGGTGAAGTATACAACAATTTAATCCAGGAACAAAATGTGTGAGAGAAACCAAAACAAGTTAAAACTTGAAAAGGTAGTTCCAATTTAAGGAGTCAAAGGCCTTTTCAAAATCAATAGGTATTGGCACTGCAGGAGATTTAAGAGATTTGTCTTTATGAATTAAGTTGAAAAAAGAGCGTAAATGGTCTGCACCTATTCTTAATAAACCCAGCTTGTGAGCAATGGGATAGTTTGGGAATCAGGAGTTCAAGGTGAGATGATAGCAAATTTAGCAAATATCTTGCTGTCAGTGTTTAATAAAGAAATTGGCCTGTAGCTTGCACAAAGTGAGGGGTCTTTGTCTTTCTTGGGGATTAAGGTTATAATTGCTTCGGTACAGGTTGAGGGGAGTTTGCCTATATCAGTGGCTTCTTGAAAGACTTTAAAAAGGATTGGCAAAGAATGTCAGAAAGTGATTTATAAAAATCTATGGAAAAGCCGTCTCCCCCAAGGGATTTACCAGACTTCAGGGAAGATAAAGCATGCTGGATTTCTACCAGAGAGAAAGGTTCATCTAGGGCATTAATTTCAGAAGTAGAAAGATGGGGTAAATGTAGGTTATTTAGACACTGCTGTATAAGTGAGGTAGTGGCGGGGTTTTGATTGGAATATAGTGACTGATAGATTCTGTAATATGATTCATAGAAGAGCTATTTGTATGTAACGTACCTTAATGGTCTCTAAGACTTGAAATATGTCGTTCCATCTGTTGAACTTTAAGTTGATAAGAAATAAGTTTCCCAATTTTGTCTCCTTGCTCCCAATATCTGTGCTTCAGCTTAAATGGAGCTAGCTCGGTCTTGCGGGAGATTAGTTCATTTATTTTAATTCTTAATTGAAGGATTTCGAGACAGAGTTTAGAGGTAGGGTTGTGCAGATTAGAATTAAAATACTGAGCTTCTTCAGATTTAAGGGACTTTTCAAGATCTGCTAGTTGTTGTTCTCTTAATTTTTTCCTGTGGTAAGCGTAGCTGATTATTTTCCCACATATCGTGGCCTTAAGTGCTTCCCAAACAGTGCTCATAGAGATGTCAGATGGGTTATTATGGGAAAGAAATTCTTTAATCTGGGATTTAATCATTGGAATGAAATCAGGATCTTTAAGGAGGAGAGGATCAAGACGCCAAAAAGGAGATTTTGATTGTGGGAGGCCCCATAAGAGCTGCAACTTAAATGGGGAATGGTCTGAGATTACAATGGGCAAAATAGATGTATCAATAATTTTCTCAGCTATGGCATGAGAAGCTAACCAATAGTCGATTCGACTGTATGTCTTACGTAATGAGGATTAAAAGTGAAGTCTCAGTCCCGAGGATGAAAGAGCCACCAAACATCGGAAAGACCCAAATCTTTCATAAGTAAAGAGAGGGCTTTGATACCTCTAGGGTGGGAATCTGTGGAGAAGTTACTTCTGTCCATATTAGGTTCCAGTGCGAGGTTGAGATCCCCCCTAGGATTATTGGGGAGTTGTCTGTGTTGTTGGAGAGTATCTTTTGTGCTAGGTTATGGAAGAATGCTGGGGAGTCAGCATTAGGTGCATAGACATTAACAAGCATAAGGGGACCAAAAGGGGTATTTAGTTTAACAATCACCCAGCTGTCTTCTACGTTGGAGATGGAGTTTATGAGAGACCATTTAAGATGTTTGTGAATAAGGATAGCAACTCCTCTTTTTTTGAGGTAAAGGATGAATCGAAAATTTGGCTAACCCAGTCTTTTATAAGTCTAGTTACATCCTCTGAAAGCAATTTAGTTTCCTGAAAGAAAGCAATATTAGCTTTATGTTTTTTTAAGATAAGGCAGCATTTGCTTTCACTAACAGGGAGAATTGAGTCCCTTCACATTCCAAGTATATAACAGTAAATTGTTCATAGTATTGCTAGTAAGAAAAAGGGACAATTATTGGAATAGTGAGGGACGTAGTAATAAAGTAGAGGATGGGTGAAGAAATGAAAAAGAACAACTGTGTATAGAAAAAGAGAGGCAGGCTTGTTCATGTTGACAAAATATAGTATAAAGAGCATATTTAGCACAGATATCTTTATGCAAAGGAAGTAAGTAGAGAAAGAAGAGAAGCACATTATTGAACAATCACAACAATTGACACTCTTATACACTAATCAAACTAATAATATCTCTAAGGGAGCAGCGAGATAAGAGTCAGCTAACCAGCTGGAGGACTCTCTCGCCACACACCAGTGTGGACAAAAGTTGGAGAGGACCTGAAAGGACCAACAAGTTGGTCAAATATTAAGGTTGAAACCTATTAATACTACAGGAACAATTATATTGAGTAAACTAGATCAGAAATTAGCTGTACCCTATAAAGCAGGGAGCTGTAATATCCTCAGCTTCAAGTAGAAGCTAATATAGTATAGAAAGAGTAAAAAAGAAACAATATACCAGAACATTAATATTGAGACAAGTAACAGCAATGTTAATGAAAGTGACAGCTTCTTATTGCAGGAAGTCTGGAGTCGCTCAAAATAAAAACAGTGTTACCTTACCGGATTAGTTCAGGGGAACTGGATGCTTAATGGTACAGCTTGCATGTTGGAAAGTAAAAAATAAAACTACACTTGGCAAGCTATTAAAATAAGTTCAGACTAAAATGCCATGATTTAGTGAGGAATATAGCTGCAGGGGTAAATATTTAGAAATCCAATTAAAGACAGTAGAATACAAGGTTCCCACACCTAAGGCCAGATAAGGAACTGGTAATATATAGAATAACCGCCGGAGCTAACTGAAGTCAGCGAGGCTCCACTGAGATGCTCACACAAAGATTATCAGTTGCATATGAATACTATGCTATGTTATTCGTTTCTGTTTTGGAGCGACATGAGCTGAAGGTTTCTTTTCACACAGTTTGCAAAGGGTGCTAAGCCTTTGCAAACTGTGTGAGGCCTTCGCACCATGCAATTTTTGCTTAAAGTTGACCAGCATTCTGTGGTGATTTGCATATGCAGCCCATGATGCTTTGCATTGTGTGGGCATGCGTGATTTTGTATTTTCTTGAAACTTGGCTTCCCAGCCAAATGCCCTTTGGGGTAACCTTTGCCTCAGTGTTTGCACACAGAGGTTCTTTGTCTTTCAAAGGAAAATCTAGAAGTGTATGGGAGATCACGTGATGCAGGGTACCGTGTAGAAGCTCCTCTGCATAGCTCCAACCTCCTAACTGCAAATAATTGCTATTTTGGTCATTATTTCTCCCTTAAAACCAGAAAGATTACAGATTATCGCCTTCTTAATATCCTGGGCTCCTGACTGCTTGTTTCCATTGATTATGGAGGTTTATATGAAGAAGCATACACTGCCAGTCACTCCTGAGAAGGCCCTGAAAAAATCAAGGGCCTCGAGTGCTATGGATAAGCCAGAGCTTCAAAGCCTGATCACTGAGCAAGAACCCCTAACTCTGAGCAGATTTTTGGAAGAGTTCAAACCCTTCCAGGAAGAAATTAAAGAAATCTCAGCTGAAATTAAATCTCTTTCTAAAAAACTTGAGGAGGTCACGATGAAAACTTCAGATAATGCAGCCTGAATCTCATCTCTTGAGGAGCAAGTGGAAAAAATTGATCCTGGTCTCGTAGTTATGTGGCAAAGGATTTCTAGTTTGGAAGCTAAGATGGAAGATTTGGAGGGCCACAACCGAAGAAACAATGTAGTTATCCTGGGCCTTCCAGAAGGAGAGGAAGGTCTGCACATGCTGGTATTTGTGCAGAAGCTCATTGAAAAGGTCGCCGGTCCCTCTCCCTTCGGGGCTAAGTACATCATTGAAAGGGCGCATAGATCCTTGCAACCCAAGCCATCTCCAGGAGCAACACCTCGTCCCATTATTTTCCGTTTTTTGAATTACCTAGAGCGACAACATTTTCTGGCAAAAGTGAGAGAGTTACAAGAAGTGAAATGGCAAAATGCCAGGCTCAGAATTGCCCAAGATTTACCGTGGTCAGTTAGGGCAAATTGTACTGCTTTTCATCCTATTGTATCGATAATTATAGCTGCAGGCCTTGCTTTAAAATGGGGTATCCAGCTAGACTACAGGTACCAGTGGGTGGTATCTGGTCAACATACGAGAATCCTGAAGCTGCTCTCTCGGGATTGAAGGCTGCTCTTCCTGATTTGTTTTGGGACACTTGATCTGGTTGGTTGGTCTTACCCCACCCTGCTCTGGAAAGGAGAAGAATTTTTTCATGTTGCTGTACCAACAGAGGAATGAATACCAATCTGGTTTTGTGGACTCTCGAATTTCGCGATGGAAGGGACTATCTTCAGTAGAATCCTGACCTTTTGCATTTTTTATCTCAGCGCTCAGTGTTTCAGAGCAACCTCACATCTCGATACTTTCTCTCTGGGGGGTTGTGTTTTGTCTGGGAGGAGCTCCCTTTTTTCTCACATGGATCACATTTTCTGGCTTCTTTTTTCCAGGGACACTTAATTATCTCTTATGATCTAGTTAATATTACGAGAACCCTCAAGCTTGATATTTTTGATTACTGGGGCACTGTTCGAGAGAGAGACCTTTTGGCCTCAATGTTTTTTGGGATATTATCACCAGAGGGCGCTCTCGCTATAATTTTGGCAGATCAACCCCCCCTTTACTTACTTGTTTCTGAAGTTATTTTTCTCAGGTGTAGTTAGCAGTGGGGGCTTGGACACAGATGGTGATCCACTACTTGGGAGCATTTAGTTTACTAGCTAATATATGTTTCCGGGAAAGTTTTCAATTTTGCTAATGACAGCAGTTATGAGAGTATATTCAGCTATTAAGCCTTACACTGTGTGTTTTCTGTTTTTCCTCAGGATCTGGGTTTTCTAGCTTGCTCCCAAGTAGTTGTTGCTCTCTTCTCTATTTCTCATTCTTGCTCTTTTTGTTTCTGAATTTCTGGAGTCCAGTACTTACTTATCATTACTTACATTATCTTTATCTTTGATTAGATGTTGCTGACTACAGTTTCTACACGAAGGTTTACATTCTAAGGTGGGGTCTTTGGGTACATCGTTGGAGGTTGGATGGGAGGACAGAGCGTATCGTTTGAACGCTGTTTGTGACACTTGGGGTGGGGTTGTGATATTGTGTTTAGGATTGTCATATTACTTGCTTGTTGGATGGGCAGAATATTTTGGGGGGGGGGTGGTGGGTGGAGGAATTTGATATTGGGATGGGTGGGACATACAGCAGCAAACAGGGGTCTGGTCATTTAAGTCTGATTGTTGTAATTCAGATTTATATAATGTCCTCTTTCCTTTTCTTTTTAGATGGCCAGTAGTATAAACATTGCTACATGGAATGTGAAGGGGATAAGGAAACGAGTTAAACAATACCAAGTGTTAAAACACTTATGTTTACTATCTTCTCAGATTACATTCTTGCAAGAATCTCATTTACTGGAAAGTGAATCTCTGCAACTTAGGAGGCAACAAATTGGGCAGGTGTTTAATGCCTTGGGGTCCACTAACAGTTGTGGGGTTATGATTCTAGTCAATAGAAGCATTCCCTTTATTTCTAAACAAGTTTTCAGGGACCCAGATGGAAGATATGTCCTAGTTCAGGGGATTCTCTGGTCTATGCCTATTTTACTTGGTAGCATTTATGGGCCTCATGCAGATGATCCGGCTTCTTTATGAAGCTTATTCCATACTCCTTCCCATGCTTCCCATTGGTATAATAATAGGTGGGACTTCAATTTGGTTCTTGATCCTGAAGTAGACAGGTCTGGTAGTGGGTTGAGGGCTTGATGCCCAGACAGAGGGCCCTTAGGGACTTTCTGGATCAGTGCGATCATGCTGACGTGGTATGGACACACCCCTAAGGACAGGGAGTAGCACTTAATTCACCGTGCACACAGAACCCAGTCCGTGATCGACTACCTTTTCTCTCTCAGGTCCTCTTGCCGGGGTCTTAACTGCCTCGATCCAGCCAGGTCCAGTGTCAGATCACTCTCTGGTAACTTTCAAACTGGCCTTCCTTAACATTCCACATAAAGAAACCCAATGGAAATTAAATGGTCAATTGCTCAAAGACAGTAAATGCTGTGATCTAATAAAGGAGCAGATCAATTTCTTTTTCTCCACTAATTCCTCTGAGGACACGTCACCTGATATTTTCTGGGGTGCTTTCAAAGCATACATGAGAGGGATTATTATCATCTTAGCCACAAAAAGGAAAAAGACTCGAGAGGCAGAATTACTAGCTTCATTATCTCTAATTAGATCTTTGAAAACCAATTTATCCTCTAATGCCTCAGAAGAGGATATGAGGAGGCTTTCCGTAGCTAAAGATAAACACTTAGATCTGTTGAGGGAAAAAGCAGAATTTTCTATTATTTGTACCAAAGCAAACTACACCGATCAGGGGGAAAAAGCAGGTCGCCTCCTAGCCTTAAGGTTAAAGCAGCAGGAATCAGCTAAATTTATACCTCCAATTAGGGCCAGGTGGATGGATCCTGAAGGTATCCCCTTCAGAGGTTGTTCAGGAGTTTGCCTCCTACTACGAGGATTTATACAGGGACATGGACAACCCTCCTTCCTTAGAAGAGCTTGAGGCCTACCTGAGGGATTCTTCCCTACCCTCTCTATCTGAATCACAGAGGAATTTTCTATCCTCACCAATATCTCTGAGAAAATATCAGAGGTCATGGGGCTTTGCCTCAGATAAGGTCCCAGGACCGATGTTTTTCCGCTTTATTTTATAAAACTTTTCAATCACAATTATTGCCAGTCTCCACCGGTTGTACTGTCACATTCTTTCTGGTGTAAAAATAGATACACATTTGTTTGAAGCCCTGATTGTTCTTCTTCCTAAACCCGATAAAGATCCGGAATTAGTGCAAAGCTACAGTCCAATCTCCTTATTGAATCAAGATGTTAAAATTCTCTCGAAGATATTGGCCGATAGAATAACACAAGTTCTTCCTGATCTGATTAATATGTCTCAGGTAGGGTTTATGAGGGTCGTTCATCAGCTGACCATCTACGTACCCTGTCACATGTTGTCTCAGTGTCCAGGGATGCTGCCTTTCCCACGGGATTGGTCTCCTTGGACACCGAGAAGGTGTTTGATCGTGTCAATTGGAATTTCCTGTTTCAGGCCCTTAAAGTATTTGGTTTCCCGACTAAGTTTATAGATTGGATTCGGGCCCTGTATCAAACTCCATCTGCCAGAGTCTCTGGCAACGGAGCATTCTCCAAACCCTTTCCCTTGTCTTCTGGTACCCGGCAGGGTTGCCTTCTTCCCCCCTTTAATTTAATTTATACTTAGAGCCCCTTATCCGAAACATTCTCAATAATCCGGAGATAAGCTGTATCCCGATAGGTTATCAGGTGGTGAAGATTATGGTTTACGCTGATGATCTCCTCCTTCATTTATCTCATCCAAAAACTTCAATTCCTGCCATGTTGAGGAAATCACAAGTTCAGTGCTCTCAGATTATAAGTTGAATATACAGTATGAAAAGTATCGGCCTCTCTCCTGATTTTTCTGTTATTACATATTTGTCACTGGATGTTTTCGTCTTTGGACAAAATATATTATTAGATAAAGGAACCTGGTGGACAATAATACTTTTTTTTTTTATTTATTTCATTTATTTGAAAAAAGTTAACTAACACTAACTGGCACTTGTGTAAGTAATTGCCCCAGTTAAATCAGCAATTAAAGGGATAATTAGAGTCAGCTGATTGAACACAGTAGACGATTACAGCCGGCCTCCAATATAAGCCTCCCTTATTTGGCCTTACCATCAGTTACATTGCCACACAAAAGATTCATAGCTGTTATGCCATGATCAAAGAAAGTTCCTGAAAAGATCAGAAAACATTTTGTTGCCCTCTATCAGTCTGGAAAGGGTTACAAAGCTGTTTCTAAGGCTCTGGGACTCCATCGAACCACAGTGAGAGCCATATAATCTCCAAATGGAGACACTTGGAACAGTAGTGATCCTTCCCAGGAGTGGCGGCCTGCCAAATTACTCTAAGGGTGCAGGTAAATCATCCAAGAAGTCTCAAAGGATCCTAAACAACATCCAAAGAACTGCAGGCTTTCTTGCCTTCAGCTAAGGTCAGTGTTCATGACTCCACAATCAGAAAGAGACTGGGCAAAAATGGGTTTCATGTGAGCTAGCAAGGCGAAACCACTCATAACCAATAAGAACATAAATGCTCGTCTTCATTTGCCAAGAAGCACTGGATGATCCACAAGCCAATTGGGGAAATGTTCTATGGACAGATGAGTCCAAAGTGGAACTTTTGGAAAACATGGATCCCATAATGTCTCGCCTAAAGCAAACACAGCATTCCACAGTAAGAACACCATACCAACAGTCAAACATGGTGGTGGTAGTGTGATGGTGTGTGGATGCTTTGTTGCCTAGGACCTGGATGACTTGCCATAATTAAAGGAACCATGAATTCTGCTCTGTCCAGAAATTTTTAGGGAGAATGTCCAGTCATTCTTCCGCCAGCTGAAGCTGAAGCGAAGTGGGCTGCAGCAAGACAATGATCCAAACACAAAGCAAGTCCACGTCAGAATGGCTAAAAAGAAGTAAAATTAAAAGTTTATATTGGCCCTAGTCAAAGTCAAGACTTTAAACCCATTAGAGATGCTGCTGTGGCTTCCGAAACGAGCAGTTCATGTCTCGAAAACCTTACCAACAAGTTAGCTGGAATTACAGTTAGTTTCTCGCGCAGTAGAAGAGGTTAAAATTCCTCCACAGCAATGTGAAAGACTGATATTGAATTATGAAGTGTTTGGTTGCAGTCATTGCAGCTAAATGTGGTGTAACCAGTTATTAAGTGTGTAAGGGCAATTACTTTTTCACACAGTGCCAATTGGTGTTGGTTAACTTTTTTTCATTAAATAAGTGAAATAAAAAAAAAAAACAAGTGTTATTTGTTCACTCAGGGCCTTCACTTATCTAATATTACATTTTGTCTAAAGACCTGAAACATCCAGTGTGACAACTATGCAATAATAGAGAAAATCAGGGAGGGGGCAAATACTTTTTCACGCCACTGTAAATAAGTCCTCCATTTTCCCTCTTAATCATAAGGTTTTTAAAAATGATTTATCTTCTTTTGGTCTTGGTTGGTCTCCCCGTGTTCTCAGATACCTTTGTATTAACTTGACGCGTAACCCCTCCTCCTGGTTTAAAGAAAATTTGGAGCCTTTCTCCCAAGTGATAGTTCAGGATCTCAATAGATGGTCTACACACCCTCTCTCTCTCTGGGGTCACATTAATATCATTAAAATGAATGTTTTTCCTTGTTTATTTTATCACCTCTCGCTTCTTAACTCCTTTATACCGTTATCTTGGTTCCAGAAAATGCACAGAATTTTCGCAAATTTCATCTGGTCTAATAAACAAGCCAGGTTAGCATATTATAAACTAGCTGCTCAGAAACTAGATGGAGGACTGCGGATCCCCCATCTGGCAATTTATTACTGGGCTAGTCATATTGCAAAATATTTGAGGTGGGTGAACCCGGGTCCGAAATACTTAAGACTGGTCTGGCTCAAAATTGAGTTAGATTTTATTCAGTTCGAGAACATTGACCCCCAGACAATGTTCTATCTTAAAATAGCCTCCCTTCCTGACACTATTAGTTGTCCCACTATCCGAACGTCCCTCAGAGTTCACACGCAGCTTTGTTCATTTCTGCGGTATTCCCCAGACTTGGACCTGTCTCAGTCCATTTGGAATTCCCTGTCTTTCACAATAAACAAAAAGATGATATCTGTAAATGGTTGCCTCAGATTGGGGATGGGATGAGCTCTACTTTTCTGGATGATGCAGGGGAGTGGCTCTCAGTTTCTAATATAATTCGCAAGTTTGACATCCCATTAACCCTTCACTTCAGGGTGGCCCAATTGAAACATCTCCTCTCTTCTGTATTTGGTAATATCCCTCCTCGTCCACCTGATTTTCTGTTTGTATCGGATCTCTCCCCCTTATTGAGGCCACCAGGTGCTATTTCCAAAATATATCGTGTCCTTTATTATTGGAAATATGGGAGACCTGAAGCCCCACTAGGCTCTGGGTTTCTTTTTCCTCAATATACTCCTAACTGGTCAGCTTTTATGGAAGTTCTCATAAATACGCTCTCTCAGGATAGACTACTTTATGTAATACCACATAATACATAACATGTATTATACCCTGTGAAGCTGAGGAAATGGAGTCTCAGAAATTCGGGAGCCTGTACCAGAGGATGTCAAGAGGAGGGTACGCTTCTTCACGTCTTTTGGTCATGCCCCAAGATAAAGCCATTATGGGTAGCCATACAGAATAACCTAGACCCTATACTGGGTTTGCAGGAGTACTTCACCCCAGACATATCTTTGTTGGGGGATTTATCCTCTATCAAGGTGAGAATGAGAAGATTTCATATTTCCATGATTGCACTATCTGTTAAAAAAATTGTGCTTCTGCATTGGAGGGATACAGTAAGCCCAACATATCAGGAATGGGTTAATGGAATTTTGGCTAACCTACGTACTGAGAAAGCGATAGCAAGCCTCCATAATAAGTTGCAGTGGTACAAGAATACTTGGGATCCCCTTCAAACACTAATTATGACCAGAGCTGCTAAATGAGTCACTATATCCAGTGTTCCTTGATTCGTGATACTATATAGCATCTTTCTATCTTTGCATGTACTCTGCTGCTGTATGGGGTGGCGGGGAAGGGGGATGGGGACAGCTCATGTATCATTTTGTGTATAGGCATTGTATGTGGTAACTGTCTGTCCCCTGTAATAGTAAAAACTTACTAATAAAATATGAATTATAAAAAAGAAGAAGTGTGTAATAATACCTTTTACTCCAAATTGCCCAACAAATATGTATATGAGGTAACTGAGCCTAATAAATAGATCCAGCAAGCCCCATAAATGGAGAGGAGGATATAACAAGATACCCCTTTGAGTAGTAGGGCTTGAGTAAAAATAGGGTGCAGAAAGAAAAAAAATAATTAAGTATCTTTGCCACTGTGCCCCAAAAATAGCCGGCGTATATAATAATATTGTGAATATAGTGTGCAAAAAAAAAAGGACATTAGGATAATATGGCATAAGAGAGATATAATAATCAAAGGGAATGCTGCATCGTTTCATTGTATAGAATTCAGAAGGTACAGTAATAAAGTACTTAACAGTACATGTTGCCAGAATACAGTATGGAAATTAAATATTGGAGCAAATAAGATTTTGCAGGAGAACAAATAAGAAAATGAGTAGAGCCTGGAGCTATAATCAACGCATCTATCAAGAATGTAACATAGAATGAAAGAACAAATCAAAAAACTTGCCAAATGTAGTAATATAAATCCAATATTATGGAGAAGTAAAGAAATATGGGAAATTTGCTAAAGTACCATGGTTCCAATGAAATAAAGGCAAGGGGCACATTTATGTCATGAATAATATTTTTAGGGCCAACCGCGATGTACAGCCTTTCATGTTCACAACCAGATGGAAGTGAATGCTAAACTGTATAAAAGCTGTGCAATGCGTGGCTAAGCATCATCAAAACTGGTTCTCCAGTGCTTAGTCTCCTGGACAAAATAAACCAGTAGAAAATGGAACAATCCTGAGTTAGTCAACGATTAATATCAAGTCACCATAGCATTAAGTCATTTATTGGAGCTGTTAGGGTATTTCTTTTTAGATCTCACCTTACGTTTCTTTTTTGGAGGTTCAAGTGATCTAAGAGGAGAGTTTACAGTTGCTTCAGCCCAGGAAGAATCAGCAGAAGGGTTGTCTTGAAGCAAGGTACCAGAATGGGGGGGGGGGATCCTCTGATGACTGGTGTGATAAAGCCTCCTGCGAGGAATGCAAATCTACTGCTAGAAGAGCATATTTATTATTCAAAGGAATGGGGGAGTCCATTTGCTGGTGGAAAGATGTTGCTTGAGGAGAACTGGGAGGATCTTCTGTGGGATCAACTAGAAGACTCTCCTGTAGTCTGCTAGATTGTCTGGGGGATTAAACAGGAGGAGCATTGTTGTTTTGGAGTGCCGACTTGGTGAGAATTCCTTCTCGGTCATGCGCAGCTGTGATTTCCCTCTGGGTGGATTTCAAAATACAGACTGGGTAATCTCCTTCGATTGAGCTCCCCAAGGTAAGAGGGTTCAGATCAACATCAAGATAGTTTGCTAAAGCTTCTGGGGAGTTAAAGTCTTTGAATGAGGACCCGAAAAAGAGGCGCATTACAGCAGGGTAATGCAAAGTAAACTTAATGCCTCTTTGGTGCAGAATTTGTTTCAGAGGGTTGTACTCTTTCCTTTTGGCAGAGAGTTCTTTTGAAAAGTCTCTATATATGCAAATTTTGTGATCTTGCCAATATAATGCCCCAATTCTCTAGCATGCTTCAATATCAGCTCAGTCTGTGTATAATTTAGGAAACGAGCAATTATGGGTCTAGGCTGTTGATTGTGTTGTGATCTGTGGCCTAAAGAGCGGTGAGATCTCGATGGTCAAAGTTAGATCAGGAGATAATTTTAACATAGCCGGTAGAACATGTTACAGAAGTGTGGTTGTATCTCCCATCTCAACACCCTCTGGAAAGTGGAAAAAACGAACGTTATTCTTCCTGCTGCGATTTTCTATGCCATCAATTTTGGATAACAGGGACTTGATTGTATGATCCTGAATTCGAATCGTGGCTTGTAGTTCTTGAATAGAGGTTGTGTTTGAGCTGTTAATTTCTCAGTAGCAGATATTCTTTGGCCAACAGATTCTAATGTTGTCGTATTTCGATGAGTGGCTTCTTTTAAATCGTTAATGTCTGCCAGTAGCTTGGAAAACATCGTCTCCACTCTGGCAAGAGAGCAAGATTGTGGATGTAGATCAGCCATAGTATTAGGAAATGAGACCTACTGTTTAACAGCAATAATGTGACCAAATAAAAGAAGTAAGGCTTAAAGTAGCTTACAGAGTTTATGGAGCAGGAAGTAAAAATGATGATCTTAAGAGATAACACCAGATAAAGGTCTGGTTGAGGATGGATGAGGATAGATTACAACTTCCCTTGCAGAAAGGTTAGATTAAGCTGCCATCTTCTGTCTAGCCAGGCCATGCCACCTTGTCGTTAATGTCATTTTTGATATTGTTTTCTTCCAGTGTTTGTGTGTTACTCTTCCCAAGGATGTGGATCCTTTGTAAACGAGTGCCTGAGCTCAAAGGTGTTAATGCTAGACCATATAAAATAAAAATAAATACATTTTCAGCTTGCTTTAGATGGGACAGGGGGCATTTGGGCCTCCAGGAGTCAGGAGTTTGCAGAGATCCTAAACCAGTGTGAGTTTTGGGGAGAATCCAGATTTCTGTTGATGTGTGGTCGAGAGCGCAGATGAAGGACCATGCCGTAAGGTGGACAACAAATTTTCCTGCCTTGTTTTGGGACTGCACTAGCTTGGGTGATTTTTTTATCACTTGATGTAGCTTCCCCCTGTGCTACTGGACTACCTACGATAGACAGTTATGCCCCTAGATGGGGAGCTGAGTGGTTACATGTGGGGGCTGCTCGTTCCGGATATTACCCAAACCCCAAAACGCTGAGGATCCCAAGCCTTGTGGTTCAGCGTGGTGGTAGACTTCCCGGTTTGATAGAACCCTGTGGCACAGCAAAATAGCTGTGGGATAGGCCTGGGGTAGGCATAGGCCTCAGCCTGCTAGTGTGGTGTGCACGCATGATCTGCTCATCACGTGACCCTCATGCAGGGTTCTGACTGGACGATGACCAGAGAAGGAGCTACAGCAGCTGCAAACAGAAGTACCATCTTAGAAGGATCAGAGAAAGTGGAGTTGAGAGGGTGAGGGAGTAAGGAGCAGAAGAATAAACCAGCCAGAAAGAAAAGAAAGATTTTTTTTTTGAGCATCAACCATTCAGGTCCAGTGAATTGTGCTGTAAATACAGCAAAGTGGACAGCAGGAATGACCGATTCAGTAAGGATCCTGGCTGTGAATATTGGGAGGTATAGAACAGAGACTGGAGCAGACATTGACCATGGATTGCGGTGCATAGTGCCTGGTAGGGATGAAAGAGAATCCGAAGTGATCCCCCAGGAGGAACGCTGGTCACGGTTCTTGCTTCACTGCTATCCTAGCTTTGGAAAGCGGGGGGGGGGAGAGAAAATGAACGATGTGTGAGGTATGGGTATGGGGGGAGGAGTTGCCAGATTGCCTGTGTGCCAGTGATGTACAGGCATGCTGCCAGTTCCAAATTTGGGGATGTTCCCTCCCATTTCCACAGCAAGCTCCTTTGTGCTGCAGTCACCAGCTAGTGGGGATTCAGGAGCCTTTGAAAGACTCTCTCTGGGAGAAAGCACCCATGCCCAGGTGGATGAGAGCACAAGTGAAACCCCAGATGTTATTGTGGAGGTAGTAGGGAAGGAAGGTGCAGGGGTGAAAGTCAAGGAAGAAGGTGACTGGGAGCATAGCCACCTGCCCCACTCTACACCTCCAGCTACAGGCTATCCCAGTGATAGCAGGAGGGCCAAGGGTCTTTGACAACCAGCAGGATATCCTCTAGGGCCCAGGGGGGTCCCCACCATGGTCGCTGTCCAGCAGTAGCTCACAGGTCCTGTCTCTCAAGGCAGAGCCTACATTGGGAGCCAAGTTCTGAATCAAGCCCTCTGGGTGTTGCCCCAAGTTGGAACCTGTACCAGCAGCAGCCCAGGAGAGCATTGGTGATCGAAAGAAGCTGGATGAGTTAAATGAAGAAAAGTATATTGGCAGCACCTTTCAGTTCCAGGACTATCAGATGATTAGGGCAATCCCAGGCCTTACCATTGCTCTGTAATCACTTTTGCAGACAGCATCCAACAGGTCCCAGTCTGGGCAAAGACTCTCTGGACCCAGATGAACGGGTTAAATCCTAGTGACCCATTGAATTTTAAGTATTGACGAGGGATATGGATACCAGTGGGACAAGCCAGAAGGACCAGCATCAGAGACCTGCAAAAATAAAGCCAGGCAGAAAGGTGGGTCTGCAGGAGACTGCATGTTAAATATCCCCATATCTACTGTCCGTATGTGCCTGAAAGGATATGGGACATCATTGAGGAGATGAGGGAAGAATGGATCTTTAAGGAACAGATGGATCACTTAAAGAATCACCCTGGTGGAGGAGGTGCCCCATCTCAGCAGCTGATACAGCAGGCACAGTCAACGTGTCACACAGGGAATTGGTCTGGTTTAACTTTGTTCAAACATTTTGCATTGGTCCAGGACTTGGCTGGGACCCAGACTAAGTACTACATTCTGGACCAGGACTCCTTTGAGGTTGTGACCACCAATACAGATCCAGAATATTATTTACCTCCAGCTGGGGGGCTGCAATCTAGGCCTCCTGGAATTTTGGACTTATGAACTGCGCCAGAATAATTCCTCCTTGGAGCAGCCTTATGGTGACTGTATACAGTTATTGCTCATAAAAGAGAAATATTTTATATTTAGAAAAATATAGTAATGTTTCTATAAATAACATTTTTCTGTATGGTAAAATGTTGGTATGGAAGGAGTCTGAAGAGTGCATATGTGAGTGAATGTGTACGTGAGTGGTTTGGGGACTGTACACAGAGCAACTTGTTTAATTTGGTGGGAGGTATTTGGGGTATAGCCAACTGTTTAGAACACTACCTCATGACTGTTTTAAAATGTTTTGATACTGAAGTTCAATCATTATGAAAAATGTTTAAGATTGTTTGTTGCTAAATAATTAATGAAGGTTTTCTACTCATTTAGACTTTCTCCTGGAGCAGGTAGGATTTAGATTTTAGAAATTCATTGGGTTTGAGTGGCAGGTTGGGTGGTGCCTGTGGCCAGGTATGGTGAGTTCATTGCCAGAATGCTGGGGAGTACGCATACGCACTTTGATGGGAGTGGATCATCACTGGACCCATGCCATCATTCCCAGGAGGGAATGATTTTCTGGGTTGGGGAAGAGTGTAAGCCTCCCTTAAAAGGGGAACTATGAGTCGCATTTTAGGCACGATTTTTGCCCATGCCTATCCCCCGCCCCCCGGGCTAGGGAATTTAATAGAGCTCTGGGGAACTTTGGCTGCTGGATACCTAAAGGTGGAGTCAGAGAGCAGGCTTAGGGAGTATATAAGGGAGCAGACAGGAAGTTTGGGACCTTTTCCAGCCTGGGCATTAGGCCTTTGGCTGTGGGGGGTGGCTGGGGGAGCAGTATGTAGGTGGTGAGGAAAGAGCGCTTAGCAATCCAGGTGGACCAGTGGGGGGACCCACCCCCCAGAGCAGATAGGTTGGCTTTTGCAGCATCGAGGCGTCAAGGACCTGGGTAAGGGAGCTCCATGGGGGAGGATGGTTAGCAGGTCCTGCGTCGTTGAGGGTCACGGAAAAGTAGGTGATCTTAGGGGCCAAGATAGGCAGAAGCCCATAGAGACCCCGTGAAGATATTCTCAGACTACCAGGGCTGTGGAGACAGTGGCAGATTTCCTATGGGGGGAGGCCAGTGGCAGTGGTGCTCCCTCATATGCAGTGTGGCAGGGTGGCATGGGGGGCAGATGGAGCCAGGGGGACCTTTCACCCATTTATGGGGCCTGCTTGGAGGGCAGATCCTGGGGCACAGGCATATAAGGCCTGGGGGGGTCACAGGTCATTTGGACTGGCCTTGGAGGGTGGCCTCTGGTTGGAGCTCAAGGTGAGCCCAGGATGTGGCAGAAGGGATGTGGGCATGGGCAGGTATCCCTCCCTCAACCAGAATTGTCATCAAGCAAGGAATCAGAAGCATGCTAGTATCTGTGAAGGCAGGTTGTTCGGAGGGGCCTGTGTGGTGGCAGTGCCCAGGAGCTCTCCCATGGCAGGGCAGCCAGTAGCAGGGGCTTAAGGGCTGGAGCAGGGCTGGGTTTTGGGGCTACTGCACTAGTGGAGCAATGTAGAGAATGGGCTGAACCAGGGAAGGAAAGAAAAAGGGAGATAAGTGGCATGAGCACAGCAAAGAGTCAACATGGAGTGGGTTACATGGGCCTGGGTCGAAGTACAAAATCCTGGTACGCCTTGAGGTTTGGGCCATAGCTCAGGGGCCTGGTGGGGAAAGCAGCAGGCTTTCCCATGCCCTAGAAAGGGCGTTGACCAGTGACAGAATGTGAGAGTGGGTACTCCAGTAAAAGAGAGACAGAGAAAAGGTTTGATTTAACAGATAAAGAGAGCCAGGAGCCAGAGGGTCGGTTAGTCGAGAGGTGCCTTGGGTAAATCATCCAAGCGACTAGGTAGAGAGAATCCTTGCTTGCACTGCCTGTAAATCCATCAGTTGTTGCTCAGAAAATGTCTAGTCAAAGTTCCTACCAAGGTTTGCATAGCCCCATGGAGCTGCTTTATTTATTTTAGCAAAGTATGTGACCCCTGCATTGCCTGAATCATTTGTGATGCAGGCACTAAATAAAGAAGCTGGTTCTGAGGAGATTCCTAGTGAAGTGTTTTATTTAACCTGGAAGGGGGGACTAATGAACTGGAGATTTTCTCTCTTCCTTTGCAGCTGAATTAATTCTGTCATAAGCTTTGATTCCAGATACATTTTCATCTTGCCTTAGATGGGACCATGGGGTATTTGAGGCTCCAGGAGTCAGGAGTTTGCAGAGATCCTGATCCAGTGCGAGTTTCAGGAAGAATCTAGATTTCTGTTGGCATGTGGTCAAGAGTGCAGGTGAAGGAGAATGCTGTAAGGTGGGCCACAAATGTTCCTGCCTTGTTTTGGGACTGCACTAGCTTGGGTGATCTTTAGCACTTGATGTAACTTCCCCCTGTGCTCCTGAACCACCTGTGATAGACAGTTATGCCCCTAGACAGGGGGCTGGGGGGGTTACACTGTTATGTTGGGCAGGGTTGTAAATTACCCAAACTTCCCTACCAGGTCAAAAATCACTGATACCCAACCTGCCCGATCCAGCTACCTGACGGGTAACCTATGCCTAATTAAAAGTAAACATATTCAACTAAGTATATATGCAGCATGAGAGCACTTATACTGAGCTGTTGATCTGGATCTATTAAAAAAATAAGGACTGGAACCGCATAAACAAGCCATGTGAAAACTCAGACCAGGGCTCTGAATGCGTGTTGGTGCTTACGCATGTTCACAACCCCGGTCTGAATTTTCACGTGGCTTGTTTATGCAGTTCCAGGCCTCATTTCTTTAATAGATACAGGTCAACAGCAAGTGCACTCTTGCTGCATACAGATTTATTTATTTAGTTTTTGTTTACTGGGTAAGTGCACTGGACAACAAGCATTGTCCATTTTCAGGCATGACCCAGGAGAGTTACAGGCAAGATCAGCACATCATATCTGAACATGAGAGGTTACAGTCAGCAAAGAACACAACAAAAATCAGTGGGGTTACAGGATTATCACATTACATACATTGGGCAGACCACAGAACAAGAATTACAATGAGTACAAAGATGCAAAATAAGCATGCATTACAGAAAAGAGAACATATCCCATGTAAGTACTGAGGGCATATAATGGGCAAAAAGAGGGGAGAACATCCCCCAGAGGACTAATTGGGGGGGAGAGAGGCAAACATCCCAGTGTTCTGGATCTTAAGGCAGTGAGCTGGAGCAGGAGAGGCTGAGCCCTAGAAGTGCTGAAGGGGCAAAGGGGCCAGACAAAGGCCAGATTCAAAACTAAGTGTCAATTAGGGACAAGATCACTTGTCTTTGATTTGTAGATGTCTTTTGAGGCTGTTTTTAAGGATTTGGTGAGAGTGAGCACATTTCAGCTCATTTGGGAAATAGTTCTAGAGTTTTGGTCCAGATACCGCAAAGGCAGTCTCACCCATCCTGGTACTGCATTTGGGAGTTTCCAGTAAAGAATTGTCCGTTGATCGCAGGGAGTTGGTCTGCGGAGATGGTTTGAACCAGCAAGCAATGCTTTTGGGGAAGCTCTCTCTAATTAATTTGTCGATGAAACATCCTGCTCCATATGATCGGTAAGAGGAGGGGGAGAGTCAGCCAAGGTCGGCATAGAGCACACAGCGATGTATATGCTTTGTCCTGGATAGCGCAACACAACAGATGCTGTTGTAACAGGTCTCCATTTGCTTAAAGCAGTATTGGTTGCACCCATGAAAGATAGAAGTCCATATGTGAGGCCAGGTCTTAGTACATCCTAAGCAATGGAGAGTCTCGTTGCAGTAATAAGGTTGTGATGTGTTGTATACGCAATGTCCAGCTTAATAAGGACCTACTTACATGCAGTTGATATATGGAGACTGAAATCAAGAAAAGGGTCAAGAGTGATACCCAGGTAGTTGAAAGACTCCACCATGTCAAGGGAGGGGCCTCCAGGCCCACTGACAGAGAGCAAGGAAGGACAGGCCCTGAGTCTGAATGCTGAGCCAAAGAGCATGGTGACTGTTTTTTTGGTGTTGAGAAGGAGTTTGTTGCGCGACAACCATGAATGGACAGTGGCAACATCTGATTTAAGCTTAGTGTTGATGTCTGTGATGTCAGATATGCTAGTGTATAGGGCCATATTGTCCACATACAGGAGTGCATTGCATGAACCAAGATACTTGGGCAGATTGCTGATAAATAGAGAGAATAACAGTGGCCCGAGGACGGACCCCTTGGGGACTCTGATCCCTATTCAGGCAAGATCAGATGTGGAAGCTGGCCTGGTGGTGCTGAGGGTTGAGGCGCCAGATGCCGTACCTCATGACATGCCAGCGACCCGGGTTCAGGGACTAACTCAGGTGGCCAGGGGTTGGCAGGGTAGGGAGAGGATGGAAAGTCAGGAGGACAGCTCTCCTTTACTTGGGGATGGATCCGGGACTGCTTGGTGTCCTGGTGACCACAGATGGAGATCGGGGATAATGCAGGCATACCAGCCGACGTAAGGGGAGGAGTGTGGCAGATACCAGCAGGGCAGCCATGCGCAGGTGTCATTGCATGCAGTACTGCTAGGGAGAAATGGATAAATGGAAAAACCCCTGCCAGCTGGGTAAGGCGATGGCAGTCCTCCACTGACTGAGTCTCCACATGCCCATCGCCAGCCATGACTCTGACTCTACCCCCTGGGGATCCTCAGCCTTCTCCTACAGGGCCAGCGAGAGGTGGGGATCCTGAAACCAATGCATCTGTTGGTAGGAGTGGTTCGGGTGGAGGTTAGAGGCAGAAGTCGATCAAGATCAGCCTGAGAGATGCCCCGAACTGGTGGGAGAGAAAAATAGTCTACAAAAAAAAAAAATGATCAGATGTGGATCCACTTATTTTGACAAATTGTCATCTATCAGCCAGGTAGCTTTTAACCCAAGACAGTGAGAGTGGCAAGAAACCAACAGCAAGCAGATTATCAAGCAGCAGGGAGTGATCAACCAGGTTGAATGCTTTGGTTAAGTCTATGAATATCACTCCTGTAAGCATACCCCTGTCCATGGCAGTTCTAATACCATTTGTCAGTTTTACAAGGGCTGTAGTGGTACTGTGGCCGCTCCTGAAACTTTGTCGGCATGGGGTAAGCTGTTTGGTTTGTTGAAGAAAGTCTATGACCTGCGAGGCAACAATTTCCTCAAGGAATTTTCTGAGGGTGAAAAGTATTGCAATGGGCTGATAATTATCCATACATCTGGTGTCACCTTTTTTGTGCATAGAGACAATCCATGCAGTCCTCCAGAGTGCAGGCACAGACCGTGAGGTGAGAGACAGATTGAACAGTCTGGTGATGGGGCCGCTATAAGGGGGCGGCTAGTTTTAGAAACCTCGGCAGGAGTCCATCCGATCCAGCAGAACCATAGTTGGGGATGGATCTGAGAAGTCGAAACATTTTTCTCCTGGTAACCAGCTTAAGGTTGACTTGAGAGGAGCTTGGGACCTGTAGATCCAAATGAGAGGGCTGATCCTGATCAAATTGGCAGGAGAATCGGGAGAGGTCCGAGAAGTGGATATGTAAGGCATTGGCAATGGTAGTCAAATTGTTGCAGTTGGTACCATCCACGATCATGTCAGTTATTGTTGTGCTATTACTCTGACCCATGCTGGATTTCACGTGGTTCCAAAAACTGCAGGGGTCATGCATAAATGAGCAGAGGAGCTGTTTGAAATAGGTGCTTTTAGCTTTGTGAACGGCTATCTTGCATTCCTTTTGCAGCTGTCTGAATGTAGTCCAGTGGGCATGAAACTGTGTGCCTTCAGCAGTGAACAGTGCATTATCCCTCCTTTTCATTAGTGCTAGAAGCTGGCTGTTAATCCACCAAGCCATGGACCCTCTGATGTGTCACGTTTTTTCTTTTTTTTTTAAATGTAGTCTGCTCTCTGGAGCGGCACTGCTGCCTTCAGCTAGTCACCCCAGTGCTGACCCCTGAAGGTCAGACCCCCTTCCTTGAGCACCCATGAGTTACCCTTAATGGCAGGGTGGTGTGGAGTGACTTGTCCCACATAACATGGATCGTTGCCAGGGAGGTGCCTTCTCGAGGGTGGTGCCGTGGGGACAACTTCATGTATCCAGGGCTATTTTCTATTTACTTCCTTGTGTTGAGGTGGGTCATGCAATGATGCCTGTGGAGAGAGCACGCATGCTTCTGCACATGCTCTCTCCAAGCATCTGCCCCATCTCCTCCTCTTTTTGCTGCAGCGTTGGAGTGCTGCCCCCAGCAGCTGCTAGGGGCCAGTGGAGCACTGACTACTGAAGTCCCCCCTTCCCGGAGAAGGAGAGCAGTCCCTCGGACACTCAATCCTTCTCCACCCTGCCAATCCCTGATGGCCCATGCTCATTCCCAAACACAGGTCGCCGACATAGCGTGAGGTAAGGCATCCAGCACCTCAGCCCTCAACAGCACCAGGCCGGCCTGATGTGCTGCTTTTTGAGCGGAGCGAGTGCATCTTGGAGATTAAGAAGGGTGGTATGTAGGGAGTTGAAAGCTTCATCTACATCAGAGATCTGATAGATTTGGGACCAGTCAATGTGTTGGGCAGCTAGAGGCAGGGATCCATAGTCCAGATTAGAGAAGTCCCAGAACTGGATTTCCTTGGGAGGAGGTTTTTGAGAGCATGCACTCCATGTACAAAAAACTGGCACGTGGTCACTGATCGCGTCGGGCAGTGTTCTGGCATTAGCGATCCTATTTGTAAGAATCCAGTCATTAAGTGATCGATGTTTATTGTTGGTCGCAACCCTGGTCGGACTTGTTACCATTTGAGAGAGAGAGAGAGATAGATAGATAGATAGATAGATAGATAGATAGATAGATAGATAGATAGATAGATAAATAATTTATTAAGCACTCATTACCACAGACTCTGGGTGCTGTACAAACAACAACAATAAAATAAACACATTAATAAAACTGAAATTCACTGGCCCGTTGGCGCAGCAGTTGGATTTCTGTCTGTGACGCCGGCGACCCGGGTTTGAGAGCGGACTCGGGTTGCCAGAAGACGACTGGGGAGAAGGATGGAGCGTCCGGGACAGCTCTCCTCCGGGGAGGCAGGGATGCAGATCGCCAGAGGGCTGACTTCTCATGGAGGCTGGAGTGCAGCAATACAGCCAGGCTCGGTGTTCAAGGGGGAGTGACAGACGTCAGTGTACGCTTTGATGTCAGACGTCACTCCCCACAGAAAAGCGGAAAGAAGCTGCCTGGTCTGCCGGATGATGGCTGCCAACTCCCCGCCACCTCAGATGGCCCGACACCCCGGAATACACCTCAGCAGCATCCGGGGACTGATCAGAAAGTGCACTGGTATCCCCTCCTGGTCCCTTCCCCCTCAGAAGAGAGGGACCCATCCGGCGAAGGGTTACGCCGGGCCACCCCTGGGTCAGCTGCGATCTGATGTGAGTAGGAAGGGGGTCGGGGCGAGGAGGTCGGGGGGGGTCATGTGCAGCTGGAAGGAGAGGCAGGCCAGGGGCCAGTAAGGTGGCAAAAAATTAAAAATAAAACTGAAATTTGATTACAGTAATTCCAACATTTCCATTCAGCAGTTAATCAGAGAGATGTAGCTTTCTCAGGACTTCCTCCAATTGACCGGCATTGCGCCCTAGTCAGTCCAGGTTAAAATCCCCAATGCTGAGTAGTTCTGACTTCCCCTTCAGTGATGCTAGGTACTGTGTGACATCCGTTAGGCCTATAAGTCCATTCTGTTGAGGGTTGTAAACACAGAGGCTGTTCAGTTTCTTGGAGTTCCCCAGAAGAAGCATAGCATGCAATAGTTTACAGCCTTTAGGAGATGGCTCAATTGCAGGGTGGATAGAGAAGTGCTCTTTATAATAGAGCACCATGCCTCCCCCATATTTAGATGTAGAATAATCAGCCCTCAAGAACTTGTACCCTCTTAGAACACACAGGGAGTCAGGTAAGGCTGGTCTGAGCCAGGTCTCTGTAAGGCCTAGTATGTCTGGGGAGTAATGGGCGATCCAAGCTTCCAACTCAGCAAGATTGGCAGTGAGGCTGCGAATATTCATATGTGCAATTTTTAGACCCTTTGGGGAGAACCGTATGGGGGTTTGCTAGGGTAAAGCTACAAATGGGGGACCTGAGTTTCATTCAGCATCCCCTGCCCGAGCAATAGGTAGCAGGTGGAGCCAGATTTCCCTCTACCATTTGAGGTTGGAGTGTCTCCGAGAGGTAAGTCATGGGGAATTGGAAAAATAGTATGATGGGTGAGGATGAACATGCCACGCTGAAGGACACACACACACACATGCACACACACAATGCAACAAACGTGCACAGAGGCCAGAAGGCACACCAACCCAGAATGCACACCCTAGCAACACACGTGTCCACAGGCCACCACGCCCACTGTCTGTCCATGTGCGTGTGTCAGATGCTGGGCACCATTGCACTTTGGTGTACAGTGCAATGCAGGCATCATCATGCACACATAACTGTGGACAGCAGCTGGGAGGGTGTGCAGGTGGACTGTGTGTCTGCGTGCAGGGCCAGGTACCCACCTGTGCACTGCCCACTGAAACACACAATGCACACAGGGCAGCACCAGACAGTAGCCGCACTGGGAGACAGGTCAGTCTCACGACACAGTGCCATGGCCACCACGGATGCATGGGTGGCCCCACCGAGACCCGCCAGCACTGGAAGGCTGACCACTGGCCTCATGGGGTGGCACCGATGGTCCCCCAGGGGTTCCACTGCGTGAACGCGACCCTGCCCATTCAGGGGTCTGCAGCACACTGAACATGCCTGCACCAGGAGTGCTCGGGTTGCCGACAGCTGAACCTGTGTCGACAGGGTGGGAGTCGCACAACACTGGGAATGGGAGGTGGAGAGTGCACTGCGTGGTGTCCGCGATGCATGGGCATCTGACTGTGTGCCCATTGTGGCCATGACAGCAATGAACGTTAGTGCATGCCTGTCAATGGCAGCGGTCACATCCTCCCTCAAATGGTCCATCCGTGCCAGGATCCGTACGGTGTCCCTGCTGCGATGCTCCTCTGCCCACTCCAGAGCCACACACAGTGCTTCCACGGACGTCGCAAGCTGCATCTGCTGCTGGACCGATGCTCGCAGTAGGTGGGTGTGCTCGTCCAAGAGGTCATCTGCCTCCTCAGCATCCTGTCCCTTAGGGTGTGCAAGGACCTGATGTTCAGCACCCCTTGAGGGTGGGTGCTGCGCACCAGGACCAGGTCTGGGCATGTCCACAGGTGGTGCACAGATGCTGCCACTGAACCCTGTACCCCCAGGCCCCATGGGCGACTGCTGATGCTGCTCCTCCGGCTGCCACACACCAGGGCTCAGTGGTGCTGCCGCAGTGGCTACAACAGTCCTACTGTCCTGAACAGACACCAGTGCTGCCCCACTGGTGCTAACAGGTGCAGCTTGGGACTGTGCTGACACGCAGGCACCCACGGCGGCACCAGCCACAGCCATGGGCGTGAATTGCCCTGCTGTGTGTCCATCCTGTGGCACACATGTGTCACTGCCCATGACTGTCTTGTCATCATCACTGGTGCCAGACTCAGCCCCGGCCACAGCCACAGGGTGCTGGCATCCATGCACGCCAGCATGCTGGGACACAGGCAGGGCTTCCCCCACTCCTGTCTCAATGACATCAGTGTGGACAGCCAGGCAGCCCCACTGTTGTACAGATCCACACATACCTGTGGAGGTGGATGGTCCCACCTCCGACTCTGTCCAACTGTCCGCAGTGGACAGGCCCATCACCACTGACCCATGCAGATGCTCAGGATCTGTAAGGGAAAGCAAAGTCGCGTTACTGCATGTGACCTACCCGGCCACCCCCCGAGACAGACCATGACTTACCATGCAGAGATGGGCCACCACCCAGAACTCCCTCTATGGCACTTCGTTGCATGCTTGCAGCAAGCCTGTCCTCCACTGGGGTGAGCTGTACCACTTCTGGCTGTCCCCCACCTGTTGCAGCACATGCCACCCTGATGGCAGCCACCTTCTCCTTTACCCTCCTCCTGTCTGTACATATCTTCTTCTTACACTCCTGCATGGAGCGCTGGTGACTGCCATGCAGGTTCACGGCACGTGCCACCTCCTCCCATGCAGCAGCACGGGCCTGAGTGGTGCCCCGCCATCCACTGAGCAGTGGCTCCTGAGCCAGGTAGGCCTCGAAAAGGGCCTTGCTTTCGGCCTTAGTAAAATTCGACCTCCTCCTCCCACCACTGTTGTCCTTCTCTCAAAGAACGTGCTTGGTCATTATGTAGCCTATAAGAATGGCAGTTGTTACCTGTGACTGTGCAGTCCCATGCATGTCCCTGAATCCACAGTCCACACTCCCACACAGCATGCAACTCACCAATAAACTGCAGTAACCGACTATGGCCACTGCAGCACATTGTCGTACCTTTATAGCGCAATCCATGCAAATGAGGTGAGGAGCAACTTTTAATTAGATGCAAATTACAGTGCTGCGCCATTGAATGGCTGATCGACTGATTTGCATATGACAGCTGAATATCACGCTGTTGCACTTTGCGCAATTGTGTTGAACGTGCTGAGCCAATGGTGCAGCTCTGTGGCATGCGTAGTACACCTCACTGCGCATGCCCAGGTTGCTGACGCAGGCGTCTGCCGCGCTGATGTCTGCTGTGTGCGGTAGGCAATGCAGGGCATGGCCACCATTGTGCCAGTGGCGCTATAGCAAAGGTCACTACATGGCACTGTGGCAATGGGCCTTCATAGGTGCAATGGCACAACTGCCCGATAGTTCGCTGTGGTGCTGGCACACAGGCAGCCAATCACGCTACATGCATTGTCATCCGATGGCACTGTGCATGGCCTTGCACCAGGGACCCTTGACCCTGTGCCCGACCTTTGCCCCCTTGGCGCCATGCGTCAGGCATAGGTGCACCTCTATCGTGCTGTTCAGTAACAGCACGATAGGAAATGGCAGCGCTGTACCGTGCAGCATCTGCACGTGGGGTACCACACTGCAGAGTGCCATATTGCCTACTATAGCTAACGCAATGGCGCGGAGAAGGGCTGCTCCCTGGACTACCATTGAATTGGCTAATCTGGTGGCCACCGTTGAGCCACACCATTGGCCTCTTTTTGGGGAGGCCCCCCTGGATAGGGCAAGGTCCCAGGTATGGTAAGAGGTGGCCACAGCCCTTGAGGAGGTGACAGACAGGGGCAGAACAGCGGAGCAGTGCAGGCACCGAGATGGTGACCTGCAGAGGAGGGAGCCGGAGCTACTGACCAGACTGCGGTCACGTGCCAGGAGGGGCATGGTACCACGTCCAGGTAGGGGTTCCGTCAACACACTGTTATCGTCCATATAAGTCACATTGTTGTTTGTGTCCAGCATATAGGGGAAGGACTGTATGGGGTTGGCCGTGGCAGTGTTCACAGGGTGTGGGGTGGGTGGGTCTGGCTGGGTGGGGAGGCACACTCCTTGGGGCAGGGGGACTTTGCTTCGGGAATTCACTGATATTCTTCTCTCCTTTTTGTCCCCACAGGCCCAGACGAAGAATACCGAGCGCATGCGGAGCAGAGGGTGGTGGAAGCCACAGCCAGGCAGGCCGAGGATCAACAACGGCCACCCGACCAGCCCAATGAGGGTGAGTGACAGACATCCATGATTAATACTGCATGCTGTGTGATAAGGTGAGCAGCAGGGCATGGCCACCATTCACTGACATCACTGCCATGCACACACTAGTTACAGTCAACACTGTCCAGTGGCAATGCATGTCTGGGTGTGAGTCACTGGTGGTGCATGCATGCCACTGCCTTTGCTCTACATAGCCATGTCACTAGATGGCCACAGTGGTGCTGTGCATGACTTGGCTGGTGGGTGTGTGCAGCATTCCGCATGGCTGTATGCGCCTGGGTGGGTAGGTCCTGTGGACGTGATCACTGCGGCTGGTCACACACCATCACAGTGGTATGTCCCATGGCCGTATGCCATGCACAGTGGGCGGGCTGTATGGGGTTGTGCATTCACACCTGTTGACTGCTCCCTTGTCCTAGGTGCGAGACATCTGAGGGAAATCAGGGACACCCTGCAGGAGCTCCTAATCCTGGCATGAGAGATGGTCACAATCCTGTGAAGGATAGATGAGTCGGGGGTACTTCAGAGGCTCAGAGTGAGGGGGAGCCAGAGCCTGGACCGGTGTGGGAGACAATGGTCCCTTGATCCCTGACCTCCCATCCCCTTCAGACCCACTCTCACACCCCTCTTATCCCATCCCATTTGTTCATCCCTTTCCCCTGCCCACCTCCACCTTTTTTGTGTCCCCCCAAAATACTGTATATAGTTGTTGTTCATGTAAATAGTTGATTTCTTTATTTTTATAATACATATTACTTTTCTATGAATACCGTGGTGGTCTCTGATTTTCAGCGGGCTACGGGTGATCAGCTGCAGTGGTGCACATGGCATCAGGGGTGGTGCAGTCATGGGTAAGTGTGTGTGTCCGTGTGGAGGTGTCTATGGTGTGGGGGTAGATATCAGTCAGTGTCTGTGTTGTGTGTGTTGTTCCCCATGCACTGGATGACTGTGTGCAGTGGTCCATGGCACATGCTCTGTGTCCATGGTGCACCCATCAGCCCATCCATGGCCTATGCAGCCGAAACACATGCCTGTCTGTGACCTGCATGATCTGCTGGCATGTCAGTGGTGGCATTCCCTGCAGGGCGGACACTGTACCCGTCGCTTTGCTGGGTTGCCCATGTCACTGGTGTGGTGCATGCCTGGCTCGAGTGGCACTGTGGGCAACACGGTCATTGTCCCACCTCCATGCTGTGGCTTTGTGTGTTGTAGGGATGTGCCCCACTGTCAGTGGCTTGTGCCCGGGTCACATGGTGGGGTATTGGTCCATGGTGCCTGCACAGGGCGGTTGGCGCTCCAGTGCCATGGTGAACTGCAGGTTGTGTGTACACGGCTTACATGGGCCCACATTGGGGGCTTGGTTGCCCTACCACTGCATCCCTGTGTTGTTGTGCCCTTGGGTATGGGTGGGTGTCTGTCCAGACCCTGTGTGGCATCTGGTGTGGTGCATGCTTCCATGCACCACTGTGGGTGTCTGTGCTGGCTGTTGTGGCCAGTGGTGGGCCAGAGTGTGTTACTGGAATACTGTGTGGAGTGCTGTACCACTGGGGGAGGTGTCAACTACACTACCGTCCAAAATGGGGTAACTCTTGTGCCAACGCATGGTCAGTCTCTCAGCAGTACCTTGGGGGACTGTGCATGGTGGCACTTTGTCTGCCGTTGTTGCATTGCCGTGTGCTGCAACCTGCAGATGGGTGCTCATGGTGGGGCTGGCTTGCTTGGTTCTGTGGTGCACAGGGTTGCATTGACACTGTGGGGGTGGTGGCATGCATGGGAATTCCTGCAGTGGTGGTCACTGCTCATCTGCTCATGGGGGGGTGTCTGGGGGTCACGGTGCAGGGTGTGCTGTGCACAGGGGGGATGGTGTGGCACAGGGTGGTCCGCCCTCTTTGTGTGCCAGTCACAGCTTGCCGGCAGGTGTGATGGGACACCATGGCCAGGCTGTGGGTTGGTTGCTTGTCTCCATGGACCAGTGGTTATTCCAGCCCTCCCCTGGTTGTGCAGTGCTTGGGGTGTGGGGGGGCAATGTCTGTTCTGCTGTGTGTTCCTGTGCCCATCTATGGCATGGGTGGTGGGCCCCTACCTCCCTGATTGTGCAGTTACATTGCTCTGCAGCTGGGGGGCTCCCTGCTTGCACTATGGCACCTCTGGACTGCTCAGCTGAACATCCCTTGTTGCGCTATAGCGCATCATATCTGCTCAGCTTCCCCTCCCGAGTTGCGCTATGGTGCAGGTTGTGCAATATTCAGACGTTGGCTGTAGGTGCAATTTGGCCTGCTCCTTTTTTGAATATCACATCTGTTGCACATGGGCGCAATAGACTTGCACTTGCTCCTGCTATTGCGCACTTTTTGGGTGCAGTTTGAATATCTGGGCCAGTATTTACAGTATACTATACAACACCACACTGATCAGAAAGATGCCATTCATGCAAGATCCTAGCCTACAACAGAACAACTGTCCCACTATGCTTAATATTAAGCGAAACCAAAGTCATTTGAGTGCATCCTAGTATAAGATCCTACAGTATACAATGATCCTGTGTAACTTGCTAACCATAGACATTTACATTTTGATACATTGCAACTAAGGTATAGCAAGGAAATGAAAAGCAGTTGAAACTAAGTTGTGGCTAAGAAAAAACAACTTGCTGATCTAGGTTACTACTAGAGCAGTTTTAGGCAGCACCAACTATTTGCAGAGTTAGTCTATCAGTCTGTGAAGCTTAGACTACCCTAATTAGCTGTTGCACAATAAATACCATTATAGTGAAATATGAGGTGGATTATCCTTTAATTTCTCAAAATTAGTTACAGCGCAGTAACTCAGCTTATAAGATCAGGAGCTTAGAAGCCCCTGGAAAAAGTGACTGTTCTCAGTTTCTTTCATAGTCAGTTTGAGGACTGGCACATGTCACAAATCATTGAAGCAAATAGGTAGTACCAGGGACTTCTATCACTAGTGTTCAGACAGCAGGCACCTCCTCCAGTGTTCAGCCTATAAGCTGAGGTTATCCCTGAGTATTTAAAATTTTGCAGAGGTGGGGGTGGGAGAAAAAACTTGCTGCTCCGGGAAAGCTGAACTTCAGGAGCAGGACTCCTGATGTTTAATTTCTTAATTTTAAAGCTTGTGAGTTGTGGCAGAAAAGTTCTGTTGTGGGAGGGGGGGAGCCCTCTGACCCCCGGCACTCCTCCGGTGACTCTCCTCCTCAAACTGGTTACCAGCCAGTGGAAACTGAGGTTTTGAGCTCCATGCAGTATCAAATTTAGGTTTTGGTGCCCAAAACAGTGGGAGTCGATCTTCTGCCATCCCCAGTCTCAGATAAAAAACTTGCTGCTCCAGGAAAGTCTAACTTCAGGAGCAGGTCTCCTGAGGTTTAATTTTTTAATTTTAAAGCTTGCAAGTTGCAGCAGAAAATTTCCATTGTGGGAGGAAGCCCTTTGACCCCCAAAGCTCCTCCGGCGACTCTCCTCCTCAAACTGGTTGCCAGCCAGTGGAAACAGGATATATCACCAATCAGCCAGTGGAGACAGAAAGCACCAAGTTTCTAGCTGGGCAGCAGCTCCAAGGGCTGGGCTGTGTCCCTGTGTCCATATCTACGGGTCTCTGGCTGCCTGGCAGTCGAGCAGGTCACTGTGGAAGAGCCACCAGAGAAGGTGCAGCTCCCATGGGGAGAAGTTGGAGGTGTGCACCCATTCAGGGCAGAGTAGCCTGTAGAGGGGAGAAGAGACAGTCAAAGATGTTTTAGTTGAATATGTTTTATGATTTAGTTGAATATGTTTACTTTCAACATATAACATAGTGCAGAAAGAGTGTGATGGGTGCTATTATAGCTCTCATGAACATGAGTGCACACTCCCATTATTCACTCTCTTCATTCAAAATGTATTTACTTGAGACATTTTGATGTCGCCATTGGGACAGTGTCCCTTTAAAATAGGTAGGGGAGTTCTAGGCACCATAGATACATGCATTTTATTTACATTAGTCCCATAAGGCAATTTGGGTGACCAGATTCTGTAGCAGTGCTTTTCTGTCCACAAACACAGCTAAGAAGCCTTTCCTTTCTTAGCCACCAAAAAAAAAAAGCTCATGGCTTTATTTCTCTCTCTCTCCTACCAGTTGCAGTCTGGAATGGAACAGTGCCAGTAGCCATTTTTCTTTCTATGTTTGCTTGCACAGATGTGCAAGAAACATAGTGCCATCATACAAGTTTTCGGAGGTGTGGCAGTTGTCTTCCAATTCAGTCAGTGTGTTTGCAGGCACAGCCCCAGTTCTCCAATGAATGCTGCAGCTTTCTATGACAGCAGTTGAAAATGCAGTGCCATACAGTTGAAAGGGAGGCTCCGGCTATTGAGCAGAGCTCCCCTCACAACTGTCGTATACGCACATTGCGTGCTCATGCTGCTTCCCCCATGCACACACTGTATGTCCGACGGGGGTGCACAATCCCCCGTCAGCTCCAGCCCCCCCAAACAGCCTTCCAGCTGCCACGCTGGGAGCCCACCCCAGTGTGGCAAACGTCCCGCATCTTCAGCCTTCCAGCTGCCATGCTGGGAGCCCACCCCAGCGCGGCAATAGATCGTATGGCTGACGGGGGTGCCCAATCCCCCATCAGCTCCACGGCCCCCCAAACAGCCTTCCAGCTGCCATGCTGGGAGGCCACCTAGCATGGCAAATGTCCCACATCATCCAAGAAAAAAACAACCTGTAAACAAAAATATTCCCACGGGCGTCTCTCTGCGGTCTCCTCCAGCCGCGCCCACCCTCTGCGCACTCTGCCTCTCGACACCCCCACCTCACCCCATACTTACTCCAGAGCTCGGCGCCGATGATCTTCGGTGGACTGGGAACACGTCTGCATTCTTCAAAGCTGACTGCAAACTGAGGAAATGCCGGTAAGATGTGTAATGCAGTAAATAGAGTTTTTCAACTGTAATGCATATCTCGGGCATTTTTGGAATTTTGGCACCAAATTTTCAACATGTGGTTTTTGGGACCTCCTCATGAATTCTTGAACTGTCATGGTGTTAATCGGGCCCGATGGGTGATTTCACAGTCACTATGCAAAATCACCTTTCGGGACCGATTAATGAAATGACAGTGCCAGTGTTCATAAGGTGGGCTCTCAAAAAGCCTATGTTGCAAATTTAACGAAAAAAATCCTCAAAATGACTGTTTTACGAATGTGTGTTGCGCAGTTCCTAAGCGTGCTCGTAAGTTCACAAATTTTTAATATTTGCACTCCAGATTTTCAACATTGTCATTTTACCACACCTCCTTATGAGCAGTATAGCTGTCATTTTTTACATCTCGCCCAAAATGTGTTTCCAAGCAAATAGCGCACAATGGCACAGTCGGTGTGTGAAATCAATGTTTGGAACAGATTAAGAAAATCACAGTGACACTGTTCATGAGCAGAGGTCTTAAAATGGCTATGTTGAAAATTTGGTGACAAAAGTCCATAAAATGACTGTTACGAGTGAGCATTGCACAGTTTCCACGCACCCTCGTAAGTTCATGACTTTGTAATATTTTCAGTCCACATTTTCACCAGTGGCATTTTTCCACACTTCCTTATGAATAGTACAGCTGTCATTTTTCACAGCATGGCCAAAATGTGTTTTCACACTTTCAGCGCAGAAATGCGTGGTCGCTGTGGGAAATCATTGTTCGGGACAGATAAAGAAAATCACAGTGACGCTGTTCATGATCGGAGGTCCCAAAATGCCTGTGTTGACAATCTACTGTAAAAAATCCCCAAACTAATTACATTACAGGTGTGCATTGCACAGATTCTATGCACGCTCATGACCACCAGTTTTTTTAATATTTTCACTGCAGATTTTCAACATTGCCATTTTTTACACCTCCCCATGAACAGTACATCTGTCATTTTTCACATCCTGTTTGAATGTATTTTTGCACCTGTGGTGCTAAATGCCATAGTCACTGTGCAAAAGCAGCTTTCGGCTAACAAACTGATATTGCCACTGTTCATGAGGTGGGGGTCACAAAAAAAACATGTTGAAAATTTGGAGTGAAAATACCAATGAGGCGTTAGGGTTTTTGACCATAACGCCCCACCCTGTAGAGAATGACAGGCATCAGGGGTGTGACTTGGGATTCCCGCCTGTAATGCTCATACCATTCCACACCCTGCAGCCAGTGAGAGGCATTGAGGTGTGCCTTGGACTCTTCAGCCCGAGTTCACCCCATTCTCTTATACTGCACCCATCTCACCGTATTTTCTGATGGAATGGGGTGCGCATAAGGGCCAAAGACCCCAAGGCTCACCGTGACACTTGTCGGTGTCTGCAGGGTAGGGTGTGGTGAAATGGAGTGGCCATTATGCCTGATGACCCAAAGGCACACCCCAATGCCTGTCAGTCTGGTGGTGAGGTTGGCTTCAGTTCAATACTTCACTGCCATTCCTATTATGCAGCTCTGTAACTCCTACACTACCAGTGCCAATGCCAATGCCAGCAAGCAAACATTCGGCATTGACCAATGCTTATTTATTTAATTTAAGACACTAGGACGCATCCTTCTTTGAGCTCAACAATGCTATCTAATAATTTATAACTGCTCTATACCCTATAACTCTATAACCATCTTTGTTTTATAGCAGAGCACTAGCATTGCAGGCTCTTTTCCCTGTATTGCTCCATTCTTTTAGGTCAATTTTCAGTATGACTTCCTGCAAGAGTTCAGGGGCCCCAACTATTTTATTGTAATAAATATACCTGCTTTGAGGAGCAGAGTAAACGTCTGTACTGGCAACTGGTTTTTATTTAAACAGGCTGCTTCTGGGAGTGAAGTGCACTCAAAAGAAAAACAATGTTCTTTTGATATGGGGAGGCTGTCCTTTTTCATTTACTACAACCTGCTGCTGCTGTATAGCATTCAGGGAAACATAATATTAAATGCCCCAAAACTATTTTTCTGTCTCTAAAATGGGATCAGAATTTAAAAGAAGACATACATCCTTCCTATAGTCTGTTTTTAGGGCCTTTCTGATAGGGCTGTCACCTCTGCAGACAAATATGTCTGTTAAATGTTTTTTTTTTGGTGAGGGGGTCACAGAACAGAGAAGGAAACAGAAAACTAGATACAGTATAAGACAAGCATTTGTCAATGCCAAATGTTTGCTTGCTGGTATTAGCATTGGAAATGCAGGAGTTAGACAGCCAGAGGGTGCTGTGCTGAAGATGGCTGCTTGATTCTTCATCTCCCTTGATTCACCAAATATCATCATCCATCCTACAGATTCCAGACTTCCTACCTTCACCAGGATCTGAGATCTTACTATATGTACATCGCAGAACAGCTCTGGTACAGTATTTTTATTGCCTCATAATTACTGAACGAGTTTTCTACAGCTTTTCAATTTATCTATTAAGGCCTACAATAATGGCGGACCAATCTCCACATAACAGTTCTCTTAATAGAGTGGAGGCAATGTTCCAGCAACTAATAAGTGAAATCAATGTATTAAAAATTGCATCTCAACAAAATATCAATAATATGCAGGCACTTGATCAAAAAATCAGCGCTACTGTTGTTAAAGCATCTCAAAATGAAGATTCCATTAACACATTACAGGCTACCATCAGGGAGCAGGACAGAGTTATTAGGAACCTTCAGGACAAAATAGATGATATTGAAAATAGAAACAGATGTAACAACCTTAGATTTCTCGGATTTCCTGAAGGTGTTGAACTAGGAGATACCAGAGCGCTTCTAACTTGTACTTCCTTCTTTGCTTAAATTACCAGCCGGCCAAGACCTAACCATCGAGAGATCTCACCACACCTTAAATCTGAGGCCTGGATCCGACCAGAAACCCAGGCCCATCATTGCCAGATTTCTAAACCACGCACATACTGAACTGATTCTTCAAAAAGCGAGGCAATTAGGTGCACTCACTTGGCAAGAAAACAGAATCCTAATTTTCAGAGACTATTCTAAAGGATTATCTAACAAACGAAAAGCTTACAACCCCATTAAAACGATCCTTCATCAGCGTGGAATTAAGTTTGCACTGCGTTACCCTGCAACAATGCGTCTTTTTTTGAATGATTCTACCAGAGATTTCAGTACCCCAGAATCTCTCTCTGAATTTCTGAATTGAACACAGCCTGCACTTACATTGCCTTGCGATGCTAATGCAGCTCGTTCCTGCTCCAGCACAAGCACTTCGCAATTACAATGTCTTGCCCTTCCTGCTGAAACTGTCCTTCAGGTCCCTGAGAAATCTGCAGCCATCATATCTGCCATCAGGGCTCCTGCCAGAAGCTCTGCATGCATACAAGAAAAAAAGCATCTGGTTCTTCTCAAATAATAATACCTGCTGTTTAAATAATATTTCCACCTCTCCAGCTTCCCATGTGGAACGTCACATCAGTTTTCTACTCCTCTTACCTTGTCTAACAAATTCTCCCCACTCCAAGAAGATCTGCTCCAAGAAGATCTGCACTCATCTACGGAGGATCTGAGACAGACTGTATCCGACACGTTTACTCAAGACCCAAAGAAGCTCTCAATGGGTAATGACTCTCCCGATTCTTACTGGGCTGATCTTGTGTCCAGTTCTCCCTTTAAATCATGTGAACCACCCAAAAATAAAAGGAGAAGAAAATCGAAGAGCAAGGCTACCTGAGGCTTTTTCCCACTAAAAAGAAAAAAAAAAATTTGTAATAAATACTATGGCCCATAATTAGATGTGGTATAGCAGTTTCTCACCAGAATCCCTCCTCTTCACACCACCTCACTTGATTCCTTTGGTACATTTACCGTAAAGCACAGTCTCTATCGCACCCAACAGGTTTGGAGCACTTAAATGCAGTAAATCACTATCACTGCTGAGAAGCCTGTATCTGTCTGTAGGAGGTGAGCCAATTGACACTGGAGGTATTTAATCCATGCGGGAGTTACTCTCAATGTATTCAATGGGAAAAAAAAATAAGAGAAAGAATAAATATTACAATGTTTCTAAGATCTCTTCTAATTAATCCTTGTGTGGTGCCAGACATTAGTATATATAATTGCTATTTACATTCTAATTTTTCATAAGCTTCAGCGCCACCATGTGGTCAGGCGCATACATACATACATATATAGAGTTCTGTATTTCATATCAGTGTGCCCTTAACCCCTACTATTATAGCATTTTTTCACATAAATCCTATCATTTGGAATGTGGAGGATGATTAGACAAATACTCTAAAATCATTTACTTATTTAATATTTATTTTGCATCACCTCTGGTATGTAGTACATCAGGTGCATTCCCATTATATCTCACAGATTTTGCACCAAAGTATGCTTCCAATTGTATTTCTATACATTGAGTTTTTCCGCCTTTTCACATTATTCTTCAACCCATTTTCTTCCAAATCATTGGAACTTATAAAAATGGTTCCACAATACACTGATGCACTATGAACCTATAGTATATACTGCATTCCCTAACCTAGCTTATGTGGATTAATACACATCGGGCATCCTTTTATCTGGCTCACACTGATCCAGCATTATCTGCCATCATGTTGGTATACTTTATTTAATATTGGACTTATTGCTAGGTCCAAGCTAATTCATTATGTTTGGAATTTAACACTATTACATAATTATCCTTTTTTATTTGGTAGAATGATGTTTTGGTTTTTTCAAGGGCAATGCTTTAATTACCTCAGCACAAATCTCAATTACACTTCTTTAATATATTGTTATATAAAGTTTAGTATTTTAAGATTATAGGGTAAACCGTATCTCGAGATTCACTAATTACTCTACATGCCTAGTAGTGTACAGTGAGAGTCCTGGTATATTTGCCGACTCTTATTGCTCTGCATTTCATAAAAGTTTCAAATTAATATTCTTGTTACTGAGTTTATACTAATGTTTGTTGGTTCTAATGTTTAACTACTTGATATTTCTATCTCTATACTCTCCCTCTGAGAGACAAAATGAATACAAATACTCAATCATCTCGAACCCATACAAGTTAAGGGCCCTGCATACATTTGTTTATTATATATATTTACCTTTTGAATCTGTGACATCCTCCAAATTAATGGTATTGAGTCCCTCATTCCTATTTGTAACTAATTGCCTCATATCCTTCTACCATGAGTGATCTAATATTACATTCATGGAAAGTCAAGGGACTCAACTCGCCTTGTAAATGTAAGCAAGTACTTACCTATCTTAAAAAGCATAAAACACATATTGCTTTCTTACAAGAAACTAAACTTTTATCAGAGGATGTCGATAGACTTAAAAGGTAATGGGTCGGTCAAGTATATGCGTCATCTTCTCCATCCAAAAAACATGGGGTTGCTATCTTAATACATAAATCTCTTAATTGACCCCCAATAAAAATCATTAGAGACCGGATGGTAGGTGGATTATAACCCTATTAAACACCACAGCAGGTCCGCTTATGTGTGGAATGTATGCAACAAACTTTGATTCACCCATTTTCTTCCATAATCTATCCCAACAAATTATGATTAATAATAAAAATAATTCACCTATTCATATTGGTGGTGACTTTAACTTAGCACTACAAGCATATTTAGACAGAAGTAACTCATCACATGATGCCCACCTCCATAGTATTAATGCTCTATCAATGCTTATGAAGGATTTAGGTCTCTCTGACATTTGGAGACTACATCATCCCAGACAACGAGATTACACCTTTTATTCCTCTTTACATAAATCATATAGTAGGATTGATTATTGGTTCTCTCTCCCCTCATTACTGAAAAAATTATTGATACATCGATTCTCTCTATTGTTATATCTGATCATTCCCCTATCAGTTTGCATTTACTCTGGGGTCCACCTTCTTCTAAATCCCCATCTTGGCGTTTAGACCCACTTTTACTCAGAGACCCTGAATTCACTCCTTGGATTAAAACCCAGATTCAGGATTTTCTTTCTATTAACGATACTCCAGATATGTCTCAAGGTACTATCTGGGAAGCATTAAAAGCCACTATTAGAGGTAAAATTATTAGTTATGCAGTGCATAGAAAGAAACTAAGAGAACAAACAATTAGCTAATTTAGAAAATCCTTAAAGAAAAAGAAACCCAATACTATAAATTAAATAAACCCAATCATAATTCCAGCTTCATCGGAAATTCTACAATTAAGAATTAAAATTAACGAAGTTGATATCCAGGAAAGCTGAACTTGCCCTTTTAGGATTAAACACGGTTATTGGAAACAAGGGGATAAATGCGGAAAGTTGCTCTCTTACCAGCTAAAAACTCAACAGATGCAGAGACATATAGCAGGTCTAAAAGATCCATCAGGTCAGATACACACAGACAACCTTTCAATCAATCATATTATGCAATCCTTTTACCATCAACTATACTCGCAACCTAATACTACAAATCCCAACCTAATACAACATTTTATGGAAAAATTGAATCTACCCCACCTATCCCCTCAGGACAAAGCTATGGTTGATAAACCAATCACTTTACAGGCAATCCAAACTGCTTTATCATCATTAAAAAACGGTAAAGCACCTGGCAGTGATGCGTTCCCTGTTGATCTTTATAAAACCCTATCTGACACTCTTTGTCCTGTATTAGTCAATGTATTCTAAGAAGCAACCTTAATAAAGAAACTCCTATGCACAATGACCAAAGCCATTATAACAGTCTTACCAAAAAAAGACAAAGACCCTTTTCTTCCTTCAAACTATAGACCGATCTCACTTCTTAATACTGATGGAAAAATCTTTGCCAAATTATTAACTCTCTGCTTAGAATCTTTAATGACTAAACTCATCTATACTTCTCAATCAGGATTTATCAAAAAAAGAAACAGTTCCGATCATCTTCGCTCATTACTCAATTAATTCACAAAGCAAAAACTCTTAAAACCCCTGCAGCTGCAATAGCCATTGATTTTGAGAAAGCATTTGACTCTCTCAATTGGGAATATCTTTATCAAGTGCTATCTCATTTTGATTTTACAAATAATTTTTGTACTTGGATTCAATTATTGTATACCTCCCCTTCAGCTCGAGTTCTTACGAACTCTATTTTGTCCCCCTCCTTTTACTTAGCAAGAGGCACCAGACAAGGATACCCCTTATTGCCTTCATTGTTAATACTTGCCATGGAACCTCTTTCTGCGTCCCTACATCAATCTGGTACAATTAAAGGCATTACTATTGGTAACTCTCACTATACTTCATTCTCATATGCAGATGATCTCCTTATTTTACTTGAAAACCTCGAAAGTTCCGGGCAACCTTTAGTTAAACTACTGAATGACTTCACCTCCCACTCCAGACTAGCTGTAAACCTTAACAAATCTGAAATGCTACCATTGAATACCCTGTGTAGTCCCCTGATGAACAACTTATTAGGCTTTGTTGGGCCCCCTAAGGTATATCTTATCTTGGCATTCGGATCACCCCGACATTGAATAAATTATGGGATGCTAATCTTTGCCCTCTGTTAACCAGTATCCAAACAACACTTGATAGATGGAAGCTACTTAAACTTCCTTTTAATGGTAAAATTTCCACCATTAAAATGTCTATAACTCCTAAAATATTATACCTATTTTCCAATATCCCTTTGATACTTCCCTCTAGTTTTCTTACCAAAATAGACAAAATTATCGGCAGCTTCATTTGGGAAGGCAAAATACCTAGATTTAGTCATAATAAACTTAGATCCCATTGGTCAAAAGGTGGCTTTGGCCTTCCTTGGTTCCAAGCCTACTTATGGGCTTTCCGTACATCTCAAACAATTAAATGGTTTAACAAACCCAACATCCAGTCTCCTTTATGGGTCAATATGGAAACATCCTTATGTCCTGGAAATGTGGTGACTTCTTTCCTTTATAACACCCTTATCTCTTCTTTAAAGTCTCACCCTACCATAGCTGCTTCTATATTCTATTGGAAAATCATTCACAAGCATATTAAATCTAACCCCAAACCCTTAGCTTACACCCCCATCTGGGGTGACCACCATATATCTCTTGACAATCGCCCCATTTTTTTGTTGTACCTGGAAAAATAAGGGTATTCTCTTTTTGCAGGATATACTTGAACCCAAGTCATTAAAGTTAAAATCTTACACCGACCTATGAGGCATATGGAATCTTCCACATCAGGATTTTTGGAAATATCTACAGCTTTGTACCGCATGCAACTCTTACCTCACACCCTTCTCTATCAATTCACTGTATGATAAGCACATCTCTAAATGGATAAAAACAACATCCAATTTAAATAGCACTGTTTACAGAGATATTTGTGATATCCTTCCTGACTACTCTGTCAATGCTAAAAACAGATGGAGTACTTTGCTACAATATAATATCACCAATGCACAATGGTCCAGATGTTGGCTCTCCTTTCACAAATCTTTTAATGATAAATGCAGTTCCCTCATTCAAACCAAGATCCATCATTTGTGGTACAGAACTCCTGTTGTATTACAAAAAATGGGCTTATTGAACAATAACAATTGCTGGTGCTGCAATTCCCCCAATGGGGATTTATTGCATATCTTATGGCACTGTCCCCTCATACAAAAGATTTGGCACTGTACTCACAGATTTGCAATGAAAGTGGTAGGTCAACCTTTTACACTGGACCCTAAACATTGCATTCTTGGTATTTTTAATCACCGTTCTTATAAAATTTCATATTCGCAGAGCAGGTGGTTAAATATACTCTTCCTTCAAGTTAAACACACAATCCTCATGCATTGGAGATCCAACATAATCCCTACCCTTTCCGGTATCATTAACCAACTATTGCAATATGCCTCTCTGGACCGTATGACATATATCTTGCCTGACCGACTCATGTTATATAACAATTGTTGGCAGGGCTTTTTTAATTTTTTGGAATCAACTAAATCTTCCAACACCAATGTATGGACTTAATATATATGGATTTTCCCCTTTTACTGATACATCATTGTAGTCTCGCTTTTTTTCCCCTTTTTTTATAGGTTCCCTCTCTCTCTTCTTAACTTTCTTATACAGTATATCTTTTCTTTCCTATACTCTGTTCTCAATCATTCTTTATTACTCCACAATCCTTTTACGAATGTACTTTTTTCCCTTTTGCATCATCATATATAATTATGTAACATTTTAATATAAACCGTATCTAATCATACTATCCGCTTTAAGTTCACTACAAATGTCAAGTATATGCTAATTACATGACCTGTATTGTTTACTATATTTTAAACCAAAAGCTCCTTGTATTATTGTAGCAATGTTCTTATTATATGCTGCCTCAATTTCTTTAAAAAAAATCCTCACATTGTACTGTACTGTAAGAGGTTTGTCTGTATATCTTATGAAAAATTAATAAAAAAGTTTAACTGTAAAAAGGAAATGCAGGAGTTAGAGAGATACAGAATAGAAATGGCAGTGAAGTATTGAACTTCATGCCAACCCCACCTCCACCCTGCAGAGACGGACAGGCATTGGGGTATGCATTTGGGTCATCGCCCATAAAGTTCATGCATTTCACTTCACCCTATCCTGTAGACACCGACATGTGTTGAGGTGTGCCTTGGGGTGTTTGGCTTTACAGTCACCCCATTCCATAAGAACATACACTGAAATGGGTGCAGTTATTTTTTTTTTATTCAGGAAGATATTTCAGTTTACATAGTATACAGATTACAGTGTTACAGATAGACAAGATGTATATCAGTGAAAAGCATTCAGTATCACAAATTCCAATGTATCTTCCCATTGTTTATCAACATAAATCACAAGTATCTGTTTGAAAGTATCCTATACCTTCTCTTCCTGTCTAGGGCTGAGCTCTAGAATTATGAGTCTTTCTCATTTATCCAATATCCCGCCTTCATTCACGAGCCATAGATAAATGGCTCCATGAGATCCACTTTTACCCCCTCTGAAATGGGTGCAGTATAGGAGAATGGGGTGAACTCTGGGGCTGAAGAGTCCAAGGCACACCTCGATGCCTGTCACTGGCTACAGAGTGGTGGGATGGGGGTGGAATGGCATGAGCATTACAGTCAGCAATCCAAAGGCATACCCCGATGTCTGTCAGTCTGCACAGGGTGGGACGTTATGTTTAGAAACCCTAATGCCCCCGGTGTTCATTGGTATTGCACTACAAATTTTCAACATGGCCTTTTGTGACTCACACCTCATGAAAGCATTTGATACCTCTTCTCATGAACAGTGGCACTGTGATTTTGTTAATGTGTCCCGAACTTTGAGTTCCCACAGTGACCATGCCATTTTGTACCAAATGTACAAAAACACAGATTGGGCAGGATGTGAAGAATGACAGCTGTATCATACATAGGGAGGTGTGAAGAGATGGCAATGTTGAAAGTCTGTAGTGAAAATATTAAAAATACTCGAACTTCCGGACTTACGTGGAAACTGCACAATGCATTGCCAGTGTCAGTGGCTCAGTAGGTAGCACACTCGCCTCTGAGGCCGGGAGATCAGAGGGCTGTGGGTTCAGTTCCCACATCTGGCACTTGGGTTAATATCCCAGTACTGACACTGTTGTGCAGCATGAGAGGGGTGCTGCACTTCTGAGGTGCCGTCATTCAGATGAGATGTTAAACCGAGGTCCCATCTGCCTGAATTGGTGGTAGTTCAGGTGGAGGCTAAAGATCCCATGGCACTTCTCGAAAAGAGTAGGGGAATTTTCCCTGGTGTCCTGGCCAAATTTCCCTCATTCACTAAAAATACCACCAACAGCTTAATCTGGTTCATGATCAGTTGGCATTCATCTGTATCCCCCATCCCCGGGTTGTGCCTGAAAATAGGCAAGATTTGTCTAGAGCACTTACCTGATCAACAAAATAAACAAAATAAAAAAAAAAAAATACAGCCATTTATTGGAATTTTTTTTCACCAGATTTTCAACATAGGCATTTTGTGACCTCTGCTCATGAACAGTGTCACTATGATGATTTTCCTAATCTGACTTGAACGTTGATTTCCCACAGCGATCTCGTTATTCTGCGCCAGATGTGTAAATGCATATTTCAGACAGGATATGAAAAATGACAGCTGTACTGTTCATAAGGAGGTGTGAAAAAATGCCAATGTTGAAAATCTGGAGTGAAAATATTACAAATGTGCGAAATTACGAGGGTGCGTGGAAACTACACAACGTACGCTCGTAGCACAGTCATTTCATGGACTTTTGTCACAAAATTTTCAACATAGGCATTTTCGCACCTCTGCTCATGAACAGTGTCACTGTGATTTTTTTTTTAATCTGTCCCGAACACTAACTTCCCACAGTGACCGTGCTATTCTGCGCTGGAAGTGTGAAAACACATTTTGGCCAGGATGTGAAAAATGACAGCTGTACTGTTCATAAGGAAGACTGGAAAAATGCCAATGTTAAAAATCTGGATTGAAAATATAACAAATTCGTGAAGTTACGATTGTGCATGTAAACTGTGCAACGCATGCTTGTAATTCAGTCATTTTACAGACTTTCGTCACCAAATTTTCAATATAGGCATTTTAGGACCTCTGCTCACAAACAGAGTCACTGTGATTTTCTTAATGTGTCCTAAACACTGATTTCCCACAGTGACTGTGCTGTACTGTTCATAAGAAGGTATGGAAAAATGCCAATGTTGAAAATCTGGAGTGAAAATATTACAAATTCACAAAGTTATGAGTGTGCGTGGAAACTGAAAGGCATGCTCGTAAAACAGTCATTTTTTGGATTTTTTTCACCAAATTTGTTACATAGGTTTTTTTAGAGCCTACCTCATTTTGATGTAATTAACTAATCTTCACTATTTAAGGGGTAGTCCAATAACAAACAGGTGCCCTCTGACGAAGCCTTTATGTGACGAAGCACCAGGGCAGTTTGGTGTCATGGATGCTGCTCACTGGCTGCCTAAACTTGCTGGAAATTTGTTCTGAGAATAAACTACAAATTTGTTTTGGAAATTCCATGTTGTGGACATCCTTAATTGGAGTTGTTACAGAAACTCCTGGCTCTGGAGTGCTGGTACACTATTGTCTGTTTCTAGACAAGTGGCATGAGCATGTTAGCACCAGCAAGGAGTCAAGATGGAGTGGGTTATGGGGATCTGGGTCAAAGTACAAAATCCTGGTACCCCTTGAGGTTTGGGCCATAGCCCAGGGGCCAGGTGGTGGAAGCAGCATGCTTTGCCATGCCATAGAAAGGGCATCAACCATTGCCAGGGTGTAAAAGTGGGTAACCTGGTGAAAGAGAGAGAAAAGGTTTAGCTTACTAAACAAAGACAGCCAGGAACCTGAGGGTCAGTGAGTCGAGAGGTGCCTTGGGTAAATCATCCAAGTGAATAGGTAGAGAGAATCCTTGCTTGAACTGCCTGTAAATCCATCAGTTATTACTCAGAAAATGTCCAGCCAAAGTTTGTACAAAGGTTTGCATAGCCCCACGGAGCTGCTTAATTTATTTTAGCAAAGTATGTGACCCCTGCATTGCTGGAATAATTTGTGATGCAGGCACTAAATAAAGAGGCTGGTTAGGAGGAGATCTGTAGTAAAGTGTTTTATTTAATCTGGAAGGTGAGACTGATGAACTGGAAATTTTCCTTCTTCCATTGCAGCTGAATTAATTCTGCCATAAGCTTTGATTCCAGATAAATCAAATGTATGGATCAGCTACCCTCACCTCTCTTCGTACGATAACTGTTGCACTAAATAAGGCCTGCAGGCTGCTCACAGGGTCAGTTCACCTTACACATACCTGTGATCTATACGAACAGATGGATTGGCTTCAACTAGAAAATACAATTAAGTATCAAATGTGCCTACTAGCCAAAAAAGCGTTCATTGACCTAATGCCACCTGGGACTGCGGCATTACTGACCCCCTCCCGGCCCACTAAGCTCACCCGATCATCTGTTCATCAGTCTCTCCTTGTTCCCAGATGCCAGACATTGCAAGGCCAGTGATTCTTCACCTACAGAGCTCCTTTATGTCTCAATTCTCTGGACTTTGAATACTCAACCCTGCAAAAATTGGCTGCTTTCAAGGCACAACTAAAATAGGTCCTTGTGGCCAATAGCTCATGTCACTGTTTCATTTAATGCATGCCTCTTGCACCTCCCTAGGGACCGCCTAGTACTTGCAGTGATCTCATTATTTTTCAAATGCTTTTTCTCCATCTCCTAGATATTTTCCCATCCCCTACCTTCTCCATCCCCCTGTCATCCCTTCTCCCCCAACCCTTTTAAGAACAAAGCTTAACAAGGCCTTTGGCTGCTCCTCTCCCCATTCCTTGTCTTTCATCCTGTTACTCTACTTCATCTTATCTCCCCTCTCTAGCCTTTTACCGTCTCATAATGAACTTGTATTTCTCTTTTCATGAATTTATCATTATTATTTTTAGATTTACTGTTGTTAATGTCATTTAGATATTGTTTTTCATAATGAATTTGCATTTATCTGTTTATGAATTCATCATTATTTTTAAACATACTGTTGTTAATGTCATTTAGATATTGTTTTTCATAATTAATTTGCATTTATCTATTCATGAATTTATCATTGTTATTATTTTTAGATATACTGTTGTTAATGTCATTTTAGATATTGTTTTCTTCCAGTGTTTGTATGTTACCCTTCCCAAGGTGTGAAACCTTTGTAAACAAGTGTCTGCACTCAAAGGTATAAATCCTAGACCACATCAAATGAAAATAAAATAAAAATAAATACATTTTCATCTTGCCTTAGACAGGACAGGGGGCATTTGGGGCTCCAGGAGTCAGGAGTTTGCAGAGATCCTAAACCAGTGTGAGTTTCAGGGAGAATCCAGATTTCTGTTGATGTGTGGTCAAGAGTACAGATGAAGGTGGATGCCGTAAGGTGGGCCACAAATTTTCCTGCCTTGTTTTGGGACTGCACTAGCTTGGGTGATTTTTTTTCACCTCATTTAGCTTCCCACTGTGCTCCTGGACCACCTGCGATAGACAGTTATGCCCCTAGACAGGGAGCTGGGGGGGGGTTACACATGGGGGCTGCTCATCCCGAATATTACTCAAACCCCAAAATGCCGCCGGACCCCAAGCCTTGCGGTTCAGTGTGGTGGTAGGCTTCCCAGCCTGGTTGGGCCCTGTGGCACAGCAAAAATAGCTGTGTGATCGGCCTGGCATAGGCATAGACCTCAGCCTGCTAGTGTGGTGTGCACGCGTGATGTGCTCATCACGTGACCCTCATGCAGGGTTCTGATTGGAGGATGCCGGAGTAGGAGCTACAGCAGCTGCAAACAGAAGCACCATCTTAGAAGGATCAAAGAAAGTGGAGCTGAGAGGATGAGAGAGTAAGGAGCAGAAGAACAAACCAGCCACTAAGAAAAGAAAGATATTTTCCTTGCACATCAGCCATTCAGGCTAGTGAATTGTGCTGCCAAATACAGCAAAGGGGACAACAGCAATGACTGATTCAGTAAGGTTCTTGGCTGTGAACACTGGGAGGTACAGAACAGAGACTGGAGCAGACATCAACCATGGATTGGTGGTGCATAGTGCCTGGTAGGGATGTTGGAGAATCCAAAGTAATCCCCCAGGAGGAACCCTGGCCATGGTTCCTGTCTCACTGCTGTCCTAGGTCTGGAAAGCTGGGGAAGGGAAGAGAAAATGAACAATGTGTGAGGTGTGGGTTCGGGGGGGGGAGGAGTTGTCAGATTGCCTGTGTGCCAGTGATGTACAGGCATCCCGCCAGTTCCCAATTTGGGGATGTTCCTTTCCAGTTCCACAGCAAGCTCCTTTGTGCTGCAGTCACCAACTAGTGGGGATTCAGGAGCCTTTGAAAGACTCTTCCTAGGAGAAAGCACCCATGCCCAGGTGGATGAGAACAGAAGTGAAACCCCAGATGTTATTGTGGAGGCTGTAGAGGAGAAAGGTGCAGAGGTGAAAGTCAAGGAAGAAGGTGATGGGCAGTGTAGCCACCTGCACACTCCACGCCACCAGCTACAGGCTATCCCAGTGACTGCAAGAGGGGCAGGAGTCTTTGACAACCAACAGAAGATCCTCCAGGGCCCAGGGGGGTTCCCACCATGGCTCCTGTCCAACGGAAGCCCACAGGCCCTGTTGCCAAGGCAGGGCCTACTTTGGGAGCCAAGCTCTGAATCAAGCCCTCTGGGTGTGGCCCCGAGTTGGAACCTGTACCAGCAGCAGCCCAAGAGAACATTGGTGATCGAAAGGAGCTGGAGGAGTTGAATGAGGAAAAGTATATTAGCAGCACCTTTCAGTTCCAGGACTATCAGGTGGTTAGGGCAATCCCCAGGCCTTACCATTGCTTTGTAATTACTTTTGCAGACAGCATCCAACAGCTCTCAGTCTGGGCAAAGACTCTCTGGACTCGGGTGGAAGGGTTAAATCCTAGTGATCCATTGAATTGTAAGTATTGACAAGGGATATGAATATCAGTTGGACAAGCCAGAAGGACCAGAGTCAGAGACCTGCCAAAATAGAGCCAGGCAGAAAGGTGGGTCTGTTGGAGGCTGCTTGTAGAATATCCTCATATCAACTTTCTGTATGTGCCTGAAATGATAGGGGACATAATTGAGGAGATGAGGGAAGAATGGATCTTTAAGGAACAGATGGATCACTTAAAGAATCACCCTGGTGGAGGAAGTACCCCATCTCAGCAGCTGATACAGCAGGTACAGTCAATGTGTCACACAGGGACGTGGTCTGGCTTAACTTTGTTCAAACATTTTGCATTGGTTCAGGACTTGGCTTGGACTTGGACTAAGTACTACATTCTGGACCAGGATTCCTTTGAGGATGTGACCACCAAACCAGATCCAGAATATTATTTCCCTCCAGTTGGGGGGGGGGGCCTTCATCCTAGGCCTCCTGGAATTTTGGACTTATGAACTATGCCAGAATAATTGCTCTGCAGAGCAGCCTTATGGTGACTGTAAGCAGTTATTGTTCATACAAGGAACTAGAAGGGGACAGGATCCGTTGTGTTCCAGTACAGTAGCTGCTTCTTGTTGTTTTTACAAGGTTTCTTGTGGATTTTACTTGGTAGAAGGTTATTTCTTTTCTTTCTTTCTTCTAAGGGCTAGCAGGGTATTGTTTTTGGGGATGTTGGAAGCTTGAAAACTGGTTTGGTGGCTGTAAGTGGGTTCATTTGTTGGATGTTTCACTGTGTAACAGGCTGCGCTGGTGGAGGCCTATTTCTTCTGATTTAAAACTTATTTGGTGGGATTTGCTTGGGGCTGATTATTTGAACTGGAGACCCATATCTGTTAATTTCAAGCCTATTTTGATGTGTTGTTTGTGAAGCTGATTGAATTGGAGACCTGTTTCCTTTAGTAGCAAACATATTTTGGGGGCTTTGAGTTGAATTTTGATTCCTTTTTGCTGACTTCACTAGCTGCAAAGGTTAGTGCTTAGTGGGGGAAGGGTGTTAATGGTCTGGCCAGGTCTCACTCAGCTAATTGACTGGAGGCAGAGCTGATGGAGGCCTATTTCTTCTGATTTAAAACCTATTTAGTGAGATTTGCTTGGGACTGGTTCTTTGGTTGCAGGGCTTGGAGGGGCAGACACAGGGCTGATACACTCTCGAGAGAGAGAGAGTCGGGTGTAGGCCCTAATCCCACCCTCCTCCACCCCTCCATCCCCAGAGCTCTGCTTATTTATAGGGGAACACCTGCCCTGCAATTGGAGGAAAAGGCTGCAGGTGCAGCTCATGTAGTTCTAGCCACTGTGGGTTGGATTTAAAGGCTGGGAGAGAGGAACTTAGGGAGTTGTTCACTTCCCTTATAAGTTTACTGTGTTATACTGCACCTAGTAACAGGGTTACCGGTTTACTGTGGGACTGTATCTAGGATTAGTGGGTGACCTGATTAGTCAGTAGGGGTGTATCTTGGACTAGTGAGGAACCTGGTGGCTCACCCAACAAAACCTACTTGGAGGGGGATGGGACCACACGTCATCAGCGCCGGCATCTTTGGAAGGGTGGTGGGGTGCACAGGGTGTGGGTAAGCCCTGATACTGGACTGGGCTTGGAAGTTCGGTGGTTGCCCAGCTGGGGGGGAAAGGGGAGGTATGGTTGGGGAAGAGGGCAGGGGATCTCCCACGAGGCTTCACCAAGCACTAGGGGTGGGGGCATAGGGAAAGGAGTGCAGGAGAATACTCTGGGGTCACATAGGGACCATGGCAGAGGGGTCCCAAAGGAGGACACTACCAAGGAAGCAGACAGGTAACTGGGGACCCTCACAAGGTGGGGCAGAAGGACAACATTCTCAGAAAAGTAGGCAGATGGCTGGGGCTGGACAGAAGGAAGCAAGGTGGGGAGGTAGATCGGACCTTACGCTCAGTAACCGCTTCAATTCTCTTCTTCTGCTTGAGGATGAGGAGGGTAATATAGCCATGACAGGGGTGGTTAGAGATGGAAAGGAAGTGGGGGGCAGGAGGTGGGGGCTAGATAGCAGGAGGAACAGGGGGGAACCTGAAATGCAGGAAAATGGGGGACCAGTGGATCAGAGCAGGGGGAAGAGGGATGAAAGTGCAAGGAGAAGGACCAGTTGGGAGGAAAGGGCAAGGAGAAGGACCAGAAGTACAAGGAGGATACATTAAAGAGAGCTGAGGGTTTAGGCCAGGGGAGCACGACAAGCAAGGAGGGACTAAACGGAGACAGGAAGGAAGGGAGGATGAGCCAGGCTAGTTTAGTGGATGGGGGAGAAGGACCAGTCGCAAGCAATGAGGGGAGAGTTAGCGAGGTACAGAAGGATACTCGGGAGGAGGAGAGGCATAGGATAGGAGGGGAAGGGGTGGCCAGGGTAAATAAGGAGGGGGTGGCATGTGGCACCCAGATAGGGGGAGGAACAAGGAGCCGGCTGGGTGGAGGGGCCAGTAGAAAGGATGAGGGACATGGAAGGGGGGAAAATGGAGGAAAAGCAGCGGTCAGAGTGCTCCTGTTGGGGGATTCTATGATTGGGGTATCAAATGGGATAAGGAGGGAGAAGCCTGGCCAGTTAAAACAAAATGCTTCCCTGGACTAACGGTGCACAGGGCCAAGCATGAGGTATATCATCTGGCAAAGGATTGTGGGGGTTCCCCGGACATACTGGTCCACCTGGGTACAAATGACATTGAGAGAAATAGCAGAAGCTAGTGAAACAGGCAAGGTTCAGGGAGCTTGCCAGGGTCTGTCATGGCATAGGATGCACAATTTCCTTCTCAGAAATCCTGCCGGTGCCAAGGGCTAGTGGGGAACACAAAAGGAAGATTAAGAAGATAAACCAGTGGCTCAGGGAGTGGTGTGAGGCCAGAGGGTATGGGTTGATGGGGGGTTGGGGGGAGACCTGAGAGTATAAGGAGCTGTATGCTAGAGATAGGCTCCATCTCAATTTGGAGGGGAGGGGAATCCTTAAGTTGAAAATAGAGGGGTTCATTGGTGAAAAGTGGGGTTTAAACTTGTGAAGGGGGAAGGATGGGAGAAAAGGCTGTCGAGGGAAGTCTGATAAAGGAGGGACTCTGTCTCCACCCTCCTGGGGAGCTGGTTGAATGTGGAAAAAGGTTGACTAGTAAAGTGCAGACCAGGGGAAAATGGAATCCCCATGGGAACATGAGCAGGGGAAATGGAAGTATAGGGAAAGGGTGGAAGGTAGTCCTGCTAAATGCCAGGAGCTTGGGCAATAAAATGACTGCACTCCAGGCAATGCTAACTGAGGGAGCGATGGATGTGGCAGTGGTCACTGAGATCTGGGCCACCGCAGGACATGACTGGGACCTGAACCTGGAGGGTTACACTATGTTCAGAAAGGACGGGGGAGGGAAGGGAGGGAGGAGGGGTAGCAATAGTCAAAAACTGCATTGGCATGGAGGAGTAGAGGAGGCGGAGGGAACCGTGGAGGTGATTTGGGTAACCTTGATAACAAGGGGGGGCAAGAGAGTAAAAATAGGAGTGGTGTATAGACCCCCCTGTGCTGGCGGAGGAGCTGGAAGAGAGTTTGGTGGTAGATATTGGGAGACACTGCACATTGGGCAGGGGAAAGGTGGTGGTGTTGGGGGACTTAAACATGCCAGGAACAGACTGGGAAACTATGACATCCTCGGTGGCCAGGGAACAGAGGTTGTTGGATGTCTTTCAAGACATGTTCCTAACTCAGCAGGTGGCAGAACTGACCAGGAAGGTGCAGGTACTGGATGTGGTTCTGGCAGACAGTGACCAGATTGGGGGCCTGGAGGTAAGGGACCCGTTGGCGGGGAGTGACCATGCCACGGTCTGGTTCTGCCTGGACCTGGGGGGTAGAAGGCTGCACAAAGATGGAGGTAACTGACTTCAGGGGGGTGGATTTTAAGGAAATGGGAAGGATCCTTAAGGAGCATTTGGATGTGATTGGGTCAGACATGGACACTGACAGTAGGTGGGAAATTATCAGGAGAGGGGTGCAGGATGCTACCAGCACCTGTGCAAGAGTAAGACAAAAATGCAGTAGGGCCCAAAAACCCTGCTGGTAGACCAGGGAGGTCCAGGAGGTGGTGTGGGGAAAGAAGGTAGCCTATAGGCAATTCAAGTGCTCAAGGAGTGAAAGGGATTGTGGGGAGTACAGGCTGATGGTGAAGGGCCACTAGGGTGGGTGAGGGTGGCTAAGGCAAGGAAGGAGCAGAACCTGGCCAGGGAAATTAGGAGAGGGAACAAGGGGTTCTTTAGACACATTGGGGAAAAATGAAGAGTGAGGGGCAGATTAGCAGGATTAAAACAGGGGAGAGATGAGCACAAGACCCGGGGGGAGCAGGATGAAGTACTAAATGAGTACTTCACCTCAGTTTTCACCAAGGAAAATTAGGGTGCTGCATCATACATGGGAGGAGACAGTGATACTGAGGAGGGGGGACCCTTACCGATCGGCGGGTATGGGGAGAGGGAGAGGCATCACTGGCAGGAGAGGGGAAGGCTAAGCAGGGAGAAGAGGTAGCGGAGGTAGAAATCACAGCAGAGAGAGTGAGGGAAGCCCTCAGGTCCCTTAAGATGGAGAAAACACCAGGGCCAGATAAATTATATCCCAGAGTGCTGAAGGAACTTGCGGATGTCCTGGCGGAACCCCTGGCAGAGCTTTTCACCATCTCTCTAAGGACAGGGTGGATGCCCCAGGACTGGAAGGTGGCGCATATAGTGCCTATCCACAAGGGGGGATCAAGGAAGGTGGAAGGGAACTACAGGCCTGTCAGTCTGACATCGGTGGTGGGCAAGGTGATGGAGGGCATTGTCAAGGAGAGGCTGGGGGAGACCTGGAAAAGTCAGGGTGCCTGGATGATAGACAGCATGGATTCATCCCAGGGAAATCGTGTCAGACAAACCTTATGGAGTTCTATGACTGGGTGATGAGTGCCTTGGACCTGGGTAGACCAGTGGACGTCCTCTTTCTGGACTTCAGCAAGGCATTTGACTCTGTTCCTCAAGAGGGCCTGTTGGATAAGCTGGGAGAAATGGGGGTGGGGAACCAGATGATCAGATAGATAGACAATTGCCTCTAGGACCGGACCAAGAGGGTCGTAGTTGGCGGGATAGTCTCATCCCCAAGGAGGGTCATTAGTGGGGTCCCACAGGGATCAGTCCTTGTCCCCTCCTGTTCAACGCCTACATCTCTGACATAAGGACAGGTATCAGGAGTGAGATGAGTCTCTTTGCGGATGACTCAAAACTGGGGGCAGTGGTGGATGGGGAGGAGGGGAGGGTGGCCCTACAGGGGGACCTGGAGGCTCTGGAAAGATGGTCTAGAAAGTGGAAGCTGAGGTTCAATACAGGGAAATACAAGGTACTGCACTTGGGGGCCAGAAACCCAGGCCAAGTGTACACCCTGGGGGGGGGGGAATGCTACAAGTCTCGATGGCTGAGAGGGACCTGAGGGTGGTGGTGGATGTCAAGATGAACAACTCGGAGACTTGTAGGAGGGCAGCAGCCAAGGCCAACAGGATGCTGGGATGCATCACTAGGGGGATCACCTCCAGAAGGAGGTAAGTGATACTCCCTCTGTATAACTGCTTGGTGAGGCCGCACCTCGAGTACTGCATGCAGTTTTGGAGGCCACACTTAAAGAGAGACATTAAACTCCTGGAGAGGGTCCAGAGGAGGGCAACCAAAATGATTTGGGGCCTGGGGGAGAGGACCTATGGGGAGAGGCTTGTAGAGCTAAATATGTACACATTGGAAGAGAGAAGGTAACGCGGGGACACGATAGAGGTCTTCAAGTACATGAAGGGGGTAAATAGGGGAGGAGCAGTCAGGGTGCTTCGAAGGAAGGAGGAGGGGTAACTAGAGGGCATGGGTGGAAGCAGATGGGGGGAAGATTCAGGGGAGAAAGGAGGAGGTGCTACTTCACTGAGTGGGTGGTGGAGGCATGGAATGCACTGCCCAGGGGGACTGGTGGAGGCAGAGACGGTGGATGGGTTCAAGATGGGGTGGGACAGGTACAGGGGAAGGGTTCTGGAAGCAAAATCCAAGGCAGGAGAATATCCAGAACTGGGAAGGGAGAAGCCAGAGAAGGCGAGGGGGGCACAAGGTCAGCTCCCAGGGTGGGGGCTGACCAAATGAGCAGACGCGAAAGACCATTAGGCCTATTCTGCTGGCATTTTAGTATGTTAGTATGTTAGTATAAAAGAGAAAGTTTAATATTTAGAAAAATATAGCAATGTTTATACTAATGAAATTTTTCTGTATGGTACAATGTTGGTATGGAAGGAGTCTGAGGAGTGAATGTGTGCGTGAGTGATTTGGGGACTGTGCACAGAGTAACTTGTATTATCTTGGTGGGAGGTATTTGGGGTATTGCCATCTGTTTAGAAAACTACCTCATGACTGTTTTAAAATGTTTTAATACTAAATTTCAATCATTATGAGAAATGATTAAGATTGTCTGTTGCTAAATAATTAATGAAGGGTTTCTACTCATTTAGACTGTCTCCTGGCACAGTTAGGTTTTAGGTTTTAGAAATCCATTGTATTTGGTGGCAGATTGGGTGGTGCCTGTGGCCAAGTATGTTGAGTTCACTGCCAGAATGCTGGGGAGTGCGCATACCCACTTTAATGGGAGTGGATCATCACTGGACCCTTGCCATCATTCCCAGGAGGGAATGATTTTCTGGGTTGGGGAAGAGTGTAAGCCCCCCTTTAAAGAGGGGCTTATGCTCCAATTTTAGGCACCATTTTTGCCCATGCCTACCCCCGTCCCTCCCCCGGGAGAGGGAATTTATTAGAGCTCTGGGGAACTTTGGCTGCTGGATACCTCAAGGTGTTGTCAGAGAGCAGGTTTAGGGACTATATAAGGGAGCAGACAGGAAGTTTTTGGCCTTTTACAGCCTGGGCATTAGGCCTGGGGCAGCGGGTGTGGCTGGGGGAGCAGTATGAAGGTGGTGAAGAAAGAGCGTTTAGCAGTCTGGGTGGGCCAGTGGGGGGACCCCCCTTAATGCAGATAGAATGGCTTTTGCAGCATTATGGCATCAAGGACCTGGGTAAGGGAGCTCCATGGGGGAGGATGGTTAGCAGGTCCTGCATCGTTGAGGGTCAGGGAAAAGTAGGTGACCTTAGGGGCCAAGATAGGCAGAAGCCTGTAGAGATCACATGAAGATAGTCCCAGACTACCTGGGCTGGGGGACAGTGGCAGATTTCCCACGGGGGGAGGCCAGTGGCAGAGGTGCTCTCTCATATCCAGTGTGGCAGGGTGGCCTGGGGGGCAGATGGAGCCAGGTGGGCCTTTCACCCATTTATGGTGAATGCTTGGAGGGCAGGTCCTGGGGCAGAGGCATATAAGGGCCAGGCTGGTCACAGGTCATTTGGACAGGCCTTGGAGGGTGGACTCTGGTTGGCGCTCAAGGTGAGCACAGGATGTAATAGAAGGGATGTGGACATGGGCAGGTACTCCCCATCCTCATCCGGAATGGTCATCAAGCAAAGGAATCAGAAGCATGCCAGTATCTGTGAAGGCAGGTTGTTCGGAGGGGCCTGTGTGGTGGCAGTGCCCAGGAGCTCTACCGTGGCAGGGCAGCCAGTAGCAGGGGCTTAAGGGCTGGAGCAGGGTTGGATTTTGGGGCTGCTGCACCAGTGGAGCCATGTAGAGAAAGGGCTGAAGGAGGGAAGAAAATGAAAAAGGAGACAAGTGGCATGAGACTGTTTGTACACCAAGGAGTTGAGATGGAGTGGGTTACAGGGGCCTGGGTCGAAGTACAAAATCCTGGTACCCCTTGAGGTTTGGGCCGTAGCCCAGGGGCCAGGTGGGGGAAGCAGCATGCTTTACCATGCCCTAGAAAGGGCATCCACCAGTGACAGAATGTGAGAGTGGGTAATCCGGTAAAAGAGAGAGAGAGAAAAGGTTTGACTTAACAGATAATGAGAACCAGGAGCCAGAGGGTCGGTGAGTCAAGAGTTGCCTTGGGTAAATCATCCAAGCGACTAGGTAAAGAGAATCCTTGCTTGCACTGCCTATAAATCCATCAGTTATTGCTCAGAAAATGTCCAGTCAAAGTTTGTACAAAGGTTTGCATAGCCCCATGGAGCTGTTTTATTTATTTTAGCAAAGTATGTGACCCCTGCATTGCCTGAATCATTTGTGATGCAGACACTTAATAAAGAAGCTGGTTGGGAGGATATTCGTAGTGAAGTGTTTTATTTAACCTGGAAGGGGGGACTAATGAACTTGAGATTTTCTCTCTTCCTTTGCAGCCGAATTAATTCTGTCATAAGCTTTGATTCAAGATTCATTTTCATCTTGCCTTAGATGGGACCATGGGGTATTTGAGGCTCCAGGAGTCAGGAGTTTGCAGAGATCCTGATCCAGTCTGAGTTTCAGGCAGAACCCAGATTTCTGTCAGTTTGTGGTTGAGAGTGCAGGTGAAGGAGGATGATGTATGGTAGGGCCACAAATTTTCCTGTCTTGTTTTGGGACTGTACTAACTCGGGTGATTTTTAGCACTTGATGTAGCTTCCCTCGTGCTCCCTGACCACCTGTGATAGACAGTTATGCCCCTAGACAGGGGGCTGGGGGGGTTACACTGTTATGTTGGGCAGGGCTTAAATTACCCAAACTTCCCTACCAGGTCAAAAATCACTGATACCCAACCTGCTCGATCCAGCTACCTGACGGTAACCTATGCCTAATTAAAAGTAAACATATTCAACTAAGTATATATGCAGCATGAGAGCACTTATACTGAGCTGTTGATCTGGATCTATTAAAAAAATAAGGACTGGAACCGCATAAACAAGCCATGTGAAAACTCAGACCAGGGCTCTGAACATGTGTTAGTACTACGCATGTTCACAGTCCCGGTCTGAATTTTCACGTGGTTGTTTATGCAGTTCCAGGCTTCATTTCTTTAATAGATACAGATCAACAGCAAGTGCACTCTTGCTGCATACAGATTTATTTATTTAGTTTTGTTTACCAGGTAAGTGCACTGGACAAGAAGCCTCGTCCATTTTCAGGCATGACCCAGGAGAGTTACAGACAAGATCAGCACATCATATCATAACATGAGAGGTTACAGTCAGCAAACAACACAACAAAAATCAATGGGGTTACAGGATTATCACATTGCATACAGTGGGCAGACCACAGAACAAGAATTACATAGAGTACAAAGATGCAAAACAGGCATTTGTTACAGAAAAGAGAACATATCCCACGTAAGTACTGATAAAAAACTGGCTGGACAACAGGATGCAAAGGGTAATAGTAAATGGAGTCCATAGTGAACAAAGGAGGGTAACTAGCGGGTTACCGCAGGGTTCGGTACTGGGACCGGTCCTCTTTAATGTCTTTATAAGAGACATTGGAGAGCACCTGGAAGGAAAGGTATGTCTCTTTGCAGATCACACAAAGATCTGCAACATGATTAATACACAAGGTGGGGTGGAAAGAATGAAATGGGACTTGGCAAGGTTGGAGGAATGGTCAGATATGTCGCAGCTCAGATTCAATGCAAAGAAGTGCAAGGTAATGCATCTGGGAAACAAAAACCCAGGGGAAGAGTACACAATGGGGGATGAGTTAATAATAACAACAAAAACTGAAAGAGACCTAAGAGTAATTATATCAGATGACCTAAAGGTGGACAACCAATGTGAGAAGGCAGTAAGGAGGGCTGAGAGGATACTGGGAAGCACAGGGAGAGTCATCAACAGTAGAAAATAAAAAGTTGTTATCCCTCTGTACAGACAGTTAGTGAGACCCCATCTGGAGTACTGCATGAAATTCTGGAGACCCATCTCCGCAAAGACATAGACAAAGTGGAGGCTGTTCAGAGGAGGCAACCAAAATGATGCAGGGTCTGCACCAGAAGACATACGAGGAGAGGCTGAAGCAGCTTAATATGTATACCCTTGAGGAAAGGAGGGAGAGGAGGGACATGATAAAAACTTTCAAGTATCTCAAGGGAATTAATAAAGTATAAGAGAGTAGTATCTTTCAGAAGAAGAGATGTGCAAGAACAAGGGGGTACAATTTGAAGATAGAGGGATGACGGCTCAGAGGTAATGTTAGAAAGTATTTTTTTCACAGAGAAGGTTGTGGATGCATGGAACAGCCTTCCTGAGGAGGCTGTGGAGTCAGGAACAGTGGGAGAATTCAAGAATGCATGAGACAGGCATAAGGCAATTCTAGTGGGGGTAGGAGGAAGTAAGCTGTTGATTAACTAGAACCTGAAGCTTATCCATCAGGTAGGGAAATAGGCAGACTAGGTGGGACAAGCGGTCCTTATATGCTGTCAAATTCTATGTTTCTATGTTTAGGGCATAAAATGGGCAAGAAAAGGGGAGAACATCTCCCAGAGGGCAAATGGGGGGAGGGAAGCAAACACACCAGCATTCTGGATCTTAGGGCAGTGAGCTGGAGCAGTAGAACCCTAGAAGTGCTGAAGGGGTAAAGGGGAGAGACAAGGGCCAGATTCAGAACTAAGTGTCAATTAGGGACAAGAGCACTAGTCTTTGATTTGTAGATGTCTTTTGAGGCTGTTTTTAAGGATTTGGTAGGACTGAGCATGTTTCAGCTCGTTTGGGAAAGAGTTCCAGAGTTTTGGTCCAGATACCGCAAGGCAGTCTCACCCATCCTGGTACTGCATTTGGGAGTTTCCAGTAAAGAATTGTCAATTGATCGCAGGGAGTAGGTCTGTGGAGAAGGTTTGAACCAGCAAATAATGGTTTGGAGAAGCTCTCTCTAATTAATTTGTCGATGAAACATCCTGCATAATATGATCGGTAAGAGGAAGGGGAGAGCCAGCCAAGGTTGGCGTAGAGAACACAGCGATGTGTAAGCTTTGTCCTGAATACAGCAACGTGACAGATGCTGTCGTAACAGTTCTCCCATTTGCTTAAAACAGTATTAGTTGCACCTATTAAAGATAGGAGTCCATATGTGAGGCCAGGCCTTAGTACATCCTGAGCAATGGCAAGTCTCGCGGCAGTGATATGGTTGTGATGTGTTTTATATGCAATGCCCAGCTTAATATGGACCAACTTACATACAGTTGATATATGGAGACTGAAATCAAGAGAAGGGTCAAGAGTGATGCCCAGGTAGTTGAAAGACTCCACCATGTCAAGGGAGGGGCCTCCAGGCCCCCTGATAGAGAGCAAGGAAGGACAGGCTCTGAGTCTGGATGATGAGCCAAAGAGCATGGTGACTGTTCTTTTGGTGTTGAGAAGGAGTTTGTTGTGCAACAACCATGAATTTACAGTGGCAAAATCTGAGTTGAGCTTAGTGTTGATGTCGGTGATGTCAGATGTGCAGGTGTATAGAACCATACTGTCCACATACAGGAGTGCATTGCATGAGCCAAAATACTTGGGCAGATTGCTGATAAATAGAGATAATAAAAGTGGCCCGAGGATGGACCCCTTGGGGACTCTGACCCCTATTCAGGCAAGATCAGATGTGGAAGCCGGCCTGGTGGTGCTGAGGGTTGAGGTGCTGGATGCCACACCTCATGACACGCCAGCGACCCAGGTTAGGGGACGGACTCAAGTGGTCGTGGGTCGGCAGGGGAGGGAGAGGATGGAAAGTCAGGAGAACAGCTCTCCTTTACCTGGGGAGGGATAAGGGGCCACTTGGTGTCCTGGTGACCCCTGATGGAGATCAGGGGTAATGTAGGCATACCAGCTGATGTAAGGAGAGGAGTGTGGTAGATGCTAGTAGGGCAGACATGCTCAGGCGTCATTGCATGCCGCACTCCTAGGGAGAAATGGAAAAATGGAAAAACCCCTGCCAGCTGGGTAAGGCGATGGCAGTCCTCCACTGGCTGAATCTCCACACGCCCATCACTGGCCATGACTCTGACTCTACCCCCTGGGGATCCTCAGCCTTCTCCTACAGGGCCAGTGAAAGGTGGGATCCTGAAACCAATGTATCTGCTGGTAGGAGTGGTTCGGGCAGGCGGTTAGGGGCAGAAGTCAAGCAAGATCAGCCTGAGAGATGCCCCGAACTGGTGGAAGAGAAAAATAGTCTAAAAAAAATAAAAAGATCAGATGTGGATCCAATTATTTTGACAAATTGTCGTCTATCAGCCAGGTAGCTTTTAACCCAAGACAGTGAAAGTGGTGAGAAACCAACAGCAAGCAGATTATCAAGCAGCAGGGAGTGATCAACCAGTTTGAATGCTTTGGTTAAGTCTATGAATATTGCTCCTGTAAGCATTCCCCTGTCCATGGCAATTCTAATATAATTTGTCAGTTTTACAAGGGTTGTAATGGTACTGTGGCCACTCCTGAAACTGTCTTTGGCATTGAGTAAGCTTTTTGTTGATTTGAAGAAAGTCTGTGACCTGCGAGGCAACAATTTTCTCAAGGAACTTGCTGATGGTGAAGAGTATTGCGATGGACCGATAATTATCTAATCATCTGGTGTCACCTTTTCTGTGTACAGAGACAATCCATGCAGTCCCCCAGAGCGCAGGCACAGACCCTCAGGTGAGAGACAGATTGAACAGTCTGGTGATGGGGGACGCTATGAGGGGGGCGGCTAGTTTGAGAAACCTCGGGAGGAGCCCATCCGATCCAGCAGAACCATAGTTGGGGATGGATCTGAGAAGTTGAAACATTTCGCTCCTGGTAACCGGCTTAAGGATGAGGTGAGAGGAGCTTGGGACCTGTAGATCCAAATGAGAGGCTTGATCCTGATCAAACTGGCAGGGAAATCGGGAGAGGTCCGAGAAGTGGATATGTAAGGCATTGGCAATGGTAGTCAGGTTGTTGCAGTTGGTACCATCCAGGATCATGTCAGCTATTGTTGTGTTATTACGCTGACCCATGCTGGATTTCACGTGGTTCCAAAAACTGCAGTGATCATGTGTAGATGAACAGAGGAGCTTCTTTGAAATAGGTGCTTTTAGCTTTGTGGATGGCTGTCTTGCATTCCTTTTGCAGCTGTCTGTATGTAGTCTTGTGGGTATGAATCTGGGTGTGTTTAGCAGTGGACCATGCTTTATCGATCCATTTCATTAGTGCTAGAAGCTGGCTGCTAATCCACCTGGTCATGGACCCTCTGATGCGCCGCTTTTTTTTTTAAATGGTATTTCTCCGGAGCCCCAGCGGCACTGCTGCTTTCAGCTGTCACCCCAGTGGCTGACCCTGAAGGTCAGACCCCCTCCATTGAGCTCCCATGACTTACCCTTCATGGCAGGGTGGTGGGGAGCAACTTGACCCACCCAGCATGAATCATTGCCAGGGAGGTGCCTTCAAGAGGGTGGTGCCGTGGGAACAACTTCATGTATCCGGGGCTATTTTCCATTTACTCCCTTGTGTTGAGGTGGGGCCTGCAATGAAGCCTATGGAGAGAGTGCGCATGCTTCCGCACGTGCTCTCTCCAAGCATCTGCCCCATCGCCTCCCCTTTTTTCTGCAGTGTTGGCATGCTGACCCCCAGCAGCTGCTAGGGGCCAGTGGAGCACCGACTACTGAAGTCTCTCCTCCCCGGAGAAGGAGAACAGTCCCTCGGACGCTCAATCCTACTCCTCCCCTGCCAACCCTCGATGGTCTGTGCTCATTCCTGAACACAGGTTGCTGGTGTAGTGTTAGCTAAGGCATCCAGCACCTCAGCCCTCAATGCCACCGGGTCAGCCTGATGCACTGCTTTTTGAGGGGCATGAGCTCATCTTGGAGATTAAGAAGGGCGGTATGTAGGGAGTTGAAAGCTTCATCTACATCAGAGGTCTGATAGATTGGGGACCAATCAATATGTTGGGCAGCTAGAGGTAGGGATCCATAGTCCAGGTTAGAGAAGTCCCAGAACTGGATTTGCTTGGGAGGAGGTTTTTGAGAGTATGCACTCCATGTACAAAAAACTGGCACTTGGTCACTGATCACATCGGGCTGTGTTCTGGCATTAGCGATCCTATCCTTCCTATTTGTAAGAATCCAGTCATTAAGTGATTGATGTTTATTGCTGGTTGCAAACCTGGTCAGACTTGTTACCATTTGAGAGACAGACAGATAGATAGATAGATAGATAGATAGATAGATAGATAGATAGATAGATAGATAGAGTAGATAAATAATTTATTAAGAGCCCATTACCACAGACTATTGGCACTGTACAAACAACAACAATAAAATAAACACATTAATAAAACCAAAATTTGATTACAGTAATTCCAACAGTTCCATTCAGCAGTTAATCAGAGAGATGTAGCTTTTTCAGGACTTCCTCCAATTGACTGGCATTGAGCCCTAGTCAGTCCAGGTTAAAATCCCCAATGATGAGTAGTTCTGACTTCCCCTTCAGTGATGCTAGGTACTGTGTGACATCTGTTAGGCCTATAAGTCCATTCTGTTGAGGGTTGTAAACACAGAGGATGTTCAGTTTCTTGGAGTTCCCCAGAAGAAGCACAGCATGCGATAGTTCAAAGCCTCTAGGAGGTGACTCAAGTGCGGGGTGGATAGAGAGGTGCTCTTTATAATAGAGCACCATGCCTCCCCCATATTTAGATGTAGAACAATCAGCCCTCAAGAACTTGTACCTTCTTAGAACACACAGGGAGTCAGGTAAGGCTGGTCTAAGCCAGGTCTCTGTAAGGCCTAGTATGTCTGGGGAGTAATGGGCGACCCAAGTTTCCAACTCAGCAAGATTGGCAGTGAGGCTGCGAATATTCATATGTGCAATTTTTAGACCCTTTGAGGAGAACCATATGGGGGTTTGCTGAGGTGACGCTACAAACGGGAGACCTGGGTTTCATTCAGCATCCCCTGCCCGAACAATACCTAGCAGGTAGAGCCAGATTTCCCTGTACCATTTGAGGTTGTAGTGTCTCCGAGAGGGAAGTCATGGGAATTGGAAAAATAGTACGATATGTGAGCAGAATTGATGAAGCACGGGAAACCATGACTGCATGGGAGGTAAGATTTCCCCTGCAGAAGGTTAGAGAAATTGAAAGAGTTCTCCGTTGAGTTCACACGTGATGCACGGCAGTCAGCAGGGGCCACTAAGATGTCCACGCAGGCTAATTCCAGCATTAGCCCCAACCCTATAGCAACACAGGATCTAAGCAGCTTCATATTAGGGCAAAGCATCAATTTCCTAGTGGCCTGGTGGAGGCAAAAGAAAGGTTATGGAACTAGACACAGGCTGGAGGACAGGCCACAGTTCTCTCTTCATCCAGGCCCAGTCACAGGGGCTCAGACATTCTTCCACAAAGCCACCTCCTGTATACACAGTATTTACAGTGTACTATACAACACCACACTGATCAGAAAGATGCTGTTCATGCAAGATCCTAGCCTATAACAGAACAACTGCACCACAATTCTTAATATTAAGCGAGCCCAAAGTCATTTGAGTGCATTCTAGTATGAGATCCTACAGTATACAATGATCCTGTGTTACTTGCTAGCCTTAGACTATTAAATTTTGGTACATTGCAAATGAGGTATAGCAAGGAAATGAAAAGCAGTTGATGAAACTAAGCTGTGGCTAAGAAAAGACAACTTGCTGATCTAGGTTACTACTAGGGCAGCTTTAGTCAGTTCGAGGACTGGCACATATCACAAATCATTGAAGCAAACAGGAGGTACCAGGGACTTCTATCACTAGTTTTCAGACAGCAGGCACCTCCTCCAGTATTCAGCCTATAAGCTGAGGTTATCCCTGAGTATTTGAAATTTTGCAGAGCTGGGGGCAGGAGAAAAAAACTTGCTGCTCCGGGAAAGTTGAACTTCAGGAGCTGGACTCCTGATGTTTATTTTCTTAATTTTAAAGCTTGTGAGTTGTGGCAGAAAAGTTCCATTTTGGAGGGTCACTGTGGAAGAGCCACCAGAGAAGGCGCACCTCCCACGGGGAGAAGTTGGAAGCATGCTCCCATTCAGGGCAGAGTAGCCTGCGGGTCTCTGGCTGTCTGGCAGTTGAGCAGCTCACCGTGGGAGAGCCGCCAGAAAAGGTGCAACTCCCATGGGGAGAAGTTGGAGTTGTGCACCCGTTCAGGGAAGAGTAGCCTACGGAGGGGAGAAGGGACAGGCAAACATGTTTTAGTTGAATATGTTTACTTTCAACATACTGTATAATATAATGCAGAAAGAGTATGACGGGTGCTATTATAGCTCTCATGAACATGAGTGCACACTCCCAGTATTCGCTGTCTTCATTCAGATTTTGATAAAAATGTATATTTATTTATAAAAAGAAAATCCAGATATTGGCAGCATTGAATACTGCTTCTAGAAATATTTTTGAGGAGGGAGTATATTTACTTGAGACATTTTGATGTCAACATTGGGACAGTTTGGGTGCCCAGATTCTGTAGCAGTGCTTTTCTGTCCATAAACACAGCTAAGAAGTCTTTCCTTTCTTAGCTACCAAAAAAAAAAAAGCTCATGGTTTTATTTTTACTTTCTCTCTCCTACCAGCTGCAGTCTGGAATGGAACAGTACCAGTAGCCATTTTCCTTTTTTATTTAATTTAAGACACTAGGACGCATCCTTCTTTGAACTCAACAATGCTATCTAATATTTTATAACTGCTCCTGATCTTTGTTTTATAGCAGAGCACTGGCATTGCAGGCTCTTTTCCCTGTATGGCTCCTTTCTTTTAAGTCAATTTTCGGTATGACTTCCTGGAAGAGTTCAGGGGCCCGATCTGTTTCATTTTAATAAATATACCTGCTTTGAGGAGCAGAGTAAACGCCTGTACTGGCAACTGTTGTTTTATTTAAACAGGCTGCTTCTGGTAGTGAAGTGCACTCAAAAGAAAAACGTTGTTCTTTTGATATGGGGAGGCTGCCCTTTTTCATTTACTACAACCTGCTGCTGCTGTATAGCATTCAGGGAAACATAATATTAAATGCCCCCAAACTATTTTTCTGTCTCTCAAATGGGATCAGAATTTAAAGGAAGACATACATCCTTCCTATAGTCTATTTTTAGGGACTTTCTGATGGGGCTGTCACCTCTGCAGACAAATATGTCTGTTAAATGTTATTTTTTTTTGGTGGGGGTCACAGAACAGAGAAGGAAACAGCAAACTAGATACAGTATAAGACAAGCATTTGTCAATGCCGAATGTTTGCTTGCTGGTATTAGCATTAGAAATGCAGGAGTTAGAGAGATGCAGAGTAGGAATGGCAGTGAAGTACTGAATTTTACGCCAACTCCACCTCCACCCTGCAGAGACAGGCAGGCATTGGGGAATTGGGTCATTGCCCAAAACGTTCATGCCATTTCACTTCACCCTATCCTGCAGACACCGACACGTGTTGAGGTGTGCCTTGGGGTGTTCGGCTTTACAGTCACCCCATTCCATAAGGACATATGCTGAAATGGGTTCAGTATAGGAGAATGGGGTGAACTCTGGGGCCAAAGAGTCCAAGGCACACCTCGATGTCTGTCACTGGCTGCAGGGTAGTGGGGTGGGGGTGGAATGGCATGAGCATTACAGTCAGCAATCCAAAGGCACACCCCTGATGTCTGTCGGTCTGTACAGGGTGGGACGTTATGGTTAGAAACCCTAATGCCCCAGGCATTTGTTGGTATTTACACTACAAATTTTCAACATGGCCGTTTTGTAACCCCCACCTCATGAAAGCATTTGGAACCTCTTCTCATGAACAGTGGTACTGTGATTTTGTTAATGTGTCCCGAACTTTGAGTTCCCACAGCAACTGTGCCATTCTGCGCCAAATGTATCAAAACACAGATCGGGCAGGATGTGAAGAATGACAGCTACACCATTCGTGGGGAGGTGTGAAGAAATGGAAATGTTGAAAATCTGTAGTGAAAATATTAAAAATATTCGAACTTCCTGGCTTATATGGAAACTGCTACAACGCATGCGCGTAACACAGTCATTTAGTGGAATTTCTTCACCAAATTTTGTGACTTCTGCTCATGAACAGTGTCACTATAATGAATTTCCTAATCTGTCCCAGACATTGATTTCCCACAGCGACCATGCTATTCTGCACCAGATGTGTAAATGCATATTTTGGGCAGGATATAAAAAATGACAGCTGTACTGTTCATAAGGAGGTGTGAAAAAATGCCAATGTTGAAAAATCTGGAGTGAAAATATTACAAATGTGCGAAATTACTAGGGTGTGTGGAAACTGTACAATGTATGCTCGTAACACAGTTATTTCATGGACTTTAGTCACTAAATTTTCAACATAGACATTTTAGCACCTCTGCTCATGAACAGTGTCACTCTGATTTTTTTAACTCTGTCCCAAACATTGACTTCCCACAGTGACCGCGCTATTCGGCATCGGAAGCGCGAAAACACATTTCAGCCAGGATGTGAAAAATGACAGCTGTGCTGTTCATAAGGAGGTGTGGAAAAATGCCAATGTTGAAAATCTGGATATAAAATATTACAAATTCTTGAAGTTATGAGCGTGCATGGAAACTGCACAACACATGCTATTAACACAGTCATTTTATGGACTTTCGTCAGCAAATTTTCAACATAGGTATTTTAGGACCTCTGCTCATGAACAGTATCACTGTGATTTTCTTAATGTGTCCTGAATACTGATTTCCCACAGTGACTGCGCTATTCTACACTGGAAGTGGGAAAGCACATTTCGGTCAGGATGTGAAAAATGACAGCAGTACTGTTCATAAAGAGGTGTGGAAAAATGCCAGTGTTGAAAATCTGGAGCGAAAATATTACAAATTTGTGAAGTTACAAGCGTGTGTCAAAACTGCACAGTGCACATTGAAACATAGAGACATAGACTTTGACTTCAGATAAGAACCACTTGGCCCACCTAGTCTGCCATTTCTCTACCTACAGGATAAGCTGCAGCTCCCAGTTAACCAACAGCCTATTTCTTCCTACCCCCCACAAGAATTGTCTTATGTCTGTCCCATGCATTCTTGAATTCTCCCACAGTTTTAGACCCCACAATCTCCTCAGGAAGGTTGTTCCATGTGTCCACCACCCTCTCTGTGAAAAAATACTTCCTCACTTTGCCCCTGAGCCATCCCCCCTCTGTCTTCAAATTGTGTCCCCTTGTTCTTGCACATCTCTTTTTCTGAAAGATGCTACCCTCTTGGACTTTGTTGATTCCACTGAGGTACTTAAAAGTTTATAGCATGTCCACCCCCTCCCTCCTTTCCTCAAGGGTATACATATTAAGCTCCTTTAGTCTCTCCTCATAGGGCTTCTATTGCAGGCCCTGCAGCATTTTAGTTGCCCTCATCTGGACTGCCTCCTCCTGTCTATGTCATTGCGGAGATTGGGTCTCCAGAACTGGACACAGAACTCCAGATGGGGTCTCACCAACTGTCTGTACAGAGGGATTACAACTTCCTGTTTTCTGCTGGTGATGCCTCTCCCTATACATCCCAGTATCCCCCCAGCTCTCCATACTGCCTTCTCACATTGCTTGTTAACCTTAAGGTCATCTGATATGATTACCCCCAGGTCTCTTTCCATTTTTGTTGTTGTTACTACCTCCCCCCCATTGTGTAATCTTCCCCTGGGTTTTTGTTTCCCAGGTGATTGTTTTGTACTTCTTTGCATTGAATCCAAGCTGCCATACTTCTGACCATTCCTCCAACCTTGCCAAGTCCCTTCTCATCATTTCCACGCCTCTTTGTGTATCAACCCTGTTGAAGATTTTGTATGATCTGCAAAGAGGCATACTTTTCCTTCCAGTCCCTCTGCAATGTCAATTATAAAGACATTAAAAGGGACTGGACCCAGTACTGAACCCTGCGGTACCCCAATAGTAACTCCTCCTTCTTCAGAGAGGACTCCATTTACAACTACCTTCTGTGTCCTGTTGTCCAGCCAATGTTTTACTCAGGCTACCACCCTGGGACCCACTCCCAGGCTGGTTAATTTGATTATTAATCTTTTGTGTGGGACTGTGCCAAATGCTTTGCTAAAGTCTAGGTAGTCCATGTCCACAGCCCCTCCCTGGTCTACTTCTTTGGTCACCCAGTCAAAGAAATCAATTAGATTCATCTGATATGACCTTCCCGCTGTGAATCCATGCTGCCTTGGGTCCTGCCCCACTTTCCTCTAGGTACTCAAAAATTCTTTCCTTCAGAAGTGATTCCATTACTTTCCCTACCACAGAGGTCAAACTGACAGGTCTGTAGTTTCCTGCCTCTGTCTTGCTCCCACTTTTGTAAAGGGGAATCACATCCATCTTCCTCCAGTCATCACATACCACACCATCCTCCCATGATTTGTTAAAAAGGGTAGTCAGTGGTGTCACTAGTTCTTCCCTTATTTCTTTTAGAATTCTGGGGTGAATTCCATCAGGCCCCATTGCTTTGTCCACCTTCTGTTTTAGGAGTTCTTTCAGAACCCTTTCTTGCGTGAAAGGACTGTGATCGACCCCCCTATCCAGAGTGCTTCTGTTAATTGGATTAGGCACCTCCCCCTCCTCCTCTTTTGTGAATACTGAGCAGAAGTATTCATTCAGTATCCCTGCTTTTTCTCTGTCCCGCTCTGCCCACCCACCGTCCTTTCTGTTCAGCCTCACTATCCCTCCCTTTGTCTTTCTATGCTCCCTGATGTACCTATAAAAGGTTCTATCCCCTTCTTAACCCAGTTGGCTATCTTTTCCTCAGTTTGGGCCTTTGCTATTCTGACTTCCCTCCCTGCTTCCTTCTGCCTTAACTGGTACAGTTTTCTGTCCTGCTCCTTCTGTGTTTCCTTATACTTCCTAAATGCCATTTTTTTCTCCCTAACCTTCCCCATCACCTCTTTTGAGAACCACAGGAGCTTTTTCTTTCATTTTAATTTGTTTATTTGCTTCACACAAAGGCTTGTTGCCTCTGTGATGGCAGTTTTGATGTTTTCCCATTGTTGTTCCACCCCTCCTTCTTGCCTATTTGCTAGTGCTTTTCTAAGGCACTCTCCCATCTTACCAAAGTCAGCCATCCTGAAGTCCTGTACACTCACTTTTGTATGGCTTGACTCTGTAGCTGAGTTTATTGTGAACCACACTGTTTGGTGGTCACTTGTTCTCAGATGGATACCCACTTCTAGATCTGAGATCCTCTCGCTTTCCCCATTTGAGAGTATGAGGTCTAAGTTTGCTCCCTCTTGAGTGGGTTCCAAAACTAGCTGTCTAAGGCATGCCACCTGTAGGGCATTGAGAATGGCCCTGCTGTTGGATGTGGCTGCAGCAAAGGTGCTCCAGTTAACATCTGGCATATTCAGATCCCCCATCAACAGTATCTCCCCTTTCTCTGCCATCCTAAGGATGCCTTCTATCATATCCTTGTCCATTTCTCTCCCTGACATGGGGGTCTGTATACAACCCCTGTGCAGATTGTGGTGCCATTTCCAGTCTCTAAGGTGACCCACAGTGCCTCTTCTCCTCCCTGTTTACTTTTTTGCTCTGTAGCTTTTATCCCTTCCCTTACATAGAGAGCTACTCATCCTCATTGTCTACCTCCCTGTCTCTCCTGTAGGTTGTGTATGTTAATATCCCAGTCATGGTTCTCTGTGTACCATGTTTCTGTGATTGCTATGATATCCAGACATCCCTCTTCCATCAAGGCCACAAGTTCAGGGAGCTTGTTGCCCATACTATGGGCATCGGTACTCATTACCCTCCATTTCTTGATGGCCTTACCCCTTTTTGCCCCATCCCTGTCCTTATTGCCTTTGTCATTTTCTCCATTTACCCTGCCCTTCTCCCTATCGACATCTCTATCTTGGTGTTTACCTCACTTATTACCCTGCTTTTTTTGGGGTGGGGCTAAGGTGCCCCTGCTCCTTTCCAGTACCTCCCCCCTTTGGCTAGTTTAAATTCTTGCCAATGAAGCATTTAAACCTATCACCTAGGATCCTGGTTCCCGTCCTGGACACATGCAGACCATCACGCCAGTATAGGCTTGCATCACTCCATGTGGACTCCCAGTTCCCAATGAAGCCAAATCCCTGAGCTCTGCCCAGTTTTTCAACCACTGCTTGAATCCCATGGTGTGTTGCACCCTAGCATCATCCATGCCATAGAAAGGCAGCACCTCCGAGAAGGTTACAGTGTGTGCTTCTTGTCTAAGGCCCCTTCCCAACTCCACAAACTCTTCCTGAACTGCTCTGATCCCTTTCTCAGCCAGGTCATTCATCCCTAGGTGGACAGTGACATCCAGCTCCCTTCCCCGTGCAGCTGCTCACCTTTAGACATAAATCATAAGTGTCATTGGTTATCTTTAATACACAAAATGAAATATTCATCTGTAAATCATCCAGTTTCTTTAATATTATTTACAGTGAACAACTATCAAAAATGGATATTGATAAGATCAGTTCACTTAAATAAGATAGTTGTAGGTAAACATTATAATAAATATTGGGACAGGTCTTTGCTATATCAGGCTGCTAGTTTTTGGAATTCTCTTCCTGATAAGGTAAGAGAAATTCCAAATTATTCATTGTTTACTCATACTATAAAGGAGCTATATACTCACATTTGTGAGTGTTAAATGTTTTTTTTCTCTAAGATTCCTTGGGATTTTGAGATTTTATAATCTAGCTATTGTAAGTCTTTTAGGTATACTGTGTTGTTTGTACATTGTGGTGTTTGTATTTATATGTATTTAACATGGAACTTATTTGTATGTGACTAGTTAGGAATTTACACAGGTCTGTCTTGTAAACTGGATTATATCCAAATGACATGTATTACCTGTATAAAAATAAATTTTACCTTCCTACCTACCTGCTCCAGTGATCCTGAGGATTCGCTCCCTGTCCCTCCAAGCCATGGCGCCAGGCAAGCACCTCACCTCCCTCTCCCCTTTTTCCCCCAGTCCTACCCTCCTAACAATGGAGTCCCCCACCAGGAGATGTTTCCTTCCCCTGTGGGGTCCCATGCCACCCTCCTGTGGGTCTCCTTTGTGGAGGTTCCCAGCATCCTCCTTGGTCTCCACTGTGGGTACCTCCATAGAGGAACCCCACTTTGCCAGAACAGCATATGAATTGTGGAGAGGTACAACTGGAGGGATGCACCTCTGTTCCACCACCCTCACCCTTCCTGAGCCCACTGTGGTCCAACCGATCCTCTTTCTTGGCAACCTCTGAGGCAACGTCAGTGGTCCTGGTGGCTCCTGGGTGGGAGAGGAGGTCCCCCAAATCCTGGCCAACTCAGCCTGGAGATGAGCAACCTCCTCCCTCAGCCCAGAGAGGTGCCTGCAGATGGGACAACACCACATCCTCCAGAATGTCTCCTGGAAAGGATGTTGCTCCACAGTCACTGCACTGCACCATTCCCATCATGTCTTATTTCTGGCCCCTTAACTGTTGTTGGAACATTTACTATTTCCTCTGTTTTTTTTCTCCCTACTTACTTACTGCCTCTGTGTCATTTAAGCTCCTAATCTTCCTGTGCTGAGACAAGAAGTTCCTATATTTCTCAGTAGTCTCCTTACTTGCTCAGAGTCAGACCTCCAGCAGCTGGGGGGGGGGAAAGAGCTACTCTTTTCCTTCTAGGATGATGAGTCTTTTGTGGCTCTGTGATCACTCACTTCCTGCTCCCAAACAGGAAGTTCCTATTGTCAGTCAAATCCTGTGCCTATAAAAGTAGAACCAGCTTAGGGTGGGGGGTGGAGGGGAAGGGAGGAGGGCAATATAGTCCCAGTAGATAAGTATTTATAACAGCAGCTCCTTCTTCTTGGTGTTCTCTGCCTGTTCTCTGGCAGAAGCTATCTAGAGCAGTGTTTAAATCTGGCTTTAACCTGACTTCCTTCTAGCTAAGCCACTTCCCCTACTTCACAGCTCTTTCTATACTTAGTAATTGCACAGATAACAATTCCCTTCAGCCACCTGAGACAAACACCTAGATAACTGCACAGATAACAATTCACTTCAGCCAACTCAGACAAACACACTGACTTCTTTTGTTGTTGTTTTGTTCTTACCCTAAATTGAAGGTCCCAGTTGTAGAGTTCTAGTTCTTTAGTCCCTGTAGAGAAGTATAGTTATAACAGCAGCTCCTTCTTCTTGGTGTTCTCTGCCTGTTCTCTGGCAGAAGCTATCTTGAGCAGTGTTTAAATCTGTCTTTATCCTGACTTCCTTCTAGCTAAGCCACTCCCCCTACTTCACAGCTCTTTCTATACTTAGTAATTGCACAGATAACAATTTCCTTCAGCCACCCGAGACAAACACCTAGATAACTGCACAGATAACAATTCACTTCAGCCAACTCCGACAAACACACTGACTTTTGTTGTTTTGTTTTTACCCTAAATTGAACATACCAGTAGTAGAGTTCTAGTTCTTTAGTCCCAGTAGAGAAGTATAGTTATAACAGAAGCTCCTTCTTCTTGGTGTTCTCTGCCTGTTCTCTGGCAGAAACTATCTAGGGCACACTCATAAAACAGTCATTTTTTCGATTTTTTTCACCAAATTTACAACATAGAGATTTTGAGAGCCTACCTCATGAACACTGGCACTGTCATTTCATTAACTGGTCCTAAAGGTGATTCCACACAGTGACCTCAAAATCACCTTTGGGACTGAATAATGCCATGACAGTGGCTGAATTCATGAGGAGGGGTCCCAATAACCCCATGTTGAAAATTTGGTGCCCTTCCCCAAAATGTCTGAGATATGCACCAAAGTTAAAAACCCTATTTATGCCATTATACAGCTTACCGGGCATTTCTTCAGTTCGTGGTCTGCTTTGAAGAGTGCAGACATGTTCCCGGTTCACCAAAGATTGTTGCACCAGGCTTCGGAGGTATGTATGGGGTGAGGGGGGTGTGAGGAGGTAGGGTGCGCAGTGGTTGGATACGAGTTGGGGGAGAGGACGGCGACCGGCATGTGACTATTTCCTTTCTTTCAGGGAGAAAAAAATACAAAAATACATCGCGGGAAGGTTTTGTTTTTTCAGGCTTGCTTTCAACACACTGTGGTGGGCTCCCGGTTTGCCACCTGCCTTTTTTGGGGTGGGGGGACTTAAGCCAACTGGGATTGGGCCCCCACGTCAGCAAAGAATGACTGTTTGGGGGGCATGTGTTGAGGAGGACTGGGAACCCCCTCGGCACACAATAAATGAGGGAGGAGGTTACATTACACCTATGGAGAGTGAGCTCCCCTGTCGGCAAATGAACTGGGTCAGGGGCATGCTGATAGGGTGATTGGCCACCCCGTTGGTTTACATGGGGCTCTGAGGTGGCCATGTTTACAAAAAATGTTACACTAGGCAAGATTGAACCCTGCAATGATGGGTTGCTCTCTCATTGCAGCAGAATGACTGACACTGCAATGACGAGGTGACCCTCATTGCAGCAGCAAAATCGTTTCAATTTGGTGGCACTTTTGGAAACCAATGTCATCAGCACAGTGTGCCTGCATTGATCCACCAGTGCCAAGCCCCCAAATATAATGCCGCCGTTGGCTACCACAGTGCCGCACCTCCACATCCTGCTTCTCTCCTAAGCTGCCGCATAATGTTTCTTGCGCATGCGCGCAAGCAAACATAAAAATGAAAAGGAAAAACACCCTGACAGAGGCAACCAGCAGGGCATAGAGAAAAATGAAAGGACTGAATGGGAAGCCCAGACTTACATAGAAGAAAGAAAAATTAAATATAACATGCAACATTTATTTACTTTTAAGGTTTACTTAAGGCCCAAGGAACACTTTCTTGCATCAGTACTGCTTAAACCTAATTACAGTTTTCTAACTGGGATGAGGTGTCTGACCCTATCACTTACCCCCCAGCTTAGAAGGGAACCAGTTCATATAATGGACTGGTGGCCATACCTTTCTTCACCTTTTTTGTTATGTAACTGACCAGATACAGACTTCTCAAATGGAACTTGTTTATCAGGACTATCAGATAACCAGGAGCTAACCTCCACCAGACCTGCCACAGGTTCTGGCATCACCAATCCAAGGTCAGTTACTCATTTACCTTTTTGTAATAGTAATGGTTTCCACAGATCAAAATTTGACACAGTGACAGAACCAGAGCAGGAGTAAAGAAGACAACAACCTCTCACATTCAGGTACTCCAACCCCAGGGATCCAAACAAATGGAGGAGAACTCAAATCTATTCTCCCACAGGTTCCCCAAGTTAGAGATGCAGCAAAATTAAATTCTGCCTGTGAAGTGAGCACAAAGTTATTATGACTTTGCTTTGTTATTCAACCTTAAAATGAAGTAAGGTGGAATGACAACAATATAGGCACTTTAGGCAGCCCCCCTCCCCACACATCACATGGCTTACAGTACTGTAAGTCACATGCTTTAGCCAGACAGGAAGGAAGTGAGTCATACAAGCAGATACTTTCACTTTCTCCTTTGCAGAGTTAGAGAGAGGAAGCATTTTGTGCAGGTGAGGAGAGTTTGTGTTAACAAGTTTCTTTCTTGAGCAAATTCCAAAAGCCCAAAAGCTTTTTTAAGAGCTAATTCTTTAGGTTTTTTGTACTGTTTTGTCAATTCTTTTTGGTGACTGATTTCTTTGTTTTATAAGTTTTGTTTTGTTGTGTGTGTGTGTGTGTGTGTGTGTGTGTGTGTGTGTGTGTGAGAGATGGTGTGTGTGCCTGTGTTGTGTGAGTGTGTGTGAAGTCACTCATCACATCGGACTGGGAAGGAGTGTTTTTTTGTGTGATGGACCAGGGGCAGTATGTGGCCCATGGCCGGAGGGGAGTGCACATGTGTGGGGGTCATAGCCGGGAGGCATTGGATTGCTCCAGACTCTCTGGTCCTGCCTCCCCCCCTCCAGAAGCAGCAGCACCACCAGTGCCAATGCCACATCCACCAAGTCTGCCACCACCACCACCAGTAGCAGCTGTAGGAGCTCCAGCAGCACCACCTCCACAGCAGCAGGAAGAGCCCCAGGTGCATGACCATGCTGTTGGCACTACATCTACCCCTCCTGTGCCTGGTCCCCCATGAAGCTCCCCATTTTGGCAGTTTTTCAGCTGTGTCGGGGGGTCAGCAGCCTTGTGGTGTGTCTGCTTTGTGGTGTGCAGGTGCACTGTGGTCCCCAGGGACACATCTGGGGACTGGGGTCCAGCGCACACATATGCTGAACCACCACAAGGTGGAGTGGCCGGCTGCCACTGAACAGGCCAGGCCTCCACCTGCTGGCCCTTCTGTGGCAGTGGCAGAGGGTGCTGTTGTGGTGCATCATGGCAGCAGGAGGAGGGCCAGAGCAGCAGCTGCTCCACCTCCACCACTGCCACCAGCACCACCCTCACCACCACCACAACTACCTGGTCCCCCCACACAGTGGACCACACAATGCCTGCAACTCAGGCAGACATAGCACTTTTGTGGGCCACGGTGGAGGAAAATAATGAGAGGGTGGGTCCTGTCCAGCTGCAGGTGGAGCAGATCGAGCAACACCAGTTACAGACTATGTCAATGCTCCATCTGCTGCTGGAACATCAGGGGATCCCCATTAGCTTTTTTTCAGCACCCTCCCCCTCCACTGCTGTAGTGTTTTGTCTTTTGTTTATGTTTAATAACAGACAGAGAGAAGGCCACAGTATTAGTTTAAATGGAAGCAGTCAACAACAGGAGGTCCCTCCCGCAAGGCTTACCCTCTGGTTAAACATTTTAAGTATGTTGCAGCATTTTTCCTCATGCCACAACATACTTTATCTTAATAAAGAAAAGTCAGTGACCTGGAAGCATGGCGGATGCTATGGGGCCTCCATTATACGTAAAGGTGCAATGGCGATGCACCATGCGCTTCAATACAAAAGTATTGAAGCGCATGTTGCTCGCTTCTCGCCTTTCCTTTACACATAATGGAGCCCCCTAGTGTCCGCCATGCTTCCTGGTCACTGACTTTCTTTATTAAAATAAAGCATGTTGTGGCATGAGAAAAACACTGCAACATACTTAAAAGGCTTAACTGGAGGGTAAGCCTTGCAGGGAGCAGGAGCTCCTGTTGCTGACTGCTTCCCTTTAAATATAGGCATACACATACAGACATACATGCTCCTTATTACCCTGTTAGTATAATCCAGTGCCTCAGTAATGTTTACCTTCTGTTGTGGAGTGGTTGTGGAAAATCTGGTGTGAGCAGTGCAAGTATGATGTGCTAAATTGCATGTGTGCAGTCAGTGTTGTTTCGCGCGTGCATGTGTGTGTGTGTGATGTCAGGCATTGTCTAGCTTCTTGCAAACATATATATATATATATATATATATATTGCTGACTTGTTGCAGTGTTTATGGTATAAAGAATAGCAATAAGAATGAAGTATATTTATTGTCACCATCATCATCAGTGGACTAAGTGATACGATATTTTTTCAGAGGTGTCTGGCCAGAGTGCACCTTAGTCACATACTGCACACATGACTTTTAGGAGAGCACGTGTTTTTTAGTGCTGTGATCTCTGCAAAGTCATGTGTGCACTGTGAGTGACTGAGGTGCACAGTGACCCGAAACCTCTGAATAAATATTTTATCACTCTCCTCTAGTGCTGATGGTGCAAATAAAATATACATCATATTCTTTCTTATCTTTATTCTTTACATGCTGCAGCAAAGTCACCTACATCTATGTTTGCATGAAGCTGGACAATGTCTGCACACACAAAAAGAACATAGACAGCACACATGCAGTTTAGCACAACGTACTTGCACTGCTTAGTTCTGCTTTTTGCAAAACACTTCACGATTCCCGACACAAAGTAAACATTACTGAGGCTCCAGAAATATTTCTTTTTTGAAATAGACATTAAAGCAGCAGTGCAACAATGTGGTGAAAATTTTGACCTATACTTTTTTATGCTATTTTACATTGCCACTTTACTTACCTCCTGACTTGTATGATACCATTCTTTCCAGTATTTGAGTCTGCTTCAGTACTTTTTTTCATGTCTGAAATAATAAAAGTAGCACTCCTTTTAATATGGTGTGGACCAGGTCTTCATCAATATTTTCTGCTGTTTTTCTCCATCAGTTGTTTATACATTTCTTCTATTGTAAAATTAACAATTATGCAGCAGGCAGTGTTTTATGACCTCACAGAGCAATATTTATTCAAAAACAGCTTCAAATACTGATGATAACCTGGTCAGAGCCATACTAAAAGGTGTGCTCCTTTTACATTTTCAGACATGAGAAAAAGTAGTGAAGCAGACACAAATTGTGAAAAAAGAGTATCATACAAGTCAGGAGGTAACTAGTAGCTGGCAATCTAAAATAACATAAAAAAGTATAGGTCAAAATTTTCACCACATTGTTGCACTGCTGCTTTTATTTATAATATAAGTATGACATTATGTGCTCACAATCACAACACGCAACACACAAAATGCAACTATCTTGTATCCAGAAAATTCCCATGTGTGAGGAAGTGAAATGGGAGTGTTACACCACATGCAAAGTCCCCCAGAATGTATTGCACAGTCACTCATGCATGCAGTAGTCACACAGAGTCCCCAGAATTTTTCTGCATCCCCAAAATGCAACTGTCTTGTGTCCAGAAAGTTTACATACTCTGTTATGATGATGTCATGATGCACACTGTCTTGCCAAACCATGTGAAGGAGGGATAACATGACATGGATACATTCAGTGTTCCATCAGAAATGATGACCGTGACAGAACTGTTTCTGGCTCAAAGTGTGCTGTGATTCCCAAGAATGTGATGCGATCATCTCAACTGGATGGAAGGGTACCCTTTGTGTGTACACTAATAGTAGTCTTGGTGAGTTGAGATATATATATATATATATATATATATATATATATATATATATATGCATATGTGTATTTTCTAGGTGGGGGGTTGACATATTAATACATGTGCTCATTGTATTGTTTTGTATCACAGGTCACATACTGTTGGTGTACGCATTCCAGTACTTGATGAGAAATTGTTGCATTGAAATTGGAAATAGAATACTTTCAAGCCAATGAAGGTAAGTATTTTTTTTTGTGGGGGGAAGCATATTTGCAAGTAGGTCTCATTAATGGTTTATTATTTGGTTACTTCTTCACAGATTTGATCTGCATCCTTCTCCGGTCCAGTAATGATGGTCATGGACATTGATTGAAATGACTTCTGCATGTTGCATGTCTGCCCCAGCCCAGGGGGGGGCAAGATGTTGAATAAGTTCTTTGGATAAGGCAACTATGACACAACAAAGCATCTGGAAGTTTCCTAAAAAAAGAAATGGCCTTAGTACTACTTGATTGCAGCAGTAACACATTATGTTTAAGCCGTGGTTGTTCCACGGGTATCTGGATTAGCACAGATAGCAAGCTGTCCCACTGCAATCATCAGATCACAATTTAATTTAGTGCCAGGCTGTGTAACAAACACACTGTGTCAGTGTCCATGTGTCTCAACTCAAGTTGCATTTAAAAACCACATCTTGTCAACTAACACAACCTGGGTCCAACTTTTTCAACACTGTCATGGCTGCACAGCTGCAAATTTGGAATACAGCGCATGATATGTTGCAGAAATATTTTTTGTGACGTACATGTCACTGACTTTATGAATCCTCCATTGGATTTGTTGCACTCTTATGAAAAAAAAGGAACAGATGAAATAAAATTTATATACTTATCAGTATGGATTGGAAATGGATATCCCATAGGTCCCTGTAGACAGTACTGCTGCTATACCATTGATTCAGACCTTCAGCGAAGGAGAGTCATTTGTTAACCTGTAAAAAACAAAATAAGTTGACCGTATGTGTTTGACCATTGCAGCTCAGAAAAGCAACACAAAACAAAACTCACAGCTAAAGGAAGTTGAATAGCATGAAAACATTAGTACACATACTCACATTATAGTTTTAATATTAAGAAGCTTTGTGCCTGTGGCTGATGGATGCGGTCTCCTGTTTGACTCCCACTGCCTTGGCATGGTCAATGTAATGGAAAAACATTGTCACAATGACACTGGTGGTGGGTGGTGGTGGTGATAGCTGTGGCACATGATGACATTCCTTTTCACATCTTCCTGCATCTGGTGGTGGTGGCAGTGGCAAACAGCAGTCTTATGGTGGTGGTTCTCCAGGGGGACACATGGTCACATTCCCAATGGTGGCAGTGGAGAACAGTGGTCTTATGGTGGTGGTAGTTCAGGGGCCAGGATATACTGTGTTCTGTGTTATAAATGTGATGACGTGAAATATGGAATTTAAGTCACTATGAGTGGGACAGTGATTTAACTTTATGAAAAAGAGAACATGTATCATACAAGACATGTGACAGCCTTTTAACCACTTAAGTTAAAACCTGCCAACATTAACCTCATCATCCTTCATCATCATCATCCTCAGAAAGAAAGCTGCCCTCGCAGTCTTCTATGTCTGAATTCTGACCATAGGGAAATTCTTTCTCCACTGTGTTATCATCTATGTCAGTGGTAGGCTGCTCTATGCTGTCACTGCCACCAGGATGGTCCCTTTCTTCAACATCAGCAAACCATGACTATGCCGGGGAACAAATACTGAGGTTGCAGTCTGAGCTGGTATGTGCCTCTCATTCATTTTTATGAATGTCAGCAAACTGACATTTGCAGGAGGGAGGTTTGTATGATGATCCTGAGCTAAACAAAATGGTTATGTTAAATGCACACTGAAAATAGAAAACAGAGTTAAAAATCTACATTTTGACCTTAGGTCTTCTTCAGGAAATATCTAAAAGAGAAAAAAACCAAGTTAGTGTCCAGCTATTGCACCTGATGAGCTGAATACCCTCTCAACACTCACACTGGAGGGTGGGCATGTCAGGTACTTCAGTGCCACAGTGGTCAGCTCTGGCCATTCACTGACTTTTCTATTCCAGTATAAAAGGGGATCATCAGTGATTGACAGATGCCTGTTTTCAGACACCTAAGACTCAACCTTTCACTGCGCTGTTCTAAGTCCAGTGGTTGATGCATCATCCGCTTCTCCAGAGTCATTTATCTCACAAATCCCCACTTGGGACAAAGCCTCCCAAAGTGGGTTAACACCAACCGCTTTTGATGACACACCACCTGGAACGGCAGTCCCCTTCCCCTTACAGGATATGTTTGATACTACTCCTCCAGGTTCACCTTCAGCCTGATTATGCTGCTCAGGTTTCCTGACCTTGGCATGTGACTTCTGTGCCCCATGAACCAAGCGCACCAGTTACCCACTGACACTTTTTACCTGTTCAGGCCCATCCTCCAGTACTGAGGCAATTTCACGTTTGTATCATGGGTCCAGCATTGTTGCTATGGCAAAGTTGTCACTACGCTGAATGCTCAAGATGTGACAGTTCTGGTAGAATACTGTCAGCATGTGTTTCAGCAACACACTGCTAGCACTGTCTCTGGTAACATCAAAGCTATACTGTACATTCACCAATGTCTGCCTCAGCACCCGCAGCAGTGGAATTAATTGGATAATGGAGGCAGACTAACCACTCACTGCCTGTGTGGCATGTTCAAAAGGCCTCAAAATTCATATTACAGAGTCCATGAGGTGTCACTGTTCAGTCACCATAGACATGGAGGCCACGGAACTGCCATGGCTAGTGTGCATGACAAGATATTCTGAGATGGCTTTGTACTATTCATACAACCTCCCTGCCATATATAAAGTGGAGTTCCACTGGGTGACAACTTCCAGCTTCAAGTGGTGCTGCAGGAGGCTGTTTCAGATCTGCAACTGCTGAAGCTGGTCACAGGCATTTGCAGAGCATGAAAAGAGAGAACAGATATGAAGTGCAACTGTCAGCATTTCTTTTATATCAGGGTGCTGCAGAAGCTCCTGCACCACAAGATTTAAACAGTGGACCATGCATGGAACCCAAAAAAAGCCACCATTCATGATGCATTTCACCACATTTGACCGATTGTCACTTGCTATGATCCCAGCTCTCAGGGACAGGGGGTACAGCCACTTATCAATTTCAGTCAGTACCATGTCCAACATGTTTTCATCAGTGTGTGACACATTGCACATAGCAAACATTGCATGCTGTTGAATTCCTGGAAGATTGATACCATGACACTCCACCTTACTACACTGATTATTCACACTACCAACAGCACAAACAACCCCTGGCATCTGTGCCCAGAGTGTAATTATAAACAAATATGAACTCCCGGCTGTTTTGCCACTTGTCCACATATCCTTACTTAAATGGATGACTGGAGAGGAGGAATGTTGAAAGGCATGTCTTACTGAGTTGGATACAGTACGGTACAACTCGGGTACAGCACGGGTCAAAAAGTATGTCCTGGTTGGGACTTTCCATTTTGGACAGGCATGTGCAGCAAACCACAGGAACCCAGAATTCTCCACAAAGGAGAAAGAAGATATCAACATACCAAGATACACAATCTACAGGAGGAACAGGGAGGGTAAAAGAGGAGGAGGATTAGCTCTCTTTGTAAGGGAAGGGATCAAAGCAACAGAACTAAAGAGCAAACAGGGAGCAGATGAGGCACTCTGGGTCACCCTGGAGACAGGCAATGGCACCACAATCTGCATGGGGGTTGTATACAGACCCCCATCTCAGGATGGATGAGGAATTGATAGAAGGCATCCTTAGAATGGTAGAAAAAGGGGAGGTATTGTTAATGGGGGACCTGAATATGCTAGATGTTAACTGGAGCACCTTTGCTGCAGGCACATCCAAGAACAGAGTCATTCTTGATGCCCTACAAGGGGCATGCCTCAGGCAGCTAGTACTGGAACCTACTGGGGAGGGAGCAATCTTAGACCTGGTACTTTCAAATGGTGATGGAGAAAGAATTTTGGATTTAGAAGTGGGAAGCCATCTGGGAACAAGCAACCACCAAACAGTGTGGTTCACGATAAACACTGCCATTGAGTCAAGCCATACAAAAGCAAGAGTATTGGACTTTAGGAGGGCTGACTTTGGGAAAATGAAAGAGTGTCTCAGAAAAGCACTAGCAAACAGGCAAGAAGGAGGGGTGGAGGAACAATGGGGAGTAATCAAAACAGCCATCCCAGAGGCAACAGGCCTTTGTGTGAGGCAAAACAACAAAACACAATGAAGGAGAAAAATGCTATGGTTCTCAAAAGAGGTGGCAGGGAAGGTTAAGGAGAAAAGAATAGCATTCAGGAAATATAAGGGAACACAGAAGGAGCAGGACAGAGAACTTCATCAGTTAAAGCAGAAAGAGGCAGGAAAGGCAGTCAGAATAGCAAAGGCCCAAACCGAGGAAAGGATAGCCAACTCTGTTAAGAAGGGGGATAAGACCTTTTATAGGTACATTAGGGAGTGAAGAAAGACCAAGGGAGGGGTACTGAGGCTCAATAAAGGGGAAGGAATGTTGCCAGAGGGTGACAGTGAAAAAGCAGGGATACTGAATGAATATTTCTGCTCAGTATTCACAAAAGAAGAGGAGGGGAGGTACCTAAACCAAATAAGAGAAGCACTCTGGATGGGGGGGGGTCAATACCAGTCTAGTCCCAGAAGAAATGGTTCTGAAAGAACTAGTAAAACTGAAGGTAGACAAAGCAATGGGGCTTGATGGGATTCACCCAATAATTCTAAAAGAACTAAAGGTAGAACTAGTGACACCACTGACTACTCTCTTTAACAGATCATGGAAGGATGGGGTGGTGCCTGAGGACTGGAGGAGGGTGGATGTGATTCCTCTTCACAAAAGTGGGAGCAGGGAGCAGGGCAGAGGCAGGAAACTACAGACCAGTTAGTTTGACTTCAATGGTAGGGAAAATGATGGAATCACTTCTGAAGGAAAGAACTGTTGAGTACCTAGAGGCCAGTAAGGCACAGGACCCAAGGCAGCATGGATTCACAGTGGGAAGGTCATGTCAGATGAATCTAGTAGATTTTTATGACTTGGTGACCAAAGTAGCAGACCAGGGAGGGGCTGTGGACATGGCCTACCAAGATTTTAGGAAGATATTTGATACAGTCCCACACAAAAGATTAATATACAAGTTAGCCAGTCTTGGAGTGGGTCCTAAGGTGGTAGCCTGGATAAAAAATTGGCTTGACAACAGGACGCAAAAAGTAATAGTAAATGGAGTCCACAGTGAAGAAAGGAGGATTAATAGTGGGGTACCACAGGGTTCAGTACAGGGACTGATCTTGTTAATGTCTTTATAAGTGACATTGCAGAGGAACTGGAAGGAAAAGTATGTCTCTTTGCACACAACATAAAGATCTGCAACAGGGTTGATACACAAGATGGAGTGTAAAGGATGAGAAGCGACTTGGCAAGGTTGGAGGAATGGTGAAATGTATGGCAGCTTAGATTCAATGCAAAGAAGTGCAAGGTAATGCACCTGGGAAACAAAAACCCAGGGGAAGAGTGCACAATGGGGGGGGGTGAGATACAACAACAAAAATGAAAAGGAACCTGGGGTAATTATATCACATGACCTAGAGGTGAGCAAGCAATGTGAGAAGGCAGTACGGAGGGCTGGGGTGATACTGGGATGCATAGGGAGAGGCATCACCAGCAGAAAACAGGAAGTTTTATCCCTCTGTACAGACAGTTGGTGAGACTCCATCATGAGTACTGTGTGCAGTTCTGGAGACTCCATCTCCGCAAAGACATAGACAGAGTGGAGACTGTCCAGAGGAGGGCAACCAAAATGGTGCAAGGTCTGCACCAGAAGACATATGAAGAGAGACTAAAGGAGCTTAATATGTATACCCTTGAGGAAAGAAGAGAGAGGGGGGACATGAGAGAAACTTTCAAGTATCTCAAGGGAACCAACAAAGTCCAAGAGGGTAGTATCTTTAAGAAAAAGAGATGTGCAAGAACAAGAGGGTACAATCTGAAGACGGAGGGGGAATGGCTCAGAGGTAATGTGAGGAAGTATTTTTTCACAGAGAGGGTTGTGGATGCATGGAACAGCCTTCCGGATGAGGTTGTGGAGTCAAGAATAGTGGGGGAATCCAATAATGCATAAGGCAGTTCTAGTGGGGAGTAGGAGGAAGTAGGCTGTTGGTCAACTAGGATCTGCAGCTTATCCATCAGGTAGGAAAATGGGCAGACTAGGTGGGCCAAGCGGTCCTTATCTGCCATCAAATTCTATGTTTCTACGTAAGGGCAAAAGATCAATTGTCAGCATTTTGGCTACAACAGCATTAAGTTCACGTGACACTGTATGATTGGGTGGGTACTTCAGCTTATGCGCAAAAACATTCTGTAACATGGGCTGACTTAAACGTTTTACACAGGGTGTGATGAAAAATGGTTCTGCTTTGCGAATGGCAGGGGATGGAGTGTGGACATGTGATGAAGATGGTTGCACAGGTGATGACAAACCCAGAAATGCAGTTATTTTCCCAGATTTACCAACAGGGGTTGATGTACCACTTGCACTAGACATACTGCATTGACCACCACCAAAACTGTTACTCTCACCACCACTAGACAAGACTTCAAAATCATTCTGCTCTTCCATCTCACCATGCCTGTAGTATTCTTCTGCTGTTATTTCATCACTACTGCAAGCATTTAATTTTCTACTTGATTCTGCAGTCATGGAAGGGGATAACATGCTTGCTATGGTTGATGACGAGGGTGAATGCCCCACTGTGGTACAGGTATTAGATGTCATCTTGTGCTGAGTCCACAGTGCCATGTACCTATTCTTAAGATGTGTATGCTCTCCCCCTGTGCCCAGATGGCTCCCCTTTTTACCTCGACTCACACGCACCTGGCAAACCTGGCAGATTGTAACTGACTCATCATTTGCATATTCTACAAAAAAATCCCAAACAAGGGATTTTGATGCTGTAGTTTTAACATGTCCCCGATTCTGCTTATTGGACTCCATTTTTTTAAGCCATGAAGTGGGAGGGGGGTGCTACATGATTTTTCAGACAGGACACACTTGGACTTCAACTGACCACCATGACTACCTATCATTATTACTGGGTCATCATCATCAACTGAAACTGGTAAATCACAACTTTTACTGGAGTGGGGTAAAGGCAAACTGACCCAGAAACAGCCACCTTGAGTTTCTTTTTCTCCGGTTCCCAACAGGGGTCACTGACATCATCATCATATTCATCAACATCATCCAAATCTTCTGCTTGGATGCTGGCATATGGACTGCATGTTGCAACCATAGCAACATCATCATCATCAGCACCACCATCATCCAAAATTTTTCACCACACTGTGAATCACTGCATGGCAAATGCATGACCTGAACCGTGGTGGAAGAAATGTCACTTTGTGTGATATCGTTGACTTGATGATCAGAATCCTCATGTTCAGTTACTGGGATGTTACTAAGCAGTATGGTATCATCTACACTGTCACTCACTGCCACTGCTTCACACTCCACTATATTTTTGGACATGGTAAACTGGTCAGAAGTGGAATTTGAGGCATCAATACTCATATCACCACCAGCAACTGCACTAACTCCACCAACTGGGAAAAAACATCATCTCCAATTATGAGTGAAGCTACTGATTGCGCTGTAAAAAACATTGAAGGAGAAATACCTTTCCTCACATCAGCAATGCACTTCTGTGATTGTGTACTACTACCATGCCCACAGACAATCTTACTACTGGCAGCAGTGCCATGGTGAGAAACAGCTTTGCTTGCACGTCTCTTTGTGGGCATTTTGGGGGATCAACAGGAATATTCGAAACAAATTTAGATTTTGGAATGTTCACCCTGGGTGGGGGTAGGGGGGTGTGACGCTGGGTGTGAAGCCAAAAAAACAACTGTGGCTTCAACAAGAGATACAGACGCAAAGTCACAACAAGTTCAACAACACCTTAACTAACCAGTGGTGTTCTCAAGTCACAAACAATCCAATCTGGAAAAGAATACCTTTTGCCAGGTGGGGGGGGGGGGCATTGACTACAGATTACTGCAGTGCAAAACCAAGAAAAGATACCACAATGGCAGTACAAAATTATGCAGCTGTAGTGGATAGCAGGTTCCCACTGCTGCACCTGCAATTACACTGTGGCACAATAAAAGGTGTATTATTTGATGTCACGTCATGCACCGCACACACACACACACACACACACACACACACAGAATTTGTCTACAAGTAATGAGTAGCAAATTTAAAACTTCAGTAATATACAACGCAGTTTAAACAACCTCACTGCTGAACCAGGTCCCTCCAGACCACAACACACACAATCAGCAACAAAAATGTCAATAATTACTGAAAATTTTACTGTGTGTACATTAACAAAGTCAGTTATACTAGAAAAATATAACCAAAATATAAAGAACTCCCTATTTCACCAACTTAACTCTACCTACACCAGATACGCCCCTTCCCCAAAGCACACTTTCACTGTCTCTCAGTACACAGACTGAATGTTATACATTAACATTCAAAATCCACACACAAACAATAAAACGCTCGATGATATGAGCACAGGAGGGTTTCCTACAATCAATGAACTAAAGTTTCAGACAAAAAATGACTCAAAAATACTTTTTTAACAGCTTTTAGTAGGTTTAAATCATAGAGAGCTCTCAGACCAGACTGTCTCCTACAGCTTTCTACACACACTACCCCGAACTGAGGCTGTGCAGAACAATCTAGAGACCATGTGACCTGAAATCTCATGAGTCACTGCAAAGTTCGCCTTTGGAGCTTAAAAACAAGGCGAAGTGATGCGAAGCACATTGTTATCAATGCACTTCACCTTAAAATTTGTTGGAGTAGTGGTTTGGGTAGGTGGAGTAACACAAAGTCATTGTCTTCAATGGACTTCGCGTTGCCCATTATAATGTGAAGCACTCCACTTCGTGTTGCGGAGCACTCCTCAAATTCGCCTTTACTCCATGAATCACTCCATGGAACGAATTGAGGCCACTTCACCCATCTCTACCCCAGTGAGGAGGCAGTATAGTGCAGTGGTTTAAGGCTCTGTGATGCAAATCTGGAGACCTGGGTTTGAATCCCACAGCCCCCACTTGTATACTGTGTGACCCTGAGCAAGTCACTTAACTTCCCTGTGCTCCCAGGTTGCACCTGTAAACAAGCATTCAGCTTAGTGTGTCTCACCTGGTTAAACAATTAGGGAAAAAAAAAAGCTTCCTCTCCGTACCTCACATACCATCAGACTGCAAAACTTGCAGTCACATAGACAGTAAAAAATGGTACTCCTACTCCTTGCACCACAGCCGTAGTGTGCTAGCTTAGGTCTTCCTCTTGACCTCCTGACCCATCCACTTACAGTAGCATTAGAGAAATTGTTAGTAAGTGTGGAGGGTACCCCAATGATCAGGCAGTTATGGGTTCTAATCCCATACCAAGAACTTGTACTATTGCCTAATAACAACTCTAAAAAGTCTTTGTTACCTCCCTTCCCCAAGTGCCTTGAGAGTAGTTATCGCAGCTCATTGATCAAAAATTATCAACAACTTAATTTACTGTGACCTCCCTGTGCTTTTAGCCCATCAATTGTAAATAAGAGTACTATGAAGTTATGTTTTCTGTATTTTTTTTACTTCTGCTATTATGGGTCTCATCAATATTTCAGAAAATGTTTACTTGTGAGATAGCACTATGAGTGCCATGGATGTCAGGGACTTGACTTATGGCATGCTGGATAGAAAAGCTGTGGACAGCAGAGCCCTGAAAAACAGTGTTGTGTAAATTGTACAAGAAATTACAAATTAAATTCAGCACCTGTGAACTCCATGGAAATTCCAGCCAAAAATATGATACAGCGCCACCCCTCCCCATGGACCAGGTGGCCAAGGAGTCCCTGCAAAGGGCTCTCTTGATAGCCTGCTGGAGTAGGGGCAGAATTTCCAGCATCCACTGTTATGGTAGACCTTTCCATGTGTTCTGCACAAGTAGAAATTCAAAAAAACAGTTCCACTAACATGGTGGGCCTCTCCTGATGTCATGCAGGAACAGAAAATCAAGCAGCCATTGGCACAGTGGGCCTCTGATGGTGTTCTGCAGGAGCTGGATCAGAAAATCCAGCATCCGCCAGCACAGCAGGCCTGTTCTGCTCTGCCACACAAGTAGAAATATATAAATTGGCATCTGCCACCATGGTGGGCCTCTCCTAGTGTCCCATGCGGGAGAGGGAATGGAAAACCCAACATCCCATGACTTGAGCAGTGGCTCTAAAACTTGCCATTATTTGAGGAAGTAATAATGAAAAAAAAATGAAGTTTCTAAGGCATCCCTTGCTTGTCCTGCATTCCAGATAACTTCTACATTAATACCACCATCAGAAAGGCAGGCAATATGTATTTTAGAGTGACGAATGAAGGAGCATCCAAGATTCTGTAACAGCATCAGCAGAGAGTGAGTAGTGACTCTAAAAACATAAACGTAACTGCCACAGTCGCTCACCAATTGCATACATTATTTGTCTGATTTGTATTTTTGTATGGTATTTAAAACAGAGTGGGAACATCACTAACATGTTTTTTAGGGAAATCTTGAGGTCTAAGGTTGACCTGCGGTATGCAGTGGGGAAAATCAACCCTGTAGTTTGCCTTTCCCCCTTTACAAATTGTGTTAATTACTGAGGGAATTGCTTTGTGTTCCCTTATCCTTGTTATGCCCTGAGTTCTGACAGATGCTGTGTTTCAGACTCCAACCCACAAGCCACTGCTCTTTCATTGTCAGTGGAAGCCTGTCAGCCTTTTTCTGTCCACAAATATATTTCATACTTTCAGACCTACTTTTGCACATTTAGTACCACTGGTGCTTTGATTTGCCTTTGACTTGCTAAGCAAGTACAATATTTTTGTTCTATAGAAAAATAATTAATAGATAACTTCATGTAAGTGTAACAGTGGTTTATCTGATTTATCACCAGGACCACCAACCACGGCTAAGCTTAATGGCAAAATATTGAGATCAAAGTAGCCCTTTTTAGCATCAGTGAAGTAACTTCCTACTACAGCAGTGACAGAGCAGTCAGGATGGCAGCTCTCCTATGGAAATCATGTATTTGTGTAATAAAAGGAAATGGGTCAACCAATGAATTTCTTAAACATTTAACATTTTATTAGGGGGATTGACCTACTTAGTTCATCAGTGGGCCCGGCTATAAGTGTTTAACTATAATTCGTTTCCCCATTTGGGGCTCTTGTGCATGTGTAGAAACTTTTTATATTTTTTTCTAATAGTATTATATATTAAGTTTTACTGTTCCTACTCCCCCCACCCCTTCCATATGTCTCTTCAACTCCCAGGCCCATCAGTTGAAAGAGATGAAGTGCATTCTTATGCACATTCACCTGCAAAGCTCAACAGATTCTTAGATTCTTTGGGCCCTGAGTCCAATGACTGGCACTCTAGGGAATCCAACAGTAGCCAGCTAAATAAACTGAAAAACCTCAACCTGAGACAAAAAATTGGAACGGCCTGTGATTACATTAGGACAATATATCAAAGACAGGCATATCCCAAGGGGAACCATGTCATGAGGGATCCTAATCAAATATAAATCAAAAATAAATTTAACACCACTCTATTGAGGCTGTTCAAAACAAATGAAGCTTTGATCTCATGATTTGTTTAATAGAAGGAATACTAGAAAAAAGAAATATACTAGCAACCAAAATCACCAATCAGCAAGACTCATAAACATCTCACTATGGTGAAGAAAAATGTTTTAATTACCTGGATTAAAAAAAATTACATTTCTTCCCCTGCCTCTCCACCATCCTTTTTGGTTTGGTCCACAATCAATTTAGGGAAGCAGTGTTTTTTTGTCTCTGTGCAAATTGTGAAGTACAAATTTAAGCATGGGGCTTAATGTTTAGGCAGCTGCCCCCTTTCAGAACCCTTAGAACATGGATGTTGCTCACTGCTGCACTGCCTGGCAGTGCCATGTAATTCCAGGGACAGTCTGGAAAACTCCTCAGTCTGAGGTAGAGTCTCATGGTGTGCTGAAGTCTCCTGTTACTCTGAATAAACAGTTTCTACTTTTTATTTTATGCATCCATCTCAGTTATTCACACTGTCCAGCACAGCACCTGCCAGGGCAGCGAGAGCTGGGCATGGCAGTATATAGCAACTAGAGTGTCAAAATAGGTCAAAAATAAATGGGCAAACTAGATGGACCTAGCAGCCACCTTCTGCCATCAACTTCATGTTTCTATGTAGCTTAACCACCCTTGAACTGAACATTTTATTATATCATGAACTGATTCTAACATTGTACTACATGAATTGGTGTGGCATATTATATGAACAAATGAATCTGCCAGCAGAAACAAGCCTTACAGTCTATCAAGTTAGTCTGCTTGAATACGCAGCTAGCACCTTTATATTGCAGCTGCCCCCTCCTCTCCCCCCCCTCACCTTTACCCCTTCGCACCCTGTCCCATGCCCTTTTAAAACTGCACACTGTGCTACAGGATGCCACCACCCTGGGTAGAGTGTTCCATTTCTCCACCACCCTCTCTGTGAAAAAATGCCTTCTCAGCTGTCTCCGATATCTTCCACCCTCCAACTTGAGACCATGCCCTCTGGTGTGCCTTCCTCTCCTCTTATGCTCTTATGCTTTGATCTGCATTTACTTTAGAGGAAGTGTATTAATTTGTTGCTTCCTTTCACACTAAGTGAATCATAACTGTTCTAGGTAGTCTTTTCATGATATATGAATTTTTCATTTTGTGATAAAATATTAAATCTAGACTTTGGCTTTGTGCATAGAAATACTGTTGTCATGCACTTGTATACCTTGTGAAATAACTTTCATCATTATTATTGACTCATATATGTATTACAGTATTTGACATTCCCAGCTATTGCCATCTATACCATGGGGTGAGAGCTTTCTCAGTTGAATATCCTGTGTTAATTCCACTGGAGTGAGGACAAATCCTGATGACATCAGCATAGTGAGAATATTGACAATTATACCATGCACCTCTGAGAACAACCAGTCACAACAGCAGACTGACACCCTACCACCGTTGTAAAATTTAACATTACCAACAGAAAAGGTGCCAGTCTGCCTCATCTCTCTTATCATTCCAGACCCCTCAAAACAAAAAAACGCCATATTTCCCTCTCGCTAAAGAACCTCCCAACAACAGCGTACATTCTAAAAATTATCACCAGTCTCCAAACAGTCTTTTCCAACCACAGAACCTTTTCTTTCCTTTTTAAAATCTTTGATCACTGGCAACTCCCTTGCGAACCTGCCATTCCCGAATCCTTAATTATCAGCTGTGTTTTCCAATTTCTCACACCATAGTTAACCTCGCAGTTTGGTCCATAAATGCCCTGATTAACTTTAGCACAAATACCCAATGTCGCACTCACAATAATACAAAAAAAACAAATGATTGTGGTATACCAGTCCTGCTGTAAATCAAGGCTCCACAGTTCAAATGTGCAACAATTGCTGCTGCTAACCCTCTGACCTGCAACCCTCAGTCTTCAGTGCTCCAAACAAACCACAGCCCCATTTGCCATCATTTTTTACCTAATCGGAAAACCTGAAAGCACACTCTGTAAACTGCAGTTGCCCCTGCCCCATGCTCTTCACTCAAGTTCTGAAAGTAAACGGCAGCTCTCGTAGTTACTGCAGACCACAACCTGCACTAAACATATGACTCTGTTGTGAGGGGCAAAGTGATCTTCTCAATATTCTACATAGCAACAGGGCACTACTTTTTCTGGTGAATAAATAAATTCAAACAAACAAGTTAAACAAGCAAACAAAAATATTTTCCTTCAGTTTTTTTATACAAATAGTAAAAGTAACATGGTATAATCACAATAAACCACTCCAGGATGTGGGTGATGCTGGAATTTACCCATGCCTGGATGGTTTGATCACGAGGCCGGCGTGGGTAAACCCAGCATCACCCACACCCTGTCATGGTTTATTGCTCAAATATCCACACTCTGCTGATGTCACCAGAGTGAGAATATCTTCACTACAGCTTGCATTCTAAATGAAACTGCTTCAGAAAACAGTTTCTCTTTCTCATTGAAGCTGCAACTTACTCAATTAGCTTTGCAAAACACCCTCACCTGTGTCCTATTGTGTTTCTAACACTCCTTGCTCATTACTGTGCTGATCTCAGTTTCAAAACAACCTGAATTCTAAATGAAACTCCTTCACAAAGCAGTTTCCCTTTCTCAGTGCTACCTGCAACAGTTTGTCTTTCTCACTGAAACCTACAACTTACTCAATTAGCTTTGCAAAATACATTCACCTGTATCTCACTGTGTTTCTGACTTCCAGTCCATTCAGAACAACTCACACACATACGCACACACACACACTACTCACTCACACCACACACAGAATGAGCAGAAAACACACAGAAACAGAAAAAATGTTCTTAAAGCTTTCACCCCCATGGTGTAAATCACACACATGATGTGCAGATTGTGGGATATGGAAAATATTCTCAGTCCTGCAGAGTGAGTTGTGCATTCTCACTCATGCCTTTGGCACTCATGAGAATACAGAGCTCTCGCTCTCTCTGCAGTAGTGAGACCATTTTCCACATCTCACTCCTGACCATCATGCATCCCCTATAGATTTATTATTTATTCATTTATTTATTTAAATGCTTCACCAGGAAGGCATACCGACCTGGGGTGGTAGAGCAGTTTACATAAACATCATAGTTACAATAACATCAGTATATACAGCATTTAAATTAGAGAACAGCATATAAAAGTTTATAGTAGTAGCAGTATTTACAATATTAGATGTAGGAATACAATTATAGAGTACACTACGTGTGAAGGATACATACTATGTATAGCCAAATGCAAGAAATTAAACACATTGCATGTTAAATGGATATGTAAGTCTAAATACTGGACAGTACATAGCACTAGCCAGTGGATGCCAGTACTTGCCATGGACAACCATCCCATCTGAAGTTAATACCAGACTGTGGAGGAAGAAAAACAGCAATTATAATACAGAATGAAGAAGCTGAACAGTAGACAGGGAGATTCCAGGTTTGCAGATAATGAATATATAACTGGGCTGGGATGATGCATGATTAGAAAGAGTGGTAATAACAAAGGAGTTGTAGGAGTAAGATGGAATTGTTAACTTGAGAGGGGATATGGCAAGTATTCAGAGAAGGCTGAATCTGGGCAGGAAACAGAGGGATATAGGACAATGTTTGTTGTGTAATGAGTGTGAAGTACCAGGAGGAAAGGAAGGCATTATAGGTTTGCTAGAGGGAAGAGGAATGACCTGGATTTGGAGAAGAGGGTAATTTGGGGTTTGGAGGAGAGGGGAATTAGGGACAGGAGCAAGTATAGGAGGTGTAGTTATGTAGGAGGAAGGTAAGGACTGTGGGGAAGGGCATTTTGGATGATGGGGGGGGGATATTCCAGAGCTTAGGACAATGATATGAGAAGGTGGACTGTTCAGACATGGAGGATCTGTGTGGGAGGGCCAAGGATCTGGGACCCATGCTATGGATGGATTAGGGGGATAGGGTGGGTATAGACAGAGTAGAGGTAAGGTAGGGGGTGTAGTGACCAAAGCCAGAATTTGGCTGTGAGAAAAGAAGAATGGATGAGGCTTCTAGTTTCAAGGGATGGTAGGGAAAGAGCTACATAAAGATCACAGTGATGGGTACAAGGGGGGCAGACTAGAGCAAAGAGACAGAAAGAGTGACAGATGGTGTCCATTCTGGCCAGAGTATACTTGGGAGTGGCACTGTAGACTATATATCGGCATAGTCAATGGTGGGGAAGATCATTTTCTGTACATGTGCATGGCAAGCTGGTATAGGAATACAATCATGAATTCTGAATAGTGCACCAAGTTTTGGGTGCAGTTTATTGATGATTGCATAGACATGTACAGAAAAATCCAGGTGCTAGTCTAACCAGACGCCAAAGTATCTAAAGGATGTGACATTCTCTAATGTCATTCCATCCAGGGTGTGAAAGATGGGGAGGGGAGAGGGAGTTATAAAGTCTCTGCCTCATGCTGAAGGTCATGGAGACAGTACCTATCTGAAGTCCTGCTGCAGTCTTGCTACCTCATCTAAATGGGAAGCACCAGAGGTGTACAGGATGGTATCATATGCATACATGTGCATATTGTTAGAAGAGCAGATGGCAGATAAGTCATTCAAGAATATTAAAAATTAGATTGGGACGAGTACTGAGCCCTGTGGGACTCCAGTATTGATGGGGGAGAGAGAACCAATCTTGACTGATTGCATCCTGTCTTGTAGGCAAGATTGGAACCAGGTGGTAGCTGGGTGGGAAAGACCAGCAGTTGTTAGTTTGTGAAGGAGAAGGGAGTGCAATACTGTGTCGAAGGCCTTTGCTAGGTCAACAAATATTGCTGAGGTGATCCGCCTGTGATCCATTCTGGTGTATATGGAGTTAGTCAACCAAATGAGGAAAGTGGTAGTAGAGTGGGACTTCCAGAAGCCAGACTGGAAAGGGGTGGACAAGGAGGATGAGTCAAGATAGGGGGAGAGTTAAGAAAGCACAATGTGCTGTTGCAGTTTAGCTAGAGTAGGAAGGAGGAAGACTAAGCAATAGTTGCCAGGGTTGGTAGATTCACCACCTTTAGGGAGAGGTATGACTGTAGAGAGTTTCCACTTTGAAGGGGCTGTGGCTAGAGAGAACGATAAGTTTAGGAGTACAGCTAGGGAGGTGTAGATAGTGGGGGCAGAGAGGTGAAGGAGCTTTGAATAGAGCCCATTAGGGCTCTTACTCTTGCAAGGGTTTAGGTCAAGGACAGCTTTTAAGGTGTTATTTGGGGAGATGGGTCAGAGGGAGAAGGGGGAACTGGGTTAGTGTTTGTGGGTGTGTGTGTGTGTGGTGGGAGTGGTGGAAGTGGTGTGGGGAGAGTGGCAAGGAGTGAAGACGAGCATGAGGTGAAGAAGGAGTTGAAGGTTGCAGCAACTGTGGGGGGGTCATACAGGGTGGAGTTTTTATTCTTGAGGAGTGGTATTTGGGGGAGGGGTTGAGAAGGAGCAGCAAAAAGGGACTGGACAACTTTCCAGAATTTGGAAGGGTGACTTTTGTTGTGGTTAAAGGAGGTGGAGTAGTATTCTGCTTTTGCATATCTGATAGCTCTGGTGCATGCGTTTCTAAGGTGACGGTAATTTAGTAGTTGTATGTAGCAGCCAGAAGCCTTTCCAGATTTGGTTGCAAGCACACATTCAGGCTAGCAGTTCAGAGGGTAACCCAAGGAAGTTGTGTTTCTCTTACACTAGTTTATTTGAGGGAAGCCTACTGGTTCCAGATTTCCAAGAATTTGGTACTGTCTTCTCTCCTGGTTAAAAAAAAAAATTTGGTACTGAAGTAGGTGAGGGTATTACCTACGGAGAATGCATTGTAGATGGGAGACCAGTCTGTGATGGATAAATTGGATAAGAGAGAGGCTAGATTTAATGAATGAAATGAGCATAGCAATATCGATTTAGAGGGAGTTTTACTTCAGTGGATCTTGCGAACACAGTATATCATACCATGATCACAGTGGCAGTCTGGGAGAGTGCAAGAAGTATAATGTGATGAGGGTGAGAGGTAAGGGCCCAGTCTAAGAGGGTGTGGCTGTGGGATTTATGGTTGAGGTGGGTAGGCTCTGTGATTAATTGGGTTAGGTTAAGAGATTTTATACCTATACAAATTTTATTATGAGTAGGTGAAAACCAGTGTAGGTTAAAATCAACTAAGATGTATAGTTCACCAGAGGTGGGATGTGTGGCTGGTTCCATGTCAAAATAGCACATCAAAGATGACACTGAAAAACAGAGCAACTACAAAATGCTGAATACCAAAAGCAGCGATGCATACTACATCGAATAACAAAATCAGTGACCGGTGCTTACACACTGTACGGGGGGCAATGTGAACTTACTTCCACTTTCTATTATAATCAACTTTGGGGGCTGATAATGGGGGAGAGGGGAAACTCAGGAGGGGGACAAAATCACAGTGGGACAGCTGTTGGCAGGTGAGAACACAGTTGGGGGGCAACCTAGAGGTGGGGGAACACAGTTGGGAGGGAAGGGAGAATGGTATTTCAAACCTATCAAAAAATTACATAAATTACCACCCAAACAAACAAACAAGAAAAGAATAACCCTACAACCAGTCCTGAACCCGAGTCCTCCAGACACAGAGGTGGTGACTCAAACCACTACACCAGATGGCTGGATCAGGACTGGCCCAACGAACATACTCTTCTATACTGCATACAGTTACTACTCCCTACAGACACAAGATAGCTGTACTTGCTATGTGCTATTAAGTGCACACAGCCCATTTTACACTCGCCATTTTGACTTCGCCCAAATTGATTTGCTTAAATTACTTCACCCATATCATGGGATATCATGCGAATAAGGCAGAGAGGAGTTCTGAGATTGTTGAATTGAGGAGGCCGGGTCGGCAGTAGGCGCTAGCTATAAATATGGATAGAATATGAAGGAGATTTTTATAAGGAGAAGTTCATATGTGGAGGGAGAGGAGACTGAGAGTATTGGGGTAAATAGGAGATTAGATGCGAGGTTCATGGCTATGCCCCATCTTTAGAGGGTCTGTCTTGGTGAATGATGGAGTAATCGAGAATGTGGAGGCTGTTATCTGGTCTTTTAGGGAAGAACCAGGTTTCAGAGAGAACTAGAACATGTGGGTGGAGGTTTTGAATGAGGGGCTGGAGCAGGGTAGCTTAGGGATCAGGCTTCTTATGTTAAGGTGGGTGCTTTTGAGTCCCTTGTGGAGATAAGATGAGGGGGGCTTGGTCCTAGGTTGGATTCAATGTCATTAGCAGTGAGGAGAAGTAATATTATAAGGAGTCTGATGAAGCTATTAGAGTGGTGGTGGGGTTGGAGTGTGGGAGGAGTTTAAGTGTGGGTGGAGTATGAAGGAGTTTGTTGGTGGGAGGATCGTTGAGCCTGTTGGCCAAGGGCAGTGTGGTAGATTACTTAAGAATATAGGATGTGGTGAGAGTGGAGGAGGTAGTAGAGTCAGGGGTGGGGTGGTATCGGATGGAGGGGTCAAGGGAGTGGGAGGGTACCTAAAATGTTTAGGAGAGGTAAGAGGAATATGGTAATGTGGAGTATTGTAGGTAGTGATAGGTAGGTATTTTTTTGTCTAGATGATGTATTGTGCAATATAATGTTTTTCACTTGCTAGACTGGTGTATTGTGTAATACAGTATAGGAGTATATGTAGGTTGTTTGGTAGAAGGATGTTATAATATACTGAGGCAGGTGGGGAAGGAGAGGCAAGAATGTGGGGGTAAAATGTCATGAGGAAATAATTAAACAGGAAAATGACTCTGTAAGCACTTAATTCAAATAGTAACAAGGGTGCATAAGCACTTAATAAAATATAGTAAAACTGTATATCTAAGCACTTTTAAATATACCAGGTGGACATCTAAGCACTTAAATAAATTGCAAAAATGGACCGCTAAGCATTTGATTATGTATTAAACAGCAGTCCCCAAGCAGTTAAAAAATATTGTAACAATTGTATTTCTAAGCACGTTTTGTTAAAATATTCCAGGTAGACTTTAAAACAATTAATTAAATTGTAAAAACGGACCTCTATTTATAGTATATCATTTGGCATCCCCACTCTTTGAATGATAAAGCTACTACAATAACTGGTGACCCCCATTATCAACTCCTTTTTGAGTACTGTAAAAAGTCATATCAACCTGCAAGTTGGTATGACAAACTTGTATCAACCCACGGGCTGATATGGCTTTCAGTCTCGTGCTGGGTTGTCTCTAGCAGGCCAGCCCAATACAACAGTTTGAGGCAGCACAAGATGGTTCTCCAATTGCAAACCCTCACTGACAGCATAATCCTCAGTTGAAAAGAAACATCAGGGGCGTAGCCAGGATTTGGTGGTGGGGGGTTTCCCCAGACAATTCTAGTGGGGTCTGAGGGCATGCCCCAACCAGAAAATTTTGAAAATGTAGGTGTTAAATGGTGCATTTTCATGCATTTTAGGCAATAATTGTTGAGTCACAAAATGTTCAAAATTCGAATCATCATTCTCATCCATCCCTGCAATCTCAAGTATTTCAGCCAGGTGCTCCTTCTAAACTTTTTTTTTTGGGGAGAGTAATTTTCATTTCCCCAAATTTAATTTATTTGTTCAACTATTGCCTTGCCCTTTATGTTCCACCTTTTCCACTGCATGTATTCCCCTTTTAAAAACTGCCCGCAGTTTGTATGGTTTCTGTTAATTGTTTTCCTCCCTTTGCCTCTTTTACATGCATGACCCCCACTCTTAAGGAAAACAAATAATACTCAGGTACTTTTTATTTTTAAATGTTTATTGTTTGTGTGCAGCTCACATATTAAACAGTAATGCATTAAAAATATTTAAAACATATATAAAGTGCCTGTCTATAATGTACACCGCATATTGATACACATGGGATACACAGCTTTTCCCATTAAAGTAGTATGTAACCAGTGAATGACACATTTGACAATTGGGTGTTAAGAGTGTTTTTAAATGTTAACTACAGACATTACATTAACTACTTTTCACATCAAACACATATAGTTATTTTCCTAGAACTCATTTGTTTATCAGGTTATCTTCTGTACTCATGTTGAGTTTTTTTCAGTCTGTGAATGACACAAAATAAGGAGTCCCAGCTTCAAAATAACAACATGTAGTATGGAAATGAACAGAAAAATCATGCTGGGTTGGAAGAAATTAATGGATCACAGGCTGCTTTCTTACTCGAGTTCTAATTTTGTTACTGCCATCACAGAACCACCACTGCTTTGGATGTTTTGCTGCAAGCCTTTCAACTTCCTCAATTTACACTTTTTCTGCACATGAATGTGCATTAAGACAAGGCTGGCTTTCTGTAATTATCAATGTGATTAAAATTATCAAACAGTAGAAGAGATACAGATGGTAGATTGAATTATTTGACAACTGGGTGTCATCAGAGTGTAAGAATAACAAGTAACATGCACACTACAACTAACCCACAACTTCACATAGTTATTTGCCAGGCTCTCTTGTTTCTTTATCAGATTTATGTTCTCTAATCTAGTTCTGTATTTAAAGTCTGGATTGATGCAAAATAAGGATTCCCAGCTTCAAAATGGCAAATATACTAAAGTATTTTAAGATGCCTGGTAGGAAGAAATTACTTAAATGGACCCCCTTCTTTCTTACTCTAAATCTCATTTTGTTGCTGTGCCATCACATTCACAAGCAACATCCGTCTTGGATGTTTTGCTGTAAACCTTTCAATCACTTTATCAGTGTTTACTTTAGCTCCATAATGAATCTGCATTAAGGCAAGGCCTGACATTCTTTCATTTCCTATTGTGCTTCTCACATAAGTTTTGAGCCTGCGAAGAGCACTGAAAGAGCGCTCACATTGTGCACTACTGACTGGAATTACGCAGAGTACATAGATACATACATAGATACATTGACAGTGTCGGCAGATAAGGGCCTATGGCCCACCCAGTCTGCCCATTTGAGCTTGTAAGTTCATTTTTTTTCCCTAGAAGTCTGTTGCACCTTACCCCTGACCTCCAGAATTCCTTTATGTCTATTCCAGGCATTCTTAAATCCCGTGATTGTTTCAGCCCCCGCCACTTCCTCTGGCAGGGTGTTCCACTTGTCCACCACCCGTTCTGTGAAGAAATTCTTTCTCATGTTTCCTCTGAATCATCCTCCCTCCAAATTCATCCCATGCCCTCTTGTCCTGGAACATCTTTTTCGCTTAAAAATAGTGTTTTCCTGCACCCTGTTCCTCCCTGTAAGATACTTGTATGTCTCTATCATATCCCTCTCTCCCTCCTCTCCTCCAGGAGTACATGTTCAGTTCCTTCAACCTGTCTTCATAGGACTTGTGATGCAATCCATGCACCATCTTTGTTGCCTTCCTCTGAACCTTCTCTACCCTGTCTATGTCCTTATGTAGGTATGGTCTCCAGAACTGTACACTGTACTCCAGGTGAGGCCTCACTAGTGTCTTGTATAGCGGAATTATGACCTCCTTTTCCTGCTGGTGATGCCCTGCCTATACATCCCAGCATCCAATTTGCTTTACCTGCTGCCTTGTCACACTGTTTCCCTACCTTGAGGTCATCAGAGATGACAACCCCAAGATCCTTTCCTGCTTGGTGCATGCTATATCCTCACCCCCAACTGATATATTGTGCCAGGGTTTTGTGCCCCATATGCATTATCTTGCACTTCTTTGCATTGAATTTCAACTGCCAAACCCCTGACCATTCTTCAAGTTTCTGCAGGTCCTTCTCATTCTGTCTACACCCTCTGGTGTGTCTATATTACAGAGCTTTGTGTCATCAGCGAACAGTGAAATTCTGCCTTCTAGGTCCAAGTGCAATGTCACTGATGAAGATGTTGAATAGGACCGGTCCCAGCACTGATCCCTGTGGTACCCCACTGGTCACTCTTCCTCTGTGGAGTGACAGCCATTTACCACCACCCTCTGTGTCCTGCCACCCAGCCAGTTACCTACCCACCACACTACTGTCCTGCCCACACCCATATTCCCAGTTTAGAAACATAGAAACATAGAAGTTGATGGCAGATAAGGACCGCAAGGCCCATCCAGTCTGCCCATTTCTTTTTCTACCTTATAAATGTGCCATCGGCCTTGCTCTGTCAGTGACCTATCTATTCATAGTCATTTGTATTGCTCCCTTATGCCTATCCCATGCCTGTTTGAAGCCCTGCACTGTATTCATAGCCACCACTTCTTGTGGTAAGCCATTCCATGCATCCACCACCCTTTCTGTGAAAAATAATTTCCTCACATTCCCCCTTAATCGGCCTCCCTCTAATCTCATGCTGTGTCCTCTTGTCCTGCTATTTTTCTTATATTTAAACATGTTAGACTCTTTCACCTTGTTAATGCCCTTAAGGTGTTTGAATGCCTCGATCATATCACCTCTCTCCCTCCTTTGCTCAAGGGTATACATATTGAGCTCCGTTAATCTGTCCTCATATGTCTTCTGATGCAGTCCCTGCACCATTTTAGTTGCCCTTCCTGGACTGCCTCAATTTGGTTAATGTCCTTGTGAAGGTGTGGCCTCCAATACTGCATGATACTCAGATGGGGCTAACCAATGTCTTGTACAGAGGATTATTACCTCCCTCTTACGACTTGTGATACCCCTACTAATACACCCTAACACCCCCCTAGCCTTACCTACTGCTTTAGAGGTCTGCTTGGATGATTTTAGGTCATCAGTGCTGATGATGCCCAAGTCTCTTTCTTCCTTTGTGACTGCTAGCAACTCCCCTCCCAGCCTATAAGTGGCTTCAGGGTTTCTCTTCCCTATGTGCATGATTTTGCACTTCTTTGCATTAAATCCCAGTTGCCACTCTTCTGACCATTCTGCTAGTTTATCCAGATCTCTTCTTTGTGTAATAGTTTGTGTAATAGTCTTCTATGTGGCACAGTGTCAAAGGCCTTGCTGAAGTCCAGATAGGCCATGTCCACTGCCCTCCCTGATCCACCTCCCTAGTCACCCAGTCAAAAAATTCAATGAGGTTGGTCTGACATGACCTCCCCCTGGTGAAACCATGCTGCCTTGGGTCCTGTAGTCCATTGACAACCAGATGTTCCACCAATCTCTCCTTCAGTAGTGCTTCCATGATCTTCCCCACTACCGAGGTGAGGCTGACTGGTCTGTAGTTCCCTGCTTCCTCTTTGTTCCCACTTTTGTATAAGGGGACCACATCTGCTGTTCTCCAGTCTTTGGGTACCTCCCCTGTTTCCAGTGATCGGCTAAACAGGATAGCCAGAGGTTCACCACCACCTCTCTTAGTTCTTTAAGGACCCTGGGTTGCACCCATCTGGCCCCATTGTTTTATCAACTCTTGTACTTCCAGTTCCTTCAGGACCCTTTCTCGTGTAAAGGGACTTGTGTCCATTTCTGCACCATTCTCACCCTTGTGACTCCTTCAGACCCATTACCCTCCTCTTCCTCAGTAAGACTGAGCAGAAATACCTGTTCAATATGTCAGCTTTACTGTTGTCATCCTCCACGTGGCGCCCCCATCCTCCCCCTTCAGTCTCACTATCCCTCCCTTTGTCATTCTTTTTTCACTTATGTACCTGTAAAAGGTTTTGTCCCCTCTACCCACTGATTTTGCAATGTGTTCTTCTGTCTGAGCTTTGGCTTCCCTTACTGACCTCCCCGCCTCTCTTTGCTTCTCCTGGTACTTCTCCCTATCCCCTTCTGCCTGTGTCTTTTGTTATTGCCTGAATGCAATCTCTTTGGCTTTCACTTTTTTTGCTCTCTTTGGAAAACCATAATGGTCTCCTCTTCCTTTTCCTCTTGCTAACCTGCTTAATGCATAATTCTGTTGTTCTTGTAATCCCCATTTTAAATACTGCCCACTGTTCCTCAACCCCTGATTCCTGTCCCATTCCCCTTAATGCCTCTTTCAAGTATCTCCCCATTTTCCCAAAGTCTGCCCCCCTAAAATCCAGGATACGTGTTTTTGTGTGGCTTGTTCTGCTCTTTCTGTGATTTCAATCCACAATGACTGGTGGTCACTGTTTCCCAGGTGCTCCCCACTGTTACCCCATCCACACTGTCCCTGTTTGTGAGCACAAGGTCCAGTATTGCCTTCTGCCGAGTTGGTTCCATGACCAGTTGCTTGAGGAAGGCACCCTGATGGGAGTCCAGGATAAATCTGCTCCTAGTTGATGCTGCTGCTGGGATGCTCCAGTCCATGTCTGGAATATTGAAGTCTCCAACCAGTACTACCTCACCCTTGTCTGCCATACTTTGGATGGCTAGCATCAGCTCCCTATCTGTTTCTTCCTCCTGGGCTGGTGGTCTATAGACCACACCTGTGCGGATGGCTGTCCCCATTTTCCTTTCCAGCTTAACCCACAGTATCTCTCCCCCATTTTGTTCCTCCTGGATCTATGTGGCCCTTATGTCATTTTTCACATACAGTGCCTCCTCCTTCCTTCCTGCCTGCTCTGTCTCTTCTGAATATGTTGTAGCCAGGTATGGCCATCTCCCAGTCATGGTTATCATTACACCAGGTTTCAGTGATGGCCACAATGTCCAGGTTTGACTGTACCATGACAGCCTCAGATCTTCCATCTTGTTGCTAAGGCTCCTGGCATTTGCACACATGGCTTTCCATGATTTGACCTCCTAGACTGTTTCACTGTTCTCTCCAGCCCCTTCCTTGGTTGTCATTTATCCCTGGTTCTCCTTGCTGTCTGCCCTTCTGCTGAATTTTGCCCTTTTCTGCTTATCCACCTCTTGGGCACTAATCTCCATCTTTTGCACACTGCTTTGCAGAGATAGCCACTCCTCTGGTTCACTGGTTCCACTGCTAGCTGTGGGGGGTGAGCAAGTAGGTACCCTCCTTGCTGACCTGCCACCCCCCTTTGCTAGTTTAAATGCTTGTCAATGTAGCATTTAAACTTATCATTGAGTGCTTGGATTCCCCTCCAGGATGGATGCAGGCCGTCAGGCTTGAACAAACCTCCATCCCTCCAGGTGGGTCCCCAGTCACCAATGAATCAAACCCTTCCTCACAGCACCAGTTCTTCAACCATGAGTAAAAGTTCCTGGTGCATGCACTCCTATGCTTTCCCTTGCCTCTCACAGGTAGTACTTCTGAAAAAGTGACAGAAGTAGCTATTTGCTTGAGACCCCTCCCCAGTTTCCTAAACTCTTCCTGAACTTCCTTTGGCTCCCCATTTGCCAGGTCATTAGTACCTAGGTGGATAATGACATCCAGCTCACCCTCCTGTCTTGCCTTCCCAGTGATCCCCAGGATTTTCCTTCCATCCCTCCATGCCGTGGCACCTGGTAGGCACCTCCCTCCCTGTCCTCCCCCTCCTGTGTTCCTAGCTGGATCCCTCTTATGATGGAGTCCCCCACCAGGATTCACTTCCTCCTCCTCTGGGGTCCACTGCTTTCCCCGCTGAGGTCACCTCCTTGGCTAACCTCCACATCCTTTCCTTCCACTTCTCTGGGTACCTCTATTTGGTTGTCCTCATTTGCCAGTGTGGCATATGAGTTCTTGAGTGGAACAGGATCTGGGATGTGCCTCTGCCTGACTGCTCTAACCCTCCCTGAGCCCACTGTCATCCAAGTGCTCCTCGTTCTCGGCATCCTTTGAGGCAGTTGCATTGGACTGGGTGGTCCCTTGTTAGGGGTGATGGTACTCCTGACCCAGTTTACTTCCGCTCTGAGTCTGGCTACCTCATCCTGCAGTCCAGAGAGATGCATGCAGATAGGGCAGCACCTCAGTGTTCAGAAGGTCTGCCTGAATATGGCTGCCCCACAGCCACTGCATTGCACCACTCCCCACATTATACTGCAATTCCACTATTTGTCTGCTACTGAAGCTCTCCTAGTTCCCTTTTTATTAATTTACTGTAGTAAAAATCCTGCCGCTGATCCTCAGATTTTTTTTTTAGAAAAAGAAACCAATAAATAAATAGAGTCAAATCACTTGTCGTGCTGAGGGTGGGCTTCTTCCCCCTTATGCCCCTCCTACTTCACACCCCTTACTATACCCTGTGTTTAGCTCCTGTCAATCAGATTTAACAGGGCATATAATTAAGAGTTGGGGAGGGGGAAAATTTGCAGCAATTAAAGACAGCACAGAATTATACCACCACTATGTTTTAAACTTTCAACAGCCCAAAAACAATCATAAGTAAAGACAACAAAGAAAGTATAGTGTCACTAAAAGCCCACAATCTAAGTTTAAAAGGAAAATAGCAATTACCAGTTACTCTAAAGCACTGAATTGAATATGTTTCCTTCCTTCCCCTTCTGGCTTCTTCTGAGAAAATAAAACTCTGCTTGCTACTTTAACTCTGACTAAGCCCCACCTCCAGTTATCACGTAGCTTTTGTCAGAGACCAGACAATTGACACCCTTTACCCAACTACAGGGCAGTCAGACAAGCCAAGATAAAATTTGCAGCAATTAAAGACAGCACAGAATTACACCACCACTATGTTTTAAATTTTCAACAGCCCAAAAACAATTATAAGTAAAGACAACAAAGAAAGTATAGTGTCACTAAAAGCCCACAATCTAAGTTTAAAAGAAAAATAGCAATTACCAGTTACTCTAAAGCACTGAATTGAATATGTTTCCTTCCTTCCCCTTCTGGCTTCTTCTGAGAAAATCCAGTTACATTATTTGAGCAGTTTTCTCAAATATCTTAATTAAAGTGTATATATTTGGGAAAAGGATGCATCACAGGCTCTGAATGCTTCACAGCAGTATCAGGTGGGTTTTGATTGTTTTGCCATTTAGTTTTCCATGTTAGCAGTTCCACATCTATAACCTGAGGAGAAGGAATATCTTTTATAGAAATCGATAACTTCATCTAGGTTGATGTTTCCACCATTGCATTTAATCACTGATGGAATAAGGCCCATTAGCTTAGCCACAACTTGCTGTGTTCTTGAAAATTTCACAGCCAGTGCCTCAAGGAGATAATCAAGCATTGGGATTGCAATCACCCTCCTGTAATACTCTTCAGGATCACTTGCAGGAGTATTGCTCGGTGAGTCTGTCTCCCAACAGTGCATGGTATTTCAGGTTGAGCGTTGACCTTTTCTGAAACACTACATGCCTCAGTGTATCAGCTGTGGAAGAGTCTCAATTTCTTGTCGAGCTACCTTTATACTGTCCTCTACTGTGGTAATCATGTTGTAAGCATTAATTATATCAATTGCACTGTTTTGCAGTTTTACACTCAGTGGTTGCACAAACTTCAGTACCTTCATGACTGTGATGAAGCAAATAATGTAATGGAAATTCTCCATAGAATAAAGGATCCCATTGCTAATGTCTTAGTCTCAGCATCCCAATTCCATTCTCCATACTCATCAGCATATTGCTGTCCATTACTGATGACATGTAGTGCAATGAGAATACATAAAAAAGATCATAAAATATCTCATATGCTGTATGCCTCATTGCCCATCTTGTTCTGCAAAGAGATTGCAATGTCACTCGTTTAGCTTCAGGATAATTACGCCCTACTACTTTCAACAGAAGCTCATTTCTTTTGGGTGAGAAATTGAAGACATTACAACACTGGTTAAGCACATCATGCATGTTCCGGATTTCAGGGTGTTGACAAGAGCTCGCTATGCACAAATTGAGGCAATGCGCATTACAGTGCACGTAAACAGCGGATTCATTCTGCTGGCAAATTAAACCTTGTGTGCCTTGAACGCTTGAGGACATGTTTGAGGCCCCATCATATCCTTGGCCTTGGCATGCTTGAATGTCAAGACTCCATTGTAGCAATTTATGTAATATGTTCTTTGCAAGTGCCTCACCAGTTATTCTCTCACAAGGTACAAAGTCTAGGAAGTCCCTCTTATATTCTGAGTTTTGTCAATATATCGCAGTACCAGAACAAAACTTCTCTGTACTACATCTGTAACTTTATCACCAAGAATAGAGTAGTACTCAGCATCTTTTATGTCTTTAATTATATTGTCTCGAATCTGATCCCCAATAATCTCTATCAACTCATTTTGAATATCTGGCGAGTGATACTGTGCATTTCTCCCACCAAACTGTAAATGTTCAGCTAAACTTGTATCTCCAGCATTTACCCTGAATTTTAACAGGAGATAACATTTCCTGGATTGTGGGTATCATCATCTATTTTCTCAATATGCCGTAAAGCTATATTCTGGCGACCACAGACAAGTATAGTTTCTATTATTGATCCTAATATTTTCCTGTGTTGTTCAATTCTTGCAGCACACCTAGCATCAAGTTTGCTCCTCACTGATTTTCTGGGGTTTCCATAGTTATTTTAAAATTCTGAGCCTTTTCCAATGCATTCATGTGATATTGTTTCTTGCAGTGTTCTTTTAGAATCTCATTTGTTTTGTCCAGTTAGTTAATGGTTTAGTGACAAGAGTCCCAAGCTATCACTGTAGCCAAACAAGCTGCAAAACTTACACAAGCCACCCCTCAACGATTCACTGTAAACTAGCCAAGGGTATTCAACACACCATTTGTGTTGGAAGGATCGTTGTTTATCATGCATCACTGTCTTTGGAAACATATAAGTAGCCGATGGACTGAAGTGCTGAGTGAGGTATTTATACTTCTCAGAATCATTGAGTGAGGTGCCAATGATTCTACCAATATCATAAGGTCCCTCCTCTGGCATACGGCTACTCTCATTTTGCACATTTTGCACTAGTATGCTATTATTGCTGTTTTCATTGGAGAATCTTTCTTGAACAGTGCTTCTGTTGTCACTGCCTGCTGCAATACCTGAATCTAAAAATACAAAAGGCATTGTTAAGTTCTTCACGCATATGAGAAAATGAAAGCAGAGTTGAGACAAGTGTTTTTTTTATGTGTTGCTCAAATGCTGTTTCCCAAATAACAGTATTGCAAAACTGCTGGTGGGGAGATTGAGACAATGGGACATGCAAATGGTGAAGTGTAGGTGGTAATGGGAATATTTTAGTGAGAAAGATCATATGACCAGCAAGATTAAGTCTGTGCAGAAACATGAACCTTTCATTTCCTGCCATGAAATAATTGTAGCAGTAAGTGCATTCAGTGCTTGAATGTATTTATTGTTGAGACTAATGTCATTAATGACAAGTGCAAACTACATATGATAATATGAAAACATGGAGTGGTGGGAGGCACAATACAAGATAGAAAGACAATCATTCTTATGGAAATAAGAATCATGAGTCTGTTTTCTGACTATAATTCAGTTGTTTTACAAAAGACTGATAATAAAGATTTGACAGTGCGTTTCCAATATACAACAGACACACCTTGAGAGCTCCCACTTTCTGATGGGCTTAATGGTCGTTTTGTTCCAAATCCAAATGAAGAAAGAGTTGCCTGATTGGTAAATCCTTCTTAGTAGCTGCCATCTCAGAGACTGATCCAAGTCAATGTCCCTTTTTGAAATGGAGGAGCAGAGTTTTACTTAATGCGTGGTTTCAATAACAATCACATTACTTTAAATGTATTTGCTTTGCAAACAGAACAAACTTCACAATATTAACTGTAACCCCTGCCAAAAGGCCCCAGCCAAGTCCAATCATCTGTGCCTATCAACTGATGGCAAGACAAGATAAGAACTTAAGTAAGAAAGCAGGGTGTTGTAATAAAAACATCCGTAACCCAGCATCTTACAGGGATTTTCTCTCTATTTATATTCATGTGCTCAGTAACTGACAGCAATATGTTGATAAGCATGGAGACAACTGGATGCTGAGACTAAGGCAATGGAAAAGGTATCCTTTATTCTACGGAGAAGTACTGTTCCATTATTTAGTGTTCGTACTTCTTAAAAACTGATGGCAAGAACAAGATAAGAACTTAAGTAAGAAAGCAGGGTGTTGTAATACAGTTAAAGACATCCGTAACCCAGCATCTTACAGGGATTTTCTATTTATATTCATGTGCTCAGTAACTGACAGCAATATGTTCAAGCATGGAGACAACTGGATGCTGAGACTAAGGCAATGGGAAAGGTAAGGAGACCAGGGGGATCTTGAGATAGTCAGTGTCTTCACCAATAAAAAACAGGAAGTTGTTATCCATGTACAGAAAGCTGGTGAGACCCATCCTGAGTACTGCGTGCAGTTTTGGGGATCTCTCTGCAAGGTCATAAAGACAGGATGGAGGCAGCCCAGAGAGCAACTAACATGGTGCATGGTTTACAGCAAAATATGAAGAGAGAGAGACTTTAGGACCTGAATATACCCTCTAGGTGTGAGAAGCCTGACTGGGAAACATGACAGAAACTTTCGTGCCTAAAAGGAACAAAGTCCAACAGGGTAGCATCTTTCTGAACAAAGTGTGAAAAATGGTCACAATTTCGAGATAGAGGTGGGTGACTGAGGGCAACGTGAGGAAGTATTTTTTCATAGAGGGAGTGGTGGATGCATGGAATGGCCTTCCTGAGGTTCAGGTGTGAAAATGAATGTAGGGACACAGGCGCAAGACAGTTCTAGTACGGAGGGAAAGTGTATGCTGTTAGAACTGATCTGCCAGCTTAGCCACTGGGAAATGGTGGGCGGACCAAGTGGTCTTTATCTGCCAGAATAAAGTATTGTGAAATTATAATCTTTGTATGCTGTTTTTTACTACTCTCACACCCAGCATGTTGTGGAATAATTTAATTCAAATCACCATTAATCTTATGGGCCTGTGTAATTTTAATCAGTACTCCATGAATGAAATGGATTACAAAGGCAGCTCACAGATCAGCCCACCACCCTGACTGTATTTTAATATGCAGTCTTATGAGAGTAATACACACAGCTCACAGATAGAACCCCTTTATGTTTTTTGACTCGTGTGTGACTGTGACTAGATATAAGTAACCTCATTGCATTCTGTGTCTAGTTAGCTGTGCTAATTCATTAGCCAGCCACACTTTTATTTCCTATTCACCCAGTGCCTCAGTCACAGACATTGCAGATGGACCGGCGGGCAAAATTTGTCCGTTAGTTTGCGGATGACACCTGCAACACAGTATGATCCAGATGGGGTGGGCAGAATGAACAGAGATAAGGATAACCTAGTAAAATGGTTTGAAGAATGGCAACTGGGGTTTAATGCAAAGATGTACAAGATCATGCATATAGGGAAGAGAAACCCTGAAGCCACCTATACGCTGAGATGGGAGTTGATATGCACAAGTCTTTTTCTTCCCTTGTGACTGCCTGGCTTGTGCATCATCATCACAGATGACCTGAAATCATCCCAGCAGTCCACTAAATCAGTAAGTAAGGCTAGGGGGGTGTTAGGGTGCATCAGTAGGGGTATCACAAGTTAGAAGAGGGAGGTAATAATCCCTCTTTACAAGACACTGGTCAATCTGGAGTACTGCAGCTCACACCTTCACAAGGGCATTAACCAAACTGAGGCAGTTCGGAGAAGGGCAACCAAAATGGTGTAGGGTCGTCTGCATCAGAAAACATATGAGGGGGCAGATTACCCTACAGCAAAGGAGAGGAGAGAGGTGACATTATTGAAACATTCAAACACCTAAAGGGTATTAACAAGGTGAAAGAGTGTAACATGTTTCAATATAAGAAAAATTGCAGGACAGGACACAGCATGAGATTAGATGGAGGCCGATTAAGGGATAATGTGATGAAGTTCTTTTTCATGGAAAGGGTGGTGGATGCATGGAACAGCCTACCACATTTCACCTCAGTCATGGAGTTGGACATGCTACCTGAAATATCCACCTTAATTCCTACGTCAGTCTTTCCTTAAGTTTTCCCCTGAATCCGTTTATTTACTCCATTTCTCCTCACTCACGAAACTGCTTGCAGTGCATGAAATATCTCTCTGGCTGAGGTAATTTTTACTTTCATTTCCTAGCTATTCTATTCCCCTGTTTATTTGCTCCATTTTCACTTCAGAAACAGAGCTGCAGTCATGGAAATATCTTCCCTGGCTGACGGAGGTATTTTTTTTCCTTAATTCCTGGCCCATGTCAGTTTACTTATGCCTTCTGAATCTGTTTGTCCCATCCCATTTCACCTCACTGGACCTGCAGCACTGCCCTGATGTTACATCAAAAATATCCTCCTGAGCAGGGGTGTAGCCAGGGATTTCAGATCTGCACACCAAGTGGACTCAATGCTACCCTACCCCCCCTTGTTAGGGTGAGCTACCCCCTCTCCGGGGTGTAGCCAGACAATATACAAATGTACACCAGGACTGTGTTTGTTGCCTCATTTGGCACAATAAATACAACTTTTGTATCTCATGACAGTGGTTGTTGCCATGCTTGAGTAAATACAAATGCCATGCATTGTTCCCTAGACACTCACATACCAGCCCAGAACCTGCAAAGCTGTATTGTCCTTGGGATGCAAAGAGTATTAGTGACCAGTCCTTCTAGTTTCGACTCCTTTGAATAAAATTACAGAAAGGTTCAGTATTTCCTTTGTTAGTTTTCATGGAAAAAGGAAGCAGTTCATAGCCTATTTGCTACCCCCCTTAAATAAAATTGCACACCATGGAGTGCTTGGAGTTATGCCTGCCTACACCCATGCTCCTGAGGTACCTACTTTTCCCTGGCCACTTCACCTCAGCTGAGGGCACTAGTTGTTACCTGAAAGATCCTGGTTACCTTCAACCTAACCTGCCATGTTACTAATACTGTATCCCTCAATTTTACCCTAACCATTTCAAATTCACTGGTCACAGCAGCTGCTGCACAAGACCTGAATTAATGTGTCTCGCTAATTATTTTTTCATCATCAATCCAGACACCCTTGCTTTAGTTTCCCCATTGATTTGTTTATTGCCCAGAGATGGTTGCAGCAGCAAACATGATAATTTATTTTCAATTTATTTAATTATTTGTCCTCTGAGTAGTCCCTGACTTCACTGTGCACACCTGGTCCTTTTCTGCCGCCCCTCCGCGATGCTAGGCCGCCCTAAGCAGCTCCAAATATAACATTTGTGAATGATCCTCCTCCGATCAAGATCCCCCCCAGTGCCCAGTCAAGTGGCGTTATTCACAGGCAGGTTCAGAACTACACACTGGTCTGTGCAGTCTGAGTGTGTGATTTTTTATTTTAGCACACGGCGCCGCGGGAAAGCTGCCTCGCTCCTCACACTGAACGGACCATCTCCCAATGAGTTGAGCTCAAGTCGCACTCTTTGGCACTTCTACGCGGTGGCTGTGCATCATGTGACTGCCAAGCTACACTCACACGTGATGCAGAGCCGAGGCGGGCCGAGGCCTGACGCCTACAAGCCGAGCGTCGCCGACTGAGGGTGCTAGACTTCCCCGCATGCCTTGTGCCAGTCCGATGAGGGGCCTTAACTGTTTCATGCCGGTCTGACACCTGCTGAGGTCTAGTTGCTCCCCCGGAAAAGAGATGCCGGTGAGTCCCTCAGGGTCAGATGGGGGGGGGAGAGGAGGAACAAGATGATCTGACGGCTGCGGGCAAATGAGGTGGGGGCACCAGGTTGCACAGTGGGGAAGCGGGGGTGCGTGGTTGGCAGGGGGGGTTCTGAGCACCCAGAAAACCCCCCTAGCTACGCCCCTGAACATACAGTGTCAAGATACAAAGTGCTCACTAATTTCAAAAGTTTACATTCATTGTAAAAAAAATAAATAAAAGGTAACACAATAGAAAACCATTTCATGGCCACCTGCAGCAGTGACAGGAAGAAATTCATAGAGCTGCCTGAACTTTCACCTCGGTGTCACTGCAACCGAAATGACCCCGACCCATCGAGATGACGATTCAACAGTGCTGCAGACAGACACCGAAGCTGAAGGACTTTGGCAAACTTGTTTAATTATTTCACCTAATAATTAAATAATTTTGTAGTCTTTTTTTCAACTTCTTTTCTGCGATCAATGTTTACTTGAACCACCCACTTTACCCAACCCGAACCCACGACCTGTAAGGTACAGAAGTTTACTGTGTTATCATTACTGAATATGTATTTGTGTTACTTGGTTAAAATATGAGGATGTTTTCTCCACTTTATTTAAGTCTGTCCTGTAATTTAACAAGCATTTTAACAATCAGCAGGTGGAATTAAAGCTAAATATGACTCACACTGATCTTGTTTGACATTCTTTTGCACCAGTTTGCAGCAGTTATTATAAAAAATAAAACACGTAGGGAAGTGATCTGCAGTTTTTTTACACACCCTTGATGTGTGATAATATAGAAACCTCTCGAGCTTGTGGGTGTGTAAAAAAACTGCATATCACTCCCCCACGTATGCATTATTCTCTATTTAAAGATCGCTTTGTAGCCACATTTCAATATTTCTCACAGTTATTTTTATGTCTTTATGCAGCGGGATTAGCACCTGTAACATGGCTATGGCAAAACATATTAAAAGATGAGATTGGTGGCATGTGGCTACTTACAGCTCAGGATCCAATTTTAGTGCAATTTTTGATACATCACATGATGGACATTTTGGACTAACTACACTTTTCCGACAGGAACGCAAGTGATATTGCCTGGTCTATTTAGACCAAGTATTTAATATGATCTTTTTAGTCTCTGTTTCATGTCACTGCATTGCACATTTTGATTTGTATTTTGCACTTATATCTTTAAATACCCCTATAAAAGGATGACACGGAATGGGCCACACTGTCTATGAAGAAGCCCAGAAGGCTCTAGGTGAAACAATAGATATTATTTTTTTTAAATCTGTTCCATTGAGGTTACTTGTTGAATGCACATACCAGATTGTTACTCAGGATGTATTAGAATGGTGTTTCCACATGTTCCTGATGATAAACAGCATAGAGCAGTACTAAGATAATCATGGCTGGCATGGTACAGGAAAGGGAACTTTTAAAAACTTCAAAATTCAATATCTTAGTTCAGGAATGAAATAAATAAAAAAAGGAAAACTGGATATATTGATATTTTGCCAGATAAAAAAACATTGTTATCTATATCTATCTCTCTCTCTCTATCTATCTATCTATCTATCTATCTATCTATCTATCTATCTATCTATCTATCTAGCTATCTGTATTTTTTTGTTTTATAAAATAGGTAGGAAAAATTATGTCTGCTGATTTGTTGGATCCCATCGCATGACAGTGCGTATATCAGAGTGACTGCACACCTGCACTTTTACCCCCCCCAAAGAACAATTTTGCCATTTTCTAAGATAGATAACTCACTCTACGGTGTGCGGTCATACTCTGCTATATGCATGCCTTGGGTGGTTGACGCACTCGGCCCAAGGCATGCGTATATCAGAGCATGACCGTACACCTAAGAGTGGGTTATCTATTACATATATGTATGTATATATACATATGTTATAGGGGCGCAGTCACATCCCTATATTTAGGGTTGAGCAGGCACGTTAATGTTAAACCTCAAATTTTGCATGTTGATAACTTTGCAACTGTTGAACAGATTTACATGAAATTTGGAACACACAGTTTGGTGTGGTAGATCTCTTGTTTTACCAAGTTGCATTTTGGTCAGATGTACAGTTTTTGTGCAGCGAAGAGCCTAAAAATGCACTTTTAGCCACTTTTGCATGTTTTTGCCCATGGTGCTGCTCGGACACCATGTAGGCTATTGGTCTAAAACTTGGCAAGTAGAAAAAGCTTGTGCCAAGAAACATGCCAGCATTTGTTTGGTGAAAGAATATTAATCTGTTCAAAAGTTATTACAATTTGAAGTTCACATTATATCCTATGGGAAAATTTATATGCATATTTTGCAGTGTCCATGGGAAAGATCAGATGTCCCTAGGGAAGACCAAAAGCCCAAATTGGGATGACCATATCTCCCTAACAGTTTGGTCTTTTCACTTGAAATTTGCAGGGTGTTGAGGGGATGGATGCCCTAGAGATGTGAATTATGTTTAGGTGTTGGGGGATTAATTGATTGCAGAGATATTCAATGACGTAATTGACATTTTTCCCCATAGGATTACATTGTGATCTGTGTTACAACTTTTGGCGCTATTATCTCAGAAACGAAATGAGATACAGACTTTTTGTTACTGGTGCCACAGGAAAAAGATTTGAAATCCTAGAGTAAGCCTGCAGTGGAATTTTTTTGTACGTTGCATGGTTCATGAGATATTGCGAAATTACTGTCGCAAGGGTTCAAAGCGTGCCTGTCCAGTGCTTTTTGGTGCCCATAGCTTGGAAACGATGTGAGATATGGGTGAATTCTTTCAATGGTGCGTGAAGTACTCGCTGTCATGATTACAATGACACTTGCATTTTTTTCTAGTTCTTACGGTTCACAAGATATCTGTAAATTACTGTTACAAGGGTTTGGTGGCCTATAGGGCTGCGGTATGTCTCAGTAGCTTTGCATAAGTGGGAGTACGGCTTGGAGGGACTTTTTCAAAAAGTAAGGAAATTCATGGCAAAATACTGCTTTTAATGCATCATTTAGGGTTAAAGTGAAAAAAGTTAAGAAATAAAACATTAGGACTGAGCCCCTAATCCCCCACACACACCCCACGCCACCATCCTCCACAGACTGACAGATGCCGGGATGTGCCATTGGGGTTGTGAGGCCTAGATCTCACCCCATTCTCCCTTACTGTAGCATGTCACATGGAGTGGGGTGAGAGTTTGGCCACATGACCTCAATGGCACACCACAACATCTGTTAGTCTCTGGAGGATGGGGGTGTGGGGTGTGTAGGGGGGATTAAGGGCTCAACCCTAATGTTTCATTTCCTGACTTTTTTCACTTTAACCCTAAATTATGCATTAAATGCAGTTATTTGCCATGTATGTATATGTATATACATACATATATATATATATATGTGTGTGTGTATATATACAGTATGTATATAGGCTGGCAGTATAGCCTAAAGGTTAGAGGAACGAGGTGTGAACAAGCTTAGTACATTGAGCAGACCAGACTTGAGTCTGATTCTCACAGCCTCCACTTGCATACTGTGTGAAGCTGAGCAAGTCACTTAACCGCCTAGTGCCCCCCGGTCACCCCTAAAAACAGGCACTTGTGCCTAGTGGCCTTACCTGGTTACCAAAGACTAAAATAAAAATAAATTATATATATATATAGAACAAAGAACCTCGATGTGCAAACACCGAGGCAATGGTTACCCCAAAGGGCATTTGGCTGGGAAGCCAAGTTTCAAGGAAATACAAAATCACAAATGCCCCACAATGCAAAGCATCATTGGCTGCATATGCAAATTACCACAGAATATTATGCTGGTTCAACTTTAAGCAGAAATGCATAGTGCCAAAAGGCCTCTCACACAGTTTGCAAAGGTGCAAACAGAAGACATAGACACATGTTTCGTTCTACTAGGACTCATCAGTATATGTGTGTGTATGTATATATATATTAATTGCAAAAAAAATCTGCTAATGCATCAGTTAGGGTTAATAGCACAGTGATAAAGTTTGGAAATGTGATGTTAGGGGTATACCCTACCACCCCCACCCCCACCCTCCACACCAACAGGCATCGGGGTGTGCATTGGAATGTCGGCCTAGCTCCCCCATTCCATGTATAAGCAAGCTCAGGTGGTGCAGTATAGGAGAATGGGGTGAGAGTTAGGCCCGATGACCCCAATGCCCACCCCGATGCCTGTTGGTATGTGGAGGGTGGGGGTGGGGTGGTAGAGGTGTAACCCCGACATCATATTTCCAAACTTTTGTTGCTGTGCTATTAACCCTAACTGATGCATTAATGAAGTATTTTGCAATAAATGTCCCTTCATTTGAAAAATTGCAATGTAACTGGTAACTGGCATGTGGTAATGGGAGTGCGGGCCCTCCGGGCCCTGTGCTCCCTTCACAGTGTCCATTTTTAGTGCAATGGTATGTGTAAGTGGGAGCATGGTCCCTCCAAGCCCTGCGCTCACCCTTACACATTAGTATGGAGTCATACAGCAGTGCCATAGTACTCCAAAGAAACCCTTGTAACACATTTTTGCCAATATCTCCGTAAACGTAGCAAGTAGGGAAAAAATTCCACTGGTGGTGTAATGTATGATTTCCAGACTTGTTTTTGTAGCTGAAGCTGTGGATAGCAAAAAGTCTGTGTCTCACTTCGTTTTCGAGATATGGGTGCCAAAAGACATCACGGGCGCTGCAATGTTATCCTATGGGAAATTTCTCAACTTTGGAGTGCTATAACTTTGGGCCCATTGAATGTCTGGGTACCAAACCACCAAAAGACACATCTGTGGAACCAGGGCTATCTACCCAGCAAATTTCAGCCCAAAAGCCCCAACTGTTTTGCTGCAGTGGAGTGGCAAAGAATTGTTGCTTTTTTTGGCAGATTACTTTCACAAATTGCGACACTTTCGCAAAATACAGGCACGAAATTTTCGTGATTTGTGAAAGTGTCGCATCTGTACTATCATAATTTGTGAAAGTATTGGAGCTCTGAGTTTTAAAACTGCATTTCTGGGGATTTTACCCCAAAATAAAGATAGGGCTGGCATCCTCAGGACCCAGCTAGGTAAACACAACAGTCAGTGTTTACCTAGGGGGTCCCAAATTTAAACGCCAGCCATTTTTCTCTCTCACTAACTGAAAACAAGATGGCTACAGCATGAAAGTAAAAGGGCTATTTGCGGAAGTAAAATGTACTGGCGGCAACTTTAGTGACACACATATAATTTTTCCCATTGACTATAATGGGAAACTTGTTTTTTGTATAACTTTTGAACAGTTTTATATTTTTTCACCAAATCTTTGAAAGGTGCATTAGTGACCCAGACTACATGTTCCCTGAAGATTTCAGGTCAAACAGATAAATTGTGTGGGCTGTAGGCGCGAGCAAAGAAATGTGCAAAAAGTCTGTTTTTTTGCTTTTTTGGTGTTCTGTAGCTCCGTAACTGCTCATCTGACCGTAACACAACTTGCCAGATCCAGAGATCTATGGTGCCAGCCATGTATGCAAAATTTCAGGCAAATTCATTGTACGGTGACAATGTTATTAATGTGCAAAATGGGATATGACATGGCTTGACTGAAGATATCATATTTATCTTCACGGGAGGCCAATGGTATCATGATATCTCATGAGTGGTGAAGCCACGAGTGTCATTGGCCTCAAGAGAAGATAAATACGATATCTTCAGTCAGGCCATATCATGCTCTGTTTATAGAACATGTGTTTTGGACTCCGAACAGAACCCCCTCATATGTGTTTTTGGTCCAAACCTCTCCTATATGTTTTGGGCCCTGTGCCACTGAAGATAACATGCCATATATTCAATTTAAGGCAATTCTGTAGATATCTTATTTATTGGATAGGACCTGTAGTCTCCTTTCCCCATCAGAAAAGTGTCTTTGATCCTGTCATAATTGATCACAAAATTGTTATATAAAAACATTATGTGATGTCGGGCTGGTGGCACTGAGGGTTGAGACGCTGGATGCCACACCTTGCGCCATGCTGGTGACCCAGGTTCGGGAATGAGCCTGGGCCGCTGGGGGTCGACCGGGGAGAGAGAGGATTGAGCATCTGCGGACTTCTCTCCTCTCACTGGGGAGGGGATCCAGGGACTGCCAGGTGCAACAGAGACCCCTGGTGAAAGCCGGAGGATGTGTGCATGTCAGGCACCATGCTTAGAGGGAGGGAGGGAGCTGCGGCAGATGTCTCGCAACATCATTGCATGTCCGAGCTCTGGGGGGTGGGTCGCAGGACAAACATGAAGAAATCCCCTGTTTCTGGGGAGGTGATGGAACCACCAGTGACCTGGGTCCACACATCCAGAGCTGGACGCACTGCCCGACATGATTTTGGGGACTCTGGGTCTCCCTAGAGGGCCAGGGAGGAGACTGGAGTCCTGACCCTGACACAGTAGCTTTGGGTAGTAGCAGTTCAGGTGGGCAGTTAGGATCCCAGAGTCAAGTGTGGATTCCCGAGAGATGCCCCCGAGGTCAGGTGTAAAAACAGTCCACAAAAAAAAAAAAAAAAAAAATTATGTGGTTGACATGCCGTGCAGTTTCATCATTTATGCAGCAAATTTATAGCGTGACCGAGTGCAGTGTTTTCCCATAAACATAAAAAAACTATGGGACTTTTACAAATATTTATTTAAGAAAAGAAAACTTATCTGGTTGATCCTGACATTTTTTCCTGGTGTTTGTTAAGTACTTTTACTTTCTTTGTCCAAAATTTGTAGTGTGACTGAGTGCTTACACCACAGTAAAATGTGGACCTGGCAGTAAATTTAAAATCACCACTCTCTCCCTGAAGCATTACAAATGTAATGTGTTTTAGCAAGCTTGCTTCACATTTTGTTCAGACTCTCAGTGGACCATAAAAATAAGACGGCGCGTGAGCAAGTCACAGCTTTAGTAAATAGAATGCAAGCCTAAGTGTTTCTATAGCGCCGTTGCTATAGCAACACTCATTTGGGCTTAAATTCCTTTTACTGAAGCTGTGACTCACTTGTGCTCTCTCTTATTTTTACAGTCGGCTGAGTGTCTTAGCAAAATGTGAAGCAAGGTTGGTAAAATGCATTACATTTGTAAAGCATCAGGGATGAGTGCTGATTTTAATTTACTGGCAGGTCCACATTTTACTGTGGTGTAAGTGCTCAGTCACGCTACAAATTTAGGACAAGGAAAGTGAAAGTCCTTAACTAACACCAGGAAAAAATGTCAGTATTAACCAGATAAGCTTTTTCTCTGATTTTTATAACTGTTTATTTGAAAAGCATGGCAGGATCGAGCAGATGCTTGCATTGTGTGCACGTGTGTGGGTGGCAGGGTGCAGGTCATGGAGAGGCACAGCCTGTGAATGCTTTTGGATCGATTATAAATGACGTGGAAGAAATGACAGCGCTCGGTCAAGCTAGTTACAGGGTCAGAAGTGAAAGCACTACATAGGCAAGAGTATGTGGAAACAGCAGGATGAACCAGATAAGTTTTAAAATATTTATTACAGTTGTGGGAAAATGAAATAGATGATAGAGGGAGGGGGTTATACATGGCGGACAGAGACACACAGGAGCTAGTGTAAGTGTGACACCGCACCCCCACTGTGCATGCAGGAACAGGTATGAAGGATGTGTTTTGGTGTTTTGAACCCTAATGTTCATCCCATTGTCCTACACCATACCTATATTACCTTACACATGGTGTGGGGTGAGTATTAGGGTCCAAAATGCCAAAACACATCCATCATACCTGTTCCTGCATGCACAGTGGAGGTGCGGTGTTACACTTGGCAACTCTAAAGTTGAATTTCCCTACTTTTGATGTTGCAACCCTAATGGTGCATTATTGAAGATTTTTGCAATTAATTTCCCTTCTTTTTGAGAAAGAGTTATGTAACTGGTATGTAGTTGTGGGAGTGCAACCCTAATGGTGCATTAACAAAGTTTTTTGCAATAAATTTTACTTCTTTTTGAGAAAGTATAATGTAACTGGTATGTGGTTGCATGAATACATAATGTTATCCATTTCTTGGAGTGCAGAGCCCTATGGGCCCTGTGGCACCACATAGCCATAAGTGTATAGACACCGTAATTAACTCTCATCTCCCTGTGGGAGCACTGCATAATGGCATGCCCCCGAACTCCCATTTTTGCATAACGGTATGCATGTGTGGGAGCACGGGCCCTCTGAGCACTTTGCTCCCATTTACACATAAGTACAGAGACATACCCCAGGCCTAGAGACATGAAAAGGAACCCTTGTAACACAAATTTGGCAATATCCCAATGGTGCATTAACAACATTTTTTGCAATGAATTTTCCTTCTTCTTGAGAAAGTGTAATGTAATTGATATGTAGTTGTGGGAGTGTAGGGCCCTCTGGGCCCTGCACTCCCATCTCACTGCCATGAATAAGTAATGTTATCCATTTCTTGGAGTGCAGAGCCCTATGTGCCCTGTGGTACTATATATTCATAAGTGTAGCAACATAATAAACCCATATCTCCTTGTGGGAGTACCGGGCCCTTTGGGCCCTACACTTCCAGCACTGCATAATGGCATGCCCCCCACTCCCATTTTTGCATACTGGTATGCATATGTGGGAGTGTGGCCCCTCTGTGCCCTGTACTCCCACTTACACATAAGTACGGAGACATACCACAGGCCTAGAGACATGAAAAGAAACCCTGGCAACACAAAGCTGGCAATATCTCAGTAACCATAGCAATTATGAAAAAAATTCCACTGCAGTTGTAATCGTGACTTGGAAACCTCCATGCATGCTTAGTCCACAGCTGCAAGTAGTGAGAAATCCATACCTCAAATCAGTTTTGAGATACAGGTGCTGAAAGGTGCCAAGGGCACTGCAGTGTTATCCTATGGGAAATTTTGAAACTTCAGAATGCCATAACCATGGAACCAGTGTAATTTTTTCACCAAACCAGCAAAAGGCACGTCTGTGGGGCAAGGGCTTGCCACCCTGAAATTTTCAGCCCAAAAGGCCTAACCATTTCTTTGCTATGAAGTGGCAAATAAACTGATTGTTTGGGGCTGTTTACTTGCTTTCACTTTCATAACATATATTTTTTTCCCATAGGCAATAATGGGAAACTTTAAACTTCAATAACTTTTGAACGGATTAATATTGTTTCACCAAATCTTCAAAAAGCACTTCCCTAACCCTGTCCCCATATATCCTGAAATTTTCAGACCAGACGGACAAACTGTTTGGGCTGTGGAGACAAGCAAAGAATTTCACAAAGTTGAGGAATTTTTGCACTTTTTTGCACTCTGTAGCTCAGCGACCACAAATCTGACCAGAGCAAAACTGTTAAGATCTAGAGATCTATGGTACCATGCCACACATGCAAAATTTCAGGTGAATCAGGCAAATGATTGTAAAGTTATTAAAGGGCAAAATATTGAGTTTAACATAGAAGTTGCTGCACAACCCTAATATACTGGCCCAAATTTGATAACCAAGAAAGGTACCATGAGAGAAGCTCGTTTCCAGGTACAACCCAGGGAGGGGGTACAGAGAGACATACAACAAAGGGTAGATCATAGAAACAGTCAACTCACACAGATTGTTACATTGATTTCCATCTAGGACTACAGTAATATACAGTATAATGCAATAGTATTTGCAACATAATAATGTGATATAGAAACTCAGTAATGAGTTTATGAGCTGTGGGGAGTAGACTGTCACAGGTAGGGAGGGCTATAGAGAAAGGGAGGGGTACAGGAGAAGAGAGATTAGAGAAGAGAGGAAAGGAAGGAGACGGTGTATTAGTGATATAAACAGGTGCAGGATGAAGTTACAATTGGTCTGAGTAGTCTCTTGAGGGCAGGAAAGGAGGGAGTGAGGCAGGTTTGGAAGGGGATGCTGTTCCAGAAGGAAGGAAGCCTGTAAGGCCAGCTGACCAACTGATGTGCAGACTCGTGGGAGTGCAAAGGAATGGGTGCCAATTGAATGTGAATTGTACAGGTAAGGGGTGGCAGTTTTGAGGCGGGATGCATGGTAAGGTGGGAGAGTCCCAAACCAGAATTGGGAAATGAGGGTGGAGCAGTGCAAAAAATGTCTCTGGGAGAGGGATTGGAGGGATAGAGAAGAGTAGAGATCACAGTGGTGAGTTAGTGGCAAATCGACAGAAAGCATGGTAGAGAATGTCGGGTTTGGCAAGGGAGGTCACAGGGGCCGCACTGTAGACCACGTCAGCGTAGTCGAAGGTGTGGATGATCTATTTGATCACAAGGTCACATCTAACAGGGAGGGGGAGGCTAGCCTTGTGGCAATAGAGCAGCTCCAACTTAGGATGCAGTTTTGAATGTAGGGCATTGAAGTGGGATGAGAAATCAAGTGAGGGATCAAGTCAGACCCCAAGGTAATTAAAACAGGTATGTTCTCAAGGGGAATGTTCTCATCTGAGAGGAAGTAGGGTAGAGCTTGAGTCCTGGCAAGTTTTTGCTTGGTACCAAAAGTCATTGCAACAGTTTTTCTGGTGTTTAGTTTGAGGCTGTTTGCATTGAGCCAAGAAGTAACTGCCGTGAAGTCATCTTGTGGAGGAGGTTGAATGGCTGAGGCAGATGGGCCAGAGAGGAACAGGATGGTATTGTCTGCATATATGTGGATGCTGGCATGGGAACAGACAGAGGGGAGATTGTTTATGAATGAAGAAAATAGGTCAGTACCTAGGATCGAGCCTTGGGGACACCTGCTAGGATGGGGGAAGGAAAAGGATAAGCCGTTATTGATTTTTACTGATTGGGAGTGGCCAGTTAAGTAGGAACTGAACTAGGACACTGCAGAAGGTGAGGGGTCAGAGTCACTTAATTTGTTTAGGAGAAGGGTGTGAGATACTGGGTCAAAGGCCTTAGCTAAATCAAGCAAAATGGCTGAGGTGATAAAGCCTTGGTCCATGGCTGAGGGCATAGTGTCTGTGAAACGTAAGAGGGAGGTGGTGGTAGAGTGGTTCTTTCTGAAGCCTGATTGAAAGGGGGACAGGGTGTTGGTGGTATATATATATATGTGTGTGTATATCTATATCTATATATATATATGGCAAAAACTATGTTTAATGCTTCAGTTAGGGTTGTTCCACAGCAACAAAAGCAAGGAAATTCAGTGTTAGGGTTGAAACACCCCTTGGACCCCTCCAGCCCAATCCACCCCCAATAGGCATCATCAGCCCTAACTCTCACCCCATTATATGTGTAGAGAAGCTGAGGAATAGGAGAATGGGGTAAGAGTTAGGATCGATGACCCCAACACACACCCCGATGCCTGTTGGGCAGCTGGATAGAGAAATGCAAAGAATGTATGCATTGTAATTGGCTTCAAAGCTTAAAACGAGCATAGGAAGTACTTAATTGTAAATATCTCAGCAACCGCACTATATAGAAAAAAAATTTAAATTTCACAAAAATCATAATTTTCCTGGATAAGTTTATGCTATTAAATAGCACATAGGGCTATGCAGCTCACAACAAAAAATCTGTATCTCGCATAGTTTTCGAGACACGAGCCCCGAAAGGTGCGGCCACCATGTTAGTCTATGGGAAAAAAACAGCAACTTCAGAGTACCATAACTTTGCAGCCATGCAATGTTTTTTCACCAAACTATGAAAAGACACATCTGTGAGATGTTGGCTGTGTTTCTTCCAAATTTCAGCTCAAAAGAGCAAAAGGTTCTTCTGCAGCAGGGTGGCAAAGAGCTGCTGTCATTTTGGCCATAGTCTGAAAAAGTAGTGTTGTGATTTGCAAAAGCTTTCGCAAGCATTTGCAAAAGTGTCATGAGTGTGACACTACTTTGTGACACTACTTTTTCCAGAAATTTGAAAAACATATTTCTAGGGTGTTTCACCCCAAAATAAAGACATGGCTAGCATCTTCAGGGTCCGACTAGGTAAACACAAAAATAATTGTGTTGCTAGAGGGTCCCAAATTTAAATGGCAAGCATTTTTCTGATCGCTAACCAAAAACAAAATGGTGGATTTGCGACACTACTAGGGCCATTTGCGACACTAAAAAGTGCATTTGCGAAAGTGTCAAACTTTTTGTTAACTTTTCCCATTGACTTATAATGGGAACTTGTTTTTTGAATAACTTTTGAACTGTTTAATATTTTTTCAAGAAATCTTTGAAAGGCACATCGGGGACCCTGGCCACACGATCTCTGGAGTTTTCGGGCTGGTTGCACAAACCGTGCTACCTGTAGACGCAAGCAAAGAATGCACAAAAAAAGTAAATATGCATACGGATGTTGCTTAATAACTTCACAGCCATGTATCTGACCGGTACAAAAGTTGGCAGATCACAAGATATATGACTCTGTCCCATGTTTAGCAAATTTCAGGCAAATCCGTTGAGCAGTGGGCAAGTGATAAGGTGCGAAGCTCACCCTTAACCTTAAAGTGCTACTCAACCTAACTATGGTAGCTCTACCGTGCTACCATAATATATATATATATATATATATATATATATATATATATATATATATATATATATATGATATTTAGATATATGTATGTAGGACAGTAGTGCCACTATAGTTAGGGTTGAGTACCCCATTTAAGGTTAAATTTGACATTTTGCACCTTAATAACTTTGGCACTGTATGATGGATTTGCCTGAAATTTGGAAAGAGGGGTTTGGTAACATAGGTCTCCGGACCTGCTAAGTTTTGTTATGGTCAGATGTACGGTTATAGAGCTACAGAGCACCAAAAACCACATCAATTACAGGTTTTGGCATGTTTCTTTGCGCATGCCTACAGCCTGCACAGTTTGTACGATCAATCCAAAAATGTCAAGGAAAATCAGCCAGGGTCCCCGATGTGCCTTTCAAAAATTTTGTGAAAAAATATTAAACGGTTCAAAAGTTATTCAGAAAACACTGAATCCCATCATAGTCTATGAGAAAAGTTAAACTATGCAAAAGTGTCGCAAATGCAATTTTTAGTGTCGCAAATGACTGTTTTACTTTTGTGAGTCAGCTGTTTTGTTTTCAGTTGGTGGTCAGAAAAATGCTTGTCATTTAAATTTGGGACCCTCTAGGGACACAATTCCTGTTGTGATCACCTAGTCGAGCCCCTGAGGATGCTAGCCATGTCTTTTTTTGGGGGATAAAATACCCCAGAAATATGTTTTTTATTTCTGTAAAAAGTAGTGTCACAAAGTATTTTCTCATATGCAACACTTTTGTGATTTGTTTTGCAAAAGTGTGGTGATTTGCCAAAGTAATTTGCGACACTATGCCCAAAACAATAAGAAATCTTTGCCACCCTGCTGCAAAACAACAATTTAGTCTTTTGGGCTGAAATTTGCAGGGAAGAAAGCCAACATCACACAGATGTGCCTTTTGGTGGCTTGGTGCAAAAATATAACAGGGCTGCAAAGTTACGGCACTCTGAAGTTGATGATTATTCTCATAGGATAGTCTTACTGCGTCTGCCACGACGTTTGGGTCCTGTATACTGAAAACGGTTCGAGATACGGACTATTCATTGCAAAAATTCTTAGTCCCCCGTTAAGGTGGCTAAGTGCAAAACTAGTCTGGAAAGTCATAAATAATATGATATTTTAATGTTTTTTCTGCATCGTACGGTTCCTGAGATATAAGCAATTTAGTATTCCAAGTGCTCATTTTCCTGTCTGAGGGCCACTATTATGCCCACATTCTTTGTATTCACTGTGCTTCTGAATGCACCTCTTTCAAGCACAAAGCATGTGCGTTAGCATTACTGTTAGCATTTGCGTTCACATTTGTGTTTGCGTTTCCATTATCATTTGTGTTTGCATTTACATTTGCACTTGCATTTCCATAACCGTTTGGGTTAGCGTTTCTGTTTGCATAACTTTTAGCATTACTGTTTGCATTTGCATTAATGTTTGCATTTCCATTTATGTTCGGTTCACCGTGGCCATTACCGTTTTCCTGTCCGTTACTGTTTGTGCTACCTTTACCATTTGCATTTGCGTTACCCTTACCATTAGTGTTACCGTTCCCATTTGCTTCTGCATTTATGATTGCGTTTGCTTTACTGTATGTGTTTACGTTTGTGTTTGTGTCATCGTTACCATTACCATTAGTGTTTACATTTTATGTTACCATTACCGTTTGCATTTGCACTTCCGTTTATGTTACCATCACAGCTTGCATTTACCTTACTATTACCATTGGCGCTTGCATTACCATTTGCATTTGCATTACTGTTAGCATTACTGTTTGCATTTCAGTTTGTGCTTGCATTTACATTACTGTTTACATTTGCATTTACGTCAACGTTTGCATCACCGTTAGCACTACCATTAGTGTTTGTGTTTACATTACCATTTGCATTTGCGTTTGCGCTTGCGTTTACGTTACCATTGTCATTTGCATTTTTGTTACCGTTCTCGCTTGCGTTACCATTTGTGTTTCTATTTCTGTTACTGTAAACGTTACCGTTACTATTTGCATTTGGACTTGCACTTGCATTCGCGCATCTATTTGCGTTACCATTTCTGTTTGCATCACTGTTAGATTGTTGTTAGCATTTGTGTTTACATTACCATTGCTGTTTGTGTTTGCATTACCATTTGCATTTTTGTTTGCGTTACCATAACTGTTAGTGTTTGCATTTCCATTCATGTTTGCGTGGGCGTTACTATTCCCATCAATGTTTGCATTTCCATTGCCATTACCATTAGTGTTTGCGTTAATGTTTGTGTTTGCATTTACCTTTCCATTACCGTTGCTGTTACCATTACCATTTCTTTTTATGTTACTGCTACCGTTTGCATTTCCGCTTGCATTTTCGTTTGTGTTTACGTTTGCATCACCGTTACTGTTTCTGTTTCTGCTTCTGTTTCTGTAAGCTTTAACATTTGCATCTGTGTTCACATTTGCATTACGGTTACCCTTATTGTTTGCGTCACCGTTACCGTTAGAGTTATTGTTACTGTTAGGGTTATTATGCGCTTCCACCACCACATTCACTGTTTATATTGCATATTCTCAAAAAGAAAGGAAATTCATGGCAAAAAAGTCTGTTTAATGCAAAGAATTTACTTACTTTTTGAGAAAGCATAGTAAAGTACAATGTCATGCAAGGTGATGGGACCCTTGCAAATTTCTGCCTAGCATAACAGTACAAGTACTGAATATCATATGTATTGTTGGGTGCGCGTATTGGTGGGAGTGCCACCAACTTGAAACAAACCAAATTTTCATTAGTCAGAGTGGCATAATTCTGTACCTGTTTACATTTTACACACCTAACCACTGAAAATTACCTCTGTGGCAGTAAGGCTAGCTACCCTATAAATGTCAAGCCACTACCACAATGCAGAATGCTATCCACAAAACATAAACTGCATCATGCAATATCTCAACAGCAAATTAATTTTCTGACACCTAAATACCATAATTCACATCTACAGTACATCCCCTCAACACCCTCCAAATTTCAAGTTAAAAGACCAAACAGTGTACAAGATATTTAATTTAAAAGTTTGAGATTTTCATTCATTGGAGTGGCATAATTCTGCACCTGTTTACATTTTACACACCTAACTTCCAAAAAGTACCTTCACGGCAGTAAGGCTAGCTACCCTATAAATTTCAAGCCACTACCACAATGTAGAATGCTATCCGTAAAAAGTAAAATGCATCATGCAATATCTCCACAGCAAATTCATTTTCTGACACCTAAGCACCATAATTCACATCTACTGGACATCCCCTCAATGCCCTCCAAATTTCAAGTTAAAAGACAAAACCATTTCTGAGATATTTAATTTTAAAGTTTTTGCACCTTTAAAAATTCTTTGATCGCAAGAAACGGCCACTACCTCACGATCAAAGATCATCTTTGATCACAAGGGGACATCTGGTCATGAAATTTGGGCTCTCTGATCCCTTCTAGAGATGCCTGGTCCAGCAAAAATCTTGCTATCTTGTCCCGCCTTCAAGAATGAAGCTCACGATCAAAGAAATCTCACAACCAAAGAATTTGCAGGCTCTTGATCAAAGAATTTAAAAACATTAAAACTCCATTTTTTGACACAGCTACATTAAACTACAAGCATGGCTCGATAGAGGGAAGCCCCCTGAGCAAAACCCATCCTAGTTTTACTTCACAAGTCACCCCTGGGCTGAGAGATTTGTTTTTTTAACCCAAAAATCTGCCCACCTCGTCCCTCCCTCCCTCACAAACGAAGATCATGATCAAAGAATCTTGTGATCAAAGAATTTGCAGGCTTATGATCAAAGATCATTAGCGAGTCGAGATCAAAGAATTTAAAAGTTTAAAACTCCATTTTTTGACACCACTACATTAAACAACAGGCATGGCTCAATAGAGGGAAGTCCCCTGAGCAAAACCCATCAAAGTTTTACTTCAGAAGTCACCCCGGGCTGAGATATTTGTTTTTTTCCAACCCCAAACTGACAACAAGATGGCAGCCATCATGATCGATACATTTCTCATGATCAAAGATTCTTTGATCACGAGCCTGCAAATTCTTAGATCGTGAGGAGTGACCAGATGGCCAAACCCCCATTCTTCTTTCGCAAAACAACCATATACATTTTACCATAGACTTATAATGGAAGCTAAAATGTTTAATAACTTATGAACAGATTAATATTTTTTCACCAAACAAAAAGGGGCATATTCCTTGACCCAAGCTGTTACTATGTGCCAAGTTTCAGACTGGCATGCCACATGATGGCTGTGCAGCACTACATACAAAATCCAAAAAACTGCCCTCAAAACTGATGAAAGTGCATTTTTCAGTGATTCACTGCGTACAAGCCATAAGTCTGATCAAAACACAATTTGGCAAATCAAGAGAACTATCATGTCCCATCATGCATACTACATTTCATGCAAATCTATTGAATGGGTCCAACGTTATTAACATGCAAAAGTTCAAGTTTAACATTAAAGTGCCTTCATAATCCTAACTATTGGGGCATGACCGCACCCCTATTTTATATATATATATATATATATATATATAAACAAGCAAATATGATATTTTAAGTAGAGGGAGCTCCCAGGGTCATCCTGGGAACCCTACTATTTTTAATTTGCATAAATGATCTCCCATGCTACATTCAAAAATTCAACTATATGGATATATACTGATGGCATGGTAATATTGGCAACAGCAAAAAAGCATTTTCAAATGGAAGCAAAATTTCAAGCCTTTTTAATTGTATTATTATATTAGAAAAAAGGTTTAAAGAATCTAAATTGGTACTTGGCTGCAAAAACAACTCAGGTGATGTCCTTCCACAACAAATATCAGCAATGAAAGGGAATTAAGAAGTTAAATATTTTTTCTTTCGATGGGCAGAAAATAGTTACTTCAAACCAGTATAGTAGGGGTTACACTGGATAATGCACTCAGCTTTGAAACCCATATTAATATCATTACAAAAAATGTTAACACTAGAATACATTGTTTTACAACAATTTGTATCAATGATCCCTTTTCAAATATGTAGCACAATAGCAACACAACAAGTATTGGATGTCCTTGAATATAGAAACATGGTTTTCAGATTTGCCAATGAACAGTGTCTAGGTATGTTGAGCACCTTGTAAAATTGGTTGATACAAATTGTTCTTCTTTGCGCATTCAACACCACCACTGTCAAATGCTGAAATAGTTAAAGTGAGACAGCTTAGAATTCAGAAGGAAAAAGCAATGGGTAACGATAATTTAGAAACTGAAACTTAACTTGATCAAAGAAAATTGATAAATACAGTACATCAATTAATTATCAGTGTCCTTCAAGGGATATTCATCATCGTGGAATAAATAATAGTCCAAAATAACAGTATATTTTGTGAAATGATGGTGCAATGTAACATTTCCAAAGCTTGGAATGAATTAAATCCAAAGACAAGACATGTCCCCCATATTAACCACATTTACTCTGTCAAACGATTAAATAGTTAAAATGGGACAGCTTAGAACTAAGCAGGAGAAAGCAATGTGTAACTATAATTTAGAAACTGAAATATAACTTGATCAAAGAAAATGTATAAATACATCAATTAATTATCAATGTCCTTTAAGGGATGTTCAGCATCATGGAATAAATAATATCCCAAAATAATAGTACATTTGGTGAAATGATGGTGCAATATAACATTTCCAAAGCTTGGAATGAATTGACTCCAAAGACAAGAAATGTTCCCATATTAACCACATTTATCCTGGAACTAAGGACAAAGAGCTTGAAAATGTACCAATTAGTAAAAACCAAAAGCTTAGGGAATGTAATGTTATCATAGTTACAGTATGTAATTGTATGTTGTCAAATTAATCTTTTTGCTGTATTTATTAAATGTAATGTATATATGAGTCACTACCATATGCAGGACACTTTTGCAAATAGGACCAATTTGATGCTAAAGATTTATCCTGTTGAAAAATAAAGCTTTAAAGAGGATGGGAAATAAAAAAATGTTTGTAGGAAAAAAGACATGTGTTTTGTGTTTCATTCTTCTATAGCTGGAGAGTTTCCCTGATCAAAAACCCAATATAGTGTTTTATTTATTTATTTTCTTAACATTACTAAGGATCTCTCAAAATGGCCATTGTAGAGTCTGATTCTGATTTTTCTCCTGTTTCATCTTGGAAAAGTGAGAGTGCCCAATAATCTGTGATGTCCTCGATTGAGATTTTGGTGCAATCTACTGTCCTTGCGCAATACTGACATCAGTATTAAGGAGCTGTCAAGATTATACACTTTTTTATTATTGCAGAGACAATCCATTTTTTATTAAGTATTTTCTTCAGATATTTATGTCTAAAGGTTCACCTATGTAGTGTAAGTAGCTACAGATGGCCGTTTCAATATGAGTGCACATGTGAGACATGAGCATTCGGATCCATGTGTGAGCAGCCCCTCTATGTTTCATAAATGGCTGGTGAAAGTTAAAATGAGCGATCCTGTCATATTTATATGAGGGATGACTAAAGTGATCATAGGTACCTGAGGGGAGAACAGTGCCTTTACATGGGACCAGCTGTTTTTATAATGTATAAGCAACCGCTAAATAAATCTTTTATTTTCCCTCCTCAAATGGAGGCATTTCAAGGATCACTTTATCAGATGTACATGTTGGTTTAATTGTTTTTCTACAACACCTGTATATTTATTTATTTACAACTTTCACATCCTACAACTTTCATGTTATTTCATAATGATGCAAAAACTTTTGCCAACAGGAACTGTTATGTAAATACACTTGCTAATATATTTATTTCTATTCATTAAACTATGTGTACATTGCTTCTTCACTAATCTTTTGATGAAGTTGCATTCAATTTCTAATTTTTTTTCTTGAATTTTTAATCTTTGTAATCAAATCATTTGTAAATTGAACTGGTGTGTACCATTCATTTGCCCTGAAATATACTTAAAATAGTTCAGCCCTATACATTACTAATTTGCAGCACAAGTTTTTACAATGAATATAAAAAGATCAGATGTGTTCAGTACATTAGATACAATTACATTTTTTAGTGTGTGATTTATTTATGATAGTAATGATCAGAAAACTATGCTTGCTTACTGCATGCTCCCCCCCCAACTCGCCCACAGTGTTAACTAATGACGTATTTTCTTATACGTGTCACAGCAACCAAGGTTCGAGCCTATGGTGCATGTTCCCAACATCATTTAGGTTAGGTCTGAGAATATATCCACAAGGACTATCGACTTTGGCTTTTATTTTTTAGTTTAAGGTAACCATTTGAAGCATACAAGTCACCCAACCGCCATTCTCCAGCCTCACCATGCCCCCTGACTCTTACTGGAAACAAGTTCCCAACCACAACCTAATTGTCCTGCAAGACCATTATCTCAAGGTGAATGCTGGGACCTACAGTATTATGTAGAAGTTACCATCCCCCCCATATACTATTAGACTTCTATTTATCCACACTACAGCTCTAATTGATCGAGTCTACAGCATATGTAACTAAAGTAAATTTGTGGGAAAAGAATACAGCTATGAGAGGCTGCCCCCCCCGAACATCACTAACCATCTTGGATCTACCCTCAAACAGGTCCAAACCTTTAAATACCTAGGGATCATGCTAGACAGTAACCTCTCCTATAGTGCCCACACTGACAGTGTTGCTAAGGCTGCCAACATACGTCTCTGCCTTTCTTTACAGGCACAGGTCTTGCTTAACCCCAGCTGCCCTAAGTACAGCAGTGCAAAGCTCCATTGTCTCCATAATCAACTACGGCCTCATCATTTATGGATCAGCTTCGTCAGCTGCCCTCAAATGCATTTCTACATCACTCAATAAAGTCTGTCAACTTACTACAGGATCCCATCGAGTAACCCATACGTGTGATCTATATGCACAAACAGGCTGGCTCCAACTGTCTAATCACCTAAAATACCTAACCTGCACTATGGCTAGGAAAATATCTATAGGCCTTGTCCCTCCAGGGATCCAGTCTCCCCTTAGAGCTAATAATAACCGTCGTTGCACAAGGGGCTCTGAGTCCCAACTCCTGAAGATCCCCCACCACAGAACCTCCCTGGGTCAATGATCTTTTGCCTAGAGAGTCCCTGGCTGGCTGAATAGCCTCAACACCAAGATCTCCTCTTCTCCCTCACTTGGCCTTTTCAAAACAAGGCTCCAATTTTACCTCACTGCTTTGAGCTCCTGTGACTGCCACTCCTAGCCAGCTTTCCCATTCCACTTCATTTAGTCCTGTAATATCATGCCCAGCACTTACCTTCTCCTCTCTCTACCTTCCTCCTCCTCCTCCCCCCAGCTCCTCTATTCAGCACTTCTCTATGTTCGACAACCACCTCTGGCTGCTCATACCTCCTCTGTTCCTCTTGTTTCCCCCTGCACTCCTTCCCCACCATATCTTTTTTAGCATAGAAACTTTGTATGCTCACTTTATGTTGTGTCTGTGCTGTATATTCTGTCTGAAACTGCATTTACCTTGTAATGTACTATATATTGTCTCAAACTGATGTGGAACCTTTGTAAAGGAGCCTTGGCTCAAAGGTACTTGTAATCCTAGAATTAAATAATTAAATAAAAGACTTAGACATGTGGTAGCAAATGTTTATTCAGTGACAAACTGAACATTTTTCTGTAATGCACTGGCTTCTACGTGTACAGAACCTAGGGGACGGTACGGTTGCCTAATGCTCCAGAAATGATACAGAAAGTACCTTTTTTAATTTTTTTTTATTTTTAGCACTGTAGCAGACTTGTGAAAATACTTCAAATTGGAATGGGGATGAGAGGTACACAGGCAAGTTGAGGCTTTACCAATCAGTTAGTCAGACTGTGGCAAGGAATGCCCCCTCCATAAAAAAAAAATGTGACCAGAGCTGGAGTATTACATTGAGAAGTGCTGCTTCACCAACACTAGGGGTTAACACAAAAGATGTAATGTCTACCTAAGTTAATTTAATGCCACAGTCCTAAAAAGAAAACAGGATAATAATACAAAACTATGGGAACCTGTTTTAGGTGGTTCCTAGCAAGCATTCATTAATTTTTTGGCTATACTTGTTTCTTTGTTCGGCACAGTCGGTATTACATCCAGCCGCCATCCTGCACTCCAGATTCCACATGTAGACCTTCGCTCCCAGCTACTTCCATGGCTTGCCCCCATGGTGGGGCCGTGGGGAGTTCCCCTAATGTCACCCACCTCGAGTTGGATTCAGCGCTGGGAGTGATGCCTCTGGAGCTGGAGTACTGGGAGACCTATCAAGCAGCTGCGACCGTCTGACTGATTTTCCAGTTTTACTCTCTTTGCAGGAGCATGGTGTGCAATGACGCCTACAGCGGGGTCATGCAAGTTCCTGTGTGCATTCCTGCCAAGTGCCTGCTGTGCTCCCACCCCATGTTCATGCAGCACCATGCCACTGAGCCCCAGCCTCTGCCAGGGGTCAGGTGTGCACCGGCCATGGAGCACCCCCTCCCAGGATATGGAGAGCCATCTGCCAGATGTTCAATCCATCTCCTCCCTGCCAACCCCAAGTGGCCCATGCCCATTCCTGAACATGGGTCTCTGGCATGGCACGAAGTGTGGTGTCCAGCGCCTCAGCCCTCAGCACCACCGGGCCGACAAGCATTCATTCATTTGAAGCCAATTCAGTCAACTCATCATATAATACAGAGACCAGTTTTGTGGTCTTTTCAGTTTCATTTTCAGCAGTTTGTTAATAACATTTGATAGTTTTCTGAAGTGAGCACAACTAGGTGTTGTAGACAAATATCAAATTTTACAGATTGTGAGTCACACACAGTTTATTCATATGGGCTGGCAGTATAGCTGAGAGGTTAGAGTAATGAGCTGTGAACGAATTTGGTACATCCAGCAGACCAGACCTGGGTTTGATTCTCACAGCCTTTGCTTGCATACTGGGTAACTCTGAACAAGTCACTTAACTGCCCAGTGCTCCCAAATTGCCCCTGAAAACAGGCACTTGTGCCTAGTGGGCCGTACCTGGTTACCAAAGACTAAAATAAAAAAAATAAATAAACAAAAAAATGGCCAGTTTAATTAATGCCAGTGGATGACCTGTCAATGTATGGACAGCTCACCATTAGACAGAAGAAAAAGTAAAATGAACACAGAATCTCCTAAACCACAACTGAAGTCACAGCCCAGTATGTTGACAAAGAAAACCACGCCACAAGTTATTATGTGATATCACTAATTCTGAACTGCATTATGAAGAAAAACAAGCATGTCATGTCATGCAGTGATGTTTCTATAGTTTAAAAAAAATAGTCTAATTATGTTTCGAGTCCTGCACAACTATTCCAGTTGGTGGTTCCAAGTACTGTAGCAGTACAAATTGGGGGTGTTTTTCAGATAAAGGTGTAGATATAAAATTGTTAGCAATGTCACTCTAAAAACTACTGCAACTATACACATTCTTCAGATATACCTTGTATTTACTTTGAGCCCCCATGAACACCATATGGCTGGCTCAAATTGGGACATCATATAGAATTCAAAAATTTGTCAAGCAGATTTCAATCACTGAAGAGAATTTTCATGATCGGACTGTCAACCAGATTACGGGTTAGTGAAGATACATCACTAAAGTAACAGCAGGAGTCATATGTAATTGAAAAACATTATATTTAATAAGTAGTTATCAGTATTTAATTAAAGAAACACATCAGATACATTTTCTGTCCCCTTTTACTACTACATACAGTATTTGAGATCTGTTAACATCTATAAGAGAGGACTGGATGTATTATCAGAAATTCCCCATCAATATAAGACTAAGAGACTCCCACCTACACATTTGCTCAGAAAACTTGCAGAAATTGTTCTGTGCAGAAATTATTTTGGTTTCAAAGTTTTCTGACATTATAAAGGAATAGCCATGGGTAGCACCATGTCTCATGCCTACATAAACATATTCATGTATGCATAAGAAAAGAAGCATATACTAGATCCTTCTAACAGCTTTTGCCTTTTATATCTGTTGGCAATATAGGGTCACATATTTTCAGGTCAAGTTTGAACATGAATTATGGACCTGTTCACTTACTGGAAGTATTGTTATTTCAACTTTGTTCTGTTTTCTGCTAAACCCAGACTGTCATTTTAAGGTTGAAATGACTGTACAGTTGTTTTTCTGCTAAGTTTCTGACTCTTCAAGGATATTGCTTATGAAATGTTCCTAGCAGAAATGTAAGTGAAATTAATTTTAGCCATTTTCATGTTTGATGACGAGACAAAAAATGTTTGCTCTGTAAACTGCACTGTGTAAAAACACAACCATTTCTTGGGTGAGGTTATGTTATATCTGAACAACAATACCATCAAGATGGCATTTCAGCATCTAATTCCATCAAGAGATGTGGTATTGCTTAACATCTAATGTCATTAACTATGATGTTTTGAACATCCAATACTATCAAGATGGTATTTTCAAAATCTGATACCATCACTGGGTCAACTACTACTAGAAGTCTATCTACCGCAACTCAAAGTTACAGTACAAGTCACATTAAACTGTTCCATCAATGAGTTGTTTTAGCATTTCTGACTGATTTGCTGGATCCAGTACAAAGCCCTGCACAAACTGTTTCTTAAGAGTTAAAACTCAGTTTTGCATTGCATTGTGACTGGACTGCAGATGCATTCCAACTGAGTTTTAAAAACATTTTACAAACATTGCTGTTTATCTGGTTAAGCACTGAAAAACAATGCAATATGAATTGTCAATGCTTTGCCAACTGTGAAACACAATGCTAAACCAACTCATTGGTGGAACAGTTTAATGCGACTTGTGCTGTACAGGACCTCAGGAGAAAGACAACATGTAGAATCCTACGGAATCTATCATGTCTCAAAATAATGATGTGACAAGTCATTCAGGAACAAGACTCCCACCAGCTACAAACATCTGCCACAGGATTGGGCCATTAAGAGAGAGATAGAGATAGAGAGAGAGAGAGAGAGAGAGAGAGAGAATGTCAGCAAGCATCACTCCCTCCACCCCACAGATCAGGTAAAAACAAGTGTTTGTCAATGGCTGCAAGCTCTTGCCAGATTAACTCCCTAGCTAATGTCTTTTATTTATTTATTTAGCTTTTGTTGACCGGGTAAGTGCACTAGACAAATCCTGCCTATTTTCAGGCATGACCCGGGGGAGGGGGATACAGATGAATGCCAACTGACCTTGAACCAGATTAAGCTGTTGGTGGTATTTTTAGTGAAGGAGGGAAATTTGGCCAGGACACCGAGGAAATTCCCCTACTCTTTTCGATAAGTGCCATGGGATCTTTAACATCCACCTGAACTACCACCAATCCAGGCAGATGGGACCTCGGTTTAACGTCTCATCCGAAAGACAGCACCTCAGAAGTGCAGCACCCCTCTCATGCTGCACTACAGTGTCAGTACTGGGATATTAACCCAAGTGCCAGATGTGGGAACTGAACCCACAGCCCTCTGATCTCCCGGCCTCAGAGGTGAGTGTGCTACCTACTGAGCCACTGACACTGATAAGATACTTTGGCAAGATACTAAAAGGGCTGGGAGTAAGAGTTGAGATTTTTCCTGGGGGGGGACTGGGGGTTTATCAAGCGGCTAATGTGTGTGCATACTTTGCTAAGAACTAGGTAAACTGTCATCAACTGGACTGGTTACATACCAAGCTAGAATTGGGACTGTTGTACTGATAGTATTACCTAAAAGAAACTATTGAAAGAACATACCTTTCGAGCAACCCCCCCCACCCCCTTTCTAGGGGATGCAAAAGACTGTCAGCAATGTCATGTTCTTCTAATAAGAGTGCACTGGTACAAATACATTTGGAAGAGACTGTTAGTTAAGTACTTGTTAATTTCTTATATGTCATCATCTTTTTTCTTTTCAAATCGTCGTTGCTTAAAACAAAGTTTATTGAATGTTATAGTATGAGTTTCTTTTTATCTGCATGTCCAGTGAAACACATGACATTGTGGAATTTATGTGAGGCCCACTACACCAGGATTAAGATTTGCTCTTGGGCTAGCATAAAGTAAATGAGATTGCCTCCCACACATTTGGCTTCCCAAGTTTGGGCTGGGGTAACTAAAACAGAGTCATTACACTCACATATGTTGATACATTGATATTTGTTTAATAAGATCTGGTATAGAACAACAATTGGAAAACATTCAGCTTTATCTTAACTCTACAGTGTCTCTGACCATATTCAATTTACAGGCACAAGCTGTGAAGTATCTGTTATCTGGATATCTTAATATACAAGTGAGAAGATTGTCTTCAGACCATTTTATACACAAAAAAAAGAGAAACACAGTCTTGCTCTTCACCAGTTTTCACCCCAAGGCCTGAAATAAAGTGTACAATACTCTCAATTTGTAAGATTAGATCAACATTTTAGTAAGGAGCAAAATATTCATGCAGAAATTCACACCATGGAACAAAAGTTTTAAGGAATTATGATGCGCACACATACACACACACACACACACACACACACACACACACACACACACTCAAGCCATCTCAAAAATACAGGACATCAACAAAACAAGTACTGTGCCATCTCTGGACAAAATCATCACTAGCATAGATATAAGGAAAGAGTTGTCTTGTCCACACAGTACTCCCCTCTATCAGATGACAAAACAATTATCCTGAGTAAGAATTGATAAATACTTAAATCAGGTAATCTTCAGAGAAGGGTGTTTTCAGATAAACTGCTTATAGCCAATAAAAAAGCACCCACTCTAATGGACAGACTAGTGAACATGGGGCATTATTTTGAAGCAGCAGAGCCTGGTGGCCAGCTTCTGCTAGGTCCTCTTACAGCAGATAATTTCCTATGTAGACATTGTGAACACTGCAAAACTACCTCAAGAAGGGATAACTTTGTCAATCCTTTTAATCAACAGGGGTTTGACATTAAAGATCCTATTACCTTGTTGAATCCCTCAGTGATGTATACCCTGATGTGTGGATGTGACAAAATGTATGTGGATGAGACAACCAGACAACTAACAACCAGGACTGCTGAAGGACATGGTTCGGTAGGTATGTAGCTGGTTAGAGTGGAGACAGCAGAAGGTAGTTATAAATGGAGTAAAATGAGTTGAGAGAGAGTTATCACTAGTGGGGTGCACAAGGTTCAGACATGGGACCAGTTCTATTCAGTTTTCTCATCAGCAACATAGGAGAAGGAATTCAGTGCAAGATGTGTCTCTTCTTTGATGACACTAAGCTCTGAGGTAGGGTTGACAGTGAGAAGAGGGTAAGGGAGTTGCAGAAGGATCAGCAAAGGTTTGAGAGGAGGTTAAAGGTTTAGCAGTTGAAATTCAGAACCAAAAATGCAAAGTGATGAACATATGGAACAAGAACCCCATGATGGAATATTGAATGTGAGGGGTTAAATGTGGCACTACTAATCAGGAAAGGGAACTAGGAGTCATCATAAGTGACACTCTTAAACAATCTAGTCAATGTAACAAGGCCCAAAGCAAGCTAACCAGGATGTTGGGGTTTATTGGGAGGGATTTTGATAGCAGGAGAAAAGAGTTAATCTACCTCTTTTTAGACCACTGGTGAGGCCACAGTTAAGATGCCCAGTTCTGGAGTCCATACTAAAAAAAAGGAAAGGACAGGCTGGAAATGGTGCAGCATAAAGTAATCAAAATGATTCATGACCTGCAGGGCAGCATATGAGGATTGACTTGGGGCACTGGTCATGTACTTGCTGTAGGGTGGAAAGGAGAGGAGTGATATAATAGAGACTTTCAAGTTCCTGAAAGGAATGAACAAGGTAAACTATGAAAGATTTTCACAGGAATAGTGAATCTAAAACATGAGGACATGAATAGAAGCTGGGGGGTGGCTCAGGAGGGTTGAGAAGAAGTTCTATTTTACAGAGAGAGTGGCTGACTCTAGAACAGCCATTTGGAGGGGTGGTGGAAACCAAAACCATTAATGGCTTCAAACATGTTTGGGACAGAGTAAGGGCTTAATATTAATCCAGAGGGGTAGCAGTGAGACAGAAATCATGGGAGTGTAGCATAAGTATAAACCCAGTATAGACACTGGGGGTCTTGGTTCTAAAAGCTGCCCTGACTGACACAAGGGGCTTGCACCACAAGGAATGGCACATGGTGTGGCTTGTTTCAAAAGATGCACCAGGAACAATTCCAAAAGCAGAGCATTAAACGCAGGCTGTATGCACCAATGGGACTTGCGCCATCCATGTGGCACAAAATGGGCTGCAGGATGGCACTCGGGGGCTTGCAACAGATTCAAGCTGCCATATCCCCCAATTCAGGATTCTGTAAACCCCCCAAAGGGCAAAATTCTAAGTACCATTCAACCAGCCATGGCTGTTCTAAGAGTACTCAGAAGTGTGTCCTCTGGGAGGGTAGAAAACTTGCACCATCCCTGGAGTCCTCTCTGGGTGGGAGGGAATATGTGCCATGGTTCTCCCTCCCTATTCCCAGTCTCTACTTTTTATTAACAGTAATCACATCCCTGGTGATCAAACAGGCCCCTCTCTATCCATGATCTCCCCTTTTTAGGTCTGATGCACATGTGCAACAAACCTTTTGTTATGAGTGGAAGGGAATTTTAGAGATGTGTCTCTGTAAGCCCATTACAGTTAAACACTGTAGTGGCAAAGCAGTCTAGACCAATAACCATGCACTTTATCTGTGACACTACTCTTCCTCAGCAGAATGCACTTCAAAAGAACCAAGCCAATAAATTAGAGGACTTCAGTCCTTTGATGTAAATGAAGCTATTCAACAAAGAGCTGATCGGCTGTCAACATCAGCAGCCTGTCATTAAAATCAGCAGCAGTGACAAGCTTACCAGACTACATCAGAAAAGTGAGGGGAGAGCTACAGAAAGTTTGAACTGTGTTGTGCCAGTCTTTATTATTTATTACTGTTAAAGGTTTTCCTGCTTCTTCTAGCTAGTCTGTAAACAGTTTGAAACTCACCATGATGTCTCAAATGACAGCCTTTTTTACTCCTAAAGTAGCAAGTCTCCTAAAGAAATAATAACCCTTGACTACTTCTCTGTAGTATGGAAGTTTAGTCTTACTGTGGCAACTTTTAAATTTAGGGGAAAAAACAATAATATACCTCCATTTCTCTCCACCAGCAAGTGTATATTGCAAACAAGGTTAACCTTGGCAAAGACACATATTCATTTTAAACTTTTTTGTGTTTATATTACATGAATGCCATTTGAAAGGTGAACCCACACTTATAGAATTGTGGGTATATGGCAGTCACCCACTTTTGCAATCCTCTCCTCTTCCCCTGTCGCATGATAGGCCTAGATCCATTTATGTGGGTTCATATTTTTATATACTGCAATGTACTTTAGAATTAAGACACTGTCCCTCTAACAGATAACTACAAAATAGCTGTTATGTCTATAAAGGTTAGTGTGGACCTGTTATGTCTCAAGATAAGAGAGACAGGTATATAGCCTAGGAAGGCATAATATATCCCACTGTGGCTTTCCATGACAGGAAAAGATAATGTAGTGACCTAGGGGTCAGGGGTTAAGAAAAGTGGATGGACCAGATGTCATTGGGATTGGCATGGAACCACAGTGACACCTGCAGGAAAAGACAAACTGTTGTACCCACTATATGTATTGTCTTGGGACCATTTAACCCCACCCCAGAAGAAAAAAGGTGGATGTGTCCAAAAAAATGACCATGATGTATTTATCAGACACACATTTTGAATTCAGAGCAGTTGAAAAACAGTTTAGCTGGAAGTCAGATTGCCTGTCCAGCTGACATATACCTGAAGACCAGAAGTATATGTGTAGGCCTAGAAAAATCTATAAAGCCAAACCTGAGCATGTGGAAAGTTTGACTTGTCACATACTGAACAGAAAATTCTGATTTCAAGTCAGAATTTTGGAAACCAAGACTTTTCACCAAGGAAGTACCTGGAAACTTTTAAAAGGACATCCAGAGAACTGGAACACAAACTTGCTACAACTCTGCTGCCTAATGAACTGTTACCTTCACAAGAACCTTTAATCTTCCTGGACTCTAACATCAAAACACGGCATAGCTTAGAATAACAGTATCTAGTGTTTTCTGTAAACCATCCAGTTTTACTTTTGTTATTGTCTGCATTTCATAGTTCTTCCAAACTGTAGACTTTTCTGTATTGCTTTTATGTAAGTAAACATTTATGATTTTCTTATTAACTCTGCCTGGGGTCTGGTTGTGTGATTTAACATTTTAAACAGAAGGGTTTTGGAAAGACTGTGTGCCTTGATAGATAGTACCACTCAGCTATCATATAAAACTACTTAGGCAAGACATAGCCAGTGGCCGTGGTGGGATTCAAATACTGAAAGTAGTTCAGAGTCCAGGGAACTTGAAATGACAGAATCCACCCTCCCACTGGGAAAAGGAAGGTTGGGAAGTCTTCCTGAACTCTTACTGTTGCTCACAAGTACTTAAAAAGGGGGATCCTATCTGCAAACAGGAGGTCCTGATGGATTGCCCAAGGTTTTGGGGCCAGGGGCTCATGACAGATTTGGTGCCAGCTACTGGGATTTTGAACAGGCTTGCAAAACCATCACACAATCAAGGGCAGAATTTGGAAAGGGGAAAAAGACATTAGTTTGCAGATAATAGACCATATCCTTTTTGAATTTTTTTTGAGCAGAGTAGTGTAGATAGAAGCATGTCTGTTCAGTACAGCAATATGAACTTGGAACAACTGAGGAAGATCTGTGGGGAGAAGGGCATTCCTAGTGAAAACCAAACCAAAAGGCAACTCACAGAGGCCATTCTGGCAGCTGACACAGAGGACACTACACCCCACTTAGTGCCACAAGTGGTCACTTTGAAGGTCCGGAGCCCAGAAGAGAAGGAGCCATCTACAGACCAACAGCTTGAGCTGATAAGGCAGTGGATGAAGGAGAAACAGCTTGAGAATGAAAAAAAAGGGTTGAGATGGAGCAAAAAAGATTCAAGATGGAAATAGAGGACCAATGGCAACAGAGACAGGTCAAAGAACTACAACACCAGACAAAGGAACAACTGCAACAGAGAGAGGCCAAAGAATGATAGCGCTGAGCGGAGGAAGGACAGCAACAGAGACAGACCAAATAACAGCAGTGTCAGGCAGAGGTGGAAGAAAGGCAGTGTCAGGTGAAAGTGGAGGCTGATGAATGGCAGTGCCAGTGGGAACATGAGCTGAAAAAAACTGACACTCCAACCAACAACAACCCCTGAGCAGGTAAGTGGTGGCATTGGGCCTGAAACTCCAGGACTAGGGTACAAGCTAAACTCAAAATTAATTGCTGAGTTTAAAGAGGGGGAGGATATGGACATGTTTTTAAATTCATTTGAAAAGGTCTATATCCAGGCCAATCTGCCCAAAGAGACCTGGTGCTTTCACCTGTCTCCACTACTTATTGGCAATGGGAGGGAAGCATTGGGGCAGGTGGACAATGTTGAAAGTAAAGATTTTGACAAGTTAAAAACTTCTTTATTAAAAAAATATGATCTGAACCCTGATGCATACAAAGCAAAGTTCTGGAAACTCTGAAAGGGGCTGGAAATGAGCTTTGAGGAGGTAGCCACAGAACAGCATCAATATTTAAAACATTGGTGGGAGGCGGTGAAAGCAGATTCTGTTGAAGTTATTAAAGGGGTTGGTATTGCTTGAACAGTTTTATTGGATTTGCTCACCTGACTTAAAGCTTTGGCTAGAGACTGAGATCCTAAGACTGCCAAAGAGGCTGTAGAGTTGGCAGATCGCTATCCTTGAAGCTGGGTTGCTCCCAAGGGGGAATGCCATGGCGAAAGGGGAAAGTAGGCATTTTAAGCAACCAAAAACCACAGGGCCCATGTAAAAAGAAGGGAATCCCCAGGTGCCCAAAAGGGAGGTTGGGGACAAGAAACTTGATGAATGCTGGTATTGTCACCAGATAGGCCATTTATCTAGGCAGTGTCCTAAGAAAATCCAGAAGGTAAAAGGGCTTGTGCAACCAGAGACAATAGCTCACTGTATCACTGATGCTCTCCCTGACAATATGAGGGTGCACATTGACCCAGTCACTGTGAATGGGATACAAACTAGGGGGGCTAAGGGGTACAGGAGCTTCTCTTACCCTGGTGAAAGGGGATTTAGTGGGGGCTGAACAAATACTGCCAAATTAGTTTGTCTCTGTGAGGGATTACACAAGGGAAAGGAAAACTTACTCATTAGCCAGTGTTACCCTGGATTGGGGAGATGTAGGTGAAAGGGTAAGGAAGGTGGCTGTAGCTGAAAAACTTATTAAGGATGTTACTGTGGGGAATGATGTTCCACAGGGAGTGGTTTGTGCTGTGACCAGGAGCCAAATGAATACAGGCTCCTGTGATCCTCAGGACCCCACAGAAATTCAAACAGGAGAGTTTGGGAGACAAGCCAGCCAACCTGTAGCTCTTGTAAAAGGGGGTAATAACAGGGGGATGGAACTTCCCTTAGTGGCAGTTAACCCAACTTCTATTGAAGGCTGCTCTCAGGAGGGAGGGGTGACACATAGCCCAAGGGAGGGGGAAGGTTGTGATACTGAGTCCCCTACTACCACAGCTATGGACCTCAGCCTGGGAACTGATGGGGGCATGCCCCCTGCTCTGGGTAAGTGGGAAGACTTATCAGCAGCACAATGGACAAACTCTAGCTTAGAGAAGCTGAAGGCTTGTGCAGAGTCTGATGGGACACAAGGAAGTGACAGAAAGCATAGTGTGTTTTGGGACAATGGATGGTTATACACATAAAACATCAGGACAGAGGGAGGGATGATGGGCATGCAGCTTTTTGTTCCCCAGGAGTATCATGGGTTATTGCTCAAGGTAGCTCATTATATTCCCAGGTCCAGACGTTTGGGCATTGCACACACTATGCAGTGCTTAGCCCACAATTTCTATTAGCACAATATTACCAAACAGGTGAAGGAATACTGCAAATCCTGTCACTAGTGTCAGGAAATAGGGAAGGCCGGAAGCAAAGCCAAGGCTTCCCTGATTCCCTTACTGCTTGTGGAGGAGCCATTCCAGAAGGTTGGAATGGATATTGTGGGTCTTTTAAATACCACAATTTCCTCTGGAAAAAGGTGTATATTGACAGTTGTTGATTATGCTACCTGCTATCCTGAAGCCATCACGCTGTCCTCTACTAAGGAGAACAAGGCGGCAGATACTTTGCTGGGGATTTTCTCCTGTGTTGGGTTTCCACAGGAGGTTGTCTCTGATCAAAGGGGTAACTTCATGTTGGACCTAATGAAGTGTTTGTGGAAGAAATGTGGTATTCTACAGAGGCGCACAATGCCTTACCACCCACAAGCCAATGGTCTCATAGAGAGAGATTTAATAGGACACTAAAAGCTGTGCTTATGGCATTTGCAGAACAGCATGGATGGGACTGGGAGGAATACCTTCTCCACCTGCTGTTTGCCTATAGTGAAGTGCCACAAGAGTCTACTGGCTTTTCACCCTTCAAGGTCTTGTATGGACACAGGGTGAGGGGCCCCTAGATTTAATAAGAGGGGAACGGGAAGGTGAGCATGCCACCCAGGGGACTCCCATAGTGGAGTATGTGTTAAAATTCAGGGAGCTCGGGTGCTGGGGTCAGCAGGGGAGGATTGAGAAGCGAGTGCCCTTGTGGTGCTCTCCTCCTTGGGAGGGAGGGAGGGATATGGATGACCTGGCGTGCCAGCAAGCCCCGGTGGAGACCTGGGGGCACTGCAGCATGCTGGGCAGCACGGGTTCCATGTGGCCAATGCAGGCAGGGTTGCCGTCTGCCAGTGCATCGGGTGTGCACCACGTTAGGGGGAAGGAATTGCTGAAAAAGGGAAAACCCATACCTTGGGGTAGGTGACTGCACCAGCCCCCATGTCCACTGCTGGGTCCGTTCCTGGATGGCCTTTCAGTTCCTCCACCCAGGCCCTTGCCAAGCAGCTGGGAACGTTGTATGTAAGTGCTCCCAACAGGAGGGGTGGCCCTACCCTGGAGGGGTTAAGCTGGGGGTGACCAGCTGTGAGGTGAGGGGGGGAGAGGAGGCTTAGACAGGTGGGCTTCGGGCCAGGCAGGATCTGATTGGATGCCTGAGAGAGGCTCCTCGGTCCATGATCCAGAGAAAAGAGAGTAATAAAAAAAGAATAACTGGCAGATCCCTACATGTAACCATGTAACCTCTTTTCACTTGTGTGCAACTGTTTTCCTTGTTATCCTTCCTGCAGTGATCCCAGTATTTGTATTTTGTACATGGTGATCCTCTGCACCAGATCTCTCCTAGTTACAAGACAGTTATTATTCTCCTAAATGCCCTGTCTATTCAGTATCCTTGATATCTGTCTAGGTGTAAAAAACCAAAATGGATTTTTCCCAAAGTGACTCTTGTGCGGTCAATGTTCTCCATAGCATCTTGTAAGAGAGCTGTTTGCCATACCCAACATTCCTTGCACTCACAGCCCATGTGCCTAAGTATTATCAGTGGATGTACTGGTGCAAAGCATTAAACCTTCAGCATTGACAAATGGTTGTTATTAACAGTAATCATTTCCATGGTGTCTAGCAGGACCCCCCCCCCATCCCCGATCTACCCGTATAAAATGACATATAACTTTCCCAGGTCGTCTGGTTGATGTCACACACTGGCAGGCAGTACCTCACCAACCTACTCCTCCATCCCATCCCTGAGCTGGTGAGCAGAACAGCTCTCCACTCTCCACCACAGCCAGCCACTGACTGAGCTGTCAATGAGCATGTACTGTGGATATACTATGTAAACACGAAACGCGATATGCTGATGCCTGGCATATCGAATAAACTGGCCCAGAAGACACTATCCCGAATCACTGAAATGCCCAATGCACAAATTACGGGCATTTCAGAGATATTAACTATAAAATTAGGGGGGCTTAGCCCCTGCATCCCGATGTGGGACTCCTCCCACACACCCCCATAACTAAAATATTCAACTCCGAGGGGGAGCGGACCTGGAGTAAAATTCTAATAGTTATGGGGGGGTGCAATGTGTAAAATGGCATGACCCGGACCTGAACCTGGGTCACGCACAGTATGCTGGCCGAGCACCCAGTGGAATTCCCCTCCACACCACTGGGGCATCTCAGCCAGCAACCCCATCCAGCTGTCTTTTCCTGAAGCTGCAATGGGATCCGTCACATCCACCTACTTACCCCGTAAGGAGCACTAGCGTCGGGCGTAGTAGCGTTGGGTTACCCCCGCATTTGGGGAAAGCTTACCAGGGTAATGCATGTTGGGCTGCACAGATTCCAGCAAACATAAGTATACCTGTACAGTATCAAATGATTGTACAGTATGTGTTTATAGACACCTCAGTTGGTGGCCAGCCATGGTTGAGAGTGGAGGGCTGTGCCGGTCACCTGCTCAGGGATGGGATGGGGGGAGTGTGGTGGTGGTGCGTTGCCTGTCAGGGTGGGGGTGGGGGTGGGGTCCACTAGACCACCAGGGAAATGTATATGTCATTTTATATGGGAAGAAACATAGAATTTGATGGCAGATAAGGACCACTTGGCCCACCTAGTCTGCCCATTTCCCTACCTAATGTATAAGTTGCAGATCCTAGTTAACCAATAGCCTACTTCCTCCTACCCCCCCCCACTAGAATTGATTTATGTCTGTCCCATGCATTCTTGAATTCCTCCACTGTTTTTGACCTCCTCCACTCTACGACCTCCTCAGGAAAGCTGTTCCATGCATCCACATCCCTCTCTGTGTAAAAATACTTCCTCACATTACCTCTGAGTCATCCCCCTCTATGTTCAGATTGTACCCCCTTGTTCTTGCACATTTCTTTTTCTGAAAGGTGCTACCCTCTTGGACTTTGTTGATAGGTACTAGAAAGTTTCTATCATGTTCCCCGTCTCCCTCCTTTCCTCAAGGGTATATACTGTATATTAAGCTCCTTTAGTCTCTCTTCGTATGTTTTCTGGTGCAGACCCTGCACCATTTTGTTTGCCCTCCTCAGAACAGCCTCCACCCTGTGTATGTCTTTGCAGGCATGCGGTCTCCAGAACAGCATGCAGTACTCCAGCTGGGGTCTCACCAACTGTCTGTACACAGGGATAACAACTTCCTGTTTTCTACTGGTGATGCCTCTACCTATACATCCCAGTATACCCCCAGCCCTCCTTACTGCCTTCTCACATTGCTTGCCCACCTTTAGGTCATCTGATATAACTACCCCCAGGTCCCTTTCCATTTTTGTTGTCAGTATCTTAACCCCCCCCCCCTCCATTGTGTACTCTTCCCCTGGGTTTTTGTTTCCCAGGTGCATTACTTTGCACTTCTTTGCGTTGAATCTAAGTTGCCATACATTTGACCATTCTTCCAACCTTGCTAAGTTCCTTTTCATCCTTTCCACCCCACCTTGTGTATCAACCCTATCGCAGATCTTTGTGTCATCTGCAAAGAGACATACTTTTCCTTCCAGTCCCTCTGAAATGTCACTTGTAAAGACATTAAAAAGGACCAGAACCAGTACTGAAGCATGCGGTAGCCCACTAGTAACCCCCCTCTCTTCACTGTGGACTCCGTTTACTATTACCTTCTGTGTCCTGTTGTCCAGCCAATGTTTTACCCAGGTTGCCACCCTGGGACCCACTTCCGGGCTGGCTAATTTGTTTATTAATCTTTTATGTGGGACTGTGTCAAATAACTTGCTAAAGTCTAGGTACACCATATCCCCAGCCCCTCCCTGGACTACTAATTTGGTCACCCAGTCAAAGAAATCAATTAGATTCATCTGACATGATCTTCCCACCGTAAATCCATGCTGCCTTGGGTCCTGTGCCCCACTGGCCTCTAGGTACTCAACAATTCTTTCCTTCAGAAATGATTCCATCATTTTCCCTACCACTGAGGTCAAACTGACAGGTCTGTAGTTTCCTGCCTCTGTCTTGCTCCCACTTTTGTGAAGTGGAATCACATCCACCCTCCTCCAGTCCTGAGGTACCACACCATCCTTCCATGATTTGTTAAAAAGGGTAGTCAATGGTGTTACTAGTTCTCTCCTTAGTTCTTTTAGAGTTCTGAGGTGAATCCCATCAGGCCCATTGCTTTGTCCACCTTCAGTTTTAAGAGTTCTTTTAGAAGCCTTTCTTCTGTGAAAGGAATGATATCGACCCCCAATCCAGAGTGCTTCTATTGACTGAATTAGGTACCTCCCCCATCCCCTTCTTTTGTGAATACTGAACAGAAGTATTTTTTTATTATCCCTGCCTTTTCACTGTCCCTCTCTGCCTGCCTGCCCACCCTCCTCTTTATTCAGCCTCGGTATCCCTCCATTTGTCTTTCTTCACTCTCTAATGCACCTATAAAATGTTTTATCGCCCTTCTTAACTGAGTTGGCTATCTTTTCCTTGGTTTGGGCCTTTGCCATTCTTACTGCCTTCCCTGCTTCCTTCTGCTTTAACTGGTGCAGTTCTTTGTCCTGCTCCTTCTGTGTTTCCTTATACTAACATACTAAAATGCCAGCAGAATAGGCCTAAACAGTCTTTCGTGCCTGCTCATTTGGTAAGCCCCCACCCTGGGAGTTGACCTTGCTGTCCCCCTCTCCCACTCTGGCTTTTCCCTTCCCAGTCCTGGATATTCTCGTTGCACTTGTTTTTGCTTCCAGAACCCTTCCCCTGTACCAGTCCCACCCCCTCTTGAACCCCTCCACTGTTTCAGCCTCCACCAGCCCCCTGGGCAGCACATTCCATGGCTCCACCACCCTCTCAGTGAAGTAGCACCTCCTCCTTTCTCTCCTGAATCTTATACCCTCCAGTTTCCACCCATGCCCTCTAGTTGCCCCCCCTCCTTCCTTCGGAGTACCCTGACTGATCCTCCCCTATTTATCCCCTTCATGTACCTGAAAACCTCTATCATGTCCCCCCGATCCCTTCTCTCTTCTAATGTGTACGTATTTAGCTCTTTGAGCCTCTTCCCAAAGGTTCTATTCCCCCAAGCCTCAAATCATTTTGGTTGTCCTCCTCTGGACCCTCTCCAGGAGTTCAATGTCCCTCTTTAAATGTGGTCTCCAAAACTGCACGCAATACTCGAGGTGCGGCCTCACCAAACAGTTGGAGTGTCACTTCCCACCTTCTGGAGGTGCGCTCCATAGCAATGCATCCAAGCATCCTGTTGACCTTTGCTGCTTCCCTCCTACAAGTATATGAGTTGTTCATCTTGAATTCCGCCACCACCGCCCAGGTACCTCTCTGCCATCAAGACTCGTAGCATTCCCCCCCCTCCAGGGTGTACACTTGGCCCAGGTTTCTGGCTCCTAGGTGCAGTACCTTGCATTTCCCTGCATTGAACCTCAGCTTCTGCTTTCTAGACCACCTTTCCAGAGCCTCCAGGTCACCCTGTAGGGCCACCCTCCCCTCCTTTCCATCCACCAACACCCCCAGTTTTGAGTCATCTGCAAAGAGACTCATCTCACTCCTGATACCCTTCCTTATGTCAGAGACATAGGCATTGAACAGGAGGGGCCCAAGGATCAATCCCTGAGGGACTCCACTAATGACCATCCTTGGGGATGAGACTATCCCACCAACCTTGACCCTCTGGGTCTGGTTCTGGAGCCAATTGCCTATCCATCTGATCATCTGGTTCCCCACTCCCATTTCTCCCAGATTATCCAACAGGCCCCGATGAGGAACAGAGTCAAATGCCTTGATGAAGTTAAGAAAGAGGACATTCACTGGTCTACCCAGGTCCAAGGCACTCGTCACCCAGTCATAGAACTCCACAAGGTTTGTCTGACATGATTTCCCTGGGACGAATCCATGCCGTCTATCATCCAGGCACCCCAACTTTTCCAGGTCCCTCCAGTCTCTCCTTGTCAATGCCCTCCATCACCTTGCCCACCACCAATGTCAGGCAGATGGGCCTGTAGTTCCCTGCCACCTTCCTTGATCCTCCCTTGTGGATAGGCACTATATGTGCCATCTTCCAGTCCTGGGACACCCACCCTGTCCTCAGAGAGATGCTGATGAGCTCCACCAGGGGTTTTGCCAGGACATCCGCCAGTTCCTTCAGCACTCTGGGATGTAATTTATCTGGCCCTGGTGCTTTCTCTGTCTTAAGGGACCTGTGGGCTTCCCTCACTCTCTCTGCCATGATTTCTACCTCCACTACCTCGTCCCCCTGCTTTGCCTTCCCCCCCACCTGCCAGTGATGCCTCCCTCCCCAGACCCGCCGATTGGTAAGGGTCCCCCCCTCCTCAGTTTCACCATCTCCTCCCATATATGATGCAGCCCCCCCATTTTCCTTGGTGAAAACTGAGGCAAAGTACTCATTTAGTACCTCAGCCTGCTCCCCCTGGTCTTGTGCCCATCCCTCCCATTTTAATCCTGCTAATCTGCCCTTCACCCTTCGTTTTTCCCCAATGTATCTAAAGAACCCCTTGTTCCCTCTCTTAATTTCCATGGCCAGGTTCTGCTCCTTCCTTGCCTTAGCCACCCTCACCACCCTAGTGGCCCTTCTGGCCATCAGCTCGTACTCCCCTAAGTCCCTTTAACTCCTTGAGCACTTGAATTGCCTATAGGCCGCCTTCTTTCCCCTCACCTCCTCCTGAACCTCCCTGGTCCACTGGTAGGGTTTTCGGGCCCTACTGCATTTTCATCTTACTCTTGCACAGGTGCTGGTAGCATTCTGCACCCCCTCCTGATGATTTCCCACCTACTGTCAGTGTCCATGTCTGGCCCAATCCCATCCAAGTGCTCCTTAAGGATCCTTCCCATTTCCTTGAAATCCGCCCCCCCGGAGTTAGTTACCTCCATCTTTGTGTAGCCTTCTACCCCTCCTAGGTTCAGCAGAATCAGACCGTGGCATGATCGCTCCCCGCCAGTGGGTCCCTTACCTCCAGGATCCCAATCTGGTCACTGTCTGCCAGGACCACATCCAGTATCCGCTCCTCCCTGGTCGGTTCCCCCACCTGTTGAGTTAGGAACGCGTCCTGAAAGACATCCAACAACCTCTGTTCCCTGACCACTGAGGATGTCATAGTCTCCCAGTCTATTCCTGGCATGTTTAAGTCTCCCAACACCACCACCACCCTTCCCCTTCCCAATTATACTTCCTGAATGCTATATTTTTCTTCCTAACCTTCCCTGCCACCTCTTTTGAGAACCATAGTGTTTTTTCTTTCATTTTGATTTGTTTATTTACTTCACACAAAGGCTTGTTGCCTCTGTGATGGACGTTTTGATGTTTCTCCATTGATGCTCCACCCCTCCTTCTTGCCTGTTTGCTAGTGCTTTTCTGAGGCACTCTCCCATTTTGACAAAATCAGCCATCCTGAAGTTCTGTACCTTCACTTTTGTATGGCTTGATTCTACAGCTGAGTTTATCATGAACCACACTGTTTGGTGGTCACTTGTTCCCAGATGGGAACACAGTGGGATGAAGATAGGGTAGCAGGGAAGGCAGTAAGGCAGGCAAAGTCCCAAACTGAGGAAACACTAACACGAACAGTAAAAGAAGGTGACAAGACTTTCTATAGATACATTAGTGAAAGAAGAAAGTCCAGAGGGGGTATTGCTAAGCTTAATGGAGAAAAGGGAGCATGTGAGGAGGAGGCCCATGTAAAAGCATCTACCTAAATAGATACTTTTGCTCAGTATTTACTGAAGAGAAGGTAGGGTAGGGCCCACAGCTCAGCACCATGGACACAGGGGGGAGGGAGGTGAGCACTACTCCCTTCACAAAAGAAAGGGTCCTACAAGAGCTTGCTAAGCTCAGGGTGGATAAGACAATGGGACCTGATGGCATACATCCCAGGGTACTTAAGGAGCTAAAGGTGGAACTAGCAGAGCCATTAGCAGAACTGTTTAGTGAGTCTCTGAGCACAGGAGAGGTCCCAGAAGACTGGAGAAGGGCTCATGTGATCCCGCTCCACAAGAGTGGTAGCAGGGAGAAGGCAGGGAACTACAGACCAGTCAGTCTTACCTCAGTAGCGGGCAAGATCATGGAGGCACTCCTTAAGGAAAGGATAGTGCAACACCTGGAATGCATAGGGGCACAGAATCCAAGACAGCATGGGATTACAAAAGGAAGGTCCTGTCAAACTAATCTCAGATTTCTTTGACTGGGTAACCAGAGTGGTGGAGCAAGGGGGGAGCAGTTGATGTTGCCTACCTTGACTTCAGCAAAGCTTTTGACACTGTTCCACATAGAAGATTGATAAATAAGCTGGGTAGGCTCAGGGTGGGTCAGAAGTTGGTCAACTGGGTGGCAAACTGGTTGACGGGCAGAAAACAGAGAGTGGTGGTAAATGGTATACAGTCAGAAGAGATGCAAGTCACAAGTGGGGTACCTCAGGGATCAGTCCTGGGGCCAGTCCTCTTCAACATCTTCATTAGTGATCTTGCAGATGGACAAGAGGGTAAGGCTTGTCTGTTTGCAGATGACACAAAGATCTGCAACAGAGTAGATGATCCAGATGGGGTGGACAGAATGAGAAGAGATCTGGATAAATTAGCAAAATGGTCAGAAGAGTGACAACTGGGATTTCATACAAAGAAGTGGAAGATCATGCACATAGGGAAGAGAAACCCTGAAGCCACCTATAGGCTGGGAGGGGAGTTGCTAGCAGTCACAAAAGAAGAAAGAGACTTGGGCATCATCATTACTGATGACCTGAAATCATCCAAGCAGACCTCTAAAGCAGTAGGTAAAGGCTAGGGGTGTTAGAGGTGTATTAGTAGGGTATCACAAGTCGTAGAGGAGGTAATAATCCCTCTTTACAAGACACTGGTCAGGCCCCATCTGGAGTACTGCATGCAGTATTGGAGGCCACACCTTCACAAGGACGTTAGCCAAATTGAGGCAGTCCAGAGAAGGGCAACCAAAATGGTGCAGGGACTGCATCAGAAGACATATGAGGACAGATTAACAGAGCTCAATATGTATATCCTTGAGCAAAGGAGGAGAGAGGTGATATGATTGAGGCATTCAAACACCTTAAGGGCATTAACAAGGTGAAAGAGTCTAACATGTTTAAATATAAGAAAAATAGCAGGACAAGAGGACACAGCATGAGATTAGAGGGGGTGATTAAAAGGAATGTGAGGAAATTCTTTTCACAGAAAGGGTGGTGGATGCATGGAATGGCCTACCTCAAGAAGTGGTGGCTATGAATACAGTGCAGGGCTTCAAACAGGCATGGGATAGGCATAAGAGAGCAATACAAATGAGTATGAATAGATAGGCCACTGACAGAGCAAAGGCCGATGGCACATTTATAAGGTAGAAAAAGAAATGGGCAGACTGGATGGGCCATGCGGTCTTTATCTGCCATCAACGTCTATGTTTCTGTGTTTCTATGTTAGATGGCTACCCACTTCTAGATCTGAGATCCTCACTCCATCCCCATTTGAGAGCACTAGGTCTAAGATTGCTCCCTTCCGAGTGGGTTCCAACACTAGCTGTCTGAGGCATGCCACCTGTAGGACATCAAGAATGGCCCTGCTCTTGGATGTGGCTGCAGCAAAGGTGCTCCAGTTAACATCTGGCATATTCAGGTCCCCCATCAGCAATATCTCCCCTTTCTCTACCATCCTAAGGATGCCTTCTATCATTTCCTTGTCCATTTCCTCCTGCTGGAGCGGAGGTCTGTATACAACCCCTGGGTGGACTGTGGTACCATTTCCTCCTCTCCTCCCTGTTTACCCTTTAGTTCCATTGCTTTGATCCCTTCCCTTATATAGAGAGTAACTCCTCCTCCTCTTCTAACCCTCCCTGTCCCTCCTGTAGATTGTGTATCCTGGTATGTTGACATCCCAGTCATGGTTCTTTGTGTACCATGATTCTGTGAGTGCCACGATATCCAGGCATCTCTCTTCCATCAAGGCCACCAGTTCAGGGAGCTTGTTACCTAGACTATGGGCATTGGTACTCATTACCCTCCATTTTTTGATGACCCTATCCCTTTTTGCCCCATCCCTGTCCTTATTGCCTTTGTCTTTTTCTCCATTTACCCCAGTCCTTCTCCCTATTGACTTCTCTATGTTGATGCTTACCTCACTAACTACCATGAGTTTTTTTTGGGGGGGGCTGGGATTTCCCATCTTCTTTTCAGTACCTCCCACTTTGGCTAGTTTAAATGCTTGCCAAGGAAGTGTTTAAACCTATCACCTAGGATCATGGTTCCCCCCCTGCAAAGATGCAGGCCATTGGGCCAGTAGAGGCCTGCATCCCTTCAGGTGGACCCCCAGTCCCCAGTGAAGCCAAAACCCTGAGCTCTGCACCAATTTTTCAACCACTGATTGAATCCCATGGTGTGGAGCACCTTATCCTCACCCATACTATAGACAGGCAGCACCTTTGAGAAGGTTATCATGCATGCTTCTTGTCTAAGGCCCCTCTCCAACTCCACAAACTTCTCCTGCACTGCTCTGATCCCTTTCTCAGCCAGGTCACTTATCCCTAGGTGGACAATGACATTCAGCTCCCTCCCCCAGGCTGCTGCTCCTGGGATCCTAAGGATTCACTCACTGTCCCTCCAAGTCATGGTGCCAGGCAGGCATCTTACCTCCCTCTCCCATCCCTCCCTCAGTTCTACGCTCCCAACAATGAAGTCCCCCACCAGGAGTTGTTTCCTTCCCCTGTGGGGTCTCATGCCACCCTCCTGTGGGTCTCCTTTGTAGAGGTTCCCAGCATCCTCCTTGGTGTCCACTGCAGGTGCCTCCATAGAGGAACCACACTCTGCCAGAACGACATATGTATTGTGGAGAGGTACAACTGGAGGTATGTGCCTCTGTTCCACTACCTTCACTGTCCGTGAGCCCAGTATGGTCCAACCACTCCTCTTTCTTGGCAACCTCTGAGGCAAAGGCAGTGGCCCTGGTGGTCCCTGGGTGGGAAAGGAGGTCCCTGAATCCTGGCCAACTCAGTCTGGAGATGAGCAATCTCTTTCCTTAGCCCAAAGAGGTGCATGCAGATGGGACAACACCACATCCTCCAGAACATCTCCTGGAAAACTGCTTCTCCACAGCCACTGCACTGCACCACTCCCATCATGTCTTATTTGTGACTCTTTAATTGTTGTTTTGTATACTTACTCTTTCCTCTCTCTCTTTATTTATTAATTTTTTATATATATATTTTTCCCCCTACTTTCCTACTGCCTCCGTGCCCTTAGAGCTCCTGATCTTCCTGTTCTGGGACAGTAAGTTTCTATATTCCTCAGTAGTCTCCTTCGTACTTGCTCAGATTCAGACCTCGAGATGTGTGTGTGGGGGGGGGCTACTCTTTTCCTTCTAGGATGGTGAGTCTTTTGTGCCTCTGTGATCACTCTCTTCCTGCTCCCAAACAGGAAATTCCTGTTGTCAGTCCAATCCTGTGCCTATAAAAGTAGAACTGTCTAAGGGTGTGGGGGTGAAAGGGAGGGAGGGATAGAGAGCAATATAGTCCAAGTAAAGTTCTAACAGCAGTTCCTTCCTCTAGTTGTTCTCTGCCACAAGCTATCTAGGTCAACACCTGGCTTTCTTCTCTCTAAGCCACTCCCCCTAATTCAGTTTCTTTTTCACCTAGCTAACTGCAAAGGTAACAGTTCCTTCACCCAACTCAGACCAACACACTCTGTTTTTGTTTGTTGTTACCTTAAATTGAAATTCCCATTAGTAGAGTTCTAGTTCTTCAGTCCAGTAGAGTAGTGAAGTTCTAACAGCAGCTCCTTCGTCTTGCTGTTCGGGGATAGAGAGAGGGGTCCACTTGACCACCAGGGACATGATTACTGTTAAAGTAAAGGGAATCAGGGCTGGTAGGGCCCACTACCCACCAGGGACTACTTTACATTTTACATGCATAAGTGCCAGCTGCCCCTGCCTGCAGCATGCAGCAAACCTTTTGGGTGCACTGTCATACCTCTCAACTGTACCACATTACGAGGAAAATTCCTCATTTTACTTCACAAAAGCTCCCTGTTCTACATTGTGAGGACTTGTCCCACATTCAGTGTTAACATTTTAAAGCAAAAATCTATAGTAAATGATGCAAAAATATATAATTCAATTAATAACAGACTTTCTGAACATAAATGCAAACATTTTGACAGTGTTCTGAGTTTCTTAGGTAAAGATTTGATTAAGTGTTCCACATTTTGCTAATTTGTTCCACATTTTGAGAGGCAATGTTCCACATTTGGGGGACAAAATGTTGAGAGGTATGTGCACTGTCTCTTTGCTGTACACCCTCCTTTGCTGCAAGTTGTGGGACCCTGCCACTGGACCCTACCTGATACAGAATGGGGTGCAGGGTCCCCGGTGCATCAGCAATCAGTGCAAGCTGCTGTTGATGCAGCTTGTGCCACCCTTTGAGAATTACGCCCTAATTATTTGGGTAGGTTAGGTTTTAGGGTAGACTAGATGAACCAAGGGTCTTTTTTTGTCATGATTTTCTATGTTTCTATTGTAGAACACTGAAGTTTAATCAGGAAAAATGACTTCAAGTCATCTATTCCTACAAATTTCAACAGAAATTGACACACATCAGCCACTGTTAGATTTTGGGGACTAGAACTGGTCAAACAAGCATTTGTCAATGCCAAATGTTGGCTTGCTGGCATTGGCATTGGTAGTGCAGGAGTTAGAGAGATGCATAATAGGAATGACAGTGAAGTAGTGAACTGATGCTGACCCCTACCCTAACCCTGTAGAGAGTGACAGGCATTGGGGTGTGCCTTTGGGTCATCATCCATAACACGCATGCAATTTCACCTCACCCTACCCTGCAGACACCAACAAGCATCATGGTGTGCCTTGGGGTCTTCAGGCTTGACACTCACCCCACTCCATGAGGAAATACATTGAGATGGGTGCAGTATAGGATAATGGGTTGAACTTTGGGACCAAAGAGTCCAAGGCACAACTTGATGGCTGTCAGTGGCTACAGGGTGGGGGTGGAATGGTGGGAGCATTACAGCTGTCAGTGCCAAGTCACACCCCTGACACCTGTCAGTCTCTACAGGGTGGTATGTTACAGTTGGAAACACTAATGGTCTGGGTGTGTGTTAGTATATCCACTCCAAATTTTCAGCTTGGGCTTTTTGTGACCACCCCCTCATGAACAGTGGCAATATGAGTTTGTTAGCCAAAAGGTGATTTTGCACAGTGACTCTGCTGTTTAGTGCCACAGGTGTGGAAACACATTTCTGGCAGGAAGTGAAAAATGACAGCTGTACTGTTCATGAGGAGGTGTAAAAAAATCGCAATGTTGAAAATCCGGAGTGAAAATATGAAAAATTGGTGAAGTCACGAGCATGCATAGAAACTGCATAACACACGCCTGTAATGCAATTATTTTGGGGATTTTATTAACCAAATTTTCAACATAAGCATTTTGGGAACTCTGCTCATGAACAGTGTCACTGTAATTTTGTTACTCTGTCCTGAACATTGATTATCCACAGTGACTGTGCCATTGTGTGCCACATGCACAAAAACACATTTTGGGCAGGATGTGGAAAATAGCAGCTGTACTGTTCATAAGGAGATGTGAAAAAATGTCAATGTTGAAAATCTGGGGTGAAAATATTACAAAGTATCGAAGTTACGAATGTGCATGGAAACTGTGCAATGTACGCTCATAAGACAGTTGTTTTTTGGAATTTTTCCACCAAATTTGCAAGATAGGCTTTTTGGGATACCACCTCATGAACGTTGGCACTGTCATTTCATTAATTAGTCCCAAAAGGTGATTCCACGCGGTGACCACAAAATGACTTTTTTGGGACCAAACAATGAGATGACAGTGCATTTGTTCATGAGGTGGGGTCCCAAGAACCCCATGCTGAACATTTGGAGTCAAAATTCAAAACAATAGCTGAGATATCCACTTAACCTGATCCCCCCCTTTTATGCCATCATGCAACTTACCGGCATTTCTTCATTTTGAAGTGGGCTTTGAAGAGTGCAGACATGGTCCTGCTGCACCAAAGATCACAGCACTGACCTCCAGAGGTAAGTATGGGGTGAGAGTGTGTGTTTGGGGAGGTCGGGTGCATAGGGGGGGTGCAGGTTGGGGGAAGGGGCACGGATGACAGTGAGGGACCTTTTTTTGTTTCAGGTACAGTAAAAAAGAAAATGAATACTGTGGATGGTTTTCTTTCTTTACAGGTGTAAGAAAAGAAAATGTTGAGCAAAATGGGGTGGGCTCGCAGTGTGCCCCATGACCTTAGGAGGGTGAAGTTGGCCACACTGGGGGATCCCAGTGTGCCACCCAATAGAAGTAAGATGGAGCAGGAACATGCCAACGTGGTCGGCTTTCAATCATAGAAAGGTACACCGGGGTGGACTCCCAGGGAAGCACGTAGTGAGAGCGATGGTAACCGCCCCAACACCACCCACAGCGACGCAGCTGAACCGATGCTGAGAACCCCGATGTGCACCAGTCCAATGGACAGAACCATGATGCCCAGCACTGCACATCCCAATGGAGAACACCATGACCTGCCACACAGTGATGATGCACATCCCAAACACTCCTGCGAGTGAACTGCCCAGAGCCCCCCCCCGCCCCGCCAGCCACAGCGCAGTGCTGGCTACGGACAGTTCCTGAGCAGTATGGCAGTGCACAGCATGTGACCACTATGAGTGGCATGTCAGTGTTGCATGGCAGGGACAGGCAACATGGGAAAAGGCCAACAATGCACAGACAAACCATAGCCCAATCACAGACCCCACAACCCTCTACCTGTCGACACTGGGGGATGTTGCTGTGGTCTGCCAAGCACTGTTGATGTGGGTGAGCTGTTTATGTCACCATGAGGGGGATCAGTGTGGGGGAGTTGCTCTCACTACATGCTTCTGACTCCCAGTATGCCACACAGTCTTGGGGGGTATTATACATGCTGACAGGGGGATTGGGCACCCCCAAAGTTGGCATTCTGGGGATTGTGTGCGGCAGAGAGCGGTGACCACCTCCACCATGTTTATTGAAATGCTTCAGTAGGAAAGGCACATTGGGAGGTGTGTCATCAGTGCTGCTGCATGACGAGCTTGTCTGACTGCAGTGGTACTTTCTTTACAAGTTGTGGCCACTGTGGCCACTTTACATAATGTATGTGCTACTGCTAGCATGCTGACTTATTGGTGAATGATGGACGCACCTACTAAAGTGTGCCCTGTATTCACCAATACAGACAAGCCTCTGAAATGTGCTACTAGTATAAGATGTTGCTTGCGCACACATGCAAGCCAACATAATGATGTTGCCATTCATTCATGAGTTCATCTAGTGTAGACCACGGCAAATGCATCATCTGGTTTTGTTACTCCTTTAACTATCCAGCTTCAACTACTGCAATAAATAGGCTGCTGCATTTTCATGTAAATTAATTTACTTTTGTTTTTTTGATAACCAACAAAAGAAAACATTGCTGACAACTGGAAGCAGGCTCAAATCCAACCACAGCCACTCACTTGTTAGAGACTGTTATGTTGTAACAGAGCCTCCAATGCCTAGTAGGGGGTGGTCTTTTGTTTGTGGGTATGCCCCTCCTTCCATGTCATCTGGGGGGGAGGCAGGCAGGAGGTAGGAGGCCGACCCAGTAAGGGGCAGTCACAGGTAGAGAGGTATTCTCAGGGTGGGAGGAAGATGGAGACAAGGAGGGAAAACCCCTCTAGCACCCATCTCATGTAGGTAGATGCTCCACTCCTTTGGTTTCCGTCCTCCCCCTTCCCTGGAAACACCTCTCTACCTGTAACTGCCCAAGTGGGCTGGCCTCCTACTTCCTGCCTTCCTGTCCCCCTACCCCCAGGTGACATTGAAGGGAGTGGCATGCCCACAGACAAAAGGTTGCCTCCTGTTAGGCATAGGGGATTCTATTATTATGTATATGGCACAAAAAGCTACTCTTGAAAGAAAAAAAAAGCTTGCCAACACAGCTGTCTTAACACATGTTGCATACTGTGAACTTAACAGGAAGAAATATTTTTCAAGGCAGGAAAAGGCGTACAAATATGGGATACTATTAGCATACCAAGACTCATTATTATGTTAGCTTGTGCGTATGCACAAGGAACGTTTTGGGAGAGTAGCACACTTTGGAGGTGTGCCTCTCCCGTTAAATCCACTGCTCAGTTGAGCAGGTGTGGCGGTCCTGCACCAATGGGTGCGGGAGCTGTGTATGACAGCGGTGGTCTTCGCGTCAAAGAAAACCACCGCTGTCATACAGAGCACCGCCACGCCGCCCGCATCATGCCTCCACCCCCACATCACGCCCGCCCCCAAATCCCAATCCCTCCGGTTCCTCGCCCCCCAGTCATCCTTGTGCCACGCTGGGAGCCCACCCAGTGGCAAACGCCCCACGCCCAATTAAAAAACAAACAAACTGTAAAGTAAAACGGTCCCACGCAGTCTCCCGCCCCTCCCACAACCCGCACCCACCCACTGTGCACCATGCCTCCTCACACCCCCACCCCATACTTACCCGAGCTTGGCGCGACGATCTTCGTGGACGGGAACACGTCTGCACTCTTCAAAGCCGACCCTGAACTGAGGAAGTGCTGGTAAGCTGTATAATGGGCTAGGTAGGGGTTCAACTTTGTGTATATCTCAGTCATTTTTGGAATTTTTGCAAATTTTCAACATGGGGTTTTGGGACCCTTCTCATGAATGATGTCACTGTCATGGCGTTATTCAGGCCCGAAGGGTGATTTCGCAGTCACTGCGTGAAATCACCCTTCAGGCTGATAACGCCATGACAGTTACATCATTCATGAGAAGGGTCCAAAACCCATGTTGAAAATTGTGCAAAATTCCAAAATGACTGTTTTATGAGCGCATGCTATGCAGTTCCTACACAGGCTCGTAAGTTCATGAATTTTCAATATTTTCACTCCAGATTTTCAACATTGCCATTTTACCACACCTTCTTATGAGCAGTACAGCTGTCATTTTTCACATCCTGCCCAAAACGTGTTTCTGCCCATGTAGCACACAATGGTGCAGTCAGTTTATGAAATCAATGTACGGGATGCATTAAGAAAATCACAGTGACACTGTTCATTAGCAGAGGTCTTAAAATGCCAATGTTGAAAATTTGGTGAAAAAATTCCTAAAAATTACTGTTTTACGACCGTGCATTCTGGCAATTCTACTGCAGCTCTCGTAGGTTTTGCGGTGTCAATATTCCTCCAGATTTTCAACATTGCCATTTTACCACACCTTCTTATGAGCAGTCAGAGCTGTCATTTTTCACACCTCACCCAAAATGTGTTTCCGCCTATGTAGCGACAATGGTGCAGTCGTGTATAGAAATCATTGTATGGGACACATTAAGAAAATCATAGTGACACTCTTCATGAGCAGAGGTCTTAAAATGGCTATGTTGAAAATTTGTTGAAAAATTCTAAAAATGACTGTTTGTGCGTCATTGCCAGTTCCTACTCACGTACAAATACGTTTACTAAATTTTCAATATTTGCACTCCAGATTTCAACATTGCCATTTTACCACCTCCTCATGAGCAATTACAGCTTTCATTTTCACCTCCTGCCCAAACATGTTTCCGCCCATGTAGCGTACAATGGCGCGGTCGGTGTCTCGAACTCAATGTGTGGGACACATTAAAATCACAGTGTTACTGTTCATGAGCAGAGGTCTTAAAATGGCTATGTTGAAAATTTGGTGAACAAATTCCTAAAAATAACTGTTTTACGAGCGTGCTTTGTGCAGTTCCTACGCACACTCGTAAGTTTGTGAATTTTCAATATTTTCACTCCACATTTTCAACATTGCCATTTTACCACACCTCCTTATGAGCAGTACAGCTGTCATTTTTCACATCCTGCCCAAAATGTGTTTCCGCCTATGTAGTGCACAATGGCGCAGTTGGTGTGCCTAATCAATGTATGGGACACAGTAAGAAAATCACAGTGACACTGTTCATTAGCAGAGTTATAAAATGCCAATGTTGAAAATTTGTTGAAAAATTCTAACAATGACTGTTTCTGATGCTTTGCACAGTTCCCACACACTGCATTTCGTGGTTTGCGAATTTCAATATTTCCACTCAGATTTTCAACATTGCCACTTTACCACACTTCCTTATGAGCAGTACAGCTGTCATTTTTCCCATCCTGCCCAAAACGTGTTTCCGCCTATGTAGAGCACAATGGGGGTAACAAAAAGGTCATGCTGAAATTTTATTGTGCAAATACCAGCAATCGCACAGGGCATTAGGGTAAAGCACCATACGTGCCAAACACCGCTGCAAATACCTGCAAGCGAACGTTCAGCATTGACAAATGCTTGTTTACTTTTTGGCTATGCCCCACACAAAGCAGATACATGGAGCAAGTGAATCAAACATCAGTTAATTACTTGCCTAATAGCTGGGCACACTGGTAATAAAACTTAACAGCAAAAACAAAAAAGACTTGACAAAGAGCAACTTGAGGGGGTACCTGGATTTGAACTGCAGACCTCTTGATTTGCAGTTAAATGCTCTACCACTGAGTTATACCACCGTAACAAGCCAGTTCCTCTGGGAAACAAAGAAAAAATACAGGGCTAAAGTGATAAACTTGAATCATTCCTTTTTGGGACTGTTCACTTTTACTGCTACTATTCTCTTCTAGTATGTATAAATTCAGTTGTTAATATGTTATTGTAGTCTTGTATTAATGGCACAATCATTTGCTGTATCAGCTTGGGCATTCTGATTGTAATGCTATTTGTGCTGTGCCACAAAAGTTAATTAATATTTTTTTAAAATTTATTGTTTCTAGGCTTCTGAGTACGCTGCTGATGGAAAAAAAAACATTCCATGTCTTGCAAGTCCCCAGCAGATGTATTTCAAACCAAGCTAAATAATGACTGAGACAGGGGTTCTTTCTTTCTCCTTTCCTATTGAAAGTGCTTAGTTAATTTAGTTACCTTTGTTATCTGGAGATAGGCGGGGGGGGGGGCGGCAGCAAGATGGCTGCGGTGCTGCTCTGATGCCGCTCTGATAATTACTCTGTGGCTTTCAGCTTTTAGAGATTACTGGTTGTTGTTTTTTTTTTTTAACAAAGTCTCTATAATTGTTATGCAAAATTGTTTTAGCTGCTCCTCTGCCTACAGCATAATCTGGTTCAAGGTCAGCTGGCATTCATCTGAATCCCCCTTCCCCAGGTCAAGCCTGAAAATAGGCAGGATTTGTCTAGTGCACTTACCCGGTCAACAAAAACTAAATAAATAAATAAATAAATAGATAGATGTCCGGGTTCCTGTACAGACAAACCCGTACTTCAATTGTCCATTATTTTTAAGGGATTTTTGTAGAGCGGAGATATTCAAGTGAGGCTAATAAGTGGAGGAGAATCATACAAGTTGTTCAGTATACAGCAACAAAAATGGCAGGTTCCAGAGCCAATACAGAGTCGCCCTGAGGATATAGGAGTAATATGCAGGGATCTGCAGTTGCACTAAAAGCTATAATATGTTTAAAACAGATATAAATCAGTGAAGTGAGGCCACGATTAGGATCTGGTGGCAGAAAAATGTGGATGAGTGTAGTTGAGCAGTACAGGGACTAGTCCCCCAGAATGAAGCCTGTTTGTGAGATGACTGAATTATCCAGGCTATAAAGGAATGCTGTGAAATTAAATACTTGTGTCTGTGCCCATGGCCAACTTTAAGAGCTGGTGTCCATACTGAAACAAACTCCTAAAATATGATTTTTTATGAACTACTATGAGGAAAAAAGGGCTTGAGAATGCTGATAGAGAATTGCCATTTAATTTGCTAATTATGATAATTGAAGTGCCATCAAAATTGGAATCTAGATTTAGTAGTTGCCGTATTGGTCCTTGCAAGAATAGATCCAGAAGCAAATGATTTGATACCTTTTAATAAAATTAAAATTAAAAGGTATCAAATCATTTGCTTCTGGATAAAGTTGGAGGAATCCTATGGATGCCTTTTGAACTGCCAGGTACCTCACGGCTCAACAGGAGTTATGGGCTCTTCACCAATAAAAGCTTTTGTTTCTATTACTGGTCTAAATTATTAAAATACATTTTCAGAACCAGGAACTTGAAAAAGTAACCACTAGGTCTCTAGGACTCCTGGTTATGGAGTCAATTGGTGGTGGCAACTGGAAAAGTCCTGTATGAAACTTTTTCATTTGCAGCCTCAGGGCTAAGTGATTAGACTAACCACTGGTATCTTTATAATTTTCAAAACTCACTGTGGAATGCCAAACAGTGTTTTCTTGGTTTTATTCTGGCAGGGCAGCATAAAAATCTTTTGGCATGTTTATTTGTCAAGTATCAAATCAGTACTCCTGGTAATGGAGCAGACTGCTGTCATGATTGGAAAGGGCCCAGCATAAAACATTTACATCTGAGGCCTATGGGGCCAAAATGAAAGACTACCCTACTTGTATGCTCGTAATTTATACATTTCATATTGGAACACCAAATGGTGCTGGACTGATCTTTTCTTTAAATTATAGGCTTGTGTCTTCCGGCTGTATACCTTGTCCTTGTGTGTTGCCAGCTCCTGACATAGGTATTATCACCATAGTTCTGTAGTTTGAAATGCACTGAAAGTTACTGAATATATTGAATCAGCACCTACATTCACAAACAGGTTTGAACTTTAATTTTAACTTTTTAGGCATAATGACTATGATGGCATATGAAGTAAAATGATGCAAAAACATTATTTAAATATTTCTTTTAATACTGGTTATATCCTGCTTAGTTATCGTACAATGAGCTGCTTTCAATTAAGGAGCAGTCACCCAGAATAGACATTAATGTAAAAGGCGTGACTCTAATATAAGTATTTACTGGGCAGGTGAAACAAGGTGCTAATACCTGCTCTAGTGGACCTGGGATACCTCTCTTTCTGAGGACCATCCCCGGGGTTTTTCTGCCTGTTTCTCAGGCCGAACCATTCTCATTCACTAAGGCTGCAAGACTTGAATGCCTGCCCCCACTTCCATTCTGTACAGGTGGAGCAGGGCCAGAAACAGAAACGAAAGCTACAGACCAATCTTGCCACACCAGATTGCAGCCTTGAACTGGCTCAGCTGCAAAGAGTTGCTCCACAGATACGTTCAGTGCCAAAACCGCCTCTCAGCCAACAAAAGGATTTTGAACTTATGACACCTGATCACCGATTGGTCTAGGCTTCTCGTGGCTTTTACTGCCAGCTGTTGTGGCATTTAGATCTACCGTGGGAAATTACAGCTGGTTCCTCAGTGTGTCACTAGCTTTACTAGCATTCAGCTCAATTCTTCAGAACCCTCATCCCTCCCTAACATGGAATGACCCTTGCACTTCTCCCTGCCCTGCATCCAACAGCTCCTTTCAGGTAGCCATTCTGGACTATTGGGCTTCTCAGCTGTCTCTGCCGGGGAGTGGGACATCTCCCGAGCTGCCTCTGCAGATTACTCCCCCATCCAGACTTGAGACTTCCTACTCATGGCAAATTTCTGCCAGGACACCAGTGACTGCAACACTAGGCCAGTATAACACCAGGAGTGGGTACAGGCCTACCCATCAACATGGCCTCCCCTATCGCCCAAAAAACAGTGTTTACAAATTACAGTTCGCTGCCTTAAAAAGAATCCTGCTTCTTTTACTATTGTGCTCAGGCAATGTCGAACTCAACCCAGGACCATTAGACACCCTTGCTTCTCCATCAGACTTGGCAGGTATCAAAGGAATGTCTTTTATGCATCTTAATGCCTGTAGTTTGCTGAAAAAGGTCACCCTTATCCAGGTTTGGGTGAGCCACATCCTACCTGATGTCCTAGTTATCACTGAGACCTGGCTTAGGCCAGTCATCCCAGACAATGAAATCAATATCCCAAATTATTTACTCTTCTGAGCGGATAGGCAATCAAGAGGAGGTGGGGTGGCAATTTATGTAAGGGACAAATACTCAGCCACATGCATAGATGCATCAACCTCCCCCAAAGAATTTGAGTACTTGACCCTAAAGATCGAACTTTCTCTTTCCAGTGCACTCTGTGTAATAGACTGCTACAGGCCCCCTTCTGCCGGGTCGCATCGCCTGTCTCACCTCAGTTCCGTACCGGGGCTCAGTTCCTTGGAAACCATTATTCTTAGAGACCTGAACTATGATTGGCTATCAAGTGCATCAGCTCCCTTGAAATCCTTTTGTGACACTCTAGGGCTGGTGCAACTCATTGGTGAGCCTTCTCGCCCAAATAAAAAGAACCTTAACAACCGCTCCCTCTTAGATGTAATTTTGGTTAGCAAATCACACCTGTTCTCTCATGTCGGAATATTTTTCTCAGACATTAGCGATCACTGTATAATCACCACCATTAGATCCGTGCACAACCCACAGTTTGCGGCAAAGTTCTCTATCACGAGGTGCAAACACAACTTTGATTTGTTTGCTTATGTCCATGACTTGAAACGTTCACCGCGATGGCAGGAATTCTTCCTAGCCAAAACAGTTAACAGGGCATATACTATTTTTTACGATATTTTAAGTGAGGCTTTAAATAAGCATGCACCCTTGGTTAAGAGTCGGGTCAGGGTAGCACCTCTTTTAGTTCTCACGTGAGCTCAAAGCTTCCCTGTTAGAAAGGGATACTTTATGAAAAAAAGGCCGAAGAAGCAAGAACGACTCGGATTGGTGTCTTTTTAAGAGAGCACGTAACAAGTGCACCAAGTTGGTCAGAGCAGCCAAGGCCACCTACTATCGTTCGGAGCTAGCCTCTCCCTCAAGAAATCCTTCAAAGCTCTGGAAAACATTAAAAGACATGTCTGGACAAGTACCTAGTAATTCCATTCCAGCAAAAATTAAGTCCGGTGGCAGTGTTATCTTTAACCGATTGGAGATATTGGAAGCCCTCAATAACCATTTTGCAACGGCAGGGCTAACATTTGATACTTCTCCTGCCAATGACCTCTGCACAGCTCAGGGCCCACCAACCTATGAGTCCCCCTCTACCGAGGAGGCCTTCTCCCTCCTGCCTGTCTCTCTAAAAGAGGTGGAAGACCTACTGCTGCAACTGGACACCAGGAAGGGAGCAGCCTCCAACTTCATAGAGCCATACTATCTGAAATGTGCCTACCATGTGCTTGCAGTGCCAATCACCCACCTATTCAACATGTCACTCTCCCAGGGTAGCCTCCCTTCAATGGAAAATAGCCCATGTCATCCCTCTATTAAAAGCAGGTGACCCTCTGCAGTCTAAATAATTACAGACCAATCTCCTCCTCCCCATCCTGTCTAAATTACTAGAAAAAATAGTGTGTGCTAGCTAGGGGTATACTTAGAATCCAGAAGCCTATTAAACCTGGTTCAGTCTGGATTCAGAGCAAAGCACAGCACCATAACATCCCTAGCTAAGGTGACCAATGATTGGCTCCTAGACCTTGACAACAAGAGGCATGTCTGTGCTGTTTTCTTGGATCTTAGTAAGGCATTCGACACAGTCAATCACAGCCTGCTTCTTTCCTTCCTAAGCACCTTAGGCCTGGACCATAAATCTATGTGCTGGTTTGCAGACTACCTCGGAGAACGGAAACTGCAGGTTAAAGCTGAAGGTGATCTTTCTCTATTAAAACCTATGCTGAGGGCATACCCCAGGATCTATCCTTGGTCCTCTCCTCTTTGCAGTCTACATTAACAACATCAATGACCCCATCAAAAAGCCAACATCCACTTATTCATGAGCGACACTGTACTGTACTTAGGTTGTCCCACACGGAAGCACCCTGTGGAGACCTCCAAGCTGAATTTAACCTTCTACAATACCAGCTCATAAACAAAAAGCTTTTGCTCAATGCAAAAAAGACAAAAGCCATGCTTTTCTCCCCCTCCTTGTATGCGGCAATTCCTGCTGGGGGGGAGCTATCCCACAAATTACCACTGTTCTTGGAGAAACACTAGAGTATGTAGCTAAATTCAAATATCTAGGAGTTTGGCTCCATCATAAACTTTCCTTCGCTGACCATCTCAAAGAACTACAGAAGAAACTAAGGCAAAAATTAGGACTATTCTGCAGAATTAACCACCTGCTCACAAAGGAGGCCAAGATTCAACTAGTTCAAGCTACCTTCCTGTCTTTAATAGATTACGCTGACCTGCTCTACAGCCACTGCACTGCCTCTGCACTGGCTAAGTTGGACACCCTCTACCACAGAGCTATCAGGTTCAATACTGGCCTTCCACTTTCCACTTTCCACTGCTCCCTGTACTCATTGTTAGGCTGGACATCCCTTCACTATAGAAGGAATAGAAATGCTGCCCTATGGGTCTTCAGAGCGGTGACAACAAGCTCCCCTCATATGTCTCAGATTGTATTCCCCGGAGTGTGTTAGGCACCTATGCTCTAAGGAGCTATTCCCTAATTGCCCTCCAAGTTCCAAGGGTCAAAACTCATTTCGGTAAAGCTGCTCTAAGCTTCTCTTTAGCCATATTGTGGAATGATTTACAAAGGAACTTAAAGCTGAGCTGCTCTGTTAGCCTGAATATCTTCAAGGCGCTCTACGATCGTTACATGAAAGCACCTTGCAAATGTTTTCCTCAACACTAGCCCACTAATTCCACAACTCCCCCTTTCCATCCTGATGCTTGCCATGTTTCTACCCCTGGCTCTCACTCTTTCCCTATTAACTCTTCCTGCTGCACCCACCCTTCCCTATCCACTCCAGCCTGGCTAAAGTCCCACCCCGCCCGATCAGTTTTTCTGCCTTAACTGATCCCTACTAGCACTCCTGCCTTACACAAGTTAAGGGGGCAGCGTACCTGATTATTCCTGTTGAGAGGCTTTCTGTGGCGGGGAGCCGGGTCGGAGTTGGTCTCGGGGAGAAGTAGGCCGCGAGGCCTGTTTGGCCTGCACTTGATTCCCGACGCGCCTGGTCCTCTCTGCTGCTCTTTGGGTACTGCTGAGCAGGGATGTGTTTCTGGGGCGCTTTAGCGGTCGGACCGTTTGTCCATCAGCAGAGCTTCCCTGCACTTCCTTATCCCTGCTTTTCCGGTTGGGCCCTGAGCAGTTTTGTCTTTGGGAAATGGATCCTTTCTCGATGGGGCTTCTCTCAGGTACTATTTTTCTTTCTTTTCATGACCTGACATGTGGTTCTCAGGTACTGTTTTGGTTACTTTGTACTCGCCGGAGGAGGGGGGAAGCTTCGAGCGGTTTAGTTGCCTCAGAGCCCTGCCTTGCGACCTAAAGGGCTTTGGTGGGTACCTGTAGGGTGGCATTTAATTGTTTTTTCCTCGTGATCGGGCATATTTGTTTCATACTTTGGATTGGTGGGGAATATTGTTATGGCCATTTTTGACGCTTTGGGGTGTTTTTTACGGTACCCATGGGGTGGGGGAGGTGGATCTGTTCAGTCTGTTTCTCTTGCTATTCTGGTCTTTTGGAACCTGGTTTGTAAATAGGGGTTAAATTTAAGCTGTTGTAAGTATGCACTGATTTTGGGGGATGCCGCCTGTTGTACTATTTGAGGGACTGTGGTCATTTCTATTTGCTTTTGGTTTGTTTTATGTACCTCAACTCCTATATTTTTCAGCGGGAAGCTGTTCGATTCGGTTATTACCTGGGCGGCTGGGGGGTGGTGTTTGGGGGGGGGTATGAAGGTGTCACCATTGTTTGGTTTAGGGGTGGGGTTCTCTGTGCGGCCAGCCCTTATCTCATTTTGATGTTTAATGGATGGCTCTGGAACATATTAAATTAGCTAGTTGGAACATCAGGGGCATTAGGGAAGCTAACAAAAGGAACCGTATTTTGTTTAATTGTTCCCTGCTGGGGATTGATGTTCTCTTTTTACAAGAAACCCATATAACTGCATCAGAAGCTAATATTTAAGGATTAAAGGGTTTTCTCAAACTTTTGCTGCGGTGACTCCTCCTGATTCGAAGGGGTGGCCATTATGATTAAGAAAGGGATCCCCTTTAGGAGAAATGTATACAAGACCCTGGGGGCAGATTTATTTTTTTCAGGGTGCCCTCTATAACTCGGCAATAATTCTGGGTGCTGTTTATGGCCCGGTTGGGATATGCTGGATTTCTAATGCAGCTGATCGATAAACTGAGTGTCTACCTACCAACTCCCCTCATTTTGGGGGATTGGAACATAGCCCTTCACAAGAGTTAGACAAAACCTATAGGCCTTTGAAGCCGCTATCCCAGCGAATGGCACTACAAGAGATTTAGGTGATATGTTAGGGTTGGCGGACCCACATGGACTTTGGAACCCTTCTAACAGGAGTTATACCTTTTTTCCCGGCTCCATAACTCTTGGTCTAGGCTGGACTATTTTCTGGTAAGCACCCTCTCATGGCTAATATACCCCTTGTAGGTATTGAGCCTATTGTAATTTCTGATCATGCCCTTGTGTGGTTTCTTTTAATCCCTCCTCTTTGGCTCAACGTGAGTCAATTTGGAAGCTCAATACCCAGATCCTAAAGACGATCAGTCCATTGCTCAGATTAAATCCTTAATTAGAGGTTTCTGGACATTAATCAGGGCTCAGTAGCCAGACAGGATATACTTTGGTGCTCACTAAAATGCTTCCTGAGAGGAGAATTCATTAAAATTTCCTCTAGGAGGAAAAAACTCAGAACCCAAAATTTTCTCCGTTTATCTAGTCAGATTAAAGAGGCAGAGGACTCCTTGCTTCTTCTAAATCCCAAAAGAGTTTGGAACAGTTATACAAGCTCAAAATGAGTATGAAGAGTTAATTAGAGAAAAGACGGAATTTAATGTGCTGAGATCCAAAGCTAGATACTTGGATCAAGGGAGAGACCGAGTAGACTTTTGGCCCTAAAACTTAAAGAAGTGGAAAACTCAAGATTAATCCCCACTTTAGAGGCACAGGATGGCTCCATTAAGACAGGCTCCAGAGATATTGTGGAGGTTTTCAGGTCATTCTATCAAAATTTGTATGTAGTTCCATCAACTCCTCCTTCTCTGCCTGCAATTGAGGCCTTCTTCAAATCAATTTCCCTACCAACTCTTTCTAAGGATCAAGCGCCCTCCTCTCCACTCCACTATCTCCGAGGGAGGTAGAGGAAGCCATTTGCAGTCTTCGCCAGATAAAGCTCCTGGACGGATGGCTACCCTCTAATTTCTATAAGATTTTCGTAAGGAATTATCCCTGTTCTTTTAGAGTTCTACAATTATATTCTCTCTTCTGACCTACTGGACCCATCCATACTAGAAGCTATTATAATTTTAATTCCCAAGACAAATAAATCTTCTCTGGATCCAGCCAACTATAGGCCTATTTCTCTACTCAATTGTGACATTAAAATTTTGTCTAAGATCCTGGCCTCGCGTATTAAACGAGTATGGCAATCACTTTTGAGTAGAGAACAAGTAGGCTTTGTGCAAGGCAGATCAGGGGCTGATCACATGAGAGTCTTATCTTATGTTCTTCAGGCCACCAGTCCTCTCAAACTCCCATGGCACTAGTGGCTTTAGACGGTGAAAAGCCTTCGATCGTGTCAACTGGGATTATTTGTGGAACACTCTATCTAATTTTGGTTTCCGGAGAAATTTATTCAGTGTGTCAAGGTCCTATATAGAGATCCCGGCAAAATTTACTGTAACGGAGTTTTCTCATCTCGTATCCGGTTGTTCTCAGGCACCCGTCAGGGTTGCCCCTCTCACATACCTTTTAATCTCTACCTGGAACCCTTGTTACTTAATCTTAAAGTGTCTCCGGGATTCAAGGGTGTGTTATTGGTCACAAACCTCCACAATATCTGTCTTTGTGATGACATTCTATTGCAGTTGACCAATCCAGTTGATTCCCTGCGGTAGTCTTAGATATAATAGAACAATTTGGGGCTGTGTCTAATTACAAACTTAATTTGGCTAAATCCGAAATTTTCCCTCTCAATTTATATACAACTCATTCCAGTATGTCCCGCTTTGGCATGAAATGAGCCTCTTCTCACCTTAAATATCTTGGTATCTATTTGGCCCTTGACCCAGACTTGGTCAAGAAATTAAACTTGGATGATCTAGTAGACAAAATTCATTCTGATTTACAAAGATGGGACAAACTCCCCCTTATCAGTAGGAGGTAGAATTAGCATTATTAAAATGAATGTTTTACCACGCCTTTTCTATCCCCTAAACCTATTGGATATTTGGTTACCCAAAACCTTTTCCAAACGGGTTCACTCAATCTTGATTTGTTTTATTTGGAATCACAAGTCTCCTAGACGTGCTTTTCATAAACTCTGTTACCTAAAGACAGAGGTGGCCTTCGTCTTCCTAACTTTGAATATTACTACTGGGCTAGCCACCTAGCTAAAGCGGGTAGATGGTTGGGTAACAGTGAACCAGAATCCTCGCCCTTATGGTTAAGTTTAGACCTCAATCTTATCAAGCAAGGTAACATAGACCCCCTCTAGTTTGTTCTACTGCAATTTTTCAAGTTTGCCTCGTTATATTCAAAACTCGGCCGTGGGTACATCGGTGAGGGTTTTGAATCAGTTCTATGCGGCAGTTAAAATCCGACACACCAAAGATTCCGGTCAGCCACTGTTATCCAATCCCAATGTTAAAATTGGTACCAAATGGATAACCCTGCTGTGGTTACCTCAACTCAGGGGCTCTCAGTGGAAGACTTATTTGTGCGAGGAGGCCTTGGGTCGATTGAGGAGCTGCTATTAACCTTAAATGTTCCCCCCACCTGATTTTCAAAGTATATCAATTAAAACACCTCATAACTAAAGATTTTGGCATTACTAGAACGGAGTCAGTAATTAAACCCCTCTTAATGGAGATTAAAGACTGTGCGGCTAAGCCCCACGGAGTTTCTAAACTGTACCTACATCTTATGAATGTCAGTTTTCTGAGACCTTGCAGGATCCAAACTTTGGGATGCGTTGTTCCAAATACTTCGATTACTTGGAATCAGGTTTGAAGGATCTATATAAACACAATACCTCAACAGGAATAGACTCATTCAATATTTTATTCAAATAACATGTATTTACGCCCATTAAGAAATCAAAGCTCGACCAGTCCAGTTCTCCCAATTGTCTTAGATGCGGCAAGGATTTGGGCAGTATTCCCCATATTTTTTGGTACTGTCCCAAGGTAGCACCACTATGGAATGCTATTCGGGACAACCTAGACCCCATTTTAGGTTTGCAGGATCTTTTTACATTGGAGATTTGCATATTGGGGGTCTATGCAGAGATTAGAGTGAAGGAAAGAAAGTACCACATGGCTCTTATTTCAATGGCGGTCAAAAGGCTAGTGTTGCGTCACTGGTCGGACCACCTAGAGTTCTCTTACATGGATTGGGTGGAAGAAATATCTCTGTGTTTTAAAGTTGAAAACTGATAGCTGATTCTAGACTTGTTCCCTTTGCCTTCCAGAAAAATGGGAAAGCTTTATGCTTTGTATTTACACTGATTTCACGCCAATCCATTATGACTTACTTGAGGCTGACAAGATATTCTATGATTTCTCTGATGCTCCCACCCTTCCTTACATTCCAGTTATTTTTAGATTGGTTTTTGTTTCTCCCTCATATCTTCCAGACAGGCTAAGGCTGCATCCTTTGAAAGGGCAACTTCTCTTCCCTAATGACTTATTTCCTGGACTCTCTTCTTTTCTTCAATGGTGACACCTTCCAGGGGTGGGAGAGGGAGGGGTGTGGGGTTTTATTTTGTCCTAGGTTTATTCCTCCATGTTTATCCTGTGGACTTTATTATTCGGCTGTATTATACACATGTTTGTACACATGTTTTTGTTGTTATTTGAAATAAATAAAAAGAGAATTTCAAAAAAAAAAAAGTCCCACCCCATCCATAGTAGTGTCCCAATTATCTACCCCTCCTCCATCATTATCATAATAAACAAGTACACAACAGCCATCGTCACTTTCTGTGGTTTTAGCTCAATTTTTCCCCAGTCATCGGTAATATATCCCTCCTCTTCTTTACCTCTCTAACCTGCCACCCCATACACGGCCTCTTTCCTCTATATGTGTAGTTGCCGGCTGCCTCACTCAAAAGATCTCTGCTTATAACCCCTGTATGCCTATGGTTGATTGTACATCTGCTGACTTCTTCAATTGTAAAAGAATGCTTTTTTTTTTTATTTATTTCAACTTTGTACTTTACTGTATACACTGTATATACTTTTCTTCCTTGTATATTATTGCTTTTTGTATACCTGCTTCTGTACTGTACTTTCATGTATTCATGACCAGGTCCACCTTGCAAATGAGCCTTGCTCAAAGGTGCCCGCCTGGATAAATAAAGATTTTGATTGATTGATTGATACCGGAGAGGGAACTTTCTATAAACCAGGGATAAATTGTGTAACTGGGACAGTGTGACAATCGAGACATTTTGAATGTGTATTTATAGACATTAATAAGGGACCTACTGAGAAATTGTCATTGATGTATTCCTTTGCATGATCTTGTGTCTATGTGATGGAATGCTGTTTTGATAGTAATTGAATATATAGGCTGGGGTCAGGCAGGAGATTGCAGCTTTTTTTAAATTCAAGTTGAAACTCAATTTTTACATGAAAAATTAACTTGGAGTTAATTTATGCAATGCTGAATTGATTCTTACTGGACACTAATTTCTCCTTACCGAAGTGCTGAAAGGAATCGGTTCACAGTAGTGCTGGAATAAACAGGAGAAGTGCGTGAGAGAGAGTCTGGGAAAGTATTATAACAATTAACAAATTCCTTGCAGTCTCTCTCTCTCTCTTTCTCTCTCTTCCTCCCTCTCTCTCTCTCTCTCACTCTCCTCTTTTTGTGTGTGGCGAGTACTGCAAGTGGGGAAATAGGTTCCCTGGTGGTTATGTGGGACAAATTAAATTTGTTTAAAAAAAGACAAGTGGCTTGGTGTATAGAAATAAAGGGTTGCAAAAAAAAAATGTGACAAAACAGAGAACATTCCACTGTGTGTTTGGCAGGTAGGCGATCTACATCAGAGCTTTCAGGGGAAGGGGGGAGACTGTTACCAGCTGAGTACTCCTCTTTTGGGCTTAAAAGCCCACAAACTAAGGTGCCAGTTAATCATAAATGTTTGTCCTCAAATATATGCTCTAAATAACCTGGTGGGCATGCAGCTGGAAACAAATTCATGATATGACAAAATCTCAAAACTGGGGGGTATGAATAAAAAAGAAACAGAACAAAAGCATTCAGGTCATACATGACTACTACTGTACTGTGACTGTAGGAGACACTGTGTCAGTATAAATAGAAACTAGAATTATATTCAAGCTTCCTTGGTGAACTGTCAGGAAAGGTTATGTGTCACACTGTTTTTAGTGTTGAAATTGCTGATTTTCTAGTCATGAATTTTCTGTTGTTATGGCCATTACATCAGAAATCATTGCCCACCACTATGTTTAGTGCCAGGAAGTGTCTGACACAGAAAAGGGGACATCTTAGCTGCATGCTTGTGTTGTCCTGAAGAAACACAGAACCATACCTGCATTTTGTGGACCCTGTGGCGATAACAAACATTACTTATGAATTACTGACTGGTACACACAATTATTTTATTTATTTATCTGTTTTATGTTAGGTCAGTGTGCTAATTGTTGTGATGGCTGTCACAGGCTAGAAGGGCTGTTTGCAACCGGTATGCTGAATCCCGCCATCACCCGATAGAGTACTATCCGCCACTGTAGTATAACAATCCGAGACAATGCAGAGAAATTATCAACACTGTAACTATGAGTAATCTTTCGCAATATGCTATGAATAATAGAAACACACATCAGATGAGTCCCCTGTATGCTGTGGCATTACTAATGCACACACGGAGTGCAGACACATAATGGGTAGTTTTGGATCGAATAGTGGAGAACCGCAAATCAGACAAGAAGGAACAAAGCAGAGGATGGCCAGATTGAGCTGAGGGGGTGAACAGTGGTTTTAGATAATCACAGATGGGTCTGGACAACTAATTGCCCTTGCATGCACTATAGAACACTTGCAAACAACTAAATGTAATGCTTCATTTTAGCCAGGCACAGTAGACACCATGATCATATGGATGGAGTATTGGGGCACACCATTTTCAGTCCTCCAGACACATGGTGGTATGGCATTAATGCTCCATGTTATGCTGCAGGTGACTGGCCACAAAATTCATTCTGGCACACATTTCAGTGCTGCCATCTGATGAAATATACACTGAGGGAGGCAAACAGGCTTCAGTGTCAAACGAAACATACAACTGTGGCACACATTAGTTGCACAGGAAAGAATACCTTGCATTGCTGTGCCATATGCTAACAAACACACAATGACATACTTTGATGTGATGCTAGACATACATGTGCAGAGCTCGAGATCGAGATGCAATTGTTTATGCAAGGCTACTAGGGGCAGTAAGATTGCACAGAGATGATGTGTAGTACGCACAGTGCATTACACAATCCAGGGCATGAGCTGCAAAGGGTTGGTGTCAGTAGCAATGACTGTTCAAATACATAGCTATAGCGAATGTTGCCAGCAGAGAAGGACCACCTACTGTAGCCCATTGAGTCTACACATAAATAACAGTAGCTCATGCATTTCATGGGAAATAACATTACTGTATAAAGTGTGTATTTGTTTTGTTTGTTTTTTAATGACAGCACTGTATTTATTTGGCAGTACACTCATGTACTGTCTCTACATATTCATTTGTTTTGGCCTTAACATTATTAGAGTGCAGGCTGTGAAGGGCAGGACTACTCTCTGGACAAGTACTTGCAATAGTCAATGGATGAGATGAAGTGGCCTTTCTCCTTGTAGAAGTGCTGTAAGGAATGGGAGATGTGAGTGAGAGAGCCGCGGGGAAAGCATTATAACAAATGCCTTGTGTTCTCTTTCTGTCTCCCCCTCAGTGTACGGAGTGTACTGGGAGCAGAGAAATAGGTTTCCCTGTAGTTATGTGGGACAAATTTAATTTGTTTGAAAGAATACAAATGGCTCAGTTTAAATAAAGGGTTGCAAAAAGGAAACTTGTGGCAGAAGTGCTGTAAGAAACAGTAGAAGCAAGTGAAAGCACTATGACAAGTTGCAGTGTCTCCCCCCCCCCAACCCCGTAGTGTGTGGTGTCAACTAGGAGTGGGAAAATAGGTTCCCCTATGGTTTTGGAGGGAACATCTAATTAAAAAAAAAAAGACAAGTGACTCAATTCAAAGAAATAAAGGGTTGCAAAAAATAAATTAATAAAATAACTTGAGACAAAATAGAAACCAGTCTGCCATGTGTTTGGCAGGCAGCCGGTCTATATTGGAGCTAATAGGAGGCAGTCTGTTGTGATTTCTCATGGAGACACTGGGGGATTGGGCACCTCCAGCATCACTGTTATGTTATTGGGGGTGGGGTGGGGGGAGCTGAGAGGGGGAAGGGATAATGCAGTACTGTTGTTCATAGCCAGCAAGTGCTTCACATGATCATGCAGAGGGAACAATTTTGACACTTCAGCATGTTGTTCCTTTGGAAAGAATGCAAGGAATGCGGAGTCCCTTTTTGAAAACGATAGGTCTGTCAGGCTCTGCCCAGTGCAGCCCTAGAAATCAGAGGGGGAGCACACTATTTTGCAGTTGTGGATGATCTGCCTATCTGCAGCCCTAAAAATACCAGCACCAGCTTAATTTGGTTCCATGTCAGTTACTTATCTGTGTCCCCCTTCCCCAGGATAAGGCTGACAATAGGCAGACTTGTCTACTTCTCCTTTCCCAGTCACGGAAACCTAAGTAAATAAATATGTGCCAGTCACATCCTCTTTAGTCTCTTGCTCTGTTTTAATTACATTTTCTCAGTGTACTGGGAGCCCATATGGTGTCTTACTACTTATTTTACTACGATTATTGTTTGGTTGTTGTTTCTATGCTTGTATTGTCTGTGCTATTTGCTTAACATACATGCAATACATTAATATTCAGACCTCTCACCTTGACACAGTGTCCTATTTCTGACATGAACTGCTGATGTATTTCAGTTGCCTGGACCTCAAATAAACATTTGGGTGGCATAACACATATATGTTTGTAAATACATTTCTAACAACTTGTGTCTCTGTGTCTCTTTCTGCTGTTCAGGGGATAGTTACATAGCAGGGAGTATGCATCGCTTCTGTTTCTTCATGAGGTTGTGTCATTTCAGAACAGTATTTATTTATATGTTTATAAACATACAATCTGTTGTTTTGTTTTACTCTCAGACTGCTTAGTACAACTTTATTACAGTTGTCACTTTTTTTTAATTGTTTAACCAGGTGAGACACACTAAGCTGAAAGCTTGTTTACAGGTGCAACCTGGGAGCACAGGGAAGTTAAGTGACTTGCTCAGGGTCACACAGTATGCAAGTGGGGGCTGTGGGATTCAAACCCAGGGCTCCAGATTTGTATCTCAGAGCCTTAAAACCACTGCACTATACTGCCTCCCATGTGTGTCAGCTTATAGTGCATGGCATGCATAAAAGGTTCCCCCCTTTTAGAATAGTCCTTCTCTAACTGTATTGTAATATCCCTTTCCATTTCATTTACAGAAGCAAATCTTTAAAGGGGCATAAAATGCACATGAATGTTTACACTGCTAGCAAGAAATACAGTTATTAATATAACAAAATATATGGACATTTTGTATGTTTTTCAGAGCATTATTTATATGCCTCCTGTCCGTTCAGTTTATATTTAGTACAGTACTCCACTGGTGCACTCTGATGTAGTAAGTCCTAAATCTACACTCAGGGACAGTTGCCTCATATTGAAGCAGTATTACTTTCCTGCATCTGTACTGTACTGTACTATTCATTAATTAGTCAAATAAATGTGAAAAGCTTACAAAACATACCTAACATGTATGTTTCTGCAGTAGGACTATATGCTTTGTCAAATTAAAAAAATCATCTCGAATACTAGCTCCTGCTAGGCCACTAACAGGTTATGCCTTGTTCCAGTGGGACAGTGGGTAGACGTGCTCTGCAGTCATGCCACTGATATCAAATTTTGGATAGGTGTTTGGTACTCTGAATTTGTATCACTTCCTCTGTGATGCTTTCCCTATACCAAATCAAGCTAGGTGGGTCAGAACAGACATTCAGCAGCACACAGGCACTATTTTGGACTGATAGCAATGAGCAGTTCAGAAATGTGTGTCAGCTTATAGTGCATGGCATGCATAAAAGCCCCCCCCCCCCAAAGTAAACCCTTCAGTCTGTGTAGCAATTACTGTCATCGACAAGCTGCTGATATCAGAGTGAGGTGAAGGTGGGCACCCTCATGGCAGAAATCACTTTTCCAGTGTGTCTCTCACTCTAGGTTTGTGATTGCCACCTGTCCCGACCATGTATCTGTAATTACTCCTCTGAGCATAGTGTGCAGGCTCATCTGCAACACCTTACAAAGAGAGAGTGATCGCATGACTGACCCAGGTTCACCTGCTCACCTGGCAAATATACTGTTTTCAGCCCTGCCTTCCCCCGGGTTTGCCTGCATCTTGTGAGATACAGCATCTGCATTTGTAACAACATTCTCATGTTCCCTACTGCAGACTGCTACACCTGATAGACTTCTGTATGTATGGTATGCTGATCACACACAACCATTCTTTCTGCTACCTTTACTGTGACAAATGATTTTAATTACTGCAAGTACAGTGCTACCTACAATCTGAATTCTGAATTACTTGATTGAGGCGACTGTACTATGTCCAATCATCATCTTTAATTCGCTATGCTGTGCTTCATTTGTACCCCCTTTTTATACACATTCTTTGTTTTCCTATATGAATTGTGGTGCTTCTTTCTGCTGTACCATGCAGCTGTTCCTAGCTACTAATGATAACGCACTCCAACAGCCATATAACCAACACAAAAAACAAAACTTAAACACAACACTATGAATAACACTGCTTCTTCAACAGTCCATAGTGCCCTAGCATACAAGAAATATCCAACATACTGCTAACAGTATGTTTATGAACCATGGTTTGCCCCTGTTTAAAAATACAAGTATCTAACAGCAGCAATACAACATAATAGTAGCACACTTTCTTAATTTTCACCTTCATACCTCTGTTCTGCCTTCCTATCACAAACATCACATTTTCTTTCCTTTACCACCTGTCTTACCCCTTTACCTTTCTCTTTTATATTGTTTTCTGACAATTGGTAACCATCTCCTACAATGATTCCACCCCGCCCCCTCACCAAGGTGCCCATCAATAAACCATTTGATAAGTCAGCCATGTTCCCTATCCTCCACCCTATATTTATTGTCCCATTTTTGTCTACTACAAACAGAAAACCGTGAAAGACCTACTAAGCTGGAAAGCACAAACCCAGCAAAAAAGCCACAAGTTCCTTACGTGACGGGCAGGGTTTTACTGGAGAGGCAGCATGCTCACTGAGAACCATGAGTTCCACAGTTCAAGTACCACTAGGGCCATGTAATCATTCCACCCAGTTGTGTACCCCCCAAATGGTAAAAGTAGTACCCATTGAAAACAGGATGTTGTGGTTCAGCTGGACTCTACTGTGTAAGAAATGAAGTCTAGGAAACAGAAAAAGAGGATCCCCTGTTTTCAATTACCAGTGAAACATGCTGGCTGTGGGCACAGGTGACCAGCGATGGTGCTCAGTCCTGGTCTGGGAGTCTTTCTGCTGGTCCCTGGCCTGGGCTACTACTGATCATGGCAGGGAGTGGAGCAGAAAAAAAAAACCACTCAGGTTCCCAGAGTGATAAACGTCAAGCCCAGATAAGGCAGCTGAAGGTGGGGACTGGGCCCGCCAGACTTCATTGTTTTTTAATGCCCATAGTATGTGGTACTTTGGTAGTTTCTAGTAGTTGTGTGTATGTTGCTTTTTCTTTATTTTCTACTGGCTATATGCCAGCACATCTCCCATAATACATGCCTGTCCATGTCCCCATTGAGAGACGAGAGGCAGTCGAGCTGTTTGTTCCTCAATTTGGTCAGATATGGGGTCTGTATTGAACTTTTATTAAAAGAAAAAGAAAACAGCAACTCTACAGTTTTTGTCTGATGGAGAGCCACAACAGCCTGATGCCAGCAATATGTAAATTGGTGATGACAGCTGATGCTTGCTGACGCTGGGAATATGTAAATGGGTACACAATCAGCAGTGGTTCCTTTCAACTGCTTGTCACTTCATCTGCAGTGCTGTCATAGAGAGCTTGGCCATTCATTGGTGTGATGCCACCTGCAAAATGGAACGGGGCATTGCCAGAGGGGGCACCACACCTCTAAAAGTCATATGGCCACACTATGTTGCTTGCGCCTGCCCGCAAGCCAACATAAAAACCTTTGCAATGAGATAAAACCTTTTGGATGGGATTTAAGAATTATACCTGTCTTTATTTTGCGATGGAACAATAAAATGACTATGTGGAAAATTTGTGCTCAAAATCTCTAAAAACAACAAAATTATGAAGAAACATTGAGCACAGCCTGTAGTACGGATCCAGTGAGGGTTCCAAAGAGGTCGTGAGGGCCAGTGAAGTTGCCCTCCCCCAACCCCCGAGACAAGCACGCAGCCTGCATCCCAGATCCAGTGAGGGTCCCAAGAGGTCACTAGGGCCAGTGAAGTTGCCCTCCTCCCCGAGACAAGCACACAGGTACGCTGGCCGAATCAATGCCAGACCAAGGAGATCAGCTCCCCCGAATTGTTCCTGTATCCAAAATCTTGGCACCATTTTTGAACTTTAAAAAAAAAAAAAACAGTATTAACCCCATCCAGATCTCCTCCCTCCCTCTTATTGCTATTTAAACCCTTACCTTCCTTTTACTTCTCCACAGCCTGAAACCTGGATCCAGCGAGGGTACCGAAGAGGCCTTGAGGGCCAGTGAAGTTGCCCTCCCCCATCCCCGAGACAAGCACGCAGGTACGCCGGCCTAATCAAAGCCAGACCAAGAAGATCAGCTCCTCCAAATTGCTCCTGTATCCAAATTCGGGCCCTGCTGATGTGCTGCGTTGGCTCCCCACCACCCTTGGTCAACTTGTGTTTATATAGGCTGCTCGGTTGCTGATCTGAACCAATCAGCCCACTTCTCCATCTGCAGCCTATATCCTGTCACCACTAGAGGCAGCCCTGATTTTGTTTTCTTTTTTCTGTCTCCTATTACTGGCTATTCCTTACCCTTCCACCTCCCGCCTCCTCTCCATGCTCCTTTTTGTACTTACTCTCTCTTCTACATTGTACCCTGTGCTCATTCTCCTCCCCCCTAACTTTCACTATGAATCAAGCTCCTGGAGCCACTGACTACCTTAGGGCAGAATGGCAGCCTTCCCCCTCCGTGCATCTCACCTGGCATGCAGATACTCCAGTGAAGCTCCCTAGGGAGGACTCCACCCCTCCCAGATGATGGGGACTTCCCCCTGCCTTCCCCTACTACCTGCTGCTGTGACCACTGCCATAGATGGACAACTCTCAGTATGCCTTTATTTCTCCGGGAGCTGCACCCCATGAAACCCTTGCATCCTTCATCCCCCCTCTCTTCGCATCCACTCCTCCTGTCTGCCCCCTGCACTCTATCCCTCCATATTCCCTCCCTTTCCAACATACTTGGGTCCTCTGCATGCATAGCTCGTATTCACAAAAAATTGGCCTGGAACTCCTTACTCTGGTCCCTCCTTGTCCTTATACCTGGTAATATCCACCCAAACCCTGGCCCACTTGCAACCTCAATGCCAAACCACACCCCTATCAGTGGGCTTTACATTGCCAGCCTCAATGTCTGTAGCCTACTAAAAAAGTGGGATTCATATCAGGGTTGGGTCCTCCAGCATCAGCCCGGTGTCATTGCCTTAAATGAAACCTGGCTCTCTCTTCTGATTCCTGACACGACGGTAGCCCTGCCTGGGTTCAACCTCTTCTAAGCTGATCGACAGGAAAAATGTGGGGGAGGTTGCGCCATCTACGTTAAGGACTCAGTACATGCTCAGCTACACCCCCCCCCTCCCCAAGCTGGTACCTGGACCACAGGCCCTTACGCTCAAACTTGCCCTGGGTCACTCACAAACCCCCCTTCTTATCACAGCAGATTACATTCCCCCCAGAGACCAGAAAGTAGCCTTTCACTCGGTCCTGTCCTATCTTGCCACCCACTTGCAACAAAACAAAAAAATTATTTCTGGTGACTTCAATGCCAAGTGGCTGGCTAAGACCACAACCCCATTCATAGACGCAGCTACAGCCCAAGACCTCATAAAAGTCATCCCCTCTCCCACTCGTCAGGACCCTCGTACCAGATCCTCCTCCATTCTGGACCTGGTGTTCACCAACTGACCCCACAAAATCACTAGCATCACTGTGCTACCAAATACGCTTAGTGACCACTCCCCAGTTCTCTGCACCTGGTCCTGCAAAGTGCCCAAGACACCTCCCAAGATAATCTTCCAACGCAAACTTGGACCTGGTAAACTTGCTCTTCTAAAATCTCATCTCAGATCACTAAACTTGTCCTTCTTAACTAATACCATCGACCCTGACCTAGCCCTCGACCTTTTCATTCACACCTTCAACACCATCTGTGACAAGTTTGCCCCACTTACCAAAAAAATGGTCAAAGGCAACCCTGTCCCCTGGATCACTGACCACCTCCTAGCCCTGATGCTTACTCGTGTCTCACTATGGCACCTCTCCAATGAGACTGGCCTTCCAACTGATAGGCAGAGGTATAGAGAGGCCCGAGACAAATGCAAGTGAGCATTATGCAAAGCCAAAGCTAAGCACTATAAATCTGTCCCAACCACTGCCTGGGGCACAGGGTGCAAATTCTGGAATAATATCAAGCAAATAGGTGGTAAAATCCCTAACCCCCCCCAAACCAGATAGTTGTTGACAGGCACCTGACCTCCGACCCCTCCCATATAGCCTCGGTTTTCAGTTGTGCTTTCACGAACCTCAGCCATGTCCTCCCTCCCAACTTCTTCGACCCTCCATCTCGCCCAGCCCCCACCCCAGCCTGCCCCTCCCTTTCACCTATGGTACATCTCCCTCAAGTCCGCCGAGCTTTATCTTAAAATGCTCTAAGCCACTCCCACTACAGTAGTGACTCCTTGGATATGAGGCTTCTCCCGCTTATCCTCCATGACCTACTCTACCACTCACCCATATCCTCAACCACTCTCTCTGCCAAAGTAAATTCCCCACCCATTGAAAATCTGCTTCTATTACCCCCATATTTAAGAGTGGGGACCGTACTGCCACCAATAACTACCGGCCCATCTCTATCCTCCCCCTCATCTAAAACACTTGAGTACATTGTCTATGATCAGCTCACTGACCACCTTAACAAATATGATCTTCTCTGTAAACAGCAACATGGCTTCCGCAAAGGGCACAGTACTACTACAGCCCTGATGGAATTCACCACACACATCCATTCCACACTAGACAAAGGCCACACCACTGGTGCTGTCTTTGTTGACCTTACAAAGGCATTTGACACAGGCAATCACTCCTTCCTGCTAGTCATTCTTTCCAGCATTGGTTTCTCCCAGGATGCCCTACACTGGTTCACAGACTACTTATCGGACTGGTTCCAACAGGTTAAAATTGGCACTACCCTATCCAATAGACTCCCAGTTTTCTCAGGGGCCCCTCAGGGGTCCATCCTTGGTCCTGTCCTCTTCAGTCTTTACCTTAACTCACTCCCTGCATCCTGCTCTGGCAACCTACAACTATATGCAGATGATGCTGTACTTTATGCATCTAGCCCTGACCCCTTTTCAACTCCACCAAACCCTCCAGTCCTCCTTTAGCAAAGCCGAACAGTGGTTATTGGCACAACGCCTTATATTGAACTACAAGAAGACAAAGTTCATGATCTTCTCTCACCCCTAGAACTCCAGGAAGGAACTTTGCCCCAGATCCTAACTGTGGATTGAACTCCTCTTGAGCAAGTGGACTCCTTTAAATATCTGGGCATCACCCTTGACCTGGCACTCAATTTTCACCAGCACATACATCACCTGTCCACTGCCCTTAATGTCCACCTCGACTTGCTCTATTGGTTTAAATACTGCCTCACTCCAGACACTCTCTGACTTGCTGTCTTGTCCTCTATCCTTTCCCTCCTTGACTATGGTATACTGATTTACAGTGCTGCCACCACCTCGGCCCTTAGTAGGCTCCATCTCTCCCTCAACAAAACATGTTGCCTTGTACTGGACTGCGACCATCTCACCCATACCTGCTCACTTTATAATGCCACAAACTGGCTTAACTTAGACAACAGTGGCAAGAAGGGGGATTGCGCAAACAGTGGGGCCTCCTAAATCTACAAACTGCTTGTCTATAGTTTTAAACTTTTTTTCTCAGACTCCCCTTGACAGTATTTTTTTCCACTCCCCCCATGGCACAGGACAAGTGTCAAGTTTGAATGTGCCAGCTTATACTGGTCAGTTGGGTGCCCCCCCCGACCACGTTGCCAGGTATTCAACATCCTGAATATTGTGGGGCTACTTAAGGAGGCATAACAGCAGGAAACAGTAGTCATTCACCCAGTGTAAAGAGTAATGGAAGCCCAATTACCATCCGGCTAGTGACGGTAGGAGAGACTTACCTCAGGCTCATGGAGTCCCTTGCTGTGTCCTGGCCAGTCTGATGAAATAGAGCAGTGGTACCAGTGGAGCGGTCAAAATAGGAGACGAGTCAATGGAGTGGCAGAGTCGGCGATCAAGAGGAGCAGCAAGAGGTGTGGGCTCTGTATAGTCCCATTTGTTACTTCATTATTTAAAAGTTAAATGTAGTCCCCCTGTCAGTGGTGGGCAGAGGCAGAGCCAGGATGGTGAGACAGTCAAAGGAGGAGGGCTAAACAGTTGAAGGAGGAGGGCTAAAAGATGGCCATGGTTGTGAAAGCAAGTGTGTGAGCATCAGAGTGGGGCAAGCGAGGCCCCACAGCAAACCACCCACAATGCCAGCACCAGTGTCTCAGGCAGACATACCCTTTTAGCTTCCCCTCAGCAGCAACACAAAGACCCTGTTAGGATGGTGAGTGGGCAGCAGAACCAAAGGGTCGGTGCTGACTGTCAGTGTACTAGACTTTTTTTATTATTTCTTTTTTTTAAATAAAAGGGGAATAGCAGGTGTTGGCAAAGATCACTGAGGGCAAGTCAGGCCCAGTAGCAGAGATGACCATGTGAGCTGGAGAAGGGACATGTCAGGCCACATCTCAAGTAAAGACCACCCCTAGAGGCAGGATAAAAGGGCAGAGCAAGGCCCCTTAATGCAGGCAGGTAGGCAGGCTGACCCCATTTATTAAAGGAAGAAATTAGGGCAGGCAGGCCTCAATTAGATAGAGCAGATGCTGGGTAGGCAGAATGAGGGCAAGACAGACCCACTAATTTAAAGGACAGGGGAGAGAGAGAGGCAGAGCCAGAGCCATGTCCCAGTGAAATAAAGGACCGCCAGGTGGGTGGGGATGGAAATCTAGGCAAAGTTCCAGTTTAAATAAAATAAATCAGGAGGGTTAGAGACAAAAAGAAGCCCCACAGAGTGGGATAGAAGTGAACACCCAGTTAAAGAAAGTACATGCCAGGTGGGTGGGACATGGTGCGCAGCAGGCCCCAGAAGTAATCAGACAGCATCAAAGTTATTAGCCTGAACCAGAATCCAGTAGCCCACAGCAAAGGGCTAGTAAAAGATGTGGTAATGTGCTTCAGCCAGGAACAGGAAAGAGAGGATGGGGAAAATGAAGCCATTTTCCCAGAACAGCAGCATAGTTGCCACAGGATCCAACACACAGGGCTCTGAGAGAGTAGCCCCAGAGGGTAGGGGGCTCTAGTGTGGATGGCATATGCAGATCTGCCAGTTATAATTTGGTCCAAGGAATGGAGCCAATAACTGGAGCTACACTATAGGCTGCAAGAGGCTGAGAGTCCCAGATTCGCATGGAGTATGTAAAAGACTGCCACCTTGCTCTGTTAGTGTTGTGCAAGTGTTTAACTGTACACCAGAGCCCTCTACAGGGGTGGACAGTTATCACTGGACCTCCAGCACACAGGCTTAATCAGCCCTCAGCAAGGACGGCAGGACTGATGTTTTACTGAAAGCTATAATGCATGCCTGTGGGAGAGAGGACATAGTCCATAGCCCATGCATAGCTATGTATATTTCAGCAACTTAATCCAGATTTCCCCTCATGTAGTGTCTGCCCTGGTATAGTACCCCTGGTTCTAGAATGAAAATTTTTTAAAGTACAAATGCAACTGTTATTTAAAGTAACTGTGCTGAATTCAGAACAAATATTTTTAAGTGAAGATGTCAGTGCATTTAAATTTAAAGTGCTAAATTGTTTGTGGACAGATTTGAAGGGCAAGAATTGTTTGTTCCAGGACTGCTTATTTAAAGGGACAGTGCCCAAAGTAAATGCATGCTCCAAGACTGTGAAACTGCCCTGCATCCACCAAATTTGCCCTATCCAACCTGAAACTGCCTTGTTTTTCTCCGAGAGTATTTAAATTGCCCGAAAGTTGACCAGTATGGTCATATGATGCTCTGAGATTGAAATACTGCCCCTGCATGCTGCGAACCCTTTTCAAGACTGATTACACTTGCTTCAAAATTTATAATTTGCACTGCTTATTCTCACATTGTTCTGCATGTTTGCAATTGCACTGTAATGGTTTCTTGATCTGAAGACTGCCAAAACCAGTGACCACCAAGTAAAAAAATGGTACACTTTGAAGACTCAGCTTTATTTCTGTCCAACTGCATGTTAACAATTTCTACTGCAGCATGACCCAGAACCAGTTTCATCTAACTGTACCCTGACAATTTGAGGATGGATGTCAGAGTAGGAATGGCATTGTCACCTAAGGAACTCCCTGCACCTGCTTTCTTCACATTCCTTAGGACAATCCCTCCCTAACAGTGAGCTAGGCAGTGCAGTGAACCACACTGGTTTACAGATAGGGATCCAATGCCCAGTGGAGCTGAGGGTTTTATTTCAGCTTCTTCAGAGATTCTCCTGAGGTCAACAGTCTGGAGATGTTCCAGATCTTCAGCTTTGTCCAGGTCCAGTTCTTCAGAACATTGCCCAGGACCCATGGTGACAGCCCAGAGGTTCTTCAAGGTTTTGTCCATTGCTTCAGTTCTTCAGAGATTCTTCAGATTTCTTCCTTGGGTCAGTGGTGATGGTCCGGTGGTTCTTCAGTTTGCAATGTCAGTTCTTCAGATTTGTTCCCAGGGTCCATGGTAATGGCTCAGAGTCTTCATTTTATCAAAGTTCCTTGGAAATACAAGTGTTCTGTTCCTTCTCCAGTTGTGATAGCCCAGAGGCACTGCTGTGGAATACAAGTTTGTGTGGTTCTCATCACTGGGTTTTGTCAATGCCCAGTGGTTTCAAATCCTTTGTTCCTTGGTAATAGTCAATTCTTCAAGCCAGCCAATAGCAAGCACATGCTTGGATGTTCTTGTGTTCATGTTTTACTTGACCACATCATCTACAGTACCCAATAGATCCACAGAGACTCTTGTGTGGAATTGTACAAGTTTTTAAGTTATTGCATACAGTAAGACTGCAGTGATTTTAGTACAATTACAGTCATAAGAGTGACTTAAGAAATGCAATAATAATATTAGATTTATTTTAGTTTGAAAGTGAAAATGTTGTTTGCACCCTTTTTTCTTGTTCTAATTTGTGTGGTTGAGTTGCTCAATAAACTGGTCCATTTTTATGAGTTGTGTCTCTGGCCTCTCCATTTTGGTGAAACTTCTGTTGTATAGCCAAATAGTCAAAGAACCACCTTACCCATGAACTGTCTAAGACAGCACATCTTAGTCAAAGACCTGACAGGCTGGCAAATTTCATTTGTTTCAGAATTGTTGGCAAACTTCACCTGGCATAGTTGGAGTCCAGGTTGATTGGTTGGTTCAGGTTCTTACAATTCTCGGCTCACTTCAGTGGTGACTATCAGTAAGGGAACAACACAGAGAAACAAATGTCCCAACTGCTTTAAAATCAGTAGTTTTTAGCAAAACTGTGGTGGAACTCAAACCATATCTCTAATACATAATTCAGGACCCTTAGAGATGTAAATTAAATCACTAACTTTTACTAAATACGTTTTTTTCAGAATTTTGGATAGCTTTAACAATCATGCTTCACATTTTTTCCTAGTAGCTGCATACATTTTATATGGATACAAGCAACATAACTATCTCTAATTGCAGTTTATGTAGTTGAATTACCGTGGGGGGGGGGGGGCATTGAGAAGTAATACTTCACTGTCAAATCTGACTAATTGGGAAACCGAATAAAGGGAGAAAATATTGCATGTGTACCATCAGAGCTAACAAAAAGATACATACAACTGGTAATTCAAATGGTCACTTTAGGCACCTCTTCAAACATCAGATGCAGAGATAATAAGTTACATCATAGCAATTCACTTTTAAAGCCTGGGAAAGAGCATCTACATTGTTTTGCTTCACTGACACTATAGTTATAAGATGCAGCATGTTAATATAAAATATGTTTTAGTGAGAGCCCAGCAAGCTGAATGCCAGAGACACCAATAAGAATAAAACTTCTGAGTCCATTCTCCAAAACTTTCACTCATAAATCTAAACACAATGATGATATGAAATAAAACTTGTAGAATGCACTTGGATTTATAATTGGGAGAAATTATTTAACCAGGAAATACACACTAAGCTGAAGTGTGTTTCTAGGTGTGACCTGGAAGCATAAGGAAGTTAAATGACTTGCTCAGAGTCACACAGTATGCAAGTGGAGGCTGTGGGATTCAAACCCAGGTCTCTAGGTTTGCAGCTCAGTGCCTTAAACCACACCACTACACTGACTCCTTGTATATACACAATATAAGGTTCTAAATTTATTAGAGTATCACTGAAGTCAAAATTACAGGAGCACTAATAACAATGTTACTTCCAACAGCAATGAAGCAGTTAATGCTGGTTTGCAAAGATACATGTTTCAGCAATGCTAATCAATAGCCGCTCACACCTGACAATTTAAAATCATATCCGGATACCGATAACCTCAATTTGTAATAAAAAAAAACTGGAAGAGCCTAAAGGATTGCATGATTTTACTCGTTAGTGTATTTAATTATATAGCTTATATGTAATAATAGAGAAAAAACTGTAGAATGGAGCAACTAGAATAGATTTTGATGTGCCAATCAAACATTGAATGTTCCAGTTTAAGATGGATTCATTCATATTACAAAAGTATTTTTTTGTATTTTCATTTTTTTTAGTTGTGCATGATATTTTCAGTATGTAAGGATTTGTATCACAGAGGACATAGACTGCTCAGGCCCTTTAAGTGGTTATTTCTTTTTATTATCATTTGTTTTTGACGTTCAAATGTCTGAAGTTGAATCAACTGTTATTCATTTACTGGTAGAAATAACCTGCATCTATCATTTATATATGTTAAATCTGGATCATGACACAAAAGAAAATATTTCATTTTTTCTATACTTTTTTTTTAATATGGTATATTCATTTTTTACCTTTGACTTACCATGCAACTAAGCTACCTTAAGCTACTCTGTGTATAGCAACAATAAGAGATAACTTCAAACAATGAAACTGCGATTTATGTGACTAATCACCAGCACCACTGCTCATGGCTAATCTTCACAGCCAAACACTTATATCAAAGGTAGCCATCTGAGGTATCAATAAAGTAACTTTCTACTACAGTAAGTGACTGAGCATTTTCCATTTTCTTTCAACTTTGGTATCAGTTGTCAGAATGACAGATCTCCTGCTAAAGTCATTTATTTGTCCAATGTAAGGGCACAGGTCAACCTGATGAATTTCGTGAACACTTGCTTGCCTATTACCACATGCCTAGCCACATGAGTTGAAGGAGGTGAATGGGATTACTGAACAGTTACCTACCTTTCTGAAGTCACCTTGCAGTTTTTATGAAATGCAATAAGGCTTTTGGGGGTGGCATTTGCATATTTGAAATAAAAAAAAAACCTTATTGCCTGTCCACAGTTTGCATTAGGTGATGTCAGGACACATGTGACCAATGTGGATACCATTTGGTACTTATATGGCTCCCAGTCAATCAGAAGACTGGAGTTCACACTCCAGAATTATCATTTATTCTTACTTACAGATCCAGTGCACTTGCCTGTGGGCCTCTGTGGGCCTGTTGCTTTGCCTAGGTCCGCAGGGGCCTGTGCAAAGAAACCCATAGATTTGGTGTATTGCCCAATGAGTTGACCGCTTACAAGTCTTGCACAAAACAAGCTACAGTTCTGCCCCATGCCAAACAGGTGTGCAGCTTGGCTTGGGGCCTGCAGGGCCCTGACCAAAGAAATATTCAGGTCCATGTCCCTGCACAATGGGTATGCTGCTTAGCACAAAGCAACTGGAGATCCTGCATCATGCCAGATGAATCTTTTGTAGGCCTTGCACAGGGAAAGCTAAAGGTACCTTACATTATTTATCTTTTTTGAAAAGGAAGGAAATAAACTGCAAAAAAAAAAAACTGTTGAGGCATCTGTTAGTGTTGATGCAAAAAATATAGAAAGTTAGGAAATAAAAGGTTCAGGGAAAATCTCCCTGCAGGCTTGGTAAATCTGTGGTGTGCTTTTCCTTGGGCTTTGAGCAATCATGCAATGCAGTATTGAAGTTATGAGACAGTGTGTGTGTGTGTGTGTGTGTGTGTGTGTGTGTGTGTGTGTGTATATATATATACGCATGAGTTCAGGATGTGCATGTTGAGGTTTTCCAGCTTCTCTAAGAGGAATTCCCTTGTTGCCCCAGGATAACTTTGATTATCTTTCTCTGCATTGCCTTCACTCTGTCCCTATATTTATTCAAATGTGGGCTCAAGAACAGGCGCAGTACATGTGGGTATCAGTTGTCTGTACAGGCTCCAGAACCAGATGCTGAATGCGTGGGAGAACCAGTGGGTCCCAGCCAATCAGAAGACAGGATTTCTTGCTCCAGAATTATAATTTCTTCTTACTTGTGATTAAAAAACACCATGTAAGGCTACATAACAGAAGTCGTTTCATGACAGGTTGATAGATGTATACTTCATTGCCAGAACCACCTTTCTGCTTAGTGGTTTTGAGGCTCCTGGGATCCCTGTGAGTTCTCCAACAGTAGTGTATGGCTGCTTCGGTACTGAAGGGTCAACTTGCAGACCTCTCCTGGCTCCCTTGTCATGTGGCAAAGTTATTGATTGGTTCCTGGTGGGAGGGACTGTCTAAGTACATGTAAACTAGGTGGAGGTGCTTCCAGAAAAGAGCATCAGAGAGAGAGCATAGTCTGCATCTCTGCATCTCCTGTAAGACCTAATTTCTCCAGATAAGTGCAGTGACTGACCTCAAGGGAAGTGGCAGCAACTAGTCTTCCAAGAATCAAGCTTAAACACTGATTCCCACTTATGGGTCTTGGTTGAAGGCACTAGAATCCTATGGGAGCAAAGCCTTTACAAGGAGGCTGGCCAAAGCCACTGGGCATGGCACCTGCACTCCCCCACTTGGTGTCATGCACCAATAAAATAATTGCTGCTGGCTCCCTCACTAACCCCAGTTCTATTCATTTTACTAGTGAGTGCACACAGTGGGAGCACAGTGCCTTAATTCAAACACATGACCACTTTTCTATCTGTGTCACTGCCATTTTTCTGTTTGTTGGGTTGTTTGTGTTTTCTATTTTACTGCAATACCATAGTCCAAAAAGAAAGGGGTGCAATCATGAGAGAAGGTCAGACAGCCACCCATTGTGTGTCATTGCCCCTGTGGGAAATCAATGGCTGTTCCAGACTGGCATCAGATCTGTGCAGCAGTTCTTGGACCAGAGGATAACACAGATGCATGTGGTCTGCTTTTCAATGGACTGTCATACCCTCGAGAACCACATATTGAGGAGAAATTGCCCAATCCCCACCTTCAGAGGCAGGTATCGCACACATGGGACCAAGCACAGATCACTAGGCCTTTTCCCTGGGCCTCTTCCAAGGATCTCTGGTTGCAATGAAGTACAGAGTTCTCCTTGACCTCATCACACTGAGGCATCAGAGACACTGGTGGAGGTGTCTGGTGGACAGTGAATTTCTTCTAGGTGGTTGACTATGAACCCTCCATGGTCTGTCTGCCCTGAGCAGACATCCCCAGTGGCAAGGCTGCAGCTATATGCTAAGTCTACAGCAACGGATATATCAACATCATCTTCTGCCATCACCCATGCTGCTGTCACCATTCACAGTGATGACACAGCAGGTGAAAAAGAGGACACTGCCTGGCCCCCTCCTGACACTGCTTCCTAGGATAGTTGGAGAGAGACTGCCACTGAGGCTGTTGTCCACACTGTTGCCAGTTTGGATGTTGTCACCATCCACAGTGTTGCTAGTGACACCAAAGAAGGTGACATCCCCAGACATGGTGCTAATGACATTATCCCATAGGACATCCTCAAATCTGATGTCATTCATGACACTGAGGAGGGTGACAGCTCTGGGGGCAGCATCAAGGTCAGCACTGAGCATGGCTGGTCAAGGTGACAGGGATAACCCTGTCTCTCAGGCTGTCGCAGCTCCTAAACTCGGTGCTGGAGGTGATGCCAACTCATAGTCGGATAATCAGATGGTGGCTTGGAGATGGAGTTTTATCTGGAGCCACTAGACAATACCTTTGACTGGTGAGGTTCACCCTGTGGTACCTTTATGGCTCCACCCTCTTCACCTAGGGGTTCCCCCATGTGCACCAATTAGATCACTCCTCAGATGGACAGCACTTTTTGTGTCACTCTACTATGCCCACCCCACAGCATGAGTGTGTCACTCCGTTTCTCTCCTGGTAAACAGAACTGAGGTTAGTGAAGGAGCTGGCAACAGTTATTGGTTGGCACATGGCACCATGTAGTGGGTGCACAGGTGCTATGCCTAGTAGCCATGGCCAGCTTCCTGGCAAATTATTTGCTCCCATAGGGCCCTAATCCCTCAGCCCAGACTCAAAAGTTGTAATCACTGCTGAGGTTTTCTGGAGAGATCAACAGTTACAGTAAGTATGTAACTTTCATTTCCCAGAGACTGCCCTCTGGGAGATCAGCACATTGTGTTTAGAGCAAGAGTTTACGTGACTTGTGAATAACTTCAACAATGAAATCTAAGAATATATGAGTAAAAGCTGAAAGTGAACAGTGGCCTGCAACTCTGCTGCATATGGTGAGAGACAAATGTTGAATTCTGTTAGCTGGGAAATGTGTGAGTGTCTTTTCTGTTTCCCAGTATTACAAAAAGAGAAACAAACCTGGGACAGCTGATATTTTTTATAATAATCTGATGGGGTCTTCATCTCATGGGGATGGCAAGTAGGAGACAATACTCTAGGTCCTGATCCAACTGTAGCCTCCAATAGAATCCTAGGCACCCATACTAATGTATTTAGCAGCCAGCAGTTCCTTTGCACTCCTCTCGAGGTAAATGACTCAGAAAAAAAATGTCTGACAATCCCTGTGACACTAGACAAATAGGTGGTGGTTGGACCCTCCTAGTAGCCATTTAACTGAGGTCCAGCCTCCCCTAGGATTTTTTCCCCAAGTGCAGGTCCTCATGTGTGCCGAGGCCAATGCTGTGAAGTATGTGCAGTGTTGTATAAACATCAGTCCAGCTGTGGCTGTTGCACTGGCATCCTCAGGGGGATATTGTTATAAGTACCTGTACAGGGCTCTCCCTGCTTAATAGCAGGTGAGCATAGAAGATTATGAAATCACTGCAGTTCCCTGAAGTCTCTGCAGAAGTTACCAGTTGATGAAGAATTGAGAGTTGGGCTGGAAACCAAGAATGAAATAAAAAGCCTTCCTACAGAACTTGACTGTATTCTGGTTTGTGAGTCAGAGGGTGTTCTTTGGGTGCCTCACAGGTCTCACACCCCACTGTCCCAGTCAACCCAGATCTGGAGAAAAATATAGACATTCATAGAAACATAGAAACATAGAAGTTGACGGCAGATAAGGACTGCAAGGCCCATCCAGTCTGCCCATTTTTTCTACCTTATGGATGTGTCATATGCCTTTACTCTGTCAATGGCCTATCTATTCATACTCATCTGTATTGCTCCCTTATGCCTATTCCATGCCTTTTTGAAGCCCTGCACTGTATTCATATCCATCACTTCCTGAGCTAGGCTGTTCCATGCATCCACCACCCTTTCATTGAAAAAGAACTTCCTCACATTACTCCTTAATCAACCTCCCTCTAATCTCATGCTGTGTCCTCTTGTCCTACTATTTTTCTTATACTAAAACATGTTAGACTCTTTGATCTTGTTAATGCCCTTAAGATGTTTGAATGTTTTGATCACATCACCGCTCTCCCTTCTTTGCTCTAGGGTATACATATTGAGCTCCATTAATCTGTCCTCATATGTTTTCTGATGCAATGCCTGCACCATTTTGGTTGCCCTTCTCTGGACTGCCTCCATTTTGTTAATATCCTAGAAATATCAGGAAAGACAGTATTTCAAGCAACAGAGGGAAGTAGATCTAGCTTTACTTTTGTTACAATTCTTAAGATTTTCAGTGCAGGAAGAGTTTAAAGCACAGCTGACTTATTTTGGGGCTGACTGTTTTCAGAGCACAAACCACCAGGCTATTTTGGTGCTGGGGAGGTTTACCTGTGTCTGACTCGGATGTCTGGATTTTTCTCTGTTTGATTAGTGGGGTATTTTCTCTGTCAAATTGTTGTGGAGGGCATTTTGCTGACAGGAAGGCACTCATCACAGCGGTTGGTCAGAGCTTTTAGCTGTTTGTTTCGTGAGGGCACAGTTTAGGCCCAACCCTGGCCACCCCTCACCCCACCCACTCCTGGAAATAGTTCCTTTATACCTGGGGTTCTGACATCATTTCCTCAAGAGTGCAAGGTGCATATCACTGTCATATCCTCTCTAGCACACTACACTGACAATATAAGCATATGCATTGTATAATATATGTATTTCTATATAACAAACCAATCACACACACACACACACAAAAACAAAAAAAAGTAGATAAACGTGGGGAGTAGTGCAATGTAATGGCTGTGGGGCAGCAGTCTTCTGGGAGTCTTTCTGGAGGCTGAGATGTTGCCCTATTTGCTGACAACTCTCTGCCCTGAGGGAGAAAGTTGCCCGTCTTCAGGCCATACTGGACAGTAGGAAGGAAACCTCCCCCATCCAGGGAGCACCAGAGCCACCACCACTACCTCAGAGGTTGCAAAGAAAGCACAGCAGTTGGACCACAGTGGGCTCAGGGAGGGTGAGGATGGTGGAACAGAGGCACACCCAGTCAGTTGTTCCACTCCACAATCCATACACCATTCTGGGGGAGCATAGCTCCCCTATGGATGCACCCACAGAGGAGACTAAGGAGGCTGAGGACAACTGTCACAAGGGAGGCCCACAGGAAGGAGGCAGAGGACACCACAGGGAAAGGAAGCAGCTTCTGCTGGGGGACTCAATTATTAGGGGGATAGAACTGGAGGGAGCATGGAAAAATGAAGTAAGGTGCCTTCCTGGTGCCATGGCTTGGAGGGACAGGAAGCGCATCCTCAGGATCAAGAGAACAACTGCACAAGAGTCTGAGCTGGACATCATTGTCCACCTATGGACAAATGACTTGGCTCATCATGAGATTAGAGCAGTGCAGAAGGACTTTGTAGAGTTGGGGAGGGGCCTAAGACAAGTAGCACACACAGTATCCTTCTCAGAAGTGCTGCCTGTCAATGGCATGAGTAAGGCGAGGGTACTTTGCACCATGCAGTTTAATGAATGGTTGAGAAAATGGTGTGGAGCACAGGGGTTTGGCTTCATTGGGGACTGGGGTTCCACCTGGAGGGACACCAGCCTATACTGGCAGGATGGTCTGCATTTGTCCAGGAAGGGAACAAGTCTTTTGAGCAATCGGTTTAAATGATTCATTGGCAAACTTTTAAACTAGTTAAGGGGGGAGGCACTGATAAGCAGCAGGAAAATCCCAGCCTCTCCCTACAAAACAGGGTACTAATTGAGAAAAAGACTGAGGTAGAAAGGTCAGTGAAGGATGCTGCAACAGAAGGTAAAGCCATCAAAAAATGGAGAACAATGAGTACCAATGCCCATAGTCTGGGTAACAAGCTTCCTGAATTAGTGGCCTTGATGGAGGAGGAACATCTGGATATCATGGCAGCCACAAAAACATGGTACACACAAAACCATGACTGGGACGTAAACATACCAGGATACACTATCTACAGGAGGGACAGGGAGGGTAAAAGAGGAGGAGGAGGAGAAGCTCTTTACATAAGGGAAGGAATCAAAGCAACAAAACAAAAGGGTAAACAGGGAGGAGAATAAGCACTATGGGTAAATTTGGAGACAGGCAATGGCACCACAATCCTCACAGGGGTTATATACAGACCCCCTTCTCAGGGGGAGGAAATGGAGAAGGAAATGATAGAAAGTATACTTAGAAAGGCAGAAAAAGGGGAGATACTGCTGATGGGTGATCTGAATATGCCAGATGTTAACTGGAGTGCAGTTGCAGCAGCCACTTCGAAGAGTGGGGTTATTCTAGATGCCCTACAAGGGGCATGCCTTAGACAACTAGTATTGGAGCCCACTCGAGAGGGAGCAATCTTAGACCTGGTTCTCTTAAATGGAGATGGAGAGAGGATCACAGATGTAGAAGTGGATAGCCATATGGGAACTAGCGACCATCGGACAGTATGGTTCACAATAAACACAGCAATAGAGTCAAGCCATACAAAGGCAAAAGTACTGGACTTTAGGAGGGTTGACTTTGCCAAAATGGGTGAGTGCCTAAGGAATGAACTAGCAAATGGGCAGGAAGGAGGGGTAGAAGAACAATGGGGAATAATAAAATTGCCATCACAGAGGTAACAAGCCTTGTGAAACAAATAAACAAAACAAAATGATGTAAGAAACCACTATGGTTCTCAAAGGAAGTGGCAGTGAAGGTTCAAGAGAAAAAAAAGCATTCAGGAAGTACAGGGAATCACAGAAGGAGCAGGACAGAAACTGTCAGTTAAAGCAAAAGGAAGCTGGGAAGGCAGTCAGAACAGCAAAGGCCCAAACCGAGGAAAGATAGCCAACTCAGTTAAGAAGGGGATAAAACATTGTATAGGTACATTAGGGAGCGAAGGAAGACCAAGGGAGGGATAGTGAGGCATAATAAAGGGAGGGAGGGTGGGCAGAGTATGACTGTGAAAAGGCAGCGATACTAAACAAATATTTTTACTCAGTATTTACAAAGGAAGAGGGGGAGGTACCTAAAACAAACAGTAGAAACACTCTGGATACAGAAGATGATACCAGCCCATTTACAGAAGAAAGGGTTCTGAAAGAACTCTTAAAACTGAAGGTGGACAAAGCAATGGGGCCTGATGGGATTCATCCCAGAATTCTAAAAGAATTAAGGGTAGAACTAGTGACACCACTGACTACCCTCTTTAACAAATCATGGGAGGATGGGGTGGTACCCGAGGACTGGAGAAGGGCAGATGTGATTCCCCTTCACAAAAGTGGGAGCAAGGCAGAAGCAGGAAACTACAGACCTGTTTAACCTCAGTGATAGGGAAAATTATGGAATCACTTCTGAAGGAAAGAATTGTTGAGCACCTAGAGGCCAGAGGGGCACAGGACCCAAGGCAGCATGGATTCACAGCGGGAAGATCATGCCAGATGAATCTGATAGATTTCTTTGACTGGGTGACTAAAGTAGTAAATCACAGAGGGGCTGTGGACATGGCCTACCTAGACTTTAGCAAGGCATTTGACACAGTTCCACACAAAAGATTAATATACAAGTTAGCCAGCCTGGGAGTGGGTCCCAAGATGACAGCCTGGGGAAAGAATTTGCTGGAGAATAGGACACAGAGATTAATAGTAAATGGAGTCCACTCTGAAGAAAGTGGGGTTACTAGTGGGGTACCGCAGGGTTCAGTATTAGGACCAGTCCTCTTCAGTGTCTTTATAAGCAACATTGCAGAAGGACTGGAAGGAAAAGTATGTCTCTTTGCAGATGACATAAAGCTCTGCAACAGAGTTGATGCACAAGGTTGGGTGGAAAGGATGAGAAGGGACTTGGCGAGGTTAGAGGAATGGTCAAATGTATGGCAGCTTAGATTCAATGCTAAGAAGTGCAAGGTAATGCACCTGGGAAACGAAAACCCAGGGGAAGAGTACACAATGGGGGGCGAGATACTAACAACAACAAAAATGGAAAAGGACCGGGGGGTAGTCATATCAGATGACTTAAAGTTGGGCAAGCAATGTGAGAGGGCAGCAAGGAGGGCTGGGGGATACTGGGATGCATAGGGAGAGGCATCACCAGTAGAAAACAGGAAGTTATTATCCCTCTGTATGGACAGCTGGTGAGACCCCATCTGGAGTACAGCGTGCAGTTCTGGAGACCCAGTCTCTGCAAAGACATAGACAGGATGGAAGCGGTCCAGAGGAGGGCAACTAAAATGGTGCAGTGTCTGCACTGGAAGACATATGAAGAGAGACTAAGGAGCTTAATATGTATAGCCTCGAGGAAAGGAGGGAGAGGGGGGACATGATCAAAACTTTCAAGTACCTCAAGGGAATCAACAAAGTCCAAGAGGGTAGCATCTTTCAGAAAAAGAGGTGTGCAAGAACAAGGGGGCACAATTTGAAGATAGAGGGGGGCTCAGAGGTAATTTAAGGAAGTATTTTTCACAGAGAGGGTTGTGGATGCATGGAACGGCCTTCTGGAGGATGTCATGGAGTCAAGAACAGTGGTGGAATTCAAGCATGCATGGGACAGTCATAAGACAATTCTAGGGGGTTGGGGTAGGAAGAAGTAGGCTGCTTGTTAACAAGGATCTGCAGCTTATCCATTAGGTAGGGAAATGGGCAGATTGAGTGGGCCAAGTGGTCCTTATCTGTGGTCAAATTCTATGTTTCCATGTTTCTTGTGCAGGTGCAGCCTCCTGTACTGCATGTAGTACTCCAGGTGGGGCCTAAACTGTGTCATTTAAAGAGGGATTATTATCTCCATCTTATGACTTGTGATACCCCTACTAATACACCCCAACATCCCTCTAGCCTTACCTACTGCTTTAGTGGTCTGCTTTGATGATTTCAGGTCATCTGTGATTATGATGCCCAAGTCTCTTTCTTCCCTTGTGATTGCCAGCAACTCCCCTCCCAACCTATAGGTGGTTTCAGGGTTTCTCTTCCCTATGTGCATGATCTTGCACTTCTTTGCATTAAACCCCAGTTGCCACTCTTCCAACCATTTTGACAGTTTATCCAGATCTCTTCTCATTCTGCCCACCCCATCTGGATCATCTACTCTGTTGCAGATCTTGGTGTCATCTGCAAACAGACAAACCTTACCCTCCAGTCCATCTGCAATATCACTGATGAAAATATTGAAGCGGACTGGCCCCAGTACTGATCCCTGAGGTACCCCACTTGTGACTTGCATCTCTTCTGACTGTATACTGTTTATCACCACTCTCTGTTTACTGCCCACCAACCAGTTTGCCACCCAGTTGACCAACGTCTGACCCACCCGAGCCTACCCAGCTTATTAATTAATCTTCTATGGGGAACAGTATTGAAAGCTTTGCTAAAGTCAAGGTAGGCGATGTCACAAACCTTCTCAGCTGATCAGCCTTCTACTCCCAAAGTGCCAACCTCCGAACGCAGTCTAGTGAACAGCTAACAGAAACAGAGTAACCCTCCTGTCTGTTTTGTGGGTTCAAATCAACCTTTAGTCACAAGTCTTGGAGGGATTCAAACTGTGAACCTCTTGTTAGTGTACCCAATGTACAGGCTCAGATAATTTTGCTCTTCGGGGGCGAGCAGATATCTTTTGCCTATGGGCACCTAACCAGGGATACAAAATGAACCCTTAAAACTATTAAGGAACTCAGAATAAATTCTTACCTTTTCCCAGTTTGGTAAAACCAGTAAGCTTTGTCCAGCATCAGCTTTAACTATGTATGCTTCCCTTGTCAAGAAAAATAAATTCAAAGGCACACCAAGTAGTCTCTAAAGTAGAGATTTACTTCAAAATAGATATAAAAATGTAAATACAGAACAGTATTTCACAAAACATACAAATCTCTTATACAAAACAGGTTTAAAAGTGCAGACAACATCTCCTACCCCAGTACTCGTTAAATTGTCTTTTCTAGGGTATTCTTATCTCACAGTGCTGTAGATGTTTCTTTTTCAGAGTCCAAACATTTGTGTGTAAATGGAAAACAGAATACTGTTTAAAAACTGGCTATGCCAACTTCTTTGCATGAGGTCACCTAGTTCCTCCCTGTCAGAATATAAAAAATATATATCTATGCAAAACAGGATGTCTTAGCAAAGGTAAATTCTGTGATCTCAGCACAACTCATTTTCTCATATGACTTTGATCTTATGATCAGCTTCCCCTTTCCAGGACATCAAAGAACTTGTTATGTCTCTCTGCCAGATCTCACAGAGGTGTAACATGCTTTGTATCACCATGTGAATTTTACTGTGTTTCCTCTGAACGTTATAAAAGTTTACGATCTGTCTTGGCAGTTGGCAAGCTGCAATTAGTCACATAAAAAGGAGATTCTAAATTTTAAGTCTCTTCTAGCCTGTAATTATCTCTTGGCCTTCCAGGTAACACCTATTAGCTAAAACTTGGGAGGGGGGGTGCCATTCCACAGACTGTCAGCATCTCTCTTTAGAGACATTCAATAACACATTTTTATATTACAAAAAGCATAGGTTAATCAGAACCAGCTGTCCAAGTGTCACAGATGACATCAACTGCATCCCTTGGTCTACCACTCTGGTTACCCAGTTGAAGAAATCTATGAGATTAGTTTGATAGAACCTTCCTGCTTTAAACCCATGCTGTCGGATCCTGTGCTCCTATGGATTCCAGATGTTGCACTATCCTTTCCTTAAGGAGTGCCTCCATAATCTTGCCCACTACTGAGGTAAGACTGACTGGTCTGTAGTTCCCTGCCTCCTCCCTGCTACCACTCTTGTGGAGTGGGATCACATGAGCCCTTCTCCGGTCTTCTGGATAGTGCCTTCCCTCAGAACCCTGCAGTCTGCAACATCTAGCAGTGATGGTGCTACAGTTAAGAATATTTTCTGCTTAGAATCACATATATCCAACCATATGCATGCAGTTAAGACCTGGTTGTTACCAGGTAACCAGTGGCTAATCATGTCTGAGCAGTTGTTCTAGGAAGAGACACAGAGGTACACATGGAGAAATGAAAACAAACATATCAGGATGGATTTTCAAAAGGCAGGATGCAGGCTCAGGTCCTGATTTCAGACAAAGCCTGTAAGACATGATGCAGACACAAGCCCTGATTTTAGATGAAGCCTGCATCATGCCAAATGCATCAAAACATTTGGATGCTATTTTCAAATATTTTAATAGATCTGTGACAATTTCTCTGCCTTCAAACCTCAGTTATTCCTCACTTCTGCTTAACAAATGTGATCATTCCCCTCAAATGTGCCACCTCAGAGCTCTTAGAATGTTTTGCTAATTATGGAATTTATAATGAAATTCAAACTCTGCTGTGTGGTCACACTCACCCCTGCACTCTAACATCAGATTTATTTCATCACCTGAAGAAAGCAGTCATTCCAATGTCTTCTGTTCACTTCTGGTCCATTTACAGTTTACTATTTTATTATTTTAAAGTGTTTAACTTTGTTAGTTGACTTTTTGATACTCTACACTAGTTAAGGTGTTATTTTTTTTATTTTCTGTGTAAATTTCATCTTTTCTCCAGTTCTTTATTGGTTCCCAGGAACCAGAGAAGGCTGTTTTTGGTAAGGTTCCAGCGCTTTTTTTTTGCTTAAAAAAATATAAAATTACTTTTACTTAAACTGCTTTGTAGTTTTACTTTATATTATTCTTAGTTATTCGTTTTTTGGGGGGCTGAGACAAGAATGTGATAATTTTACTTAGAAACATCTTTTCTGGCATATTTAACTTGTGGTTTTAATTTCTGAGGAATCAACCCACGTTATTTCTTATTTAAAGTCCTTTTTAACAGTTGTTGAGCTTCTTATAATTAGAACTGTTTCTATTGGGAACCTCAAATATCTTCCCAAGGTCATCAGTGTTTGGCATGACTGTGAGACACAAAAAGAAAACAGGACATACAGGCTTTAAAAATTGTAAAGTTTGTTTTCAGCTGCAGGCAAAGGCAGACTTCAATGAGATGTATTTAAAATGCCTGGGTCCAGGCCAGGATTTTGCCAACTGTGAACTCTGCATTACGTTTTGTCCAAAAATGCAAAAGAATAGGGCTAAAAAATTAGAAGATATTATGGTTTCTCAGTCTGCCTCCATATCACCTAAAGGCTTGGAGGAGGGTCCAACCCCTCAAAGAAAGCAGCAGTCCCTGTCAAAGGGAAGGGCAAGGAAAGGAAAGGAAAGGAAAGGAACTTGTTTAACCAGGAAAGGCACACTAAGCCAGAGCTTGTTTCCAGCTGTGATCTGGGAGCACATGGAATTTAAGTGACTTGCTCAGGGTCACACAGCATGCAAGAGGGGGATGATGGGATTCCTACCCAGGTCTCCAGGTTTGCAGCTCAGTGTCCTTAGAAAAGAAATATAAAGCTGCAAAAGATATATCAGAACTCAGGGTGTCTGAAAGAGGAACCTTGCATCCAGTAAAAATAAAAGAGACTCAGAGTAGACACTGGAGATGGTGCCTGCCAAGAAAAACAAAAAGAAAACATATCACTGTTCCTCTTTCTGAACAAGGAAAGGAGCTGCCAGTGGACACAGATAAAATGCCCTCCATAGAGAACGTGACACAGCATGGTAATTCTTTCAGGCATTCCAGGCTTTGGGAAACTTCACTAATATGCCTATCTCCCTCTCCCCATGCTCTGATTTTATTTCCAATGCCTGTGGTGGAGGAGGTTTAAATGTACTATGAAGATAAGGAGGAAGGAGAACCCATAGAACCAGATGCTTCTGAGCATGAATTTGGCTTTCCATCTAGGCCTTCAGATGATTATATCTCTCACTACACCTTTGTAAGGCATATGGTAAATACCCTCAACATCTCCTCACAGGAAACTGTGGAGGATGAAGATGAGGTAGAATTCATGGATATGTTGGGCTTAGCTCCCACAAATAGGTTAATGCTGCCCGTCCATGAATCCATTAGAAAAGCCACTTAAAATCATGTCAGTACCCACCTCAGCTGTTAGCATAGATCAGAAGATTGTGAAAAGGTAGTAGGTGGACAAACAGGGCTCTGAGTACCTGTATTCCCAACCAGATCATGAGGCAGTGGTCCCGACTGCCACCTGTGACAAAGCCAAAGTACCCCTTTCATCTCAGCCTGCTGAGAACAATATCCAGAAAACTGAATAGCGTGGGCAAAAAATTTTAATACATCAACTTCCCTGCTCCTAAGGTAGGCAGTTTATCTGGCTTACACAGCACAGTGTTAGAAAGCCCTATGGAATTCTATACTGGCACTGAGCAAAAAGGCTACTGAAGACTTGGTACAAGATATGGCTGACACAGAAAGATCAGCCACAGATACTACAAAGTACCAGTTCCATATTGCATTGGACACAAACTGTACTGTATCTAGGGTCATGGCCCATGTAGTGTACTTCAGGAGATTTGTCTGATGTAGAAATACCAATCTATCCAACGACACTTAGACAAAAGTAATGGATTTCTTCTGTGAGCGAAATTCACTATTTGGCAAAAGAATGAGGCTTACATGAATAAGGTGGATGAGTATAATACCACCTAGAAGAGCAATACTGAGAAAGAAATGGCCCCCACTTCCTACAGGTCTCATGGAAGGGGACATAGGGGTAGAGGATACTTCCCCATGCTTATATCTCTTATGACTACCCACTACAGAGGGGCTACTATAGTGGTAGGTACAGAAGGGGCACCAGGCATACAGCTGAACCACCGGTTCCCAAAATCCATGCAAAGCAAAACCCCTAACAAGTCTGCACAGGTCACCCATCCATTGCTAGTGGGAGTAAGGTTGACTCACTGTTTCCAGGAATGGACAAACATAAGCACAGATCAGTGGCTCCTAGAAATAATGAGTCAAGGTTTATTTATTTATTAATCTGCATTCTAAGGAGGAGAAAGCTAGTAAGTGATACAGGGAGCAGTGATGTGTGCAGGAGGGAGAGTCTAGAGCAAAGCGGCAGAAAGCATTGAAAAGAGGATCCAATCTGGTAAGGGAAGACTTGGGAGCAGTACTGTAGACTATATCACAAATAGTCAAAAATGGGGACTATCGTTTTCTGAACAATATCGCGTCTGGCCGTGAGGGAAAGTCAGCCACAGTTCCTATAAAGGGCGCCAAGCTTGGGGTGCAGTTTTTTCAGGATGGCATCAATATGTACAGAAATGTTCAGGTGTTGGTCCAGCTAAACACCCAGATATATAAAGGAGGAATTGTCCTTGAGTGTCATCCCATCAAGCATGTGGAAAGAGGGTAGGGAGGTAGCTGAGAGAGTCTCTTCCTGGTGCCTATGGTCATGGAGACTGTCTTCTTGGCATTGAGGGAGAGTTGATGTGATTTTAGCCAGTGCTGAACATTAATGAAGTCAAACTATAATCTGGATGTCACAGCAGAGGTAGTATGGCCAGAGGTGAATAGAACCATATCATCAGCATACATATTGATGCCAGATGAGGAGAAAACTGATCGAAGGTCTTTTAGGAAAATGGAGGAAAGGAGTGGGCCAAGTACTGAGTCTTGAGGCACACCAGTGAAGATAGGCAGTGGAGGGGACATGGAGTCAGCTATTTTAACAGATTGTGTTCTCCCTACCAGGTAAGCTCAAAACCAGTTGCAAGCAGCCTGAGACAGGCCAGTAGATGAAAAGCATTCAAGGTGGAGGGAGTGGGAGACAATGTAAAAAGCCTTGGCAAGGTCGACAAAGATGGCAGATGTGATGTGACATTTATCCTTGGAAGAATGGATGGAGTCAGTGAGTCTGAGCAAGGAGGTAGTAGTGGAATGGTTCTTCCTAAAACCAGACTGGAAAGGAGTGAAAAAGGCAGAGTCATCTAGAAAGGATGAGAGTTGAGTGAGAGTAATGTATTCCTGGAGTTTAGCAAGAGTTGGTAGTAGGGAGATGGGGTTATAATTCCCAGGAGATGAGAGATCACCGCCTTTAGGTAAGGGGATAACTGAAGCATGTTTCCAGGAGTAGGGGATAGATGCAGAGTGGAAAGACAGATTGAGGAGATCAGACAGAGGGGTAGAGATGGTGGGGGGGAGAGGTGTAGCAGCTTGGGGTTCAGACCATCACGGGAGCTGCCTTTTGACGGGTGTAAAGAGAGAAGTGTGAGTAGCGTATAATGAGGAGAGGTGAATGAGAAGGGGAAGCTCTCCACTAGGCAGGGACACTGGGAGGAAGTAGCTGACAGAGACGGGGTGGTAGGCTGAGTAGGGTGGGATGCAAGCAGGGAGGAAGCACAGATTGTATAGTACGAGTTGAATTCAGCAGTCACTATATCATGGTCAGTTATAGGTTGATTATTTATATTGAGTACGGGGGGGGGGTTAGCTTGTGGGGTGAAAAGCAACTGGGACACCTTCCAGAAGTTTGACTTGGTTGTTTACATTTGAATTGAAGGTGGTCTGGAAATATTCAGCTTTGGCCAGCCGAATGGCCTTACTGCAGATGTTATGGAGTGAACAATATATAGAGTAATTGCAAGGGAGTTTGGAGGATTTGTGTGTTTTCCATGCCTTATTACGTGCTTGTTGCCAGGCGAGAAGTTTAGGGGTGATGCAGGGGAAGTGACTACCAGGCACTCTAACTTGCTTCAATGGGGCATGTTTGCTCCAGATGGAGATGAGATTATCTTTGAAGTATGCTAGGGCATGATCAGTGGTCTGGGCTGAGGATACATTTGCCCAATCTACCTGAGTTAGCTCCTGGTGAAGAAGGGCTAGGTCAAGAGATTTGTAGGAACAAAAAGTTAGCAATCTGTGGGGAGCCTTGAGTCTGTGGATTTTCTTAACCAGGTAGATCACATGATGATCATTGAATGCATCAAGCAGAAGGCCAAACTGGATTACCCTGTGAGAGTGGGAGGTTAGGGCCCAGTCTAGTAAAGTGTGGTTCTGAAATTTATGATTTAGCCGTGTAGGTTCTGTGATTAGTTGGAACAGGTTGAGAGTGGCTATATCAATATGAGTTTTGCTCAGGGTGGGTGACAGCCAGTTAAGGTTGAGATCACCTAGCAGATAGAGCTCACCCAAGGTAGAAAGGGACCCGATTGAAATAAGTAGGTCTGTAATTACAGAGGGATGTAGCCCCGGGTGACAGTAGGCACCTACAATAAAAATGGGAATGGAGAAGGGCAGGGACAGACTAACGATGATAGCTTCATGGGCTGATTTGACAGTGGTTGACAGGATAGTAGAGGTTTGGAGGGAGGAGGATGATTAGATTACCATGCTCCCACCCCTGCTGGTGCAGTTCTGGTGAATGACAGTATAACCTGAGATTGCGGTAGATGTATCTGGGATTTTGCTGGTGAGCCAAGTCTCTGAGACTATCAGAATATCTGGAGTAAGGGATCCAACAAGTGGAAGGAGCAGGTCTAGCTTTGGGAGGAGGCTATGAATATCAAGCTGCAAAGATCTTTAGGCCACTGGGTTGGGAAATGGAAGAAGCAGCAGATACATTGGGGGGGTAGGTGCAGTAGGAGCCTAGAGTGAGAGACCAGGATTGGGATTAATGTCACCTGCCAATAGCAGTAGCAGAGCTATAATTATGAAATGAAGCTTAGTACTCTTGATCCAAGATGTGCTGTTGGATTTGACTGAACCTGCGAGGTTTCTGGCTGGAGGGAGCTGAAATTTAATAAGCAACAGCAGAGTATGAGAGTAAGGTATGGTCATGAGAGCCACAGATGGCTGAATAGGGGAGTGGGACCAGGAATAATAGAAAGGGGTTGAGTCAATGGCTAAGATGTAACAGGGGGTATGAAGGGAAGGGGGTTATCATGGGGAGTATGGCAAGGAGACTAAGGACTAAACACGTGCAGTGTCAGGGGCAGATCATGGTGCTTAGAAGGAGGAAAGGGGGAGGGGTGAGATTAGAAAAGAGAACATTATATCAGGTCAAGCAGTAGATGGATAGGCAGAGATATGTATGATGAAATGCCAGATTGAATGAATGTACAGAGAGATAAAGGTAGTGACAGTAGTAAGAGCCCTGTGGTGGAAGAATATTAGATATTGTAAAAAGAGAAAGCAGTAAGAGTAGAAGATCCAGGAGGGTAGTACAATACAGCTGTAAAGCACAAGTGAGCTTTGTGCCCAATGGAGGTAGGTGCAGGGGGAAAGGGGAGGAGCAGCAATGTATTTAATAGAGGGAGGGATGAAAAATACAGTTTAGGAGCTGCAACACACAAAAGAACAGTAGGGGAGGCAGGCAGTTCGCTCCACAGAGAGAGATACCAGAGTGAGCGCTAGATGGGAGTCATGCCACTCAACAGTCTCGGCGCCAAATTTTGAATTGGAACTCTGTACCTGCTTGCTATGGGAAGGCTGGCCAGTGATTCTTTCAAACCACAAATGCGGTTTGGAGACGGGAGGAATGAACACCCAGGTGGCCAATCAGATCCCTGAAATAAAGGGAAATAAAACAAAATTTAAGTACTATGGATAAGGGGAAGGAGTAGAGAAAGGCAGGCTAAGTAGAAGGACTACAGGGACTAACAAAGACAGGGGAGGGGCCAATGGTCAAATCAGAGGTGAGAGTGTGTGTGTCTGCGGGGGGAAGGGCAAGACTAAACAGCAGGCTGCTACGTCCCTGTAGTTCAGGTATTCCCAAAGCTGCAGAATCACAGGCTTTTCCATCTTCACACCCCAACAGAAAAAAAAGTCCTGTTGGAGATGGAGGTGAATAAACTATTGCAAGTAAATGCAGTTGAAAAAGTACCTCCTTAACAGTGAGGCAGAGGACTTTATTCCAGGTACTTCCTGACCCACAAGAACAATGTGAAGTGGTTAGACATGATATATGTGAACAAACACTTAACAAAAGAAAAATTCAAAATGATAACACTGGGCTCAGTAATTCTATCTCTGAAAAAATACTGGCTTTGGTCACTGGATATAAAGGATACCTACATTCATATACTAGTCAGGCCAAGCCAGAGAAAGCACCTTAGGTTCAGGATAGGAGATTGCCAGTACCAGTTCACAGCCCTTTCCTTTGGCCTCACCTCAGCTCCAAGAGTGCTTAAAAAGTGTCTAGCTGTGGTAGCAGCACATTTTAGAAGACAAATTGTGATGTTTTTTCCTATCTAGATGACTGACTGACCTAAAAAAAAAAAAAAAAAAACAAGAAGCAAAGTCCTCCCTATTCCTGACACAAGGCACATCGGAAGACCTGGGCTTCCTCATAAATCTTCAAAAGTCCCAAACAGAACCAGATTAAGTTCTGGACTCTACAGGTGCACAGCTGGATACCCTGCAAGGGAATGTATTCCTCCCCCAGGCAAGGATAGCAGATCTGATCACAACTGCAGAACACTTCAGGTCAGGTAAGCCAAGACCTGCAAGGGATTTTCTTCCATTTCTGAGGCACATGCATTCTCTGGGCTTATTCCTTGTCCACTGCAGTGTTACCAGGGGCCAGGTTCCAAATGAGATATGTTCAGTATCACCTAGGGGACCATTGGTCTCAGTGGTGGGATCCACTGCCCAAACTGATTCCTGTCACAAAGTCTTTACTAAGGGCACTGGAATGGTGGAAGAAAGAATTCAACCTCAGAGAGGGAATTCACATATTTCAGCAATCAGCTAGGTCCTACAGCAATACTCACAACAGGTGCCTCTCTCCTAGACTGGGGTGCCCACCTGGAGGACCTCACTGAAAGTGGTACTTGAAGTACACAGAAGACTCAGGAGCACATTAATCTTCTGGGGCCGGTTGCACAAAAACTGTCTTAAGTCTAAGTCACAGTTCAAGACTTAAGCCACAAAACTGGTCTAGCTTAAGTCCCCAATATAAAACAGTTGCACAAAGCTGGAAAATGAAAGTCTTACACCAGAACAGTCTAACTCTCTGGTTGCATAGCAATATAGACTGGACTTGCAAATTTTAGAATTTGCAGTCCATTTCAAGATGGCTGCCAAAACAAAGAAGATTACATTTTATCACTGTGACAAGCTGGCCTATGGTAGGTGGAGAGGCAACACACTGGGTTTAAAGTTCACAGAACAAAATGTACTTTCATTGCTTCAAAGATAATTTGTTGCTCCAGAAAAACAATCAGTTAGTTCAACTTCTCCAGCCTGGTCAGGTAATATAAAGGTTAACACAAAACAGTTCTTTCAGGCAGACTTGACAAGGAAATCTTTGCACCACCTATGTGGACCAGAAGCTTGTTCAATGTATAGTCTCAAACAAAACAAAAGGTTTGTGGGCCAGCAGTTTTAAATGCACAGTCTCAAATAAAACACAGACAGGTTTCCCTTTTTGCCTTATTTGTAGGCTGTTATCAGCAGTACATTCCACTCACTGTTTTTGGCCCTGCTGGCTAGACTGTTCCTTTACCTCGGGACACTCTGCTCTAGAAATGGTCTGGTTCCCAGCAGCAGGTTTCAACTTTGTCCCAAAGGCTCTCTCCAATACTTAATCATTCTCCTTGGTTTTCTGCTCTGGTTTCTATCTCACATTCCACCCACCATCTTGCAGGGTTTTCTCCATAGGAGTATCTGCTCTCTGCAGCAGTTTCCAGCTTCTAACTAACTCCTTGCTGAATTTTCTCTGCCTTTCAGCAATCCCTCTAATTAGCAACACCTGTGGAAGCGCCCCCCCATGCCTGTTCATGTTGCATTCCCTGCATTTCCTCAGCCTCAAACAAGAGGTTAACCTCTTGTTTCCCAGTGTAGTGTTTACACTGTCACATACCTCCCCCCGTGTGTGAATGCACAGTTGGTCAGCCCTTGACCATTCCCTCTTGGGACAGGAAGTCTGCATTTCCATTCTGGGTCCTGGCCCGGTGGTGCACAGTAAAGAAAAATAATTGGAGGGCCAAGTACCCCATGGTGACGTGGGGGTTGTCATCCTTTATCACCTGTAGCCACCTCAGAGGGGCATGATCTGTGACCAGGATAAATGGCCAGCCATGCATGTAGTAGCAGAGGGTGTCCACAGCCCACTTGACTGCGAGACACTCTTTCTCTACCACAGCATAGTTTTCTCCCAGGGAAAGAGTTTTTGACTGAGGTAGAGGATAGGATGTTCCTCCCCTCAAACTCCTGGGAAAGTTCAGCTCCTAGCCTGACTTCAGAGGCATCCGTCTGCAGGATAAAGGTCCTGTTGAAGTCAGGACTGTGTACAGTAACACTGGCTCTCTGCATAGTGTTGCTTTGAGTTGTGTGAAGGCCTGGTCACACTCTTCTGACCATTGGACCTTATTGGGGCAGATTTCCAGGTGAGGTCTGTAAGGGGGCTGGCAAGTGTAGAGAAGTACGGTATGAACTGGTGGTAACACCCTACCAGTCCTAAGAAGACCCTCACCTGGATTTTTGTGGTGGGTATTGGGCACTTGGCTATGGCTTGGACCTTACTGATCAAGGGTCTCACCTGTCCATTGCCTATACAGTACCATAAGTACTTTGTTTCAGCTTTGGCCAAAGCACACTTTGCTGGATTGGCCGTCAGCCCTGCTTCTCATAAGGACTGTAGTACAGCTGCCACCTTGGATACATAGGACTCCCAGTCAGTGTTGTGGATCGCCACGTCATCTAGGTAAGCAGTTGCATAGTGGTAATGAAGTCACAGCAAGTGATCCATGAGCCTTTGAAAGGTTGCAGGTGCCCCATGTAAGCCGAAAGGCATAGTACAGAATTGGTAAGACCCAAAGGGGGTAGTAAATGCTGTCTTTTCCAGAGACTCTTGGGTCAAAGCGATTTGCCAGTACCCTTTGTTAGTTCCAAAGTTGTGATGTACTTGGTGTCCCCTAACATATCCAACAGTTCATCTACCTGGGGCATGGGGTAGGTATTGAACTTCGAGATGGCATTGACCCTGCAAAAATCAATACAGAAGCGGGTAGCCCCACCTTCTTTTGGTACTAACACTATGGAGCTACCTCAATCACTGCTGGATTCCTCAATCACTCCCCAAATCTAGCATGTCCTGTAACTCCTTCTTAATAGTGTCTCGTATGGTTTTTGGCAAGTGGTACGGTCACTGCCGCACCTTCTCCCCTGGCTCTGTTTTGATATGATGAGCTATCATCTGGGTTGTCCCCAGGAGGAAGGAGAAAACATCCAAAAACTGGCTTACCAACTCTCCTAGTTGCTGTTTCTGATTGTGAGACAGCTCTTCTCCCATTGGGACTTGTATCCCTAGATTCTCATCCTGCACTTGGGGTCCCAGATCCACTATGTCTGGTTCAGGGGAAATCAATAGGCTATCCCTCTGGTTCCAGAATTTCAGCAAATTTACATGGTAGATCTGGGTCTCGTTTCACTTCTCTGGCTGGTAAACTTCATAGTCAACTGGGCCCAACCTCGGGGTAACTTCATAAGGCCCCTTCCATTTGGCTAGAAGCTTATTCTGGCTGCTTTGCAACAAAACTTGTACCTGATCCCCTGGTTTATATTCCCTCAACCAGGATCCCTGTTTATAGTAGTATTCTTGACTTTGTTGAGCCTTCACCAGATTTTCTCGGGCAACTTTCCCCACCCGATCTAATCTTTCCTTCAATTGCAGGACATATTGCACCACATTTTCAGTCTTGGGGTCAGGTTTCTCCCTCATCTCCTTTACTACATCAAGAACACCTCACAGGTGATGCCCATAGAGGAGTTCAAAAGGAGAAAACCCTGTAGAAGCTTGAGGGACCTCCCACATTGCGAACATCAGTAAGGGAAGTAACTTGCCCCAGTCCCTGACCTCAGTGGTTATGAACTTTTGAAGCATCGTTTTAAGGGTTTTGTTGAATCGCTCCATGGGGCTATCCATCTGGGGATGCTAGATCAAGGTCCTTATGGAGCTGATTCCCAATAAAGTACAAACCTCCTGAGTCAGGCAGAACATGAAGTTAGTTCCCTGGTCAGTCAACATTTCCTTCAATATACCCATATGACTACAGACCTTTAATAGCTCCTTGGCTACAATTTTGGCTGAAATGCTTCATAACAGGATGGCCTTGGGGTACCCGGTAGCATAGTCTACAATCACCAGAATGTATTGGTACCCCCATGCACTCTTTTCAAGGGGTCCCACTATATCAACCCCAATCCAGTCAAAAGGTGCTTCCATAATAGGTAAGGGCACTAAAGAGGCCCTTGGATTGTTCTTTAGAGCTACTAACTGGCACTCAGGACAAGATGCACTATAATCTTTAACATGTTGATAGGTACCCAGCCAAAAGAATCGGGACAACAATTGGGCTAATGTATTCTCTACCCCACAGTGCACTGCCACAGGAATAGAGTGGGTGAGACAGAGTAATTCCCCTGAATGACTTGAGGGACTAGCAACTGATGCTGGATATCCCCCATCTGGGGCTCCTTACTCACTTGATACAGGATACCCCCTTGTAACTCAAAATGAGGATAGTGTGCAGCTCAATTCTCATCTACTACTTCCCCTTTCCTGACAGCCAACTGGGGATATACCCAACTGAGTATACCATCAGCCCATTGTTCTTTGGCAATGTCCGGGGAGTGCTTTAACATATCTTGTTCTGATAAGGACAGCCTCTTGGACTTTGGTTAGGTGGGTCAGTGTTAGGGTTGGGCTGTGGGACTGGACCCACTTTTGCCTTTGCTTCACCTCTCTCCTGTGCACCTGCCCCTTCAGGACCCCTTTCCTTTGCTGCTCTACATTCTTGCTTAGATTTGCGGGTTCTTGTCTGGGTGTTAAAGATCCCTGGGTCTGGGAAAGGAAAAACTTCCCTCAACTGCAGATTGCTGGCCCCCCTCCCTTCACAGCCCTGAGACCAGGTAATTACCAAAGGTAAGTCTGCTTTCCATAAGCCATCAAACCATTTCCAGTCTCTCCCCAGTAACACCAAATAGGGTAACTCCTGGGCAAGCCCCACCTTTATAGTCTCTGTTTGGCTCTCCAGAGCAAATGTAACCATAGCACCAGCGTAAGCCTTTAAATCCCCATGCACACATCAGATAGGGAAGGGGTTCTGGTCCTGCCAGTGTCGGGGGTTCACAAGGGCCACCCTGACTAGAGTCTGGTGGCTTCCTGAGTCCACCAGAGCCTCCATCTCTATCTCTTCTACCTTAACATGAATCACAAAATCTCGGGATTCAGATCCTCCACCCCACTGTACAGTGAATACACATTTGTAAATGTGCTGTCTATGAAGGTACAGTCCATTTGGGGGCAGTTCTTCACAAAGTGTCCCTTCTGTCCACATGAGAAACATGCCCCTGTGTCTCAGCTATGGGGTGAGCCTCTAGGATTAGGTAGCAGGCCCTCAGGAACTGTCTCCCTGGGCTGCTGGGTTGTTGTCTTTCCCAGAGACTGACCCTTATTTGGCCCATAACCCCCCCCCAATACATGCCCAAGGTCCCTTCACAGTTCCAGTCAATATTCCTTCAGTCTGGCTCCTTGGATGATTCCCCATCATCCCAGGTGGCCTTGAAAGCTGGATCACAGGGTGGGAGGAGAGTTCAGCATCCAACACTTGTTTTGAAATCTGCATCACCTCTGCTAGCATGGTGATCTTCTGTTTGTGGACCTAGCTCTGAATTCCCAGGTGCAGAATGTTCAGAAATTGTTCCAAGATGATTAAATTGGTCACCATGGGGCCACTGCATCCTTCAGGTTTTAGCCAATGCCAACACAGGTCTCGCAATTGTTGTCCCACTGCTCTAGGTCATGCGCCTGCTGCAAATTTGAAGCTCCAAAACCTCCATCAGTAACTTTCTAAATTGATGCCTAGGCAGTCCAGGACTGCTGCTTTCACCTCTGTATACTCCTCGGCTGTGGTACTGTCCAAAGCTCGATAGGCTGCTTGGGCTTCCCCTGTCAGATGGGGGGCAAGGTGGACAGACCGCTGAGGTCTGGGCCTCCCAGCAGCTTCTGCCACTCACTCAGACATTACCAGGAAGGCCTCAGGATCATCCTCAGACATCATTTTGTTTGGCATGGCATTCATCCTAGGAACCCCTGGCCCCACAATAGCCAGACCAGCCTCACCAGTAGGATCTTGTTGCGGCCATTGCACCAGGGACTGCAGGAGCTGCTGTTGTTGTTGTCCCAGCAGTATAAGAAACTGCTGTTGTGCCTCCTGTTGCACTTGTTGGGCCCATTGTTGCACCTCCTGCTTTTGCTGAGCTTGTTGCGCCCATTGTTGTGCCTCCTGATGGGCTTGCTTTGCCCACTATTGTGCCTCCTGCTGCTGCTGTGCCAGCTGCCTGAAAGTCTGTTGTTGTTGTTCAGTGAGGAACTTCAGCAATTTCTCCATATCCATTTTTCCAGAATGTAACTAGTCCTGCTCACTCCAGCAGGGGTTCAAATCCCACTTCTGACACCATGTGTGACAAGCTGGCCTATGGTAGATGAAGAGGCAATACACTGGGTTTAAAGTTCACAGAACAAAATGTACGTTTGTTGCTTCAAAGATAAGTTGTCTCTTCAGAAAAATATAATCAGTCAGTTTAACTTCTCCAGCCTGGTCAGGTAACATAGAGGTTAACACAAAACAGTTATTTCAGACTGACTTGTCAAAGGAATCTTTGCACCGCCTATGTGGACCAGTAGTTTGTTCAATATATAGTCTCCAACAAAACAAACAGTTTGTGGGCCAGCAGTTTTAAATGCACAGTCTCAGATAAAACACAAACAGTTTTCCCTTTTTGCCTTGTTTTGTAGGCTGTTATCAGCAGTACATTCCACTCACTGTTTTTGGCCCAGCTGGCTAGACTGTTCCTTTACCTCAGGACTCTCTGCTCTAGAAATGGTCTGGTTCCCAGTAGCAGGTTTCAACTTTGTCCCAAAGGCTCTCTCTAATACTTAATCATTCTCCTTGGTTTTCTGCTCTAGTTCCTGTCTCACATTCCACCTACCATCTTACAGGGTTCTGTCCATAGGATTCTGTGCTCTCTGCAGCAGTTTCCAGCTTCTAACTCCTTGCTGGATTCTCCCTGCCTTTCAGCAATCCCTCTAATTAGCAACAACTGAGGAGGTACCCCCTTGCCTGCTCATGTTGCATTCCCTGCATTTCCTCACCCTCAAACAAGAGGTTAACCTCTTGTTTCCCAGTGTAGTGTTTACACTGTCACAGTCATGATGAGAAGTTACCTTTGGTTGAGGACACTTATCAGAAAAATAACAAATGATAGGTAAACTGGGTTTCAATAAAAAAAAAACTCCAAAGCATTTTATGGTATTAAGAATGGAGCAGTCATTTTCAGAAGTTTATAGTACTGGGAAAAGTGCTGCAGCATTCCAAATCAGTTGTGAGCAGTGTACTTCCTGTGAGCGCACCTAATTATTTTTTTGAATACTGATTTTTTCTAAGTAAAATTGCGGTGAGGGTATGGCTGGGCTGTGTGTCTTCCAATTTCCTCTCATGGGCTTTATCCATTGAAATAAATCCTGGTCAAGCTGCAATGAGCATTTACTTGCCAGTCAGTACTTACTGACTATGCTCCCCCCTCCCCTCGCACCACCTGACTGACCTGCACCAAGAAGCTCCCACAGAGCACTTGCAGGTGTGTGCTTCAGCTTAGCTGAGATTTTATCAGTGCCACAAGTTTTGATGTCTTAGAAGTACCCTTCCCACACATCTGAGATGCAATTACCAGGGGAGCATGACAATACGATCCCAACAATTCACTCCACGATATTTTGCTCCCAACAGTTCATCCCCAAGTCAATTTGCTCCGTTACAAACTCGCTCCTTTCAAATACACTCCCAGTATCAGTAAACTAAGTGAACAAAATTGTTCCCTTTGTGAGCAACAAATTAATTCAGCACCAGCAGTAGTAAAGTAAATGCTCCTTTCAATATGCTCCCTGTGTGTACAACAAATTAATTCAGCACCAGCAGCAGTAAACAAATGAAAATGTAGTACAAATTATTAGCAAATTCAGCACCAGCAGCAGTAGAGTAAATGAAACGAACAAAAAATATAACAAAGTATGCTGAATACAACAAAACACATTAATTCAGCATCAGCAGCTGTAAAGTAAACAAAACAAATGAAAATCTAACAAAATAAATCAGCTCACTTCCCTGCTCTCTGTGGGTGGGATATTCAGACTGCACCAAAAAGATGCGCAATAGTGGGAGCAGGTGCAAGAGCAGTGCGCCATTGCACAACATGCATGATATTCAAACCAAGCACAGGCCAAGGTGAACCTGCACTACACAGCTGAATGTCACACTCAATGTGCCATGGCACAACCAGGGAGGCACAATGGAGCAGGGCCGATACGCAGTAGCACATCCAGGGATGCACAAGGACAAGGACAGAAAGCAGGGGTGCACTAGCCATGGGATACACCATGAGTGGAGGAGCATGCAGCAGGCCAGACAGACCAACCTCCCACCCCAAGGCCCCCCATGAGTTGCACAACCAGAGTTGAGCTGAACAGACCACCTGCCCATGAACTCCAGCACCGATCCAACAGCAGATGTGAGTCAGCTGTCCACACCCGTAGGGCAAGGTGCCCCAGCACATTCCCCTGGCAAACAGTGACCACAACACAAGTAGGGCCAGGACCTTCCCATGCCACAGCACCAATGCTGACCATCCCCTGTACAGCAATCCCAAGATACCCGGCCCAGAAGCATTACCAAACAGTGCATGGCACCAAAGGTATGCCACCACCACCACTGTGACAATGCAACCCTGTGTCCCATGGTACCATGCATGACAGCCCCACCATGATCACCCTGCAGCAGGCAACACCAGCCACTGACACCACCACAGCATACACAATGCCCCCCTGCATGGCACCCACAGTGGCACAGCAAAGAGGTTGACCATGTGTCAGTACTCGAGGGACCCTGCATGTAACAAGGCCCACCCTGGACACCACCACCAGCAGGATGGCACCCCACATACCCACCCATGCACACACCCTGTCCCAACATTTGCCCCAACAGACAGCACAGCAGCCCACTGTGGTGCATGGAGTCATGCACCACACAGGATGCAACACAGGGCACGAACAAATTCCCCACCCGGTCCCAAGGATACCCCACCACAAAGCCACACACAGCAGGGCAACAGATGTTGCTGTTGTGAGTTAAATGGTGCCATGTACCCACGGCCTGCACTCCTCCATGGCGCTGGTGAGCTAGCCATGTGGTGTATGTGCCACAAACCTGTCCACCACCAGCATGCAGCTGGAGCACATGTGACAGCTCGCAGACCACAGGCACTGCCACAGACACCATCGACAGCATGGAGGAGGACAACAACAGCACTGCCCACAGTATCACCAGAGGCAGAAATGCAATAGGCCTGGAGTCAGGATGCCAGCTGCCAGGGTGCCGTGCCCAGAGGATGGCTGGCATGGACTGCCACCAATGTCATGCCAGCAGACATGCATGCAGTGGAGGGGTTGGCATGACCGTGTGTACCACAGACATGCAAGTAGCACAGCTGCATGGGCCAGGCACACACTGCCAAGGGTGACTGAGACACTTCGCATGCACCAGAGACTGCTGCATACAGTGCACAGGGCACAACACACATACCACAGACAGAGACCATGGCTCCCACCCACACCAGTGGAGGGACCCTGGCAGACACACCCATGACCAGGCTGGCACCACCCCTAGACACCATGCACACAACTGCAGCAAGACACCAGACACCCGCTGCAAATCAGAGACCACCACAGTTGTAGTATGAAGTGTATCTATATTTCAAAAGGTTACATATTCAATAAGAACTATATACAGTACTATATACAAAATGGGGGAGGGGAGGTACAAGGCTACAACTTGGGGGGGCAGGGGCAAAGGAGAATAGCAAAGAGAGGGACAAAGGGGTGTGAGGGACAGTCCAGGGCAGGGAAGGAACAGACCAGGCACTGCAGGCCCTACTGGTGACCCCTTCTGTCCCTGAGCTCCCTGTGGTGCCTTCTGTGCCACCGCCAGTCACTCTGCTCCATACTCTGCAGCAGCTCCAGTGTGGCCCGGGTAACCTGCAGTATCTCCTGAACACATTGCTCCAGGTTCATCCAGTGTTATTCACCTAGGACAAGGGAGCAGAGTCAGTACGTGTGACGGGCCAAACCCCCGCAGCCCAACCAATGTGCATGGCATACAGTTGTGGTCTGTGCCCCTATGATGGTATGCAACCACCCACAGTGGGTGCGCCCACATGACCCACCTATCTTGTCACTCATAGCCATGCAAACCGCTGCACACCCCCACTGCCTATGCACAGCACAGCACCAATGTGGCCATGCAGTGTCATGGCTATGCAGTGTGATGACAGTGGCACAGCCAGGCACCCAGTGCATGCACAGCCCACCTACGACACCCACCCACATATGTAGTCTCACAGGATGGTGCAGAGTGCACCGTGGAGCATGCATGGCAGTGGGGCCATGTGCAGGGGGCCATGCCCCACCACCACCACCCCTGCAACCCACCATGCACAGATGTAAGGGGAAACATGGCACTCACCTGCGTCCTGGTCAACAGGGCACTACTGACCCCCAGCACCACCACTGTGCCCTGGCTGCATGGCCACTCCTCCAGTTCTAGCCTGCAATCCTTGTTCACAGGCCAGTCAGGCCCTATGATGATCCTCTGGGCCTAGAGTGCAAACATGGAGAGGGTAACATCAGTACAGGCCAGTAACATAGCCCCCCCCCTTGCTGTGTGTGTGCCTGCACAGCCCAGCCATGACACGGTGGCACAGGGTGTACACAAGGCACCCCCAACACTGGCAACACAGGTACGGCCCCCCACGGTATGGTCTGATGACCACTGCAATACCAGGACAGACAAATACTACCAGTGTTGTGAAGGAGCACCTACCTGGCCATGGCACAGCACCCCGCCGGGCACATGCCTGAAGTCACCCTAGGCAGTCGGGGTTCCACTGCTGGAGGTCCACATAGCGGTGGCGACACTGCTCAGCAGTTCTGCTGCACCCCATGGCCTCCTCAAGGCCCTCTACCACCTCCTGCCACACTGCTGTTCATGGCCTCAGGAGGGGTACCTGACCAAAGAGGGCATCTGCATGGGGCTCCACTAACACCAACAGGTTGGCCAGCTCAGTCGCCATCCACATGGGTGCTCTGGTGTGCAGCATAGTGCTGTTGCTAGCAGCCACAAAATGGTACCCTGTAGCACACATGCCCCATGTGCGGAGGCAGCACGGTACTGCGCTGCCAGTCTCTATCGCACTGGCACCGGACTGTACAATAGGGGTGCAGCCACGTGTATGCATGGTGCCTAGAGGGCAAAGGTCAGCCACAGGTTCAAGGGTCTGTCCACACACAGAGCGCCACAGTGCTATTGGGAAGCCCTGCATGTAGCACAGTAGGGTGCATGTGTGTGATGCCATGCAGTGGCCTACCGCGCTGTGGCTCCATGGCGCCCATGGTGCACCATGGCCGAAGCACCCCTCTGAACATGTAGCATACTTGTGCCACAGGCACAGTGGTGGCCATGCCCTGTACTGCCTCCTGCATGCAGCACTTCAGCAGTGCCTCTAGCATCGGCATCAGCACCACGGGGATGCGTGGTGCGGTGCTGATTGCACAAGTCACAGTGATGCGCCATAGCCTGAGCATGCTCAACACCATTACTCAAGGCACAATAGTGTGATATTCAGTCAGGATATGCAAATCAGCTCATGAGCCATTCCACGGCGCATCCACTGCATTAGCATCCCATTACAGTTGTGCCTGCCCTCATCTGCATGCATTGCACTATAAATATGTGACCTAAGGCTGCATAGGCCATGGATCGGTATTGCAGTCCTTTGAGGAAGGTTGCATGCTGTAGGGATGTGGGGACAATGGTCTGGGAGGGCTGTATGGGACTGCACAGTTCAAAGTAATACCTGTCCATCCCCCAGGCATGAGCATTACTGAGTGAGAGGATAAAAAGGAGCAGAGAAGGGTGTGAAGGAGGAGACCCTACTTTACCAGGGTAGAATCTGATGCCCTGTTCAAGGCATACCTCGACAGGGAGCCACTGCTTAATGGACAGCAGGGAACACCACAAGCCCGTGCTGTGGTGTGGGGTGAGGTGGCAGGTGCATCAATCAGCAGGGCAGCCACCAGCAGTCCATGCAGGACTGCAAGAAGAAGGTTGGCATGGACAGGAGGAGGATTAAAGATAAGGTGGCCACCATCAGGGTGGCACATGCTGTCACTGATGGAGGCCAGCAGGACGTACCCCACCTGATGCCATGGGAGGAGCAGGTGGCAAGCAGCATGTGGCATATTGCCATCAAGGGTGTTCCTGGTGGTGGCGTCCAGATGGGCAGCAGCCCATCACTACATGGTAGGTCCGGCACTGGCAGTGTGTGAGTGGTAGGGAGGCAGGCTCCAGGGCCAGGCAGTGCCACTAATGGTACTGTGTTCCTTTACAGCTCCTGAGCATCTGCATGGGGCAGCGGTGGTGGGTGTGTCCACCGAGGGGGAGGCCCTGGACACGGTGGAGTGCCCATCCACCTCCACAGGTGTCTGAGGAACCGACCATCTGCAGCCCTGCAAGTCTGTCCTGACTGATGCCGGTGGTGCAGGTGTGGACATGGCCCTGCCTTTTCCCCAGCGTGACACCGCCCTCTGTGTCCAGTGTGCTGGGACATGGATCGGCTGGCTCCAGCACTGATGATGATGTGACCACGTCCCAGTCAGTGATGTACGTGGGACACAGGATGGTCCCACGGATGGCATCTGCCCAGGCGGTTCCTTAGGTAGTGCTGATGTGGCTGCCTGCACAACAGCCCATTCCCAGACTGTGTCTGCATGCTCCAGTGGGGCAGCACTGGTGTGCGGCCAGGGTGGAGGGGCTGTTGCTCCTGCTGCGGCCATGCCAGTGTTGCCTGGTGATCAGCAGCTGGAGGGGCAACGGCAGCAGATGGCCAATGTCAACGGGGGACAGGGGTGGGGGCAGTGGCAGTGCACCAAGTGTGGATGTACCCCAGAATGGCAGTGCTGTGTAGTGCTCACCGTCGAGGGGTGCTGGGCAGCAGGGCCAGGAACACCATGGGGGACAGCATGCTGGACATGCAGACGATCCCTTGGACAACCACAGCCATCTTCTCTGGGCCTCAGTAGATCAGCAGATGCTGCCTGTGGCAGCAGTGGATGCACTCAGTGTGATTCTGTGCCAGGCAGAGGAGTGGCACACCAGGGACCACACCTTGCTCCTGGCAGAGTTGGCCCAGCAGCGGGTGGATGTAACCGCTGCCATTGACAGGGAGACCCCTGCAATGGTGACTGTCGTGGTTACACTGGCTAACCAGTTGGGTGCCCAACCGCTGCACACCTTACAGAGTGCTATGTCCAACCCCATTCCTGGCATTGTGTGACCCCTGCTATGTCGACACTGGGTTTGGCTGTGGGCATACCTAGTATGCCTGGTGTGGACATGTTTGGTGGCCTGCAGACCCCTGCATGGACATGGTCATGTTCATGCAGTGTCACCTCTAGGGGCCTGTAGGTACCATCCTATGAGGTCACTGGTCAGCATGGCACAGCTGGCAGGTCTCCACGGGGCCACCCATGCATCTGTGGCTGCCATGGTACTGTGCCGCATGACTGACCCATCCCCCTCCATGGCCACTGTCTGCTACTGCCCTGTGTGCACTGTGGTGTTCTTTGTGCAATGCATGGGTGAGGTGCACAGCCCTGCACACACATGGTCCTTGTGCACACCCTCCTAGCTGCTGGCCACTGTGGCATGTGCATGATGATGCCTGCGTAGCACTGTCCACCACTGTGCAATGGTTCTCAGCATCTGAGGCATGCACAGTGCCAGCCACTGGGCATGGTTGTGTATAGTCCTGTTTAGGTGTGTGGGTGCCTGTTGCCCTTTGGGCATGTGTTGTGATGTGTGTGCATGCATGTGCATGACGTGTTCAGCCCTTCCCATCCCTGCCTTTGTGTGCAGTCCCCCGCCCATTCCCATGCCCCTGATGCCATCCACCCCTGGTGTCCACCCCTGCCTGTCTGTGGGCTGTGCCCTTGCCCTTGGTAGTTGCACATGGGCCTGTTGCCTATCTGTGTTGTCTAAAGTGCTCCTCTGCGATAGTGTCCCAGTGCTGCTGTGCCATCCAGGCCAGCTGGGGGTCCCTTCGCCCAGAGGGGTGGCTGCCCTACACCAGCTGGACTGGCATCCTCTTCTTCACCACCGCTGTCTCCTTCCTCAACCTCAACGGCTATCCCACAGTTGGTGGCCATGTTGTGCAGGATACAGCAGGCCAGGAATAGTCTGCAGGTCTTTGAGGGGCTGTACTGTAGGGCACTGCCTGACATGTGCAGGCAACGGAACCGTGCCTTCAGCAGACCTATCACCTGCTCAATGACATTCCATGTTGTGGCATGTGCCTCATTGTACTGTTGCTGCACTGGGGTCATGGGGTGCTGGTATGGTGTGAGCAGCCAGGGCCGTAGTGGGTAACCACTGTCACCTGTGTGTAGAGGGGAGTCATTAGCATGGTGGTCTGTGTCACTGTGCCATGGGCCATCATGGCCATTTCCCATGGCACCCCTGCCAATGCCTCCCAACCCCCCACGTCTGCACCCATTGTCCAGAATGCTATGCATACTCACCTATCAGATGGCCAGTGGGGATGTCCCCACTCTCAAACCTATGGCACAGTGCAGGCTGGTGCCAGGTGAAGGCATTGTGTGCTCCTACAGCGTGCATGGCACAGACATTGATTATGCGCCCCCTGGCATTGCACACTGCCTGGCAGTTGACACTCAGGTAGCCCTTGCAGTTGATGTACGTCATCCCCTCCGGGCCAGGTGGCATGCAGATGCCTACATGGGTGCAGTCTATGGCCCCGAGCATGCCAGGCAACCGTGCTACCCTGTGGAACTCCTGTATGTGTGCTGTGCGGTCCGCCTGTGTGCTGGGGAAACAGATGTACTCCGCAGCATGTGGCAGCAGTGCACTGAGGGATTGTGTAAGCAGGCATGATGCGGCTGACTGGCTTATGCCTGTCGTGTCCCCTGTTGGTCTCTGGAAGGTGCCCGTGGTGAGCAGGCACATGACAGCTGTGACCTTCATCTCCACAGACAGCACATGGCTCTGTCATGTGGGTGGCTGCATCTCATCACTGCACAGCTCACAGAGTTGCCTCAGAATCACCCGGTTCAGGTGGGTACTGGCCCATGATCTCAGTGTCACTGTACTGTTCGAAGGTGGTGCGGATTCGGCACAGCCTGTTCTGAGTGTACTACCGACGGGCCCTTCCACGGTCACACCTCCCTGTTGCCTGCCTTCTCATACCCCTCATTACCGCCTCCATCTAGAAGGTGGCACTGGCCATGTCCCTGGGTGGTGTTCCCCCCCAGGGTGGCTGTCTACCTGGTCCTCCCGCTGTGTGTTGCTGGTGCTGCCCCTGCACTGGGTTCACCTCTGGCTATTCACCTCTGTGTGCCCTGCCTCTTGCTACTACCCTCTGTCCACTGTGGCACTCTCAGGCCCTCTCGTGCACACACACACACACACACACACACACACACACACACACACTCCTTCTCTCACTCAGGCACACCTCTTGTGGGCCCTGTCCATCTCCTGGCCACACCTGCCCCCTGTTTCCTGTCTTGCTTCCCTGTCACTCTGTCTCTGCGCTCCCACCTATGGCTCCTCTGTGGTGCATTCATCCTCCCCTCTCTTGCTCCTTTTTATTTTGGCCCATTTCCACTGTTGCCCAACTTCTGCTTGCTCCGCTACTGCGCACATCGCCTACTGATGAATATCACATGGCGCACATTATTCTTGGTTCCGCCCTCTGCAATTGCACATGCATTCATTTCAGTTGTGCTGTGGCACATTGCATGTTGTGCTGCGCCTGACAGATGTCATCCATTCAAGTCCTACATCCGGCTCCCTAGTACACAGGTAAGAGTTCCTTTCATATTACCTACATTTGTTTGGGTTTTACTGTAACAGTTCAGCAGCACCTGTTACAGAATGTGTGTGTGTGTGTGTGTGTGTGTTTGTGTGTGTGTCTGTCAAGAGTCCTCAGCATTTTGTTGATAACCAAGAGTATGTAGGTGGATGGGGTGCAGGGTGAATAGTGGTGCAGGTGATAATGTTAACATATGCCTGTGTATGAACATGTATGTATGGTGGTGAAATCTGTGTCACTTTGTTGATTTCCAGCCATTTGATGGCTGTTAGTGTGAGTGGAGGGATGTACTGGACTATAGTCTGTTTATTCTTGTGTGACAGTGCACATGTTATCTTTTACATATCATAGATAGGGTAGATTTGGCAGCAGGGCAGGAGTGGAAGAGGAAGGTGAGATGCCTGCCTGTTGCCTGAGCATGGAGGGATGGAAACAAGGGAATCCTGGTGGGGCAGCAGAAGGCAGTGGATGTCATTGTCCACCTGGGGAAAAATGACCTGGCAAGGGATGCAGCAGGGGTGGTACAATAAAGGCTTAGGGGGCTGGAGAGGGGCCTGAAGCAGGTAGCTCATTTGTTGGCTTTAACTGAGGTGCTACCTCTATGTGGCTGACTGGAGGCTAGGGTACACCACACTGCTTTCAGCGACTGATTGAAGGCATGGTGCATGGAGGTAGGTTTTGGTTACATCAGGGACTGGGGTTCTACCTGGTGGAATTGAAGCCTGTACAAAAGGAAGAGCCTCCATCCATCCAGGAGTGGAATGGCAGTTCTGGGTGGAAGGTTTAAATGATAGTATGATAGGTGTTTAAAACTAGCAAATGGGGAAGTCAGTAAAAATGAGGGAGGTGGTGAATGCCACTGCCCAGAATATGGAGTAGCAGGGAGGAGAAGCCCAGGGAAAATACATTTTCCATGGGTAGAGAAGTGTAAGGGCAAGGGTGAAGGAAAAAATGAAGGACCAGGAAGTGGCTATAACATTGAGAGTTGAGCTAATGAGGATAGACAGGAGGAGGACAGAAAAGGGGGGGCAGTACCAGGGACAAGCAAAGCCCTTACCCACCCATCAACCCCCAGCAATCAGGATTAATCCAGAAGGGAAGGCAGTGTAGAGGGACGGAAAGACAAAGAAATGAAGAACCACTGTGACAAGAGTGTAGTGGTGTAGCTGCTGGATGGAGCAACCTGGTGGAATGCATGTAAGGGAAGGGGGCATATGTAACTAATCGTGCATGAAAGTCCACTAATTCTCAAGTGAAGTTAATGCTAAAATGTGGAATAGACATAACACCCTATCCAATGTAGGGTCAGAAAAAAAAAAAGTAAAGGGAGGGTTGGTAAGCAATAACACATGACAGGGTGTGTAGTAATGCTTAAAGAAATATAGTGTATGGTGGAATGCGGTTGTGTATGGGAAGCCATACACCGCAAAAAGTCGTTTTGCTTTAGTAGTGACAAACCTTCCACATTAGCATCGTTCATAGGACAGGGGGTGGTTGACGAGTTGGGTGCACGAGCTAGCTGGTGGGAGGATAGCCCAGAGATATGGTCCTGGACAACAGAGACTGGCTGCCTTCAGCGGAAAAAGTAAGCATTTGTGTTATTTGGGACCATACCCTATATAGAATAGATTATGTATCCCAAATACACAACATCACTATTGTTAAACCTTGTAGTTACTATGCAGTCAGAGGGACCTCTCGAGCTTCGCTCTCGAGTTCCTTGATATCATAGTAACCACTTGGTATAAGAATAGCGTTGCTGTGTATGGGCAACCATACACTATCCTATATGTTGTGAGATTTAGTACTCACACTGTCTGCAAGCCTGTTAGGGTACATTTTAAAATGTAATTCCACTTGCCAGACCCGTGACGCTGAGGGCTGAGGTACTGGATGCCATACCTCGAGCCATGCTGGTGATCCAGGTTCAGGAATGAGCCCTGGCTGCAGGGGTCACCAGGGGAGAGAGAGAGACAGAGAGAGAGAGGATTGAGCATTCAGAGGACTGCACTCTTCTGTCAGGAAGGGAGGGATTGCCATCCCACTTGTTGATCTCCTTCTGGAGGTGGCCAAAGGAGATGTGAATAGGGAGGCCCGTTGCTGATGAATGCCATTGGCAAGGGGGGTGGAGAGAAATAAAGTGGTGGAAAATGGAGCTGGCAGACCTCATGATGGCTCTCCTGCACTTGTCCTGGCTCCCTGAGTGTCTGGATTTTGCTCCGGGGTGGGGGAAAGCTGGCACCCCTTTGCCTTGGCCCTGTCATGGGGAGGGATGCTTAACTCATAGGGTACTGTAGGGGAAGTCGAGTGGGGAATAGAGAGACAGAGGCCGAATCCTTCCAAGGGAGGGGCCAGAGCTGTCTGCCAGGCTTCCAGGAGCAAAAACAAATAATAGAAAAAGAAATGTAATTCCATTCTAATAGTAAAATAAAAAGGATCGTAATTTCGTCCCTGAAAAGTTGCCAGCAGCTTCTTTTACTTCCTTGTAGCTGAGATTCACCCTCATGCTCAGGCAGATAATGACATAGTACCAAGGAGAGAGCAGGGGAGTGCCCCTTTAAAGTCAATGAGGGTCACTTTAACATCCAGTTTGTAACATGAGCATGCGATTAATGAAGGACAATGCTCGACTAACAAGAGCAGTCTTACTGGAGTGGTGTCCTTTATTTATCACAAATTTGTCATGCTTATGCTAAAAACTGGACATAAAAGTGACCCTCATTGACTTTAAAGGGGCGTGCTCTACTCTCTCTCTCCCTTGTCCTATATCATTACGTGCCTGAGCATGAGAGCGGATCTCGGCTACTGGGAAGTAAAAGGGAGCTATTGGCAACTTTCCAGGGATGAAGTTACAATCCTTTTTATTTTACTTCTAGAGTGAAATGTACCCTAACAGTCAATAGTCAATATAGGTTTCCAGACATGATAAGTGTTACTCCACACTAAGGAGCTCACAGCATCTCCTAAATTACTGCATGCACCAGGTGGGATGTGAGGCACAGCTGTGGCACTTTCTCCTTTAGCACAGTGGCTAACACTTCCTGCAGCAGCAGCCCAAGCTCTTCCTCTTGCTCACACTCTACCTCCTTGCTGCTTCCAAAACAGTATCCACACCCAATGACCCATCACCACCAGCACCACTAGATCCATGTTATTACTGTACAAGTATGAAGTTCATTCTTAACTAGACTGTTTTGTGACTTTATTACAATTCTATCAGTTCCATGATTAAGTATTACTTTGTGTATTTTTGAGATCAGCATGACTGTCTGTTAATGTGCCCACTTTGTAAATATCCATAACCATTATGATCATATGAAATTTGCCAGCAGATAAAGGTCTAGTGGTCTATCCAGTCTGCTCGACTGTGCAGCTAGCACCTCTTATTTTGCCACTTCCCTTCCCTCACACCCTTCCCCTCCCTTGACCCTCCCCCTTGCACTGTCCCAGTTCCTTTGGAAGCAGTCCACTGTTCTACTGGATACCACTTCTGCCGGTAACGAATTCCACACAGCTACCACCGTCTCTGTAAAAAAGTGTCTCCTCATTTCCCTCCTGAACCTTTCTCCCTTCAGTTTATCTCATGGTCCCTGGTGTCCCTCCCCTTCCTTACTTTGAACAGCCACTCCAGACCTGTCTTGTTTACTCCTTTCATGTACTTGAAGGTTTCATTCATATCCCCCCGTCCCTCCTCTCCTTCAGTGAGTACATATTCAGCTCCCTCAGTCTCTTCTCGCATGGTAAGTTCCCCAGCCCCTTGATCATCTTTGTCACCCTGTGCTGCACCCCGTCCAGTAACTTAATGTCCCTCTTCAGACATGGACACCAGTACTGCATGCAGTATTCCAGGTGTGGTCTAACTAATGATCTATACAGAGGAAGAATCACATCCCCCCTCCTCAAGGATATACCCCTTGCAATGCAACCTAGAATTTTGTTGGACTTTGCAGCTGCATTCCTACATTGTGCCGAGTTGTTCATTGACCCCGTAAAGAGCACCCCCAGATCCTTCTCCTCCTCCTCTGTCTCGGCTAGCTGCACTTCCTTCAGCTGGTAACTCTTCCTTGGGGTTTTTGCCCCAAAATGCAGCACCTTGCACTTTTTGGCATTCAATCCCAGTTGCCAGATGTCCGACCAGATTTCCAGCTTTGTCAGATCATCCTGTAACCCCTGCCGCTGCCCTAGGTCATCCACCACCACTCCCATCTTGGTGTTGTCCACAAATAGACTGATCTTGCTCTTTATGCCCAATGATATGTCTGCAATGAATATCCTAAACAACACTGGTCCCAACACCAAGCCCTGCAGAACATTGTTTCTCACTACCCTTGATGTTGACAGCTCCCCATCCACCACCACCCTCTGAAGCCAGTTCCCTACCCATCTCACCAGCTTTGTACCCAACCCTGTGCCTTCTAGCTTACTTCCCAGCATCCCTTGTGGCACTGAGTGAGTCAAATGCCTTACTGAAGTCTAGGTTCAGGACATTAACTGCATGGCCCCCATCCAATTGCCTAGTTACCCAGTCACAGAACTCCATCAGGTTGGTTTGACAGGATCTGCCACCTATGAAGCCATGCTGTCTGTTGTCCTGTAGTCCTTTGGCCTCCAGGAGGGCCACCAGACTCTCCTTCAGGATAGTCTCCATCAGCTTACCCATGATGGATTTGAGGCTCACCAGTCTGTAGTTCCCCGGTTCATCCTTGGGGCTGCTCTTGTGGAGGGGCACCACATGAGCCATCCTCCAATCCTGAGGTACACACCCTGAGTGTAGTGAGGTATTAAATAGGAATCCCAAAGGTCCCACCAGGTCCTCTGCCAGCTCCTTCAGTAACCTGGGGTGGATGCCATCTGGGTCTGGCGTCTTGTCCACCCTAAGTGCCCTCAAATCATTCTGACCCTGCCCTCCATGATTTCCTTGTCTGTCACCAACTCCTGCTCTGTTTCTGCTCTTCATCCTCCTTGGGTATCACCCCGCTCTTCTCCTTAGTAAATACCGAGCAGAAGTAACATAGAAACATAGAATTTGATGGCAGATAAGGACTGCTTGGCTCACCTAGTCTGCCCATTTTCTTACCTAATGGATAAGCTGCAGATCCTTGTTAACCAACAACCTACTTCCTTCTACCCCCACTAGAATTGACTTATGTCTGTCCCATGCATTCTTGAATTCCCTTACTATTTTTGGCTCCACTACCACCTCAGGAAGGTTGTTCCATATATCCACAACCCACTCCATGAAAAAATACTTCCTCACATTATCTCTAGCCCCTCCTGAACCATGAATGTTACATTATTTTAATAATGCTGAGTCGCTCTCCCAAAAGAGTCCCCTGTAGCCCACCTGGGCTACTCTTTTTTTTCATTGGCACAGGTATATAGCCTGGTCAAGTCAAATCTGGTTGTCAGACTGCTACAAGGTATTTTCTCACCCTTTAAATTTCCTCCCTCCACCCCTGGTGAGAATGCGTGCCTGTAATGGCTGTGCACAGTCACAGTGTCCCCTGTGTGGCAGGAGGAAGCTTCCTGATACAGCCACAAGGGTTGCTGTGGTGACAGAGTTAGCTGCCAACCCTCCCCAACCAACATGCACTGCCGCATGGCAGCTATCTCAGTCATGGTCTTCTGACGCACCTTACCGGGCTTGCTTCCGAACCCAGGTCATCAGCACAGCAGCTGTGCTTCTACTTTACTGGTCACTAGGCCATCTGGAGGGGGTTATAAGCGGTTTGCTGTGCCCACCCCAACAACATTTTCTCTTCTGTTCATTTTATTTCTTTTTCTATCCCATTGTCTTATTCTGTATATCTCTAGCTTCCTATTTTGCCCTAACTGTAACACTTTATCTGAAATTATGTTGTTTTTTTTCCACTCCTGGGCTTTCCTATACACATTTTCCTCTCTCTGTTTTTTCATTCTCTACTGTATTTTCTCCATAATTCACTATCTTTCTGTTTAACAGGTCTGACAGGATGCTAACTATCCCCATCAGATACATATTACTCTGTGTCTAACCTCTCCTTGCCTTCCTATTTACTCCCTAAGAACTACGGCTCCTTTGTGACCGATTCCATATATTTTATTTGACAGGTCTGATGGACATAATCCCTTCAAGGCTCCTACCACTGGATCCTCAGTACCCAGGTAAGAGACCATCTATGTATTACCTACACTTGATAGGTTTACTGTAACTGTGCCTGTTACTGTGTGTGTGTGTGTGTGTGTGTGTGTGTGTGTGTGTGTGTTTAGGGGATACAAACCGCAATATATACTTTTTTAATATATGTAATGGCCAACCTGCTTTGGGTGACTGAGAAAATAATTGGAATACATGTGAGAGATGCTGCTGCTTCACTACTGTTATGACTCAGGGGAGCCAAGGAGGGGGGACGACTGGACTGATGGACTCAGGGAAGGTGGGGTTGTATGCTGAGAATATGTTTCCACTAGTGGTGACACTACACAACTCTATTGATGCTCTGGCAAGACGGGACTGCCAAAAGAGGGAAGTCATGGTAGTGGTCAGGGATGATTTGAGGGGGAGGCTCCAAGATGGATGGCAGGGTTGTAAAGACCATATAGTAAGGATTAAGAAGGGGGAGATGTGTGGAAACAGGGGGAGAAAAGGCAAAAGTACTTAACGAATACTTCTGCTCAGTTTTTACTAATGAGAAAGGCGTGGAACTACCTAAGGTTGAGGGGAGGATAGGATCAGAGGGAGAGGGGGTAGCGGATGGGGAAATCACAGAAGGTAGAATGCTAAAAGGGTTAAGGGTACTGAGGGTGGACAAGGCACCTGGACCAGATGGCATACACCCCAGGGTACTGAAAGAGTTAGCAGAGGTTTTGGCAGGCCTATTTAATACCTCTCTGGACTCAGGGTGTGTACCTCAGGATTGGAGGATGGCTCACGTGGTTCCACTCCATAAAAGCAGTCCCAAAGATGAACCAGGGGAACTATAAACCAGTGAGTCTCACACCCATAGTGGGGACACTGATGGAAACAATCCTGAAGGAGAGGCTGGTGACCTTTCTGGAAGGCAGTGGGGGGCAGGACAGTTGGCAGCATGGCTTTGTCAAGGACAGATCCTGCCAAACCAACCAAGTGGACTACTATGACTGGGTGACTAGGGAAATGGACAAAGGGCATGCGGTGGATGTCCTGTACTGGACTTCAGTTAGGCATTTGTCTCTGTGCCACATGGAAGACTAGCATGTCAGCTAAGGGGCACAGGGGTGGGGGGAAAATGAGTGAGATGGGTGGAGAACTGGCTGCAGGGATGGCAGCAGAGGGTGGTGGTGGGAGATGAATTATCATCCCCAAGGGCAGTGATGAGTGGGGTCCCACAGGAGTTGATCAGTGCTGGGGCTGGTGTTATTTGAGGTATTTATTGCGGACATCTCAGTAGACATAAATAGCAAGATCATTCTATTTGTGGATGACACCAACATGGGAGCAGTGGTGGATGCCCGGGGGGGGGGGGTTTGTGGCAGGGATTGCAGGAAGATCTAACAAGACTGAAAACATGGTTTGATACCTGACAACTTGCTTTCAATGCCAAAAATGCAAGGTGCTGCATTTTGGGGCAAAGAATCCAAAGAGGAGCTACCACCTGTGGGGGTGCAGCTATCTGCGACTGAGGAGTGGAAAGATCTGGGGGTGCTCATAATGGGAGCAATGAACAACTCGTCACAGCATAGGAAAGCAGCATCAGGGTTGTAGTGCAAGGGGTATAACCTTTAGGAAGAGGGAGGTGATTCTGCCATTATACTGATCATTGGTCAGACCCCACCTGGAGTACTGCATTCAGTTTTGGTACCCTTACCTAAGGAGGAACATCAGATTGCTGGAAGGGATGCAACGCAGAGCAACAAATATGATCCAGTGTCTGGGGGAGTTACCATATGAGGTTAGACTGAGGGAGCTGAGCATGTACTCTCTGGAGGAGAGGAGGGATGGGGGATATGACTGAGACCTTTAAGTACATGAGAGGGATAAACAGGACAGGCACTGAGGGTCTGTTCAAGGGGAGGGTGAGGAGAGACACTCGAAGTCATGATATGAGATTGGAGGGTGAAAGGTTTAGGAGGGGAAATAAGGAGGCATTTCTATATAGAAAGGTTGGAAGCAGAGTGGAGCGCACTACCAGCAGAGGTGGTGGCCTGTAAAACAGTGGGATGCTTCAAGAGGGCCTGGAATAGGGCAAAAGTGAGGGTCATGGGAGGGTGGGGTAGGGTAGAAGGGGCAGCTTCAGAGTAGGATTGCTAGCTGCAAAATCGAGCAGACTCAATAGACCAAATGGCCTTTTTCTTCTGGCAGTTTTGTATGTTCATATGGTGGATGTCTGGGGCAGACTGCCATAGGAGGTGGTGGAGGAAAAGACAGTGGCGGTTTTAAGCATGCATAGGATAAGCACATGGGCATTATAAGTAGAGTAAAGGAAGGAAAGAGGGACACCTGAGACTGAATAGGGTCCAGGAGTAGTAATAGACAGGACAATAGGGCAGACTACATGGGCCTTCTGGTCCTTTTTCTGCCATCCAATTCTGAGTTTCTAGAGTACATGTGTGTAGATGACTGGGATCCTTATACAACAGTAGTGCATATTCTAATCCTCCTTACAAGGAAATGCATATGCAATACCTGTGTCTCTTGGCAGTAACCAACTTTTAAAGTGTTGCACAACCAGGTTTTGAAAGTCTTTCCCAAGGAGAGACTTACATACGAGATAAAGGGATGGGCCAAGAAATTGGAAAGGTAGTGAGATCCCTATATATATATTCCCCGCCTCCCAGGATGCTATGCAGATACAATATGTATGATGTGCTGTACGACCTATATTGATGCTAAAGAAATACACCAGACACAGCAAGACAAAATTAAATCATTTTTATTATGCAAGCATGACAAACAGTATGATGAATACTATCATTGTTTGCTTGTAGGTTTCCTGTTGAACCATTTGGTTCTTTTAATGTCCAAACATTGAGGTTTAATGAGCAATAGAAACTGTAACACATGTGGTGTCTGTCTTTATGTCAGCAGTATTACTTCAGTGCCTCAGTACTTGACTGCCCTGTGGTGGAGGCCCATTTCTAATGCAGGTTCCGAGAAGCTATGAAAGGTAGGGACTGCAGTTTTGCAGGGTGTGCATGCCACAACACATACACATTGGCATGCCGCAGTGGCCAGGGGGACTGAGGAGAAAAACAAAAATGGCAGTCAGACAGGCTTGATGAAGTCCTGCTCGCTTTCCCTTGGCCCAAAGCACCACTTGGTCCCAGGGACACATCTGGGTTGTGCTCAGGGGTCCTCCTGGGGGGACATCCAGGGGGATTTAAGCCCCAAGGGTTGGAGGAGCAGGTGGCAGCTGGTTTTGAGAAGCATAGACAGTGCTGAGCAGTTGTCTGCCTGAGCCAAGGATAAAAATCTTTATGGCAAAAAAAAGAGAATATAAAATATTTTCTTGGTAACATATATACATGCTATGGGAAATAGCAGTTTCTAAAACAGGAAATGAGTGTACTCAAAAAAAATTACACATATATATATATATATATATTTATATATTTATACATATACATGTAATATATGGATTGTTAAAATAATACCCCCAAAAAGCATATAAAAAAAAATTCCCGTAATATACTTGTTAGTCCTGTAATAGTACACTTCTGGTCCTCGTAATATTCTACTTCCAGCTCAATAATTGTATACTTCCGATCCTCGTAATAGTATCATTGGGATTACCAATGTAACTACTGTCTAAATCATGTTTTTTTCCTTTTCTTTCTGAGAGAAAGAAGTGGGGATGAGAATGGGACCCAAGGGGTGGGTTGTGAGTGTGGAGCGAGGAACAAGATTCAGAGTCTAACTCTGCAGACCCCAGTGCCGTACAGCCGAAAAAAGTAAGAAGTTGAAAATTCCTCGCATCCATACATTACAAAAATGACAAATAGTTTCTGGTGTTTACAGAGAATATCTGTGTCAGAAGGACAAGAAACCTCTCGAAGCTGCTCTTTGAGGTTTCTTGTGCCCCAGAACCTCTCGATGGAATTATTGCCTTGTAATACACTCAGAACCTATCTATTTATATATATATATATATATATATATATATATATATATATATATATATATATATATATATATATAAAGTAACATTTTCCTATAATTAAAATTAATTATGGCAGGATAAACCTCCTAACAGCAAATAAGCCTGGTACACAGAAGGCTTAAATTAAAGTCTCTAAATAAGACCAGTGGAATGTAAAACAATTTTTGTGCAACAAGCTTACATTTTTTAACCCTGACTTGATTTTGTAAGACCAAAAACATGTTTTAAACATGGACTTATCTCTTTTGTGCAACCGGCCCCAGGAGCTCAGGGCAGTGTATCTGGCAATACAGATTATTTCCTCCCAAATCAGGGGTCATTCTGTCCAGGTCAGAACAGACAACACTACAACAATGCATTACATAAACAATCAGGGAGGAACAAGATCTTCAAAGTTGTGCACAAAAGCTATGAAAATCTGGAACCTGGCATACTCACTGGAAGTTCAACTAGTTGCAGTACACCTGCCAGAGAAAGACAGTGTGTTGGCAGATTCTTTGAGCAGAATCAGCCAGAGAAATCACAAATGGACCCTGAACCAGCAGGCACTGGCAGCAGTGTTCAGATGATGGGGTACATCACAAATAGACATATTTTCTCCCTGGGAGAACAGCCAACTCCCTCTGTTTTGTTGCATGCCCCTATCAGTGGGTACAGTCCCAGAGGTTGCTCTAGTCCTCAACTGATCAAGGAAGTATCTATTTGCCTTCCCACTTTTCCCACTTTTACTAACAGTACTGCTCAGACTGAGAAGGGAGTCAACAACAATGATTCTCATAGCTCCAGACTGTGCCAAGAAGATGTGGTACTCCATGCTCCTGTCCCCCTCACACAGTCCTCCTATCAACCTATCCCTGAGATGCAATCTGCTGACAGTGTCCTAGGGTGGGATAACATTCCCAGACTGAAGAACTCTGCATTTCAGAGCATGGTTTTTGAAGAGTTCTCTCTGAAAAAGTGATAGACGTGCTGAAGGTCTCCAGCAAACCTGCAATAGGGAAAATGCATGCAGCAAAATGGAAAAGATTTTCCTTTTGTTGTTCCTCTAGACAGTAGGGCTTTGCAGGGGCTGAATATTATTTCCCAAATAGCACGAATAGTAGGCCTCTTGAATATTTGCAGTCCTTCCCGAATAGGGGACTATTCGTGTTTGAGATATTATTCAGCCACCTGGGGGAAAAAAACAAGAAAGAAAAGAAAAAAGAAACCTCCCCCTCCCTCCTTCCCCAGCCTAAACTGTGTAACCCCCCATCCTTCCGCCCTCTATTAAACATATAATACCACCATACTCCCACCCCAGCACCTACAATTTTGTTTTTAATAGTTTTTGTAGATCCTCACTGCCCTGTCGGCTAACCGACTGAATGCCCCCACCTCCACAGCCAGCCACCTCAATGTAAAACGCTGTTTGCATTTACAGAAAATATCATTTAAGTACCCCCCCAGTCAACACCCAACTCTAGGCTTTCTCCCACCTACCAGTGCAGCACCTAGTTCTCCAATATAATGGAGAAAGTGACCATCTCAACCCTTCCTCCTCCATGGCCTATTGCCTTCTTACGAATTGAAGTGCTCATGCACTTGGTATAGTAAAACAAGCTGATCACATGATCAGCTGGTTTTACTAAAGCAAGTGCATGAGTACTTTCATTCATGAGAAGGTGACCAGTCATGACAGAGAGAGGGTTGAGCTGGTCAGCTTCTCCATTATATTGGAGAACTGGGTGCTAGACTTGTGGGTGGGAGAAAGCCTAGAGTCGGGTGCTGTCTGGGGGGGGTGGACTTAAACTATATTTTCTGTAAGTGCAAAGCACACTTTATATTGAGGTGGCAGGCCGTGGAGGTGGGTGGGTTGAGCTGGTTGTCTGATGGGGTGAGGAACTACAAGAATAAAAAAACTGGTGGGTGGGAGAAAGCCTAGGGTTAGGTGCTGTCTGGGGGGGGGACTTATATGATATATTCCATAAGCACAAAGAGCACTTTACATTGAGGTGGCTGGCTGTGGAGGTGGGCAGGTTGAGCCGGTCACCTCAAGGGGTGAGGATCTACAAGAAAAAAGAAATACTTAAAAAATAAAACTTATGGATGTTGGGGGGAGGATACTACAATATTGTACTTTTAATAGAGGGTGGGAGAATGGGGGTTACTTGATTTGGGCTGGGAGAGAAGGGAGGGAAGGACAGCTTCCTTTTTCTATTTTTTCAAAAGGGCCGAATACGAATACTGAATACCCAAATATTTGGCAGAATATTCAAGAAAAAGTATTTACACAGCCCTTCTAAACAGCTCAACCTACTATGAGCAAGTTTGTCTACAACCTGTACTACCTAGTCCATCTCCAGTCCTTGGACCTCAAGTCTTCGACCAGAAGGTTCATTTGGCAGCAGTGCCAGATTACACATCAGCTGACAAAGACAGGTCAGTGGCTTCACAACCCATTTTCAAAAGATTTTTCAAAGGCCTTAATCACCTATACCCTCCAATATGGGACCCTGTCCCTCCCTGAGACTTGAATATATGTACTGCTCAGCTGATGGAGGCTGCTTTTGAGCCCATGGCAACAGCTGCATTAAAGTATGTCACATAGAAAGCAGTTTTCTTAGTGGCAGTAACATATGATAGAAGGGTAAGTAAGCAACAAGCCCTCTGCACAGATCATAACTGCATCATCCTTCACAGGAACAAGGTAGTCCTAAGAGCTAACAGAAACTTCCTCAGCAAAGTAGTGTCTGAATTCCATCTGAATTAATGTCACTTCAAGTTTTCTTTACAGCAAAACCCAGCTCAGGAGAACAAAAGCTCCACTGTCTGGATGTGAAGAGAACACTGAGCTACTGAGTGGACTACACAAAGGATGTCAGGTCCAGTAAAGCTCAATTATTTGTCACCTGTGGTGAAGTAAGGAAAGGCAAACCAGCATCCAAGAGAATCTTTTCTCATTGGATAGTCTCCTATATACAGTTCGGTTATGACAGAAGTGTCAAGTTGTCACCTAAAGACCTTAGGCTGGGCTCTACAAGGAGCACCTTTGCCTCTGCGACAGCATCAAGCAATATTTCCCTACAGGAAATCTATAAAACAGTTACCTTAAAAACAGTACACAGTTCACAAAGCACTACAGTCAAGTAGAGATGTAGTGAAATTTAATTTCACCGGCAAAATTTTGGTGAAATCATCAATTTCACCCAACAAAATATCACATAATTACATGCTCATGGTGTCATTTTGCCTATTGCTATGGTGAAATTTCACCGTAAATTTCACGTTGTGTTAATATTAGGCAAAATTAGGTGAAATTGGGTTTGTCACATGATTTACTCTTTGCAGGTCACATGGGTGACTATAAACAGGCAGGAAGTGACAGATTTAGTTCCTTTGCTATGTGGCTGGAGATTTTGGAGAAGCAGGCAGCAGCAGAGCAGTAGCGGATCTAGGATTTTAGAATGGGGGTGCAGTGGGTGGGTCTTGGGGCAGAGTTTTATGTGCAAATTAGATATGCAAATTCACTCCAAACTCAGCATCAGTAGCAGTACTAACCATTTACCAATGTGAATAACTTTAAATGAAAAATGATAGCATGGCACACTGATAATAAGTTACTCAGCACAAAAAATGAGCAGTGTTTCATTTAGATACCTTTTACAATATACTGTTCAGCAAAAATGGCAGAAAATTTACTTTTAACAGACCCTCCTACCCAAAAAAAAGAAAACAAAAGAATTGTGCATTAAACTGTTGCATTTATATTTTATTAACAGAGAGCATCACAAAACAAATACTATTCCACATATCTACAGTATAATACATTTTTTTTTACATTGTATAAGCTTTATTTTAAGTGAAGGACACATGTACTACAAACATTTGATCCCAATAGGTGACACATAGTTCTAAGCATTATCAGCAGTGACAGTGTTTTCAATGCATTCTTTGATATTTCCTGTGCTCATTTTTAGGTCTGTCCCAAAAACATTTTGATGGGTTGTTGGAACTTTGATCAAAGGAAAAGCCAGAAGGAAGAGTCACTTGAATATACCTAAGACTATGGGGAGTCCAAGGAAATTAACTAAAGCATTTCATATAAGAGAAAATAAAGATGCATATTTAAAAAGTATGTGTCTCCTCTTTCTGTGTGCATCCTTTTTTTCCAAGTGTCTTTTAAGGCTAGAGGTTTAAACGTTTAACAAAGTTTATATTCAGCCAGATTACATTCATCAAATAACCAATAAAGCCATTAACTAACTTAATAAAAATTGCACCGTGTTAGCACCAACAACTTTAATCCAACCTCATAGGTTACTATGTGAGAGAAGGAGTCTCTGTATTTCATCATGTGCTTTAATGTAAAGTTGGAGCATCCATAGGAACTGCTTAGAAAACACTATGCTAAGTTTAGCCACACTGGAGGAAAAAAAATCTCCATGTAAGTTTAAATTATAAATTACATAATCAGAAACCAAACTCACTACCACGCCTCTTAATACTCACAAAATGTCAGAGGTACAACTATACACTAAAGGCAAGAGAGCATCTTATTCACCATCACATTTCTAAGCATTTAATAACAAATTCTGTACATCAGATGCTTTATGCAAGTAGCAATCGTCAATATCCAAGCTGTCATGCAAAGCAATCAGTCATGTTTTCAATTACTTTATTAATGTCATTAGATCCAGAGTTTCCGTGACAGTACTGGGTGTGGTCTCCTTCCCTTGCCATCCTCATTATGCTCTAGGTATGGCAAATAGTGTCTTACTGAGTTTGCTAGTTTCTTGTAATTGTATTTACTGAAATACATTGGTAGTAGAGCAATGAAGCCACTAGCAATGTCACTGAAATCCCCAAACCTGTCATTTAACTGCATGAGGACGGCATCCATAAAAGGGATAAAGAGTGACCTGTTCTATAGAGTCCGATGGAATATTACTTTGGTTTCTTTGGTGGTTGACAATCTTGGGCATGGAAAGTGCAATACCAGCATCACTTTCCATTTGTTCCACCTTGCTGAAGAGCTTAGCAAAAACGTCTTCATTGTGATGCCATTCTTGAAAGATCTGTTTTACTTTTTCAATATGCTTGTTGGCCTCCAGCAAATCGGTATTAATATGTTGCAGTCCAGTGCTGCTACTTTTTGTCTCATGCAACACAGCTTCAAGAATGTTAAGTGCCAGGATAAACTCAGTACTTTGCAAGCTATAAAGGAGCATATTGGCATCTCTTGGTGTGTTCCAACCACTAATTTCCTCCAGAGTCTCGAAGATGTACTCATAAAGTCTGTGGAAAATAATGAAAGCATCATGTCGATCAACCCAGCAAGTGTGAATGTGCGGAGTCGTTTAATTGCTGTGTCATCGGAAGCAGTCTTAACATGATCCTCCAGACATGCAACTCTTTTTGCTGAACCATTTATGAAACTTGTTTTTGTAACTGTGCCCCAACAATTGCGAATAGCAGAAACCTCACTGGATTTGCTTATTACCAAGTTCAGACAGTGACTTGCACTGTGGACATATACTGCAACTAGGTGCTCCCTTCGAATAACAGCCTGAGCTCCAGAGAAGGCACCACTCATTGCACTGGCTCTATCAAAGCCCAAACCAACCAGTCCAGTGAGATCAACTCCTGCATTTCTTAACTCAAGTAAAATGGTGTCTGCTAGGCCTCTGCCAGTCAGGCCATTTATTTCTGTAAATTTGATGAAGTCTTCTTTGATGCCATTACTGTACCAATACCTAACACAGAGGATCATTTGCTTCTTTTCCCCATTGTCTATTGTTTCATCAGCAATCACACTAACAAACTTGGCAATGTTTATGCATTGCATAATTTTCTCCTGTATTTGCTGGCCAATTATATCAATCAGTTCATTCTGAATGGTTTTGCTTGTATAGTGTGCATTTTTGGTCCAAATTTTAAATGATTTTCCAAATCCTTGTCACCAATGTCAACAAATGCGTGTGACATCTCCCACAGAAGTCCATCATTTTGGGTTGGGTCCATCTCAAAGATAGGACCGTTATCTCGGTGACCACGGAATGGTGCTCCACTGTGCCCAAGAACAAGTACTGCTCGTACAATCTTGAACAGAATTTTCTGGTTTCTCTCCATCTCGTTGTGGTGAATCTAGTTTAGTTGACTACAAATGTCTGACCCTTTATCAGGGCTTGCCAAGAAATTCTTCGCCAGCTCTGTGGTCTTCTGATGATACTCTGTTTTATTGTGAGCAGAGAGTATCGCCAGCACTTTACTAAAGTTGATTAAGGGCTTTTCACCAATGCCCCTAATTTTTGGAAACCACAGCCACCTTCTTGTTGCCCAAAAAGTACACAGAACTTGCAAAATACTCCTTTCTGCACATCTGAATAAGCTGTCCAGTCATATTTCTGAAGATACTCATGATGAAGATACCTTTTCTCAGCTGTACTCTCTTTAACAGTTTTGAGATAGTAGGGCATGACATAAGTGCGATATGGTACCCAGGTGTGCAACAGAATACCTCTGCATTCTTGGTCACCAAGCTTTTTGTCTATGTATAACCTGATGTTCCTCGAAGACAGTACCAGCCCAGGTGCTGATGCTGGAGTTGAGTCATTCGGGTATTGGGCTAATGTTAAAGCTGAATAAAGTGCAGTTGAGGTAGGCAACACTGGTATGATTGGCGCTGAATCTGCAGTTGCTGTGAAAGTCAATGGAATAACCATGGCAGACAATTCAGGTGCAGGTGTCGATGCTGATGGCTCATCTTGTGGTCTTGGTGCAGACTCGGGATTAGGAGTTGATAGAGAAGGCTTCTCATACAGCTTCACTGCAAAGCTGAGTGTTCCCTGTCACAGCCACTTCTTAAGAGGAGTAGACATTGTTTCACACCACACACCCTACACAAATCAAGAAACAGAAATCAGTACACATACATCTACAACCCCATACAATAAAAAACTGTTCTCACTCTCACTCACCCCATTGGTCTCCACACTCCACCAACTATATCTAACCGACCTTCCAATCATAAGTGATCAGTAAAAATGCCACCACCACCAACAGGTCCAGTAGGCCATTGAGTCAGTCAGCAACCTGTCAGGAAGTCTAACAGTAACTCTTAGACCCCTGATGGGCTAGCTGCTGCCCAGCTGCCCTGGCCACCTGGCAAAGAGACATTCCATATTACATTTGCACACACACACAAAAAAATGTAGGTATGTTATCATTTTTTTTTAGTGCCATACCTCAGCGAGTTAGGATGACCCCCAGCTGAGGAAGCCTCCACCCTTTGACGTTGTCTCCTGCTTTGATTCCTACTGTCCAGGGGAGTAGATCAGCATACCAGTAGATGATCTGGTGATCTCAGTCTGTTATAAGACTCTCTCAGGACTCTCATGCACAGCACAGCACAGCACAGCCTACTATATATTCTACTGGCATGGCCTTTGTGAAGTAACCCTTGCCTGCTGGCTTTATATCCAAGCGGACGAGCACCGAGAGACAGCAAGAAAGAAAGACCTAATAGCCATGGTAATGGAGACTTGAGGAAGTGATGGAGTGGCACGAGTAGTAAATCTTAGTCAGTTCTGGTGACTGACGACAGCCACTGGATTCTGCTCAGATCTGGATAGTGACCAGAGTTCTAAGTAGTTAGAAACCCCATTACCACTCTCCCTCAGGAATCTGTTGTACCTGAGACTGAACAGTGCCCATTTCCATAACCATATTGGTATTCCAAATGTTGTTTTTAATTCTTCCTACCCCTTTTCTCATCAGAGTCCCACTGTTACATATATACACACACACACACTCTCAGGCCTCAAGTGTAGCTAGGGTTCTGAACCTCAATAGTTTATGTACCCAGGTAAATAGCAGAGGGTTGTCTGGCAAACTGTTAGGGATGGGGAGAGGGAATTTTTCATGGTCAAAGAAATGACAGCAACTACTTGATTGGGTCATTTCACCTCTTAGCTGAGGGAGGGTGCTTCACAAACCTGAGGACCTTGGGAGATAGGGCATTTTATGACATTTTAACATGCTCTGCCCCAAAAGATTGTATTTTTTTCACATCTATTTTTTTCCTCCTTGCATCCACTGACCTGCTGTGAATCCAGCCACCTCGCCAGTTCCCCTGAACAACCCTGGAGGTACATCCCTACACCGGCTGGCATATGCAGCTGTACCCATGAAAGGGACCCTCCCCTTGGTCCCTGCACCAGGCCAGGAACCAATATCGGCATGTGGCTTGCACCCAATGAGCCCTGCCGGGCTCAGGAAGCTGTGGTTATTAAGCTTCCATGGTCAATGCTGCCATTTTCCTCCCTGTAGCTTCCCCCAGTGTGGGCATGCAATGATATCTAAGCACCAACATGCTGACATTCGCTGCACTCCACCCCTCACTGCACTGACTCTAGCAGTGCCCCTGGTCATCACCAGAGGCCACTGCAGAGTGGTGGGAACCCACATCCCTCCCTGGGATAGGAGAGCAGTCCTCCAGATGCTCACTCCTATCCCTGCCCTGCTGACCTCTGACAATCGAGGCTTGCATCTGAACCTAGGTCACCAGCGTGACGCAAGGTGTGGCATCTACCACCTCAACCCTCAGCACTACTGGACCAGCCCAATAGACTGTTTTTAAACATTGTCCTTTGATCAGCCCTGGGAAAATACTATACAGGCATCATGCTATACTACCTCTATTTCTATATTTATAGGATGATCTATGCACCCCTGGAATGCCTATTTTAACCATTCAAATTATATATTTTAAGGTTTAATTTGTATACCATACATGCTCCAAAGATTTGTTTTAAGGAAAAAATGATATTTATTTATTTATTAAATTTTGGTGACCGGGTAGGTCCACTAAGCCCCAAAGGTCTCTTTTTCAGGGGCGACCCGGGATAACAATACAAGATAAAATACAGTGGAGAAAAACTTTTGATTACATAGGTTGTTCAAGCATAAGGTGGTTACAGACAGTGGTTGCAGACATGGTTATCATCATGACACAGTTTTGCCTTGGTACTACTTGACATAGTGATATACATGCGGTAGCATTGGTCCCTAGGTGTCCAGATACTAGAGGGAGGTACTGTACATGGTCGGCTCACCTTTGGGAAGGTTTGATGCAGAAAAAGGGGATACCTTAAGAGCCATGGCAGTGGTATGCACGTGTGGCCAGTATATGGGACTTGAGCCTGGTGCAGAAGCTCATGAGTGAGGAGGCGTCCTGGACTGGGGGGGATCTTGTTCCATAGGCTGGGGGCTTGGCAAGAAAAGGATCTGCCGCCAGCACTGGTCCTTACTGTGGGGACTTCTAGTAGCGTTCGTTCTGATGTCCTTAAATTCCTAAGGTTGTGTTTAATGGCTATGGTTCTGGCTATGCTTGGTGGAGCAGGGGGTTTGAGTAGCTTGTAGGCCAGGACAAGCAATGGGTATTGGAGGTGAGTGACCAATGTGGGCCACCAGAGCTGGGCCAGAGTGTCACAGTGGTGATGTCGTGGGTGGTCTTGGGTAGCGAACTGAGCTATCTTGTTGTATAGGATTTGCATCCTGGATACCTCTTGCTTTGTCATGCCCTGTATAATCGGGGACACATAGGTCAGGGTAGGGAGCAGGACACTTGTCACAATGGAGAGCCTAGCCTCAGGGATGAGCTGGTCCCTAAGTCGGTACAAGGAACCGAGTTTGCGATGTAGGGTTCTGGTGACCTCATCCATGTGGTCCTTGTAGATGATAGACTGATCCAGAGTTAGGCCTAAGTATTTTAGGGAGGGAACTACATTAATGATTTTGCCAGAGAGTGTGGTTAGTCGGAGGGTTGAGGACCTGTCAAGTCCCAGTGATCTTGGCCCGAATAGCATTGCTTTGGTTTTGTCTGCATAAAGTACCATTCTGTTCTCACATAGCCATGTCTCTAGTGATGTGAGGTTCTTTTTGGAGGAGTGGACCAAGAGCGGCCACATCGCCCAAGGGTTGGTAGATGACAGCGTCGTCAGCGTACTGTACAACCAAGCTCTCCCCACAGTAGGTACTTAATTCATTGGTAAATAGGGAGAATAGGAGGGGGCCTAGTATTGAACCCTGAGGTACTCCCTGTTTTAGAGGTAGTGACTCTGACATCGCCCCCTTCCATGTGACCCTCTGTGTCTGGCCTGATAAATAACTCCCAAACCACTTGAGGGCATGGGGTCTAGGCCCACATTGTGCAGCTTCTGTAGCAGAAGACTGTGATCGACAAGGTCAAATGCCTTGGACAGGTCTATAATGACTGCAGCTGTGGGTATCCCTTTGTCCATTGCCCTGAGCACTCCGAGAAGTTAATGAGGGCAGTGACAGTACCGTGGTTGGTCTGAATCCATGTTGAGAGGGAGAAAGGAGCTGATGAGCTTCCAAGTAGTCCTGGAGTTGATTGTAGATGAGCCTTTCTTGCAACTTGGCAAGTGTGCAGAGAAGGGATATACCAGGTGGGGATAACTTAAAACTGCAAACCGAGCACTCTAAATATCGCAAGTTACATTTTCAGACTGCAGCCAAAATCCCGCAATGCACAAAAGAGACATGGGCAAAGATCCCGTGATGAGCAAGAACATGCCGCCTTAGCACATGTGCGGGATTTTGGCTTCAGTCTGAAAATGTAACTTGCAATATTTAGAGTGCTCGGTTTGCAGTTTTAAGCATCAGGAGCTGTATGGTTTACCAGACTTCAGAGAGAGAATATCTTTTTGGAGTAGTTATGCTGTGAAATCGCACTTTGGGACAGCTGCATGTTCATGGCGCGCTCACAAATTTAATTATATAAGCTGTGGGTCAGTTATCATGCCCGAGTGAAAAGGGATTTTGATTTGAATTTAATAAAAACAGGTACAATTGATTATTTTTACATCTATGGGGGCATTCTACTGTAAATGTTTAATAAGTGTGTGCCTACAAGCTTACAGATTAAAAGTAGTCAAAAATGTAGGGGAAAAGCTGACAGTGCCCCCTTTAACAGCCATGGAAAACCTGCACTACTCAAAACAGTCAAGTAGAGAGCTAGCTGCACTACCCCCCCCCCCAATTTGCTCTTGGTCATGGTGGGCAAGTAACACAATGCTAAAATCAACCCCTGAATCAGACGGAAAACATTTATCCATCAAGTCTGCAAATTAAAAATACATTTTGCTTTTTAAACTTGGCTTAAAACGAAGTAGTAATATATGGTTTCATGGTATTTCTCTTATGCCACAACTAAACTAAGGGAGACATAGAAGCCAAATTTTATTTTTACTGGAGCGGGGGCTTAAGAAATGGCTGGAGGTCTGGAGGCCACCAAGGCCCCCAGAAGCTCTGGGATTTTTGGTGCTCTATGGTACATTTTAAGGGTTTTCCTGAAGAGATAGCACAACATAACAAACACAATTATAATGCTAGCACATTAATAAAATTTGCCTGAATTTTGTTGTCACTCATCACCTTGAAGACCTACTACTTAGCAATGAGTGGTGTCGCTCACCTACCTTGACCCCTCCCTAGCTACTAGCATAGCCTCTGATGGTGTCACTCACCCGGACCCATTCCCCAGTAAGTGCTGCAGACACTAGTGATGTCACCCACTCACTCTGACACCCTCCCCAGGTACTGGTATAGCCTCTGGTGTTGTCACTCACCACCTTAGACCACTTACCACCCGGTCAGGGACACAGGTGATGTCCCTGACTTTGTCACTCTTTCTGCATTGTAGCTCCAAAATCTTTTCTCAATAAAACATGTTTGGCAAATATACTGTTTTATTAAAATGCCATCCACTTCCCAAAGGAGAGGGATAGCTCTTCTTGCCCTGTTCCTGGTCCAGTGGCGTCATGCCCATAGGGCCCGAGGGGACATGTGCCCCCCCCAATATTTTGGTGCAATGTAGAAAAAAAATCATTCATTTAGTTTTATTTTAATATGTGGAAGGAGGGCCAAAAAACAATCAATGTTTTTTTTAAAGTCTTTGGTGTAGGGGGCGGGGTTTGCAGTCAGGTAGGGTTCTGATCGGTCTTGTCCGGGGGGTTAGTTAGGCACAAAATCCTGAATTACATTATCCCGACTGTCACATTGCCTGTCAGCAAAAATCCCAACAGTGTGCACTGTTAACTGTTTAAATGCACTCACTGAACTGCCCTGAGTCTTGCGCTCTGCGCTTGTAACTGTGCAGATGGTAAATGGACAAAAGTAGCTGTCTTCTGGAGCATGAAAATAATTGGGCTCAAAATACTTAAGTAAATTAAATGTAAAAAAATGTTAACTCATGACCGAACTGCCTGAACTATCTTGAGTGCAGCGCTGTGCCCTGGTAACTATTTAAAAATTCTAAATGGCATGTATTCGAGAGCATGTAAATAATCAGGTGACAGTTAATTGTAGCTAATATTGCTGCTTTGAAGCAGATGATCTGTTTCATGTCACAGAGGTCAGTTAGTGCTTTATAAGTGATAAGAACTAATTTTTCTACAGTTAAATGCCCTCATGTTTTCCTTCCAATGTCAGCCATGTATTCTGCGATGCTTAGACCGTTTTGGTAAAATTTATATTTTTCTTTGAAACACTTCTTTCCTGAGCACCTGAGTATCTTGTCTTGCTCAATGAGAATTTAAACTGTCGGACATTTTTGATGTCGGTAAACTGAGAGACAAAAGCAGATTTAGATTACCTTAATATTTATAATTATGTTTGTGGTTTTAAATTTTAAAGTTTTTTATGCAGGACACTACTTCTGATGTCGGGATTTTCTGTATCTGAAAATCGTTTGGTGGTCATGTATTTCAATTGTCGGTCTTTCTGTGATGGGTTTTTTGTTGTCGGAATTTTGTGTGTCAGGAATTTGTAAAAACTTTACATCCATCACAAAGCAATATCGTAAAAATCTTATGCTGGGGAGGGCTTTGCGGTTGACGCTCAATGTCTATAAGAGATTTTGTAAGCGCCCCCTTCTGGGTTGGGAAACCTGGCCCTTTTATCTCAGTCTGATGATATGGTTGTTGTTTGTTCATAGCTTTCTGCACAGTTTATTGTTTAATGCTCAATACATGAAAATGTTTACAGTTCTGTTTATGCTATTAGCTTATACCTGCTTTCATTCTGGTAGGTGTCTACCAGTTTGCATTTCAGGGCTACCCCTTGCGTGGGTAGACATACCATACAAGCACTCTTAGGCTTAGAGCTTAAAGGGGTAGACCTAAATTTGTTAGATGACATTTTGGCACCACTTAAAGGAGTGGGCTGAGCCCCCAGATACATCAATCAATCAATCAATCAATCAAAATTATATTTTTAAAAGGCACCTTTCCAAATCCAAAGTGCCTGTACATAATATTAAAATAAAAACATTTACAAATATTTCCAGCAATAAATTACAATTCAATAATGACTTAAAAACCAGGACAGGCTATGATGAATAAATGTGCCTTAAGTGCATTTTAAATATCTATATATATATATATATATATATATATATATATATATATATATAAAACCAGCTAAAATGCTGCATGGAATATGGCCAAGATATCTCCATTCAAGAATGGCAGACATGCTGGAGAGGTTTAAAACTATATGCCAGGTACATCAGGAGCCACTTCACACAGTTTAAAATCCTATATCACTAGTACAGAACCCCCTAAAAGTTACATAAGTGAGGCCTGTCCAACACTGATAAATGCTAGAGATTCCTAACCTCTACAGGGACCATCAAGTACATATTATGGGAGTGCCAGGCACTGAAGATCTACTGGGAAGCAGTCCAGGCAGTCTGCTCCTGACTGGTGAGCACCCCCACTAAGCTCACCTCATGCCTATTGATGCTAGGCATCTTGGACTGTGAGAATGTAAACTCAGCAATTCCCTCTGCTTCCAAAAAAATGGTTGCTTGGTTCCCTTATAACAGCTAAGAGGGTCCTGCTCAGACACTGGAAGGATCAAAATCCACCTGTAATATCGAAATGGCTCCAGGAGCTAGGCAAAATAGCTAGCTTTGAATGAATACATTACATAATGTGTGAAAAGCAGACAGAGTCCACGGATGTCTGAGGATTATCCCTTTGCTCTGATGTACTGTATGTCAAATACCACAAGGGTACTACATGCATAACCCATCTATACCCTACCCAACTCCATTACCCAGCTACCCTGCTCCCCCCTTCTCCAGGTACAATGCCCAATGAACTAGCAGTCAATCATTGAGAGGCCTGCAGCATTCCAAAGATTGCCCTGATCCCTCTACCATTCTCCAATCTCCCCTTCCAGTATTGTGAAAAAGCATGACTCTTCATCCTACCTTCAGATGAAGGTCACCATTTCACTGACCTAAATGCCTTTAGCTTTTTTATGCAGATACATTCCTTTAACAATACCCTGTTTATTGATAAATATAGAATAAACTATAATAAGTTACTGTTTGATGAATGTTTCTGGTAAATGTTAGTGTTGTACTTCCAAAGGGTTAACTCCAGTCAGGATTTTATTAATGCTGTGTAACACATGTGATGCTTGATGTATACTGCATGATAACAACAATGTTTGAAATGTGTTAATATTGCTGTATGTGAGCAGTTTGGTGCCACAGAGCTTGCTCAGGCTTCTCATTGTACTGAAAGCAGTTTTTGTTTGCACATCTCAGAGACTGAAGCAGAGGGCTTCCTGACCAAGACTGCAGTACAGGAAGTTTGTTGGGTACTGTAGTATTAGGGAAGGTTCTCTGTTCTACAGCTCTCCTCTGGGCTGAATTTTAACATCTTTTAGCTGAATGAGGCTTTGTTATTACTAATTAGCTCCTGCTAGGGCTTTTAGCACTTTATAACTCTGGGGTAAAAAAAAGTTAGATTTTTGAATGTTCAGTGACCCTGGAAAAGCCACTTCTGGGTCATGGACTATAACTGACTCTCCCCTAGTGAGCATTGGTTAACTAACTTGTATGGATCCTTGTCTAGGTATGGAGTGACTTTCAAAAAATGCACTCTTACATTGCAGGCATCTGGTACACCAGACAGACACAGTGGTTGGGTAGAAGTAGTCGTTCATGCTGACAATCAGCATAAACTTGCCAATCGTTTCTATTCTCCCTCCCCCCCCCACACACAAGTATCTTTTAGGTTTTATTGTGCAGCCAGTCACCAGGAACTTGAAATATCAATTCGCAGTTGCAACCTCCAATCGGGAAGTGACGATGATGTCGAAAAGCATACCGTGAGGCAAACTGGTGTGTTTTCCACCAATGAAAGTTTAAATTGAGGTAAGATTTTTCTGACTAGGGTAGAACTTTAGAAGATCATAGAAACATATAGAAACATAGAATTTGACAGCAGATAAGGACTGATTGGCCCACCCAGTCTGCCCATTTCCCTACCTAATGGATAAGCTGCAGATCCTAGTTAACCAGCAGCCAACTTCTTTCTACCCCCAACCCCTAGAACTGCCTTATGGCTGTCCCATGCATGCTTGAATCCCACCACTGTTTATGACTCCACAACCTCCTCCAGAAGGCCGTTCCATGCATCCACAACCCTCTCTGTGAAAAAATACTTCCTTACATTACCTCTGAGCCACCCTCCATCTTCAAATTGTGTCCCCTTGTTCTTGCACACCTCTTTTTTTGAAAAATGCTACCCTCTTGGACTTTGTTGATTCCCTTGAGGTACTTGAACATTTCTATCATGTCCCCCCTCTCCCTCCTTTCCTCGAGGCTATACATATTAAGCTCCTTTAGTCTCTCTTCATATGTCTTCCGGTGCAGACTCTGCACCATTTTTAGTTGCCCTCCTCTGGACAGCTTCCATCTTGTCTATATCCTTGCGGAGATTGGGTCTCCAGAACTGCACACAGTACTCTAGATGGGGTCTGACCAGCTGTCTGTACAGAGGGATAACAACTTCCTGTTTTCTACTGGTGATGCCTCTCCCTATGCACCCCAGTATCCCCCCAGCCCTCCTTACTGCCCTCTCACATTGCTTGCCCACCTTTAAGCCATCTGATATGACTACCCCCAGGTCCCTTTCCAATTTTGTTGTTGTTAGTATCTCACCCCCCATTGTGTACTCTTCCCCTTGGTTTTTGTTTCCCAGGTGCATTAGCTTGCACTTCTTAGTATTGAAGCTAAGCTGCCATACATTTGACCATTCATCTAACCTTGCCAAGTCTCTTCTCATCCTTTCCACCCCATCTTGTGCATCAACTCTGTTGCAGATCTTTGTGTCATCTGCAAAGAGACATATGTAAGTAGAACATTATTTCTCCGGTGACCACTGACCTCCATTGCTCCATGCCACATTCAGCAGCACCTCAGTAAGTGACTGCTGTGCCTTGTGGCAGTGGTTGTTCAGAACATGTAAGTAGTGTTTTGGTATGCTTGTTGAGGCACAAAAACAGCCTGTGTGGAGTCTCCGAAAGTCATCCTATCATTATTCTTGGTACTTAGGACCCGAAAACTATTATAGTGTGTTATGTTAGGTCATGATGGTCCTCCAACCTCATAATCTAAAATGTCAGAAAAAAATTAGAACATATCATAGAAGCAAATGGAACTCTGCCTTTAGAGTACCTTCAGTCTGAAACAGTACCCAGTCTGGGTAAACTGTTTCAGACTGAAAGTACTCTAAAGGCAGAGTTCCATTTGCTTCTATAATATGTTCTAAGTCATCAGACATTAGCAAATAATTATTCTTAATGAAATGCATGCCTAAATATAGACACCATGACTATAGAGGCTCAGGCACCATACACACTTTAACCTCCTACTGCCTTTCGGTACTATGTGAAACTTTTTAGCCTACTAGCCATCCCTCTTTGCTGTCTTTTATGCAGATCACATTAAGTGCTGTTATGGTCCCGGTACTGAGGAGATGATCTTTTCCAGCCACTAGTCCTGTGCATGAACAGAACAGAGCAGCCGACCTGTGATCTGTGGGAGACTTCTGCTTTATAAATCCCTGACCATGAAAGCACTAAATTGTTCAATATAAAAGGAAAAAGAAGCTTTCTCATATAGGTATGTTTCACACAAAATGTGCTGCAGAGCCAGAAACTAATTCTCAAAAACAGTAGGATGTCAGGAAAATATGACCTTTGCTGCAGGCACATGACAATTACAAAATGTTGAGATGCATTAAAGCAACAGTTCTCAAACTTTGTCATAGTGAGCCTCCCCTAAGCCATGGAAAAGATTGTGAGCCTCCCCCAAAATAATGAAATGTTTTTGGGCCTCCCCATAGAAAAATAGCCTACTTTTCACAGTACATCAGGAATAAATTGAAACCTCTTTGCATAGCTGTCTCTCATGCTATTAAGCTTATTGTAATCCCCCCCCAACAGGACAACTTACCTGCTCCAATATTTTGATTCTCGAACCACTGTTACCCCTTACTGCCGTACCTTCATGGGTCAGACTGCTTTTCTGTTTCCCCTCTATCTGGAATAACCTTCCTGCCGACCTCTGCCTCTCTCCCTCTCCCCCTGCTCTTAAGCAACTTCTCAGGGATCATTTTGCTCCCTCCTGCTCTTATTCCTAGTACCTGTATGGTTAACTTTGTGTTTGCACAGTTCTGCTGCCAGTCTAATTGAGCAATTGTTCCTCACATTGTTAGTTTAGTGTTCTTAGTTTGTCTGCAGTTTTATTCATTTTGTATTGCTTGTATTGGACATACTGGTCCACCAGGGTACAAATGACATTGAGGAAAATAGCAAGCTAGAGATACAGGCAAGATTCAGGGAGCTTGCCAGGGTCTGTCATGACATAGGATGCACAGTTTCCTTCTCAGAAATCCTGCCGGTGCCAAGGGCTAGTGGAGAACACAAAAGGAAGATTAGGAAGATAAACCAGTGGCTCAGGGAGTGGTGTGAGGCCAGAGGGTATGGGTTGATGGGGGATTGAGGGGAGACCTGGGAGGATAAGGAGCTATATGCTAGAGATAGACTCCATTTCAGTTTGGAGGGGAAGGGAATCCTTAAGTTGAAAATAGAGGGGTTCATTGGTGAAAAGTGGGGTTTAAACTTGTGAAGGGGGAGGGATGGGAGAAAAGGCTGCCAAAGGGGTGCCAATAAAGGAGGGACTCTGTCTCCACCCCCCCTGGGGAGCTGGAGGATTGCAGAAAAAGGCCGACTGGTAAAGTGCAGACCAGGGGAAAACAGAATCCCCATGGGAACACGAGCAGGGGAAATGGAAGTATAGGGAAACAGTGGAAGGTAGTCCTGCTAAATGCCAGGAGCTTGGGCAATAAAATGCCTGAGATCCAGGTGATGCTAACTGAGGGAGCAGTGGATGTGGCAGTGGTCACTGAGACCTGGGCCACTGCAGAACACGACTGGGACCTGAGCCTGGAGGGTTACACTATGTTCAGGAAGGACAGGGGGGAGGGAAGGGGAGGAGGGGCAGCATTGATAGTCAAAAACTGCATTGGCATAGGGGGAGTAGAGGAGGTGGATGGAACCGTGGAGGCGATTTGGGTCACCTTGATAACAAGGAGAGGCAAGAGAGTAAAAATAGGAGTGGTGTATAGACCCCCTGCCCTGGCATAGGAGCTGGAGGAGAGTCTGGTGGCAGATGTTGGGAGACACTGCAGACTGGGCAGAGGAATGGTGGTGGTGTTGGGGGACTTAAACATGCCAGGAACAGACTGGGAGACTATGACATCCTCTGTGACCAGGGAACAGAGGTTGTTGGATGTCTTTCAAGGCAGCATTCCTAACTCGGCAGGTGGGGGAACCGACCAGGGAGGTGCGGGTACTGGATGTGGTCCTGGCAGACAGTGACCAGATTGGGGGCCTGGAGGTAAGGGACCCATTAGCGGGGAGTGACCATGCCACGGTCTGGTTCTGCCTGGACGTAGGAGGGTTAGAAAGCTGCACAAAGACAGAGGTAACTGACTTCAGGGGGGCGGATGTTAAGGAAATGGGAAGAATCCTTAAGGAGCATTTGGATGTGATTGGGTCAGACATGGACGCTGATAGTAGGTGGGAAATCATCAGGAGAGGGGTGCAGGATGCTACCAGCACCTGTGCAAGAGTAAGACGAAAATGTGGTAGGGCCTGAAAACCCTGCTGGTGGACCAGGGAGGTCCAGGAGGTGGTGCGGGGAAAGAAGGCAGCCTATAAGCAATTCAAGTGCTCAAGGAGTGAAAGGGATAGAGGGGAGTATGAGCTGATGGCTAGAAGGGCCAGTAGGGTGGTGAGGGCGGCTAAGGCAAGGAAGGAGCAGAACCTGGCCAGGGAAATTGGGAAAGGAAACAAGGGGTTCTTTAGATACATTGGGGAAAAATGAAGGGTGAAGGGGCAGATTAGCAGGATTAAATCAGGGGAGAGATGGGCACAAGACCCGGGGGGAGCAGGCTGAGGTACTAAATGAGTACTTCACCTCAGTTTTCACCAAGGAAAATGGGGGTGCTTCATCATACATGGGAGGAGACAGAGATACTGAGGAGGGGGGACCCTTTCCGATCGGCGGGTCTGGGGAGTGGGGGAGGCATCACTGGCAGGAGAGGGGAGGGCTGAGCAGGGAGAAGAGGTACAGGAAGTGGAAATCACAGCAGAGAGAGTGAGGGAAGCCCTCAGCTCTCTTAAGACGGAGATCACAGCAGAGAGAGTGAGGGAAGCCCTCAGCTCCCTAAAGACGGAGAAAGCACCTGGGCCGGATAAATTACATCCCAGAGTGCTGAAGAAACTTGTGGATGTCCTGGCGAAACCCCTGGAGGAGCTTTTCACCATCTGTCTGAGGACAGGGTGGGTGCCCCAGGACTGGAAGGTGGCGCATATAGTGCCTATCCACAAGGGGGAATCAAGGGAGGTGGCAGGGAACTACAGGCCTGTCAGCTTGACATTGGTGGTGGGCAAGGTGATGGCAGGCATTGTCAAGGAGAGGCTATGGGGGGACCTGGAAAAGTCAGGGTGTCTGGATGATAGACAGCATGGATTCATCCCAGGGAAATCATGTCAGACAAACCTTGTGGAGTTCTTTGACTGGGTGACGAGTGCCTTGGACCTGGGTAGACCAGTGGACGTCCTCTTTCTAGACTTCAGCAAGGCATTTGACTCTGTTCCTCACATGGGCCTGTTGGATAAGCTGGGAGAAATGGGGGTGGGGAACCAGATGATCAGATGGATAGGCAATTGGCTCCAGGACTGGACCCAGAGGGTCGTAGTTGGTGGGATAGTCTCATCCCCAAGGAGGTACATTAGTGGGGTCCCACAGGGATCAGTCCTTGGGCCCCTCCTGTTCAACACCTACGTCTCTGACATAAGGACAGGAATCAGGAGTAAGATGAGTCTCTTTGCAGATGACTCAAAACTGGGGGCGGTGGTGTATGGGGAGGAGGGGAGGATGGCCCTACAGGGGGACCTGGAGGCTCTGTTAAGATGGTCTAGAAAGTGGAAGCTGAGGTTCAATGCAGGGAAATGCAAGGTACTCCACCTGGAGGCCAGAAACCCGGGCCAAGTGTACACCCTGGGGAAGCTACAAGTCCTCAATGGCTGAGAGGGACCTTGGGTGGTGGTGGATGTCAAGATGAACAACCTGAGACTTGTAGGAGGGCAGCAGCCAAGGCCAACAGGATGCTGGGATGCATCACTAGGGGATCACCTCCAGAAGGAAGTGATACTCCCTCTGTATAACTGCTTGGTGAGGCCACACCTTGAGTACTGCGTGCAGTTTTGGAGGCCACATTTAAAGAGGGACATTAAACTCCTGGAGAGGGTCCAGAGGAGGGCAACCAAAATTATTTGGGGCTTGGGGGACAGGACCTATGAGGAGAGGCTCGAAGAGCTAAATATGTACACATTGGAAGAGAAAAGGGACCGGGGAGGACATGATAGAGGTGTTCAGGTACATGAAGAGGGTAAATAGGGGAGGAACAGTCAGGGTGCTTCAAGGAAGGGAGGAGGGGGCCACTAGAGGGCATGGGTGGAAGCTGGAGGGGGAAGATTCAGGGGAGAAAGGAGGAGGTGCTACTTCACTGAGAGGGTGGTGGAGCCATGGAATGCGCTGCCTAGGGGCTGGTGGAGGCACAAAGTGGAGGGGTTCAAGAGGGGGTGGGACAGGTACAGGGGAAGGGTTCTGGAAGCAAAATCCAATGCAGCAAGAATATCCGGAACTGGGAAGGGAGAAGCCAGAGAAGGCGACGGCGGCAGCAAGGTCAGCACCCAAGGTGGTGGCTGGCCAAATGAGCATACACGAAAGACCGTTAGGCCTATTCTGCTGGCATTTTAGTATGTTAGTATGCTAGTACGAGTGTTTTGCAAATACATTTTGAATTGTATTGTCTCACTACCCTTCCCTGGGTACACCTGAAATAAGCCATGGCTCAGTGTACAATACCTTTCAAGTTTGCCTTATTTATCCCTTCACACTAAATCTATAAAGTTCAAAACTGAAATACAGTACTTTTTCAAGACTTGCTTGAGCCTTCCCTGGAAGAGGTTGGGGCCTCCCCAGGGAGGCTGGCCTCACCATTTGAGAACCCCTGCATTAAAGGGACACTATCAATCTTCTTAGGTTTCAAAGTGTCCCTAATTTAAAAAGCACATTTTATGATTGCCAACATCTGTAAAGATTGCTGATGTTGCTGGTAGTTTGATTCATACTCTTTTTTTTTTTTTTTAAAGTGAAAAACCGACTGCTCACCATAGTAGTGTTACCACACAAAGACAGATTTGTTTACATTCCTTGATTGGCTCCAGCTGCATGTTTCCTGGACTTGGGAACACCCACAACACAGTCTAGCCCCTCATGAAGCAGTGGGTGTTTAGGAGGCTACTGCCTCACAAGTGACTGCACTGTTTGGGTGTGTTTCTAATGCTCAGGAGGTATGCAGTAAGAACAGATCCAGGATTGTAAACAAAACAAAGTTGTTTATAAATATACATTCGCATGCATTTCAGTTCTACTAAACAAGGAGACAGACAAAACAAACGGCAACATCAATGAATTTTAGAGAATGTAAGCAATCATAAAATGTGTTTTTTTTAACTAGAAATAATATGATGAAAAACAGGTTGACAGTGTCATTTTAACAGCTGTGCAGAAATTAGATTTTAAAGACAGACCAAAACGTTCATGCAGTGTTGCGCCTTATTTTATTTTTCAAAGTGGTCACCCTTGTTTAGTATGTCTTTTCCCAGATGCATTTGCAGTTTCTTGATAGTACTAGCCTAGCAGAGCCTTCAGTGTGATTTTTTTGGTTCACTGGTTTATAGATAGATGGTAAAGTGGTGTATAAATTACTGTAATGTTAAATTAATACCTCTTCTCTGTAACTGTTCCCATATTTTAAAGCCTTGATCAGTCAGGAACTCTGGGTCTATTGGTGGTGGGTGATCCCATACAGGTGTGCGGCTGGGATGGATGGAGCTCCAGCCCCTAACATATGAAGTGTGAACCCTATGCCAAGATAGTTTCAGCAAATGTATAAGGAATGGGTTTCTTCACTGTAACCTATATCAGTATTATTGTATTTAGCTTGTTGGGGAACAGCTTTCTGGACTGCTAAAAGTCACCAAAATGTACCATTTGACTTCACTTTTTCAAAATTTTCCCAGGGGCCCCCTAGAAAAGTTGGGATTTTGTGCCCCTCCAGAATTTCTGACTGCATGATGCCTCTGCCCTAGTCTGTGGAAAGTGGGTGGCATTTTAATAAAACAGATGTAATGTGTACTGTCAAAAGCCCTCTGTCACACAGTAGGGGATGGCAGAGATTGCTATGCAAAAATACCTAAGCACATCTTAACTTGAAGTTGACATCTCTTCCTCTCCTATCCCAGGTCTGTGGAAAGTAGGTGACATTTTAATAAAACAAATGTAAATGTGCACAGTCAAAAACCCTCTGGCACACAGTCCTCCTATGTGTATCCCATGCAGTTTTGAATTCCCCCACCAACTTTGCCCTCACCCCCTCAGCTGGGAGCCTGTTCTATGCCTCTGCCACCCTTTCTGTGAAGAAGTACTTTCTTGCATTACCCCTTAATCTACCCAATCCACCCCTTCCATCTCATGTCATGCTCTCTTGCTCTACAGCAGGGGTTCTCAAATGGTGAGGCCAGCCTCCCTTGGGAGGCCCCAACCTGTTCTAGGAGGCTCGCAAGTCTGCAAAAAGTACTGTATTTTGTGTGAAGAAATGAAGCAAAGTGAAGAGGATAATGGTAGGTGAATTTATATATTTATTTACTAATAGGTGACAAGGAAGGTGAACGAGCCAAGGCTCATGTCAGGTGTACCCAGGGAAGGGTAAGGAGTGAATACATTTCAAAAGGTAACTGCAAAACAGTCAAGGAAAACACAATGAACAACAGTTCAAACACATATGCACAATAAACTAATAATGAGTGGTGGTAATTGATCAATTTGTAGACTGATGGCAGAGCAGCCCAAATACAAGGGTTGAGCATAGAAGTGCTAAGAGCAACAGCAAGAAGGAGCAAAGTAATCCCAGAGAAGTTGTTTAGGAGCAGGGAAGGAGGGGGAGAGGCAAAGTATGTATGAAGGTTATTTCATATAGAGAGGAAACAGAGAAAGTAGTCTGACCCATGAAGGTAACGCAACAAAGAGTAACACTGGTTCAAGAATGAAAATAGCTGGAGCAAGTAGGCTGGCCTGTGTGTGAAGGGGTACAATAAGCTGAATAATAATATTTGTTTTATTTATTTGTTATTCAGATAACACCTTTGAGCACAGGAGTCTTTTCAAAGGTTCCACATCAGTATAAGACAAAGAACTGAATGAAGGAACTGAATGTGAGCCAAGCACTAAAGGGGTTTCAATTTATTTATGGTATACTGTGCAAAGTACAGTGTGTTATTTTTCTTTGGGAGGCCCAAAATTATTTCAGTTTTTGGGAAGGCTCAAAATCTTTTCCATGGATTTGGGGAGGCTCACTGTGACAAAGTCTAAGAACTATTGCTCTACAGCATCTCCTTTTCTGTAACCACCCTTCCTTGCACTGAAGTGTATGTACCACCACCCATTGTCTGTTATCACCAGGTTAACAATCCCATTGTCTGTTATCACCAGGTTAACAATGTGTTGAGAACCGCTGGAACCAAAGCCTGCCCATCAGTCTCCACTGTGGAATGGTGCTGAAAGCATTGCTGTAATCTTGGTAAGCCAGTCCTCAAGCCAGTTAACTCCTTGAACACCTAGTAAAACATATGTACCCCCGTGAGTTGTCAAAGTCTCCCCCCACAACAGGAACGTACACGGCCATGAGTCCTGTAACCCATTACCTAAATGATATTGATGAATCCATTACTTGACTGTTTTGTGCCACGGACTCACCCATGCTCAATAATATCAACTGAGAAGTAGATTTTCCAACCACCATTGCTTACTGTTGTCACCCCCGAAAAATTACAGTTAACTAGCAGGGTCACGATGAGTTACTGTTACTGGACAATATCATCATCATCAGTATCACTTCCATTTTATAGCACACAAGATAGATTTGAAAATGACATCAAATCTGGCAGTAACTAGTTTTCAGCAATACCAACCAGTGTTAGCTATATGCAGCTCAGAAAATAGCCCCCTTAAAATCTGATGGGCCCTAAGCATAGGTGTAGTTTGAAGACAGAACTCTTGAGAAAGGAGAAGAGGAGCAAGCAAGAGACTGAGGTTTATTGTGCCATTTTCCCCCCTTCCACATGGCAACATGTCATGCCATCAGCTTCATATCCAGGCACTCCAACAAACATGATTCCAAGGGCAGTTTATTGGAGGCCTCAGGCCATTGATCATTTTGATATCTGATTTGTAATTATTTTGATCCTCAGTTGTTCATTTGTACAAGGCAACAGCAAACACAAACAGCTGCTCATTTGCTCAGAGGTACAGGCTGGCACAGCCACAGAAACAGCAGTAAAGACAGAGAAACTGAGCTCAAGCATCGCACCAAACCATTAAGAATATTAGGATATTGCTAATCATTTTTAAAAGTAACATGGTTGAAACAACATACAGGCAGCAACAGTGAGTTTGATGCCTGTGAGTTGTTTTAAAATTATTATTTAGCAAGTGTTTAACAATATCCTATAGGTTTCTTCTGAGTTGGTGTTGGTTAGATTTTATTTTTTTTAACCCTGCTCCACATGTTGATGAATCTGATTTTGTCTGCCACAGCTGCATCTCTTCTTCAGTGGGCTAAGGGGAGGGGGCGTGGGGCTGCAGTTGTCCAAGTCAAGTGACTGCCTTGCCGTTCAGTCAAAGTTGATGCCTATTGCCTACAGTGGACTTAGTATAATAAATCCATGCAGCTCCAGCCCTTGCTCTGCTCCTGCTCCCCACATCATGTGTGTCCCTGATCCTGACTCCTACCTGTAGGAATGCAGTCTGATTCGTTCGCTTGCTTTCTGACAGGTGACTGCCTCCGAGTCCAAAGCCTGTTGCTCCCCTTGTCTCTGCTGCTGCCCCACTGGTCTGGACCCATGTCCCCGTTCTTCACTGTGTGCTCAGGTTCCCCAACGGCCGAGCCTGAGGAACATGACTGAGTGCTTTGCTGCCTCCTGCTTAGCAAGCCAATGATGTCCTGACTGACCGACAATGATGGTCAATGAGAGTGACATGGAGGGTACAGTTCTGCGAGTGAGAGACCCCATGAAAAAAAAGAACCATGTAGCCTGCGCTTATCCTTGAGTACAGCCTGAGTGAATCAGACCCATCTGGCATCAGTGAGCAGGGAAAGCGACTACTGAGTTGATGCAGCAGCACCAGTACCAATTCCTGCTGAAACAGTGCACACAGATTGGCTGAGCTGGAAGGGATTTTTAAATTCTTAAAGTGGTGGCTGGCTGATGAGGTGAAATGGTTCTGGACCAATTTAACCCCACTGCATCCTGCAAAAAATTCCATGGGGGGGAGCGGCAGAGCCACTATCTAATCTTCTTGGGGGGGGCTTCAGCGCCTCAGCCCCCCCATAGTTGGTGCCTATGAAGGGAGACATGATGAAACCATATGCTACTGCTTCTGTCTCAGTATAGTTTAAAAGCCAACATCCATTCTTATTTTGTAGCCCCTGATCTGCCCACTAAAAGCATAACAATCATTCCCCTGGTCTTACAGCAGCAGTTCTCTGCCTCTCCAACAGCCACTGGTGAGACATGCCAGCTTACTATACAGCCAGAGACAAAACAGTTTTCATATACAACAATATGTAATGAGACAACTTGAAAAAATGGTCAGAGTAGTGGCATCTGAGGTTCAATTCAAAGAAGTGCAAAAGAATGCATCTGGGATGAGGGAACCATAAGGAGAGCTATCAAATGGGTGGGGTTGCTCATGACAGCCAAGGAGGAAAGGGAGTGGGACCTGAAGTTATCATTTCAGATTACCTAAACTTGTCTACAGTGTACAAAGGCTGCAGGGAGGGCCAGTGCCATGCTCGGATGCAGAGGCAGTGGCATCACAAGCAGGAGGTAGGAAGTGGTGATGCTACTGTATAAAACACTGGTAAGGCCTCATTTGAAGTACTTTGTGCAGTTCTAGAGGCTGCACCTTTGTACGGACATTGACAGGGTGAAGGTGGTCCAGAGAAGGGCAACTAACATGGTACAGGGCTTGCACCAGAAAACATGAGGAAAGATTAAAGGACCTCAATATGTACTCACTGCCTGGAGGAGAGGAGAGGAGGGAGCAGGGGGACTTCATAGAAACATTCAAATAGAAACATAGTAGTTGATGGCAGATAAAGACCGCAAGGCCCATCCAGTCTGCCCATTTCTTTTTCTAACTTATGAATGTGCCATTGGCCTTTGCTCTGTCAATGATCTATCTTTTCATACTCATCTGTATTGCTCCCTTATGTCTATCCCATGCCTGTTTGAAGCTCTGCACTGTATTCATATCCACCACTTCCTGAGGAAGGCCATTCCATGCATCCACCACTCTTTCTGTGAAAAAGACCTTCCTTACATTACCCCTTAATTGACCTCCCTCTAATCTTATGCTGTGTCCTCTTGTCCTGCTATTTTTCTTATACTGAAACATGTTAGACTCTTTCACCTTGTTAATATCCTTAAAGTGGATCTTGGATTTTAGGGGGACAGACTTTGAGAAAATGGGGAGATACTTGAAAGAGGCATTAAGGGGAATGGGGCAGGAATCAGGGGTTGAGGAACAGTAGGCAGTATTTAAAATGGGGATTACAAGAGCAACAGAATTATGCATTAAGCAGGTTAGCAAGAGGAAAGGAAGAGGAGACCATTATGGTTTCCAAAGAGGTAAAGCAAAGAAAATGAAGCCAAAAGATTGCATTCAGGCAATACAAAAAGACACAGGCAGAAGGGCATAGGGAGAAGTACCAGGAGAAGCAAAGGGAGGCAGGGAGGTCAGTAAGGGAAGCCAAAGCTCAGACAGAAGAACACATTGCAAAATCAGTGGGTAGATGGGACAAAACCTTTTACAGGTACATAAGTGAAAAAAGAAAGGCAAAGGGAGGGATAGTGAGACTGAATGGGGAGGATGGGGGCGCTGTGAGGATGACAACAGTAAAGCTGACATATTGAACAGGTATTTCTGCTCAGTCTTTACTGAGGAAGAGGAGGGTAATGGGTCTGAAGGGGTACAAGTGGTGAGAATGGTGCAGAAATGGACACAGTCCTTTACACGAGAAAGGGTCCTGAAGGAACTGGAAGTAATAAGAGTTGATAAAGCAATGGAGCCAGATGGGGTGCACCCAGGTCCTTAAAGAACTAAAAGAGGTGGTGGCTGAACCTCTGGCTATCCTGTTTAGCGATCACTGGAAACAGGGAATGTACCCAAAGACTGGAGGACAGCAGATGTAGTCCCCTTATACAAAAGTGGGAACAAGAGGAAGGGGAATTACAGACCAGTCAGCCTCACCTCAGTGGTGGGGAAGATCATGGAAGCACTACTGAAGGAGAGATTGGTGGAACATCTGGTTGTCAATGGACTACAGGACCCAAGGCAGCATGGTTTCACCAGGGGGAGGTCATGTCAGACCAACCTCATTGAATTTTTTGACTGGGTGACTAGGGAGATGGATCAGGGGAGGGCAGTGGACATGGCCTATCTGGACTTCAGCAAGGCCTTTGACACTGTGCCACATAGAAGACTATTACACAAACTGGGGAATATGGGTGTGGGCAGGACAGTAGTGTGGTGGGTAGGTAACTGGCTGGGCGGCAGGACACAGAGGATGATGATAAATGGCTGTCACTCCACAGAGGGAAGATTGACCAGTGGGGTACCACAGGGATCAGTGCTGGGACCAGTCCTATTCAACATCTTCATCAGTGACATTGTGCAGGACCTAGAAGGCAGAATTTCTGTTCACTGATGACACAAAGCTCTGTAACAGAGTAGACACACCAGAGGGTGTAGACAGAATGAGAAGGGACCTGTAGAAACTTAAAGAATGGTCAGGGGTTTGGCAGTTGAAATTCAATGCAAAGAAGTGCAAGATAATGCATATGGGGCACAAAAACCCTGGCACAATATATCAGTTGGGGGGGGGTGAGGATATAGCATGCACCAAGCAGGAAAGGGATCTTGGGGTTATCATCTCTGATGACCTCAAGGTAGGAAACAGTGTGACAAGGCAGCAGGTAAAGCAAATAGGATGCTGGGATGCATAGGCAGGGGCATCACCAGCTGGAAAAGGGAGGTCTGAATTCCACTATACAAGACACTAGTGAGGCCCCACCTGGAGTACAGTGTACAGTTCTGGAGACCTTATCTACGTAAGGACGTAGACAGGGTTGAGAAGTTTCAGAGAAGGGCAACAAAGATGGTGCATGGATTGCATCACAAGTCCTATGAGGACATGTTGAAGGAACTGAACATGTACTCCCTGGACGAGAGGAGGGAGAGAGGGGATGTGATAGAGACATACAAGTATCTTACAGGGAGGAACAGGGTGCAGGAATACACTATTCTTAAGTGAAAAAGATGTTCCAGGACTAGAGGGCATGGGATGAAGTTGGAGGGAGGACGATTCAGAGGAAACGTGAGGAAAAATTTCTTCACAGAGCAGGTGGTGGACAAGTGGAACACCCTGCCAGAGGAAGTGGTGAGGGCTGAAACAATCACGGGATTTAAGAATGTATGAGATAGACATAAAGGAATTCTGGAGGTCAGGAATAAGGGGCAACAGACTTCTAGGAAAACATAAACTGAACTTACAAGCTCAAATGGGCAGACTGGGTGGGCCATAGGCCCTTATCTGCTGACACTGTCGATGTATCTATGTATCTATGTAAGTGTTTGAATGTTTCAATCACATCACCTCTCTCTCTCCTTTGCTCTAGGGTATACATATTGAGCTCCGTTAATCTGTCCTCATATGTTTTCTGATGCAGTCCCTGCACCATTTTGGTTGTCCTTCTCTGGACTGCCTCAGTTTGGTTAATGTCCTTGTGAAGGTGTGGCCTTCAGTACTGCACACAGTACTCCAGATGGGGCCTAACCAGTGTATTGTAAAGAGGGATTATTACCTCCCTCTTCAGACTTGTGATACCCCTGCTGATATACCCCAACATCCCTCTAGCTTACCTACTGCTTTAGTGGTCTGCTTGGATGATTTCAGGTCATCGGTGATGAAGATGCCCAAGTCTCTTTCTTCTCTTGTGACTGCCAGCAACTTCTCTCCCACTCTATAGGTGGCTTCAGGGTTTCTCTTCCCCACGTGCATGATCTTGCACTTTTTTGTGTTAAACCCCAGTTGCCACTCTTCTGACCATTTTGCTAATTTATCCAGATCTATTCTCATTCTGCCTACACCATCTGGATCATCTATTCTATTGCAGATCTTGGTGTCATCTTCAAACAGACAAGCCTTACCCTCCAGTCCATCTCCAATGTCACTGATGAAGATATTGAAGAGGACTGGCCCAGGACCGATCCCTAAGGTACCCCACTTGTGACTTGCATCTCTTCTGACTGTATACCGATTACCACCACTCTCTGTTTTCTGCCTGTCAGCCAGTTTGCCACCCAGTTGACCAACATCTGACCCACCCCGAGCCTACCCAGCTTATTAATCAATCTTTTACGTGGAACAGTATCGAAAGCTTTGCTGAAGTCAAGGTAGGCAACATCAGTTGTTCCCCCTTGGTCCACCACTCTGGATACCCAGTCAAAGAAATCTATGAGTTTAGTTTGACAGGACCTTCCATTTGTAAACCCATGCTGCCTTGGATCCTGTGCTCCTATGGATTCCAGGTGTTGCACTATCCTTTCCTTAAGGTGTGTCTCCATAATCTTGCCCACTACTGAGGTAAGACTGACTGGTCTGTAGTTCCCTGCCTTCTCCCTGTTACCCCTCTTGTGGAGCAGAATCACATAAGCCCTTCTCCAGTCTTCTGGGGCTACCTTAGGGGCATTAACAAGGTGCAGGGGGAAGACATCTTCCAGCATAGGAGAAGTGCAGAAATGAGGAGGCACATGAAATTTGAAGGTGGCAGGTTAAGGGAACTGGGAGGACATTTTTCTTCACAGAGAGGATGGTGGACAGATGGAATAGTCTGCCACAGGAGAAGGTGGTAGGAACTTGTAAATGTTATTGTAATATCAATTTGAGACAGATATTTATTATGTTCCTCGATTAGAAGGGAAACTAAAAATAACAGCTGAATACATACAGGAGGACTTCATTGTAAACCAATGTATATACCAAATGTGTTATAGTGTCTAATCACCAGTCCAAGATCTTATGTTCTACTCTTTTGCAGGGACCCATCCACAGGCCTGAAGTACTGTCAATGGCAGACATTAGTGAAGAGCTCAAGACTGCACCACAGCCATTAAGCCATGAGAAAGCTGCAGTCCAAAGGACCCTCTCTAGCACAGTAAAGAGAAGGTGCATGCTGACAGGTACCCAGCCCCTCCAAACATACATGATAGGAGACATGCCCAGTGTTGAGGGATATAATTAATAATACCATGCAGTCCTGTCGAGGAAAAGTTATAGCACCCTGAATGTATACCGCGAGAAAAAACAAATGTTAATTTTGTGACATCAGGAAATGAATGAAGAGTGTGCACTCAATTGACCTATAGAAGGATCGCACCCATATAGGTCAATAGAGTCCACACTCAACATTCATTTCCTGACTTCACAAAATTAAAATTTTTTTTCTGGGAGTACACATTCGGGGTGCTATAACTTTTTTCTAGGAGGGAACCGCATGGTACTTTTACCTCCCCTCAACACTGAGGCAGGCCAGCTATCGTATTTGTTTGAGGTGGGCTGGGTACCCAACAGAGGGCACCTGCTCTTTAAGAATAAGGTTATCTTCTTTCTGAGTAGAGTCCAGCAATAAAGATAATCCATGTGCATAAATAAAACTGTGTCTGTCTCACGCTTGTCATATCTTAACTTAAAAATATTTACATTTCTGTGGTTATTTCAAAAATCCTAGCAAGAAGAAAACCATTGAAACATTTTATATCAAAACTAAGAAAGTAATTACTCTAGTCCTGCATTCAGGGCAGGCCACTGAAGTACCTCTACCACAATTCATACTAACCCTAGGATGGTGGTACAGTGGACTGATTTAAACATGTCTTGGACAGGCATAAGGGAACCTTAGAAGTGGAAAGGAGGAGTAAGAAGCCAATGGCAAGAATCAGAGGCCACAAGATAATGTAGGGCTTATTGGCAGACTGGATGGGCCTGGTGGTCCTTATCTGCTGACAATTTCTATGTTTCTGTCTCAGAAATCGCAAACAACAAGCTTGGGGTCTACAAATTAAAAACACATATTGTTTTTTACACTGTGCAGTAAAAGAAGTAGTAATATATGGTTTCATGATGCACCAGTATTTCTTTTATACCAAAACTACAGTGCCTGGATGCATGGAACAGCCTTCCAGAGGAGGTTGTGGAGTCAAAAACAGTGGTGGAATTCAAGCATGCATGGGACAGTCATAAGGCAATTCTAGGGGGTTGGGGTAGGAAGAAGTAGGCTGCTGGTTAACTAGGATCTGCAGCTTATCCATCAGGTAGGGAAATGGGCAGACTGGGTGGGCCAAGTGGTCCTTATCTGCCATCAAATTCTATGTTTCTATGTTTCTATGTTTAACTGAGGAGGACGTGATGAAACCATGTTACAGCTTCTTTCTTTCTCGGCATAGTTTAAAAGCCAACATGTATTTTTATTTTGTTGACCCTGATTTACATGTTTGCCCCATCAAAACAGTAAAAACAATCATTCTGGCAAGTGCAACAGCCACTGGTGTTACAGCAGCAGCCAGCAGTACTCCAACAATGATGTGATGACAGCAGTGTACTATACAGAGGCAGACAAGATTTCAAATGAAAACATATAAACATATAATATCACCACCAGGCAGCAGATCTCACAGATAACAAGCTTATTGTCTACAAACTAAAAACACATTGGCTTTTAAACTCGGCTGAAAAAAAAAAGTAGTAATATATGGTTTCATTGTATTTCTTTCATGCCAAAACTAAACTGAGGGACATAATGAAACCATTTGTTACAACTTCATTTTCAGCTGGTTTAAAAGCCAAAATGTGTTTTTATTTTGTAGCCCCTGCACTGACTTCAGTGACAGCGTTTGTTCCATCAGAAGCATAACAATTGTGCCACTGGTGTTACAGAAGCAGCTCTCCTGCAACCACTGGTGTGAGATGAAAGCAATGAGATACGACAAGGTGTGGGTTGTTGATTGATAAGACCACGCCCCCAGATGCATTGTTAGGCATGAGGCGTTTGTGCCGAGTGACTACAGCAGCTGGGTAGTGCTCTTATCAATCAACAACCCATATCCTGAAGTGTCTTATCACTCTTATAAAATGGGTAACAACTATTTCTATAACAATTAATCAAAACTCTGGACACATTATTACATATTTAACAATAGTATGTTATTTTATTTAAATATGGTGAAAAATAGTCCCCAGACTTGGGTAGAAGAGTGGTAAAATTGATTGAACAGCAACTCACTGAAAAATGTTAAACCAGTGAGTTGGAGGGACAGCAGTGTATTATTTGAGCAGTTTGGGTCTGCCTCTGTAACTGTGTTTTCCTACATTTTCTTTTTGTTTATAAAGTATTACTGTATTGCCTACTTTCTGCATCCTATTTTTTCTCTGTAATTTTCTAATGTTTATCATGGAATGTTTACCATGGAATAAAGGATTCAAAATTCTGCTCAGTTCCGCTGGTAGAATGTTACTCTCCCAACATACCATACACACAGACAACAAAGACCTGTTTTAGAGCCAGTGACTCAATTATCTCACTGTCAAGGCAAGCAGAAGAGACTTCCCTGATGAGCAGGTAAAGACAGAAGGGGGAATTTTCACTGTTAGTAAAGAAACAGTTGTAATGAAAACTATAAACAATGCTTAATGTTTCTAATTTGTTTATTTGTGTAAGGAAAGCGTGATGATCAGGGAAACAACATTTACTTAATTTGTTTTATTTTTTATTTAAGGTAGTTTTTTTAGGGCCCAGCTGAAGGGTTTTACAGTGTAAAAGTAGCAGCCATGTTTGTGATGGAAGATCAGTTCTGGTTGCAGAGTGATTGGTGAAAGACATCAGTTGTTCAATGTTAGACAATTACAATAATAAATTCTTAATTCTGATTGGCTGACATGGGCTCCAAGCTGGGCATTTATTTTTCAATAGATGACCAGCAAAAAATAAGTACCAGCCCAAGTGCCATCTCACCACATATCCTTGTACTGAGCTGCCCAGACTGCTTTGTCATTGGTTAAAAGCAGTCAATGAAATTTGAAATCCCTGCCATGTTTTTCTCTCACTTAGCAAGAGCTACTGGTCTTCAACCCCCCCTCCCAACACTCGTAACCTCTGCAGTTACAACAGTTCATTCTCAATGAAAAATAAAATAAGAAAACACTGCAGTTCTTCGGTGCTGGGGAAAACGGACAAAATATTTTTTTCTCACATTCCCGACTGCAGGCTCACAGGACCGCGCTGAACAGAAAGTAAAGCGAAGCCGTCGCTCTGAACAGCTTCTTACTAGGAAGCATACTTTTGAAATCACAGATGAATTCCCTCTCAGAACGATGCCCCTACAGTTAACTCCTTCTCAGAACAATGCCCCTACAGTTAATCAGTCCACTGATTTAAAATAAAGACATTATTTACCTCAGGGCTGTTCTTCATACCAGCTGCACTATATGCTGTCTTTCAGGTCACGCAGGGTCACGCACTTACTAACCGTAGCCATATATAAACAAAAAAACATATTGCAAAAACGGGGGACAACTTAAAAGAGATTCCCACAGTCTGCTGGTGGATTTTGTCTGCACGATAAACTTCATGTTCACATAGATGTGTGTGTGTGTCTGTGTGTATGGGGTGGGACTCAATCGATCAGAATGGCTTTGTAGGGAGGAGCAATAGAAGGTGGAACAGCCTTAAAAAATATGGACCACTTTTTCAATAAGTTTTTTTCCTACTAATTCTATTAATTTTTTGTGCTCAGTTCCTCTCTACTTTTAGTACTTTTTTAAACCTTGCTAAGATTGTCATTTTCTAAGTGCAGTAATACCCTTCAGGGTGGGCATTATTGGGAAATACCGGACCTTCCAAGGGCTATAAAACCTTCTGCCTGCGGTGCTGGGCCTCATTACACCCCTGGATGCTCAGGTATTTCCCAATAATGCCCACCCTATCAGATATTATTGCTTAGTTATTGCTGCCCTTTCACCTATGGAGGTTAAGGTATTAGGAAGGTAGTGCCACCTTTCAGTTTGTTGACAGGTAAGGACACGCCTTTTGACCAATCAGGGTGAAGGATTTATTTTACCCATTTTATAAGCCAGTTTACTATACAGCCAGAGACAAAACAGTTTTCAAATACAAGTGAGTTAACAGCACTTTGCACTTAATTACACCCTGGCTACTAGCTGAAAGTCCTAAGAGTTGAGTGATAATGACTCACATTGAGTCTTTTGTGGATCCACCTCTTGAACTGCCAGATAATGGCAACTCTTAAGGAGCTGTTAATCACACCATGCCATCGCGAACACTAAGGGAGATTAGCATAAGGACTAGAGCCTGCTAAAGTAGGGACTTTTTTAACTTCATTCACAGTCATGGAAAACCTGCACTAGTCAAGAAGACAGTGAAGTAGAGAGCTAAATGCATTAGCCCCCCCTCCCCTCAACTTGCACTAGGCCTTCATGGACAAGTAAAACAATGTTAAAATAAACCCCTAAATCAGACGGAAAACATTTGTCCATCAAGTCTACAAATTAAAGACACATTTTGCTTTTAAACTCGGCTGAAAATGAAGTAGTAATATATGGCTTCATGGTATTTCTTTTATGCCACAATTAAAGTGAGGGGGCAAGATAAAACCATATGTTACTGCTTCATTCTCAGCGTAGTTTAAAAGCCAACATGTATTTTTATTTTGTAGCCCTGATTTCAGTGTTTGCCCCATTAAAAGCATAACAACCATCATCATGCCGCATGTCTTACAGCAGCAGCTCTCCAACAGCCACTGGTGAGACATGCCAGCTTACTAAACAGCCAGAGACAAAAGCAGTTTTCAAATACAACAGTATTTAAGCAAAACCAGCCAGCATAACAAGAAACAACAAGCAACAAGCTTAGGGTACACATTTTGCTTTTAAACTCTGCTAAAAAAGATTCAAAAGAAGCAGCAATATATGGTTTCATTGATATTTCTTTTATGACAAAACTACTCTTATCTGGGAAGGACATTGTGAAACCATATGTTACTGCTGCTTTCTCAGCACCAGAATAGTTTAAAACCAGCATACATTTATGTTTTGTAAACCCTGATTTAAAAGTTTGCCATTACAACAGTAACAAGAATCATTCTAGCAACAGCCACTGGTGTTATAGCAGCAGCACTCCAATAATACATGATGTGATGTACTGCAGCAAGGCATACTCCTTTAAAAAAAACTATACAGAGGCACTAGAAATGTTCACTACAAAAGTATAATATTCCACCAGCCAGCCTGTCCCATCAAGAATTTGTTATGGTCTACAAATTCAAAAAACATTTTGCTTTTAAACTCTGCTGAAAAAGAATTAGTAAGAAATGGTTTCACGGTTATTCTTTTATGCCAAAACTATCTTTTGCCCTGTTTACACCACCATCTTTGCAGCGCATCTGCTCATGCACTCTGGTTGATGCGCTGCAAAGACAGTGGTGTGGACTCACACCGCATCACCCTAAGTGTGCTCCAACACTGATTTTTAATCTGATGGAAAAGCGGGGACACATACTGGATCGAGTGCATTACTCCACAGTGTAAATGACCAATGCGCTCAATCCACTGCAAGCCCCTATTTTTCAGACACCAGTCACTGTGGCTACCATTTCCCCAGAAGTCCCCAGACACTCCTGTCAGCACAATCTGTGGCGCATCAAGCTCGGGAGTGTAAACAGAATTTCATCAAATTAAGTCGCAGCACATCAGGAAGGCAACGGATTGATGAGTGAAACGCTGCTGCTGTGTAAACACAGCATTTAACTGAGGAGGACATTATGAAACCATATGTTACTGCTGCTTTCTCACCATAGTTTAAAAGCCTAAATGCATTGATTTCAGTGTTTCAAATAAAACAAATATAACCGCCAGCCAGCCTGTCTCACACAGTATGCTGCTCCTGCAGTGGGGATCAATGTTCTGGCCTGGCTAAGGCTTCTGTGGTCTGCTTGCCCTGTAAAAAAAAACAAATGATTAAAACAGACCAGAGACCTAGCACTTAGTCCTTATTTAGTTATTTCTTTCTTTGTTTATTGGAGTTCTGTCTGTCTGTGCAGCTGCTGCCTGTAGCAAGCACATGTGTTTGGACTTCTCCTTAATATAATTTATTATACTACAGCCAAAAAAGCCAAAAATGTATTGTAAAATCTAGAACCCAATCCTTGTACAATAAACTACCAAACCTGTCCTTGAGTAAATTATGCCTGAAATCTGGCAAAATGCATGTAAATAACAAGGGAAGGGAAGGAGTAGTCCAAGCACATCTGTTTGTTATAGGCAGCAGGTGCACAGACAGACAGTGCTCCAATCAAATAAGCAATGACACTGACATGAGCACCTGACAGCAGCATTCTAAACAATCAATATATACAGCAGAAGCATAGATACACACAAGTAGACGAGATTAAAAATATGTGTAGAACCACCATCAACAACACCTACCTCAGAGTCACAAAAGGTATGCCCCTCCTGGCTGTGGTGGTAGATCAGGGTTCTGCAGTCTGCTGCTGAAAATGTACCTGAGGTCCTGGTTATCACTGCTGGATACTATAGCTGCCTGCTGGTGGGTACCCTTGGAAGTTCTTCCTGCTGCTCTTTCTCCAAATGATGTCTCTGATGTGATGAAGAAGTCAGTCAGCAGTAATGCTTACAGTGTCACTGTGCTATATCTAGTAGAACCAAAGCTGGATGGATGGCAGGTTGTTTAAATTGCCCTCTTTTATAGGAAAAAGCAGCCCAGAAATTATGTTGTTTAATTTTCCCTCTGCTATGGTTGCCTTAATTCAGGCTTATGATAGGTTCTTCTTATTGAGCCAATCACAAGCCTGATCTGGGCTCCTGCTCTTATTGGCCTCCTTTACAATTTCAAGCAGGGATTGGCTCCCATCCTAAACCATGTCTCAGACTCTTAGCTGCCTGGCTGCTGCCACTCCCCCTTCTCTTCCCAGAGGTTACTTTCATCTGGCGCAGGCTCACAGCCAGCAGTAGCTCAGTAGCAACACAAATTCAATTTCGATACTGTGGGGTTTATTTGTGGGCTGTGTGCCTCACTTTGGCAAGTGATAACTATGACTGGAAATGGACTTTTGGTCACCAAGAACCAGGCCATCGCTGTCTGTCCTCCTGAAATAAAATACATTTAATTTATTTTATTTATTCCTTTTTTTGTCCAGTCCCTTGCTCTGTTTCTGTCTCACAGAGACAGACAGTAAACTCATTTTTATTGTTGTAGACCTGCTGAACATGAACCGAACTGCTGGTGCATCATTCTTATGTAATAACATTGGCATATGGCATTGCATTGCTTGCTACCTGGCACTGGACTCACTAAGAGGAGTTGCAGAAGAAGTGGACAGGCACTGCTGTTTGCTAGTGAGTTCTGCTTTGGACTTGGGGTGCTTGGCTGTTCAAGTCATTGTTGGGATGGCTTGCTTGACTCAAGACGTGGTCATGAAATTTCTGCTGGACAGAGGTGGAAAAATCAAAAACACTGAACTGTTGGCCGAGTTCAAACCCCTGACTGACAACGAGGATCCCGAGGGGAAAGCAGCCAAACAGAATATTTTTAAAATGTTTGTGAACGGTGTTGCAGACAATGGTGAAAGATGAAGTATGTGGTGCTCAGTCAGGAAGAAATATCAGCCTTTGATTAAAGAGGCTTCTGTGACCCAAGAAGGTAGTGGCACTAGTCTGTGGCAGCGTGCAAAGGAATGTGGAACACCTTTCTGGCTTTGCAGCAGAGGCTGCAGGTGGGGCTTGCACTGACATTGGTGGGCAGGGGGCAGATCCAACTGAACTCTGCGAAGAATCAGACTAACGTGTTTTATTAGGCGATTCTGGGGACTTGGCAAAAAAGATGGTCCCCTTGTCCATGGAAATAATGCTTTGCCATTGCCACCACTGGAAAAAGAGGAACACAGAAGTCGAGAGCTGGCAGAAATACCCCAACCCGTTCCAGAATCATCATCAGATGGTCCTGAGACTGAGTCCTGCCTCCTGCATGCTCATCTCCTCCCTGACCTGGTTCGTTCCCAAACTCACCAAATGTTCCATACGCTCCACAGCATCCATCAATTTAGCACCGCACAAGGCACCACTCCACCACGTTACCACCACCAGCCTAGGCTCATCAGAGCAGACAGTTAAAGTGGAGGAGTGGAGAGTGAGGAGTAGCTAGGGACACAATCAGAGGAGATATCATTCTGGACTGGGAGTGAGTGTGAACAGTGACCCCACCAGAAGGACCTGACCGGTGGTAGGTGGCAATAAAAATGACTGGCAACTTATTTTTCGGCACTGCAATGTAATGGTGACTTCTTGTACATAGTGAATTTGTGCACTGTGTGTGCATGTGTGTGTGTTAGGGCAGGGTCAGGTTCAGCTGGGGTTCTGGGGTGGGTTGTTTTTGTGATTTATTGGGCCCCGGCTGAGTCCGACACTCAGCAAAGAAGTCGGCAGGCTCTCCTCACAGCAGTGCCAGCCAGCAGCTGAGCCAGTGACTAGTGACTTGACTATACAGACAGACACAGTACTACTGAGTGTCTGAGTGATGATTAACTCACAGTCTTGTTGCCTAAGAAAGTGAAAGTTAAAATTTGTTCGAGAGATCGCCAGTTTGGAGACTTGCCATTCCATTCCTGTCAATTTATTGTTTGTGTATGAACTTCATTTATTCATTCACAAACAAAAATAGTAGAGGGAGCAGGAACAGCATCCAGCGATGGTCTCTGTAACATCTGCTCATGCTCAGACTGCACCTTAATGGGCATCTTGTATGATGGGGTGGGGAATTTAAAAATAGAAAAGTTCACGGGGGGCAGTGACACTGACCATTCCCCTCATCCTCCACTGTAGCAGAGGTTGTTCTGCATGGTACACAGTCTTTAGTTTACAAAAATAAAAAGAGTTGTTCTTTTTTTTTTAGTCTATCTGCTGTGTGTGTTTATTATTTCCTTTCTGTGACTGAGATATTGTGTGTGTGTGTGTGTGTGTGTGTGTGTGTGTGTATGTGTATGTATGTGTAAAACTCCCTCACTCTCTCCCATTTCTTTTTCTCTTTTGTTTTTTTGTAGTAAGGAGTTAGGTGAGGTGTAGAGAATGGATAGGAAAGGTAGGGACAAGGTGGAAAATGGGAAGAAGGGAGCTGGACCACCTCCACCCAGTGTTCACATTGACAGATGGGCCTTTAGGTCTGTGCCCCCCCAACAGCAGGAGCATGTGATCCCCACCCCCAGCAGGAGAATGTAGCCCCCACTCCTCCAGGAGCAGCATGAGCCCCTCACCCCCTCCCAGCAGCAGCATCAGCAGCAGTGTGATATTCAGCAGGATGAGGGTCCTCCTGTTGTCCTGCAGCAGCATGTGCCCCCACCCCCAGCAGGAGAATGTAGCCTCCACCCCAGGAGCAGCATGAGCCCCTCGCCCCTCCCAGCAGCAGCATCAGCAGCAGTGTGATACCCAGCAGGATGAGGATCCTCCTGTTGTCCAGCAGCAGCATGTGGCCCCACCCCCAGACAGTAGCAGCAGGCACCCACAGATACCATCCCCCCCAGCTGGAGCATGCGCCCCCACCTCCCCCGAGCAGGAGAATGATGTGTCCACCGGCCCGGGACATCAGCTTTTGGCCCCTCTACAGAAAGTGTCATCAGCTGTGTGGTGGTTTTTCACAAAAAAAACACCAATGGCAACACAGTGGTGATCTGCAACTTGTGTGGCAGGTCTGTTAACTGTTTTTTTGTGAAGTGGCTTAATGTATTGTATATGTTATTGTTCGTGTTTCATCTTCATTGTATTGCTTGTCATCTGTGAAAATGGGCAATTTGCTCATCAGACTTACAAGGGTAAAAAATAAAGTGAAAATGAAATGAAATGACCGGGGGTCATTTTGGCACTGGTGGCCAAAAGAGCCATCTGCAGCACTACCACCCGACAGATTGGCTGAAAAAAACAAAAAGAGTTGGCAGCAGCAGGTAGAGGGGCCCAGGGTGCTGAGCAGTTAGAAGGGGAAGGGGGCCAGCAGGAGGAAAGGGCCAGTGGTCAGCAGAGGTGCCGCATGAGTAGGCGGTGGCAGCAGCAGCTGCAGAGCCCCCATTCCTCTCACTCCACAGACACAGGCATGCCGTGTTCATAGTAGTGACCCAGCATAGCCTGCAGCCACCCCAGCCACTCATGTTCCAGCACCATCAGCTCTTCCTTGAGCCAAGAAGACCTGACAGCGATGTGCAGAGTGGTGGGAGCTCTGTGAAGTGAGTTCAATGATTTCCGCCAGGAGGTCTGGGGGCCCTCAGGAAACTCCTTAAGGAGCAACATAAAATAATTGAACTCCTGGTGGAGCTGCATGGTGGTGGTGGTGGCAGGGCAGAATTGGTACCTGGCGCCTGTGCAGTGTAATGGTCCAGATCAGAAAAGATAATGTCAGCACATCACTGGCAGCAACATTTTTTTTCCTTTTTCTTTCTCCTGTCCTTGCTTTCTTATTGTCACTCTTCCTTCATCTGCACCCTCTAAAAATAACAATTTATTTATTTATTTAGATTTTGGTAACCAGGTAAGCCCACTGAGACCAGAGATCTCTTTTTCAGGGGTGACCCAGAGTTTGTTACAATGACTACAGTACATACATTAGACGAAATAACAATAGGATCTGAGTGAAAAACATATTAAGTTACAGTGAGTGCATACATAATCATAGGGGTACAATAGACAATAGATGGTACAGGTCAGGAGGTAGGCAATATACAAGGGGAACAGGAATTAGTAGGAATCACATGGTTGAAACAGTTGCTTACGTCAGGTCAACAGTGTTTTTAGCATTATCCATAGGCGATCCAGGGAGTGGAAGGCAGAGGTCAGCTGGCATAGGAAGGGGGTAAGTTAAGGACGTGATCTAGCGATAACAACCACAGAGGCTTAGCTCCAGAAGGTACACTTTGAGGCCAGATTTGAACCCTAGGAGTGAAGGTTTGTCAAGTAGGCTCGCTGGGAGGGAGTTCCATAGGTGGGAAGATGCATATTGAAAGGAACGCTTTCCTTGGTTGATGTGAATGCGGGGGATGGCAAGGTGATGACTTGCTGTGGACTGGAGGGTTCAGCAAGGGACTTTGGGGGTGAGCAGCCCACTCAGGTGAGGCGGGTGGCCTAGGGAGGTGAATTTAAAGGCCAGGTAGGCAGTAGGATAGGCCAGCTTAAGCCTTAGGGTGGGCCAGTGAAGGTGAGAGAGGGCCTCACAGTGATGCCTCCTTGGGGAGGAGTTGGTTCCAAAGCGGGCTACTCGGTGGTAGAGAGGGTAAGTTTGTTTAACTCTGTCTCCTGGAGAGACTGTAGTAGAGGAGAACCATATAGCATGGAGGCGGAGAAGGTTACAGTTTGCTATGGCTCGTTGTGCCTCTCCGGAGAGGGAGTTTCCCAGGCGATATAGGAGGCTGAGCCTCTGGTGTATGGATCTAGTTAAAACATCGATGTGTAGTTTGCAGGTCAACTCCTGGTCAAGGAGAACCCCAAGATACTTGAACTGGTCAGTGACATCTACTTTCCTCCTTTGGGCTGCTGAGAGCTGGAGTAGCTCACTACAGTCATTGCCCAGGCGTCTTGTCCCGAAGAGGACTGCCTTTGTTTTTTCTTCATTCAGTTGTAGGGAGTTTGAAGTGAACCAGACCTCAAGAGCTGAGAGGCTGGCCTGAAGTTTGGAGGAGATAACAGAGGGTTGAGAGTCACTGCAGTAGATAACAGTGTCATCCACGTAGAGGATAAGTTTGCTGGGTGCACAGTCCCCTTCGATGTCATTTAGGAAGAGTGAGAATAGTAGGGGGTCCAGAATAGAGCCCTGAGATACCCCAGAGATCATGGGTCTAGTGCCAGATTGTACTCCTCTCCAGTGGAATTTTTGGGATCTGTTAGTCAGATAGCTCATGAACCAGGACAGTGAGAACTGATCCAGGCCGAGTCGATGAAGTTTGGCAAGGAGAAGTTCATGGCTGACCAGGTCAAAGGCCTTGGATAGGTCAAAGAATAGGGTGCCCATAGGGATGCCTTAGTCCATGGCCTTGAGAATGTCAGATGTTAGACGGATAAGGGCGGTGTCGGTGCCATGGCCTTTCCTAAAGCTGTGCTGTACATTGGAGAGGAGTAGGTGTTGATCTAGGTAGTCTAGGAGTTGATTGTAGACAAGTCTTTCCTGAATTTTCCCCAAGGGGCTGAGAAGAGAGATGGGCCTATGGTTTCCCACTCTGTCCCGGGTTCCTTTTTTGTGGACAGGGATAATGGTCATTATCTTCCATTTACTGGGGACAGTTCCTTCATGGAGGGACCTGTTAATGAGCAGGGTGACAGGATAGGCAATGGCCGGGGCTGCGGCCCTCAACAGCCGAGGTTCTAGGAGGTCATTTCCAAGGGAAGAGTCTGGATTTATTTTGCATAGGAGGGGAAGTACAGCTTCCGGTTCAACAAGTTGCAGGTGGAATAAGGGCCGAGGTAGCACCCTGTCCATGTAGGGGAGGAAGGGAGTCCCAGGCACGGGTGGGAGGTATCCGTTTGGATTGGCAAAGGAGGCACAGAAAGCGTCAGCAACTTTAGCAGGGTCATTGGTAAATGTATCCTCAACTAGGAGTGAGTCACCTTGCGCTTTTGCAGGGTCTTTGAGAAGGGAATTTATGTGGCCCCAGAATTTATTTGGGTCATGTAGATGGCTGGTTTGGAGGTCTCTAAGGAATTTGGACTTGGCTTTTGCATAAGTTCCTCAGATTCAAAAAAGTAAAAAAAAATATATATATATATATTTTATTTTCTGTCCTCTTCTTCTTCTATATCCTTTTGTTTCTTTTTGCCCATTGTTTGTGTGTTATGCAATGTTTATGCTCCCTCCCTTTCCTCTTTCATATGTATACCTTGTCCCAGAAGCCAGAAGGAGAAGGAAACAGATTCATTTCAGTATTTTACATTAACTGTTCATTGCTATTTTTGTTTTAAACTTAGATTGTGGGCTTTTAGTGACACTGTAATTTCTTTTCCGTCTTTACTTAGAATTGTTTTTGGGCTGTTGAAAATTTAAAATATAGTTTGGTGTGCTTGTAGTAGTGGTCTATTTCTTTGCTGTCTTTCATTGCCCTGTTAAATTTGATTGAAAAGTGCTAAGCACAGGGGATAGAAGGGGTTATGCAGTAGGAGGGGCACAAGGGCGAAGAAGCCCACGCTCAGCACGACAAGTGTTTTGACTCATTTTTTTCTTTCTTTTTTTTTTAAGGAAAAGTATCTGAGGATCAGTGGCAGGATTTTTAGGACAGTAAATTAATAAAAAGGGAACTAGGAGAGCTTCATTAACAGACGAGTACTGGAATAGCAGTATAAGTGCTGTATAATGTGGGGAGTGGAGCAATGCAGTAGCTGCGGTGTAGCCATATTCAGGCAGACCTTCTGGACATTGCATGCATCTCTCTGGACTGCAGGATGAGGTAGCCAGGCTCAAAGCAGAAGTAAACTGGGTCAGGAGTACCATCATCCCTATCCAGAGACCATCCAGTCCAATGCCGCTGCCTCAAAGGATGCTGAGAACGAGGAGCACTTGGATGACAGTGGGCTCAGGGAGGGTTAAGGTGGTCAGGCAGAGGCACATCCCAGATCCTATTCCACTCAAGAACTCATATACCACACTGGCAAATGGGGACAACCAAATAGAGGTACCCAGAGAAGTAGAAGGAAAGGATGTGGAGGTTAGCCAAGGAGGTGACCTCAGTGGGGAGAGCAGTGGACCCCAGAGAAGGAGGAGGAAGCAAATCCTGGTGGGGGACTCCATCATAAGAGGGATCCAGCTAGGAGCACAGGAGAGGGAAGGACAGGGAGGTGAGGTGCCTACCAGGTGCCAAGGCATGGAGGGATGGAAGGAAGATCCTGGGGATCACTGGGAAGGCAAGATGGGAGGGTGAGCTGGATGTCATTATCCACCTAGGTACTAATGACCTGGCAAATGGGGAGCCAAAGGAAGTTCAGGTAGAGTTTAAGAAATTGGGGAGGGGTATCAAGCAAGTAGCTACTTCTGTCACCTTCTTGGAAGTAATACCTGCGAGAGGCATGGGAGAGTATAGGGGTGCATGCACCAGGAACTTTAACTCATGGTCGAAGAACTGGTGCTGTGAGGAAGGGTTTGGATTCATTGATGTCTGGGGACCCACCTGGAGGGATGGAGGTTTGTTGAAGCCTAACAGCCTGCATCCATTCTGGAAGGGAATCCAAGCAGTCAATGATAAGTTTAAATGCTACACTGACAAGCATTTAAACTAGCCAAGGGGGGGTGGCAGGCCAGCAAGGAGGGTAACTAATTGCCCACCCCCCACAGCTAGCAGTGAAACCAGTGAACCAGAGGAGTGGATATCTGTACAAAGCAGTGTGCAAAAGATGGAAATAAGCACCCAAGAGTGGATAGGCAGAAAAGAGGCAAAATTCAACAGAAGGGCAGACAGCAAGGAGAACCAGGGATAAATGACAACCAGGGAAGAGGCTGGAGTAGAACAGCTAAACAGTCTAGGGAGGTCAAATCATGGAAAGCCATGTGTGCCAATGCCAGGAGCCTTAGCAACAAGATGGAGGATCTGGAGGCGGTCATGGTGCAATCAGACCTGGACATTGTGGCCATGACAGAAACCTGGTGTAATGATAACCACGACTGGGAGATGGCTATACCTGGCTACAACATATTCAGAAGAGACAGGGCAGGTAGGAAGGGAAGAAGAGTGACACTGTATATGAAAAATGACATAACGGCCACAGAGATCCAGAAGGAACAAAATTGGGGAGAGATACTGTGGGTTAAGCTGAAAAGGAAAATGGGGCCAGCTATCCACACAGGTGTGGTCTATTGACCACCAGCCCAGGAGGAAGAAACAGATAGAGAGCTAATGCTAGCCATCCTAAGGATGACAAACAAGGGTGAGGTAGTGTTTGTTGGAGACCTCAATATTCCAGATGTGGACTGGAGCATCCCAGCAGCAGCATCAACTAGGAGCAGATTCATCCTGGACTCCCTTCAGGGTGCCTTCCTCAAGTAACTGGTCATGGAACCAACTCGACAGAAGGCAATACTGGACCTAGTGCTCACAAACAGGGACAGTGTGATGGGTGTAATAGTGGGGGGGCACCTGGGGAACAGCGACAACCAGTCATTGTGGTTTGACATCACAAAAGGAGCAGAACCAAACCACACAAAAACACGTTTCCTGGATTTTAGTGGGGCAGACTTTGGGAAAATGGGGAGATGCTTGAAAGAGGCATTAAGGGGAATGGGGCAGGAATCAGGGGTTGAGGAACAGTGGGCAGTATTTAAAAAATGGGGATTACAAGAGCAAAAGAATTATGCATTAAGCAGGTTAGCAAAGAAAAAAGGAAGAGGATGCCATTATGGTTTTCCAAGGAGGTAGCGGAGAAAGTGAAAGCCAAAAAGATTGCATTCAGGCAATACAAAAAGACACAGGCAGAATGGGATATGGAGAAGTACCAGGAGAAGCAAAGAGAGTCAGGGAGGTCAGTAAGGGAAGCCAAAGCTCAGACAGAAGAGCACATTGCAAAATCAGTGGGTAGAGGGGACAAAACCTTTTACAGGTACATAAGTGAAAAAAGAAAGGCAAAGGGAGGGATAGTGAGATTGAAGGGGGAGGACGGGGCCACGTGGAGGATGACAACAGTACAGGTATTTCTGCTCAGTCTTTACTGAGGAAGAGGAGGGTAATGGGTCTGAAGGGAGTACAAGGGGTGGGAATGGTACAGGAATGGACACAAGTCCCTTTACATGAGAAAGGGTCCTGAAAGAACTGGAAGTAATAAGAGTTGATAAAGCAATGGGGCCAGATGGGGTGCACCCCAGGGTCATTAAAGAACTAAGAGAGATGGTGGCTGAACTTCTGGAAATCCTGTTTATCCGATCACTGGAAACAGAAGAGGTACCCAAAGACTGGAGGACAGCAGATGTAGTCCTCTTATACAAAAGTGGGAACAAAGAGGAAGCGGGGAACTACAGATCAGTCAGCCTCACCTCGGTAGTGGGGAAGATCATGGAAGCACTACTGAAGGAGAGATTGATGGAATATCTGGTTGTCAATAGACTACAGGACCCAAGGCAGCATGGTTTCACTAGGGGCAGGTCATGTCAGACCAAACTCATTGAATTTTTCGACTGGGTGACTAGGAAGGTGGATCGGGGAGGGCAGTGGACATGGCCTATCTGGACTTCAGTAAGGCCTTTGACATGGTGCCACATAGAAGACTATTACACAAACTGGGGAATATGGGTGTGGGCAGGACAGTAGTGTGGTGGGCAGGTAACTGGCTGGGTGGCAGGACACAGAGGGTGATGGTAAATGGCTGCCACTCCACAGAGGAAGAGTGACCAGTGGAGGTACCACAGGGATCAGTACTGGGACCGGTCCTATTCAACATCTTCATCAGTGACATTGTGCAGGACCTAGAAGGCAGAATTTCATTGTTCACTGATGACACAAAGCTCTATAACAGGGTAGACACACCAGAGGGTGTAGACAGAATGAGAAGGGATCTGCAGAAACTTGAAGAATGGTCAGGGGTTTGGCAGTTGAAATTCAATGCAAAGAAGTGCAAGATAATGCATATGGGGCACAGATACCCTGGCACAATATATCCGTTGGGGGGTGAGGATATAGCATGCACCAAGCAGGAAAAGGATCTTGGGGTTATCATTTCTGATGGCCTCAAGTAGGGAAACAGTGTGACAAGGCAGCAGGTAAAGCAAATGGGATGCTGGGATGCATGAGCAGGGGCATCACCAGCAGGAAAAGGGAGGTCAGAATTCCACTATACAAGACACTAGTGAGGCCCCACCTGGAGTACAGTGTACAGTTCTGGAGACCTTACTTATGTAAGGACATAGACAAGGTAGAGAAGGTTCAGAGAAGGGCAACAAAGTTGGTACATGGATTGCATCACAAGTCCTATGAGGACAGGATGAAGGAACTGAATATTACTCCTGGAAGTGAGGAGGAGAGAGGGATATGATAGAGACAAACAAGTATCTTACAGGGAGGAACAGGGTGCAGGAATACACTATTTTTAAGTGAAAAAGATGTTCCAGGACTAGAGGGCATGGGATGAAGTTGGAGGGAGGATGATTCAGAGGAAACGTGAGGAAGAATTTCTTCACAGAATGGGTGGTGGACAAGTGGAACACCCTGCCAGAGGAAGTGGTGGGGGCTGAAATAATCATGGGATTTAAGAATGCATGGGATAGACATAAAGGAATTCTGGAGGTCAGGGTTAAGGGGCAACAGACTCCTAGGAAAACATAAAGTGAACTTACAAGCACAAATGGGCAGACTGGGTGGGCCGTAGCTCTTATCTGCCGACACTGTCTCTGTATCTATGTCCCTGACCTGATCCTGCATGCACCCCTGTCTTGCGTTACTATCTGTCAGTCACTTTTAGTCTTTACCCATACTCACTGTACCCTTCTACTTGGTTTATGTCAGTCCGTCTGTTTGTATTTCCTCCTCCTATCCACAAAGGTCAAGTATTGCAATTGGTAAATTGTTCCTATGTACAAATTTTTTTCCCAAAGCTATGTGTGATGTTGTGGGCTGGCATTTGTTTTGGGGTGGTGTGCAGGATCAGTCTGAATATGTACACAGCAATCATAGAAACATAAGCACTTTTATTGTGAAGTTAAACGTAATGTAATTGTTTTGTGTGTTTAACATGCGTGTCCCCATGGCTTGCCACAATGTTAACTTGGTGTTATAGTGCCCAATCACTCATGTACCACCAGGTCCAAAATGTGCTCTAGTAGGGCTACAGTTTAACACAGCCTCTTGAAGCCATGCTGTGCAGAGTAGGCATGATAAGACGAGAAATATGACCGAAACAAATTAGGATGACATTCAGAATGTAGAGTGAGACAGTGTTGCCACTGTCTAACATGGCCCATAAGTCCAGAAATGTTTCACAAAAAAATTCACAATTTCACAGTAAATGAAGACCGAAATCAGGTCTCAGCCATAATGTTTTATGGTCCCCACCACCACCACCACCACCCAGACATTAAATAGCTGTTTTAGGGCCGGTTTGCCAAATATTTCTGCCTGAAACTCACTGCTGCTGGTGCCAAACAGGACCTACAAGTCCAGATATGTTTACCAAAAAATTTTACATCAAATTAAGACTGAAATCTGCGATCAGTTCTGATGTTTTATGGTGCCCCACCAGCACCCAGACATTAAAATGCTGTTTTGGACCCTGTTTACAATTGGTTTTAGGCCACATCTTGTTTCTGCAAGTGCAGTACAGTCAGTGCATGCCCAGAAATGTTTCCCAAAAAATGGCACAGTACATTCAGACAGAAATCAGGTGTCAGACATGTAGTTGCATGGTTCACATCCACCATGAGGAGCAAAATCTGCTGTTTTCTGCATCATTTAAATGCTTTTCAGGCCTATCTGTGGTGCTGCCACTGCCTAACATGCCACACAAGTCCAGAAATGTTTCCCAAAAAAATTGTACAGTACATTCAGACATAAATCAGGTGTCAGACATGCTGTTATATGTTACACGCCTTCCACCTGGACAAAAACATGTTGCTTGACCTATTGTTTACCAATGGTTTAAGGTCTAATCATGGTGTTGACACTGCCTAACATGGCCCAGAAGTCCAGAAATGTTTCCAAAAAAATGTTACGGTAACTTCAGACTGAAATCAGGTCTCAGTCATGATGTTTTGTTGTGCCCAAACCCCCATCCGGACCAAACGATGGTCTTTGGTCCACTGTTTACAATTCTTTTTAGGCCACATTTTGTTTCTGTGAGTGTAGCACAGGCAGCACATGTCCAGGAATGTTTCCCAAAAAATTGCACAGTACATTCAAACCTAAATCAGGTGTCTGACATGCTGTTATATGTTGCATATCTTCTATCCAGACCAAAACATGTTGTTTGGCCCACTGTTCACCAATGGTTTGAGACCTAATCATGGTGCTGACACTGCCTAACATGGCACAGAAGTCCAGAAATGTTTCCCAAAAAATTGCACATTACATTCAGACAGAAATCAGGTGTCAGACATGCAGTTACATGGTTCACATCCACCATGAGGAGCCAAATCTGCTGTTTTCTGCATCATTCAAATGCTTTTCAGGCCTATCCGTGGTGCTGCCACTGCCTAACATGCCACGCAAGTCCAGAAATGTTTCCCAAAAAATGGCACAGTACTTTCAGACATAAATCAGGTGTCAGACATGCTGTTATATGTTACACGCCTTCCACCTGGACAAAAACATGTTGCTTGGCCCACTGTTTACCAATGGTTTAAGGTCTAATCATGGTGTTGACACTGCCTAACATGGCCCAGAACTCTAGAAATGTTTCCAAAAAAATGTTGCAGTAACTTCAGACTGAAATCAGGTCTCAGTCATGATGTTTTGTGGTGCCCAAACCCCGCCTGGACCAATCAATGGTCTGGTCCATTGTTTACAATTCCTTTTAGGCCACATTTTGTTTCTGTGAGTGTAGCACAGGCAGTACATGTCCAGAAATGTTTCCCAAAAAATGGCACAGTACATTCAAACCTAAATCAGGTGTCAGACATGCTGTTATATGTTGCATGCCTTCCACCTGGACCAAAACATGTTGTTTGGCCCACTGTTCACCAATGGTTTAAGGTCGAATCATGGTGTTGACACTGCCTAACATGGCTCAGAAGTCCAGAAATGTTTCTAAAAAAATGTTACAGTAACTTCTGACTGAAATCAGTCTCAGCCATGATGTTTTATGGCACCAAAACCCCCACCCTGAACAAACGATGGTCTTTGGTCCACTGTTTACAATTGGTTTTAGGCCGCATCTTGTTTCTGCAAGTTCAGCAACAGGCAGTACATGTCCAGAAATGTTTCCTAAAAAATGGTACATTAAATTTAGACTGAAATTTGGTGTCAGATGTGCAGTTACATTGTTCACATCCACAAAAGACCCACACATCTGCTGTTTTCTGCACCATTTAATACGATTTTTAGGCCTAACCATGATGCTGCCACTTCCTAACATGCAACATAACATAAGCCAGTTTGCCAAGCTGAGAAAAATAAATCCTCATGTAAAATGGCCCTGTTACTTGAAGTTGCACTTGCTTCCTCCTGCTGCTGGTTTCTCAATTGAGAACTGTGGAATTATCATTTTGTAATGATGCTACCCTGGCTCGCTCTGTTAGTTCTGTGGTTTTAAGTCAGCTGCTGCTGTTGCCTGTATCTGCTGCCTGCTGCTCTGACTAGTTGCCATGAGAAGTAATGCTTTGTCTGCTTCATGAGGATCATCTTCACATAGTCAATCGATGCTGCTGCTTCTGCTGTGCATGTAAGTATCTGTCTGATTTTATTTTTTTCAGGTGCAAGAGAAGGGGGACAGTGGGATGCTATCGGGACATCCTGAGTTCTTATATGTTTGTACTGATTTTATATTATCTAGTGTGCTGAGGAGTACATCATCATTCATGACATGCATGCCAGGATTTGGATACAGGATGTTGGGATGCACCACATTTCACATTGCACAAGGACAAGGTAAGTATTGAATTTTTCATTACTGGGAGGGATAGGTGACTGCAGCTCGGATATCTGAGTTGGATTGTAATTGCATTATTTTTTATTTTGTCAACACATGCAGGATTTCAGGTGCTGTTAACTCCAGGTGCACTGCTGCCGCTGCTCAACATGTGTGCAATTCATTAACTTGTGGTAAGCATTTCTTAACCTGTGATGGTCTTTGGTGGGTGCTGGAGTGGGTGGTTGAGGGTTGGTGGATATGGTTAAGTATTAAGTTTGTGGTTACTGCAATATAGAGATGTCAGACTTTGACAGTAACTATGTTCTATATGGGTCTGTCAATATTCAGGAATTCCGCTGCTGGGTACATCTGTTACCTCCCAGTCTGGCTGATGGCTGTGCTCAGCAGATATAGTCTGTTCATGACAAGGGTTCCAGTTTAACAGCCATTCCCTGATGTAAGTATTATTTCATGTAATGATGGTGTTGGTGGTGGGTTGGGGGGGGGGACCTAGTCCTAACAATGCTCAAAATGTCTCCTTTTTTCTTATTGCCAGGTATAAAGTACTTCAATTGGAATGGTTATTTAGTTTTCTGGTGGACATTTGCCAACGCATCCCATCTCTGCATGGCATTGGTGGCTAAATACACTATCACCCTCACCACCATCAGCTCCTCCTTGAGCAGAAACAATAGTCACACTGACAACTTTTTCGACCTCCTCCTGGACCACTGTGCCTCCACTGTTGTGAGTGTCTCCCTTATTTCCAGTATCACCCCCAACAAGCATGCTAGCTACAGACTGGGCAGTGAAAAATGAGTCCCAGACTTGAAGCCACTTCTAACTTCAATTTTGCTGCTACTGGCTGTCACAGCGGCAGTGGAGGCCACAGAAGGCACTGATGCAGAAATAGGTTTGCTTTTTCCAACAGACTTCTTTGAGTCATCTACCACCCTGGCACCTTTACCTGAAGTTGAATGTCTCTTGGCAGGCAGATTTATATGCTTGTTTTGTTTGGCTTCCTCTGGAACTATATTATTATGTATTTCTATTAAATAAGTGTGATTTAACACCTGCAGCACTTTCTACAAAGGGCAAACAGAAATCAGAACAGGTAGCTGCACTGTAGTGTGTATATAACTACCTACAACTGCTACTGTAGTCTATTCGAGTAAGAAAACACTATTTTATTTTTTCAATTACAAAAAAATGAGTTAAGTAACATGGGGTAACAGGAGAACGGAAGTAAGAGACTTTCTATACAAAACCGACAGAGAACACCACCACCACAAGTTTGTGCAGTAAATCTGAAAAGGATATTTAAGTAGTTCTTAATCAAATGTCAGTTTTTACATGGAATAATTGTTACACATGTTGATAATAACCAGGTAGGTGCTGGTAGGTTTACAAAAACTAAACTAAGCCAACTGCACAGGACACCTCTCAGTCAAAATATGAACTACGGTCTGGATAAGTGGTGTCTGGATAAGGTGAGAACTGCAATGTGTTAGTACTTACTAAACAGAGTTTTGGCTTACAGATATATAAGACAGAAGGGATAGCAAGATTTGAAGTGAACAAACAAAGTCACCTCCAAAATCTGTCAAATATTAGGAACTAGTCTGCTCTACTTTCTCACACACACACACACACACACACACACACACACACACACACACACACGCACACACACACACACCCCACATGGTGGACCCTCCCCCACTCAACTCCCTCACAGACACAGACACAGATAAAACTGAAAACACTACCTAAGTTTAACAAAGTATTATCCAAAGATACAAAAACATAAATGTTCATTAGCAGCAGTAGGAACTAAACTGAGATTCTGGGAGCAATTAACTCTAAAAAATCATAAATAAAGAGGTTTTTAAAGGATTTATTTGCTGTGATGCACCACACTGAACTGCTCTCTGACTCAACAGACAATATACTGTGTAGGAAACAGGCTGCACATGATATTTCAGCTATCTACGCACAATGCATTGCAATTTCACTGGCAAAATTGAAAACATTGGCAAAATTCAGCATAATGGTGAAATTTCGCCTTATGCAAAAGCAAAATTGGTGAAATTGGGCAAAATTTCACTTTATGTGAAAGCGGAATCGGAGATGAAATTACATTTTGCCTAGGCGAAAAATTTCTTGTAATGCAGGAATTACGCAAAATATTTTGCACATCTCTACCATCTAGACATGTAATACAGATGGTATGCCAGCTTTGGCATTGCTTTCTTACAGAACTTTTCCCCTAAGTAGGTTCTGTACCCAGCATCCCAACAAACTTCTTTGAGGTCTGCATTTGTTAAGCATGCATGTGGGATTCCTGAGGTCTGAAGGAAAAAATTACTCACTAAAGTAAAGTTTCTTCCAAAGGAATCCCTCACCACACTTAACAATCCCTAATCACTATCCCCCTTTCCTGAACCTTGGAAAAGGTTCAAACAAAAATCAGTTCTTTCTTTTCTTTTGTTTTTAATATCATTTTTTTTCACCCACTTGCCAGCAAGGGTTTGGTGTTGGCAAACTGCTCATCCATGGCTTCCATCTCCCCCTCATGGGGATCACACTGCACAGCAGTGGGTGTGGGATTATTTTGCTCAGTAAGGTAACTACATGATTCCTAATCCACACCCTGTGAGGATGTTGGTGCACAAGACCAAAGTCCAGGCACCAGCATCTATTCCCCAGGAGAGGAGAGCTGCCATTCGGTGGCTTAATCCAACTCCTTCCTCCCCCCCAGTGGACCCTAATACCCCAGGCTCATTCCCAATCCCAGCCCATTGGCATAGTCTGAGGTGTGGTGTCTAGTGCCTCAACCCTCAGCACCACTGGACCAGCATAGAATCAGTTATTTCTATTTGCTGGAGTGTTACTGGTTACAGTGCCTTTACACTTGTTGCTCAGTGGACCTTAGCCATCTAAATTTTCATTTATTTATTTAAAATTTGGTAACTAGGAAAGGCACACTGAGCCAAAGCTCATTTCCAGGTGTGACCCGGGGACAGGGAGCACAAAACAAAATAAAGGGTAGCAAAGATTCAGGTACAGTAATATACAATGTACAAATATTGTCCATTTATAAAATTAGGTTTTCAGAAATCATTACTCATAAGAAAAAGAATAGAACAATGTAGTATGAGCATAAATTGAGGTAACATAATTTATACTACATATGGGATATAGAGAGGAGCACAGGAGCTTGGTTGTGAAATTAGGGTTTAATGCAAAGACATGCAAGATCATGCACATAGGGAAAAGAAACCCTGAAGCTACATATAGGCTGGGAGGGGAGTTGCTGGCAGTCACAAGGGAAGAAAGAGACTTGGGCATCATCATCACCAATGACCTGAAATCATCCAAGCAGACCACTAAAGCAGTAGGTAAGGCTAGGGGGATGTTGAGGTGTATTAGTAGGGGTATTTATTTATTTCGTTTTTGTTGACTGGGTAAGTGCACTAGACAAATCCTGCCTATTTTCAGGCATGACCCGGAGGAGGGGATTCAGATGAATGCCAGGTGACCTTGAACCAGATTAAGCTGTTGGTGGTATTGTTTTAGTGAATGAGGGAAATTTGGCCAGGACACTGTGGAAATTCCCCTACTCTTTTCGATAAGTGCCATGGGATCTTTAACATCCACCTGAACTACCACCAATCTAGGCAGATGGGACCGCGGTTTAACATCTCATTCGAAAGACGGCACCTCAGAAGTGCAGCAACCCTCTCATGCTGCACTACAGTGTCAGTACTGGGATATTAACCCAAGTGCCAGATGTGGGAACTGAACCCACAGCCCTCTGATCTCACGGCCTCAGAGGCGAGTGTGCTACCTACTGAGCCACTGACACTGTATCACAAGTCGGAAGAGGGAGGTAATAATCCCTCTTTACAAGACACTGGTTAGGCCCCATCTGGAGTACTGCATGCAGTACTGAAGGCCACACCTTCACAAGGACATTAACCAAATTGAGGCAGTCCAGAGAAGGGCAACCAAAATGGTGCAGGGACTGCATCAGAAAACATAGGAGAACAGATTAACTGAGCTCAATATGTATATCCTAGAGCAAAGGAGGGAGAGAGAGGTGATATGATTGAAACACTCAATCACCATATGGGCATTAAGGTGAAAGAGTCTAACATGTTTCAATATAAGAAAAATAGCAGAACAAGAGGACACAGCATGAGATTAGATGGAGGCCAATTAAGGGTAATGTGAGAAAGTTCTTTTCACAGAAAGGGTGGTGGATGCATGGAACAGCCTATCTCAGGAAGTGGTGGATATGAATACAGAGCAGGGCTTCAAACAGGCATGGGATAGGCATAAGGAGCAATACAAATGAGTATGAATAGACAGGCCATTGACAGAGAAAAAAAACGATGGCACATTCATAAGGCAGAAAAAGAAATGGGCAGACTGGATGGGCCTTGTGGTCCTTATCTGCTGTCAACTTCTATGTTTCTATTAGGTCAGTGGACAGCCACAGGATTTCACAGGGGATGGTTTGAAGAGGCAATTAAGTGCAGGAAAGGAGGAGATGAGGTGAGTTTTGCGGGGGAAGGTTATTCCAGATGGAAGGGAGTCTGAAAGAGAAAGTGAGTTTCCCGGCAGAGTTGCAGGCTCATTGCAGGCCGAAGGAGCGGCAGTAATTTTGCATGAGGGGTAGGGTGTGGCTGGGGCTAGGAGGGAGGAGAGGTAAGATGGAAGAGTGCCAAACCAGCATTTAGAGATGAAAGTAGAGCAGTGGGACAAGCATCTCTATGACAAGGATTGGAGAGATAGTGAGGAGTAGAGGTTGCAGTGGTGAGTAAGAGGGGTGAGTTAGAGGCATAACGACAGAAAGCATTGAAGAGGACATCAGGTTTGGTGAGTGAGGTGGCTGGGGCCAAGCTATAGACAACATCAGCATTGTCAAAGGCAGGGAGAATCCATTTCACAAGAAGATCAAGTTGGACTAGGAGGGAAAGACTACCCCTGTGATGGTAAAGAAGCCCCAGTTTGGGGCAAAGCTTAGAGTGGAGGGCATTCAAAGTGCTAAGAGAAGCCCAGTGAAGTGTCAAGCCATACTCCAAGGTATTTGTAGGCAGGGACATCTTCGAGAGGAGTGCTAGCAGGGGTAGAGATGTCCGGGAGGGAGGGGAGCCTGGCAAATTTCTACCTTGAGCCAAGGTCATGGCTACGGTCTTTTTGGCATTCATTTTTAGGCTGCTTGCTTTGAGTCAGTTTATTACTACAGTGAAGTCATGTTGGAGGAGAATTTGGACATCATGGACAGAGGGACCAGACTGGAATAGAACAGTGTAGTCTACATACATGTGGATGTGGGCATGGGTACATACAGAAGGCAAATCATTAATAAACAGAGAGAAATGAACAGGTCCGATGATTGATCCCTAGGGGACACCAACAAGGATGGGGAGGGAGGGAGATAGAACGTTCAGTTTTACTGACTTTGACTGACCGGTTAGGTAAGATCTAAACCAGGGTCTAGATTTTCAAAACATAGCCCTGGGGCAAAGTTAGCACTGCATGGTGTGCTAAATTAGCACTGAGCCATTAGCGTAAAATATTCAAAGGAACAGCCCTGGGGCTAAACCTGCTGAATATAGCATGCAAAGAAAGCAGTTCAAACAGGGCTGGGAGTGCAGTGCAAAAATAGCCAGGGAAATAAGACAGCTCTGAACATAGCAACAGAGAAGCTAAAATGCAACAACAGCCCAGTGGACACAGAGGTGGAGGGAGGAGGCGCTGCAGTAGTAGGCCAATGCGAGTGATAGTAGTGGAGTGGTGCACAACAACAGCAACAGTCAATGCAGGCCATACACAGCAGAACTGTGTTGCGCAAGTGACAGGTTATCCCTGAGCAAACACATTAGCCCGATGCTAACACTTTGTCCCGGGTGAACACATTAGCCCAGGGCTAAAGTTTTCAATATTCAAAGCCCACATGCAAATGAGCCTACTCCAGGTAATCTGTGGGCAAACAGCCACATTAGCATCTCATTATGGCCTACTTTGCATGCACTCCCAGGTAGTTTGTCCGGTGCTATTGCATGGAGCAGACAGTTTCATCTATAGGTCAGACTGGAACTACAAGTCAGGAACCATAGGCTGGGAGGTGCACACAGCACCACCTGTGTGTCAGACTGAGCAACTGTTTGGTAGCTGCAGGCTTTGGGTGTCAGCAGGCTTACTCAGTGCAGCCTCTCAACCTTGCATCACTTAACCAAGGGACACAGACACACTAAATGAGGGGCAATGAAGCAAGGCAAGGCAAGGCAATTTTCATTTTTCCGGCACCCAATCCCAGAGGCGCTGGGCACCGTGCAATAAAACATCAGAATTTAAACATTATAAATAACAAACTTTCAATTAAAACTTCATATCACATCAGTAAAAAGGTCTAGATTGTCATCAGAATTCAATACTAGTAAATAGATAACCCATACATTATCTACAGAACAGTGTCTGGGAATGCCCAGCTAAACATGAGGGACACTGATTCCCATAATGAGGGCCACAGAAGACACCATGGGGTACAAGGCCAGACCACAGTGGGAAGCATCGCGTCCACCTACATAACGTGTAGATGTGAGTTAGAACCATAGAGTACTGTACAGGTGTGCAGTACATTTCAATTATACAGCACATTCACTGTGTGACCAGTACTTCATCCTCGGGGGGACAAATGAGGGACAGGGCTATTGTGAGGGGTAGGGTAGGGATGTCCCTCATGGTCAGGTACAGTTGAGAGGGATGGCCAAGTACACCCTGCTGAGTACAGTAACAGCCAAAAAATCCAGGGGCCACATGTGCCCCAGGGCAGGGAAATAAACACAAACAGAGCCTACTGTATTTGCAGAACTATATTCCCTCCATGGATGCTGAAGGGAGAGGTCATAGATGGTCCCTGGAAGATGTGTGGGTACTACACTGAGGGGCTGTGGCTGAATAAGTGGCCCGGTCCAGGCTACATGTACTACTGCCTGTGTGAATGGACCTCTGTACAGTGGTCCATGGCCACCCTAACCTGATGCGCCATACATATTGTGATAAATATATATATATATTATAGTGGCATGGTAGTGCCACTATAGTTAGGGTTGAGGAGCCATTTACACGTTAACCCCCAAATTTTGCACCTTAATAACTTTGCAATCATTTGACGGATTTGGAATACACAATTAAGACCCATACACCTTGGGATTGTGCTAAGTTTCGATCAGCCCATACATACTGCTGCAGAGTTATTAAGTGTGATCTGCGCATGCTTACGCTTTTCTGGAATTTTACTGTCATCTCTACAGGTTGTCCGGTTCATGTGACCGGTCAAAAATCTTCAGGGAACGTGCGGCCAGGGTTCTCGATGTGCCTTTTGAAGATTTCGTGAAAAATATTAAACAGTTCAAAAGTTATTCAAAAAACAAGTTCCCATTATAAGTCAAGGGGAAAGTTAACAAAAAGTTCGACAGTGTCGCAAGTGCAGTTTTTACTTTCGCAAATGGCCCTTTTACTGTTGCAAATCTGCCATTTTGTTTTCAGTTAGCGATCAGAAAAATACTTGGCATTTAAAATTGGGACCCTCTAGCGACCTAATTGTTTTTATATTCACCTAGTCAGACCCTGAGAATGCTAGCCATGTCTTTATTTTGGGGTAAAACACCCCAGAAATATGTTTTTCAAATTTCTGGAAAAAGTACTTTCGCAAAGTACTGTTGCACTTGCGACACTGTCGAATGAATTGTAAAGCTTTCGCAAACTTCAACAGTACTTTTCTAGTCTGTGGGAAAATGACAGCAATTCTTTGGCACCCTGCTGCAAAAGAACGGTTTGGTGTTTTGGCATGAAATTTGGAGGGAACACAGCTGACATCTCACAGATGTGCCTTTTAGTGTTTCTTTGAAAAAATATTACATGGCGGTAAAGTTACGGCACTCCAAATTTGACGCTTTTTCCCATAGGATAACATTACGGCATCCGACGCATTACAGGAATCCTTTGGTGCCCTGCTGCAAAATTACGGTTTAGTCTTTTTGGCTGAAATTTGGATGGAATACAGCCAACATCCCACAGATGTGCCTTTTTGTGGTTTAACGAAAAAATATTACAGGGAGCCAAAGTTATGGCACTCTGAACTTCTCTTTTTATCCCATAGGATAACAATTCGGTGTTTGCCGCGCTTTTCAGGATCCGTATCTAGGAAACGGTGCGTGATACGGACTTTCCGTTAGGAAAGTCATAAATCGTATGACTTGTACATTTTTTTTCTATATCGTATGGTTCCTGAGATATAAGCAATTTAGTATTCCAACTCCTCATTTTCTGCTCCAAGAACCATTATTATGCATACATTCTTTGTACTCATTGTCTTTCTTTATGCAGCTTTTGGGGAAAACCAGCCTGTGTGCTTACATTACTGTTACCATTACTGTTTTCACTTGTGGTTCCGTTCCAGTTTCACTTACCATTCATGTCTACACCACCATGTGCGTTACCCTTTGCGTTTTCATTTGCGCTTGCTTTTGCGTTGTTTTTAACATTTCTGTCTACACTACTGTTTCTCTTTCTCTTTCACTTTGCATCACCATGTGCAATACTATTTGCGTTTGTGGGCACAATGTTACTATGTGACAAGACATCATGTGGCTGGCCCCACGCTCCCTCCGCTGCATTACATTCACTATTTCTCATTATCATTCTCAAAAAGAAGGGAAATTAGAGGCAAAAAACTCCATTTAATGCATTAGTTAGGGTTGTTCCACAACGACAATAGTGAGGAAATTCGGTGTTAGGGTTGAAAGCGCCCTTGGCCCCCCACCCACACCCCCAACCAGCATCGGGGTGCGCATTAGGGTTGTCGGTCCTAACTCTCACCCCATTCTCCTACACCTCTGCTTCTTTACACATGTGATGGGGTGAGAGTTATGGCCAACAACCTAATCACGCGACGTCAGATGGGGGTGTGGGCTGGGGGCTTTCACCTAACACCGAATTTCTGTGCTGTGTGTGAAACAACTAACTAATGTATTAAACAGAGTTTTTGCCTTATATATATATATATATATATATTAATGGTAAGAAAACTCCATTTAATGCATCAGTTAGGTTGTTCCACAGTGACAACAGTGAGAAATTCGGTGTTAGGGTTGAAAACCCTAACTGCACATTCCACCCCACCCCCACCACACACACACATACATGCAAGTAGGGAAGGACAAAGGCAACACAACCAATCACACACATCCAGCAGGAGGTGTATACCTGTGTTACTGTAGGAAGTGAAGAAATCCAACTTGAGATATCGTAGATTATTTACAAAGTTGTTCTTCGAGATTAGTTCACATGCAGGTGAACCAAGCTGGCAGTAGCGAAAATAGTGTACTTCGCTTTCTTTTTAACATATGGGTGGCGAAAGGCGTCATGGGCACTGCAATGCTAGTCTATGGCAAATTGCTCAATTTTGGAATAGTGTAAGTTTGTAATCCTTAAGTATTTTAGCACAATAGCAGGAAAAAGCACATCTGTGGGACCAGGTTTTGCCATCCTGCAAATCTGAGGCCTAAGGACCCAACCATTCGCTTGCAGGATGATGGCAAAGATGTGCAGTCATTAGGAGCATACTTTCACAAAATAGTGTGGCAAACATGAAAGTGTCATAGCATGACACTTTCACATTTGTGAAAGTGATTATCGAGAGTATTTCAGGGTTGTGCAAAATCCTGTTTGGATCTTGCAGACCCCAAAATACCATATGTGTAGTCTATGTTATGTGTTGGTGGCAGCGTGCGGCCAAAGATGTCCAGTTGTCTGTAGTGATATGTGTTTTGCGGTGCATGGAATGACCGGGAGGAGAGTTAGCAGCGACTACCCCATGTGACAACCCAATGGGACCATGGGTGTGTGGTTTTGTGGTTTACATAGTTGTATATTATTCCTGTTAGCTGCTGGTGGTTGTGTGTGATTGGTTGTGCTGCTTTGGTCCTTCTCCTACTTGCATATGTGTGTGTGTGTGTGTGGGTGTGGTGGTGGTGGTGGGGATACGCAGTTAGGGTTTTTAACCCTAACACCGAATTTCCTCACTTTTGTCATTGTGGAACAACCCTAACTGATGCATTAAATGGATTTTTTTCCCATGAATTTCCCTTCTTTTTGAGAATGTGCACTATAAATAGAGAATGGAATTTGGTGGTGGAAGAGCGGGGGCCACCATGTGATTTTTTGTCACTTTGCTGTGCAAAAAATGTATGACCGAGTGAAATGAAAATTGGGTACGCAAACAGAAATGTAAATGGTAAAGGCAGCACAGAAGGACACAGTAATGCAACTGACAATGGAAATGCTACCGAAAACACAAACTATGAGGCTAACAGAAATGCAAACAGTGACAAACACGCAAACAGTAATGGTAAAGCAATTGGAAATGGAAATGGTTACGATGACACCAATGATGATGCCAAAGGGAACAGTAACATAAACGTAAGTGCAAATGCAAGCATGTACCCAAACGCAAATCATAACATGCACGGGCATGGTAACACAATTGGAAATGCAAACAATTATGGTAACACCAACCATGATGCCAAAGGAAACAGAAATGCAAAAGGAAATGCGTACGCAAACACATGGTGATGCAAAAGGAAATGTAGAAAAAAACAGTAATTGAAATGGAAATGGTAACAGTAACGCAAACGCATGGGCAAATGCAAATAAAAAGGGTAAAGTACAAGTGACGTAAACGGAAACACTAATGCAAATGGTAATGGAAATGGAAGCAGAAATGCTGACCGTAACCGTAATGGAAACACACACCCTTTTTTTCCCAAAAAGCTGCATTCAGAAGCACAGTGAATACAAAGAATGTATGCATAATAATGGGCCTTGGTGCAGAAAATGAACACTTGGAATACTAAATTGCTTATATCTCAGGAACCATACACATAGCAAAAAAATTAAAATCTCATATTGTTTATGACTTTCCCAGCTAGATTTGCACTTAGCCTGAAGACAAAGACATTACAGGTAAAAGTATCTTCTGTAGACTAATGTATAATGTATATAATGCTTGAAGATGGGTGCTAAGTAGGTAACTATAAGGCCTTATTTGGTTGAGCTAGCAGTAACTATCATCCAGCAGGGGGCTAAGCATTTTTCCAACGAAAAGTCCGTATCTCGAAGCGTTTTTGAGATAGGGGCCCTAAATGCGCAGCGGACACTGTAATGTTAGCCTATGGGAAAATGCATCAACTTCAGAGTGCTGTAACTTTGCAGCCCTCTAATATTTTGGCACCAAACCCCCAAAAGGCACATCTGTGGGATCTTGGCCTTCTTCCCTCCGAATTTCAGCCCAAAAGACCAAACTGTTCTTTTGCAGCAGGATGTAAAAGATTTCCTATTCTTTTAGGCATAGTGTCACAAAAGTAGTGTGGTGATTTGCGACACTTTGCATAAAAAATCATGAAGTGTCGAATGCCGCCATACTTCTGTGACACTACTGTTTATAAAATTTGAAAAACATATTTCTGGATGTTTAACCCCTAAAAAACATGGCTAGCATACTCTGGACTTGACTAGTGAACGCAGCAAGAATTGTGTCCCTAGAGGGTCCCAAATTTAAATGGCAAGCATTTCTGTGACCACCAACTGAAAATAGGATGGTGGATTTGCAACACTACAGGTGTCATTTGCGACACTAAAAACTGCATTTGTGACACTGTCAAACTTTTTGTTAACTTTTCTCCTTGACTATAATGGGAAATTTGTTTTTTGAATAGCCTTTGAACCGTTTAATATTTTCTTCATGAAATCTTTGAAAGGCACATTGGGGACCCCAGCTGCATGTTCCCTAAAGGTTTTGGACTGGTTGTGCAGACCGTGTGACCAGTAGGCGTGAGCAAAGAATGTGCAAAAAAGCATATTTACTACATTCTACAGTGCTATATAGCTCCACAACTGTATATCAGACCATTATGAAACTTTGTGGATCCAGAGATCTATGATACCATCTTTGCATGTCAAATTTCAGGCAAATATATCATACAGTGGCAAAGTTATTGAGCTGCCAAATTTCAGAGTTTAACCTCAAATGGGGTACTCAACCATAACTATAGTGGCACTACCGTGCCACTATTTATAATATATATATATAATATATATATATATATATATACACACACACAACCACTGTATATATATATATATATATATATATTATAAAATAGTGGCACGGTAGTGCCACTATAAGTTATGTTTGAGTACCCCATTTAAGGTTAAACTCTGAAATTTGGCAGCTCAATAACTTTGCCACTGTATGATATATTTGCCTGAAATTTGACACACAAAGAGCGTATCATAGATCTCTGGATCCGCCAAGTTTCATAATGGTCTGATATACGGTTGTGGGGCTACATAGCACTAGCATGAATGTGGCTAAATATGCTTTATTCTTACTGCCACTGGTCACACGGGTTCGCATATATGTATATATATATATATATATATATATATATATACAGTATATATATATTATGGTAGCACAGTAATGCTACCATAGTTAGGGTTGAGCAGCACTTTAAGGTTAAAGGATCAAATTTTGCACCTTAATAACTTGCCACCATTCAACGACTTTACCTGAAATTTGGTATACATGATTGGGCATGGTAGATCTTGGGATCTGGTAAGTTTTGTACCAGTCAGATATATAGCTGTAGGAGTTATTAAGTGACAACCAATTGCACAATTACGCTTTTTTGCGATTTCTTTGCTTTCAGCTTACAGGTTCGCACGGTTTGTGCGACCGGTCCAAAATCTTAAGGGAACATGTGGCCAGGGTCCCTGATGTGCCTTTTGAAGACTTTGTGAAAAAATATGGAACGGTTCAAGTTATTCAAAAAACAAGTTCCCATTATAATTCAATGGGAAAAGATTAAATATTCAACATCTTCGCAAATGCACTTTTTAGTGTCGCAAATGGCCCTAGTAGTGTCACAAATCCACCATTTTGTTTTCAGTTGGTGCTCAGAAAAATGCTTGGCATTTAAATTTGGGACCCTGTAGGGACACAATTCATTTTGTGTTCACCTAGTCGGACCCTGAGGATGCTAGCCATGTCTTTATTTTGGGGTTAAACACCCCAAAAATATGTTTTTCAAATTTCTGGAAACAGTAGTGTCACAAAGCAGTGTTGGAAGCATGACACTTTTGTAAATTTTTGCAAAAAGTGTCACAATTTGCAACACTACTTTTCAGGCTATGGCCAAAATGACAGGAATTCTTTGCCACCCTGCTGCAAACAAACGGTTTGGTCTTTTAGGCTGAAATTTGGAGGGAAGGCAGTCAACATCTCACAGATGTGTCTTTTGGTGGTTTGGTGAAAAAATATTGCATGGCTGCAAAGTTATGGTATTCTGAAGTTGGCATTTTTTCCATAGACTAACATGGTGGCGTACGCCGTGCCTTTCGAGGCTCGTATCTCGAAAAGGATGCAAGATACAGATTTTTTGTTGTGAGTTGCACAGACCAATGGGTTATGTAACAGCAAAAACCTAGCCAGGAAAGTCAAGATTTTTGTGAAATTTTCTACGTCGTGCGGTTGCTGAGATATTAGCAATTAAGTTCTTCCAATGCTTGTTTTAAGCTTCGATGTCCATTACAATGCATACATTCTTTGTACACACTGTGTTTCTGTGTGCACCTGTTTGGCAAAAACAGGGTATGTACTTCTGTTACTGTTACAGTTACTGTTTCCACTTGCGTTTATGTCCCCGTTTACATTACTGTTCCCGTGTACGCCACCCGTGTGCGTTATCCTTTGTATTGTCATTCACGCTTGTGTTTTTGTTACTGTTACCATTTGCATTTCCACTACTGTTTTGTCTGCATCACTGTGCACCTTGCCATTTGCGTTTCCCGCAGCCCTTTCATTTGCGTTTCTGTTTCTCTTTCGTTTTGTGTCTTCCTTGCTGTTACTGTTACCATTTGTGTTTGCAATTGCGTTACTGTGCCTGTGCGCATTACAGTTTGCATTTCCATATGCGCTTGCATTTCCTTTTGTGTTTCTGTTTCCTTTGCTGTTATTGCTGCTGTTACCATTACCATTTGCGTTGACAATTGTGGTACTGTGCCCGTACGCGTTTCGGTTTGCGTTTCCGTATGCGCTTCTGTTCCCATTTCCATTTCTCTTTCCTTTGGCATTATTCTTCATGTTAACTTTACCATTTGCATTTACAATTGTGGTACCATGCCTGTGCATGTTACAGTTTGCATTTACGTATGCGCTTGCGTTCACGTTTCCGTTTCTGTTACCTTTTGTGTTCTTTTTGCTGTGATACTTAACATTTCCATTTAAAATACCACTGCCATCACTGTTTGCATTACCAGCTGCAATTTTGTATGTGCTTCAATGTCTGTTTGCGTCTACTGTTCACTTCGGCGTCACTTTGCGCTTGCTTTTCTATTAACGTTTCCTTTACCATTTACTTCTGCGTTACCATGTGCGCCACTGTTTGCACTTTTGTTTGCATTGCTGTTCCTGTTCCTATGTCACAAGACATCACGTGGTGGGAGCAAAGGGCCCAAAGGGGCCCGTCTTCCCGTTGCCACATTATATTCACTATTTCTCATCATCATTCTCAAAAAGAAGGGAAATTAGAGGCAAAAAACTCTGTTTAATGCATTAGTTAGGGTTGTTCCACAGAAACCAAAGTGAGGAAATTTGGTGTTAGGGTGGAAAGCCCCCCTTGGACCCCCCAGCCCACCCCCAACTGGCATCGGGGTGAGCCATGGGGCCTTCGGTTCTAACTCTCACCCCATTCTCCTATACCTCTGCTTCTTCTCACATGTGATGGGGTGAGAGTTAGGCCCAATGACCTCAATGCATACCCGATCGGGTTGGGGGGTGGGCTGGGGGTCCAAGGGAGGCTTTCAACCTAACACAGAATTTCCTCACTTTTGTCACTGTGGAACAAACCTAACTAATGCATTATATAGAGTTTTTGCCTCTAATATATATATATATATATATATATATATATATATATATATATATATACATGGATGATATGTGCTGGGCTGCTGCGGGATACACCATTTATTTGAATGAGCAGTGTGTGATCTCGGTTGATCTCACGAGTGACGGAGCCACGAATGTGGTCCTGAGGTCACACACTGTGAGTTCAAATAAATGGTTTATCCCACAGCAGCCCATCACATATGTGATTTATGCAATGGGCTTTGTTTGCATTTTTTGTGATATTTTTTAAATTTTATGTTCTAGATGGGGACTATTTGTAATTTGGTTTGTTGTTGTTGTGGAATTTTACTTTGGAAGTGATTAGGTGATTTGTACATTCTGATTGTTTTTTTTATGAATAGAGGTGGTTGTGGGTTTTAATTGTGTGCTTGGATCATGAGAAATTTGTTTTGATTGATGGGGGGGTGTTATGTAGTGTTTGTGGGAGGGATTTGATTTTTGTGTCTTACTTTTGATTTAGCTTGACATTGAGGCATCGAGAGGGACTGTTGGCCCGTGGATTCTGTATTCTGTGGATTGAGAGGAGCAATTAGTTTAACAGCATGAATGTAGGATAAAGTTTCTTGGGAAAGAAGTGCAGTGTCACGTGGTGGAGATCTGGATGGGGTATTGATGGTTGAGAAGGACTGGGTTTGGTCGATGGAATTGTATCATGACGAGCATAAAGATGTTTTCTTTTGGGCAGTTTTTTTGTGTGACTGACTGGGAGAAGTACTATTGAGGAAGAGGGTAGGTGAGCAAGAGAGCAAGCCAGCAGTTTGTCAGGGAAAAGAAGTGTGAAGAAACAAAACAGTTTAGCAGAAGATATGATGTGTGATTGCAGTAAAAAAGGAACTGCTGTTTTTATTACTTGGAGCCAGGGAAGTGTGTGGAGGCGCTGAGACTGAAATTTGGTGTCAGACATGCAGTGACATGGTTCACATCCACAAAGGACCCAAATCTGCTGTTTTCTGCACCATTTAATATGGTTTTTAGGCCTAACCATGATGCTGCCAGCTTCCTGACATGCAACATAACATAAGCCAGTTTGCCAAGCTGAGAAAAAAAAAATCCTCATGCAAAATGGCCCTTCTACTTGAAGTTGCACTTGCTTCTTCCTGCTGCTGGTTTCTCAGTTGAGAACTGTGGAATTATCATTTTGCAATGATGTTACCCTGGTTCGCTCTGTTGGCTCTGTGGTGTTAAGTCCGTGTGGATTGAATGACATTTTGAGTGCTGCTGCTGCTGTTGCCTGTAGCTGCTGCCTGCTGCTCTGACTCATTGCCATGAGAAGTAATGCTTTGTCTGCTTCATGAGGATCCTCTTCACATAGTCAATCGATGCTGCTGCTTCTGCTGTGCATGTAAGTATCTATCTGATTTTATTTTTTCAGGTGCAAGAGAAGGGGGACAGTGGGATGCTATCGGGACATCCTGAGTTCTTATATGTTTGTACTGATTTTATATCATCTAGTGTTAGGGTTACCACCTTTTAAGAAGCCCAAAGTGGGACATTTCTACTGAAAAATGATTTTTCGCAGGACAGTACGTAACCTCGACCAATGCAACAGACTTGTTTTCTCTATATAATCAGAATTAAGGATAAGTATTGTAGTTTCTTAGTTGCTTATGTTGTTTCTTATAATTTTAGGGTATTTTAGTTAAAGTATTGTAGTTTTCTGCAACATTTAGTGGAAAGTTAGGAAATATTTTTTCTACTATAAAATCAGGACATGTAGTATTTTTCCTCTTTTTTTTGCAGGACACAGCTGCCCAAATCAGGACTGTCCTGCGAAAATCAGGACAGGTGGTAACCCTATCTAGTGTGCTGAGGAGTACATCATCATTCATGACATGCATGCCAGGATTTGGATACAGGATGTTGGGATGCACCACATTTCACATTGCACAAGGACAAGGTAAGTATTGAATTTTTCATTACTGGGAGGGATAGGTGATTGCAGCTCGGATATCTGAGTTGGATTGTAATTGCATTATTTTTTATTTTGTCAACACATGCAGGATTTCAGGTGCTGTTAACTCCAGATGCACTGCTGCTGCTGCTCAACATGTGTGCAATTCATTAACTTGTGGTAAGCATTTCTTAACCTGTGATGGTCTTTGGTGGGTGGGTGCTGGAGTGGGTGGTTGAGGGTTGGTGGATATGGTTAAGTATTAAGTTTGTGGTACTGCAGTACAGAGATGTCAGACTTTGACAGTAGCTATGTTCTATATGGGTCTGTCAATATTCAGGAATTCCGCTGCTGGGTACATCTGTTACCTCCCAGTCTGGCTGCTGGCTGTGCTCAGCAGACTTAGTCTGCTCATGACAAGGGTTCCAGTTTAACATTCATTCCCTGATGCTAGTATTATTTCATGTAATGATGGGGGGGGGGGCACCTAGTTCTAACAATGCTCAAAATCTCTTCTTCTTTTTTTCTTATTGCCAGGTACAAAGTACTTCAATTGGAATAGTTATTTAGTTTTCTGGTGGACATTTGCCGATGCATCCCATCTCTGTATGGCATTGGTGACTAAATACACTATCACCCTCACCACCATCAGCTCCTCCTTAAGCAGAAACAACAGTCACACTGGCAACCTTTTCAACCTCCTCCTGGACCACTGTGCCTCTACTGGTGTGAGTGTCTCCCTTATTCCCAGTATCACCCCGAACAAGCATGCTAGCTTCAGACTGGGCAGTAAAAAAATGAGTCACAGACTTGAAGCCACTTCTAAGTTCGATTTTGCTGCTACTGGCTGCCACAACAGCAGCAAAGGCCACAGAGGGCACTGATGCAGAAATAGGTTTGCTTTTTCCAACAGACTTCTTTGAGTCAACTACCACCCTGGCACCTTTACCTGAAGTTGAACGTCTCTTGGCAGGCATATTTATTTGCTTGTTTCGTTTGGCTTCCTCTGGAACTATATTATTATGTATTTCTATTAAGTAAGTGTGATTTAACACCTGCAGTGCTATCTACAAAGGGCAAACAGAAATCAGAACAGGTAGCTGCACTGTAGTGTATATAACTACCTACAACTGCTACTGTAGTCTATTCGAGTGTGAAAAGACTATTTTATTTTTTCAATTACAAAAACACGAGTTAAGTAACATGGGGTAACAGGAGGACGAAGTAAGAGACTTTCATTATAAAACTGATAGAGAACACCACCACAACAAGTTTGTGCAGTAAATCTGGAAAAGAATACTTAAGTAGTTCTTAATAAAATGTCAGTTTTTAATGGAATGATTATTACACAACCTGGTAACAACTGGATAGATGCTGGTAGGTTCACAAAAAGTAAACTAAACCAACTGCACAGGACACCTCTCAGTCAAAATTTGAACTACGGTCTCGATAAGTGGTGTCTGGATAAGGTGAGGCCTGCAATGTGTTAGTACTTACTAAATAGAGTTTTGGCTTACAGATATATAAAAGAGAAGGGACAGCAAGATTTGAAATGAACAAACAAAGTCACCTCCAAAATCTGTCAAATATTAGGAACTAGCCTGCTCTACTTTCACACACACACACACACACACCCCAACCACATGGTCAACTCTCCCCCACTCAACTCCCTCACAGACACAGGCACAGATAAAACTATAAATAATATTTAAGTTTAACTAAGTATTATCCAAAGATAAAAAAAAAAAAAATTTTCACTAGCAGCACTAGGAACTAAACTGAGATTCTGGGAACAATTAACTCTCAAAAATCACAAATAAAGAGGTTTTTGAAGGATTTATTGCATGTGATGCACCACACTGAACTGCTCTCTGACTCAACAGACAATATACTGTGTAGGAAACAGACAGGTACTGTACCCAGCATTCCAACAAATTTCTGTGGGGTCTGCATTTGTTAAGCATGTGTGTGGGATTCCTGGGGTCTGAAGAAAAAATTACTCACTAAAGTGAAGTTTCTTCTAAATGAATCCCTCACCACACTTAACAGTCCCTAATCACGACCTCCGTTTCCTGAACCCTATAAAAGGTTCAAACAAGAATCAGTTCTTTTTTTTTTTTTAATATCATATTTTTTCACCCACTTGCCAGAAAGGGTTTGATGGTGGCGTACTGCTCATCCATGACTTCTATCCCCCTCTCACGGGGATCACACTGCACAGCAGTGGGTGGAGGATTTTTTTCATAAGTAAAGTAGCTGCATGATCTCTAATCCACACCTGTGAGGATGCTGGTACAAAAGGCCGAAGTCCAGGCATGAAGCCGTCATGAGGACACAGCTTCAGCCAAGCTCCTAACAGTGTCCTCTCCAGGAGAGGAGAGCTGCCATTCGGTGTCTCAATCCAACTCCTTCTTCCCCCTCAGTGGATCCCTAATGCCCCAGGCTCGTTTTCCAAACCCAGGTAGCCGGCACAGTGTGAGGTGTGGTGTCTAATGCCTCAACCCTCAGCACCACTGGACCAGTATAGAATCAGTTATTTCTATTTACTGGTTACAGTGCCTTTACACTTGTTGCTCAGTGGGTCTCAGCCATCTAAATTTTCATTTATTTATTTAAAATTTGGTAACTGGGAAAGGCACACTGAGCCAAAGCTCGTTTCCAGGTGTGACCCGGGGACAGGGAGTACAAAACAAAACAAAGGGTAGCAAAGATTCAGGTACAGTAATATACAATGTACAAATATTATCCATGTGGGTTTGGTCGATGGAACTGTGGCATGATGAGCATGAAGATGTTTTCTTTGGGACATTTTGTTTGTGTGACTGACTGGGACTAGTACTACTGAGGAAGAGAGCAGGCGAGCAAATGAGCGAGCCAGCGGTTTGTCGGGGGAAAAAGAGTGTGAAAAAAATAAACGGTTTAGCAGAAGATGTGTTGTGTGAATGGAGTAAAAAAGGAACTGCTGTTTTTATTGCTCGGAGCCAGGAAAGTGTGTGAAGGCACTGAAGAGTGAGAAGAACTAAGGTGGGAATTAATATTTTTGAAGAGCTGTGTTAATAGTTTGAGTAGATTCTGAGAGGATTGGCATGGGGGAAGGGGGCAGTTGGTACTGAAAGTAGTGTCAGCAGGCAGGGGATTGATTGATTGATGGCAGGGTGTTGGATAAACGGTGGTTGATTGATGGCAGGGCATGGGAGAAATATTAGAACCACTGTTTATCCAATGGCAGTGAGAATAAATTAATTTATTCCACTGTTTATCTGCCCACATACATTGCATAAATATATTTATACAACGTATGTTGTCAGATAAATGAGAGTATAAAACATGATATCTCACATGGGCCGTGAAGATAACATTGTTATCTTCATGTTCCTATACGTCATATGTTATCTCCACGTTCCTATACGTCATATCGAAACTTATCTGGTTGATCCTGCCACTCTGAGTACTTTCACTTTCCCTAGAATTCTAGCGTGACCGAGCGCTATAGACAGTGACGATTTGTACATTGGTAAATGTTTTTTAGAATGTGCCCCGAGTTCAGTAAGTTAGAATTTCCTGTAATTTTTCTGTAGTTGGTTGTAAAAAAGCTTCAAACTGCACACAGAGTGCAGCAGTGACCGAGCCGGCGGCTTTTCAACAGTAAAATGAAGCGCGAGCGTCTGTGGTCAGCCACTCATGAGATATCATGATATCACTGGCCTCTCGTGAAGATAAATATGATATCTTCAGTCGGGCCATGTCATATCCCCTATATATATATATATATATATATATATATATATATATATATATATGTATAAACCCTCCTACAAATGGGGGTTCCTGAAAAGTCTTCCTTGAGCTTGCCTAAATGCTCACTGCCAGGCTGGTGTCCTGCATTTTATCAGTTCAAATCTATTACCAGAGAGTGCCTGTATAACCTCTGTGTACTGTCTCTTTAAGAGCTGCCTAGATTGCAGTTAAAGTTAATCTGGGAGGGGGCTGAGTGTTTCTATGCTCAAGTCCTGCTTGGCCTGCCAGATAATCACTCTGTTTCTGCCATTGCTATTAGGGCAGAAAGAGCTCTGTCAGAAGATTTAACTGTTTCCTGATTATCTATTAGAGTGGTAAAGATGTTGTAGTTTGTCTAACTTGCTTTCTTTGCAGCATGGACAGTTTCTGTTTATCACCACCATCTTGGCCCTAGACTGCTGAAATGGGCCAATCAGTACCTTTGGAGACTCTACAATGGAGCCTGTCCCCAGGGGTTTTGTGGGAGCAAAACTTTGTAGGAATTGTAGTTTTGGTCTTTTGGTGCCTAAATGGACCTGGAGGGGGAGTCCTTAAACTGACTGACAGACAGATCAGCCATCCGAACCTTTTGGATCCTAGGAAAATTCCCAAGCTGCCTGCAGCAGTGAAACAGAAGTGAGTTGGAGTTGGAAGAGTGAGCAGCTCCAGCTTGAGGAGCTGCTGCCCCGTGGGGTAGTGTGGGGACTTGGCAGGAATGCTGAGTTTGGCCTGCTGTGCTCTTTCAGCTCTCTTGAATGGATTGATAAAAGAAACTTTATTTCAGACCAAGTCTCTGAGTCATTTCATTGTGCCTCGATCCATGGCCATGATGAACAGAAATTCAGATCTGAATTGGGAAGTGAAGGCGTAATAGCTCGAGATAGTCGAGCAGCAACTCTGCATGGATTAACGTGGGAGAACTGTGAAAGGGCTGAGTTTTGGCCTGCCTGTCTGCCTGCTGTCCCTGAGAGAGAAAATAGAGTTGTTTTGGACTGAATTTGAATTGTGAGAGTGAGATAAGCCACTGAACTGTGACCAGGCTATAACCTGAAGAAGACTGAAGATTTGCTGAATGCAATCGGCCTGTCAGGATTGCCAGCCAACTTTGAACTCCCGGTTTGTGCAGAGACCCTATAATAGCTACCGGCTAGCAATGTGCCTGGTACAGTAGATTTTCTTACATGTAAATGTGCTGTGTGCTGTTATTGGGTTGTGATTTGGTTCCCCACTGTGTGCTGAACTGTGTTCTGCTTGCTGGAGGTGGCATCTGCTCCAACGGACTAAATCTGTTTGCATCTCCATTTGGTCTGGGCCTTGCCACACTGACTGAGCCAGAATACCCGCTACACAGAGAAAGCATCAATGAGAGACCTGTCTGGAAATCAACCCCCTGCTCAACTCCTTGAACAGGAATGACACCTAGGTGATTTGTGTGGGCCCTGCTTCTCCTGGCACTCCAGTTCAACAACCTGCTGTCTCAATTCCATCTTGCCTATGCCCTGTATTGGGTATTGTGAGTAAACATCAGGATAGCTCCCTGCAACAACAGTTAAATCTAAAGTGTTGTCATCTGATTTCTTGTTGTCTTTTCTTTCATGAACTGAGCCCTCTAGCTCTGGATTACAAATAGTGTGCATTGTGCATGTTGCTTTCTTCCATCACAGGGCTCCAACCAGCTGTGATGCCGGCCTACCCCGGCCAACGTTCCTGGATAGCTCACCTCTTCCCTACCTGGGTACCCAGAGTGTGTGACCATGTAGGGACTCTGAAGTGCATGCATAACTGTCTGATTGATATAGTCTATAAGTAAATCAACCTGATTATGCCCCTCCCTTGTTCAAGTCCCTTGAATAAATCAGATCTAACTTTTTGCATTTAACCCAACTGTGGTTCCAGTTTGTGCCAAAAGTACTGTACTGTTGCTATTTGCTGTGCATAACCTTGTTTTACAGGGGGTCCCCAGGGTGGCGCAGAGGAACCAGCCCCGGTGGTAAGTGCAAGCAGTATGGGTACTTGTATGGTGAATAAGGGTCACTGCAAAAGTAATTACTGTATATTATTCAGGACACTAGAAGGGAAGTAGGGGGTTTACAGTGTCCCAGTGGGCTGTGCCCCGGTTAGCTTGACCACTAACCACCTTGACAGTACTCAGGCCCCTTAACCTGCTACTAGCCAAGCAGGCAGGGGTAGTAGCCCTTGGGATAGCGCCCTAGGTTTATCTATATATATATATATATATATATATATATATACACACACACATATACACAGTATAACCCTGATTATCCAAACCCGATTATCCAAACCTCCGATTATCCAAATTCTCTTGTGTCCCCAACAAAATTGTGATAACCGTGTTTTTTGTTAAACGTAAATGAAATTAAATGAAATTAAACTGCAGACAAAGAAAGACTTACTGAGCTGGGGTATACTTAACCACGTTTTTTTCGTTAAACATAAATGAAATTAAATGAAATTAAAATGCTGGCTATTCTTGTGCACCCCCCCCCCCGATAGCATTACATTGCACACACAAATGGAACACTTGATTGTTAGCTATTAGCCTCTTAGCTGTTGTTGGATTAAATTTGTTAACAGCCCTTTGGTCTCATCTGACACTCATCACTCTAAATCATTTTAATTTAATTAACAAGCTCTCAATAGTCTTAGCAGTCATCTGATTTGTTTCTGTGTGGCAGCTTGGTCAGAGAAGTGTGCGCCAGAGTTCAAAAAGAACAAAGAAAGACTTACTGTGCTGGGGTGTACAAATGCCACTGGGTCCCATTGTCTGAAACTCCTTGTCATTGGCAAATCAATGAGGCCACGGTGCTTTAAGCACATCAACATGCTCACTCTGCCTGTCACCTATACGGCACAAAACAATGCCTGGATGAACTGTAACATCTTCAAGCAATGGTTCCATACTGACTTTGTGCCAGCAGTAAGATCACATTTGCGGTCAATTAACTTGCCTCCTAAGGCTGTTCTTTTGATTGATAATGCCGGTGCTCACCCCAAACTTGAACAATTAACATCTGCTGATGGTGGTGTGCGTTGTCTTTTTCTGCCAGCAAACACAACATCCAAACTGCAGCCAATGGATCAGGGCACCTTAGCAACTTTAAAGAAGTTGTACCGGGGTAAATTGCTAGCCACTGTGCTAGCAGATGAAATTGACCAGCTCACACTTACTGATGCCATTAAGAAATTGACAATCAAGGATGCGTGTTATCTGTTGGGAAAGGCATGGTCTGAGGTGAGACCGGATACTATCAGAAGATGCTGGGAAAAGTCAACTGTTCTTACAGAACCTGAAGGTGAATCAGAAGAGCCTGTGTTAGTGCCACAAGAACAGGAGGCTAATGATGCACTGCACTGTATAGCTCAACAGACTGAGTGCTCTGCTGAGGCAGTGCAAGAATGCCTGGACTATGATGCCCACGATGACAGATTTGGGGAACTGAATGATGAGGATATTATTGCTATTGCACAGAATAATCCAGAGGTCAATGGAAGCAATGAAGGAGGAAGATGACGAGACGGGAGATGGAGCTGCAGGGACTGTACAGGTACCCACGGTGACTGAAGCTGTTGAAGTTTTCGAAAAATGTCTGCTATGGCTAGAAAGGCAAGAAAATACAGACTACCTCCACACCCTGCTTCTTAGAAAACTTAGACTACAGATGCTTGAAAAATCAATAATTCTAAGAAGCAGAGTGCGATCACGCAGTTTTTCACTGTGATGAAGCTGAGATGAATGTTTTTTTACCTAACTTCAGATTTAATAAAATGTCTAGTAACTGTAAAGTAAACTATATTTTAAATCATACAACCTTCTCTGTGTCTTACTATCAAAACGCAGTACCTGCACTGCATTTAACAAAATGGATGTTGCATAAAAGTATTAATCTCCCGGTTTACTGAAACCCCAATTATCCGAACATTTTGATGTCTCCCATTGCATTCGGATAATCGGTTATACTATATATATATATATATATATATATATATATATCCTGTATGTCTGACAAATACATTATTTATATACCCTGTATGTCTGATCAGTTTCTCTGGTAGTCTAGTGCCCCTCCCACAGCCCCAATTCCCCTGACATGTATGCAGCACTGGGATCATAATCCCTGGTAGCCACTGTCCACCCCCAGCATGAGCCAGACACAAAGAAACATTAATTCACCCCAATCCCTGATGGTCTAGTGCCCCCCACAAAATCCCTGAACACTGATCGGTGACACAGTTTTCATTTACACCCTTCAATATGCACTGTCGGCATCTCCCACCCTGGTACCATGCTTTCATACCACGTCCATTTCCCTGGTAGTCCAGTTGACAACTGCAGCCCAAGCCCTCATAAAGTGCACACCCCACATAACTGGTGGTCTGGTGGACCCCCCACCCCCTTCCCACAGTGACTTCCATACAGCTACCCCCCATCCCTGAACTGAGCTGAAGACTGGCTCAACCTACCACTCATCAATGTGGCCAGCCACCGACTGAATTCTGAATGAGCGCATACTGTATACAGTACATGCTCATTCAGAACTCAGTTAGCAGCTGGCAGTGGAGGTGTGTGGTAGGCTGAGCCAGTCACCATCTCAGTTCCGGGATGGGAGTGCGAGGCGGTATGCACTGCAGGGTGGGGGAGGGGTCTACTTGACAACTGGGTATGCGGAAGGGGCCTGCACTGTATGAGAGTTCGGGGCTGCCATGGTCCACTAGACCACCAAGGATCTATACAGTCATTTTGATAGCGGGTCTGGGAGTATGTCGTGCAACTTGTGTCCACCATTGGTGTTCAGGGATCATGCCTGGGGGTCACTAGACTACCGGGGACTGGACTTATGTGTGTACTTGGGTCAGGGATCATGCTAGGGGGGCACTAGACTACCATGGAGTGTTGTGTATAATATGAAACACGGGTATCGGGATATAGTGGGGGGGCAAGACTACCGGACTTGTGTGCTGTGCCTCTGGGCATGTGTGGGGAAAGGGAGTACCACCTCCCTTGATTGCCCAACATTACCACATGCTTTTCCGTGGCAGTATTCAGCACCTCACTACAGGTTATGCAAGACACTGTAGCATGACACTGTTCATTTGAATATGCCAGTGCTCTGGCATTCATGGCCCCTCCCCTCACTCCCTCCCCTTCATATATTAACTTTTAGCATCAGCGCTATCACATAGCACCGGCGCTAACTGGCCTTTTGAATATTGCAGCCAGGTGCAAATTCGGCACTCTTCCAGTGCAACAGGTTTGTGCCCAGTGCCAAGCTTTGAATATCCTGCCCCACGAGATAAGAGCCAGGGAAAGACCAATGGCACTTAACTTGTTCAGAAGGAGACCATGGGAGATTAAATCAAAAGCCTTTGCAAGGTCAATAAATATGATCAAGGTGATTGTCCTTTGATCCACAGCAGAGTGAATAGAATCTGTGAAACAAAGAAGGGAGGAGATGGTAGAGTGAAATTTCTTAAATCCAGATTGGATAGGGGAGAGAGTGTTGGAGGCAGAGAGGAAGTAATTGAGCCTGGTGAGGACAAGAGATTCTTGTATTTTGGTGAGCAAGGGGAGAAGTGATAAAGGTTGGTAGTTTCCAGGTGCAGTTGGGTAACCCCCTTTATGAATGGGGAGGACCGTAGTGGACTTCCAGGCAGATGGGATGGTAGAGGAGGAGAAAGATAGGTTGAGGAGGTAGGTTAGAGGGATCAAGATTGAAGATGCAGAGATTTTGAGAAGTCTAGGGTGTATGCCATCAGGGCTGGATTTAGAGGGGTTTAGGGACCCTAGTGCTCTAAGAACTTTTGGGGGGGAGACAGAGGGCAGCTGAAAGTTAGAAGGCAGAGGAGAAGGGGAGGGGTGGAGTGGAGGAGTGGTCTTGTGGGAGGGCACAGGTTGTAAAGAAATTATTTAGGCAGCTACAGTGGGGGGCTGAGACAAGGGAACCAGCCTCGCAAACAGTGGTTGAGGGAGGTTCTGAGGAGGGGAGAATGAGGGGCCAGAGATCTTTCCAAAAGTATGGCGGACGGTGAATTACCTTAGTACAGCCATTTCAGAGGGATCTGTAGTTCTGCAGGTCTGATAGGTTACAGTAGATATTGGAATGGTGCCAAGTGAGGTTGTAGGTTTTGCACATGAACAGGATTTCAGGAGAGATTTCAGGGGTGTGGTGGCCTTTTATCGTGACTGTTTTCAGTGGGGCATGGGCATGCCAGATATTTAGGAAACTTGATGTGAAGTGGGTGAGGGCAGCGTCAACAGGGGGAGTAGAGAGGACCGGCAACCAGTTTGCAATGGCCAAGTTGAGAAGTAATTTACTTGTGTCAAGGGTTTTGAGGGGTCAGTACTGGATATATTTGAGGGGATTATGAGGGGGACATATCTTCCTGATGCAAAAGGTAGGGCAGTAATCACTAAGCATGTCAGGAAGAACACCAGCAGTGGTGATGTGGGACGGGTGTGTTGATAGCACCCAGTCAAGCAGGGTGTGGGACAAGGAGTGAGGGTTGTGATGAGTAGGCTCTTTGATCAATTGGGTCAGGTTTAATGATCCAGTCTGGTGGTATGTGTATTGAGATGAGGGGGAAAGCCAGTCCAGATTGAAGTTTTCAAGAAGGATCAATTTGCCTGTAGAAGCAAGGGTGATGATGGAGGTGATGCAGGAGACACGGAGGAGGAAGGGAGTTTGGGGGAGACATACAGAACTCCAACAAAAAGCGGCATTGAGGATGAAAGGATGAGCTTAGCTAGAAGGAGTTTGTGAGATTGAGGGACTGTTTCACCATGGGTGATATTACAGGTAAGGCAACTGCAGGAGTAAATTGCCACCCCTCCTACCCTCTTGACACTGTCTTGGCAGTGGAGGTTATATTCGGGGAGGGTAAGCTGGTTGTCTGGAATTTGTGAGGACAGCCACTTTTCCATGATGCATAGGATGTCAGGAGAGTACTGAGTGATCCTGACTTTTAAATTATCCTATTTAGAAAGGAGGCTACGGGCATTTATGTGGAAGAACCTCAGCCCCTAGGAAGGGCCAGCGGAGAGGTAGGATGGGAGGGACCAGGGTTGACCTCGATAGCCCCAGCAAAAAGTAGGAGAAAGATGAGAAAGGGATAGTGGGGAGGCTGACATTAGAGCTATATTCTGCCAACTTGGGGAAGGAGACGTTTAAAGGGGGCAAGAGGCAGGAGATGCCAGATGGCTTCAAGCTTTATAAGAGAGACATTGAGTAGCCCAGGGTGGATTTTAAGCTGAGAGTAGTGGGATAGAGACAGAAGAGGGAGGCGAGGAACATAGAAGAGGAAGGTAGATAAGTTACATAGGGGGTAGGGTGTAGAAGGAAGGTGCTTGAAAGGGACAGGGCAGGAACGGAGGACATGGGAAGAAAGAAAAAGAGGGCTATGAGGTGGCTGAGGAAAATGCAAGGGGAGGTCATGTTAATAAAGGTAAAGATCAGTGGAGTCACCGAGTAAAGTAGAGTGGTGCAACAGTGGCCTCTAATGGCCCAACAGTATATAATGCAGATGATGAACTAGGGAGAGAGAAACAAATCAAAGATGTGTCACATGACCAGTCACATGACACAGGGCACCTATAAATGAAATGATCACTGAGGGTGGGGGATGCGTGGGGCAGCTGCTGAGTTGGCGCTGGTGGGGTAAAGCACAATAACACAGTGTGGAGGCTGTGTTCCCATATTGTCGACAGTACCTGCTCTGATGTGAAGGCTTCGGGGCCTCCAATGGCTGTCTGGCTGCTTGCTTTGGGGGGGGAAGAGCTCGCAAGTTAACTGGCTGTCGTGACCACTGCCTGTAGAGGGAAGGAGGAGACATAGTAAGTATTACAGTGGATTAGTTTTACAGGGGATTAAAAGGTCAGATGGTCGAACAAAGACAAAGACAAAGACAAGATTCACAGCAGAAAATGGGAAGGAGTGCAAGAGGGAGGGGGAAGGGAGAGGAGAGAGGAGGAAGAGGTGAAAATGCAGCTATAACTCAGCTATAACTCGAGCACAGTGGTGCACATGGTAGACAAGAAGTACAGGAACTCAGGCATTGGCAAATGTGAAATGCAGAATGAAGATCCTCAATATGAAGGATAGCCAAATCAAAACACATCTATCTGTTTAGACACTAGCATGGAGGCAGTATAGCACAGTGGGCTAAGGCTCTATGTTGCAAATCTGGTGACATCGACCAGACCTGGGTTTGAATCCCCCAGCTTCTACTTGCATACTGTGTGACCTTGAGCAAAGCAAGTCATTTAACTTCCTTGTGCTCCCAGGTCACACCTGGAAACAAACTCTGGCTTAGTGTGCCTTTCCTGGTTAAACAATTTCCCTTTTCCCTAGTAGATTCAGTTAGAGATATTGAAGTATTTCTAGGAAAATAGCATTGTTGTTCAAGTCAAATGTTGCTGTGGAAACCCTGATTTCAGGTCACAGGCCCAGAAACTGTCCTTATGTTGCTGGTTTAAGAATATCAGTTTCAGTGGGAAGAAGTACAAGAACTCTGTTCCTGCTGCAAAAAAGTACAGGAACCGAGTTCCTGTGCATTCTTGTTCACTTTCATCACTGCTCGAGCACAAGTCAGGACCCTCTCGATCTTAAGGTAAACAGTTGCAGCACTTAAGCTAACAGTCTAAGCTAGCATTTTTACACAATATATCTGAAACAGCCCTGTGCCAGCATTCTTATACAAATATATATGAATTAGCACGGTCTTAAGGTGCACAGTAGAAATGCTACAAAACAGTTGCAGTCCCTTGGAAAAACAGCCATGAAATAACAATCAGTAGTGTCCCTACAACAGTAATGCAATGCGGAGGCTGTGTACCCATGCTGTCAACAGCATCTGCTCCAATGTGCAGGCTTCAGGGGCTCTGACAGCTGGCTGGTTGCTTGCTTGCTTGGGGGGTAATAACAATTAACCTATGACCAACTAGTCAGTGGTGATGGACTAGGCAGGGACAAGGGGCAGACTGGATGGGCCTAAAGGTCCTTTGCTGCCAACAAAATCTATATTTCTAAATTGTTCTGCCTTGCGTTAACTATTTTTCACATTTTTGAAGCAATTTTGGCATCTTTTGGTAGTCATTTAGTTAGTTTTAGTGGTCACTTCTCATCCTAGCTTTAGAAATAAATCTGACACTAGAGTGCAGGGGTGAGCATGACCCACACAGCAGAGTTTGATTTTCATTCTACATTTCATAATTAGCATAATAGTCTAAAAACTCTGGGGCAGCTCATTCTAGAGGAATGATTGTATTTTTTAAGCACAATGAGGCATACTGAGGGACCCCATCGGAAGAAACAATGGGCCCAATTTTAAAAAGACGAACTTTGCTGCAAGGTGCCTGCACCAAAGGGTTTTGATGCAAGTGGCACCCTGCATCAAAGTTTGCAGCAACCCCAATTTCTTGAACACTGGCTGCATTGAAATCAGGATAACTTGAGCCAAAGCTGCTCACTGCCAAATTTGTGACAGAAGGGCCCTTGCGCCAGGTCTCAAGGGAGCTTACACCACAGCGGGATTGCACCATCCCTTTTTTAGAATCTTAGAAATCCCACCATGGTTGCAACAGGCGGCTGAGTTTAGATCACCCAAGAGCTGGTCTAAGGGCCCTGTGCCACTGCCAGGCAGGGAGGTGACTGGGGCCTGGAAGGTCAGGACTGGAAGCAGAGGGAGGAGTGGGGGTGCCATAGAGGGTGATGGGGGCATGGCGAGCAGTGTTGGGGGCTGAGGTGGCACCCAGAGGGGGTGCCCTGCACAGTGGAACACAGACAATTGACCTGGGTAGAGGGGTTGGCATGGCTGGACCAAGACCCAGATCGTGGGTAGCAACAGCCCTGTCACCTGCCCCATGTTGGGCACAGTCCCCAGCAGTGTAGGTGGGCATTGGCCTACCTCCACACATGGGGCTGAGTACCAGGGAACTGTTGCAGTGCTTGGGGAATGTTCTCTTCCACCGACTGCACCCTGAAACCTGCAGCCACTTCCACCTGCAGCAGGTAGGGGACTGTAACATCTCTAGTGCAGCTGCCAGGGCTGTTGCCACCTGGGGTCTGAGTCATGGTCTGTTTCTGCCAACCCCTCTACCCGGGATGATCCACTCTGTTCCACTGCACAGGCACCCCCACTAGGTGCCACCTCAGCCCCCTGACAATGCTGCCATGCCCCATTGCCTGCTATGGCACACCCACTGCTTCCTCTGCCCCCAGTCCCCTCCTTCCAGGCATTTTTACCCCTCACCTTCACAACTCCTCTAGGGTTGTGCCAGGTGGGGGAAGGAGTCTTGATGGGACCCTCCATCAAACCCCTCAGGTGTGCCAAATGATTGGCACAACCCTGCAGCTGTGGCAGCTCTTGGGACTTTGGCACAGGGCCCCCAGTTTTATAAAATAGGGCACATAGTCCCTGATGTTCCCAGAGTTTGCTGCAGCTGTAGCTCAGTGTAACTTGTGTTGCTTTAAGGGCTGATTGAAAATTGAGCCCAATATTACTATGGTGAGTAATATTTCTCTTACAGCAGCTTGCATCAAGAAAGTTAAGCATGCACCACTTTTCTGAAGCAAATCGGACCCTTGTGTCACTTGCATCGAAAAGTTAGAAAAATGTGCTCTAACCATAGAGGGAATATACTGGAATTGCCATACAAAGCCCTTAGAGAGTTTTCAAAATCCTGCCCCTTCTGTCTGTCTGTCTGTCTGTCTGTCTATCTATTTCTCTATCCTCCATCTAGTTAGCAAAGTATTAAAAAAATCTGACTGTCTGTCTATCTGTCCTTCATGTACTATATATAGCTATAGATACAGATTTGCTAAATAAGAGTCCATTATAATGCAAAAGAGGAAGCAGTATAGTCTAGAGATTAGGGCACCAAGCTGTGAAACTGGAGACCCAGCAGCCCTGGTTTTGAAACCTACAGCTGACACTCACATACTGTGTGGCCCTTAACAAGGGGTGTAGCCCACTTCAGTACTTCATACTTTAGTGCTGGGTACTATAGCTGGCCATCGAAGCGCCCACCCAATTGAGCCGTTGTCTTAGTACAGCGCCATCTGATTTCAGCGCCAGCAGTTCAGTGAAATAAATACATGCCTCAGCAGTAAATATCATTTCCACTAATCTATTTTCTGCCTGAAAAGGGGTGTCATTCACTTTTGATTAATCAAAATAAGCTCTTTAGCACAATTTAGCATCTCTCCTCTCCAATACCAAAAAGTACTTTCTCTTGTAGTGTAGTGGACCCCTGCCCGCCTCTTCCCCAATGCTGCCCTGAGTACTGTATGTAGTAAAACAAACACTCTTCCCATCCCAAATGTCTCCCCACTATTTCATTAATATAAAAAAAAAAACACTTTCTTGTAAAATGGATCACATCCTGCGTGGTGGCACTGAAAGCAGCAAGGTGATAGAGTGCATCCACCTTTGCAAGCCTTTTCTTCACACCAAGATAAGTCAGCTGAGATGCAGAATCTTGGGGGGGGGGGGTAAGCGGGATGCGACTCCTACCCAAAACAGAGAATAACACAATTTATCATCATTCCCTCACGATCCCCAGATGGAAAGCACTGAAATGATCAACGCTGAACTGAAACACCTGCCAATTGTGGAAGTGCTGAAACGAATGGCGACTGATTGAAAAGCGCTGAAGAGTACGGCGGTGAAATGAAATGCGCTTTACTGAGCCGCCCCCCCTTAACAAGTCACTTAACCTCTCTGTGCTCCTAGCTCCCACGTGGAAGTTTTTGCTCAGTGTGTCTTTCCCAGACAAAATTTCAAAATAAAAAACCAAAAAGAGAACTACATTCTAAACTCTTTCTGCCGCCTTGCTACAAACCCACTCTCTAGAAAGCACCACTGTGATCTTTACCCCCCTCTTGGACTAACTCCACTGTCCCACATAAGCTATTTCCACTCCCTAACTTTATATCTAAATACTAGTTCAACATGCTACCCTTCTACCTGTCAGAGAGTCTCTCCCTTGCCTCTGACTCCCCTTACGAACTGAGAAACAGAAACGAACACTCCTTTTGCATACTCTGTCCATCCTCCACCTTTGGGCAGGCCGCTTTCTCCTTCTGACTCCGCAGCTTATGGAACAAACTAGCCCCCACCATAAGGAAAACATCCTCCTACCTTGCCTGCAAGTATCAACTTGGCTCCCTTCCTCCTTCCTCTTGCCTCTGTCCCAGATGACCCCCTCCTCCTAGCACCTGGCCCTCATGTCCACTGCCACCTAATGCTCTTACTTACTACTTTCCTCAATGTGAGCACTTTCACACGTAACTCTTATCTCCTGTCACTTGTACTGAAAAAACTTTATGCTGACTGATGAACTCTGTTGTAAAGGTTGTAGTCACTGTAGCATTTGCCAAACTGTATACATGACCAGAAACGACCAGTTCTGGTCCATCCTTTGTCTATGTTAAAATTGTTGTGATTTGTATCCTGCAAGCAATAACAACCTGTTCTGATCTGTCCATTGTTTCATGTAATATTGCTGTCATTTGTTTATTGTAGCACACTTTGTATGTTCTCCCATCTCCTCTCCCCCCGGGTCACACTTGGAATCGAGCCTCGGCTCTGTGTGCCTTTCCCGGGTATCAATTGTTTAAATAAATAAAAAGAAACATTCAAGGTGAACCGGCCTAAAGCTAGAGTAAAGCAAGAGGTGGCTTTAGTTCCACTATTTCTTTCCAGCATACTTTAAACATTCAGTACCCCACATGCCTTGGCCTATGACATGCTTCTGACAGGGCTATTAGACTTGAGAAGGGCTTTCTATCAGTGGCAGAATCAGCACTGATTAAATAGTTCCCAGCTGGCATTGCAGACAGGGCTGTGTCCAGACCTGAGCAGCATGTTCTGATTTACTTTCAGCAGCAACATTGGCAGCAGGACTAGCATGCATAGCATTGTATGTGGTTTATAGTCTGACTCAATACAAAAAACAGATTTAAAAATCCAGAAGTCCTCCTCATAAATTACTGTAGGAGTTTACGGAGGAGGACAAAATAGCAATTCATTTTATAACCCTAACTGGATCAATGGATTGCATTTCTTTCATTTAAATTGTAAAATATTAAAAACAAGCATTTGTCAGCACCAAATGTCTTGCTGGCATTGGCATCGTAGTGCAGGACTTAGAGAGATGCATAATAGGAATGGCAGTGAAGTATTAAACTGATGCCAACCCCACCCCACCCTGCAGAGACTGACAGCCATTGGGGTGTGCCTTTGGGTCATCAGCTATAATGCTCATGCCATTTCACCTCACCCTACCCTGCAGACACCAATAAGTGTTGCGGTGTGCCTTGGGGTCTTCAGGCCTTATGCTCACCCCATTCCATAAGGAAATACGCTGAGATGGGTGCAGTATAGGAGAATGGGGTTGAACTTTGGGGCCAAAGAGTCCAAGGCACACCTCGATGCCTGTCACTGGCTGCAGGGTGGGGATGGGGGTGGAATGGCGTGAGCATTATGGCTGACAATACCAAGTCACACCCCTGACGCCTGTTAGTCTCTACAGGGTGGGACGTTATGGTTGGAAACCCTAACGCCTCAGGTGTTTTCACTCTAATTTTTCAACATGGTTTTTTTGTGACCCCACTTCATGAACAGTGGCACTATCAGTTCATTAGCCAAAAGGTGATTTTGCACAGTGACTGTGCCATTTGATGCCACTGGTGCGAAAACACATTTTGCGCAGGATGTGAAAATTGACAGCTGTACTGTTCATGAGGAGGTGTAAAACAAATAGCAATGTTGAAAATCTGGAGTGAAAATATGAAAAATTGGTGAAGTCAAGAGTGTGTATAGAAACTGTGCAATGCACACCCGTAACACAATTACTTTTGGGGTTTGTTAACCAAATTTTCAAAATAGACATTTTGGGACCTCTGCTCATGAACAGTGGCACTGCAATTTTGTTAATCTGTTCTGAATGTTGATTTCTCACAGCAACCATGCCATTGTGCACCAGATGTGCAAAAACACATTTTGAGCAGGATGTGAAAAATGACAGCTGTACTGTTCATAAGGAGATGTGAAAAATGGCAATGTTGAAAATCTGAGTCAAAATATTAAAACTGCTGAAGTTACAAGCATGTGTGGAAACTGTGCAACCCCACTAATTATAATAGTCATTTTTGGAATTTTTCACCACATTTGCAATATAGGTTTTGATTCCCACCTCATGAACAGTGGCACTGTCATTTCGTGAATTGTCCTGAAAGGTGATTCCATGCAGTGACCGCTAAATCACCTTTCGGGACAAAATAATGAAGTGACAGTGCATGTGTTCATGAGGTGGGTCCCAAGAATCAAATGTTGATAATTTGGAGCCAAAATTCAAAAAAATGGCCAAGATATCCACCTAAGTTGAAACCCCCATTGATGCTATCATACAGCTTACCGTGATTTTCTTCAGTTCACAGTCGGCTTTTATAGAGTTCAGGCATCCCACTCCACCGAAGATCACTGCGCTGGACCTCTGGAGGTAAGTATGGGATGAGGGAGGTTGCAGGGAGGTGGAGTGCACAGAGGGTGGGTGCAAGTTGGGGGAGGAGGGACACCCAGACAATGAGGGACCGTTTTATGTTGTACAGGGACAAAAAAAAAAACACATCAGGGAAGGGTTTTTCTTTGCAGGTTTTACAAAAAATATGTTTGGGCACACTGGGGTGGGCTCCCAGTGTGCCACATATGAGTTTTTTTGGGGGTCTGAAACCGCGAGGATTGGGCACTCACCAGCAAAGAAAGTGTGTAGGGCCATGATGCCAACGGGATTGGGCACCCCATTGCAAATAAATTAAACTGGGGAACATTATGCCGATGGGGATTGGGCACCCCCATCAGCAAACAAATTAAACTGTGAGGGTGGCATTATGCCGATGGGGATTGGGCATCCCTGTCGGCAAACAAATTGAACTGGGGAGGAGGGGCATGCCGACAGGGGGATTGGGCACCCCCGAAGTCGGCTTTCTAGGGATTGTGTGGCGGACTGTGGGAGCCGCCATGTTTATTGAAATGTTTTACCAGGAAAGGCACATGTGTCATCTGTGCTACTGCATGACAAGCTTGTCTCTGATTGCAGTGACACTTTTCTTACAAGTTGTGTCCACTTCACATAAAACTTGTGTCAGCGCTAGCATGCTGGCTAATTGGGGAATGAGGGACACACCTACTAAAGCATGTCCTGCATTCTCCAACACTGACACACCTCTGCATTCCTTCTACTACCACAAGATGTTGCTTGCACAAGTGCAAGACAACATAAAAATAGCAAAAGTTCTGGTGTATGGCCTAGATGCAAGGTATAATAGTACAACAGTGAACCTTTCAATAAAAGGCTTTTCAAGATGTCTCATATAACCATTCTTACTTATTCTTCCTGATAATTTTTCAGTTGCACTTGTTTTTTCCCCAAAGGGCAAATGTAGTATTTTGCTTCCTTTTGGATAATATAGTGATCAAAGGAGTGGTACTGGCTCCCATTCATTGTTTGGCAAAGCCAACCAAAGGGCTCCAAATGGTGCAGCTCAAATACCTCCCTCCTTCAGTAGACTAGTATAATGCAAAGAGCAGGATTATGCATGGTAATGGAGTGGTAAATCAGGAGATTTGAGTTACTTCCCCCATTACAGTTACAACCATATTAGATACCCAGAGGTGCCACATGAGGTGCCAAGGCACAGTTGCTAAGTGGTTGCAGCAGTCACTTAGTGCCAGTCCCTTAACTTACTTCATACTTTATTTATTTTTATTTTATTTGTTTTATTTGTGAAATCAGTTTACAACCTTTGAGCCAGGGGCTCATTTCCAAAGGTACCTCATCACACTGAGGACATACATAGAGTTTTAGGTTACATAGCACAGGTTGCTGAAATAGGCGTCCATCAGAGGCGCCACGTCACACTGAGGTCAGACAAAATACATTTAAGTTACAGGGTACAAGTAATTGAAATAGGTGTTACACAAGTTGATATCATATATTGAGCAATCTACTGGCATACCATAAAAACAGCAGGCACTGGCCAGGTTAGACATAAGGTATGGTGTACCGAAGAGATGGTGGGGTGGTTAGGTGGAGAACCGCCTCCGGTGGCATTGTCATGGGTGGAGAAGTTGAGGGAGGCTTTCTTCAGAGACAGAAGCAGCTACGAGTGTTGATGGGTTGGTTTCAAAGGGTGGTTTTGAACTTGGAGATGGTGGTGGCATTGGTGATGGGGGCAGGGAGAGAGTTAAACCAGGATGGGGCTCTGTAGCAGAAGGACCTCTGGCCATGGGTGGTTCTTGATCTGGGGACCATTAGAGTAGTCTTGTTGGATGACCGTGTTGCAATAGTAGGTGGGATCCGGTGGATGGATGCCGTCACCCCAGGAGGGGAGAGCCCAAGTAGGGTTTTTTTTGTGAGGAGGCAGGTTTGATAGCAGAGCCGTTCATCTAGGGTAAGGAGTTTAGCTTTGTCATACAGCTGACAGGTGTGTGTGAGCCTGGGGGCACCAGTAATCAGTCTGCAGGCTTTATTTAGGGTTAGGTGAATTTTTTTGAGGGCAGTCGTGTCGGCAGCACCATAGACTGGTAGGCCATAGTCTACAAGGGACAATACTGAAGACGTAACAGCGAGCCGGAGAGCATTTGGGGGAAGGCAGTTTCTATGGCGGAAGAGGATGCCAAGCCGTGTGTTGGTGGCTGATATTAGGGCATCAATGTGGTCATGGAATGTGAGGGCTGAGTCGAAGGTAACCCCAAGGTATTTGTAGGAGCAGACTTGTTCCAGTGGCTGTTTGGTACTAGGAAGGCTATGGAGTGGGTGGTTGCTAGCTTTGTTTTGGGGGTGGGCAAAGAGCATAGGTTTGTTTTTAAGATTAATGATGAGTCTGCGCTCCTTAAACCAGGCTTCGGCATCATTGAAAGACTGTTGTAGAGTGTCCTGAAGGGAGATGGGATTGAGGTGGGTGGCAAAAATGACAGCATCATCTGCATACAGAAGAATTTTGCCAGAGCATGCACTGGGCAGGGTGTTCAGATAGAGTGAGAAGAGAAGGGGGCCCAGGATGGAGCCTTGGGGAACCCCTGAGTGTATGGGACGGGTATCAGAGAGTGTCTCATTGATTTTAACACACTGTGATCGAGCAGCTAGATAGCTCGTGCACCATGCTAGGGGGCCAGCCGAGAGACCAGTGTGGCAGAGGGCATTCAGCAGAAGAGGGTGGGAGATGGTGTCGAAAGCCTTTGAGAGGTCGATGAACACTGCACCAGCTAGGGAGCTGGTGTCCAGGGAGGAGTGTAGGAAGTTGGAGAATTCAATTAGCGCAGTGCTGGTACTGTGACCAGCACAGAAGCCATGTTGCTCTGGACATAAGATGTTATGCTTAGTCAGATATTCAGTGATTTGAATGGCCACCACTTTTTCCAGGGCTTTAGAGAGGGGGGGAAGATGGAGATTGGCCGGTAGTTGTTGGCCGAGGACCTGTCACCCCCTTTATGAATGGGCGTGATTATGGCTGTTTTCCAAGCAGTGGGAAATTGTCCCAGGCAGAGCGATCGGTTTAGTAGGCTGGTGAGTGGGGCAAGGACTTCATCTAGCACCAGCCTGAGGATACTGGGATCCAGTGAGTCGCTGCTGGGACTGTTGCCATTCTAAGCTTTGATTAGGATGGGTCTGGCTTCCCGGGCAGATACCTTGTGCAGGTGGAAGCTGGGGTGGTGGAGGACAGGGGGAGGTTGGTTGGGGGGAGGGTCAAAGAAATTACTGGGGAGGACTGAGCTAAGGTCAGTGAAAGCGGTGTTGAGGCAGTTAGCTATGATGGCAGGATCGGTGGAGGTAGTGCCATCACTAGTGAGCTGGGATGGGGGAAGGGAGCGTGATTTTCCATTTAACTGTTTAATATTATCCCAGAAAATCTGGGCCAAACCCCAGGAGGAGGTAAGAGTAGCCTGGTAATGGTAGGCCTTGGCTTTCTGGACGGCCCAGGAGCACTTATTCAGGGCTGCATTGTAAGCTTGTCTATCAGACAGCCGGCCCATTTCAGTGGCAAGGTGCCAGAGGTTATCCCGATTTCTAAGCAATTGTAGAAGGGCAGGGCTAACCCAGGGTGCATTCTGCTTTTTGGATCGGATTTTGGTGAAGGGTGCAAAGAGATCACAGGCCATTTTGAAGGTGTGTGAGAAGAAGGCGAGGGCAGAGTCAATGTCGGATGCACGATGAATGGGGGACCAGTTAATCTGGGTGAGAAATTGTTTACATTTTTCAGCCCACCAGGGTGGGCGCCTCTGGGTGGTCTGGGCTTTGGGTTTGGGATTGGGGACTGCCCAAAGAAATAGGATAGGGAGTGGTCACCACGGAATCTGAGGACCTGGATGTTTTGGATTTCTTGGGGTCGGTTGGTGATAATTACATCCAGAAGGGTGCTGGTTCCTCCTTTGGGTTTATTCTAGTTGGCTGGGTGACTAGTTGCATCAGGTCTTGGGTGGCAAATGAGTCTTGGATCGTGGAAGAGGAGGTGCTGAGCCAGTTTATGTTAAGGTCCCCAACTAGGATTTGTTCCGCCTTATGGTGGAGGGATGCCAGATAGTCAGTTAAAGATACCAGTGCTGGGTTCTGGTTCTTTGGGGGAACGTAGGCAGTGGTGAGATAGAGAGGGCCTCAGAGGGGTCCGGGGTGAGTTTGAGGATAAGGGCCTGGGCCCATTACAAGGGCAGGGGTAGGGAGTGCTTGTCCAAATATTGTGTCCCTAGTGTAGATTGCACAGCCTCCCCCTTGTTTGCCTACTCAGTCCTCCCGGTGTAAGGTATAGCCTGGGAGGGAGACAAATGAGTCAGGGGTGGATTTGGACAGCCAGGTTTCAACCAGGGCTATGGTGTCTGGTTGATGTGCCATGGCCCAGCACTGGAGGGCGTCAAATTTTTTCAGCAGGCTGCATATGTTCATGGAGGCTATTTGGAGACCAGTGGGCCAAGTAGTTGGGTGAGAGGGGGCAGGGCCTGGGTTGGGATGTATGTTGCCAGAAAGTAGTAGAAGGAGGACCAAGGCTCTGGTCCGGGGGTGGCAGCAAATCAACTTCCATGGTGCATGCTGGGAAGGGAGGTGGCCATAGTGGAGCAAGGAATGGGCAGGGTTCGAAGGTTTGGGAGGGCAAGGATGAGTTCCAACCATGGAGAGTCAGGGTAGGCAGTGGGGGGGTGCCTAGGAGGTGGGTGCCATGGGCCAGGGTACATGGTTAGTGTAGGGTGGGATCGGACTAGGTCGGAGGGAGTTGGGGGTGCTGGGATAAGTGGGGCCGTGGATATGCCTGGCTGATGGGATGTGTGTACTAGCAGGAAAACGAGGGGGAGACATTCGAGGAGAAGGTGTGCAAACATAATGCCTATGGTAGCAGCAAGGCAGAAAGGGTTCAAGTATCTTGACTGCCCCTCAGAAAGTGTGGATACCACTTTGGATTAGTGGTAGGGTCACGGACTCTGGTGGACAGGGTACAAGGTTCAAGTCCCTGGTAGGGCAAGTTAAAAAGGACCTGGACAAGTGTGGGATTCCATGTTTTGGGTGGCTCAAAGCAGGCTGGAATTGGGCTGAATCCAGGGTGAAAATAGTGACTCCTAGTGGTCACTGAGGGTTAGTGTCCTGCTAGGGTACAGGTCTGATGGTTGGGCAGGGCCAGTATGTAGGGCTAGCTAGGAGTCTGGGTATAGGTATGAGGTGTGGTCAGAAACAGGATTGAGAGTAAGGGAAGAGAAGTAGTGTAGATGGGTTCCAGGAAGTAGGAGGAGGGGAAGTTCAGGTAGTGAGACTGATGTGAGTAGTTAGGGGGTCCCTCTGGTGGCAGGCTGGTATAATCTGCTAATGGGAAAGTGGGGACTTAGTAATATAACACACAGGAAATGATATCACAAGTATGAGACTATATAAGTAGTGATGAGCCTGGGAGGGTGGATGGGGCAGTGTGTCGATGGGCTAACACCCCTCACAAAGGTGCTGCTGGAGGTAGTTAAATTACCTTGGAGCACCTGTTTGTGTTTCCTGCCCCAGGAGGGAGTGCTTGTGTTGCTTGGCTGTGTAGTGTTCAGCAAGCCTTCTTTTTTTTTTAGTCTTTGGTAACCGGTAAGGCCCACTAGGCACAAGTGCCTGTTTTCAGGGGCAACCTGGGAGCACTGGGCAGTTAAGTGACTTGCTCAGAGTCACACATATGCAAGTGGAGGTTGTGAGAATCAAACTCAGGTCTGGTCTGCTGGATGTAGCAAGCTCGTTCACAGCTCATTACTCTAATCTTTAGGCTATACTATTGGAAGAATGTGATAAATGGGCTGGTGTTGTCATGCAAATGTTCCACTGTGCCATTCTCAAAGAATAACAAAACTTTCAATCCTGTGACACCTCCTGCCTGTAAAATAATTGCAGTTATGCAGTGGGCTTGTAGCTAATCTGTGTCTGTGAACTTGAGTACCATCAGTGTAATCACTGGAGCCAGGTACCTGGAGAATGAAATTAGGAACTGGGAGTTCCACTAAACTCCAAGGACTACATAGCAACTGGTGTGTAAATGGGGACCAACTGTACCATTAGGATAGGCCCAGAACCAACCCACCAGGTGAGGGTCAGGAGAAGTGGGGAAACAGTATTGTGGTCATGCTGGCTCCCTGGAATTCTAGCCATGGCAACATACAAATGGCACTATGCCATTCCCAGATATTAGTAAATTGCAGTAAATGGCATGTCACAAAATACTGTAGTAAAAAAAATGGGTTACTAGTAATTGTCTTTGAGGGCATATACCTTATTCACCTGAACAGACTGACACAACATTGAGTTTTGGAGAAATGGCCACAGCCATGTGTTGATTAATAATCAAATTATCAATATATACATTAGCCTCAGCGTGACGTGCACAGCCAGGTACCCTTGGAAACAATATTGCTCACTATGGAGCAGATCAATCATTGATGGTCGACCTTCCCTCCCTACCATGGAGGGGGGGCTGCCTTACCATTAACCAGGACCCCACAAGGGCAACAACCTCCGGAGCATGAGGGATGGCTCCATGACTGGCTGTGACTTAATCATCCCCCGTCAGAGGACCCGACATGCCATGGGCAGATGCCCAAAGAGGAAGCCGTCTGGACTCCAGCCATCAGGTCAGCCCTCCTGTCAGCCTCAGGGAGATCTGGCTGGTCAAGACATGAGATCCTGTTACCCCTCCAAACAGCCTTTCAAGACTACCAAGCTGCCACTTACATAAAATGCACGACCGTGACACCTACCTACCTGATCCCTATCCTAATCTGTCAACATACTCCCCCCCCCCTTTGCTGGAGAAGGCAAAAAAATGGAAAACTCAGTGGTAAAAAAATGAGAAATTCCTTCTTGACCTCAAAGGCGATTCCCCCTAGTGGGACAGCATGTTCCCTATAGCCCTCAACATTCTCCCCTGCTTTTACAAGGGTGAGGTTTGGGTGGGACGTGACCCGGGACAGGGAGGAATAAGGAGGAATTCCTCCAGTGCAGCCTATCTTAAAGGCTTAGCCCCTCCCTGTCCTTGGCCGCAAGTTCCCTCCCCCTGGGAACCATGTTACCTCCACCCGCACCTTCTGGGTGGTCCTACCTGCCTCCCTTTTGTCCATCCAGGTGGCCTTGGCCATGCCCCCAGACAAAGTCCTGCCTGCTGTGATGCCTTGCAGGCTCCTTCATTGTCTTTGAGGGCATATACCTGGTTCACCTGAACAGATTGACACAACAATGAGCTTTGGAGTAATGGCCATAGCCATGTGTTTATTAATAATCAAATTATCAGTATATTCGATAGCCTCAGCATGATGTGCACAGCTTGGTAGCTTTGGAAGCAGTATCGCTCACCATGGAGCAGATCAGTCATTGATGGTTGACCCTTCCTCCCTAGCGGGGGGAATGCACCTTACCAACAACCTCTGGGGCATGAGGAATGGCTCCATGACCGTTGCAGCTTAATCCTCACCCATCAGAGGACCCTCCATGCTGCAGGCAGATGCACAAAGAGGGTGCCATCTGGACTCCATCCATCAGGCCCACTCTCCTGTCAGCCTCAGGGAGGTCTGGCTGGTCAAGACACATGATTCCCTGTTACCCCCTCCAAACAGTCTTCCAACTACCAAGCCACGACAAGATGCTACCCAGCTCATGCACCACAAGCACTTCATGCCAATGCTCTCTCCACCGTCCTTGTTATGTCTTACAAAAACAGATCTAGCCCTACTTCTGACAGGTGTACACCATCCTCTCTATACAGACCTGGCCTTTTAACTATCAACTCTGGGTGCCTTGCTATTGACCCCCCCCCCCCACAGAGTCCATAACTGATCGCATTGACAAGTTCTGCAGCCAGCACACTTTTTCAATTGGCCTGATGTTCCAGGCGTGCTGCCATTGCTGTCTTTGAACTATGTCAGATCAGATTATGTGCACCTGTGGCCATCATTGTTTCAGCATTGCCAGGTCTTCTCACACCCTATCCTTTAACTCTCTTGCTGTTATTGCTCCCAGATCGTTCCCCCACAAGTGAATGATTAATATTGTGGGTTGTACCCTCTGCTGGGCTTTGGAACACAATGTTGCAAGTAATTCTGCCCATTTAATTTTGTGCTATCCCATCCAGAGCACTTCTGTCTGTTCGGGTTCCAAAAACAGATTCTCTCCTCCTTGATACTGCCTGGTCCAAATGGCTGTCAAATGGATGTACGAGTGGCCACAAATCCAAATCTGCACTACTCAGGCTGCAACACCTGTGCAAAACAAAGCAAGAGGGAGTTATAGCATATGTGGTCTGACATATCTTTTGAATGCCTGTGATCGTCATCTACCCAATGCCTGTATCTGGTTATCTGACAATCCCTGTGTTCTTGCATGTGATGCTGCATCAGTCCTAAAGGAGTGAAGGAGTGCATGTTAAATTGTTCTGCTGTGAAGCCCAGCTGGCACAGGGTCTTCTGCAACAAGTGCCTGAACTGGTATGCCATTAGTGGCCCCCCCATCCCTGTGTCTACAGAATGCCTCCCCAATTGCAGGGCACTTTGTAATATAATCCTGCACCCACACCCAGATATGCCACTGGAGCCCGTGGGGCACCAACAAGCTGCACTATCACCCACGGGTACCTCAATCCATCTTACTCTTCCATAAGTGGACAAAGACTCCCAGTGATGTGACCTCCATGTTGTCATCTGTCAGTGCCAACGGGGTCCCAATGGCCTTGTTGGGCTGCATAAGTTCAGATACTCGAAATGCCCCACAAAATACCACCAAGTAGGCTGTCTGGTACAGCCATGTTTCATCCGAGGACAAGCATACCTTTGGAAGCTTGTTCCAGATTTGTTTGAATATCATCAGGCTAATAGGGCGGTGGGTGTCTGAGCTCTTTGGAACTGAGCGCGCCCATCCCTTCAGCATCTTCCAGAAAGGGAAAGCCCTTGTGGTGTCAATATAGCCCCTGGCTTTCTGATACCAGGCTACGCCGGCTATGTGCTGTTCCACCATCGCTGATGTGGCCCCCACACACACATTTTTGTACAACACATATTTACACAGCTGAGCTACAGGGATGGGCCATGCTACCGCCCACCCTAGCACATGCTGGACTGCTAAAACACTGTTCAGCTCCCTCTGGTACACTGTTCACATCCTAGGTGCTAGAGAATTCCTCATCAACTCCCAGGTTTCTGGGTTATGATTCCTATAGGAATTCTGGGACTTCCCTGGGCCGGTAGTCTGCCACTGGTGCCAATTCCTGAAATCTCTGCCACTGTGAATGAGAAAGAGTGTCAGCAATGCCATGTTCAATACCTGGAACATGCACAGCCTTAAAATTGATGTTTAGCAACAAGCATTTTAGGATAAACATCCACATAAGGTTGCCCATCAAACCCTTGCCACCCAACTGTCTGTTTATGGCATGCACAACCCCAGTGTTGTCAGACCTAAAGGTGATGAACTTGTCCTTCAACAGGTCACCCCAGATCACCAAGGCTACTATGATGGGAAAAAATTCCATGATCATAATCTGCTTAGTAATGCCATGTCTTACCCAGTCATGGGGCCACTGCCCTGCTCACCACTGACCATGCAAATAGGCACCAAAGCCCTGTCCCCCTGAGGTGTCCATGAAGAGTTCCAAGTCCTGACTGGTCACTGGAGCTGGCCACATCGACACCCTGTTAAAGCATTGCAAGAATGTCTGCCAGATGCCCAAATCATCCTGCATTGTCGCCGTAATGCGGATTTTGTGATGCGGTTTGGTGCAACCTGCTCTTGCCCCTGCCAGGTGCCTCATGAATGTCCTGCCTATGGGGAGAACCTGGCAAGCAAAGTTCAGGTGACCTACCAATTGCTGGAGTTTATACAATGTGACCTTCTGCGCCTTTATTACCCTTTCCAGCCGTGTGAGCAGGACCGACAATTTCTCCTAGGGTAGCCAGAATACCTGCTCCCTTGGGTCAATTTCAATCCCAAGGAAGGAGAGCCACATGCATGGCCCTTCAGTCTTATCTTGTGCCAATGGCACGTCCAGGTCAGCACACACCTCATGGAAGGCCACCATGAGCTGCGTGCATTGTCTGGAGCTGGCCTTCCCCACAAAGAGAAAGTCATCCAAACAGTGCACCATGTGATCAAGCTGGTCTCTCTGGGCAATGGCCCAGTGCAGGAATGTGCTAAATTGCTCAAAGACCGCACAAGCCAATGTGCACTGCATGGGCATGCAATTGTCTATGTAGCAGCATCCTTCAAACTTCATACCCAATAACTCTCTGTCTGCCAGGTGTACAGGCAGCAAACGGAAAGCTGACTCTCTGTCTGTCTTCCCTAAGACTGCACGCAGGCCTGCCTGTCGAATCACTTCCACCGCCCTGTCAAACGATGCGTCGGTCACTGCGGCATCTGCTGGGTCGATGTAGGAGTTTACTGAATCCCCTTCTGGGTACGACAGGTGGTTTATCATTTGAAACTCACCTGGAGCCTTCTTGGGAATCAACCCAATGGAGATACCCTGAGATGTGGACCCCCTGTCCCTGTGAAGGGACCACTGATCTGACCAACGGCCAGCTCCTTCTGCAGTCTGCGTCACATGACATCTGGATGCTTCTTGGCAGATCACAGGTTGTCAGCCTCGTATGCCCTCCTTGGACCTTGATATGGTATATAGAACCCCTTCCTGAACCCTGCTGCCAACGAGCAAGTGGCTGTCCTATCTGGGTAGTTGGCCAACCACCCCTCAATACTTTCTGCCTTGACTGGTGTTGGCAGCCTTTGCCTCTCCTTTTCGAAAAGGTACAAAAATTACTGGCTTTCCCTCCCCAGACTCTGTGGCTTTTCTGCACTGCTGAAAGGGGTGTAGTTTCCCACAAGCCAAGCACTCATGCTTGTACTTGCACCGCTCAGTTTTACATGAGCCTTGTTTGTAACTAAAGCAATGCCCTTTCCCGCCCCCCTTTTCCCCATTGCCCACCTGATACTCCTTCTTTGGTGAAGGGGGGCACCTCACTGGGAAGCCTCTATCAGTATGCTGCACCCCCCTCCAGGTCTATCATCCACAGAAGTGGGAGGTCCAAGACCTCCCATGACCTTGTCGTATCCATCTCCTTTCTCCTCCACTATTCCTCATCATATTCTAACCACCCCCCATCCAGCTTACTAGCGTGCATCATCATTATCCTACTAAAGTAAACCCATAGACCCTCGGCTTTACCTGGGCTACCTTGGGTGAGGATCCCTATATAAATTGCAAAACCTGCTGCCAATTTTCCCAAGTATGGTGCACTGTTGCTTTGCGCTTCTACTCCACCCCATCATTCCAGTCCTTGTCCTTCTTGTCTTTTTCCTGCTTCTTTGGCCTGTTCAGCAAGGAGAAGACATTGACATATTCCTCATTGAGGATTTGTTGCCTCATCTTGTCTGGCAAGTGCGAACCAATGGGTTCTGCCAGTGATAGAAAATACCCTACCATTGCTGCCCTGAGGTATGGGGGGAGGCAATGCCACTCCTGGGCTTCCATTCCCAGACTCACCCCCCAGAGTGGGGGGCACCTGGACTGCTCCCAGGCAGGCACTCTCCCTGTCAGCTAGCAAGGCCAACAACCGGTCAAGTTTTTCTCAACCCCAGAATGGCCCGCATTGCCGAATGGCATCAGTGGGCCAGGCGCTCCCACCCCCGGAGGCATTTCCCTAGCTGGGTTTCCAAGCATTGCCACAGGCTGGGCCCAATGGCCTCCCTGAGTGAGCTGCTGCAGTGGCCCAAGCCCCATGCCCCAAGATGGAGTGAGTATCTGGAGTGGGACAGCCTGGCTGGGCCCCGCCTGTTCATGGAACCCCGAGCCTGCATGGGGCACTACCAGCTGGCTCTGCATCAGGCTCTTCCACTGTCCCAGGCTTATAGATGATATTTTCTGATGCCACCCCAATTCTTTTTGGGAGTGCCCCCACTCCTCAGCAAAGCCCTTAATTCATCTGCCGACAGCTGGTCTAATTCAGATATACCCAATCCCTGGTCTGCTGCCTCAGCTCCTTGAACAGCCCTCCTCCTGCTTGGCTTTTTGGGTGGAGGTGGAAGCACAGGCAGTTCATCCGGAAGGGGCATCGGCTTCTCTGGCGTCTGCTCTGGGTTGCCCGGCACCACTGTTGGGGTTATGGGTTTGGGCGGCAGAGTTAGCAGTGTCGGGGTTTCCGGTTGCTTCTCTGGGACAGCCTGCTCCGGGTCCTTGGATTCAATTGGGGGCACCAGCCCAGAGGGCCTGGCACCTCCCTTTTCACCCTGATCCCTGAAAAGTGCATCCCACCACACCTTGCCCTGGCCCCAGATGAGGGCTGCCAACTGCTGCTCTAAGTCTCCACTCATGTTTGCTATGATGATCTGTAATCTCTGGATGTGACCTGGGACAGGGAGAAATAAGGAGGAATTCCTCCAGTGCAGCCCCTTTTAAAGGCTTAGCCCCTACCTGTCCCTGGCTGCAAGCCCCCTTCCCTGGAACCCTGTTACCTCCCCCCAGCCCATTCTGGGTGGTCCTACCTGCCTCCCTTTTGTCCATCCAGTCGGCCTTGGCCATGACCCCAGACAAAGTCCCGCCTGCTGTGATGCCTTGCAGGCTCCTTCATTGCCATTAAATTACAGTGTTCCCTGCAGCATACTGCTGCATTTTGTGATATAGTGTTGCATTACTGTGTTGCATCCTGGCTGATGTCACTGTATGTTATAAAGTACAAATTTATTTTTAAAGGTGAACCATTTACCTTACATTCTCCAGCATTATATCTGGCTGCAGCCATTATACAAACAGATACATTGCAGTAAACAGTAACATTTATCCAGTTAGTTTCCTGTCTACAGGTCTAGAGGTCAAACCTAACAGACTCAATAGGATAGCATTAGTATTCTACTTAGTCACAGTGATCCCTATTCACAAAAGGTGTGGATGAGCTACATACTGCATAACCCAGGCGCATAGCCCACCTGCACCTGGCCATGCACACTGCACCCAATCCATGTGATGCATGAAGCAGGGCCACCCCACCTAAGCACCTGATCCTCAGCCGTGCACGCAGCTCCACACCTGGGTGAGCGGGGGGGACGGCTCCGCAGCAGCACTCCACATGATGCACAAAACCGCTGAGTGCTGCACATGGCATCTGGTGGCTAAGCATTTGGGAAGCAGCCAGAATGGCAGGTGGCAGGTTACGTGGCCCTGGGGATGGAGCCATCGGCCGCAGCAGTCATGGTCGGGGGCATCAGCACCGCCAATATGGACACCCTTGCTTTTGGGGCATACTGGATGGGCTGGGGGCAGTTGGACGATGACTTCAGCCCCAACATCTTGCCCAGCGCTCTGCACACTGGGACAAACATAGCACCCTGGGGGTGCAAGGGATCCATTCCAGGACCCAGTCTGAGCAGCCGATTGGCTGTGCCGCCAGGTCCGCAACCCTGCAACAGACCGCCCCCATGAACCGGCGTACCTGGGGTGGGGCCGAGTAACAGAACCAAGCAGGGAATGCTGTTTGTGAGTGTGGTCCCCACATGGATCTCCAGTGGGTGCAGAGCTGTATGGGGTGATATGTACAATTCACGTGTACCCCCACCCACTTTCATGAATAGGGTCCAGTAGGCTTAAACACAAACAGAAATACACAGTTAAGAAATTGGGTTACACACTGATGATAAACATTTTAAAATACGATATATAGCCTGAGGTAGAAAGAGGGATACTAATATTCTCACACCCTTGCTCATAGAGATAGACAGCTGAGAAAGCTCTGGGGTCATAACATTCTTTGCACTAAGCCCCACGTGCCACGCATAAAGCAGGACATGATCCATAACATTCTTTGAGCAGAGCTCTGACAGACCTGCACAGAGCATTAGATGAGTCATATCATTCTTTGCACAGAGCTCTGGACCTGTAGCTTGAAACAGCAGACCAGTGGGACAAAGTCCCACACCTGTAGCTTGGCCTTCTGTTGTGAGGCTAGGGGATGGAGAGGTGGTTGGGCATTAGGGATGAAAAACATAACATAGCATGTCCTTCCTTGTTTGACTTTGAAACCCTAATGATGCATTAAAGAAGTTTTACAATAAATGTCCTTATTTTTGAGAAAATATAGTTATAACTTGCTATGTGGGCCCTGCAAGAAATGGGATGTGCAGGGCCTGAAGGGCTGTGCAAAGAAAAGGAGGTGAATCAAAACATGTTTCCTGCAAGACTAGGCCCTGTGTGAAGCAGGGCATCAGTCCTTACTAGTCTCCTGCAGGGCCCTTTGGTCCTTGAGCAAAGCAGAATATGAATCACAAGATTCTTAATTTTTTTGTGCATGACTTTCTTTGTAGTGCGTAATGCACACAATTGCTTTTCCCCATTGTGTGCTCAAGTGTGTGTGTGTGTGTGTGTGTGTGTGTGCCTGTGTGTGTGTGTGTGTTTTGCACCTTAAAACATTTTGGTAATGCAGGGCATAACAATTTTAATGACCATTTTTACAATTCTCATACAAGAAAAAAAAGCAAAAACGGACATTTACCTATTATCGGTCATGCTATCGACTATTTTTATCTGAGTGTGTTTTTTATTATAACTTAAATGAAGCACATGTTATTTGTTGCACACATGCTGGGTTTATTAAATTCCATCTTGATTACTTTTCAAGGCAATTACAAACATTTATTTTGTAATTAAAATACTAAGTGGAATTCATTTTTGATATTTATGTGCAAAAACATGCAAAGCAAACATACTGGTGCCACTCCAGCAGAGCTGGGGCTGGGGCAGTAAGCAGCCTATGCAGCTGAACCTGCAAGAGGTGTGTGAGCCAAACCCTGATCCTGACTAGGCTGTTACCATGTTTTCATATGTGACGCTTTCATATTTCACACATATAAAAGGATGATGCTGTAGCTATTACAGTGTGGTGGCATTTCTTCATGTAAGCCATCAGCCAGCCTGCAGCATAACACAGCACAAACATACCCTCAAACTAAGTCTGGTGACTGGGTGTCTAAACCCACCACCGAACGACAATGTTCACACCCCTCCCCAAACTATCTCTGGTGTTCAGATACCCAATCCTACCACCAGAACACAGGTCAACCCCCAACTATCTCCAGTGGTTAAGTACTCAACCCTGCCAAAATGCAAAATTCATACCCCTCAACTATCTCCAGTTGTGGGTGCCCTCCCCCCACTAGAACACAGAATAACCTCCCCAAACTACCTCTAGTGGTTGAGTACCCAACTCCGCTAAAAGGCAACATTCACACCCCCACACTATCTCCAGTTGTTGGGTGATGATACCCACCACCAGAGCACAGCACAACCCCTCAAAACTATCTCCAGTGATGGAGTGCACAACCCCCCAGACTATTACCATTGGTCAGGTGCCCAACCCACCATCAGACAAAGTTCTCCCCCAAGCAGCATGCAGCACCAGGTTGCCCACCCCACAGTACTATAAAACAACATGCCAAAGCTGGGATGCACAATCCCCACTGTTGGTCATCCCTCATCATTGTCTCTGTTCTTACAACCCTATAAATAAGAAAACAGTCCCTCAGTGTCTTCTGTTCCCCTAGACTCTACCACCCCATACCCCCATACCCCTCACTTATTTTTCTAGAATCCACAGATGTAATCCTCACTTGACCATGAAATGCCCTGTTCCTACTAACACCAACCAGGAACTGACTGAAAACGAGGTAAGGTTGGTTAGCAGCTTTTTAATGCATTTTGAACTTTTACTCATAACTTTGACATTTTTTTAGCATTTTTGACCCAAATATTCAACATAGCCTTTTCATGGACAAGGGAGGTGTAATTTTTCCAGTCCTCTCTGAAACAAGTTTTCATAGTGGCTCCACAAAATTACATTTCAGATGGGAATTTAAAAATTCCACCTGTCTTGGTCTTAAGGTGGTGTCATAAAAAGCCTATGTTGAAAAACTGGGGTTAAAATGTCCAAAAACAATGAAGTTATGAAGACAGGTTTAATTTTTACAGCATTTACTCATAACTTTGTGAGTTTTCTGGATTTCAGCCCCAAACGATCAACATAGCTCTTTTGTTACCCCACCTCATAAACATGACAGGACTCATTTTTCAACTCTCTCTGGAACACGTTTTCATAGTCACTCTGCAAAATCATTTTTGAAGAGATTTAAATAATTCTAGCTATCTTGATCATAACGGTGGGGTCATAACAAGACAATGTTGAAAATCTGGGGTCAAAATGTAAAAAAAAAATAGATGTTAAGAAGAAACATGACATTTGTCCAACGTTCATCCATGACTTTATTTTTGCATATTTTGGCACCACATTTTCAGCAAAGCCCTTGTGTTACCCAATCTCATGTGCATCACATGTGTCATTTTTAAATCCCCTATGAAAAAATGTGTTTTGCAGTCATTTCACGAAATCTCCTTTTGGATGGGATTTAAAATGTCCACCTGTCTTGATCATAATGTGGGGTCATAAAAAGAATATATTGAAAATGTGGGGTCAAAATGTCAAAACACAATGCAGTTATGAAGAAACAGTCAACTTATAAAGATGCTGTTTATTCTTTTCAAGCTTTACAACCCTTAACTCAGTGTAACTAAAGTCTTACAAAGGTCTGCTTGTAGCCCCAGGATTGTGTTCTAAATTGTAGCAGCATGTAAGCGAACATGTTTGACATTGACAAATGTTTTTTTTTTAATTGTCTGCTCAGGCATGTAGTTAGACTTTTCTGATGAAACATGCAACTGTCCCTCAGGGGAGTGAAGCTTTTTTTGTCAGTTCTTAGCTTTGAACTTTTTTACTCATGCACAACTTTAACTCAAAAAAGATCCAGAAGCAAATAGTTTGATACCTTTTATTGGACCAACATAGATGTTACAAAAAGAAAACAATGTCAAAGCTTTCGGACCGACCAAGTCCTCCCTTCCTCACAAACACTAAAGTGTTGTCCTTAACTTTAAAGTATTTAATAAGTCAAATTATTTTAAAGTTTTTGTTCTTGTAGAGCTTTAATATGAAACAATACACATTTTCAGCTATTTGTTTTTGTTGAACCAAGCATGCATGATCAATTAACCAGGAATAACTTCAAAATAAATTTTTTTTTAATGATTGTTTATCCTCCTGTGGCCACATTAAACTGCTCACCCCTTTTTTAGACTCAAATCCCTACTGTTGGGTAATCTGGTTGCCATCCATCTCAACTCGGACTGCTGGCACCCAGTAACACCTGCAGCTTACCCCCCACAGTGGGGTGACAAGGAGCCCCCTAACTCCCTACCCCATTGGATCCAGTTTGGGTGCCAGCACCCAGCGAACACTCGCAGATGGTCATCAAGCCATGGTTGGTGCCACCTTTTCCCTTGTTCTATTCCCCTGAGTCGGAGGGCATGCAATGACATCAGCGGGCATGAGTGCACACATGTCCACATGCATCCTCATCCAGGCATCTGCCCCCAAATCTGCCCCAATGTATGTTGTGTGTCCCTGACCCACAGCCTTTGCCAGGGGGCAGTTGGACTCCAGCCGTTGTGGTCCCCCCTTCCCGGACAGGAAGAGCCATCCTCCAAATGCTCGATCCCTCTCCTTCCCTGCCAGCTCCCGGTGATCCGTGCTTGCTTCTGAACACAGATCGCCAGTGTGGTGTGCGGTGTGACATCCAGTGCCTCAGCCCGCAGCACCACCGGGCCGGCTCTTCAAAGTTAATTAACATTTTTTTTACCGAAACACCAAAGACATCTGCAAATCAGGTGTCTAGTCCAACAAGAGCACCTACTGCAAAAACAATTTTACATCCTCTGCTGGAAACCCTTGTAAATTCGGGTGGCATAAGAAGCACTCTGGGTACTAAATCCAAACCTCCCCTAGCTGATAAGCTGATAAATGGCATTAACTGCAACAATCCCACTACTATCACAAATGCCTTAAACACCAAATGCTCTGACCTGCCTTCCCTCACTAGTATCTTTGATGCCTAACCAAGTGTCCTGACACCTAGCAAGATCCCTCCATCCTTTGATGCCAACCCAAGCATCTTGGCATCTGCCAAGATTCCTCTACCAATGACATACCAAGCCCCCCTACTTCTGTGGTGTGAAGACAGCAGAAGTAAAAAAGCTACTTCTCACTATCACCCCTGATAAATACCCTGGATCAGATGACTTAGAACTGAAACTGCTAAGGATTGCTGCCCCCAACATAGCGATCCCTATCTCAAAAATCATAAATCTCTCCCTCTGTACATATGTTGTCCCTGATATCTGGAAAATTGCCAAAGTCACCCCTGTTTTTAAATCAGGTGATCCCAGACTCATGGATAACTACTGCCCCACTACCATACGATCAGTGCTTTCCAAAGTCATTGAAAAGATACATAGATACATAGGTACATAGACAGTGTTGGCAGATAAGGGCCTATGGCCCACCCAGTCTGCCCATTTGAGCTTGTAAGTTCAGTTTGTTTTCCTAGAAGTCTGTTGCACCTTAACCCTGACCTCCAGAATTCCTTTATGTCTATCCCATGCATTCTTAAATCCCGTGATTGTTTCAGCCCCCACCACTTCCTCTGGCAGGGTGTTCCACTTGTCCACCACCCGTTCTGTGAAGAAATTCTTTCTCATGTTTCCTCTGAATCGTCCCTCCTCCAACTTCATCCCATGCCCTCTAGTCCTGGAACATCTTTTGCTTAAAAATAGTGTTTTCCTGCACCCTGTTCCTCCCTGTAAGATACTTGTATGTCTCTATCATATCCTCTCTCCCTCCTCTCCTCCAGGGAGTACATGTTCAGTTCCTTCAACCTGTCTTCATAGGACTTGTGATGCAATCCATGCACCATCTTTGTTGCCCTCCTCTGAACCTTCTCTACCCTGTCTATGTCCCACGAGGTATGGTCTCCAGAACTGTACACTGTACTCCAGGTGGGGCCTCACTAGTGTCTTGTATAGCGGAATTATGACCTCCCTTTTCCTGCTGGTAATGCTCCTGCCTATACATCCCAGCATCCTATTTGCTTTACCTGCTGCCTTGTCACACTGTTTCCCTACCTTGAGGTCATCAGAGATGATAACCCCAAGATCCCTTTCCTGCTTGGTGAATGCTATATCTTCACCCCCCAACTGATATATTGTGCCAGAGTTTTTGTGCCCCATATGCATTATCTTGCACTTCTTTGCATTGAATTTCAACTGCCAAACCCCTGACTATTCTTCAAGTTTCTGCAGGTCGCTTTTCATTCTGTCTACACCTCTGGTGTGTCTACTCTGTTACAGAGCTTTGTGTCATCAGCGAACAGTGAAATTCTGCCTTCTAGGTCCTGCGCCATGTCACTGATGAAGATGTTGAATAGGACCGGTCCCAGCACTGATCCCTGTGGTACCCCACTGGTCACTCTTCCCTCTGTGGAGTGACAGCCATTTACCACCACCCTCTGTGTCCTGCCACCCAGCCGTTACCTACCCACCACACTACTGTCCTGCCCACACCCATATTCCCCAGTTTGTGTAATAGTCTTCTATGTGGCACAGTGTCAAAGGCCTTGCTGAAGTCCAGATAGGCCATGTCCACTGCCCTCCCTGATCCACCTTCCTAGTCACCCAGTCAAAAAATTCAATGAGGTTGGTCTGACATGACCTCCCCTGGTGAAACCATGCTGCCTTGGGTCCTGTAGTCCATTGACAACCAGATGTTCCACCAATCTCTCCTTCAGTAGTGCTTCCATGATCTTCTTCCATCACTGAGGTGGGGCTGACTGGTCTGTAGTTCCCTGGCCTTTGTTCCCACTTTGTATAAGGGACTACATCTGCTGTCCTCCAGTCTTTGGGTACCTCCCTGTTTCCAGTGATCGGCTAAACAGAATAGCCAGAGGTTCAGCCACCACCTCTCTTAGTTCTTTAGGACCCTGGGTGCACCCATCTGGCCCCATTGTCTTATCAACTCTTATTACTTCCAATTCCTTCAGGACCCTTCTCGTGTAAAGGGATTTGTGTCCATTTCTGCACCATTCTCACCCCTTGTACTCCCTTCAGACCCATTACCCTCCTCTTCCTCAGTAAAGACTGAGCAGAAATACCTGTTCAGTATGTCAGCTTTACTGTTGTCATCCTCCATGCGGCCCCCATCCTCCCTCTTCAGTCTCACTATCCCTCCCTTTGTCTTTCTTTTTTCACTTGTGTACCTGTAAAAGGTTTTGTCCCCTCTGCCCACTGATTTTTCAATGTGTTCTTCTGTCTGAGCTTTGGCTTCCCTTACTGACCTCCCTGCCTCCCTTTGCTTCTCCTGGTACTTCTCCCTATGCCCTTCTGCCTGTGTCTTTTTGTATTGCCTGAATGCAATCTTTTTGGCTTTCACTTTCTTTGCTACCTCTTTGGAAAACCATAATGGTCTCCTCTTCCTTTTCCTCTTGCTAACCTGCTTAATACATAATTCTGTTGTTCTTGTAATCCCCATTATTATTATTATTGGCACTCAATTAAATGATTATATTGCTAAGTACAATCTCCTCTTCCCGGCTCAGCACAGATTTAGGATAAACCATGGTACCTCTACAGCCCGTGCCAAACTGACAAATGACATCAGTCTATCGATGTATGCTGGACTCTTAACTGGCACAGTGTTCATTGACTTTGCAAAGGCATTTGACCTTGCAGATCACTTGTTCCTCAAATCCAAGCTGTCCTCCCCAGGTTTCTCCTCCCTGCAAACTCCTGGTTCTCCAACTATTTAGCAAACAGAAGACAACATGTCCGGCTGCACTTTGCTTCCTCCAGTCTGGCCCCCATAATTACTGGAGTTCTCCAGGGCTCAATTCTATGTCCAGTTCTCTTTTCTATCTATACAGATGATCTCTCTGCTGCCACCCCTGGCTGCAACTCACTATTTTATGCAGATGACCTGGTCTTGTACTGCAGTGGCTAGTCTATTCCAGGCATCCACAAATCCCTCTACCATGTTTTGAGGCCACCTTGGTCCACAAACAGATTCCTCTTAAACAGTAGGAATACCAAGTCAGTGCTGTTCAGCTCTAAACACAAACTCCATGCTGCCTTCTCAAGATCTACCATCACTTGCAAAGATGGTTCACTACTTGAGGATTGCAGCAGCTTACATAGAAACATAGAAACATAGAATTTGATGTCAGATAAGGACCGCTTGGCCCAGCCAGTCTGCCCATTTCCCTACCTGATGGATAAGCTGCAGATCCTAGTTAACCAGCAGCCTACTTCTTCCTACCCCCAACCCCTAGAATTTCCTTATGACTGTCCCATGCATGCTTGAATTCCACCACTGTTTTGACTCCACAACCTCCTCCGAAGGCCGCTCCATGCATCCACAACTCTCTCTGTGAAAAATGCTTCCTTAAATTACCTCTGAGCCACCCCCATCTTCAAATTGTGCCCTTGTTCTTGCACATCTCTTTTTGAAAGATGCTACCCTCTTGGACTTTGTTGATTCCCTGAGGTACTTGAAAGTTTCTATCATATTCCCTTTCCATGAGGCTATATATATTAAGCTTCTAAGTCTCTCTTCATAAGTCTTCTGGTGCAGACACTGCACCATTTTAGTTGCCCTCCTCTGGACAGCTTCCATCCTGTCTATGTCTTTGCAGAGATTGGGTCTCCAGAACTGCACGCAGTACTCCAGATGGGGTCTTACCAGCTGTCTGTACAGAGGGATAATAACTACCTGTTTTCAACTGGTGATGCCTCTCCCTATGCATCCCAGTATCCCCCCAGCTCTCCTTGCTGCCCTCTCACACTGCTTGCCCACCTTTAGGTCATCTGATATGACTACCCCAGGTCCCTTTCCACTTTTGTTGTTGTTAGTATCTCACATCCCAGTGTGTACTCTTCCCCTGGGTTTTTGTTTCCCAGGCGCATTACCTTGCACTTCTTAGCATTGAATCTAAGCTGCCACACATTTGACCATTCCTCTAACCTTGCCAAGTCCCTTCTCATCCTTTCCACCCCACCTAGTACATCAACTCTGTTGCAGATCTTTCTGTCATCTGCAAAGAGACATACTTTTCCTTCCAGTCCCTCTGCAATGTCGCTTATAAAGACATTGAAGAGGACCGGTCCTAATACTGAACCCTGCGGTACCCCACTAGTAACCCCTTCTTCAGAGTGGACTCCATTTACTATTACTCTCTGTGTTCTATTCTCCAGCCAATTCTTTACCCAGGCTGTCATCTTGGGACCCACTCCCAGGCTGGCTAACTTGTATATTAATCTTTTGTGTGTGACTGTGTCAAATGCCTTGCTAAAGTCTAGGTAGGCCATGTCCACAGCCCCTCCCTGATCTACTACTTTGGTCACCCAGTCAAAGAAATCTATCAGATTTGTCTGGCATGACCTTCCTACTGTGAATCCATGCTGCCTTGGGTCCTGTGTCCCTCTGGCCTCTAGATACTCGACAATTCTTTCCTTCAGAAGTGATTCCATCATTTTCCCTATCACTGAGGTTAAACACACAGGTCTGTAGTTTCCTGCTTCTGCCTTGCTCCCACTTTTGTGAAGGGGAATCACATCTGCCCTCCTCCAGTCCTCGGGTACCACCCCATCCTCCCATGATTTGTTAAAGATGGTAGTCAGTGTTGTCACTAGTTCTACCCTTAGTTCTTTTAGAATTCTGGGATGAATCCCATCGAGCCTCATTGCTTTGTCCACCTTCAGTTTTAAGAGTTCTTTCAGAACCCTTTCTTCTGTAAATGGGCTGGCATCAACTTCTGTATCCAGAGTGTTTCTACTGTTTGTTTTAGGTCCCTCCCCCAGTTCAATTGTAAATACTGATCAAAAACATTTATTTAGTATCTCTGCCTTTTCACAGTCACCCTCTGCCCACCCTCCAAACCCTTTATTAAGCCTCACTATCCCTCCCTTGGTCTTCCTTTGCTCCCTGATGTACCTATAAAAGGTGTTATCCCCCTTCTTAACTGAGTTGGCTATTTTTTCCTCGGTTTGGGCCTTTGTTGTTCTGACTGCCTTCCCAGCTTATTTTTGCTTTAACTGATACAGTTCTCTGTCCTGCTCCTTCTGTGATTCCTTGTACTTCCCGAATGCTTTCTTTTTCTCTTGAACCTTCACTGCCACTTCCTTTGAGAACCATAGTGGTTTCTTACATTGTTTTGTTTTGTTTATTTGCTTCAAATACCTAGCAGTCCCTTCTGCAAAAATGTATGTTAATTGTAGTTTTTCATCACCTATCAGCTTATAGTCTGGTACTAGACAAGGGTATCCCCTTTCCCCTATTTTATTCATTTTTTATTTAGAACCCCTGCTTTATTATTTAAAACATAACCCCAACATTAAAGGTATTAAAATCCATTCTCATATCTTAAAACTGTCTGCTTATGAGGACGACATTTTGCTTCATGTCTCACAACCAAATACTTCAATCCCTGCAATTTTAGATACTATTGGAACATTTAGCAGGGTTTCTAACTATAAACTAAATATGTTAAAACAGTGGTAATGCCTTTAAATAACCTTGCCTCTAAAGAGGATATTACTAAATTTGATTTTATATGGTCCCCCAAATATTTGAAATATTTAGACATTTATCTTTCCCAGGTTAAGTCTTTGATGAAAACATTAAATTTAATGACTTACTCTTAAATATCAAATTAGACTTAGATGGAAAAACCTTCTTCTTTCTTCAAACGCAAGAATTAATACCATTAAAATGAATATTTTTCCATGAATATTCTATCCACTTAATACACTAAGGGCTGGATATTCAAAAGGGTTGCACTCATGCACAATAGGGTTGCGCCAGCGCAAGTCTGAAAATGCTCCATTCTGCGATATTCAGCAGGAGGCAGTTGCACCACTGAAAACATGCTGGGCAACAGCACAATGATAATGAAGGCATGCGCAACCGAAGGGGGAGGAACCATGCATAAAGGGCGCAGTGCGATTTTCAAAGACTTGCACAATGCGCAACAGTGGAGCAAGCAGAAGTTGCACCATAGCGGAAATGAGCCAAAATAAAAAGGAGCATGGAAGAGGCACAAGAATGCTACAGGGAAGCCACATGAGGCAGGGGGAAAGAGAGGCACAGGAAACCTGTGAGAAAGAGGGCAGGCCAGGAAACCACACTGCAGAAGAGAGGCACAGGGAAGGTGTGTGGTGACACACATACCAGAGGCCAGCACAGACAGGTGTACCGTGCAGGGGAGGTAGCAGTCAGAACAGCAGGGGGAACAAAGCAACAGCTGATGGGGGGGAACGCAAGCTAGGGGCATGGCCAGTGCCACCTTCCACATGGAGGCCATAATGAGGGGGGTGAGAAGGCATGCGGCAGGGAGACGTGGCCGTGGAAGGGCCTGTCGGTGGTATGCCCCCAACAGGCAGTACCGAGCCCGCACCAACTTTGAGCTGTATACAGATATCGAGATTGTGGGCCAGTACCACCTGAACAGGGCAATACTCTGTGAGCTGTGCAGTGATGTGATGCAGGCACCCACTCGACGGAGTCATGCCCTGTTAGTGGAGACAAAGGTAACAGCCTGCATGTGCTTGCTCACCACGGGTACCTTCCAGAGACCAACCGGGGACACCACAGGCATAACACAGTTGGCCACATCAAGCATCCTCACCCAATTCCTCAGCGCATTGCTGCCACATGCTGCGGAGTACATCCATTTCCCCAGCACTGTGGCGGAGTGCATAGCAAACATCCAGGAGTTCTACAGGGTAGCACATATGCCTGGCATGCTAGGGGCAATAGACTGCACCCATGTGGCCATACGCACACCACCTGGTGAGGAGGGGGCTGCATACATGAACCGCAAGGGCTATTCCAGTGTCAACTGCCAGGTGGTGTGCAATGCCAGTGGGTGCATCATCAATGTCTGTGCCACGTACCCTGGGGGAGCACATGATTCATACATCTGGCACCAGTCGGCACTGTGCCACCGATTTGAGAGTGGAGACATCCCCACAGGACATCTAGTGGGTGATTATGCAAATCAAATGGACATTTCATGGGCCTGGGAGGGCATGGCCAGAGGTGCCATGGGTGTGGCTCACAGGGCTTGGGGCAGTCTGAAGCTGAACATGAAACTAACCTCCACTCTCTGCACATAGGTGACAGTGGGTACCCACTCCGTCCCTGGCTGCTCACACCCTACCGGTGGCCCATGACCCCATCGCAGCAATGCTACAATGCGGTACATGCCACCATATGCAATGTCATTAAGCGGGTGTTCGGGATGCTGAAGACACGTTTCTGTTGCCTGGACATGTCTGGTGGTGCCCTACAGTACAGCCCCTCAAAGGCCTGTGGGATATTCCTGGCCAGTTGCATCCTGCACAACATGGCCAAAGAATGTGGGATAGCCATACAGGTCAAGAGGGACAGTGATGGGGACGAGGGGGACGCCGGTGACGATGGTGATGGGTAGCCCCATCTTGGCTGATGGGACCCCCGACTGATCCGGCTGGCACAGCTGCACAGGGACACCATCATAGAGGAGCACTTCAGCCATCCCAGGTAAGTCATGGTGCCATGTGCAACCACCAGTGGCTAAGGCACAACCCACAAACACACATGGAAACACACCAGGGGTGCATGCTGGCAAGGGATGTGGTAGGGCACAGAAGCACACCCACACAACCAGGGATGGGTGAACAGCAACACGCCACATGGACGGACACACACACACATGCACACACACAATGCACCAAACGTGCACAGAGGGCAGGTGGAAAACTGAGCCAGAATGCCAACACTAGCAACACACATGTCCACAGGCCACCATGTCACTGTCTGTCCATGTGCGTGTGTCAGATGCTGGGCACCATCGCACTTTGGTGTACAGCGTAGTGCAGGCATCATCATGCACACGTACCTGAGGACAGCAGCCAGGAGGGTGTGCAGGTAGACCGTGTTTCCACATGCATGGCTGGGCACCCACCCGTGCACTGCCCACCAAAACACACAATGCACACAGGGCAGCACTAGACAGTGCCCGTGCTAGGAGACAGGTCATTCTCGTGGCACAGTGCCACGGCCGCCTTGGATGCATGGGTGGCCCCACCGAGACCCGCCAGCACTGGCAGGCTGACCACGGGCCTCATGGGGTGGCACCGTTGGTCCACTAGGGGTTCCACTGTGTGAACACGATCATGCCCACGCAGGGGTCTGCAGCACACTGAACATGCCTGCACCAGGAGTGCTCGGGATGCCCACAGCTGAACCCAGCATCGACAGGGTGGGTGTCGCACAACGCCAGGAATGAGGAGTGGATAGCGCACTGCGTGGTGTGAGTGATGCATGGGCATCTGATTGTGTGCCCATTGTGGCCATGACAGCAATGAACGCCTGTGCATGCCTGTCAATGGCAGTGGTCACATCCTCCTGCAAATGGTCCATCCGTGACAGGATCATATCAGTGTCCCTGCTGCAATGCTCCTCTGCCGCTCCAGAGCCACACACAGTGCCTCCATGGATGTTGCAAGCTGCATCTGCTGCTGGACCAATGCCTGCAGTAGGCGGGTGTGCTCGTCAAAGAGTTTGTCTGCCTCCTCGGCATCCTGTCCCACAGGGTGTGCATGTGCCTGATGTTCAACACCTCTTGAGGGTGAGTGCTGCACATCAGGACCAGGTATGGGCAAGTCCACAGGCATTGCACAGACATCACCACCGAACCCTGAACCCCCAGTCCTGGTGTGCGACTGCTGCTGCTGCCCCTCCAGCAAGCTGCACCCAAGGGCTCAGTAGTGCCGCTGCTGTAGCTGCAACAGTCCCACTGTCCTGACCAGCCACTGGTGCTGCCTCACTGGTGCTGACAGACACAGCCTGGGACTGTGCTGACACACTGGCCCACATGGCGGCATCAGCCAGAGCCATGGGCGTGAGCTGACCTGCTGTGTGTCCATTCCGTGGCACACATGTGTCACTGCCCATGATGGTCGTGTCGTCATCACTGGTGCAGGTCTCTGCCCCAGCCACAGCCATGGCATGCTGGCATCCTTGGATGACAGAATGCTGAGACACAGGAAGGGCTTCCCCCACACCTGTCTCAACAACATCAGTGTGGACAGCCAGGCGGCAGCACTGTCGTGCTGATCCACAGAAACCTGTGGAGGTGGATGGTCCAAACTCCGACTCTGTCTGACTGTCTCAGTGGACAGGCCCACCAACGTTGACCCATGCAGATGCTCAGGATCTGTAAGGAAAGCAAAGTCACGTTACTGCATGTAACCTAACCGGCCCCCCCAAGGCACACATAGCTTACCATGCAGAGATGAGCCACCACCCATCTGGAAGCCACCGCCCAGAACTCCCTCTATGGCACTGCGGTGCATGCTTGCAGCAAGCCTGTCCTCTGCTGGTGTGAGCTGCACCACCTCCGGCTATCCACCGCCTGTTGCAGCATGTGCCGCCCTGATGGCAGCCACCTTCTCCTTCACCCTCCTCCTGTCAGTACTCAACTTCTTCTTACACTCCTGCATGGAGCGCTGGTGGCTGCCATGCAGGTTGACGGCATGTGCCACCTCCTCCCATGCAGCAGCACGGGCCGGAGGGGTGCCCCGCCATCCACTGAGCAGTGGCTCCTGATCTAGGTAGGCCTCGAAAAGTGCCTTGTTCTTGGCCTTAGTGAAATTGGGCCTCTTCTTCCACCGACCATCATTGTCCTCCTCACCCAGACCTTGCTCGTTCATTATTCAGCCTGTAGGAATGGCAGTGGTTACCTGTGACTGTGCAGTCCAAAGCATGTCCCTGAATCCACAGTCCACACTCCCACACAGCATGCAACTCACCAATAAACTGCAGTAACCGAATATGGCCACTGCAGAACTTTGTCGCACTTTTATAGTGCAATCCATGCAAATTAGGTGAGGAGCAACTTTAATTAGATGCAAATCGCGGTGCTGCGCCATTGAATGGCTGATTGGATGATTAGCATATGACGGCTGAATATCGCGCTTTTGCACTTTGTGCAATTGTGTTGAATGGGCTGAGCCAATGGAGCAGTTCCGTGGCATGCATAGTACACCTCACTGCACATGCCCAGGCTGCTGACGCTGGCATCTGCTGCACTAATGACGTGCTGTGCACGATGGTCAATGCAGAGCATGGCCACCATTGTGCCAGTGGTGCTATGGCGAGGGTCACTACATGGCGCTGTGACAATGGGCCTCCCTAGGCGCAATGGCAAAACTGCCCGATAATCCGCTGTGGCGCTGGCAAACAGGCAACCAATTGCACTATATGCATAGTTGTCTGATGGTGCTGTGCATGGCCTTGCGCCAGAGACCCTTGACCCTGTGCCCGACCTTTGCTCCCTTGGCGCCAAGCATCCGGCATGGCTGCAACTCTATCACGCTGTTCGGTAACAGCGCAATAGGAAATGGCAGCGCTGTACCGTGCAGCATTGGCATGTGGAGTACCGCGCTGCAGAGCACCATATTGCCTACTATAGTGGTTGAGATGGCACACAGGAGAGGCCCACAGTGGACTGCCATTGAGTTGGCAAACCTTGTGGCCATTGTGGAGCCACACCATGGGCCTCTGTTTGGGGAGAAGCCACTTGACAGGGCCAGGACCCAGGTCTGGCAGGAGGTGGCCAGTGACCTTGGGGAGGCCACCGGATGGAGGAGGACTGCAAAGCAGTGCAGGCACTGCTATGGGGACCTCAGGAGGAGGGAGCCAGAGCTACTTGCCCATCTGCGGTCGCGCCAGGAGGGGCATGGTGCCTCATCCAGGTGGGTGATACGTCTATGCACTTGTATTGTCCATATGGGTAACAGTGTTTTATGTGTCCAGCACATAAGGGAGGGCTAGTCTAGGGTTGGCGGCTGTGGCGGTGTTTACAGGGTGTGGGTGGGTGGGTCTGGCTGGGTGGGTGGGCACACACATTGGGGCAGGGGGACTTTGCTTCGGGATTGCACTGATGTTCTTCTCTCCTTGTTTCCCCCACAGGCAAGGACGAGCAGCGACGGCTGAGGGAGGAGCAGTGGAGGGAGGAGGACAGAGCCCAGGATGGATAGGGACCATCACCGCCGACCTGACCGGCCCGATGAGGATGAGTGCCATGACTCCATGATTACTATTGCATGCTGTGTAACAGGGTGGGCAGCAGGGCATATCCACCATCCATGGACACCACTGCCATGCAAGCAACTTGTTACAGTCAGCACTGTCCAGTGGCACTGCATGTCTGGGAGTGCGTCAGTGGTGGTCCACACATGCACCGGCACATGGCTGTGGCACTGCCTTCACACCGCATAGCCACATTACTGTACGGCCTTGGTGGTGCTGTGCAGGACATGGGCGGTTGGTGTGTGCAGTGGTCCACATGGCTGTTGCTGCCTGGATGGGCAGGTCTTGTGGACACGGTCACTGTGGGTGGGCGCACACCATCATAGGGGTGTGGCACATGACTGTATGCCATGCACAATGGGTGGGCTGCAGGGGGATGGACAGTCACAACTATTGACTCTGTTCCCTCATCCTAGGTGACTGGAGGCTCCTGCAATTACAGAGATCTGTCAATGAGCTGCTCCAGGTGGCCAGGGAGACTCTGCAGCTCCTACAGGACATGAACCAGCATGGGGTCAGGAGGAGGAGGAAGGCCAGACAACAGCACCAGGAGGAGGGAGACCGGGGTGGCTGTTGATGTACCCATGCCCCAACTACCACCTTCCCCCCTTTGACCCACCCTTATACCCCTTCTTCCCTCTCCCATATGTTTACCCCTGCCCCTTGCCCACCTCCACCTTGTTTCTGTCCCTCACCCCCCTCTGTATATATGTCTGTATATAGTTGATTTTTGATTGTTACAATACTTCTATTTTGATATGAATACTGTGGTGGTCTCTGATTTGCAGCGGGCTATAGGTGCTCAGCTGCAGTGGTGTGCATGGCGTCTGGGGTGGTGCAGTCATGGGTATGTGTGTATGTGCGTGGGGAAGTGACTATGGTGTGGGAGTAGCTATCAGTCGGTGTCTGTGGTGTGTGTTGTTCCCTGTGCATTGGATTACTGTGTGCAGTGGTCCATGGTGCACGCTTTGTGTCCATGGTGCCCCTGTTAACCCATCCTTGGCCTGTGCAGCTGACACCCTTGCATGTCTGTGACCTGCAAGGTCTGCTGCCATGTCAGTGGTGACTGTCCATGCAGGTCATGCACTGTAACCGTCACAATGCTGGGTTGCCTCCTGTCACTGGTGTGGTGCATGTTTGCCTCAGGTGACACTGTGGCCTCTGCGGTTGTTGTCCCACCTCCGTGCTTTGGCTTGTGTGTGTTGCAGGGGTGTGCACCACTGTCTGTGACTTGTGTTCCAGGCATACGACGGTGGCGTATGGGTCCACAGTGCTTGCGCAGGGTGGCTGGCACTCCTGTGCCATGGAGGACTGCAGGCTGTGTGTGCACGGTTTTCATGGGCCCACACTGGGGGCTTGGTTGCCACACTACTGCATCCCTGTGTTATTGTCCCCTTGGGTATGGGTGTGTGTTTGTCCCTGCACTGTGTTGCATCTGGTGTGATGCATGCTTCCACGCACCACTGTGGGTGTCTGTGCTGGCTGTTGTGGCCAGTGGTGGGTCGGGATGTGTCACTTGTCTACTGTGCAGAGTGCTGTATCAGTGGTGGTGGTGTCAGGGGCACGCCCTTTCCCATGTGGGGTACCTCTTGTGCCGACGCATGGTCAGTCTCTCAGCTGTGCCTCAGGGTATTGTGCGTGTTGGCACTGTGTCTGCCATTGTTGCATTGCCGTGTGCTGCCACCCACTGCCAGGTGCTCATGGTGGGGCTGGCTTGTAGGGTTCTGTGGTACACGAGGTTGCAGTGTGACAGTGGGGGTGGTGGTATGCATGGGATTTCCTGCAGTGGTGGTCACTGCTCATGGGGGGTGTCTGGGGGTCATGGTGCAGGGTGTGCTGTGCACTGGGGGGATGGTGTGGCACGGGGTGGTCTGCCCTTCTTGTGTGGCAGTCTCAGCTTGCCGGTGGGTGTGATGGGTCACCATGGCCCAGCTGTGGGTTGTTTGCTTGTCCCCATGGGCCGGTGGTTATTCCAGCCCTTCCCCAGTTGTGCTGTGCTTGGGGTGTGGGGGCACAATGTCAGTTCTGCTGTGTGTTCCTGTGCTATCTGTGGCATGGGTGGTGGGCCTCTACCTCCCTGGTTGTACAGTTACATTGCTCTGCTGCTGGGGGGGCTCCCTGCTTGCGCTATGGCACCTCTGGACTGCTCAGCTGGACATCCCTTGTTGCGCCATAGCGCATCGTATCTGCTCAGCTTCCCCTCCCTAGTTGCGCTATGGTACAGGTTGTGCGATATTCAGATGTTAGCTGTTGGCGCAATTCGGCTTGCTCCTTTTTTGAATATCACGTCTGTTGCGCATATGTGCAATGAACTTGTGCTTGCTCCTGCTATTGCGCACTTTTTGGGCGTAGTTTGAATATCCAGCCCTAAGTGTATATCTCCCCGTCTCATGGTGTAATAGTCTCAATTCACGTTTAACAAAGTTTCTTTGGCTAGATAAGCCCTTAAGGATAGCTTTCAGTAAGCTGATCCTTGCTAAACTGAAAGGTGGCAGCAAATTGCTTAATTTTGCTCTTTATTTTATGGCAAGTCACATTAATAAATATTTCAGATGGATGACCACTAAAAATGCAGACCCTAATTACTACCTCAAATGGTTGGCTATTTAGCACTCATTCTTAGAAAACTACAGTATAACTATTTCCTCTATCCCTTATATTAAGTTTCTAAATTTGCCATCCATTCTGAAAAAGTCAAGCATTGGAACTTCTTTTAAAATCCATGAACAATTATGTAATTATCTAAAACTGAATCTAGATACAGATATTAATCAACCCCTTAACAACTTTAGTTTGAAAATACAGCAGAAGCCTTTATCCACTCACTGGTTACCTTCTCGCCATGGTTTAATAGTAGAGTTCTTTCTCTCTAACGGGTTTATTTTACCATTGGAGGAAGTTTGAAAGAAGCTGGGAGTTGGTAAAGGTTACTTTATTAAGTTGTTCACTTTAAAACATGCTTCATTAGCACATTTAGGACCTCCCTCTTGGTTGGTTATAATAAAGACTTAATATCAGAGATTCTCGTTAGAATCTCTAAACCCCATCCAGTCTCAAAATTATATACATTATTATTACACCTTGAATCTACTGAGTTTCCTTTGGTTCCTACAGTTTGGTCCAGTGTGTTCAGAGAGACAGACTGGAGTAATATTTTGAAAAATCTTTGTAAATCTATCTCTAGTGATAATCTGAGATTGACTCAATTTAAACTATTACACAGTGGGTACTATTCCCCTGTTAAACTTTTCAAATTTGGGTGTTACCTTCTGGAACGTGCACTAAATGTGGGAAAGATGAAGGCACCCTTATCCATATGTTTTGGGAATGCCCACAGATCAGCTCTCTCTGGTCCAAAAATTAATTATATTTAGGAAACTCATTTGGTATTGATCGATATTGAAACTCAATAAGTTGTGTCCTGGGAGATTTGAGTTGATTGGACTCAGAAGAGCTGAGATATTATATTTCCATCATGCCCTTATCAGCCAAAAAGTCATTCTAAAACATTGGAAAGATAAAGATGCTCCTACTCTTACTGAATGGAGGCACAAACTGTTATATAATCTCAGACTAGAAAAAAACATTGTCAGTTTGAATCATAACCTTTCATTGTTTAGTAGTGGATGGAGTAAACTTTATGAAATGATTTTGACTCCTGACTAGTCCTAGCACCTTGATCTATTTGATTTATTTTAATTATTTTAGTTAAAGGGGAATGTAACAATGTTGGGTCTCTCAGATTCTAAAAGTTCACACTAAAAGCTTTTAAATGGGGTACTGGGCTTATCTGTAGTTGTTGGCAGTCCTGAGCTATAAACATCTAAATCAGCTGTCAGTTAAAACAAGAGAGCAGCCATTTCATGGAATCTTGACGCAGCAAGTGATGTCACTGAAGGGCAAGCTGTAATTAACAACAGACACTGTATATCAGTGATATCATTTTCTGTGTTAAGATTCTTTGAAATGGCTGCTCCCATGTTTTAATTGACAGCTGATTTAGATGTCTGTATATCAGGACTGCCAACAGCTACAGGTAAGCCCAGTACCTCATTTGAAAACTCTTTCCATGGACTTTCAGAATCTGAGGGACCCAGCATTGTTACCTTCCCATTTAACATCTATTACTTATGGATATAGCTCAGTTCCAAATATTTAACTTAACAAGTTACATTAAATATGGGATATATTTACTATTCTCTGTCTCTTCAAAGGATTCTTTATATAAGCTTAATTTTATTTGCTATGGTACTGTATATCCCCTCTATCCTATACTTTTATTAGGAGAATTTGGATCTCCAGTGGGGTTTCTGTTTTGTTTTTGGGTTAAAAGGTTTTTTTTTGGGGGGGGGATTACTCTTTGTAGTCTTGTATATGTAGGTATTGTTATTCCTTTGTATTTTATTTGTTATTGTACATTTTTCTGATCCATTCTACTTTCTATTATATACATGTACTTGCCTTTTGTCTTTATAAAATTTTAATAAGGAGTTGAAATTTAAAACAAAATACCTAGGAGTATGGTTGGACCCCTCTTTGATTTCTCCCTCCATATCACCTCTATCTGCAAATCTGTGAATTCCAAACTGGGCCCTGGCCTACAGGGTCAAACACTGCCTATCACCTGCTGCCAAGCAATCCATAGCCCAATGTATCCTCATACCTGGCCTCACTTATTGGCCCCAGGGCTTTTATGGGTGCAAACAAAACCCCCCCTCTCTAGGTGGGACACTACTTACAATAACGTGTGCCATTTTTTACTGGCCTGCCCTAAGCTTACACACCACTGCCTCCTCTACATTGGCCTAGGCTGGCCTTCTTTTCTAGCCAAAGAATCCTTGCCCTAGGCCATTTTGTAAACAAACTGCTAAGAATAGGTTCCCAGCATCCCTAACATGCTGTCTACAGCACTCGTCCCAAGCATACTCCCAACAATCTATGGATTCCCAGCCTCTTACTGTGCATAGACACTCTACCAATCTGGGTAAGTTGGCATTTGCTGTCTATGCCCCCACCTTTTGGAACTCCCTTCCCCAAAATGTATGCCTATCTCCCAATCACCTAGTTTCTGCAAGGCCCTGAAGGATTCCTTCTGTCTCCCTGGTTCCTGCTCCTGCTCATAGCTCTAGCACATTCTGCCCAACTCTAAGCACTCCCCCCAACTCCTGGTTTTGTGTACTACCTACATGATATTTGTACTTCAGCTATTGTATTGTGCTCCTTAGCTTGTTATATGGGACTCTTACTTTATTGTTACCCTTTTGTTGCTGTTTCAATTGTACCATTCCTGCTCATTAGGATGTCTTGTCCTTTTGTAACCAAAACAGAATCAGTAATCAGCTTGTGTGATACTGATGCTTGCTCTCCAATTATGTACACTACTACTGGTACTTTCCTTAGGTGATTGATGTTTTATTTCAAATTGTGTATTCGTTCTACTGTATCTCTTTCTCTTGCAAGTTTCCATTCTAGATTGTAACTCTCCCAGGTCGAGCCTGAAAATATGCCTAGTGTATCTTGCCCGGTTACCAAAAGCTAATAAATAAAAAAGGACCCATCCCTCCATAACATCCAGCAAACCTATAAGTTTCATAACATAGCTCATTTAGTTTTTTTCTCTATCAGTTTGCAAAAATTTCAGCTCACAAATGGGCAAACATTTATAAATTTAACATTCTATAACTCCGAAAAGCCATATAGAGTTCTACAGAATGTTCACATTAGTAGCCCCTAGCACTGAGATGACGCATGCCAAATTTTACAGTCCTAGGGTCTAACACAGCTGAGTTATAATTGAAAACAGGTGATTACAAAGAAAACTCCAATGCAAACCTAAAATAAGGGCACTACCATGCCCCGATAATAGAGGGAGAAAGAAAGAGAGAGGGAGAGAGAGAAGACAGACAAACAGGTAGAGAGACAAATGGATGGATAGATTTATACATTCAGTGGAGATGATAAACAAGCATTTGTTAATGTTGGATGTTCACCAATGGTATTGTTGCACTACCAGGTCTTGCTTGTACACCTTTTTAATATACATTTACCCAGGATACAGCAGATGAGTTGTAATATCTCATTTTCAGTGGTGTCTTGCTTTGACACATTGTTAGATTGTAATTACTCAGGGTAGGGCAGTTGAGAGGCAATATCAACTTTTAAGTAGGCTCCCACATTTTGACCCCAAATGTCCATCACTCTTTTTATGACCTGATGTTATGATCAAGACAGGTGGAATTTTGAAAATCTGATCTGAAAAGTGATTTCGTTGTGTGACTGTGCCAACAAGTTTTGGAGGGTATTTGAAAAAAAATGACACCTGCCACGTTCAGGAGGTGGGGTAGCATAAGGGATATGTTGAATATTGAGGGCCAAAATCTGCAAAAAAATAAAGTGATGAGTAAATGTTGAAACTATTTGTTTCCTCATAGCTTAGTTTTTTTTTCATATTTTTACCCATATTCAACATAATCTTTTCATGACCACTCCTTCTGAGCATGACAGGTATCATTTATAAAACAATAACCGAAACATCATTTTGAGCTGCAAGTGTTAAAACACATTTTGGGTAGGATTTGATTAATGACAGTTGTCACATTCATGAGGGGTGTCAAAAAATGGCTGTGTTTAGTCATGTAATGACTTTAGTAATGCCAAGTAAAGTCTAGTAATGTCATTTAAACAAAGACATAAATTAATGTTTAAAAGTTGGGGTCAAATATTGAAAACTGCCACAGTTATGAGTGTGTGTGTTAAAAAACTGCAATGTAGATTCATAAGTTTGTTGCTTTCCCAGATTTTTATCCCAGATTTTCATCATAGCATTCTTATGACCCCACATAGCCTTCTTATGAGCCCACCTCATGAACAAGGGCAGCAAGCATTTTCAAATCCTGTCCAAAAAGGTGATTTTGTGCCACAAGTACAAAATAAATTTTGGCCTGGATTTGAAAAATGACAGCTGTCACATTCACAAGGTGCTGTGAAGAAATGACTATGTTGAAAATTACCAAAGTAACAAGCCTGTGTTCGTAAATTTCAATGTAGGCTCATAACTTTGTTGTTTTTTAATATTTGTATGCCAAATTACATAGCCTTCTTATGAGTCCACGTCATGAACAAGTTCAGAGAACATTTTCAACTCCTGCCTGAAAGGTGATTTTGTGCAGAGACTGTGAAATCACCTTTCAGAATAAAAAAACACATTTTGGCCAGGATTTGAAAAATGACAGCTGTCATATTCATAAGGTGCTGTGAAGAAATCACTATGTTGAACATTTGGGGTCAAAATATTGAAAATTACCAATGTTACCAGCCTGCATTTGCAAATTTCAATGTAGGCTCATACCTTTGTTTTTTTTTATATTTTTATGCAACATTTTTAATATAGCCTTCTTTTGACCCCACCTCAGAAACGAGGGCAGAGTAAATGTCCAACTCCTGCCTGAAAGGTGATTTCATGCAGTGACTGTGAAATCCCATTTCAGGACAGATTTGTCTAATTTCACTGCAACTGTTCATGAGATGGGGTCCCATAAAGACATGTTGAAAATTTTGGGCAAGAATATTCAAAAATGACCAAGTTATGCCACTAAGTTCAAAACCCCATTGAAATACTTTGAATGCATACTGTACCTGATTTCCTCAGCTCACAGTCCAGCTTTGAAGGGTGAAGACATGTCTGCTGTCCACAGAGGATTACAGCATTCACCCCCTAATGGGTAAGTAAGGGCTTGGGGTGTGTGGGATGGTGGATGCTAAGTGAGAGGGTCAAGTTGGGGGATTAATAGCACAACAGACATCAGTGGATGGTTTTCTTTTTTATAGGAGTTAAAACAGTGAGGGAAGCTTTTCTTTATTTCAGATGGCGACAGTGACACTGGAGAATTGGGCACCCCAGTGTCAGTGTATGTTTGTGGGGGTGGGTGGGGGGACAGTTACAGGGGTGGCAACAATGAGGTGGCCACACTGGGGGATTAGGCACCCCCAGTGTCAGTGTATGTTTGTGGGGGGATGTAAGGTTGTGGGTGATGACAGTGAGAGTCAGGCGGGGGGGACAGTTACAGAGGCGGTATCATACCACATCATTCCCCCTTGCCAGATTAGTTCCTGGTATTGGCTTCTCTTAAACATTGCAATTTCCACCAATATCTTCTAATCAAGGGTGACTGATATCAGAGGTCAGCTTTTATTCAAAAGCTGCCACAACTAGCTAACTGACTTTTCTTTGTCCTAATCATGAAGTGCCCAGTATTTCATGATAAAAAAAAAAAGTGGTGCTCTCATGCCACTTGCAAAGTTCCCTCTCATACAACAAACCTAAACAAAGTCTAAACTAAAACTATGCTGTTAGACATGTGAGGTCTCTTCACAGTACCCCAGAATACAGTATCGAACACATGAGCATACGAAGATACGAATATGCCAGCAGAAACAGACTAATCGGTCTATCTACATCTGCTCGAGTGTGCAGCTATCACCCCTAGTTTGAAGCTGCCCCATCCACTCCCCTTTGTCATCCCACTGCTGGCCCCACTGCCCCCACCCTCACTCTCCCTGCTCCCTGTCCCATGCCATTTTAAAGCTGTTCACAGATTTACATGATACCATCCATTCTAGTAGTGTGATCCATTTTGCTGCCACCCTCTCTGTGAAATAGTGTCTTCTCATTTCCCTCCTAAATCTTCTCCCTCTATTCTTAGCCCATGTTCCCTGGCGTCCCTCCCCCTATTAATTCCCTTCAGATACTTGGATGTCTCTATCATGTCCCCCCTATCCCTTCTATCCTCCAGGGTGTACATATTCAGGTCTCCCAGCCTGCTCTCATAGTCTCTCCCCCCTCCATTCCACATATCATCTTTGTTAGTCTCCTCTGCACCCCCTCCAATAGCTTGATATCATGCTTCAGGTATGACCTCCAAAACTGCACACATTACTCCAAGTGAAGCCTCACCAGTGACCTGTAAAGGGGCAAGATCATCTCTCTTAGCTGGACGAAAAAAACTCTCGCTATGCACCCCAGCATATTGTTCACTTTTGCAGCCACTCTTCTGCACTGGGCAGTATTTTTCATGATCCCTGTTATCATTACCCCTAGGTCCTTCTCCTCCTCAGTGATCCCCAGCTTAACTCCTCCCAGTCAGTATTATCTCCTTGGATTCTTTACCCTGAAGTGCATAACCTTACACTTCTTTGCATTGAACTCCAGCTGCCACCTCTCTGACCACTCCTCTAGCTTGCTTAGGTCTCCCTGCAGCTGCTTCCATCCCTCCTCTCCATCCACCACTGCTCCCATTTTGGTGTCATCTCTGAACAGACTTACCTTGCTCACCACTCTGTGAGCAATGTCTGATATGAAGAGCCCAAATAATACTGGTCCCAGCACAGAGCCCTATGACATCCTCCTCATCACCAGCTTTGGAGTTGAGAGCTCCTCTCCCACCACCACCCATTGCAACCTCCCACTCAGCCAGCTTGTAATCCAGCTCATCATTTCTGTCTCTACCCCTACACCAGTTAGCTTCCCCCCAAGCCACCCATGATGCACTGAATTGAAGGCCTTGCTCGAAATCCAAGTAAAGATCATCCACCGCATGACCCTTATCCAGCTCACCTGTCACCCAGTCATAATATTGTATGAGGTTGGTTTGACAGGGTTTCCCCGAAGTGAAGCCATGCTGCCTCACATCCTGGAGGCCGTTGTCTTCCAGGTACGACACCAGCCTTTCCTTTAGTATTGTTTCTATAAGCTTGCACACTATGGAGGTGAGATTTACTGGATGATAATTACCCAGTTTGTCCCTTGGTCTGCTCTTGTGTAACGATACCACATGTGCCATCATACAATCCAGTAGCACACATCCTGACTCCAGTAAGGTGCTGTACAGATCTGCCAGCGGCTCCACCAACATCTCCGTCATCTCCCTCAGCACCCTGGGGTGGATACCATCCAGCCCTGGTGCCTTGTCAACCCTCAGTCCCTCTAGGACTCTACCTCCCTCAATCCTTCAATCTGTTGCCTCCTCTCCTCCCGTCCCCACCCTCACAGCCCATGGTGGTAGCGGTCCCCATTTTCTTCTGTGAACACTGAGCAAAAGTATTCATTCAGGGCTTCCGCCTGTTCCTCCCCATTTTCCATCTACTCCCCACTCTTTTTTATCTTCACTATTGTCTTCTTGCACTTCTTTTTCTCCCTGATGTATCTGAAAAAGTCTCCCCCCTTTTATCTTCACTATTGTCTCCTTGCACTCCCTTTTCTCCCTGATATATCTGAAAAAGTCTCTCCCCTTAATTCCCTGCACTAATATCAGCTCCCTCTGGGCCTTGGCTTCTCTCACTTTTCTGGTTACCTCCCTGAACCATCTTGCATACTCCTCCCTGTCCCCTTCCTTCCCCATCCTCCTATATCTCTGGTGTGCCTCTAATTTTGCCCTGTCCACCTCCACTACCTTGCTGTTCAACCAGTATGGTTTCCTTGCTCTGCTCATCTTACTCTGTATCTTAGTGCAGGCTTTCGTTGCCTCTGTAATCCCCCATTTAATAATATCCCCTTTCTCCTCCACATCTGTCTCCTGCCTTGTGCCCTCCAGTTTCCCTTTCAGTACTTCCCGCATCCTCCCAAAGTCCACCCCCCTGAAGTTTAACACCTGGATTACTGAGTTCTCTGGCTCTCTGCACATCATGATATTAAACCACATAATTTGGTGATCACTGTTGGCTAGTGGGTCCTCCACCCTTATTTCCCTTACTGCCTCCCCATTCGACAATACCAGATCTAAAGTGTTCTTTAGCCTAGTAGGTCTACTGACCAACTGCATCAGGAGACCCTCCTGGATCACATCCAGGAGCACTTGCTCCCAAGCACTGGAGGTGACTGGAATGCTTCAGCCAACCCACAGCAAGTTGAAATACCCCATGATGACCACATTCCCTTTTCTACATACCTTTCTGATTTGTCCTGCTAATTCTCTGTCAAGCTCCTCAGACTGGGACGGTGGCCTGTATACCACCCCAAACCTCAGTTTGCTACCTCTTGAGTCTAGGAGCTGCAGCCAGATTGCCTCTGTTCTCCTTTCCTCCCCCTTGTCCCTTGTGCATTTGATTCTGTTCCTCAAATAGACTGCCACCCCACTTCCCTTCTCACAGTCCTTCCTGTATAATTTGTACCCTGGGATTGCCAGATCCCAGCCTGGTGCTCGATTGCCCACGTTTCCATGACAGCCACAATATCCACCCTCCACACGCTAAGAGTGCCTGTAGCTCAGCTGATATGTTGCCTAAGCTTCTCATGTTCAGTGACACCACCCTCCATCCTGCCCCCTTCCCCTTCATCACCCTCCATCTCCTCCCATTTACTCCCTCCCATTTTGGCCACCCCCCGAATCTTTCCCTGCTAGCTGGGGGGGTAGGCTATGAGTCCACTCTATCGGATCCCTGCCTACCTGCTGTCCACTTGCCACCCTCCTTAATTAGTTTAAATCCACCTTTGTTGCCATATGCCTCCCCAGTCTTTGCTTTAATACCTCCTTCCCCTTCCCGCTCAGGTACAGCCTATCTCTTGTAAACAGATTGTTACATCTCCTCCCATCTACTCCCTCCCATTTTGGCCACCCCAAATTTTTCCCTGCTAGCCTGGGCAGTAGGCTGTGAGTCCACTCTATCAGATCCCTGCCTACCTGCTGTCCACTTGCCAACCTCCCTAAGTAGTTTAAATTCACCTTTGTCACCATATACCGCCCCAGTCTTTGCTTTAATACCTTCTTCCCCTTCCTGCTCAGGTGCAGCCTATCCCTTGCAAACAGATTGTTGCAGCTGAAAAAAGCAGATTCTGAGGCCTTGTGCAATGTGTTTGCTTGGTTCTTCTCAGACTGGGTGACCACCATCAGGCAGGGAATTCTGCCAGTGTTCCATGTTATGGCCGACAGTGGTCACCTGGATTGTCAATGAGATACTCCACCTGGTTGGGGGGAGTTTAAACCAGTGGAGGTGGTTGATGTCATTGAGGTGGCCTCAAAGCTGAAACATACATATTGTGAGCTGGACCCAGTGCCGACTTGTTTCTTAATGGGATGTGTCGACACTGTTGGCCCGGTGTTCGCCTTGATTGTCCGATGTTCCTTGTCAGAGGGGGTCTTCCCAGAAGCCTTGAAGGAGGCAATGGTGAGACCCCTTCTGAAGAAGTCATCACTGGACCCTAACATCAAGGTGAATTATCGACCGGTCTCTAACCTGCCATTTTTGGGAAAGGCTGTGGAGAAGATTGTGGTGCATCAGCTGGGAGAACACCTTGTGGCATTTGATATCTATGAGCCGCTCCAGTTGGGTTTTTGTGCAGGACATTCTACAGAAACCGTATTAGTTCGGGTGCATAATAATCTCCTCAGGGCGAGGGATCAAGAGGGGGGACAATTCTCATTCTACCCAATATTTCCTCAGCTTTTGACATGGTGGACCTTTTTGTGGACTCACCGGCACTGTCATCAGCTGGTTTGAGTTCTTTTTGACAAACAGAAGGCAAAGGATGGTGATAGAGAATTTCTCCTCCTCCCCCAGCCTTGTGTCTTGTGGGGTACCTCAGGGTTCAGTTTTGTCACTGATGTTGTTTGCCATGTATATGCTACCCCCGGGTGAGACAAGTACAGCTTGGGGTTTCATTGTTATGGTGATGATACTCAGCTGTACTTATCCTTTGCCCCTGGGACATCCAATGCGATGGAAGTATTAAACAACTGTCTGGCCAAGATCAATGACTGGATGGCCTCTAGCTGGTTGTGACTGAACCCAGATAAGATGGAGGTACTGGTGGAGAAGTCGGACAGGAGGTGTGATAGGATGGCCTCTGGTGCAGATACTGGACCAGTTCTAGGCTCTGTCCCATTGATGGCCTCCTCTAGGGTGCACAGTCTTGGCGTGGCTCTGGACAGTGGTCTGACAATGGAACATCAAGCGTCATCTGTTGTCAGGGTTCGTTTTTTTCCATCTGAAACACATTGCCAGGATCAAACACCTGATTCCACCCCTGGACCTCCCCACCTTGGTGCATGCTTTTGTAACATATAGGCTTAACTACTGTAATGCGCTCTACCTAGGTGTCTCTGGAGGCACCCTCCATTGACTGCAGCTGGTGCAGAATGCAGCTGCCAGGCTGTTGACTGGACAGTCGAAATATTGTCACATCACTCTGGTGCTGCGCGAACTGCACTGGCTGCCGGTTAGATGGAGGGTGATCTTCAAGGTGGGCCTGCTAACCTTTAAGGCCCTACATGGACTGGGTCCTTGCTACCTGATGGACCTTCTTACACCCGTTGCCTCACTCTGCTCCCTTCAATCCTCCTCGAGGGGCCTCCTGGCGATTTCCAGGACGAGGTTGAAAATTGCCAGTGATAGAGCTTTTAGTATTGCCAGCCCCATCCTCTGGAATTCACTTCTGCCATCAGTGAGGGAGACCCCTTCTCTGGAGGCATTCAAAGCCCACCTTAAGTACCATCTGTTTAGCCAGGCATTCTCGGATATTGGATGAGAACACAGACTATCAGCCCTTAAAAAGTAAATAGGGTTATTTTTTATATGCAGAATATCGCCTATTTTGATGTGTAATTATTTATTGTATTGAGAGTTGATATTTTTTAAACTTTTATGTGTTTGTTCGGTGCCCAGAGCCTCTGGGATTGGGTACCAGAAATATAAAATTTGCCTTGCCTTATTATCCCAGGTACTGCCCCAGCTGCCCACAATCCTGTATCCCTTAGTTCGACACCATTCTACCAAACATGTGTTTAACTCCCCAATCCTCTCCTTTCTCACTGTGCTTGTGCAGGATACTGGGAGCACCTCTGAGAAGGCAAAGACTTCCCAGTCTCCTCACACAACCTTCCCACTTCCTAAAACCTCTCCCTTGCTACTTCCACCATTTCCCCTGCTAGGTCATTTGTCCCCACATGCACCACATAAGTGAAAAAAGAAAGGCAAAGGGAGGGATAGTGAGACTGAAGGGGGAGGATGGGGGCCACGTGGAGGATGACAACAGTAAAGCTGACACATTGAAAAGGTATTTCTGCTCAGTCCTTACTGAGGAAGAGGAGGCTAATGGGTCTGAAGGGAGTACAAGGGGTGAGAATGTTGCAGAAATGGACACAACTTCCTTTACACGAGAAAGGGCCCTGAAGGAACTGGAAGTAATAAGAGTTGATAAAGCAATGGGGCCAGATGGGTACACCCAGGGTCCTTAAAGAACTAAGAGAGGTGGTGGCTGAACCTCTGGCTATCCTGTTTAGCTGATCACTGGAAACAGGAGGTACCCAAAGACTGAAGGACAGCAGATGTTGTCCACTTATACAAAAGTGGGAACAAAGAGGAAGTGGGGAACTACAGACCAGTCAGCCTCACCTCAGTAGTGGGGAAGATCATGGAAGCACTTCTGAAGGAGAGATTGGTGGAACATCTGGTTGTCAATGGACTACAGGACCCAAGGCAGCATGGTTTCACCAGGGGGATGTCATGTCAGACCAGCCTCATTGAATTTTTTGACTGGGTGACTAGGGAGGTGGATCAGGGGAAGGCAGTGGACATGGCCTATCTGGACTTCAGCAAGGCCTTTGACACTGTGCCACATAGAGACTATTACACAAACTGGGGAATATGGGTGTGGGCAGGACAGTAGTGTGGTGGGTAGGTAACTGGCTTGGCAGCAGGACACAGAGGGTGGTGGTAAATGGCTGTCACTCCACAGAGGGAAGAGTGACCAGTGGGGTACCACAGGGATCAGTGCTGGGATCGGTCCTATTCAACATCTTCATCAGTAACATTGCACAGGACCTAGAAGACAGAATTTTACTGTTCGCTGATGACACAAAGCTCTGTAACAGAGTATACACACCAGCGGGTGTAGACAGAATGAGAAGGGACCTACAGAAACTTGAAGAATGGTTAGGGGTTTGGCAGTTGAAGTTCAATGCAAAGAAGTGCAAGATAATGCATATGGGGCACAAAAACCCTGGCACAATATATCAGTTGGGGTGAGGATATAGCATGCTCCAAGCAGGAAAGGGATCTTGCGGTTATCATCTCTGATGACCTCAAGGTAGGGAAACAGTGTGACAAGGCAGCAGATAAAGCAAATAGGATGCTGGGATGTATAGGCAGGAGCATCACCAGCAGGAAAATGGAGGTCATAATTCCACTATACAGGACACTAGTGAGGCCCCACCTGGAGTACAGTGTACAGTTCTGGAGACCTTACCTACATAAGGACATAGACAGGGTAGAGAAGGTTCTGAGAAGGGCAACAAAGATGGTACATGGATTGCATCACAAGTCCTATGAGGAAAGGTTGAAGGAACTGAACATGTACTCCCTGGAGGAGAAGAGGGAGAGAGGGGATATGATAGAGACATACAAGTATCTTACAGGGAGGAACAGGGTGCAGAAATACACTATTTTTAAGTGAAAAAGATGTTCCAGAATTAGAGGGCATGTGATGAAGTTGGAGGGAGGATGATTCAGAGGAAATGTGAGGAAGAACTTCTTCACAGAATGGGTAGTGGACAAGTGGAACACCCTGCCAGAGGAAGTGGTGGGGGCTGAAACAATCACAGGATTTAAGAAAGCATGGGATAGACATAAAGGAATTCTGGAGGTCAGGGGTAAGGGGCAACAGACTTCTAGGAAAACGTAAACTGAACTTACAAGCTCAAATGGGCAGACTGGGTGGGCCATAGGCCCTTATCTGCCAACACTGTCTATGTATCTATGTACCACAATGTGCAATTTCCTCCTACCCCTCCTTGTACACCTTAGGATTGCCTGTCTTGCCTTGTCTGCTTTTAATCCTGGTATGGATTCCACCCATATCTAACTGTGCCTCTCCCCCTTGCTGCCCCATCTGATCCCCTTAAGTATGGAGTCCCCCAACACCGGTACACCCCATCCTCTTTCCTTGTGCCCATCGCCACCCCTCCACTAAGGTTCTCCTTCACTGGGCCACTCAAGACATTGCTTTTACCATTTGCCCCAGTGTCTTTCCCCCGGCCCTCTCAATTGAGACCCTGTCCCCTCCTCCTGTTTGACTGCCAACCTCCCTCTCTCTCCTCACCTCTCCAAGTATTATCTCTCCTCCTGCCATGCCATGCTCAATCTCTCTCCAATAGTAATGCCCCTTGCTCCCTCTTCTTCATGAGTACTATCCATATGCAATCCCCTCCTGAGTCCTCCTCTTCCCAATGTGTCGCTAGTACAGCAAACATGTTCCCTACCCTCTTTGCATTACTATGTGTTTTCTTCTCCCTCCTGCCTACTGCTGCTCCTCTTTTGCTAGGCCCTACTAGAGTCCATCCTTCATCATCTGGCTTCCTGTCTGGTTTGCCCCTCCCCCTTTCCACTCCCTTGACCCACTGTTCCTTCTATGTGGTGCCCCTGAGACTCTTAAGATGTCAGACCTTCTACCAACTCAACCCCCCCTCAACCTCCCCAGCTCCTTGCCAAGCCACTGAACCTCTTCCCGAGCCTCCTTAGCCTGTGGCATATTGATCACCCTCCCAGACTCCATGGTATGTTCATCCACACTGCTGCCCCACAACCATTGTACCCCACAGTCCTACCCATGGTTCATACTACATATATAGAACAGTGAAATAGTCTCTCTGTACTGATGGCAGTTGTTTATGAACACAATTACAAACCCACCAATAGCGTTCCTCAGTCTTACAAACACATATAGTCCAGAAATTAGAGGTTTGTCCCAGGTCCTCTTTAGGCCCCTCCCCCAGCTTTAAGTGGGGCCATTGTGCTCCCTGTTGAGCTGAATTCAAAAAATACAGCCACAGAAACATTTAAGCTAAATTCAAAAGACACAGCCACAGAAACCTTTAAGCTAAATTAAAAAAAAAGCAAAACTTACAAAAATCCTCTCCACACTAACTCTCTCCACAGCAAGTAGAATTAACTAATCCTTCAGTCCTATGCCTGTTGTCAGCATGAACAGCATGAAAACATAAACCCTGTATTGTTCTGTTCCCATATCTTACAGACTTCTGTTCCCAGGTCTTACAGGCTTCAGGTGCACAGGTTTAAAAAATGTTAGACTACTAGTACCGTATTTCCCAACCCGATGTTTCTGAATACTCCTTCTTGATAATAACCCAAACTGCAGACCACATGGTTGTGGTAGCACTCAGACAAATGCAACATACGTCAACTTCACAGACCAGGGTTCTTGCTGTATACATGGAATACAAGTTTAAAAAGAAAAGGTGAAACAACTTTTAAAAGCAACTTTCCTTTTCTATTCTGGCAATACTTGTTGCTACTATGACAACTTAGCTTGACTCAGCATGGTGTGGCAAGACATGTTACCATCTGTAATGCAGTGGATCTAACAGTTTTAGCACTACCTGGGTAGCAGCTCTCTGGGACAGTACAGTACAGATATGAATTGCAGCTCCTACCTTTGTGGTTGTTGTAGTGGTGGCAAGGTGAGGGAGGGGAATCTGAGAGACCTCCCTGTATCTTCAATTTGGAGCCAGGATTAACTGTCTTACAGGAAAATTACAATGTCTAATAGAAGCTGATATCAGGAACTAATATGGCAAGCAGAACCAATATGGCATGACAGCAGCAGCAATGAGGTGACAACACTAAGGGATTGTGCATCCCCAGTGTCAGTGTTATGTTTTTATATATATATATATATATATACAGTATGCACCACTTGTAATGGACTAGTTTAACATTGTGTTCATAGTCTGTTACAAGCAACAACCGCTACATCCTTTCTGCTATTTTCCCCAGTGTAATATGGTGCACATGAGGCACTCATACATTACAGTACTGTACTGGGATCTGCTTTCATGATTACAGCTATTTTGTGAATCTTTGCAAGGCAACCTTTGTTGAAGACATGGGAAAATAAATTAAAAAAAACAGAATTTAAAATCTGCACTCCCTATTGCTCTGTGTTGCATTTGTACTTAGTTTTAAACTTTTCATGGGGTGCAGGTAATCTTCCATCCACGCTGTAAGCTGCTCCCAGCGAGGGATGATGTCACACATCTGCGAGCTAACCATCACCTCTAGTTCCTCATCAGCTTCTTCTATGCTCTCGCCTGTGCTCTCATCTTACATGGCTGCCACAGCAACTTCTCATTCCCCAGGTTGCAGAACTCATTGCCATTGTTGCAGCAGGTCAAGTAACACACAGCAGTAGAGCAGCACAGGATAAAAAAAAGAATGATAGAAAAACAGAAGCAAGGTGGTAAATGGGACCTTAAATACAGAACACTGCTGAAACCTGCAGGCACTACTGTAGCTTAATAATGTGCTCATCTTAATGTGGGGGTTAGGAGGTCACAGATCAGCAGCAGCTGTTAAAAGTGATAATTACTTCTCATCAGGGAGGTGAGATAGTTGGCAGATGTGTGAACTGAGTGACTCTAGCAGCTGCTAAATCTGGAATTATTGTTCCACTTAAACTGGGTATTTTAATACAGTATCATATGCAGTTTGGCATTTGGCATTGTGGATTTGTCCAGTACTGTATAACCAAACATCCGCTACAACGAATGTCTGCTACAGCTGGGTCTGTTATATTTGGTGCATACTGTATAGCTTTTACTGTCAGAGCTCTGGGGCAGGCCAACTGCGGTCCTCCCATGGAGGCTCTCAACCATCAGGGCTTCACTATTTCCATTTTCTCCCCCTGTTATCCAAGGACCCCAGGACACGATCGCACATGCACATGGAGGTGTGCATCTGCACTGTGGTTCCAGTGAAAGCCCCTTCCTACCACCCAGCCTAATGTCTGGCTCATGTTTTAGCTTGGAGTTACCACCTAGCCTTCACCTGGTGGCAGCCAAGAGCTAGGGAAGCCCACATCCCTCCCCAGGAGAGTTGCCTTGCAGCAGTTCAATCCAGCTCCTGCCCCCCCAACCCAGGTGACTCAGACTCATTCCTGAACCCGGGTTGCCAGCATGGGAGGAGGTAAGGCATCCAGTGCCTCAGCCCTCCACACCACTGGGCCAAACTTCAGTGTTACGTTTGGGGGTGTGTGTGTGGTGGTGGGTGCTGAGATGGAGGGTCTGGTAGTGACAGCAACAGACACTGATGGATGTTTTTCTTTGTTACAGCTTGTGTCTACAAGAGCACGGGGCTCTTCCCATATGCTTGAAATTCCTCGGCAGGCTGATCATGACATATCAGCTATGCAGGCAACTTAGATCAAAGGAATGAGCCGACCCATGATTGGGCTGACTTTTTCTTTTCAAATGCAAGAAGTTTCTGCCCAGCAAGCCAAAACTGTGTCATGATCAGCCAGGCTGATGACTGGTGTGGTACTGATGTGCCCTTTGCAGACCACTCTGCATTCGACTGACAGTGTCACACCCTCAAAAGGCACTCTCATAGCAAGATGTTCAGTTGTGCATGAGCGCATGGTGAACATAAAAATGATATCTTATACCCAACTCACAGGATAATATGTCTGGTAAGTTGGATATGTCACAGAAGATATTTTGCTCTGCTGGATACATCACAATGCACACTGAACAAATCAGAGAGCAGCTTTGACAATGGGGATGACATCACACCAAAGCCAGCAGTTGAGGGCAAAGAGAAACTACTAAATCTTCAAACAGCTGATTTAAAATTTGTAAGTAGTAAACTGATATTGTATAAATTGAATGTGCAATGCTCTGACTCAAAATGCAGAGTTTATCATCCATTGTAAGGAATCAGGACTTTTACAAGTCACTTGTGGCATTGCTACTCATGATTCATGGTCTTGGTCCCTCACACATAAAGTAAAATGACATATTTTGAGTCATACAAGAGAGTACTGACAGCACCGGAAGATGCTGGACCAGGGAAAAATGGAAACAGTAACAAGGAAAGGAAACTCCTGCACCTAGTTATCCAACCCCCAACAAAATGCACAAAATAAAGTGCAATGCTTTTATTAACATGCATCGAAAGGTTTTTTTTTTGTTTAGTTATTTAACCAGGTGAGACACACTAAGCTAAAAGCTTTTTTTCAGGCATAACCTGGGAGCACAGGGAAGTTAAGTGACTTGCTCAAGGTCACAGAGTATGCAAGTGGAAGCTGTGGGATTCAAACCCAGGTCTGGTTTGCTGGATGTCACCAGATTTGCAGCTCAGAGCCTTAAACCACTGCGCTATACTGCCTCCAAAGGTACCAGCCAGAACATGCCAGTATGCTTATACATAGCCAAAATCCGCCAACACATTTCACACCTAAAATCTGGTGCTTTCTCAAGGGAGTGGCCCCATAGCAGGCCCATCATGCTTTTATACTAATACATTTGAAGGAGCAAGCTACATTTAAATGGCAAAATACACTTATGCACTCATGGATTTTATTGCATCTCTCCATTAAACCCACATACATTATACATAATGAAGACCTGTGGTGCAAAACAAGGTGCAAAGTAGCACTGCATTCATATTCAAATAACAATTCTCTTATCAAACAACAGTGAAGTATATCAAATGTGAAAAAAATAAAAACATGAAGACAAAACAGAGTGCAAACAGCAGTTCTGTATAGTTCAAATCAAATTTCTCCTTGCTAGCCAGGAGATAAAAAGATCACAGTATCCTAAGTAAAGGGCAAAAATCATACATAGTTAATATAGTAAGCATGTGCTTCACCATGTGAGCAGTAGCAATGATTATTTAGAAAAATTTGAGACAGACCATTGCATATACCCTGTATATAATAAAAACGTAGACCAGAGGCTGAGTATTATAATGTGAGCATTACCTATTAGTACCCTCTATACAAGTATTGCTGTGTCAGTATTTTGCTTTTGTCTGACAAAACAATGTTGATAATACAGTAATGCCAGTACTGCACTGAATGATTGTTCAAACCATGAGGAACACCACATCACAGGATTGCCAATGTTTCAGGGACTTTTTACCCTAATATTTTTATTTCCTACTTTGTATGCATTCTGCTTCCACCCTAATAGTTGCATTGTTATAGGTAGATGTCCAGTAACATCACAGGCATACTGACAGGATACAGGATCAGCTCCATCCTCCTGACCACCATGTAAAGCAATCCAGGTTTTAAACTGAATTACAAAAGAGCAATCACTAACCAACAGAAAACTCCAAATGGCGAGGAAATTGGGAAAGGCAAAATCAACAACTCTGGCCATGAAACTGAAGCAGTTAGTGTCGGAGAACAGCAAAGGTGCTACTGCAGCTCAAGACTGCTCTTCCAACTCTCAATCTCCAGTGTCAGAATCATCATTATACCTCAAATATGACAAGGAAAGACAGCAAATTTCCATACAGACCAAGTGGTCCACAAAGTTCTGTCAACAGTTCAAAAGACAGAATTGGTGTGTGCAGACCTCAAAATAAACTTGAGAGCACTTGACAAGAAGATTGTGGCCACTGAGCAAAATGTTGGGGAGATCACACAGTGAGTTCACATGATAGACTCTTGCTGTATCTGATTTGAAGGCATAGAGAACTAAAAGCAAGGGTGAAGGACTCTGAAAACTGAGCCCGCTGAAACAATTTTCCCATCCATGGGATGTCGAGGTAGGCAGAGGACAGCTTTCCATTCATTATTGACTTTGAGCAACATGTGCTCTCAAGCCCACTAGAGCTCCCCCAGGACTTACACCTAACAATTTAAATACCTCACCACTCCTTGGGTCCTAAGAACAAGGAGCAAAAAGCCAGACCCAGATTCATTTTCATAAAAATGGTGCACCATCAAAGCAAGGAGGCAATTCTGGTGGCTGCCTGAAAGAAAAAAGGAGATACTATACAACAACCAAAACCTTAACCTTGATCCAGATTCTCAACAGCCTGAAAAGTAAATGACAAGCAGTTTGAGGAATAATTAAAAATCTGAAGAAGACAAGGGACATTAAAGCCCAACTACTATTTCGAACCAGGATCAAACATCATTTAGACTTGGGGCAAGGGTAGATGGGAACCTAACAGAAGCAGACACATCATGCAAAAAATGGGGTATTGAATGCCTGGACTTTGAAATAGTTGAACTTGAATCCTCTTTATTGAGGACAACATGGCCAATGGCTGGCAGAGGAATAAAAGCACACCAGATTGAGGAATAAGCTGCCAGCCCAGCTCAGAGAGCATTTTTCAAGGCTCATGAGACTCACAGCAGGATGTAAAAATAGTGCCAACCAGTCCAATGCAAAAGGTTCTTCTACTGCAAGCTGAGAACTCGAACTCTGATGGCTCTGCTTTTCAACAAATTGAATTAAGCTTAATATAGCTCAGACTACAATTTCCATACTGTAATAGCCTTAATGTTTTTTTCTTTTCTTCGTTGCTGAATCTCATATCTGCCAAATTCATTTGATAAAATCTTGAGAAGGCACAGCAGCTTCATGCCTTATTCACAAACAAAAGGTAGACTGCATGGGTCTGACAGGTGTGTGGACCTCAGGGCCCTTAGGGGAAGTTGCATGTCCCAAAGGGTAACTGGAATTCTGATTTGTAAAAGCCCATCTCTGACATAGAGAATGGGGGGCTGCCAGGGGGTCTTGCCAGTCAACCTAAGCTGCAGCTGCAGCAGCGCCGTCCTCAGACGCAAACACCAACAGTCACAATAAAGTAATGCTAGACACACAGAATTAAATAGCAGTCAGTAATGAGGTAGTGGGGAAAGATCCCCTCAGGCTCAAGATAAAACTCATTCTCAACTCAACTCAACTCAACTCAACTCAACTCAACTCAACTCAGCTTAGAATATATTTATAAAAAGTGCAAGTCAGCAAGTATCCAAGCATTTGGCATTCAACCATAGGCGGATTTAGAGGGGGGTCTAAGGGTGCTATAGCTCCCCATCATGGAGCTCCTCTATTAGTAACACACTGTGCTGATTTTTAATCGGTATGCGCTAATGCTTCCATTAAAGCTGCCTGAGCCACATGGGTCTCATCTGTCATCTAGTGTCCTGGCAGTGCAGTAAACAACCACCCCCACCTGCATTACATAGTCCACCCCCATGCTATGTGGTCAGTTCCCAGCACTGTGGCAGCAGCTGGTCTTGCCTTGGTGAGCCTGAGCATTTGTTCTCTACTTTTTCAGGCTTGATGCAGCTTCTTTGTTCATGCACAGAGAGGGTTCATGCATGGGGGTGGTACAGCTGCAGCAAAGCAGAGTGGACCTTAACAATACAGATTTCAACCATGTTGTATGGTGCTCACTGCTCCTGATTTGCTGTTGCATCTAGTAGTGGATAAGGCTAGCAAGGGGCTCCTTCTTTAAATGTCTGAGCTGCCAAAACAAGAATGAGCTGTAATTCATTCACTCAGAAGATTAACGTTGGAGCAAGACAGGAGTGAGAGTACTACTGAGGAGTAAACAGTGAGAGAGAGCAGAGTCCACAAGTGAAGAGCAGAGCCTGGGGTTTCAGGCAGCAACAGTCCAGTAACGCAGAGTCTGTGTGGCCTTGGTAAATCAGCACAAGGAGTTGGAGTGAGGTTCAGGTCATCTTCCGGTAGTTGAAGCAAGCTGTAGCTGAGAGCTCTGCTCATTAGGAGTCATGGGGTCAGTGTGTGCTGTCCAGAGAGAAAGAGTTTGGTGGCCAGGTGACCGGAGACAGAACTCAGTTAGGGGCACATAGACTTCAGCCTGTTGAAAGTGGATCAAGTCTTCATTTAATCAGATACTTCTGGCTTTAAAAAGACAGACTTTCACAGTCTCAAACTATGGTGGGTGGGAGGTGGCTGCTGGGATGGGAAAGGACATTAGTGTTCATCAAACTGGGTGTGTAATAAATGTAGTAATAGTGTTATTAATTTCTAGTATGGGGAGCTTAAATTCATGACATTAAAACAGTTTACGGTCACTGCTGGTTTAGTTCTATATGGCAAATTGATTTTGGTGTGGATTCACAGGAGATGGAGTTGGAAGATAGTACCCTCTGGTAGCATGCTTGGGACAGGTCTGGTATAAGCAACAGCATGAACCAGGAGAGCAGGAGAGGCAGAAACTGGTACAAGAGACCTTTGAACTGAGGTAAAAACTTCAGCATGTACTGTATGTCTAATCTGTGTGGTCTTTTCAGTTGTGGTTGTACAGTTGCGGTTGTACAGAGTGAATGAGCACTGAGGAAAGTAACAGACATGGGGTTCTGAAGGTGTTCTGCTGTATATTAGGGCATGTGCAGGAGGTTTTGCATGCTTGGAGAGCAAAATTAGCAACAGAAGTCATAAGACCTTGTTTGGCACATTGACACAGGCAGTTACAAAACTGAAAAAAAAGTAATAGAATCAAATATTTAGTGTATGTAGCTTTATGTGTTGAATGGGGGGGGGGGTGCAAGTTGTGATGTACCCAAACAAGTGCTGTTGCTAGTAAAAATAAATGCATTTTTCTATTTGTTTAAAAACTGTGTTCTGCTGTCTGCTTACTGACTTCTTGGACCTATCATAAAATGAGATGCCTCATACTATATGGTTATCCCAGTAAAGGAAATTTTAAAATAAAAAAATATTTTATTTATTAAAAAATATATTTTCTTTGGAATTAGTTACTCTATAGAATGAAATCTGTTTTGCAAAAATAGCGAGCAAACTATATTTTCAGAAACTAGATAGCAAAGTGATTTTGTTACTATATTTCTATAGGTATTCTATTTATTTTTTTACTGAGGTAAGATTGGGGGAAAGGTTAATCTGTACTGCAAGACAAATTGGGGTGGGTTGGCTTTATGATAATGTCATAACGTGCTTGAGTGAGTGACATTGGTGAACTTGTTTACTTGGATTGTCATTTAATTTGTCTACAATTTGTCTTTATCACCAAGTCTCTTTCAACTTGTCTCATTTTTATGTGTTTTGGATGTGCCGATGCTCAGCTGCAGTCTTTTGGTATTTTGTTTTATTTTTGGGGTGGGAGGGTATTTTGGGCAACATTCTGTCATGTGGACTGTGGGGACTCTGGGGATGTTGCTAGGGTACAACTCACAAAGCATGAAGAGGGAGGAAATGGGTAGAAATTGCATTAGAAATACCCTCCAAAATGCAGCAGAATGTTAAAAAATTTCTAGGGGACTAGGCAGCCCACTAGAACCCTCTCCTATTATTTTTATTTTTTATATGACTTCAGCTCCCCCATCTAGAGGGCTCCTGGATCTGCCCCTGCATTCAACACATAAAAATAACAGTTAAAAACATCATAAATCACACTTCATACACATTTCTAAAACTCAGTATAATCATCAAAATTCAGTTATACTTTGGAAAGGCAAGATCATATCAATATGTTTTTAGTGCAGATGTGGAGCTCTCCACAGTCAGTCACTCCCTTATCAGGCACGGTAAAGAGTTCCGCAGAGTTGGGGCCATAAATGCACATTGTCTGGCACCTGAGATCTTCAAACAGACCCTGGGAACCTCTAGCGATCCCTCATCAGCAGATTGGAGTGGGCAGGAGGGGTGGTAAGGGCACAGAAGTCCTTGCAGGTAACAAGTACCCTGTCCGTGTAGGGCTTTATAGGTCAGCAAACCGACCTTGAAGGTGATCCACCACTGAACCAGAAGCCAGTGTAGTCCGTGGAACACAGGAGTGACATGGCATGAATGAGAAAGGCCAGTCCACAGCCTGGCAGCAGCATTCTGCGCCAGCTGCAAGCAGCGGATATCCCCCCTCTCCCGGAAGCCCTAGGTACAGGGAGTTGCAATAGTCAAGGCAAGAGGTCACAAAGGCATGGACCAGTGTTGGAAGATCATCAGGTGGAACTAGGTGTTTATTCTGGGTGATATTCCTCAGATGGTAAAAAGAGGACTTGACAACAGATGACACCTGAGATTTCAGTGTCAATCACTCATTAAAAATAACACTCAGATGGGGCCAGGGCCCTCTGAAACAGTGGGGCAGTCATTCTTGAACATTATAAGTCTAATTAATCATCCATGAGCTCAAGTAGCTCACTGATTAGATGTCGTGCTGGTCTGAAATCTCCTAGAAATGTCCGGCATGGCAACCACACAGCTAATCGTTCACCATACCCTGACAGCAGCAGTCGCACAACAAGAAGTTTTTTTGCTGCTGCTGTCAATGTACACTACCTCTTCAGTAAGGAATGTGGTGTTAGAGATTGACATAACAGAAAAATGTGAGAGTACCACGGAGAAAAAACAGCAGTGCTCCAAAGTAACCATTGCTGAGACATTACGACATGCACCGGTCTCACAACACAAAACTTTCAGCACACACTGTCACAAGAAAACAAAGAAACATAAAAAGATAAAAACAAAACCTATAAAAAATGTCATTATTGTGATTAGACTTACAGTACAATCACAATAATGACTTCACAGCCTTTCATTTTCTGGGAATGAATGACCGGCTGTTCAGTCATTATTGCTTAATTCCAGACCTCAACCTGGTTAAAAGAAAAGGGAGCATCACTATACAGTACATAGTGGCCAGCAACAACAGAGGTATATCTGACACAAGGCTCGGGTACTCAGAGAAGAGATTCATTCTGTTGCAGGGTGGGGTCTTTGCTCAGTGATAAAAAAAACATGGGAGGGTATGTGGCTGCAATCCTCTGGTCTTGGGACCTGGAGTTCGGAGCTTTGTTCAGTCATGCCAGGATCTGCAAACTCAACAAAGTGTATGGCAACTATTAACCCTGGCAGATCATGGGAGGAAAGAATAGGGCTTTTTATGGAAGAATGATGTGAAGGAGTGAGGTAGCTGTATTTTCTGCACCTCAAACCAGGATTGTATCCCTGGTAGAGCACAAGACCACATTATATATGGGTCTGACTCATACAGAACCATGAGAGGTACCGCTGGTGCAGTCTCTCACGTGAATCAGATAGTGTGCAGGGTTGTCAGAACCTCAAGGAATGCAGAATCTAACAAATGGGCTCGCAGAACACTTAGACAACAAATGGAGGAACTGGGATTTTCAGATACTTGAAGAGAACACCATCCAGGTGAAAAGGCTTTCACATTCTTTTCCCATCCACATCAAGGGTATTCTAGACTGCACCTATACTAGTAAACAAAACTAGTATGTACAGGCTCAAGAGGAGACAAATATACTTCATTATTTAATCAGACCATGCATTCATCTCACTTGAATTATATTTAGGGAGGCAGTAAGGAAATAGAAACTTAGAAACTTAGAAGCTGATAGCAGATAAGAACAGCAAGGCCCATCCAGTTTGACCATTTTTTTACCTTATAAATGTGCCATCGGCCTTTACTCTGTCAATGGCCTATCTATTCATACTCTCTGTCTTGCTCCCTTAGGCCTATCCCATGCCTGTTTGAAGCCCTGCACTGTATTCATAGCCACCACTTCCTGGGGTAGGCCATTCCATTCTTGAAATTAAACTGGAGGTTAAATGTCTCTTTACTGAATTATAAAAACTTCACAGACATGACTGAATCTGAACTAGATTTATACTATGATCTAAACAGTGGGGGTCAGACCAGGTTACATGGGATGCAACAAAAGCTGGGACACTGCAAAGAAAAAAAATAAAATACAAGAAAGGTAGAGAAAGAGGAAAGAGCTGGAACACAAACATAAACAAACAACCAACAAACTGCCAAAGAACTTTAACAAATAAAAGAGCTGCTGGAAATTCTTAGCAGAAAAGGGGAAGGGCAACTCAGATTTACAGCCATAAATACTATGAAAAAGGGGACAGCAACCAAATTATTAGCATACAAGCTTAGGAAAGCAGAGGCATATTGTACAATGACCAGAAATATGGACAAATGTATAATATGAAAACACCACACACAACAAAATAACAGCAAAATGCTTTCAAACTTTATGTGGATCTCTATGAGGAAGACAAGGCTCAGGTTAAACCACACATGAGGAAACTCCTACAGGATCTAGCATTTCCCAAACTAAATGAAGAAGAGCAAACCATCCTAGAAACCTCTGTAACCAGGGGTCAGGTTGATGTTATTTTTTGTTTTATTAGAGCTGTGCGGTGCCTCCATTATGTAACCCACTACCTGGCTTCCTGGGTTTGGGGAGAAAACTGTTGCTTGGCATTTTGGCTAGGTTTGACTTCTAGTCAGGGGCACCCAAGTAACTCCGGACACTGGAAGCAATAACTGTAATGTCCAAACCAGGAGTGGGATTCTAGAGTGTGGCTTTTATTCACAACACAACAGAACAATAAAGCATAGATGAACCCCCATGGGGCTACACTCCTGGTAATGCAGATATACGGAGACCAGAACACATCTTCTTACACACTGAAACCCTCAGATTCTAAAACACACTGGGCTCTCAGCCCGAACTTGTACTCTTCTCTGGATTTCCCAGTGTGGCACATCTGGCCAGCACTTGGACACACACCCTATATGGCATGGATATTTATAGGTGGCACCCTCTACCACCCATGAGCACATACTGGCTCCATAAAGGGAAAATCTTCCATCTAATTCCACATCTGGGTACTTTCCCCGAACACTGGCCAAGTGCCTGGAAAAAAGCTAAAGGTGCCCAAACTGAACCCGTAGAGGTAAATCTGGTTACTCCAGATGGAGAGTCTCCCGCCTCTTGCTCCCAAATCTATACCCAGCCATCCATTTGGAATCAACACCTTTCTTAAAACACACTGTTGTAGAATGCTGTCTCAAAATCTATGTCACACTTGACACTCTACAGTCTCTTGAAAATAGTGTCCTGACTTGTCCATGTTCTTTAAGTGGTTATGTCAATCCTGTAGACTCCCATTGTACAGATTACATTTTAAGTCACACACAACTGTAGTACTGTACTTGGCTATCCTTTCTTGACCTCACAGTAACAGATACTATACACACTGTCTGGTGAAAACATAGGCTGTCTGGCAGAGCTGACTCACCCTGGTTTGCAGGTGCCCACAGGCTTCTAGAAAAACAAACCACTTCTTGCTCCTCAGCACTTGAAACCATACACGACAGGCAGCTTTCCCTCTTCAGCAGGGCCAGGGGATTGCCCCTTTGCTGGTTTCTCTTCCCCCCATCCTCCTGGGATGGGGCACCGGAACAAACTGGGGAACGATCTGTACCACTAGACCAAGTTCTTCTGCGTCTCTATCTAGGGCGAGAACACACACCCTCTAACTCTGGGTAGCTCTATAGCAGAGTTTAGCACTGAGCGGAAGCCAACTGCAGCACACCTTCTGCTTCCACTGAGTCTCCCTGCAGACTGTTCAAAACCTCCCAATGTTCTATCTAACTCTCAGCTGCAACATTCCAATGTGGCTTACGCTGCTGCGAAAATTCTATATGATGTCATCCCTCCAGCTCAGCAGAGACTGAGAACAGAGTGAGACAGTGTGAAATCCATTTAACTGGAATTTCACAAGCTGTCTTCCCTGCCTGCCACTAGATCTAACTGGGATTCTTGTAAACCCACATGATGGGGGGGTTACACCTCCATAGAAATAGAGAAGCTAAACAACAAGGCTATACTATCCTTAAAGAACAACTAGAGTCCAGGGCCAGATGGCCACAGCATGGACATTTATAAACAAATCTTCAAACAGTTAACTCCTAGATTTTATAAGATGTTTAGAGAGAGTCAGACTAGTGTAAGGGCTCCAGGCACTTGACAAGAGACTATACTATCAGTGCACCTGGAACTGGTAAAAGACTAACAGGTGTTGTGAGTCTTACAGACCAATCTCTCTGCTGAATCAAGATCTTAAAATCTTTACAGACAGTATGATGAACAGACTGCAGGAGGTGATCCCAAAATTGATTAACCCAGACCAAACAAGGTTCATCTCTGGATGTTACCTTGGAGATAATATTAGGAGGATTCTAAACATAATCACACAGGGATCCTCTTTCCATGAAACATAGCTGGCACTGCTAATAGATTCAGAGAAAGCTTTTTATAGGCTAAACTGGGTCTACCTAGAAGAGGTCATGCTCAAGATGGGGTTTGGGGAAGGTATCTTCAGAAACACTGGCATGTTCTACAACAGGCCAACAGTGGTGGTGAGAATAAACTGCACTCAGTCAGAGAGGTTTGTGATAAAACAGCACAAGACAGGGATGTACCCTCACCCCTTTGCTATTTGGTCTCAGCATAGAACCCCTAGTGCAAACAATAAGATTAAGCAAATAAATTAAAGGAGTGAGGGCAGGGGGAGAGGAACACCAAATATCCCTATACACAGACAATTTATTTATTTATTTGCTTTTGTTGACTGGGTAAGTCACACTAGACAGCCAAGTGCCTATTTTCAGGTGCGACCCAGGAGAGTTACAAGCTTGGATAACAGGTACAGTGACAAATTGGTATAATACACAAAGAGTGTTACATGTCGTACATAGAAATAAAGGTAAAAATACAGTCCATATAGCAGAGAAACCTGGAAGACACATTAGATCACCTGTTAAACTTACTTAATGAATACAATAATACTGTATCTCAGGGTCCAAAATTAATTTTATAAAAAGTGAGGAGAACAGGATAAGTGGAAAAATAACTATCCTTAAGTCAAAAATTCCGTTTGAATGGGATCAGGGTAAAAGTAGATATCTGGAGATCATACTACCTGAAAATATAGGGTCTTTATTTCAGTCGAAATTATGGAAAACTTAAGCAGGAGATTTTTTCAGATCTAAAGCATTGGCAATTATTGCCCCTTTCATTCATTAATAGGGCTGATACAATAAAGACGGCAGTATGGCCTAGAGGTTAGAGTAATGAGCTACAAAACAGCTTGGCACATCAGACAGGCAGATCTGGGTTTGATTCCCACAACCTCCACTTGCATACTGTGTGACTCTGAGCAAGCTACTTAACCTCTCCACTGTTCCTGGGTCACCCTTGAAAACAGACACTTGTACCTAGTGAGCTTTTACCCGTTACCAAAGAAGAAAAAAAAAAGAATGTCTTGCCTTGGCTACTAGCCTCTATCAAACACTGTCACTAAACATACCCAGAAGGGATTGGCAAGAATTACAAATAGCAGTTAAATGCTTTATATGGAAGTGGAAAGGCCCCCATCTTAAACTGTATCTATTGCAGAAAGATAAGGAAGTCAGGGAACTGGAACTGCCTAACTTCAAAAGTTATTATGAAGCAACACAGCTCATCCTTTTGGTGACAATTATGAGGAATGAGAGGCACATCTCCTGGGTGCAGGTAGAAAAATATAGATCAAAGAGAGCCTCCTTACAAATTGAGCCCTGATTGATAAATAAGCAGAGGGAGGCACAATAAATTCAAAATAGATTGTCCAGACATACATTCAGCCTTTAAGTCACAGTTAAAGAGAAATTCTGGATCCAAGGAAGACAGATCTCCGGATCCCAATTAGATGCCACCCAGAGTTTGCTTCATGCAAAACAGACATGCCATACAAACACTGGGAGGGCACGGGATTGATTTACATCCCCCACTTCTTGGAAGGAGGTGTGACAATTTAATTTCAGCAACAACTAAAATTTGGGCTCCCCAGCTCAGACCACTTTAAATATTTACAAGCTGAATTCTTCCTAAGCAAACAGGAGATTCGGACAAAACTTCAGGCTATATATCCAACTTTAGTGATTTCTGTTTGGAAGCAGCTCAACAGGGAGAGAGTAAAAGACTGATCTCAAGTTCTATTCAGAGCTCAATAATAAAACAGGAGAATTGGCTGTACTAAGGGTGCACATCAAATGGGAAACAGAATCCAGTTCTCAGATCCCCCTTCAGAAATGGCAGGCACTCAGGCACTTGGTACACAGGACAGCCTCCTTGGGCAGTTGGCAGGAATTCTACTGGTAAGTTAATATTAGATACTTCTTGACATCAGATAGAACCAGGCATATATGGACCCATACCACAGATGGGTGCTGGAGAAACTTTGGAACCAAGGGAATCCCTTATCATATTTTCTGGGGATGCACCAAGACCCAAGAGTTCTGGGGGAGGTGAGCCAATATATTCACTAACAACGAAACATCAAATTTAATGTCTCCTTTGCAAATCTGGTCTTGGGGGACCCCTTCTAAAGGTATATGCAGAGGGAATGTAAGATACATGTTCAATATTTTAATTGCAGCTGCCCTAAAACAGTGACACAGAAGTGACTGATGGACAGGGTTACAGCTGGAGAAGGGTGGATCAAGAATGTAAAAAAATAAATAAATATATACATACATAAAATCAGTGGTGCTTATCACAGTTCAACTGTGCCTCCAGCAAGAGAAATCTGTAGCCAGATGTCTTCTGTTTGAACACATGGCAGAGAAGCTGGAGAGCTACCAGGTCTTAGGCTAACAACTATAGTATTAAGGGGGAGTAGGTAAACTTAAAGCTAATGTATATCTCAGATCATAATGCATCAGTTTTGTATAGTTTGTAGACCTGTTTAAGAGGGCAATAGTTTTTATTTTTGTACTGTTTTTTCCTTTTTAGGAAAATTAAAGATTTAATTTAAAAATGTGTCACTCGTCTCTGCTTATCGCCTACTGTACAGTACACACATTTATTCTGGCAACTACTGCACATTTGGGGGTTGGAGAAACAGACTCAAATGTATAAGAAATAGGCTATGTGCCTAACTGGCTTTTTTTCTTCCTGCCCTATACAATGTGCCGAATCAAATGTCTCCAAGCCATTGTACTTAGGCTGGCGTAAGTTGCCATTTTAGGGAATTTTGGGCCTCATGCATAACAAAGAAAAACAGGTGATGGGGAGATAATTCTGCATACTGCATGGGTGTTTGTTTCCTCCTCATATCTTTTTGCATGTCAGGAGAAGGATATTTGGAAATGTGATTATGTAATATAATTTCCACACAGAAAGAAAAATCTTGCTTATACAGTTTTTAAAGAATATGGTTCAATCGACCCCAGCATAATAGAGGAAGAAGACCTTAATTACAAAATCTAAAAGGTATAAATTGTTTGGTCAAAACATGTTTAAGCCAAAGACCTCTCTTCTCCTTGAAAAGTGGAAAATGTAATTTTACATGTTTTAAGTCCTTGATGACATCCTTTGTGGAGTTTCATATTGGAGATTTACAGCCCTCCCTCTTCTGTTTGAAAAAGAGATTACTGCTTTTAAAGCACTCCAATCTAAATATAGTATATAGAAATCTGCTCTGTTTGTCCTCCTAAGTATGTGAAATAATACTCCCTATTCAGTTGTTTTAATTTGTTTATATGCTTTCTGAATCTTGGTCTTTTCAAGGCATGTACTATCACATTGCATCATGACATGTCTACATCTTTGATTTACAAAATGTAATTATATATCATTTTTTACATATCTCATAACATACTGTATATCCAAGTCCTAATGGATACAATATATCCTTGATACATCTACGAAACAGAAATTGAAAACCTTTGTTAGAATATTTTAAATCTGCTCTTCACTACAAACTTTAGGCAATTATGATTCTGGGAAAATTCTGGGAAGATTCTGGCAGTATAGCGCAGTGGTCTAAGGCTCTGAGCTGCAAATTTGGTGACATCCAGCAGGCCAGACCTGGGTTTGAATCCCACAGCTTCCACTTGCATACTGTGTGACCCTGAGCAAGTCACTTAACCTCCTTGTGCTCCCAGGTCGCTCCTGTAAAAAAGCTTTCAGCTTAGTGTGCTATACCTGGTTAAACAACTAAATAAAATATAAATAAATAAAAGCATGATATCCAAAACAAAGATAAATAACTTTTTGGTGTTTAAAGTGGATAAAGAGCAGTGCTGTTGGAAAATAAAATTCTGCCAGCGGAATAGCCTTGAAAGTTGGAATTTTGCTTCTGCGAAATTTCGAATTGCACACTGGAAACTCACAAAATTCTGACTTAGAACAGAAGAATGAATGTATGAATTGCAGAAAAACATATTAGACTGTGGAAAGAAATTCTACAGAACTGAATTCTGAGCTGTGGAATGACTGCAGTATTGTGGATTGATGTATTAAACTGCATGAAGGAATTCTGCAGAACTGTCATTCTCCAGCTCATGTATATCATTCTGCAATTCAGCCAGAACATTTCACAGAATGGGCCAAAACTGTACCAAACATATTCAGATTCATATTTTGCCAAAGTCAGAATTTTGGAAAATTTCATGAACTTTACAGATTTTTGTGAAATTTCCCAAAGTTTGGAATTCCACAGTTTATGCCCTGCACTAATAAAAAGTACTGTACAAGCTCAGCCCTTAAAATATATGCTGGAATGCAACTTAGTACATTCAGAATATATCTGTGTATTTTACTTAATGCTATTTGTAGAGATGAATAGTCTCAAAACAACAGAAGGGTGCCATCTACCGAAAGTTCTCCCAATTTAAATATAAATCTTTTAATAGCACTTGATGTTTTAGCCATGTTTTGTTTTACACAAAGTGTGTGTGCCATATAGTGTTTTTGTCAAAATGCACACCTAGATAATCATAATAGTATACTGTTGCAAGTCGTTTTCCTTATATTATAACTTTATAGTTATTTCTATTAGTGCTACAATGACCAACAACTGAGTCTTATTTTTATTAATCTTAAGAAATGTCTGTTTGCATAACTCAGCACATTTGTTTACCTTCCTTTGCAACCCTAATAAAGATGCTGATAAGAGCACCACATCATCTGCATTGGCTAGTAAGGTAACAGGCTGGTCCTTTAGTTTCGAATTATGGAAGTCTGAATTATTCAAATTCAATATAATATTACTCAGGTGTTGTTTAAACAAAATAGGGGCTAAAATACCTTGGTGGACCCCTATATTTGTAGTAATTTTATCTGTAAGATGTCCTTTCTCATTATATTGAACTTTTGAATGTGAGTGCTTGTGAAGTCTAATAATAATATCCAAGAGTTCTATGTCCATACAGCAACCAAACAAGTGCAGTGTTCTACCGTTAAATGAGGCCAAATTCAGATATGGTGCAGCTTGCTTTCATGATGTCAGTTTGAATCCCAGTCTCTGCATGGCAATGGAACCATTGCCGTCCACAGTCACTTTCAATAATTCACTGAGACCCAAAAGAACATTTTGCTTAGTCTACCATACTTTGCAGGTTACTTTATTTTTCTTCCATTAGGTCCATCAGTGTTCACTGGTTCAAAATAAAAGGTAAATGTTTTAATCCAGACAGGTATTGGACACAACCTTGTCCTGGCAGACAGAAGTGAGTTCATGCTGGCTAACACACGCACGCAAGCTGCTTATGTTTGGGACACATCTTCATCAGAGCTATCTTTGGCCCTGGTCTAACATCATTTTATACTCAAGTCACATGACCACTGGTCAGTGGCGGGGCCAGGTTTGGGAGTGTTTGGGAGCCAGAGGGTACCATTCAGTCAATCATGGGCTCCACATTGGGCACTAAACAGTGAATAAAGATGGTGGCAGGGCACCTCTACTCACACTGAGGCAGCCAGGAGGGGCGCCCGGCCCCCAGCTCTGCCACTGCCACAGGCATCACTCAGCCACTCCAGGCTAGTAGAATGTGTAGCCGGCCACTAGTGCAACAACAATGGTTGCTATGTGTCTCATAATCAACAGACTTCATCAGTGCATTGCTGTAGATGCAAACAAATTCACATAAATCATTATGGGCACCACACAAACAGTTGGTGGGGGCAGGGAAGAGACTATAACCACATATACTGCACTCAAGTTATTTCATCAGTCACTTATTTCACTGCAAACTGTCTTCATAAAAGTCAATAGTGCATTGCTGCTCAGTTGATTTTCATCTATCAAATAAATTCTAGGAAAAATTATATTCCAATATTAGTCACATAGCACACTAAGTTATTCTCCCAAAACCTTTTTATCACAAATGTCACAATTCATCACAGAAAACAATGTGGCAGCAGGTCCTCATTCAGAGCCTTTGGTGTTTGTGTTTCCTATTTAAAACTAAAGAACGATTCTTGCAGGGTCGGGTTTTTTTTTTTGGTAATCACCTTGTATCACATTCAGTTTCATCTTCACTATCCCCATGAACAATAAGTTTGGTGGAGAGTGGTACTTTGCATCCCAAGAAATGGTGTGACATTGCATATGTCAGATTTTGATTTCCTATTGCAGTTTTATGCACTCCTATGTGATACTTTATACAGTGTTTCATCTGGCCCATATATGCCATTCCACATGGGCAAGTAATTAACTAGATGACCCCATCAGTCACACAGTTAATAAAATAGTTTATTTCAAATTCCTTTCCTTACCTTGAATACCTGAATTTCTTATTGTCTGTCATGCTGTTACAACAGGAACAATTACTACATCTATAATTTCCTTTGAGCAATTCTGGTATTGGTGTCTCAGGTTTCATTTTATTGGAATACAAAATGTGCACAAGTTTATCTCTACTGTTTTCCCCTCGCTTGTAACTGATGCAAGATTCTGTAAGATTTTCAAATGCACTATCTGTTCTCAGAACATGCCAATGATTCAGGATGGCTTCTGTTATTCTATTAGACTCTTCACAATAGGAAGTAACAAATGTCAGCCTATTTTCTTCTTAATTATGAACTTCAGGTCAGAAACACATCTCTCTGATCAGATTTGATGCCTTATTGAATGCATTCTCCACAGCCCTGGGATTATATTTTCATTCCATATTTTTTGCCCAGCTTTTGAGCCTTTCATAGATACTTTCACAGATACTTCTCTTCCTGGCTGCAATTACATTTGACTCACATCATTTGGCCAAATGGAATATTATTTGTCATTTTCCTTGGATGACTGCTGGAGTATTCCAACAAAGAATTCCTCTCCATTGGTTTAAAAAAAAAATACTAGTTTCCAGTTTAGTTCCACATTTCATGATAAGCAAGTCCAGAAAGTTCACGTTTGATTTGCTGATGTTCCAAGTAAATTTTAGATTCAAATAATGCCTGTCAACATATGTCAGAATCTTCTCCAAATCTGGTGATGACCCTTTCCATAACAATAGTATGTCATCAATACAGTGTTTCCATGCTATTACTGACTCTCAATATTCATCTTTGTCATTGTATATGTTTATATTTTCCCCTAGGTTGACATGTAACTTTGGCAAACTTAGGGCCAAAGTCATGCCCATGACAGTTACTCTTGTTTGTATATAGTAAGTCTTGTCAAGAATAAAATAATTGATTGTCAATATCCTCTTTACCATTTCCAGTATTAGGTGATTCGGAGGTAGCAGGTTTGAATCTGTTGCATTCAGAAAATGTTCCATAGCCTGCCTCCTTCCCATATGGGGTATACTGATATGCAGCATCCAAATAGGTAGCACTGGTTGGGATCTCAGGAGCCACAGTGTAAACACCGTATTACAAAATTGCCAAAAAGCTGAGCTAACTGAAGAAGGGGCAGCCACACTCCAAACTTTTGATAAAGATAACATTTTTATTTAAAATAAACCACAGCAGTGGCACCTCCTGAAGCCACCAATGTTTCATGCCAAAAATAGCACTTTTTCAAGTTGAACACTTCACTGATTTCCTCTATCATGTTTAAAACATCCTTTGTGTCACTCAAATATAACTCCAACCTGGTCACTAATAGTTTAAAGAAAGTGACCAACAAACTTAGAAAATGGTCCCATCACAGAGCAAATGCTTGAAACAGTGCACTGGCCCAGTGGGTTCATTGCATGCTTATGCAACTTTGGCAGTAGATAAATTGTTGGTTTGACAGGATTGATGACAGACAAAAAATATTTTTTTTTTTGTGAGCCACTTGTTTTTCCAAGCATGTTTTAGCAGATTTTCTGCTCTTTCTTTTGTAGCATTGATAGGGTAATTTGGCAGGATTAGATAGGAATTCCCATTTTACAAATAATGTTGCATTTCTGTGATGTATTTGTCTCTACCCCAGAGGACAACTGCTCCACCTTAGTCAACGGGTTTCATGATCAGGTTGCCATCATTTTGGAGTTATTGAAGAGCATCTAATTCTTTTTTGATAGATTGTTACCATGTTTTCTAGCATCTTTCATTATCTTTGTTACTTCTTTATCCACTAGGGAGCAAAAGCTTGATACCGCAGCTTTTGTACACCAACAGGGTGAAAGGTGTATTTTCTATGGATTGGAGTCTGTTCATGCATATAGGCAGTTTCATTTTCCTCACTCATACCTTTCATATCTGGTATCCATTATTAGTACTTTGATTTTATCTGCTTGATACTATTAGGTTTATTACAGGGACAATGCTTTGTGGGCATTTATTATAGAATGATCTCAGATGTAACTGTGTATAACATTTGTACAGTTCTACCTTCACTTTAAATGGATTGGTTCCACTCTCCAGAATGTATGGGTCAAGCAGGGGCTGTTCAATCCTGTCCCTGCCTCCCATGACTGGCTACCACCTCCCTCGTCTTATGGACCCCCATGATTTCCCCCATAGTGAGGCCAGAGGAGGGAGAGCTGTCCTCCCCTGCCCCTGGTGCACAATCTAGAAGTGCTGCAGGGGACAAGTGGCGGTGCAGGCCAAGAGAGAGCTGGCAGGGCTTCACTAAGCTTGCCTGACTCCATTTTCCATTTTCTCTCCATTGCCCTGGCTGCAGAGGCATGCTAGTGCATGTGCCTAGAGATGCGCTTACACTGTGGAACTGCAGCCCCATACTTTGAAGTTTCTTGGAGCATGCACTGCCCTTGGGCCTATACCAGGTAGCAGTTAAAGGCTGAGATGACTTGGACACCCATCCTATGGGGGATAGAGAGCAGTCCCTGTGGTGCTCAATCCTCTCCCCCTCAGCCAACCCCTAGAAACTTAAGGTCATTCCCAAATCTGGGTCAATGGTTCAGTGGCAGCTGAGGTGAAGCACCTCAGCCCTCCATACGACTATGATGGCCTGTTTTTTTTCATATTACTGCACATATAAACCAAATGTGATAGCACCATTCAATGTGATATAGCTGAGCGTGATTTCCTAAAACTATTTTGAGATTCTTCCAAAATGTTATTTTCCTTCCTCTGTGCTGTACTCTAACTAATACTATCTGTGAAAATATTTTCTGTGTTGAATCAATTAAGCCAATTGGTTGGTACATTTAAGGTTCATTCAGTGGGCCATTCTTGTGTATCGGGAAAGTAATATTCCCAGTCCAAGATTCTGGTAAAGTTGTATATTGAATTATATGATTATATAAATGGTGTAAAACTGGCAACCACCATTCATGATAGTGCTTAAACAAATCTGCTACAACCCTGTCTGATCCTCGGCCTTGTTAAGTTTTGTTTGCAACAGCAGACAACATTTCTCCATACATGAGATACTGTTGTATACAGCAGGTGTGAGTATAAATTTATAAAGATAACTAGTGACATCTTTGAGCTAAGTTTCAAAATATCAAGATAGCACCTGTTAGGTACCAAGATGTCACAAATTAGATACATCATAGTTGACCTATTGACAATTAATAAATAGCAACATGACTTACCAAGTTACCTCATAACAATGCTACCTTGACAACCATTATTTCACACATTCTTCAGAAATATTCCATTCATAGAAACAAGCATAAAAACTGTAAATGAAAAAGAAAATCACTAGCCAGCCCACTGGCACAGAGGCATGGTTGCCATCTGCGACGCCAATGACCCTTGTTCAGGAATGGACCCAGGTGTCAAAGGGCCAGCGGGGTAGAATAGAGCATCCAGTGGATTGTCTCCTACTCTGGGAGGAGGATGGGTTGAGTGTCTGATGCATGCTGGACCCCTAGCAGAGGCTAGAGGTACTGCAGTGGTCGGCTCCAGCATATATGAGGGGGCAGGGCAGATGCGGGCCATTATTGTATCAGATGGCGACCGGTGTGGGTTTGCCTTGAGTTCGTGCTCGCAGTAGCCATTTTTAGTCTTGTGTTATCTTGTTTTAAATTTGTTTTCAGTTTGTTGTTTAAAAGCTGTTTTTTGTTTTTTCACTTTATAGTTTCTTGTTCTGGGACCAGGATTTGGATATTTTCTCCTCACTGCTGTTTGTGGGCCATTTTGCATAAGTTTGTTTTTTCCCCGAACCCGATTATGCAATGGTATGAAGTACAATGCTGTATTTTTTAAACTGTGTGTGATTGCTGACTTGCTGAAGACTTTGCGGTCTTAGTTGGGACACTTGGAGATCGCCTAAGTTTTTTTTCCGGGTTCGCGTTTGGAGGATGGTTCCCTGGGATTGACTGGGCATTTTGAATCCGGTGATTGGATGTGTTTCCCCTTTGGTGGTGCCCGATCTGGATAGAGAAGGCTATCGGGCCCAAGACTGGCATCTGTCTCTTGTAGTGGCAGACTATGGAGAAAGTGTCGGGAATCGGTTAAGAAGTGAAAAACGGAGCTGGGACAAGACCTGAGGCTGCTGCGGGGAGGTGCGCCCATCTTTGCTCCTGTGGGTGAGGGGGTTGGTCAGAGGCTTACTGGAGGGTATAGTCTCTGTCTGCCCTGGGGGCTTGCAATTCTGGGTGGTCATTAGGCCACTCCTGATTTGGGGTTCTGACCCTGGGGAGTGATAGTGTTGGGGTTTCCCAAACTGGTGCGGTCCTCAGGGGTTCATTTTGTCCTTGGCTATCGTAGTTATGGGGAAATTTTACTCCCTCTGGGATCCGTAGTGAAATGGGTCGAGAAGCAAGTTGCCGGTTTTGAGAGGGATTTGGATTACAGCAGGAACACTCCTTGGGGGATTCGGACTGTCGTTAGGCCCAGTCTTGTTTTATGGTACAGCGGATGCAGTATTTGCCTGGACGGTGCGGTATGATATCCTGAACCTTGTTTTTTCCTAAACTGCTGGACCAGAGAAAAGAGGATAAGTACTGGTGACTTTCTAGACTTAACTTTAAGTGGCCCTACGGAGAGGTTGTGAATGGGCCCCTGATTCGAATACCTGACTGGTAGTTCTGTATGCTGCTGTTGAGAGAATAGTACTCAGATTTTAAATGACAGTGGTGGGGGGGTGAAGAATTTAGGTTCATTTTTTCTAACTGGAACCTACTTTCTGGGACACAAACTTCCCATCTTTTCCATGCAGTGAGAATGCTCGGTTTCTGAGAGCATTTGGGGAGTGAGAGTCCCCAACTGCACATAAACTTATATTATTTATTTAGCTTATATGGGAAAATTTATTTTATTTCTTTTATTCCATGCAGTGAGAGTGCTTGGGGGCGGGGTGGCTGAGCATGCAAGTAGTGGGAGTACTTGTTTGCCTAACCAATTTATACTGCTTTGACTATTTTGGGGGGGATATTTTTATTTTTTATTTATTTGTGATTTAATTTATCATGGTTTTAGAAATAGGAATACCTGATGTGAGATATCCCTATTTCTACTCTTCATTTATAGTTTTGTTTCTTCTGTCTTCCTGAAAGCAGGTTCAAATGATGAATGGTGATTAATTTGAGTTAATTGGATCTGAGGTTATTGATTTTTGGTTTATTTATTTTTTGTTTAGTTTCTGTTTGAGTTATTTTAATTATCTGGATTGGGATTTGACTTTTTTAATTACTACTGTGAGAGTAGAAGTTTATTATTTTTGCTCCATGTTAGAGGATAGGGATATATGACACTATCCCACCCCCAGGTCACGCGCTATTCATCCTCTGCTCTTCATGTCCTCTGCCCCCTTTTTTCCCCACCATTGCTTTTCTCCATCTATCAACACTGCTGGGCTTTGGGAATTGCCTGCAGGAGGCTGGGGAGGGGCAGGTGTATGAACAGCGGAGGATGGACTAGGGGCACTCGCATCGGGGTGGTTAAGCCTAGAAGACACCCTGGGGCGAAATGGAATGCAGAATGCGGGCCTTCCTGTCTGGTCTCCATACCCAAGAGCACCTCCACTATAAATGGTGGGCAGGTGGCTGGGGCATCCCAGGAGTTCTGTCCAACTCGGGCGGTGTTATGCAATGCCAGGTCCATTGTGAACAAGACTACTATTGTTGCAGACTTGGTGGGTACAATGGACCTGGCTTGCATCATTGAAACCTGGCTGGATGGTAATGCTGGCCCCATACTTGAGGCAGTAGTTCCGGATGGGTATTCTGTGATACACCGTCTGAGATTGGATCGCAGGGGTGGGGGGGTTGTGGTCTGTTTTAAGACTGAATTGGATCACACTAGTGTCCCAGTTGAGGAGACCAGATCATTCAAATGTGTTGTAGTGGCAGGTGGGGGCTATAGGATGGCTCTCATCTATCATCCGCCAGGAGACGAGAAACTATTCCTTAAGGAAGTGGCGGACTTCATCGTTGACCTGGTGTTTGAGTCACCCAGGTTGATGGTGCTGGGTGACTTTAATGCCTGGATCGACGACGAACTCTCGCAATTTGGACAGCACTTCCTCCAATTGATGAACTCATTGGGCCTCTCACAGGTGGTTACCTCTGCCACTCACAAACATGGCCATTCCCTTGACCTGGTCTTCCTCCTAGGGATGGAAGCCTCCTACATTGGGGTGGAACCTGTCAGATGGTCTGACCATTACACTATGAGATTCAATTTCTGCACCCCTCTGCATAGGCCAACCCCTGTGGAGATGGTAAAGTACCGCCTTTTACAGGATGTGACTCCCGATGGCCTAACTGTGGTGCTTGATCTATCAGAATTTCCATGATGAGCTTGGGTCCAGAGGTTTTGGTTCTGGGTTATAATAAGGCCATTACCTCTGCACTGTATTCCACTGCTCCAATCCATGTGCGTCCTCTCTTCCTTCGCCCTTGGTCACCATGGTTTGATGGGGAACTGAGGGAGATGTGGTGACTAGGATGCAGGTTAGAGAGGTGCTGGTGGAAATCCAGCTTAGATGATGACCATCTTAGACTCCTAGAGCATTATCAACTCTATCAGTCAGCAATTACTTGTAAGAAGGCAGTATTCCTGTCTGGGGAAACTGCTGCTGCTCAGAACCGACCGGCCTTGCTCTTTCTAACCATAGACAGGCTGTGCAAGCCAGCCTGTCTACAGGTTCGTAGAGCCTTTTCACAATTGCAGTGTGAGGAGCTTGCTCGGTTCTTTGCTGATAAAGTGGATAACATCAGGGCGAAGACCCATGCAGCACTCTCTATGGGAGTTGCCATAGACCAGCTCCTGGTCACAGTCCCTCTGTTTTCCTGGAGTTCCTTTGAAAGGCTGGAAATCGAGGATGTTATGAGGATTGTCCAGTTTATGCACACTACGTTCTGTAGTTTAGACCCGGGTCCTACAGCCCTGATTATGGGCTGTGAGGAGGTTACCTTCCCGGTTCTGGTGAGGATAGTCTGGTGCTCCTTAGACTCTGGTGAATTCCCCTGCTCCCTGAAGGAGGCGATGGTGACACCTGTTTTGAAGAAGGCTTCTTTGGACCCAGACTCCCTCGCTAACTATAGGCCTATCTTGAACCTTCCCTTCGTGGGGAAGGTAATTGAGAAAGTAGTGGCTGCCCAGTTGGACAACCATTTGACCATCCATAACATCTACGACCCTCTTCAATCAGGTTTTAGAAAGAGGCACAGCACCAAGACTGCACTGGTTTGGGTGCTCAATGATCTCCTGATGGCGAGAGACTGGAAAAAATGTTCCATTTCGGTCCTGTTGGATCTGTCAGCAGCATTTGACACCGTAGATCATGGGGTGTTGCTTGAGCACCTGAGATGCATCTGTGGGCTTTCAGGTTTGGTTCACAGATGGTTTACTTCTTTCCTCACTGGTAGAACTCAAAGGGTGGTGTCGGGGGTGTTTTCCTCTAATCCTACCTCTCTGTCTTGTGGGGTGCCTCAGGGCTCAGTGCTGTCTTCCATGTTGCTTGTGGTGTACATGCTTCCCCTCGGAGACATTGTAAGATGATATGGGCTGGAGTTTTATTGTTATGCCAATGATACCCAGCTCTATCTGTCTTTTGCACCAGACCAGAAAGGAGCACTCTCAGTGTTTAACAACTGCCTTGGCGAGATCCAAGGCTGGAGGAGGTCCAGCTGGCTGAAGTTGAATTCTGGGAAGACAGAGGTGATGGTCGTGGATCCTGGTCGCCGGATGGGGGGTGGGGAACAAATCATCCCACAGGTTTATTCCTGGGGAATGTTGAGCTCCCTATCTCTGAACAGGTGCATGACCGAGGGGTGATTCTCGATGAACGGCTGACATTACGTGCTCAGGTGTCGGCTGTCATTAAGTTATCCTATTGCCATCTGAGGAACATCACTAGGATCAAGCACTTGTTCCATCTGGGGACCAGCCTACACTGATCCACGCCTTTGTGACCTCATGTTTGGATTATTGCAACTCCCTTTACTTTGGGCTTCAGGGTTGATATCCACAGCTTGCAGCTGGTGCAGAACTCAGGAGCCTGCTTGTTAATGGGGATTCCTCGTTCTTCCCACATTACACCAGTGCTGTGGGAACTGCACTGGCTGCTATTTCAGTGGCAGATCTCCTTTAAAGTTGGTTTACTGACATATAAAGCCCTACACAATTTGAGCCCTGACCACCTGAAAGAGCTTCTAGTTCCTTACCTCCCAGAGCGACCGCTCCACTCAGCCAATGAAGGATTGCTGGAGATTCCGAGGGTAGCCTTAAAATCTTCTGGTGCCCAAGCTTTTATGTTCATGGTGCTGACCCTCTGGAATTCTCTACCCCATTGGATTAGAGAGTGCATGACTGTGGGGGGTTTTAAACAAGCATTGAAACATAGAAACATAGAAACATAGAATTTGATGGCAGATAAGGACCGCTTGGCCCACCCAGTCTGCCCATTTCCCTACCTACTGGATAAGCTGCAGATCCTAGTTAACCAGCAGCCTAGTCTTTCCTATGGAAGAAGGCATATGGGGATGGTGCCAACATGGATAGATGCTATTGATTTTAGTGACTTTTATGATGTTTTATTGTGATGTTATTTTAAATATGTACTGCACCTTGATTTTTGAAAGGCGCACTATAAATAAAGATTATTATTATTATTATTATTGCATGTCCCTGCCCCAAGGGAATCACTCCACAAAAAATGCCAGCCCTTGCTAATGAGCCAGCTCTGGCACCTTCCCCTTTGGCCATCTAAGTCTGCCATTGGCTGCCTCACTTGGGGGGGGCAAGCCCCAAGTATGAGGGGGAAGGCTGATGGAGCCTATCAAGCCTGCTCGTGCGGGGCTAGGGGATGCCGGCACAAAAAAAAAAAATTCAAACCACTTGTTTACAGCTTTATTTATGAAACTTGAAGGTTCTATTGTATACATCAAATATGAGATGTGCTAATGTGTTATATTGTATCAGAAATATATTTTTTCATTGTGCTTGACCTCTTCTAACCTCACTTCAGGCTTTGCCACGCATGAGGACAGAGGTCAAGTACAACTCAAGAGGGTATTTCTGATATCTTATATTAGCTCATCTCATATCCCATATATAGGTGTGGGAGCCTTACATCTGTCAAAATATTATCTTATATAGTGTGTGACATCTTGTCTTAGTGACTCCTCAACATCATAATAAATACTCAGAACATTTTCTTGCCACTAATTTGGCTGAATATAGGATTCAACAGAGTCAGAGTATACTGAAATGGAACCTTATAACCAGCTGCTAAAAATATTTTCTGTTCTTTTCTACTGTTGCTTATTTTAAATCATTCCAAGCTTTGAATTAATATTTATGCTTTTCCTATGTAACTATTGCATTATAATTTTTCCTTTGTTGATTCAAAAGACCTAGATTCCCTAGTGTTTTATTGCTCCTTACATGTCTTTTGAGTTTATTTGGTTTACTTTTTTTTCTTTTTGACAAATTCCATTGAACAAGGATTTATTTCCAATAAATAATTTTGGTGGTGGTGGTGTGTGTGTGTGGGGATATGTAGGCCTATATGATCCAAAAGATGCTTGACATTTAAAATACAATCTGCAGAATTGTTATTACTAGGACTATTATATTTATATTCCATTACTTGTGATGAATAAAACAATATTAATATTTTCAAAATTTCCACCAGACCATGTGATCCTTTTGAGATTCAAAACTTATATATCTATATTATTAGCAGCAAACATTTCACTTTCTGTCACATCATATTTTAATGTAATACTAACAGGAAAATTAGCTGATTCTGGCTAGACAATAATTTCTAAACCATCCACTTTCTCTATTACATTTATATTTGCCTATTAACTTAAGTCAATTACAGAAGTCCCATTTGACGAATGAAAGGTACATTCCCCATTAGAGTCACCTGTAGTTCAACAATTAATTGGAATTATATCTAAAATTTGCATTATCACATCATGTTTTACCAATGGTGTTTTGTTTTTTGTTCCTTAACACACAGATGTCACTCAAGTTACTATTTACTATGCTTATTCTCTTACTTTCTTACATCTCTTGACTTGTTATTTGCCCATTGGTACTAAGATCTGTTATCCTCCCACTGAACTCTCCTGCTATCAAAATGTCTAATTCAGTATTTTGTTCAATAACAGCCTACACTACACTTGAGAGTGAAAGCTATAGTAATTAGTATTACTTTGTCACATTTTTTGGGGGGGAGGGAGATAAACATTTAACATTATTAAATTTATACTTTGGCTACTTATTCTAGCAACCAGTACATAATTATTTTTAATGTCTAATTCTGGGATTTTATAGACCCTTTCAAAGTCTAGAGGCCAATAAATGACTGGCTTGAATACATCTTGATGTGGAAAACTTCTTGGCTGGAATGTGAAATATACTAACCTGGAGGTCTCATTTGTCCACCATGTTTCCTGGAGAGAAAATTGATAATACGAAATTAAATATAGGATAAAGTATGGGGTGCAGTGTGTTATGAGAATTTAACACACACTCGAGTTATTGGATGGCACATAAACCCCGAGGGCGAAGCCTGAGGAGTTTGTGATAGCCATCCAACAACGAGGGTCTGTGTTAAATTCGAGTAAAACACACTGCACCCCATATTTTGTTTTATATAATTGAAGGGTGACTTTTTTTTCTGTTGAGATTTGACTTTAAAAAAGAACTGGACTATTACCTTGTGGAGATGAATGCTTTTATGTGTCTGAGAAAAAAAGAACTGTGCTTGAACATTAACATTTTATTATTGAACTGGTAATCAGAATGAAGATTAGGTTATTTGCCCGTGGCAGAGACAGTTTCGTGCAGAGCGAATGCAACTGAGGAGGTGAGTTATTTGTGTCAGAAAATGGATGCTGATGCTCACGCTCACTTTCTGTTTCTGTCTCGAGCATATTGCTATTGGAAGAAGCCGCGTGAATGCCATAACACCTACTCAGGTGTTATGGTATTTAACACACATTTTTTCTATTGTATAAAACGGAACCCATTAATTATAAAATTATAACAGTCTTGATCAGATACCTTGTAACTAAGATCTTTAATTTTGCATGAAATCATCTTCCAAAAGTTTACACAACCAGTTTTATCTGGGGTAATAAGTGGATTTCCCTCAAGTCGATTTACATTTTTGATTTGTAATGGCCTGTACCTGTTTCTAGTTTGGTTACCAAGGTAGGGAGGCAATGGTGTGCTTCATCTTCAACATGAACATCACCTGCAGTATGAACCCTTTGAAACTGTAATTCTTTTCCATCAAAATTCAGATTATTCATGTTGACCAAATTTAGGCCCATCGGATCCAATTTATCATGATTTAAGAGGATCAGTTTAGTCATGTCCTGGTTCTTAAAATAGCAATTTGTGAACAGCTTTGGATAGTCCAAACAACTTCAATCCAAGGAACCAAATCACGTTCTAATCTTAAATTTAGACACCATTGCAAATATTCACAGATACTGTTTGGCTTTCCCCAGTATATTCATGTATGGGTGTATGCAAATCAAAAAGGCTAAGGATCATTGGAGTCTCAGATGCTTTTTACATTTGAATGATAGTCAGATCCTAATACTTACAGAACACTATGAATTCTGCCTTGATACTGATTATCTATACAAGTTACATTGGTTCCCTGATTTCCATGCTACTGAGCCATTAATCTTGAATGTTCAAATATTATTCCTTAATTAGCCATGAAGTCTCAATTTCCCCAAATTTTAAATGCTGTTTCTGAATCTTTAAAATAAGTCAGGACAGAAAAGCCTTGAGATCTATGTATAACCGTAATATGGTTATAATTCTTTGTTAGATTATATAGATATGTAGGTTTTCTTTTAAGGAAACCTCAGACTCATTTCCCTCTTATTGAACCCAATGAGTATACAACACTACTTCTTGAATTTGATTTCCAAGTTCTCTGCATCTATTCATATCCTTATTCCCTAGTACAGATGACACTAACTGCAGTTGTTTAATATAGATGTCTGCAGTTCCCCAAAACTTTCTTTTTCACCCAGATACAACCCAGCCATCATATTCTTTTGAGTCAAGAACTACAAATACTGGATCTGAGTTATTCATATTTGAATTACTATGGGCTCTTAACAGAACATTTTCCCAAGTGGATAAATTAAATAATAACTGCATTTTGTCTTTTGAAGAAGCCAGTGTCTCATTTTCATCATATGGGATTCCATATAGGTGTACTACCATGTAACATACTAACATGCCAGAGGAGTAAGCCTCATGGTCTATCGAGTCTGCTCAGGAGTCAGTACCCTGTATGGGTACCATCACTGTCTTCTTCCTGGTTCCTTCCATGCACACACACCCGCCACCAAAGTGCCCCCCAGACAAGCATTCCCCTGCTTTTCCTCCCACCTAAATATGTCCCAGCCCCTCTTGAATCCTTCCACCATAGATACCCCCACTCAGCTCCTCTGGCAGTGCATCCCATGGTTCCACCACTCTTTCAGTGAAGTACCGCCTTTTCTTTTCCCTGGAGTCTTCCCCCCTCCAGCCTCCGGCTGTGCCCCCTGGTGACTCCTCCCTTCTTCCTCTGAATGAAACCACTTAGGCTTACCTTATTTATTTCCTTCAGGTACCTGAAGTCCTTGATCATATCCTCCCTGTCCCTCTCTCCTCCAGCAAGAAAAGGTTGAGCTCCCCAAGTCGTTCCTCATATGTCCTATCCCTCAGCCCATGGATCATCCTAGTTGCCATCCTCTGGACCCACTCCAGGAGCAAGATGTCCTTCCTTAGGTGTGGTCTCCAAAACTGCACACAGTACTCAAGGTGTGGTCTAACCAGGCTGTTGTACAGTGGCAGAATCATCTCCCTGCTTCTAGAGGTGATCCCCCTGGTGATGCAGCCCAGTATTCTACTTGCCCAGGCTGTGGTCCTCCTGCATTATTCAGAATTATTCATTTTGACATCCACCAGAACCCCCAAGTCTTTTTCCCCAGGCAAGGCCTGTGAAATGTCCCCCCACCCCGGTGTATGCATGTTCTGAGGTCCTACACCTAGGTGAAGCTACTTGCATTTACTAGAGTTAAATTTCAGTTTCCAGGTGTGTGACCACCCCTCCAGGGTATCCAGGTCCCCCTGTAGAGTCATCCTGTCCTTGTCACCCTCCACTACTTCCCCAAGCTCAGAGTCATGAGCAAAGAGACTCATTTCACACCTGATACCCCCTCTGATATCAGAGATAAAGGCGTTAAAAAGGAGCAGACCCAGAACTGATCCCTGTGAGACCCCACTCATGACCCCCCCTGGAAGAGGAGACCACCCCCCACCACCACCCGCTGGGTATGTCAAGACAACCAACTTCCAATCCACCTGACCATCAGTGTCCCCACCCTCATCCTAACCAGCTTCTCCAGCAGGCCCATGTCAAGAACTGAATCAAATGTCTTGCTGAAGTCCAGGAAGAGGATGTCCACCAGTCTACCCTGATTGAGTGCTGCCAACACCCACTTGTAGAACCTCACAAGGTTAAGCTGACACGATCTGCCTGGGATGAAGCCATGCTGCCTATCATCTAGGAGTCCCTGTTCTCCCAAAAATGCTCCCAGCCTCTCCTTTAGGATGGTCTCATCAACTTCCCCACCACCGATGTTAGGCTGACTGGTCTGTAATTCCTCCTCTCCTTGCTTTAGCCCCTTTGTGGATGGGTACTATATGCACCTGCCTCCAATCCCTGCTCACCCTTCCTGTCTTCAGAGAAGCTTTAAAAAGGGTCACCAGTGGTGCAGCCAGGACATTTGCTAACTCCCATAGTACCCTGGGGTGGATACCATCAGGACCCAGTGTTTTGTCCTTTTTCAGGGACTTGAGGGCTTCCCACACCCTGCCTACAGAGATTTCCTCCTCCGTACCCCACACACACACACGGCAGACCCAGCATGCCCCTCCCACTCTGGGCCACTGCCTCAGCTCTGAGTGACAGTAGGTGCCCCATCAAGCCAGGCTTCTGCCCTTTCAAACCCCCATTTTACCCTGCCCTGAAGCTCCTCTGCATCTTCCGTAGTGAAGACCAAGCAAAGTACTTGTTGTGCACTTCTGCCTGTTCACCAACCTCCTCCGCCCACCCTCTCTCTATCCTCAACCTACTGAACTGCCCCTTCACTCTACTTCTCTCCCTCAATATACCTAAAGAACCCTTCCCCCCAATCCCCTGTGCCAGTCTCTGCTCCTTCCTAGCCTTGGCCTCTAACCATTCTGGTAACCTTCCTGGCCATCAGTAGATACTCCTCCTTATCCAAGACCCCACACAAGAATTTGCATCTTCTGTATAAAGCCTTCTTCTCCCTTACCACCGCCTGAACCTCCTTAGTGCACCAGCATGGCTTCCAAGACCTACTCCACTTGTGACTCTCTTTCACACAGTCTCTGGTAGCCTCCTGTATCCCTCTCTTGATAATTTCCCACCAACTTTCCACGTCCATGCCCAATTTTATCTCCTCCAAGTGACCCTTGAGCAGTTCTCCCATTCTCCTAAAGCCTGCCCCTCTTAAATCAACTAACACCATCCTTGAGTGAGCCCTTTCCCCTCTCAGGTCCAATAAGACTGTGTTATGGTCACTTCCAGCCAGGGGGTCCCTCACTTCAATGTCCCTTATTAGGTCACTATCAGCCAGGACCACATCCAAGATACATCCCTCTCTCGTTGGGTCCATAATCTGCTGTGTTAGGAAAGCATCCTGGAAAACATCCAGCAGCCTCTGTTTCCTAGCCAAAGGGGATGCCATAGTTCCCCAGTCAGTAGCCGGCATGGTAAGGTCACCCAATATCACCATCCCCTCCCCTTCCTGTCCACAGTGATCCCTGATATCAGCCAGCAGGCAATCCTCCAGGTCATCAGCCAGCATGGGGGGCCTATAGATCACCCCCATTTTGACCTTCCTCCCTCCTGTGGTTCACAGGGTGACACATAAGGCCTCAACATTACCTTCTTGCTTCCTCCACTCTGATTATCCCTATGCTGTCCTTAATGAACAGTGCTACTCCTCCCCCTCTGCCCACCTCCCTGTCCTTTCTAAACACAATATACCCACTCAGATTTAGGTCCCAGTCATGTCGGAGGGTGGCCCAAGTTTCAGTGACAGCAGCCATGTCCACATCTCCCTCCACCAGAATGGCCTGGAACTCAAACATCTTATTCCCCAAGTTCATGGTGTTTGTCAGAACCACCCTCCAACCCTTCTCCATCCCTTCCATCCCATTTTCTTCCCAAGAGGTTACATGTAGCAACTCTTTGGCCTCCCCCAAGGTGCCTTCTGTTTCTTCCCTTTGGGGGTAGAAGATTGAGCCCATTCTTGACAGTTTTGCTGGGAGCAGCCTCACTGACCCTCCTTCACAAGTTTAAACCCCATCTAGCCTGGATAAATTCTGTCAATTTCTGCTTTAGTACCTCCTTCCTCAGTAGGCTTAGATTAAATCTATCCCTGGCATACAGCCCCTTGACCTCCCAAGTTTCACCCCATTCCACCACCACCCCAAATCCCCAAGCTTCACCCCACCCCCTGAGAGACTCATTAACCTCCCTGATTTTCTGTTTGTTCTCTACACTGGCCCTTGGTACTGGCAGGATTTCTGAGAAGGTTACTGATCAGCCATTGTCATGGCAAACCCTGGTCAGTTCCCAGAATCTGGCCTGAATTTCCAGAACACTGTTTCCTTCAATATCATTTGTCCCTAGGTGTACTATGAAGTCAGGTGAGCCCCCACAACCCTGCACCAGTTCAGACACCAGGAACCTTGTCTTGTGCACAGTCAGGCCTGACATACTCTTGACCCTAACAGGACTGGTGTACCCTCTCCTTGCCCCTTCCACTGGATATCCCTAATCGTGGAGTCCCACAACATAAGCACCTTAACACCCATCATACCCTTTGGCCCATCCTTATTGCAGACTACCTCCCCCTTCCCTGGCACTTTCCTAATTTCAGATCCTCCCCTCAACAGACTGACTGCTGGCCTCCCTATATGAGAGCCACTTTCAGCCCACACCCCTCTCCTAGTTGAGCCAACATCCCCAGCTACCCCCTTCGCTTCTGTCCCAACAGCACCAGGCTTCCCCCCACCATGCCACTTTTAAGAACATCCTCCCCACATGCCAAGACAGCTATCCTACCCTTCCCTCCTTGCATACCTTCTGAGCTCCCTGACCTACCTCCTCCATCCTGGTAGAGTACCACATCCCCAAGTGAGGATCCTCCCATATCTCAGCTCTCCCACACTTTTAGGCCCCGAGTCCCTCCGAAAGCCTGGAACTCCCACTTCCAAGCATGTTTTCACCCTTTTCTTCTCTGAGAGTACTTCTGGTCTTCTCAGTGTCCCTCACACTCCCAGTGATAAGCTCCTTTTCACCCTTTTCATCCCTGACAGTACTCCTGGTCTTCTCAGTGTCCCTCAGCAAACTCTCCCTCTCACCTCCTCTGATGTCTGCCCTGCCCTCTCCTCCAAATCTTTTTATTTGGTTTGCAGGCTCTCCAAAGCTCCTCCTACTCCCTTGCTACTCCTCCTGCCCATCCCACTCCCCTCCTCCTTCTCCACCCCTGCTCTCCTCACCTCCCTTCTGTCATCCAATGCACTCAGTGGTTCAAAACTGTTATAGCTCTCAAAGCCTATTCCCATACACTGTCCTGCAGTGGCAGAGCCAGGTTTGGATGCTGGGGGGATTTAGTCAATTGTGGGCTCTACAATGGGCATTAAACAGTGAATAAAGATCATGGTGGGGCACCACTACTCACACTAGGGCAGCTAGGAGGGGCGACCACCCCCAGCCCCCCTAACTCCACCACTGCTGTCCTGGTTTAACAGGACCACCACAGCTGGTTCCCCCTGACCCATACCAGCCCTTCTGTCCCCCATCGACTGCCTGCACTTTTGGCTCCATCCTCCATTGGCTTCACCCAGGAAGAGTCATGGTTAGACCCAAGACCATTTCCCACAACCCCTCCTGCCTGATGGGATGGCTCCCGACACTATCCTGCCAATGCCAACATGCCCCACACAGTCCCCTCCCCCTCTGTCCAGCCCAACACTCATCTCTACCACCTGCCACCAGATACTGTTGATTTCCTCCCTAAGATGTGACAGCTGCCCGCAGACTGGCAACCTTCCATCCTCAAGGCTAAGTTAAGAACCATGGCTGCCCCACACCCTGTGCACCCACCACCCTACCAAAGAAGCCAGTTCTGATATCTGGAGGCCTCCTCCATGCCCCAGCCCCAAACATTTGCTGATGTCCCCCCTTATCTAGGTCTCGACCCATGAGGCCATCCCCTCTAAGCACCCTACTTTCAGCCATTCAGCCTACACAACAACAGGTTTGAGCAACAGCTTTGCATAAAGGTCCACCTGCAAGGTCCTCCCACTTCCAAAAAGCTCCAAGTCCAGCCCAGTCTCTGAACTTAAAGATCTGTCTCTACCTGGCTCTACCTCCTTTGAGTATTTAATAGAGGTCAGGGATGGGTTGGGTGGTGCAGAACAAAAAGCAACACAGCTCCATTCAGCAACTGTAAAGTGGCTGGGCTCTCAACTTAAATAGCCCAGCCACGAGTTCAAATTTCCATGCCCTGCAGTCTGATTGGGTACTCACCCTCGGCTGTACAGCTCCCTTAGCTCCTCTGACTCATGCTGCCTCTGACAGCAGCTGTCCCAGGCTCCTGATCTGCCCTCAGGTCTCTCCACCTGCCTCTGATGCAGCCAGAATAGTCTCTGGTGGCCACCCCTGCAGACTGCTGCTCCTCCGGATCTACCAGCCACTGACTACGGCCCAACCACAAGTAACACAACTCCCTTCAGTAACTGTAAAGCGACTGGGCTCTCCTTTTACTCCCCCCCGAAATAGCTTTTGTTTCAATGGATGGACCCATTAGTTCATTCTTAGGTATTGCCCCTGTTTATAACTTTTCTGCTCCTATAACAGTTTCTAAACCATTTGCATTCCCAACAACATTAGACACATCCTTATCTGCTTTGTCTGTAAGATATAGTACACTCTTATGACTGTTTCCTTCTACAGTAATTCTCTTTTTGTGATTGCGTTTTAGGTTCTTTATCTCTCCTTTGTTTCTCCTTTTTTCGCTTTCTAGAATCTTTCCCCTTTTGACTATTTTTGCTTAGTTTTATCTTTTGATGATCAAAACTAATATCCTCTCTAGAGAATCAGGGTGGAAAATTTCTTTGTATGCATTTATTTACAACAGATTTCTCTGTGGTAACTTCCTCCTAATCTGTTTCTGCTTGGGCCAATGAGGTAGTTTTTACAGCTTTGTATTTGTTATGAAATTGTTCATTCATTATTCTCTTAATCATATATGATTGCTCATTATGCTAGTTCCTAGGCCTGTAAGTTCTTCTTTAATAGCACATGGACTTTCAAGAAAAGCTACATTGGCACTGTATGGATTTTTATTAAATTTTAGCAAATCTTTAGAAAGGACTGAAGCAGCAGGTACTTAATTTCCCTCATTAAATAGATCCAGGGTATCCCACTTTGGAGCGTTCCCTTTCTCAATGGGTCCCAGTTGCTGTAAATTCTAATACAGATAAGTTACCTATAGGAGGAGAACACAAGAGTCTATCCCTATATTCCCTGCAGGGTGGATTTCTAAATACTGATTCTTCACTTCCTCTTCAAATTACTTCTAAGCAGAAGTAAATTTATTGTGGTTCCTAACTCAGTAACTACTACTATTGTTAACGACTTTCCACTAAAAGGTTGATTAAACTTTGAAAGTGAGCATTTGGAGGAAGTTGTTTACACAAATGTGTTAAAGAAACACTGATATTTGAGCATTTTTAATGTATTCCTGGGAGGGTTCAAAATCTAGTTAATTAAAATTAGTAACATTTAAGGTGGAATACAAAGAGGTTCAATCCTGACCAGTGACTGTAACAAGGCAATTCTCTTTCCTATAAACCACAGTTTTAGCACCAATATTGGATGGGCTCTCCCCTATTGAAGTTTTACATTCATTACCAGAATTTCTTGTTGAAGTGACTCTATCCATAAAATCATCTCTTCTTTTTGTGCTTGATCTGTTTCCTCTTTGCTTACCTTTGCATTTACTTCTTTACTACCTTTCTTAATATACCTCTCTTTGTTGCCACAACTCCAAAATCTGCTGGTGGCAGTCTGTGTCACCTGTAGATTCAAATTTCCTCTTTCTATCATTCAGTTTTTCTTCAATAATATCTTCAATTTATTTTCCCATATCTTTTGTCTTACTATTTCTTGTTCTCATCTTAAAGATAAAACAGTGACTTATCATGTGGAAATATGTAACAAAGAAACAAATACAAGCACTGCATAAGTAGAAATGGCAGCAGTCTAAAAAAATAAAACAAACCACAAAAAAACTTAAATAAATATTACATCAGCTTCTTCTGATTAAAATCTCTTTAAGAAATGTCCCAGTGATATAGTCACAGTATTTACACTACCAAATGTTATCCTTTAAATATATGCTTGTGTGTACCAGGTCCTTCAGTAATAAGTTCCTTCAGTATATCCAAAACTGTGCCCATCAGGACACTCCATTATCACTCAGTTTGTGCTGAGCAGCTCCAATGAAAATTGTTTTGTTTGTCATCCTGCCTCAGCACATTTGATCAGGGATGGAAGGGCTGTTAACTCTTCCTTTTCAGTTATGAGACTTCTTCCTGCACCTTTATCTGTACCCTGGCTTGTCACCTGGCACTTAGCTCTTCCTTTGCACTTATCAAGCATAATGTAGATAGAATATCACTAGTTAGAGTGCAATAAAAGAAGAATATGGCCCAGATATTCAAAAGAGCTGAGCCATGCGCAATAGGGTTGCGCCTGCGCAAGTCAAATTGCACCATTCTGCGATATATTCGGCAGGAGGCAATTCGCCCCCAGTCATGCTGAGCAACAGCGCCAATGCTAATGCTCAACCAAAGGGGAGGAACTATGCATAAACTGCACAGCCCGGATATTCAGCCGGGCATGAGTTGCAGCAACCCCTACCCGCGCCTGCACAACTTTAAGCTCTAAAAGGATCAAGTCGAGGCCACACAGGTGAGCTGCCTTATTGCAGGGTGCAACACAGCAGCTGCCACCTGTGGGTAGTCCTCCACTTGTTCCCGGTGCCCCCATAGCCTGATTGTGGCAGCAGAGTATTTCCGCAGCAGCCCGACCACGGGCATACAGGAATTCAACTCCCCACAGCAGCCCAATTGTAGGGCATAAAGCACTTCAACCTCCCCGACTAGCCCGATCATGGCATAATGTAATTTAACCCCCCGACTAGCCCGATCACGGGCATAATGTAGTTCAACCCTCCCAAAAGACCACTATCCCTGGTGGTCCAGTGGACCGCGAAGCCCGATCGTAGGCATAAGGTCAAACCCACCTCCCCAAAGTCCAATATCCCTGGTGATCAAGTGGCCCCCACCCCACCCACCCATGAAGCCCCACCACCCCCTCTCCCTGTCAGCCAGTGGGCGTAGCACCTCACCATTTGCCACCCGCTGTCCGCCAACTGACAGCTCGGTAGGGCTGCATGCCCATTGGTTCAAAGCAAGAGCAGCTGGGAGTTTTTAAGGCAATTTCTTCCAAAGATTCACCTGTTATGCAGCAGTTCATGCCCAACTTTCAGATATGAACAGCAAATGCAATAACCTGTATTCTTTGTGCTTCATAATTGAGAGCTGCCTTTGGTTTCATCAGTTCTGTGCCGTTGTCTGCTATCTGACTGCTAAAGTAAAATGAGCTTAGATAGACTCCGTTCTATTTATTCCTCAAGGTTTGTGTTCACCCCATTCTAGAGTTTTTCAAAGTACTGAATTTTTCATGTTAACTTACAACAATAATCTGACCCTTGCTTTGTAAAAGAAGTACAGTACAACAGATAGACATTTACACCCTAAACATGAAAAACACATTTTGGCATTCCTTTTAGAGTCAACTTGAACCCCTTATTATTTTTTTTGTGTTTTGGATTTTATTTATAGATATATTTATTTATATTTTATTTATTTTTATGTAATGATTGTATTTATCTTGAAACCCTAGTCCACATTTAAAATGTAATGTTAAACAGAATTTTTGGCATCTAGTATCAAAACAGCTTCCCCTATGGTTTACCCCCCAACACTCAGACAGCAAACCATGGCTTCTAGATTCAGGTTCAAGTACAACAGACTGCAGTCTAGGGTCACCCTCCCCAGAGAACACTGAGGGCTAACAATGGAGCTCACCAATCTACTGTATATTGGAGCAAAAATAGACACACAATATGACAACCAATGTAATTAAGGAACCACCTAATTCCTTATTCCTTTCCTTTTAACCCTTGCCATGCCACCAGTGTGTGTGTGTGTGTGTGTGTGTGTATACAAGTCATAAACATCTAGACATTCTAAGTCTTCTTGCAGCGTAAGGGTTAAAATTTATGAAGTTTCCAAAGATTTTTACAAAATCAGTACAATCAAATGCTTAAATAATAGCTTAAAAATCAGTGAAATACAAAACCACAGAGCTATCCAGAGCATGTCCTCTCTCCTTCAACCTGTAAAATAACTGTTTCACAGTGTGTCAACCATATGGATAAAAATTCTCTTTAAAGAAACATTGTTAATGCACCATTAGGGTTCCAGCATCAAAAGTAGGGAAATAATTTTAGAGTTTCCAAACCTAAGACCACAAACCCCACCCTGCATGCAGTAACAAGCATGAGGGGTGTAATGTAGGAAAATTGGGTAAGCATTAGGGTTGACAACCCCAAGGCATACCCCTCATGCCTGTTCCTGCATGCAGTGTGTGGGTGGGGTCTTAGGGTTGGGAACCTTAAAACTGCATTTCCCTATTTTTGACACTGGAACCCTACTGGTGCATTAATGACATTTTTTTTTTTTTGCTGAGAATTTCCTTACTTTTTGAGAAAGTATAATCATGGCCTTATTTTGTTGTGAGAGCACTGAGCCCTCCAGGCTCTGTGCTCCCAACCTTCCATAATTTTTGAGAGATTGTAATAGTATCCTTATTTCACTGTGGAAGTGCAGGGTCCTACAGGCCCTGTGCTCCCATCAATTCCATAATCCTCTGCATATTTGCCTTGCACTGCCATCTATGCATAAGTCTTGCACTCCTGTCACTCCATAATAGTATTGATATTTCCACGTGGGGTTGCACAGTGCCATCCATCCATTCTTGTTGAGATATTGTAATCATATCCCTATTTCTCTGTGTAAGTGCAGGGCCCCATCCATCCTTAATGGTATCCATATTTGCATGTGGGAGTGCAGGTCCCTCTGGCCCCTGTGCTCCCATCCATACATAATTTTTGGGATAGAGTAGCATCCCTTTTCTTTGCCTGCTTGAGTGCAGGGCCCTTTGGGCCCTGCGCACCCATCCTGTAGTGTGCAGAGGCAAAGAAACACCTCACACTAAAATGTTATCCTATGTAAAACACAGTAAAATATGAAACCTGTGTAACTTGACACCAATGTAATATATTTTCATGACACCATCAAAAGGCACATCAGTGGGTTAAGCCCTTTCTACCCTGTAAATTTCATAGCAACATTGCAAACCATTTCTTCACAGCACAATGACAAAGAAATGATTCTCTACATCTCCCATTATGATGTTATCCAATGGGAAATGAAGCAAAATTTAAACCCACAGAACTCCAGAGCAAAGTAATATACTTTCACCAAACCTACAAAAGGCACATCTGTGGGGCAAACCCTTTGTACCCTGAAAATTTCAGCCCAGAATTGAAAAACGTTTGTTTGCTATGAAGTGACAAAGAAACAGCTATATAAAAATTATTTTTTTTGCAAATTGTGAAAAAGGATCCTTTTCTGCAGTTCCTTATCACAATTTGCAGAAAAAGAAAATCCTTTTTCACAAATTGCGAAAAAGAATCCTGTTTTGCAGATCTTTTTTCCATGGTTTGCAAAAATAGGATTTTCCACAGGTTTAAAAAGTGCATGTCTAAGCAACTTATCAAAAAACTGACCCCAGAATCAAATTCTATGGGGCCCGATTAGATAAAGACAACTGTTATTGTTGTCTGTTAAGCCCCTTTATTTTTTACTGTCATTTCATTAATCAGCCCCGAAAGGTGATTTTGCACAGCATACACCCCATTCTGTGCCACTGTAGGGAAAACATGTTTTGGGCAGGGTGTGAAAAATGACAGCTGTACTGTTCATGAGGTGGTGTGTAAAAATGGCAATGTTGAAAATTTGGAGTAAAATATTGTAAATTACCAAAGTTATGCACCTGCATAGAAACTGTGCAATGCATGCTCATAATGTAGCCATTTTGGGAATATTTTCACCAAATTTTCAACATGTGCTTTTTGGGATCCCACCTTATGAACACTGGCACTGTCATTTTGTTAATTGGTCCTAAAAGGTGATTTCACACCGTGACCTCGAAATCACCTTATGGGTCCAATTAATGAAATGACAGTGACATCATTCATGAGGTGGAGTTCCAAAAAAGCCATGTTGAAAAGTTGGTGAAAAAAAAGCAAACAATGACTGAGATATCAACATAAGTTCAAAATGCCATAGACAGCCATTATACAGCACTTACCTTGCTTCTTCAGTTTGCGGTTCGGCTTTGAAGACTGCAGACGTGTCCGGGTTCAGAGAAGATCACAGCCTCTGACCTCTGGAGGTAAGTATGGGGTAAGGGGGGAGTGCAGGGAGGTGGGTGCGCAGAGCTAGGGTCAGGATGGGGGAGGAGAGGGGGATGGGGAGACAACAAGGTCCCATTTTCTTTATTTTAGGGGCAAAAAAAGACAGGGGAATGTTTTCTTTTTTCAGTTGAATAAAACAAACATTTCAGGACACTGGGGGTGGGCTTCCCAGTGTCTAACAGTACTGATGGTGTTTGGGGACATGTATAACATAACTGGGGACACTGGGAGTGGGATCCCCAGTGTCTCACCTTGGGGCTACTGCTGACATGAGGATTGGGCACCCCAATGTCAGCAATGTGGAGGAATGCTTAAATGGGGACTGTGGCATCTAGTGCCTACACGAGGACTGGGCTCCTCGATGTCAGAAGAAATGGCTTTTAAATAAATATCACAGGCATTTAGGCTCACTGGAAACACTGGCAGTGGGCTCCCCAGTGTCCCACCTTGGGGAAGGCTACTGCTGACATGGGGACTGAGCACCCCGATGTCGGCAAAGTAGGACAATCTTTTGTTCAATTGGGGACAATGGCATATAGTGCCGACATGGAGACTGGGCACCCCGATGTCAGCCGAAACATGTTTTTTCTTTAAAAATCAATATTCTGGGAGTTTTGGCTTCTTGAGAATAGGGACAGCAGCCTACATCTGGTAGTACCAGTTTTTCTGAACTGGGAGGTAAAACACTGCACATTTCAAGTGCTTTAGCTGGGAAACCTGCCGAGTGGATACTGTGTGTGTATGGTTGCTAGTCAACATCACAGTCCACTTGGGAATCACAAATATCTGCAGCAATTCTTAGCTGGGCACTGAATTTCAAGTTTTATACTGGTGTGGGGCTATTGCCTGACCTTTTAAGGGCAGACAAAACCCCTGGATCATAATTTTAATCTTGGACTTGTAGCGAGGGACTGGAAGCAGGAAGTCCAGGGGACTTCTGGTTGCTCACAACAAAAGCAGCACATTTCAGCAGTTGTGCACCTCCTTGAGAATAGGGGCAGCAGCCTACATCTGGTAGTATGAGTTTTTCTGAACTGGGAAGTAAAACAATGCACATTTCAAGTGCTTTAACTGGGGAACCTGCAGAGTGGATACTGTGGGCAGGATTCACAAAGCCCTTTTCTCTAAGTTTCCCTCCGCAACTGCTGTTGTGGACCGGAATCGCCCACAGTTGCGGTGGTTCCGATTCACAGCTGCAGCAGTTGCGTAGGGAGTTACGGCTGCTTCCAGCATCTGTAGCCCATTCCCGCAGCTGCGGCCGTCATCCTGATGACACCACCCACAGGCAGCCATAGATCGTGGAGCCGGTCGTAATCCGGCTCCACCTTTGTGAATACCCGCAGCTGCGGGTAACCTGCAGATCTGCAAGTCACAACCAACTTGTGCCAAGGTTTACCCTCAGCTGCAGGTATTTCTCAGCATCTGTGAATCCTGCCCTGTGTTTGTTGTTGCTAGGCAATGCTACAGTCCACTTGGGAATCACAAATATCTGCAGCAATTCTTAGCTGGGCACTGAATTTTAAGTTTTTTACTGATGTGGGGCTCTTGCCTGACCTTTTAAGGGCAGACAAAACCCCTTGATCATAATATTAATCTCAGACTTGTAGCGAGGGACCAGAAGCAGGAAGTCCATGGGACTTCCAGTTCCTATTCCCTTGAATACGAAGACATGGTGAGTGCCAGTGACCCAGCAAAGATGACACAACTAAGGCTTTATCTGTGTCTGCTACAGTATGTCAGCTGGGGAACAGGGGAAGGGGACCAGGGGAATGCATTTCAGGTAGGCAGAGAAAGAGGACAAGACATTAGTGCAGAGAGTGTTATACTTGAGTGGTACACCTGTATAGGCTGTGGCATGAAAGGACAGAAAGATCATATGGACAGACAGGAGTGCAATAATTGTATCTATATAAAAGCACTAGCGGGAAAATTAAGCAGTCTACAGCAAAATACAGAGGTACAAACAGACATAAATGAAATTGCAAGGTTTGTCCAAAAAACTAAAACTATGATAGAAGAAAAAGAAAGGGAACTACTGATAAAGCAAGTTAATAAAGGTCCATGTGAAAAAAGGAAAGATAGGATAGGATAGATGATTCAACTCCTGAGACTATAAACCTCGATGAAGACAATTGGTATTTTCTGTTAAGAAAGGGCCAAGCAAATGAAGGCAGGACAAGGAAACCCCATTAGCCCTATCAAATTGATATGAAATTTTGGAGCCAGAAGATTCCACCCCTAGTCAGAAATCTATTCCTCCATCTGTCCCACAGTTCAGGTCAGGAACATCGTGGCATAAATTACTGTGCAACAGATCGAATATCGCCGACTGCACATAGTCAACCATTGTAATGTTGGTTATCGCACTGGCGAAGCACGACGGCTTCAGCGACGATGGTGTCCCCATCCCACTGGCTGAACATCGCCCAGTAACCATATCGGCAGTCCCTGCCGTGATGTCCATACCCTCATCATCAGTAATCGCCAACATGTTGTAGCGTGTACACGAACATATACTATCCCTCGGTATCAAGTGCCCCCACCCCTGGAAGGCAGAGCCCACCACCCACACCCCTCCCCAATGAGCAGCAGATGACAGCCTCCACTCGCTCACCAGCGGTTGGCTGCCCGATTATGCAGAATGAATGAGCGTGCTCATTCATTTGGCATAGTCAGGGCCAGCTGTGGTAGTGAGTGGAGGGCTGTGCTGGTTGTCTGTTGCTTGTCAGGGAGAGGGGTGTGGGGTGGTGGGGATCTGCCTCCAGGGGTTGGGGGGTCCACTAGATACCAGGGATAGGTTGTGTTTCATTATACATTGCTACAGCCATGTTGGCAATTGGCGACGTTGGGTGGGTGGTACAGACATCATACCAGAGAGGACTACCATTATGGTTACTGGGGCTGATAGTCAGCAAGTGGGATGGGGGACCCTCATGTCAGCAGAACCATATACCACTTACCAATGCAGTATTGCCCAGCATTGCAATGGTTAGCCAACATTGCAGTCAGCGATGTTATGCCTACGATGTTTGTTGCACAATGTTTTATGCAGCAATGTTCCTGACCTGAACTTGTCCTACACATAACCAGTTGTAATAAAACTGTATCATCCACCAACAAAAGATATGATGATCCCACCAACTTAAATAATCAAATAGAATGGGAATATAATCAAGAGAGGGGGCCAGAATCTATCAAGAATTGCCCTAACAAACCTCAACCTGGAGCTCTACAAAGAAATACTAAAAAGCCTCCTAGCAAACATAAGGATATAGTAATTAGAGGAGACTTCATGCTGAAGGCAGCTGACAGGATAATATGTAACAATAGGAAGGAATAGGTCACATTATCCTGCCTACCTGGGGCAGGGATAGCCAATGCTAAAAAAGTACTTCCAGGACTTCTAGAAAATACTAATGACCCCCTAATTTTTCTTCATATAGGAATAAATGACATTGGCGAAGGCAATCTTACTGAAATACAGAGGAACTTTGAAGCAGTTGGTAAGGAACTTCAAGAATTAAACCTTTCATTAATTGTATCAGAGGCCCTACCTGTCCCGAGGGCAGGTGGACTAAAAACAAGGGATATAATGTGATTCAACGGTTGGTTAAAAAGATGGTGTTCACATGAGAAGTTTGAATTTTGGGACATTGGCAAAGATTTGAAAATGCCCACCAGTTGTATGCTGTAGATAGACTTCATTTAAACAAAAATGGAACAAGAGTGTTGGCCGACAGATTCAATGCCAAGATATCAAACATTTTAAACTAGTTAAAGGGGGGGGGCAGAAATAGACACAAACAGTATAATAAAAAGGAAAATAAACCATCTGCATCTACTGACTAGACCTTGCTGTTGCTAAATGTCCACAGTTTAAACAATAAAAAGGATGAGTTGGAGTTAATACTAAATAAAGATAATATTGCATTGTGCACCACAATGGAAACATGGAGGAAAAATGATGATTGGGGGACAAACATAAATGGCTACCAGGTGTTTAGATGTGATAGAAATGGAAGATGTAGAGGAGGGGTGGCACATTATGTTCATAATGGCATTAAGACATATGAACTAGATACTGTAAAAGATTCTGTATATGAACAACTTTTAGTACAGATAGTTCCCCCTAAAGGGGAACAGATTATAATAGGGGTATATTATAGATTGCTCTCTCTGAACTCCAAGAAAACACTGGTGTTTTTATCCCAAATAGGTAAGCTGGATCCATCCAAGCAATTGTTGCTTGTTTGAGATTTCAACTTCACAGGGATCAACTGGAAATCTGGGCTCCACTCTTCTTCAATGGAGGCAGCTTTTTTAGAAGTTTTAGATGAACCAGCCTCAGAGAATTATGTAGTGGAAAGTACAAGAGGTTCTAATGTACTTGATTTGGTACTTAGTAGTACGGTGGAACACATTAAGAGGTGCATAGTTAGGGAGCCCTTGCTAGGGAGCGACCATAAAATGGTAGAAGTAGATAAAGAAATTGAAAGTTATACACAACAGGGGATTACCAAAATAAAAAGCTAAAGTAAAACAAACTATGACAACCTCAGTACCAGAGTTAAAAATTGGGATTGGAAGAGCAAGTTCGCAGGATTAGGAACTTCTGCAATGTGGATTGAATTTAAAAATGTTTGCATATATTGGTAGAAACTGACATCCATACCAAACCAAAATATAATTTAAAGGGTAAAATTCTGGCCTGGTATAACATAAGAATCCAAAAGTTAATCAAAAGGAAAAACAAGGCATATAAAAAGTATAAGAAAGAAAGTAGTGGGTTATAAAAAAATGAAACATCAAAAGAGATTAAGAGAAGTTAAAAGGGAAATAACTAAAGGAAAAAAGATATTTAAGTCAAATTTGGTAAATAAGGTCAATGAAAATCATAAGGCCTTTTATAGTTATATAGGATCTCTAAACAAAAACAATAACAAAGTGGGGCCATTATCATCTAGGAGTAAGATAATTACTGACTGTAAAGAAATGGCAGATGAGTTCAATATTTATTTTAATAGTGCCTACCCAAAAGGGACTAAACTTAAAACTGACCCCGAAAAAGATTCTTATACTTCCCTAAAGATAACTTCAGATATAATCAAGGGAAAAACTGATTAAACTTAAACTTAATTCATCACCAGGACCAGATGACCTGCACCCTAGATTTTTAAGGGAACTAGCCCCGGTACTATGTGACCCTTTACACGTTATTTTTCAATCATCTATTAATGAGGGAGTGGTACCTGAGGACTGGAGGTTGGCTAATGTAGTCCCAATATACAAAAAAGGCTCTAAATTTGAATGCTCCAACTTTTGTCCCATTAGTTTAACCAGTATTTTAAGTAAGGTTTTAGAATCCATTATTAAAGACCATATTGAAAAGCACATCCAGGAAAAAGGGTATATAGACATTAGCCAGCATGGTTTCACAAGGGGAAGGTCATGTCTAACAAACTTGCTTTCCTTTTTTGATCCAGTGTGTGCTGCCTTTGATAAAAATCTATCAATGGCTGTATTATATATTTATTTTGAAAAAGCTTTTGACACCATATCATACCAGGAATTGATTAATACTCTGGGGGAAATAGGTATAGCAATGGATGTTATTAGATGGATTACAGGATGGTTGGATGACAGAAAACAACACGTGTGTGTATAAAAGGGCCATATGTCTGACTGGTCCTTTGTGCCAAGTGATGTTCCCCAAGGATCGGCCCTGGGCCCGATCCTATTTAATATCCTCGTATCATCTCTAAACTGTAACTCCAATGCATGGTTAACAAAATTCGCTGATGATATGAAGTTGGGGACAATAATTAATAATGAATAAGATGCAAAATCCTTCCAGGATAACATCAACAAAATAGCAGAAACAGCAATGGAAAAGAAGTTAAGGTTTAATATAACAAAGTGCAAGGTCATACATCTGGGGAAAACGAACCAAGGGCATAGATACTATAAAAATGGGGTTGATGTTCTCCCAACTGATGCTGAGAAAGATTTAAGAATTTGGATTAATAATGATTTGGAGTTTACTAATCACTGTATTACAATGACAATAAAAGCATATGGTATCTTGGCCTGTATACAGAGGAATATAAAAAGTAGGGAAAGAGAAATAATTGTCCCTCTCTAGGTGTCATTGGTTCGTCCACATGTGGAGTATGCTGGGAGTTTTTGGAAACCTAGGTTGAAGGATGATATTAGGAGAAGGGAGGAGGTACAGAGAAGGGCAACTAGGATGATAAGGGAGATGGAGGATTTGTCTTATGAGGAGAGACTGCAAAAACTTGATCTTTTTTCTCTGCAATATAGGGGTTACAGAGGTGACATGTGCTTAGTGTACAAAGCTCACAAAGATCCAGACATATGGGTATGTATAGGGTTGGAAAAGAGATCTAATTTGGTCACTAATCAGGGTCACAAATACCAACTGAAGGGTGAGAATTATAATAAAAACCAAAGAGGGGCTTGGTTCTCTCAACGTGTAGTAACTCAGTGGAATGCATTACCTAAAGGAGTGGTCTTTTGTGACACTATGAACCAGTCTATATTAGCACTTGATAAGCATAGTGAAGCTAAGCCATACCAGTTAATAATATAAATGTGCAGGAACAATAATGGCCTAATGGCTGAAGTACCTGATACTTTTCTTGCAATTCTTGTGATTCTTGTGAAGTAGGATCCTGGTTCGTATCTTGTTATAAGAACTAGGATCTTACTTCGGATGATGCTGATACAAACAAAGAATTTAAATATTAAATAAACCACATTTGACGGGTAATTTTTGAGCAGTAAAGTGCAGAATGCACCTAAGGGTCCCAATAAGCAAGCTACTGTATATGTGTTAGTTCCTCCCCAGAATATAATTTTGGGAGGTTTCCAAATTTGAATTTTCAGGCAAAACTGAAAACAAGATGGTGGCCATATGAAGAAGGAATTTCCCCAAATGAAGCAGGATTCCTTCTTCGTTTCACACAGCTATATTGTAGTGTTTACTGAGCATGCTCAGAAATGATTTTTTCAAATTTTTAAATTGCAATAACTTAAAAACTGCTTATTATTTTTCACCAGACTAGCAAAAGGCACATCTGTGGGGTGGTCCCTTTCTGCCCTAAAAATTTCAGACCAAAAACCCAAACGGTCTGGGCTGTAGGCAAGTTCAAAGAAAAATCCAAGCAATCAATGAGTGAAAACATGTTTTTTTCACCTCCCTGTAACTCAGAAACTGCATACCCAATTAGAACGTAACTTTTCACATTAGGAGATCTACCCCCACAGGACAGTGCATACCAAATGTTATGCAAATCCGTTGAATGGTTGCAAAGTTATTAAAGTGCAAACTTTTGAGTTTAACATTGAAGTGTCTACTCAACCCTAACTATAGGGGCACGACTGCATCCCTATAATATATATATATATCTATATATATTTATATATATATATATATATATATATATATACTGGCATGGTAGCACTGGTGCTGGGCCAGTAAGTTGAATGAAAAATCATGTGACAATAACCACGCATGGAGGAGCATGCATGTGAGTACAGTGACAGGGGTATAATAGCCAAAGGAAAGTACCACTACCCCGTCACTCTATGCATAGATAAGGAAGTGCTCAATACTGCTGTGATGGACTGCCTGGCCAAGCCACTCCCATAGTGGAGTGGATAAGGCACCTGCACATGGTCAGGATGGGAGACCTGGGACTGTGGCTCAGTTCCTACCAGGTCTCTCAATATTGCAACTTTTGTGTTCATTTTTTTTTTTTTGCAACTTAAACTTTTTCTCATCCTGGAGTTTCACCCCATCATTGAATCTACACCCCCTCAGAGTTTGTTTTATATAGTCCTGGAGGCATAGGGGGCAAAGCCTCCCATATCAGGGGGTTCAGGGGGCGGCCCCGATATAAAATGAAATTCCCATTGGTTTCAATGGGCTGTGCACTTTGTATGTATTCAGTGTTGTTTCTGACCCTATTTCATTCAGTGCTGTTGTGCGATAGGGTTTATCACTGTGTGTTTTTTGTTGGTGACATTATGATCCCGTTCCGGTAGTGCCAGTGTGTTAGGGTTGAGTGCAAACTTCTATGTTAAAGCCAAATGTTTGAACTTTAATAACTTTGGAACCATTGAATGGACTTGCACAAAGTTTGGCTTGCATAATCTCTAAGAGTAGGTCTCTTGATATAGCAAATTTAGTGTGAATCGATTGAGTGGTTTTATAGGTATTAAAGTTCAAAAATCCCTAAATGTATCAGTTTTTTGCTATTTCTTTGCCCACGTGTAATGTTCAGGGTAGAAAGCTTTTGCCTCACACATGAGCCTTTGAAGGTTTGGTGAAAAAATATTAATCCATTCAAAAGTTGTAAAATTTTTTATTTTCCCATTATTTCTTATGGGAAAAGTTAGTTGTTCTGCAAGAAAATAATTTTTACAAACTGTCATCCAGGTTTGCATATTGTGCACCTTAATAACTTTCCAACCGTTCAATGGATGTGCATGAAATTTAGCATGCGTGATCTCAAGGGGTAGGTCTGTTGATATGGCTACCTGCATGTGAATCACATGTGTGGTTTTTGAGATACTGTGTCTCAAACATCCCTAAATGTACATGTTTTTTTTTTCCATTTTCATACTCATCCAGTTTTGAATACCTTGCACATTAATAACTTTGCAACCGATGGCCCGGTGGTGCTGAGGGTTGAGGCATTGGACACCACACCTCATGCCATGCTGGTGACCCAGGATTGGGAATGAACTTAGACACTGAGGGTCAGCAGGGGAGGGAGAGGATCTAGTGTCCAATGGACTTCTCTCCTCTCCCTGGGGAGGGTTCTGTGGTTTCTCCAGTGCAGTGGAGACCCCTAGTGGAGACTAGAGTATCTCTAGCATGCAGCAGCTAAGGGGAGGAGCATGGTGGATGTCTTTGGTTCAGACGTGCTGTCATCATTGCACGTCCCCACTCCTGGAGAGAAAACAAAGGAAAAACCCTTACCATGCTGGTAGGCAATGGCACTGATCAGTGGTGGGGCCCCATGCCTAATGTCAGGCCATCTGTCCTGGTGCTCCCAGTCTCCCTCCACCTTTCCGGTCACTCCTTCAGATTGTAGATAGAGTGCCAGAGGAGTTGGCAGTCCCACACTGGGGAGTTCAGAGCCGGGGGGATGAGTGGCTAAGGGGAGCTGGAGGAGTGACTGGAGTTGGGACAGTGTCCGAGCTGGGAGGCTTCAGGTGGGCAGCAGAGCCCAACTGAGTATCCGCCCCTAAGAGAGTCTGGCAGGGTAAGTGATAAATAAAGAGTACAAAAAAAACAACAACTTTGAAACCATTCAACAAATTTGTATGACATTTTGCATGCATAATTTCTTGGGGTAGGTTTGTTGATGTGGCTAATTTCATTTGAATCACTTATGTGGTTTCTGAGATACTATTCTTGGCCTCTGCATAAAATCACCTTTTGGGACCAATTAATAAAATGACAGTGCTAGTGTTCATGAGGCGGGGTCCCAAAAAACCCAGGTTGGCAGTTCCAATGGGCCTTGTGCCCTCTTCTGCTTTTAAAACTGAGTAAACCCAGAAAATGTGGTGAAAAAAATTCTAAAAATGGCCGGGTTACATGCGTTCATTGAAATTTTCTATCCACCTGTATAACTAGTAATTTTTAATATTTTACTCAGAATTTTCAGTGTAGCCATTTTTTCACAGAACCTCATGAACAGTACAGCTGTCATTTTTCACATCCTGCCCAAAATGTGTTTTTGCACCTGTGGTGTGGAATGGCATTTTGGCATGGATTTGTAAATTTTCACCTATGAGGCTTGTGAGAAGACTATGTTAAAAAAACTGAGGTCAAAATATAAAAAAATGCCAAAGTTATGACCATCCATTCAAATTTCGCTATGCCCATTTGTAACTTCTAAAATTTTTAATATTTTGACCACAAATTTTCCACATAGCCTTCTTATTACCAGACCTCATATACGTCACAGCTGTCATTTTTCAAATCCTGCCCAAAAGGTGTTTTCACACCTGTGACATGGAAGGGCACTTGAGCAGAATTATGTTTTGGCATGAGGTGGAGTAATAAGAAGACGGTGCTGACAATTTGGTCACTATTCTCCCATGAATGGAAGCACAGGACCCAGAGGGCCCTGTGCTTCCACAGCTACATACATATATGTATCTATGGAGGGATGGGAGCACAGGGCCCTCACAGACAAACATGGATAGTATTACGCTATCTGAAAAAGTAAGGAAATCCACTGCAAAAAACTTAGTTAATGCTCCATTAGAGCTGAAGCATCAAAAGTAGGGGAAATGCGACCTTAAGGTTCCCAGGCATGAGACCCCACCCCCACTGTATATGCAGGGACAGGCATGAGGGGTGTGTTTTGGTGTTGTGAACCCTAAAGCTCACCTCATTCTCCTATTTTGTATCCATCTTACCTTACTTACTCATGGAATAAGTTTCTGCATGCACAGTGGGGGTTGGGTGTTAGGCTTGGGAACCCTAAAGTTTCATTTCCATACTTTTGCAGCTTCAGCCCTAATGGTACATTAAAATAGTTTTTCAATTAATATATATATATATATATATCCATATATATGTATATCTATATATCTATATATATATATATCTATATATCTATATATATATATATATATATATATATATTATAGAGGTGCGGTCATGCCCCTATAGTTAGGTTTGAGTAGGCACTTCAATGTTAAACTTGAAATTTTGCACTTTGATAGCATTGCAACCGTTCAATGGATCTGCATGCAAATTCCCATGAACCATCACCCAGGGTAGATCTTTAGATGTAAAGTCAAAAGTAACCACACAACAGAGCTAAATGCTTGATTGCCATATCGCTGTCAGTTCCTACAAGCATTTGTCAATGCCGAACGTTCGATTGCAGGTATTTGCAGTGGTGTTTGGCATGTATGGTGCTTTACCCTAATGCCCTGTGCGATTGCTGGTATTTGCACAATAAATTTTCAGCATGACCTTTTTGTTACCCCCATTGTGTGCTACATAGGCGGAAACACATTTTGGGCAGGATATGAAAAATGACAGCTGTACTGCTCATAAGGAAGTGTGGTAAAATGGCAATGTTGAAAATCTGGAGTGGAAATATTGAAAATTTAAAACCCACGAAAGCGTGAGAAGTGTGCACGCACGGCCGTAGCCAGCCATTATTGGGAATTTTTCACCAAATTGTCAACACTGGCATTTAAAACCTCTGCTAATGAACTGTGTCACTGTGATTGTCTTCCTGTGTGCCATACATTGATTTTGCACACGGACTGCGCCATTGTGCACTATATGGGTGGAAACACGTTTTGGGCAGGATATGAAAAATGACAGCTGTACTGCCCATAAGGAGGTGTGGTAAAATGGCAATGTTGAAAATCTGTAGTGAAAATACTGAAAATTCGCAAACTTACGAGCGAGTGTAGGAAGTGCACAATGCACGCTTGTAAAACAGTTATTTGTAGGAATTTGTTCACCAAATTTTCAACATAGCCATTTTAAGATCTCTGATCATGAACAGTGACACTGTAATTTTCTTAATGTGTCCCATACACTGAGTTCACACAGTGACTGTGCCATTGTGCGCTACATGGGCAGAAACACATTTTGGGCAAGATGTGAAAAATGACAGCTGCACTGCTTATAAGGAGATGTGGTAAAATGGCAATGTTGAAAATGTGGAGTGAAAATATTGAAAATTCGCAAACTTACGAGTGTGCATAGGAACTGCGCAATGAACACTCGTAAAACAGTCATTTTTAGGAATTTTGCCACCAAATTTTCAACACAGCCATTTTAAGACCTCTGCTCATGAACAGTGTCACTGTGATTTTCTTAATGTGTCCCATACACTGAGTTCACACACGGACTGCGCCATTGTGTGCTACATGGGCGGAAACACGTTTTGGACAGGGTGTGAAAATATTGGCTATGCTGCTCATGAGGAGGTGTGGTAAAATGGCAATGTTGAGAATCTGGAGTGAAAATATTGAAAATTAAGAACTACGAGCGTATGAGGAACTGCACAACGCACACTGTAAAACAGTCATTTTAGAATTTTTCACCAAATTTTCAACACAGCCATTTTAAGACCTCTGCTCATGATCAGTGTCACTGTGATTTTCTTAATGTGTCCCATACATTGATTTCGCACACCGACTGTGCCATTGTGCGCTACATGGGCGGAAACACGTTTTGGGCAGGATGTGAAAAATGACAGCAGTACTGCTCATGAGGAGGTGTGGTAAAATGGCAATGTTGAAAATCTGGAGTGAAAATATTGGAAATTCGCAAACTTACGAGCGTGCATAGGAACTGCACAATGCACACTCGTAAAACAGTTATTTGTAGGAATTTTTTCATGAAATTTTCAACATAGCCATTTTAAGATCTCCGCTCATGAACAGTGACACTGATTTTCTTAATGTGTCCCATACACTGAGTTCGCACACCGACTGTGCCATTGTGCACTACATAGGCGGAAACACATTTTGGGCAAGATGTGAAAAATGACAACTGCACTGCTCATAAGGAGGTGTGGTAAAATGGCAATGTTGGAAATGTGGAGTGAAAATATTGAAAATTTGCAAACTTCTGGCGTGCACTAGGAGCTGCACAATGAACACTCGTAAAACAGTCATTTTAGGAATTTTTCACCAAATTTTCAACATAGCCATTTTGAACCTCTGCTCATGAACAGTGTCACTGTGATTTCTTAATGTGTCCCATACATTGAGTTCACACCGACTGCGCCATTGTGCGCTACATGGCGGAAACACGTTTTGAGCTTGATGTGAAAAGTGACAGCTGTACTGCTCATGAGGAGGTGTGAGTAAATTGGCAATGTTGAAAATCTGAGCAAGTTGGATTATTCAGGCCCGAAGGGTGATTTCGGGCAGTGACTGTGAAATCACCCTTCAGGCCCGAATAATGCCAGGACAGTGACATCATTCATGAGAAGGGGTCCCAGAAACCCCATGTTGAAAATTTGGTGCAAAAATTCCATAAAATGCCTGAGATATGCAAAAGTTGAAACCCCTATCTAGCCCATTATACAGCTTACCAGCATTTCCTCAGTTCTTGAGGTCGGCTTTGAAAGAGTCTGAGCGTGTTCCCGTCCACCGAAGATGTCAGCGCCCGAGCTCGGAGTAAGTATGGGGTGAAGTTGGGTGCAGGGAGGCTGGGTGCACAGTAGGTGGAGTGCAGGTTGTGGGGGAAGTAGGAGACTCGTGGGACGTTTTTCTTTACAGGTGTAAAAAAAGACTACATGGGACTCTTGCCACACTGGGGGCCGAGGAGCCAATGGGGATTACGCACCCCATCGGCAAAAAGTGGGATGTTGCCATGCTGGGGTGGGCTCCCAGCGTGGCAGCAGGATAACTTTGGGGGCTGTGGCATGGAGCCCGATGGGGGATTGGGCACCTGTCAGCAACAATGCTTGCCACGCTGGGGTGGGCTCCAGCGCGGCACCAAAGCTTGGGCGGGGTGTCGACGCCGGGGAGTGCGTGATGCGAGGGGTGGCGTGATGCGGTGTTGGTATGGCAGCGTGGTTTCTTGAGCGAAGACCACCACTGTCATACTCAACTCCCGCACCCATTGGTGCAGGACCACCACGCCTGCTCAAGGGAGCACTGGATTGGATGGGAGAGGCACACTCCAAAGTGTGCTACTCTCCCAAACATTCCTTATGCGATGCAGCAAGCTTAATCCAAAAGGCTAGTATTAAATGAATTAGTTTATTCAGAGACAGCAACTGGTAAACAGAAAGTTGTGGACTACCACATTACAAAAGGCTTTTGTAACATGGTAGTCCACTATTTTCTGTTTACCAGTTGCTGTCTCTGAATATACTAATTCATAGTTACAAATATTTGGCATTACTTGTCTTACTTGCCTTTTCAGAGCTGACAGCAATACAGCAATCAAGCATTTAGCTCAGTTGTGCGGTAACTTTTGACTTTGGATGTTTGAGGGTTGCATGCTTGTAACCTGCATGCTCACCTTCCCTGGTGCATGTTTGTTTTGGTTTGGGGTAGATCTCTAGATGTGGCAAGTTACATTCTGGTTGGATGTGCAGTTTCCAAGTCCCAGAAAGGTAAAAAAAGCACTTCTTTGCTCACTGACTTTGCTGGGATTTTTCTTTGCATTTTCCTATAGCTCAGACAGTTTGGAATCTTGATCTGAAATTTTTGGGGCAGAAAGGAACTAGCCTACAGATGTGCCTTTTGCTAGTCTGGTAGAAAAAAATAATAAGCCATTTTAAGTAATTGCATTTAAAAAATTAGAAAAATACTTTCCTGATGATGCTCAGTAAGCATTAAAAGATAGCTGTATGAAACGGGAAAAATATTTCTTTTTTCCTATGACATTATCCTTTTTCATTTGAGAAAAATCCTTTTTTGTATGGATGCCATCTTGTTTTCAGTTTTGCCTGAGAAATTAAAATTTGGAAAACCTCCAAAAATGATATTCTGGGGAGGAAGCAACACATGTATCTTGCTTATCGGGAACCTCTTAGCTGCATTCTGCACTTTATTGCTCGGGAAATGCCCTTAAAATGTATTTTTTTTAAAACTGAAATTCTTTTTTTCCTATCAGCATCATACAAAAAAGATCTTGTTTCGTAGGATGACTCACGAAAAATATATTTTTTCTTTTGGGAAATCAATGTATTTCAATGGGATTTTCAACTTTGTTGCATCACTTTGCCATTTTTGCATATTTTGACACCACATTTTCAATACACTCTTTTTGAGACCCCTTCTCATGAACATTGGGGGGGCCATTACGCAACTCCAGCCTGAAAGGTGATTTTACAGTTGCTTGGAAAATTCACCTTTTGGGCTGGATTTGCATAATGACAGTCATATTGTTCATAAGGCATGGCCATAAGAAGGCTATGTTAAACAGTTGGGGTCAAAATATGTAATAATAGCAAAGTTATTACCATTCATTGCAATTTCGCTATGCACGGTTGTAACTTTGGAAATTTTTAAGACTTTGACCCCAAATTATCAACATAGACTTCTTATTATTCCAACTCATGTATGTTACAGCTGTTATTCTTCGAATCCTAGTCAAAATGTGTTTTCACACCTGTGGCATGGAATGGTGTTGCAATTGCAGGGAATTACATTTTTTCTGGGGACACGAAAATTTTCTCTACCAGGTACATAAGGTAGGGTAATAAGATGGCTATGCTGGCAATTTGGTAACTGTTGTCCTATAAATGGAAGCTCAGGGCCCTTCAATGGCAACATACATATACACATCTATAGAGGGAAGGGAACACAGAGCCCAAAGGGCACTGCGCTCCCTCTGGCAAATAATGATATGATTACTCTATTTAAAAAAATTATACATGGGTGGGGTGCAGGGCCCAGTGTGACTAAGGCTATGATTACCAACTTAATCCCCAGGCTAAAGAACAAACCCTATGATACAAGGATAGGAGAACTGAACCTTACATCACAAAAAGAAGGAAGAACAAGAAGGGGGATTACTTGCTATTCCATGACATAATAAATGACAAGGTACTGAGGACCACCTGTGGCATCAAGCCCTTGAACTGCCAGTTAAATCTATGATCACACAACAATCAGTTTGAAATACGTGGGACTTACACAAAAAAAAGAGACAACTTTTTTACTGTCAGAGTACCAATACTATGGAACAAACTCCCTCAACATCTTATTAATATTACTAATTTCAATGCATTTAAAAGGAAACTTGATATATACATAAGTTATTGGAGATGCATGTCCCACACTGTGTGGGATGACAGTCTCGATGGGCTTATTGCCTACTTCAGGCTACACATTACCAAGTACCAAGTACCATTTTCAACACCTTCATGAAAACCCTCGGCACTGATGCCAGTCCAAAAGGGAGAGCCTGATACTGAAAATTCTGGTTTGGGATAGCAAACTTCAGGAACCTCTGGTGGGCCTTGTGTGTCAGGATGCGCAGATATGCATCTGACAGATCTATGGAGGTCACATAGTCTCAGGGTTGGACTGCTTTTCTGATTGATCTGAGGGATTCATCTTGAATTTTGTCCCACCTGATGAACTTGGTCATGGACTGCAGATCCCAAATTGGATGGAACCCCCTTCCCCCAAATTCTCTTGTACTATGAAGTAAGTTGAGTAAAATTCCTGTTTTGTCTCTCCTCTGGAGGGATGGGAAATATGGCCCCTATTTGGAGCAGGTGGGTCAAAGTCTGACCCACTCCCTTCCTTTTTACCACATCCTTTGGAGTGGAAAAATCACTGCCTAGAGGGCAAGGTAGAGAATTATATTACATAGCAAATAGATAAAATTTCCATAATCCAAGTCTCATGTCATCTGGGCAATTCATTCTACAAAGAACTGTAGGTGCCACCTGAGGGCTGGAGGGATAAGATGGGTCCACGGACCTTCATGTGAAGAAAACACTCTTTTTGATGGCTTCTCCTGTGCATCTACTTGAGGAGCCATGGTTCTGATCATACCAGGAATTGAAGAAGGAGTCTCTTTCCCGGTAATTCCCATACCCTTGAAAGGAATGAAAGCTGCCTTTGTGGGATGTGGCCTGACCTAATCCTGTACAACAGGAAGAGTGAGAGGACCCTTATTGCCCCCTGGAGACTGGCAGCTGGCCCTTCTTATCTTTAACTTTGTTCATTAACGAGGGAGAGCAGTTTGTCACTGGAGACCCCTCAGAGAGGGATGCCACCAATTTAAGGAGAGCCCTGGATACTAGGATAGCAGTCTAACTGATCCTAATGCCTACCCTGTCACTATGAGACCCTTGTGACATGTAGCATCTATTCTGCTGTCCTTAGCATCAGAAAATGCTGAAGATCCCTCAAGTTGGATTGTGGTGTGCTTGACACTATTTGGTACCAAGGCCTCTACATTCGGTGGACACTCCCATCTTTTCAGCATATCTTCCTAGAAGGGATAGCATCTCGCTCTGCCCTTGTTGAAGGATCTCTTTCTGTCCTCCTCAGACCTTACCTGGTTGAAGAGTTAGTCACAATCCTAAAAACTTGGGAAACATTTCAAAGCAGTTCCTGTAGTAGACAGGACTGGCTTCAATTGGAGGGTTGAGCCACTGATTAGACTTCAACAAGGTCCAGAGCCCACCAAGTCTCAAAAACCAGATACGAAGGTGAATCAAAGAGAAAAGAGACGGAAGCTGTCTGGGTGTGGCTACACCATTCATCTTCCTCCACGTCAAAGTTTCTCCTTTGTCCATCAGTTCATGAGACCCCTTTGGACCAGTGTCATCATCCCATGAGAATTTCTATTTTATGGTCTTTGGTTTGGATCTCTCAGGGTCCTCTTCCTCCTGTTACTCCTGCAAGTTATCCTTTTCCTGATCTGACCCATCTGGGGGAGCTGCATAGAACTCCCATATATGGGATCCACCCTGGGGCTCTTTGCTGGTGACTGTGTTTCTTCCAACTAAAATAGTTCATTTAAAGAGGGACTATGGTCAAAATTGATTGGCATTAATAACCTCAGAATATAGATCAGCATAGCCCCAATCAGCCTCATGCCAAAAATGAGATCTCTAAATTACTTTGTTTAAAAGTTACAAGTCATTTTACAACCCTGATTTCACTGTCTGTTCAAAAAAGCCAGTTTCAGTGAAAAGCTAATGATGATGTCATCTCCTGAACTCACAGTCTAATCCTCCCTGTCAGCAAGCTAATAGGACCTGTTCTCCAAAGTTTAAAGATCATGTTCAATGGTTTTCACAAGTAAAACACTCAGTACAATTCAATAAACATTGTTTTAAAAACTATGTGTGTTTAGGTTTTGTAACAAGGGTGGCAAATTATTTTTCTTTTTTTTTGGTTCCTTTTTGTTGTGGCCCTTTTCTCAAGGGTTGCTGGATGCTAAGTAATAGCACATTGCTGTGAGGTTTGTAGGCAGAATAACTATAATATAGTGAAAGGCTGTGCTAATTCACACTTATCATTCAATTGAGGTGATTTCTCAGGATGGCAGTTTAAAACAATTGTTCCATCTCCCTGTGAATGAGTGGGGAGAGGTAATGATGTTTTTAAACCTTGTTATGAGTTTCTATGTAGTAGCCAGCCCAGTCTTTCCTCCCTGGCAGGCTGTTACTTGACCTACATTCAGGCTCATCTATGTTGTACTCCACATTAAAATGATAATTTTACTAGATCTAGCAATTATTTTTGTTTTTGGTAACCAGATAAGGACTACTAGGCACAAGAGTCTGTTTTCAGAGATGACCTGGGAGCTCTGAGGGGATTAACTGACTTGCTCAGAGTCACACAGTATGCAAATGAAGGTTGTGGGAGTCAAACTCAGGTATGCTGGATGCACCAAGCTCATTCACAGCTCATTACTTTAACCTCTAGGCTATACTGCTAGCCCCTAATAGGAATGACCACATATAAAGTCCCTATTAAAACTTACTGTAAAGCAGACACTAATAACTAACAATAAAGTTACCAATATTACAGTACTAGTAGCAATACAACTTCCTAACAAGCACAGTAGAGTAGTACCCCTAATGGTATCAGCAGCCTGGAGGCATGCTGGCTCAGCATCCAGCAACCCTGCAGAAATGGACCACACCAAAAGGCATTAAGAAAAATATGAATTTGTCAACTTTGTTACAAAACCTGAAACACGCATAGTTTTTATAGCAAGGTTTTTTTGAATGGTGCTGCCTGTTTTATTTATGAAAACCATTGTATGTGATCTTTGACTGTTGGAGAAACAGATCCTATAAGCTTGCCGACAGGGAGGACTAGACTGAGTTCAGGAGATGACATCAGCAGCAGCTCTTCACTGACACTGTTTTTTTTTTAACAGGTAGTTAAATCAGGGTTACAAAATAGTTCATAACTTTTAAAATGAAGTCATGTAGAAACCTACGTTTTGGTATGAGATGTATTGGGAGTATGCTTGTTCCAGTTCTGCAATGTAGCACTTTTGGCCAGAGCCACCCTTTAAAATCCTAAGAAGGGACCTACGCAACCCTAGTTTGCCACTGTCTTTGTTTGCCCCTGGCACACTCTCCCTCATCCCCACAGTTCTGAGACTTTGGGGATAGACAACACTGTTTTGGCCTGTGCCATACAACATACATAAAATGAATGACTGTCTCATTGTCTGCTTAAAGATTTTCTATTTTTTCTAAGAGGCTGACCTCCTGAAAGTAATGGTGCCACTAAACTGTAAGGTATAAATAATGGAGGGTACTGTGATTCCATGGAGTTGCACAATTATCAAAGCTGTCCCTAAAGACAGTACAACCCAGTGCACAACCCCTATAGACCAGCAGAGGTCACCCATGCTCTGGCTTTACAGTTAGTATTATAACAGCTCTCCCTTCCTCGCTCTGTTGGTCAGTCAGCTACAAGCTCCACAAGGGTAATAAAAAAAAAACAAGACTTACTGCACCATGGCTGCTAATCCCTGTGCAGAGTTTGTCTTGAAAGTGACAGCACTTATCAGAGGGTGCTGACAAGGTGCTCTGATCCCTTTTGCTCTTGCATAACCCCAGGTGTGGCCTTCACATCAGTCTGTGCAAGGTCTGTAGCTGCTCAAGGACCAGCGTGCACACTCTAGACTCTGGGAACATGACCTAGAGAGGCGCCTGTGCAGAAGAGGCAGAAGCACAGTTGGCCATTAACTAAAAATATAGCAAAACCCACTCGTGCTAGAATGGCCCCCTGCCTCATGGAGAATCACACTGTAACTGCTGTCTGCCTTTAAAATAGACTTGGACACCAAAATTAGAAAAAACAGAGCTCTACAAAACAAGGGGCAAATCCCTAAGGCAGACAGGGAGGAAAACAGAGCTGATAAAAACACTCAGGGCTCCCAGAAAAGAAAAACAAAAAAGATTAATAATGAGCTTCATAGACAGAACTCCACAAAAAGGGCAAGAAAGTGCCCAAAACCCTCACACCTCTAAATGGAGCCCCACTAACAAAAGCTCAGAAAACTAACACAGGCAAACCTAAGGAAGGGAGACCAAGCCACCCTGCCGGAGAGTGGGTGGTGATGTGAGAGAGGCCACACAAGAATAAAGCCAAAACTAACCTGGGGAAAAACATACCTAACCTAAAAAGTACCAAGCCTTCAAAACAAAAGGCTGTACAGTAAGATCTACTGTATGCACTTAGTAGTGAAGAACACCCAGATCCTCAAAGGCTGAGGCTACAGTGCACCTCAGGCAATTCCAGTCAATTCTAGATTACTGGCATCTATAAACAGGAGTGATTGTCAATAGAAAAATACTCACAGCTCCCTCTATGAATTGCAATAATTCTATTAAAAAAGCAACAAAAAAGATGTAAAATAGGGTTGAAGTGGATGTGACGCTTGGCCAGCTGGTTATGATTGTGTATGATATTTGTAATATAGAAATATAGTATGTGAGTCTGTGCTTCCATGGATGCCCCCCAACCAGGTTTCACTGAAGCTACAGGATACAGTATATAATTGACCAGAAGATCTCTGTAATGTAATTAACTTCCTTGAGAAATTGCATTTTATGACCTTTTTATGACCTGTGCTGCTCTGAAGCTGGGAAACTAAAATATACATTTTATGACTTCAGAAACAGGACATCATTAATCTGATTTCTGCCAGATATCTTGCATCTAGGTGAGAGAATTGCAGGGTTATAAATTTAAAAGGAACTGGTGGATTAAAAGACTCATAATTTGAGAAATGAATTTTTGCTGATGTCACATTATTTAATATACCTCCTGATCGGACATCCTGTTTGTATTTTTTTTATATTCTAAAAGGATGAGCTAGATGACTCACAGAAGGGGTGTGGAGAGACTCAGTTTAAACTATGCTATGTCTGAACTGCTAAGACATATTATTTTGGGACTCTAGAAAGACACATCTGTCTTATAAGTACTTAGAGGTAATAGATTAGATAGAAAAGTCTAACTGTATGTTGGTAGGAGTTTTTGTTTTGTACTTTGCCCTTGTTCTTTTAAGTGATTGTATGCTCTTTGACATATTGTTCTGTGTTTACATTTTTTCATGTTTGTATCATCTTTTAGTAAAGTACCCTTTATTTTGAAAGACTGCCTGGATCTGCCAGTTCTTTTTTGCATGTGACATACAGAGGGTCAAGACTGACAAAAACTGTTCAAAAGCTTGATGGTGTTACTAAATTTGGAAAAGGTAAGAATATACCTAAGGTCTTTTATAGAGTTTTAAGGATTCATTTTGGAAGCCTGTCTTGGTGCCCCTCGCGAAAGATTGTACCTCAATACCTGAAGAGGGTACGTATCTGAGCCTGTACGTTAAGTATGCTATCATAAGGTGCACAGTTTGAATCCCCCCAGAACTTGAGACTGAAGGTGATTCAGACCCAAATGCAGACAGGAGGGTTACTCTGTCTGTTACCTGTTCACATTACTGTGCTCGGAGGTTGGCACTGTGGGAGCAGGGGGCCTGACCTGCTGAGTGCATTTGTGACAGAGGAGAGCTCTAATTTGAAGCTGCGATTCCTATTGCTGGCACACAAAAAAAACTGAGGAACTGCCTACCTTATACACAGAGGTTACCAATGTTCCAAGCTGCAGTCACAGCTTCTTAAAGCTATAGCTGTGCCAGTGATCCCTATTTAGTGTACAATATACCCATATATAATGAGTCCCACTGACAATGTGGAGTGACACAGAAAAGCAGACATCCTGAGCAGGTACTTCTGCTTGGTCTTCACAGTAGAGGAAGGGAGGACAGACCACCAGGGAGCAGTAGGAACAAAGGGGAGGGAGGTGGACACGAGTCCATTTTCAGAGGAAAAAATCCTGAAGGGACTTGCAGCTCTGAAGATGGACAAGTCTATGTGACTGAACAGGATACACCCAAGGGTACAAAAGGAACTCAGGGAGGAGCTAGCTACCCAACTGATGGCCTTATTCAACAGCTCACTAGGAACTCAGCTTATTCAACAGCTCATTAGGAACTCAGCTTATTCAACAACTCACTTATTCAACTTATTCAACAGCTCACTAGAAACTCAGCTTATTCAACAGCTCACTTATTCAGCTTATTCAACAGCTCACTTATTCAACTTATTCAATAGCTCACTGTAAACAGGTGTGGTTCCACTCTGTTTTGGGAACTGAACTCACAAATAAAGACTGCTGCAGGGAAGGGAGAGGTGGTAATAGTGGGAGACTTTAACCTGCCCTAGGTGGATTGGAGGGTACCGGCCACAACCTGCGTCAGGAGTCAGGTGATCCTAGATTCAGTGCAAAATGGATTCCTGACACAGGGCATCACAGAACCTACAAGGGAGGGGCAATCCTTGATCTGGTGCTGACAAACAGGGATCATATCCAGGATATAAAGGTAGAAGAACCCTTTGCTGGGAGTGACCATTGCACAGTGTGGTTCCATTTGGACATGACATGGAAAAGACTCCCACTAAAACTAAAATCTTGGATATTAGAAAGGTGGGCTTCAGAAATATGGGTGAGCTGCTAAGGAGTCACCTAGCAAGCATCCAAGGGGAACTGGGGTGGACCAAAGGTGGTCAGTCATCAAAGAGGGAATAATGGTAGTCAACAAGGAGTGCACTAGGCTAAAGGGGAAAAACTCAAGGGCCAAAGCACCCAGCTGGTTTAGCACAGAGGTCACCCAGGCAGTAAGGGATAAAATGTCAGCCTACAAGAAGTCCAGGAGTATCCAGCTGGAGGAAGACTGGGATGTCTACCTGAAGATGTCTATTGTAGTATGTGAGGTAGTCTGGTGTGCTAAAGCTCAGAAGGAACTGCATCTAGCGAAGGGAATTAAAAAGGGTGAAAAAGCCTTTTTTCTGCTCTATTAGTGAGAAAAGATACACAAAAGATGGGATTGTTAGGATCAGGAAAGGGATAAGATTGGGTAGAGGAGAATGAGGGCAAAGCAGAAGTACTGAATGAGTACTTCTGTTTGGTCTTCACCAGGGAGAGAGATGGACTGCTGCCACTAGGGGGAAGGACAGGAAATAGGGGTTGGAGAGAGCACAGATGTTTTGATAGAGCTGGATATGGTGAGGAAAGGGTTGCTAGAATCAAGGGTGGATAAATCCCTAGTCCTGGACAGTATACACGCAAGGGTGCTGAAGGAGCTGGTGGAGGAACTTGTAGGTTCTTTGATTGACCTGTTCAATAGTTCACTGGAGTCAGGAGTGGCACCACAGGACTGGAGAATGACATAAACCAGTCAGTCTGACCTTAATCATGTGCAAGCTCATGGTGACCATTAAGGAAAGGTTAAAAAAAGTGTCTGAAAGTGAAAGGCCTCCAGAATGAATGACAGCATTGGTTTATGAGAGGGAGATCACATTAAATAAATCTGAATAACTTCTTTGACTTGGCCACTAAAACAGTGGACAGGGTCAAGCTGTGGACATCCTTTACCTTGGCATCAGCAAGGCATTTAATTCTGAATCCCACAAGAGGTTGATCAGGAAGTTGGCAGTTCTAGGGGGTGGTGAGAAGTTGACTGTATGCATGGAAAACTGGCTGGAGGGCAGGACCCAGAATGTGGTGGCTGGAGTGAGCTCTCAAACACAAGGAAGGTCACCACAGGACTGGATGCTCAAATCATGCTTTCAATGTCTTCATCAGTGATACTGGGGATGGCATTAAGGGCAAAATTTGTCTGTTCATGGACAACACTGAGCTCTGTGGGAAGGTGGACACAGCAGAAGGGGTACAGAACCTAAGGGAAGCTCTGGAAAAGCTAAAGAGGTGGTCCAGAATTTCTCAACTTGGCTTCAAGGCAAAGACATGCAAGGCTATGCACATTGGAACCAAGAACCCAAGGACTGAGTACAGCCTTGGGGGTCTGGGTAGCTGCATTCAATGAGGAGAAGGATCTGGGGGTGATGATCTAGTGACCTGATGAACTCCATGTAATGTTGAAAAGTGGCAACTAAGGCAAATAAAATGGGCTACATTGCCAGGGGGATCAGTAGTATGAGGGAGGAGATGGTACTACTCTTGTACAGGCCATTGGTGAGGCCACACCTGGAGTACAGTGCACAGTACTGGTGCCTATACCTTAAAAAGGACATAAACCTGATGGAGACAGTCCAGAAAAGGGCTTCCAAGATGATCAGAGGCTGGAAGGGTATGATGTATGAGAAGAGGTTAGAGACCCTGGTCTGAACATGTACTCCATAGAGTAGAGGAGAGAGAGAGGGGACATGATTGAGACCTTAAAGTATTTGAAAGAAATAATTAGGATGAACAAAGAGGGTCTCCTCATGCACAGAGGGGATTGAAACATGAGGGGACACAGTCTCAAGCTGGAGGCGGGATATTTAGCAGAAAAGCTAAGAAGCACTTCTTCATGGAAAGGGTGGTGACAGCTTGTATGGCTTTCTTGAGGAGGTGCTTTCACTGAAAACAGTGACCAGCTTCAAGAGGGGCTGGTATAGAATTAAGTGAAAAATAAGGGTCATGAGGGTGGTAGATTTGGAAGGGGCTGGTTGGTGAAGGGGGAAGGATCAGTAACTGAGGATGAGGACCCTTTTAGGGGTAGACTGGAATATTTTAACCAATGTTAAATTATATAGTACTTCAATTTTTAAAACCAAGGACAATGTTGATACTAAAGCTCTATGGGAATTTATTAATCTATTTAATCTAAGTGACCTGTGGAGAACTCTTAACCCTTTATCGAAGCAATTTTCTTTCTGTCCTTCCTCTCATAAAGTTTTTTTTCCAGGCTACATTACTTTTTATTAAGTAATAGCTTAATACCTAAAGTAATAGATTCTGCCATTACTTCCAGAGTACTCTCTGATCACTCATTAGTAAAAATTGTTTAAATTTGTCTTCTGGCAACCAATTTAGACCCATGTTATGGAGACTAAATAATCAATTATTGAATGGCAGACATATAATCAAATATATTAGAAAGGAAATAAGTTATTTCTGGGAACACAATAAAGACTCAGCAAATTTGATATTATCTGGGCATCATTTAAATGTTTTTTATGAGGTAATTTTATTGGATTTGCTTCTAAGTGAAGAAAACAGTGCTCTGCTAAATTAAAAGAGACTTTAGAAGCAATTGAAAAGCTTGAGTGAAGTGGTACTGCATCACTTAGTGACCAAGACTCAATTACTTTACAAAACCTTAGAGACCTCTACATTGAATTTTCAGAGAAAAAGCTGAATATTATTTGTTAAAAACTAATCTACTTATTCAGTTCAAGAGGAAAAACATTTAAGACCTTGAACACAGGCTTAAAAATATAGAGTCCAACAGATTTATTACCTCAATTAAGTCAGAAAGAGATGGGTCAGTTAACATCCATCCAGATGATATTGTTGCTGAATTTGAACTTTTTTTCAGAAATCTCTATAACCAACATAATGAGATCTTAACGTCATCGGACTTCAAAAATTATTTAAGTCAATTTGAAGGCTCTATTCTATTGTATCAAACTGGCCTGAATTTAATTCATCTATTTCCAGAACTGAAACACTAGAGGTAATTAACTCTTTAAATTTGGACAAATCCCCTGGTCCTTATGGATTATCCTCTAATTTTTATAAAGTTTTCAAAGAGGAACTGGTCCCCTATTTAGAGGTTTTCTTTAATTATATTTTGGGCATCTCTGACCATTCTCTCCTAGAGGCTGTTATAATTTTAATCCTGACACCAGGGAGATCTAGAGACTCTATGGCAAATTGTAGGCCTATTTCTTTAATCAATGGTGACATGAAAATCTTAGCAAATATTCTGGCTAATAGAATTAAAACCATTTGGGATTCCTTGATCTCACCTGAACAAGTGAGTTTTATGCTGGGAAGATCCTCATCTGGTAATATTAGAAAATGTTCACATATTTTCTCTGCGTCTAGGGAGGCTGGTGCCCATGCGGTTCTGGTCTCCCTGGATGCAGAGAAAGCTTTTGACAGGGTCAGCATTTAATTTCTGTTTGAAACCTTGATTAAATTCAGTTTTCCTTTCAAATGTGTAGACCGGCTGAGGTTTATATTTTTGGCCTTCAACCATAGAAACATAGAAACATAGAATTTGATGGCAGATAAGGACCGCTTGGCCCACCCAGTCTGCCCATTTCCCTACCTACTGGATAAGCTGCAGATCCTAGTTAACCAGCAGCCTACTTCTTCCTACCCCCACCCCCCAGAATTGCCTTATGACTATCCCATGCATGCTTGAATTCCACCACTGATTTTGACCCCACAACCTCCTCCGAAGGCCGCTCCATGCATCCACAACCTCTCTGTGAAAAATACTTCCTTAAATTACCTCTGAGCCGCCCCTCTATCTTCAAATTGTCCCTCTTGTTCTTGCACACCTCTTTTTTGAAAGATGCTACCCTCTTGGACTTTGTTGATTCCCTTGAGGTACTTGAAAGTTTCTATCATGTCCCCCTCTCCCTCCTTTCCTCGAGGCTATACATATTAAGCTCCTTAAGTCTCTCTTCATATGTCTTCCGGTGCAGACCCTGCACCATTTTAGTTGCCCTCCTCTGGACAGCTTCCATCCTGTCTATGTCTTTGCGGAGATTGGGTCTCCAGAACTGCACACAGTACTCCAGATGGGGTCTCACCAGCAGTCTGTACAGAGGGATAATAACTTCCTGTTTTCTACTGGTGATGCCTCTCCCTATGAATCCCAGTATCCCCCAGCCCTCCTTGCTGCCTTCTCACATTGCTTGCCCACCTTTAGGTCAGCCTCTATATAAACCAGACTCTATATAAATGGTATTTTTTTCTTCTATTATTGAGTTATATTCTGGAACAAGACAGGGTTGTCTGCTTTCACCAGTAGTCTTCAATTTCTACCTAGAACCCCTACTTTATTTTCTAAAACATAATTCAAATATTAAAAGTATAAAGACTGGACCCCATGTTTTAACTTTATCAGCTTATACTGATGACGTACTGCTACATGTGATGCATCCAGATATCTCAATTCCTACTATTATGTCCACCATTTATACATGTTGTTGATTTTCAAGTTAAAAATCAATACCACTAAAACAGTTGTTATGCCCTTAAATACTAAAGTTACTAAGGACGAGATGACTAAATATGAATTCACTTTGTCTCCTAGTCATGTAAAATATCTGGGGCTTTTTCTGTCACAAGATCAGAGACAGATGATTGATCTAAATTTTTCTAATCGATTAACATCCTTTAAATTAGATTTAGAAAGGTGGACAAAATTATCTTTATCCATGTTAGGTAGAGTCAATATAATTAAAATGAATGTTTTTCCCAGACTTTTTCACCATATAAATACTCTAAACATTCGTTTACCCTTATCTTGGTTTAAAACGCTTTACTCATTGATTGGTAACTTTATTGGGCTAAACAAACCTCCCAGAATAGCATATGATATACTCACACTTACCAAGAATCAAGGTGGTCTTAAGCTACCAAATTTTAGTTTATATTACATGGTAAGCCATCTAAATAAATTTTCTAGATGGCTCCTTCCAATTAATAATCTAACTACTTACTGTCCCATCTGGGTTATTATTGAGAGATAGTGGTTGTGAAAATATAATATTTTGCCTGAGTCCATTTATTACCAGTCTTTTAAATCTCTTCCTAGTAAACTCAAAAACACAATTATTGGGACTTTGTTCAAAATTTCTGAACAGTTTTGTAATTACATCCAGATACCTTTTTTAAATGATACTAGTTAATCAGTGCTATATAACGGTAATTTTAAATTAAACAATACGCCTTTGGATATAACCTGTTTTTCTAAATTGAAGAATTTGCTCAGTGAAGGAATTCTTAAGGAGGATTATTTAATGACTCTGGATGAAGTTAGAACAAAGCTAGACCTTGGCAAAGGTTATCTTTACAAATTATTTATCTCAAAACTGACCCTTTCATCCCATTTTAGACCTGTGCCTTGGCTCATTGACCACGGGCAATTATAAGACAACATTATGAAAATTATTAAAAATTCTCATTCTACCTCAAAACTATATCAATATTTTTTCATCTAGAACATCTTTATCAATACCAGCAATATCTAAATACTGGTCAGAAAATCAAAGTTACTCATTTTCCAACTGGTCTTTAATCTGGAAAGACTTACAAACATATATTGCAAATGATAAACTTAAATTCTATCAAATAAAAATGTTGCATAATTCATATTATTCTTCATTAAAACTCTATAGTTTCAGCCTACTGCACTCAAAGACATGTTTCAGATGTGATTTAGAGGAAGGCTCTCTTTCTCATATTTTTTGGGAGTGCCCTCTGGTCACCACCTTTTGGTCTGAAATTAAAAAAATAATAGGAAATAGACTAGGTTTAGTTAATTATTTTACTCTGCAGATATGTATAATCTGTGATTTGTCTAGTAACCCTTCCCTTGTTGAGAAACATACTATTTCTATGATTGCCTTAACAGCTAAAAAAGTGATTTTGAGACATTGGAAAGACCACCAAACCCCATCCCTGTTGGAATGGAGAAATGAGATTCTCCTTAATTTACAATCTAAAAGACTTATTGCTAGTATGGAGCATAAACTAGAGAGCTTTGTCTTCAAATGGGGTAAATTATTTGATTTAATTTTCAAACTCCAACAGCTCTAGGCAGAGACAGTGGAGGGGTTCAAGAGGGGGTGGGACAGGTACAGGGGAAGGGTTCTGGAAGCAAAATCCAATGCAGCAAGAATATCTGGAACTGGGAAGGGAGAAGCCAGAGAAGGCGAGGGGGACAGCAAGGTCAGCACCCAGGTTGGGGACTGACCAAACGAGCAGACACGAAAGACCGTTAGGCCTATTCTGCTGGCATTTTAGTATGTTAGTATGTTAGCTCTAGCTCCTGTAGCTTGTTTTTAAATGTTATCTAAGTTTTGGTTATAATATCTATTTTATTCAGTAGGGCTTAAATTCAAACTGATTCATTTTATATACAGTCTACTTTGAAGTCTATGTTAAAATTCTGACATATGGGGTTGCCATTAAAAGGCAATCTGAATTGTCAGGTGGCCCCTCATTGGAAATGCTAAGCTAGGAGCTTGGTGGAGGGATAGATACAGCAGAGTGGAGAGGGGGGTGGGAAGGGGGTGGGGCAGAGTCAGATAACATCAGAGATGACATCAGCAGGTGTAAGAAGATGCACACTGAGCAGGTAGCAGGCAATTGGCTGAGGGCAGGAGTTGAGGCAGGGGTTCTTAGGGGCCCTTGAGGGGTTTACAAGGGAGCTCTCCCTCTTTCTGCTAAGATTCTTGTTTGAGTGTTCTTAGCACATCAATTAGCAACTCAGGTTAATTGATACATCATAAGGTAAGGTAATTTAGGTTTATTTCTTGGTCTGGCAAGGCTGGAGAGGTATACCAGGCAGAAACTGATGCTGTGTTTTAATGAAATGTATTGGTTTCTGGTGGCTAATTAACAGTATGGCCATGGGGGTGGCGGGGTAAGATGAGCCCTGTGATAACACATGGCCTCATGGCCTGGTAGCTGAGTTTGGTAACACAAAGGAAAGGGTGCATTTGTATTTTCTTTGTTTGGAACAGGCCTCAGTTGTTGGGGTTTTGTTCCTTAAGAGCCTTGTTTGCTAAAACTGAAAACAAGAGCTAGAAAAATGGTCTTTGTTAGCCTCATCGAGGAGGTTTATACAAAAGTTTGCATTTTGTTTGTTTGGAACAGGCCTCAGTTGTGGGGGTTTTGTTCCTTATGAGCCTTGTTGGCTAAAACCAGAAAGGAGAGCTAGGAAAGTGTTTTTTGTTAGCCTCATGCAGGAGGTTTATACAGAAGTTTGAAATGTGCTGTTTAAAAAAAAATAATGAAAGAAAGAACATTTGTCCTGTAATTATGGTGGTCTGGAAGCGCTTTGGGACGGGGTGGCAGGAATATGGAAGGTTCCCATGGGAACGATGTTCAGATGGGCCCACTGGAACACGTGGTCACATGGCCTGAGAGTAGGAGTTTGCTTTGAGCCTTTTGGGGAAGTGGGGGATGGAGAGGCCATGACCAGTTGGCCATGTAGCCAAAGCTGAAAAGGAGAGCTAGGAAAGTGATCATGGTTAGACTCATCCAAGAGGTTATACAGAGGTTTGAAATTTGCCATTTATAAAAAATTAAATTAAATAAATGAAAGAGAGAATATTTGGGCTGTATGTTTGTTGGACTGGAAGCGATTTGGGTCGGGTTGGCAGAAATATGAAAGGTTCAGTGGGAGAAGTATTTGGTGGAACAAGGAGCTGCATGGCCTGAGAGCAGGAGTTTTGCATTGAGCCTTTGGGGAAGTGGGGGCAGAGGCGCCATGAGTGGTTGGCCGCAGGACTGTGGTGTTTTTGTTTAATTTAGGTTTGGTGGCCTGGGGTGCTCTTAGGCAGGCCAAAATAATGTGCAGCTGGTGCAGGGCCAGTGGGTAGGGACGGCTATGGTGCAATGGCCGGATGACCATGTGGAAGGGCATGTCTTGTGCTGTTAATGAAGGTGCAGTGGGCCAAGAGGAGTACACAGGCCATAGCATGGGCATACCCAGTTGGGTGAAAGAATGTGGTTGCCGGGGCAGGAGTTTTCTCTAGTTGTGAGGGCCAAGCAGGGTTGGCAGAGGCAGTCCACTTGGAGGAGAGGTGTGTGGGCCATGGGGGTTCCACCAGAGGTGTCAGGACCTGATACAGCAACCATTCAATGGGAGGATGGCGATGTTGCAGAAGGCAATAGGGCCACACTTTCAGCTGGGGTGACGGTGCCCCAGGTGAGGCCCAGTGATGTTGGGGAGGGGGCTGCAGGATAAGGGTGGGGTGAGCAGGCAGTTTGCCTGGAAACAGAATTTACAGCAGTGTGTTAGTCCCTGCCTGGGCTGGGAGAGCCAGGAGGCATGGACTGGTGTGATTGAGGAGAGGGCCTGGCTGCAGAAGAGTGGGCCTGTGGGGGCGGCTTGTTTTTCCAAAAAACAAAACAAAGGAAAAGTAAAGTGTAGGCTAGGGTGAAGAGAGGGTCAGGAAGTGGAAGAGAGCATGCCCGGAGGGGCATGGTCAGGAGGAGACCCACCACGAAAGGAGGGCGAATGGCTGTCAGGGATGGACCTGTAGGATGTACCATGTGGTCAACAAGATGGCTGTGAGTTTGGGCCTTGCACGGGGGGAGGGAGGCTGAAGAAGCTCCTGCTCCAGGAAATATGAAACCAGCCATTTCAGTTGGATTCCAGGAAATACACAGCCCGGAATAAAAGGGACTGGGGGGATGGAACCTTGGCTATGAAATGAGCCTGGATACAATATACCCCATTATGCATGGACAGGGCCTTTGAGAGTGCAGTGGGCAACTACGGAGTATCACGCTGGTGCACAATTCTCCTTTTATTACCTAGCTTCCTGAGGTGGAGTGGGAGGCCAGGAGATGCCTGCAAGTTAGAACTGCAGTGTGATTATAAGGCAAGGTTTACTGCATGTTTTGGTAGTGCCAGGACTGAGGGGACTCAGAGCTCAAAAAAACAACAGTTGAAACTATGGCTGAATGCATATTCCCCCTCCTCCATTTTTCAGCAATGCACGTGAGGGATCGCATTCTGAAGGGGATCTTAGCCAGAAAGACCAGTGGCCACACAGGGGGAATGAGGGTTCTGCAAGAACTCCTAAAACTGAAGGTGGACAAAGCAATGGGTCCTGATGGAATTCACCCCAGAATTCTAAAAGAATTAAGGGAGGAACTAGTGAAACCACTGGCTACTCTTTTTAATAAATCATGGGAGGATGGGGTGGTACCCGAGGACTGGAGGAAGGTGGATGTGATTCCCCTTCACAAAAGTGGGAGCAAGACAGAGGCAGGAAACTACAGACCTGTCAGTCTGACCTCTGAGGTAGGGAAAGTGATGGAGTCACTTCTGAAGGAAAGAATAGTTGAGTACCTAGAGGCCAGTGGAGCACAGGACCCAAGGCAGCAAGGGTTCACAGGGAAGGTCATGTCAGACAAATCTAATAGATTTCTTTGACTGGGTGACCAAAGTAGTAGACCAGGGAGGGCTGTGGACATGGCCTACCTAGACTTTAGCAAGGCATTTGACACAGTTCCACAAAAGATTAATAGTCAAATTAACCAGCCTGGGAGTGGGACCCAGGGTGGTAGCCTGGTAAAACATTGGCTGGACAACAGGACACAGAAGGTAATTGTAAATGGAGTCCACTCTGAAGAAAGGGGGTTACTAGTGGGTACCACAGGGTTCAGTATTGGGTCCAGTCCTTTTAATGTCTTCATCAGTGACATTGCAGAGGGACTGGAAGGAAAAGTATGCCTTTTGCAGATGACACAAAGATCTGCAACAGGGTTGATACACAAGGAGGCGGAAAGGATGAAAAGGGACTTGGCAAGGTTGGAGGAATGGTCAGAAGTATGGCAGCTAGGATTCAATGCAAGAAGTGCAAAATAATGCACCTGGGAAACAAGAACCCAGGGAAGAATACACAATGGGTGGGAGGTAGTAACAACAACAAAAAAGGGGACGTGGGGTAATCATATCAGATGACCTTAAGGTTAGCAAGCAATGTGAAAAGGCAGTAGGGAGGGCTGAGGGTATACTGGGATGTATAGGGGAGGCATCATCAGCAGAAAACAGGAAGTTGTTATCCCTCTGTACAGACAGTTGGTGAGACCCCATCTGGAGTACTGTGTCCAGTTCTGGAGACCCCATCTCCACAAGGACATAGACAGGATAGAGGCAGTCCAGAGAACGGCAACTAAAATGGTGCAGGGTCTGCAAGAGAAGCCGTATGAGGAGAGACTAAAGGAGCTTAATATGTATACCCTTGAGGAAAGAAGGGAGAGAGGGGACATGATAGAAACTTTTAAGTACCTCAGTGGAATCAACAAAGTCCAAGAGGGTAGCATCTTTCAGAAAAAGAGACTTGCAAGAACAAGGGACACAATTTAAAGATAGAAGGAGGCGGTTCAGGGCAATGTGAGGAAGTATTATTTCACAGAGAGGGTAGTGGATGCATGGAACAGCCTTCCTGAGGAGGTTATGGGGTCTAAAACTGTGGGAGAATTCAAGAATGCATGGGACAGACATAAGGCAATTCTTGTGGGGGGTAGGAAGAAATAGGCTATTGGTTAACTAGGATCTGCGGCCTATCCTGTAGGTAGGGAAATGGGCAGACTAGATGGACCTAGCGGTCCTTATCTGCCATCAAAGTCTATGTTTCTATGTTTCTATGAGGGAAGGGCAGAGACACCTCAGAAGTCATGCAGGCTTGGACCACAGGGAATTAGGGGCCACAACCTCCTCCAAAAAAGGGGGAAATAAAGAGAGGTCCAAGGTCAGGCCAGGAGCAGGACTTCAAAGGTGTAATAAGGGAGTTTGTGTTTTGTTACAGTGGGAATCATAATAGCAGCATGAAGGAAGAAGAGGTGTCCAGAAAGTGGAATGAGCCTGCTAGACTGAGGGGCAGGGGGCAGGGGAAGACAGGTCCCTTGGGGGCCAGCCCCTGAGCCATAACCAGCATTGCAGTCAGAGCCCATTCCCAATCACTGAAGTACTCTTACTGCATATTTCCTGAACACTAGAAATACACTGAAACATTGGGGGGCTGACGGTCATCAATATGGGTTTATCTCCAGCAGATCCTGCCAGACAAATCTAATTGAGTATTATGACTGGGTGACCAGGGAACTGCACAAGGGCCATGTGGTGGATGTCCTGTACCTGGACTTCAGCAAGGCCTTTGATTCTGTCCCACATGGGAGGCTGGGCTGGAAGCTGGAATACATAGGGGTGGGAACAAAGATGGTAACTAGCTGATTGGAAGGCAGCAGAGGGTGGTGGGGGAAGGGAACGCTCATCTCCAAAGGAAGTGATGAGTGAGGTGCTACAGGGATTGGTGCTAGGACCAATGCTGTTTGGGATATTCATAGCTGATATCTCACGAGGGGTCTGGAGCAGGATCTGTCTGTTCATGGATGATACAAAGATGGGAGCTGTGGTAGATGACATCGAAGGCTGGAGGGAGCTGCAGGAGGACCTGAACAAACTACAGGAGTGGTCAGTAACTTGACAGCTGGGACTTGGCAGCTGGGGTTCAATGCCAAGAAGTGCAAGGTACTGCACTTCTGAGCTAGGAACCAGGGGAGGAGCTATCAGCTGGGAGGGGTACAGCTGGAAAGTATTGTAGAAGAAAAGGATCTGGGGGTGATTATAATGGCCAGTATAAACAACTCGGCTCAGTGCAGGAAGGTGGCAGCAAAGGCCAGTAGGATGCTAGGATGTATAGCGAGGAAAATCTCCTCCAGGAACAGGGAGGTGATCCTTCCCCTGTACAGGTCTCTGGTCAGGCCTCACCTGGAGTACTGCATGCAGTACTGTGCCCGTTCATGAAGGAGGACATCAAGTTACTGGAGGGGGTGCAGCATAGGGCAACAAAGATGATCCAGGGATTTGAGGGGAAGTCCCATTAGAAGAGATTAGCAGAGCTGAACATGTTCTCCCTGAAGGAAAGGAGGGATAGGGGGGATATGATCAAAACATTTAACTACCTCAAGGGGATAAATAAGTTTAACACAGAAGGGATTTTGCAGCTTAGCAGGGGGAGGGATACGAGAGGGCATCAGTTGAGGTTGGAGGGTGGAAGATTCAGGAGGGCAATCAGGAGGCATTTCTTCACAGAAAGGGTAGTGTATAACTGGAATGCTTTGCCAGAGGGGGTGGTGTCCTGTAGAATAGTAGGTGACTTTAAAAGGGGTTGGGATAGGGTGAAGGGAAGGATTATGATGAAGAGAGGTGGGGAAGATGGGGCAGCTGCAAGTTGAGGGGCTAGCTGCACAATTGAACAGACTTGATAGACCATAAGGCCTGCTTCTGCTGGCATTTTTGTATGTTCGTATGTATGTTCATATGTAAGCCCAGGGAGCCAGACATGGGAAATGGAAAAGGTTTGAAAGAGTTAAAAGGTGACAAGGGCAGTAAGGTGGGGGATAGGGTAATGGGAAAAGGGGCATGACAGATATATGATGGCCCATCAGGCTTTACTCTGGGGGATCATGTGCCACTATCCATTAAGGAAAAATTTTGAAAGGGGAAAAGGTAGATGCTGTGGCCTGGTAAACGTGGAGCTGGTCAGTAAATGTGAGCAGATGGAAGCTGTAGCGTTGTGGAAAAAATTACAGTTGGTAAATTATCAATTACAGATATTTAGAAAGGAGACAAACGGAGATGAGACTGAAGGCGGAAGAATTTAATGATTATAACAATAATCACAGCGAGAGATTACAAGTGGTACATTCTTCATTCTTCAAAATAACAGTGTGTGCTGGCTTGCTTATATAGTGGAAGACAGCATCATCATTTCCTATGGTTTTCTATGATTGGTTTAAAACAAGCACAAACATCAGCTTACAAGGCAAAAATGGTATATGTATGAGTTCATCCTTGGTCAGCACAAGTGTATATAGTGTACATTCTATTATTATATATGGCTAGTAACAGCTGTCACTACCAGTTACCAAGGTCTAGGAGGAAGAAATAGGTTTGGACTTAGGAATGTGCATACAAGCATTTTGGCCTGTCCTGATAATAACAAACACTAGAGATAGTCAGAAGAGTAATTTGGACTCTATCCTCTGTTTCTGCTTTGCAATCACATAAGACAACTGTTTGCTATTACTCACATGGTCAGTACAAATGTCAGAAGGCACTTTAATATTGCAACTTGTGGCTTAGTTTGTCTTGTGGCTTCACAAGTTTTATATGATCCAATTATATAGGCCAACATTTGTTACACAAACACATTATGTTTTAGTCCAAAATGAGGTTAGGCTGAAATATAGGGACACGCTTCTTTATCCCTTGTTACAGAAGCGGTTGGGAAGTCCGAGATGGAGATGGCCTTAGCGGTAGTGGGGGACATAAGGAGGAGGCGATGACATACAAAAGTAAGAACACTTGATGCATGGCAGGCCAGCATTCTTATATTCAGTGCTAGACTGGGAAGAAGCAGCCAGAGTTGGGTATTCCTTTATTGGCATACATGGCTATAATAAGGGATGCTTATAAGGCAAAAATGGGGTATGGGTGGTTAAAATATGACAAGGCTTTCTGCCAGAGGATGGTGGCTATGGGAGATTTGCTGTGGGATGGTTACACATTTGGAACTGAGTAGAGATCATTCAATAGGGAAGAGGGAGCTCGATTAAGACAGGGTTTCAGTGGGGGGTTTGTGATTGGGTACCAGTGAGTGCAGAAGAGGAGGGCAGCCATGAACCTGGGGTCCATCAAGGGGAATGATGATGTGGTACGGCAAAAAGCTTGAAAGAGATGAGGGCAGGATGGGTAGAGGGGCCCTCTAGAGAACCATTGTGTGAAGAGTTGTGGGTTTCTCCATGGGGATGTGCTCAAGAAGCAGCTGGGGGAATTCCAGGTCATCCATCACGTATCCTAACCAGAGAAGGCCTCGGTGAATGACAGTATTCCGGAGGACCTATGAGTAGTATTTTGTACCTCACTAGACTAGGCAGTGGTGTTGATGAAAGCATTCAAGGGAGCGTGGCTGGCTATGACTGACATAGAATCAGCCTTTAGGCTATTACCAGTTATACCAGAGGGTTGGGACCTGCTAGGTTTCCAGTTCAAAGGGGAAAACTATTTAAGTCCATGCCCATGGGGTGTTTCAGTTGTGTGCTCCAGGTTTGAGGCATTTAGGGTCCAGTGGGTTTTGGGTGGTGGATGGACACAGGAAGGTGCTGCATTATTTGGATGGCACTTGCACATTGGTATTAGCTGGCAGGATGCAGCAGGGATGTTGAGGATCTTCAGAGATATGTGCTAGGGGATAGGGATACCTCGGGGGAAGGGAAGACAGGGGGCCCGGTAGGAAACTGGAATTCCTTGGGATTGAGGTGGGCACCAAGCAGGAAGGTCTTCAGCTACTGAGGGATAAGGGGGACTACTCAGGGACCTGCTGAGACAGGTGAAAGAGAGGAGAAGGGTGTCTCTGGCATTAGTACGTCAACTGATGTGTCTTAACTTTGCTTGCAAGGCTATAGCATCTGGTAGGGTGTTCACATGCAGGTTGGCGTGAGCCACAGGGAAAGCCAAGCTCACTCACCACTGGATGAATATTGGTGAGGGACTCTGGCAGGATTTGGAGGTGTGGAAAACAGTCATGTCGGCCTATAAATGTGTGACATTCTGGCAGGAGGAATGGATGTACAATACAAATAGGAAGTTGCACATGGACACCTCTGGGTCACAAGGAGGGGAGCCTACTTCAAGAGAACATGGATGTCAGAGGTTCAGTCAGAGATTTGGCAGGAAGCCTGGTTGTGGAGGAACATTACCATCCTATAAATGTTTCCTAGGTGGGTAGCAAGGATGGTGTGGGGTAAGGAGATGCGGGACAAGTGGATTTTGTTTTGGTGTGATAATAATGGGGTGTTAGAGGTCATCAATAGGCAGAGGGGATCCACAGACACAGTAACCAGGGTGTTACAGCAGCTGATTTGGTGGGGCATGGGATCAATCTGTTTTTCAAAGTGAGGCATATTGAAGGGTTTAAGAATGAGATCGCTGACAGTCTCTACCATCTTCAGTCGGGCACAAGGTGGACATTAGGAGATCTATTATGGGTGGGATACTGGTGCAGCAGTTTGGATGCACCAAAGCACATGTGCTCAGCAGCTAAGTTCAGGGTAATTTTTACACTAATGGCTGAGGGGGATTTCAGGTGGAGGAGATGATAGGCAGGAGCAAAGGTGAGGCAGAAGTGAGGTTGCAGGCTGAGAACATTGCTCAGAGAAAAGACAAGTTGGTAGTGCGGTGAATAGGGGAAAGACGGATCAGTTCAGTAGAGGCTCAGAAGTGGCAATCCCCAGAGGCAGGGGAAATGGTGGTTGTGCCATACAAGCAATGGAAAAACACAGGATGATTCGGGGGAGGGACAGGGGAGTTTTGGTTCAAGTATGGGGTTGGGGCAAGAGTCATGAGGTATCAGGTCAGGGAGTGCGCAAGAAGGGCATGAGTTTCATAGGGGAGGACCCAAAGTGCTGTACATCACATCTATTCAAGATAGGTGCAGCATCAGCCATGGCAGCTCAAGGGGGGGACGGTGAGGGGAAGATATCAAGAATGTGGGGAAGTGGGGAGCAAGCTGCTCAAAGGATATATCAGGAAATGATTTAACATGTGTGTTATGTACCTTGGCAGGTGGGTGAAGGAGCTACATGTGGATTGTGGGTCACTCGTGTATTTACTAGGCAGAGAAGAACATGGCCACAGTGACAGGAGGGAGATAGCAAAGACAAGAACTGGAGTGGATGAAGCTGCACTGGAGAGGGGTCCAGGACAGAGATGGGCCCAGTGGATACCATTGTTAGAGAAACTGATAGTAAAGTGGAATAGGCCACACATGCTCATTAGCCATTTAGGGGGGAATGATCTGGGGGAAACCCACTGGGGAATGTTGTCATACATGATCAAAGTTTACCTGGCAGGGATAAGGGGTTGATGGCCATGGGTGAAAATCGGGTGGCAGAGGTCACATCTAGAAGGGTGTGGAGGCATGCATGGGACATCATATCAGGAGAGACAGCCTGGAAGAGATGGAGCAGAAGTGTAGCAGGGTTAATTGCTGAAATGGGGGTTAGGTATATTTCACATAGAGAAATTTATTTTGAAACCCTGGGGTTATGCAGGTCAGATGGGGTGCATCTGTCAGAGGTTGGCATGTCAATTCTGTCTGATGCCACTGCTAGAGCTGGTGGGAAATGGGAAAAGCCAGAATAAGTTACTAACCCACAGGGGGCCCATCATCCAACACAAGCTGGAGATGGGCTAGTGGAAGGGAGAAAGGGTGGAGGGCTATAACCGGTAAAGGGGGGCAGTTATGGGGGGAGAGGGCAACACAGGCAGGGCCAGCAGCACCCAGACATGGAGTAAAGGGAGGGGAGGGGAGGGGAGATAGAAGTACTAGGGGTCAGGTCATCACATTCAGACCTAGGAAAGGAAAGGAAAGGAAGTGAAAGCAAGTGGTGGTGATGCCATAGGTGTTGGATCAGGCATCCGGGCCCCAAGAAGAAGAAAGGAAGAGCAGTAGGACAGAGAGGTTGGATGGAACCTAAGGGATCAAGGAAAGAAGGATGGACAAATTGTTGATGGAGCAATTGACTGTAAATAATGTATATTGAAGCATTTCAAGTGACTGTAAATCAAGGTGTATCAATAAATATTGTTGCCAATCGAGGACCCAAAAACTGAGTAAGTGTGCTCATTTCTGAAAGGGGGTTCAACTGACAAACAGGGTTGCCATTAAAAGGCAACCAGAATTGTCAGGTGGCCCCACAGAGGAAATGCTAAGCTAGGAGCTTTGGGAGAGGGGTAGGTAGGCAGAGTGGAGGGGTGGGAAGGGGTGGTGGGCCAGATGACATCAGCAGGTGTTAGATGATGCAGGTTGAGCAGGTAGCAGGTGATTGACTGAGTGGAGGAGTTGAGGCAGGGGTCCTAATGGGTCCTTGGAGGTTTATAAGTCAGTTCACAAGGGAGCTCTCCTCTTTCTGATAAAATTCCTGTTTGATTCCCACCCACCCACCCAATGGGCAGCAGTGGAGGGTGATAGAGGGAGAGGGAGATTGTCAGTAATTGTTGTGGATGCCGCAGAAGGGCGGCAGCTTGATTGGCAGGGGGCATTGGTGCAGGTTGAAAGGCAACCTCGCAGGAGGGTAGATAGGCTGCCAGGGACAGCAGTGGGAAAAGAGACCTTGGATGGCCAATTGGAAGGGCAGCAAGTGGCCCCGGTGATAAAATTGATGATGGGTGCAGGAGGAAGGAAGAAAGGGTGGAAGGGGTGGAGGGCTATAATCGGGTAAGAGGGGGACATTTATGGGGGTAGGAGGATAGGTCAACACAGGCTGGGGTCAGCAGCACCCAGACCTGGAGTAAAGGGAGTGGGGAGGGGGAGATAGAAGTACTAGTGGTCAGGTCATTTTATCTGGACCTAGGAAAGGAAAGGAAGTGAAAGCAAGTGGTGGTGATGATATGGGGTGTTGGATCAGGCATCCGGGCCCCAAGAAGAAGGAAGGATGAGCAGTAGGACGGAGAGGTTGGATGGAACCTGAGGGATCAAGTAAAGAAGGATGGTCAAATTGTTGATGGAAGAATTTACTGTAAATCATATATACTGAAGGATTTCAAGTGAATGTAAATCAAGGTGTATCAATAAATATTGTTGCCAATCGAGCACCCAAAAACTGAGTAAGTGTGGATCATTTCCAAAACGGGGGTTCAACTGGCAATTATTTATTTTTTTAAGTTTATTTTATTTATTTATTTAACATATCATGGGAATTACAACCCTTTGACTCATAGACTCATTTACAAAGGCTCAGCGTCAACATACTCATACATACAATGAGACAGAACAGTAGTATAACAATCAGCTCTTAGACAGAAAGATGTCCAGTATTTTACATACAGGGGGCCAGATATTCAAACTGCGCTATTTTGTGGCGCAAGCCCTTGCACTGCACAAAATAGTTCGCAGGGGGGTGTCCAGAGTGATATTCAAAGGAGTTGCACCCTTGCACAACTCCTTTGAATATCACCCCCCGGACACAGCCACTGTGCATGGCGCAGTGGAACTTGCGTCACCGCAAATTGTCAGAGTGAAGCATTCAACTTGCGGTGGCGCAAGTACCATTGTGCCATGCTCAAAATCCCGATATTCAAAAGGTGACATGCAAATGGGGGCATAATTCATGCAAGACGCATGGGGGGCCATTTGCATCTGATTATGGCCCCATTTGCATGCCATTAGCATGCAGATGCACTGATCCCTGAGGACTTGCACCTGGCTCCCTGCCAGGCAGCAGCTGTCGGGGACCAACACCCCCTGCAGCCCGATCGCAGGCAAAACAGTGTAGAATCCCCCCCACCACCCCCCACTGGCCCGATCGCGGGCATAGTGTAATTCCCCCCCACCAGCCCGATCGCGGGCAGCAATGTCTCCCAGCGTATCCTGGTGGTCAGTGGACCATAAATCCCAATCACCGGATGGACATAATAAAACACCCCGAACACATCCCTGGTGATCCAGTGGACCGTAAATCCCGATCGCGTGATGGTATAATGAAAACATCCCCAACACATCCCTGGTGCCTAGTGTCCCCACCCACCCACCCACGAAGCCTCCTTACCTGCTCCCCGGCGGCGGTGGCGGCAGCATCCACCCGCCTGCCGCCCGCCGCCACCGACTGACTGTCCGATAGGGCTGCCGCCCGTGGTGCAGGCAAGAGCCAATGGGCATGCAGCCCATCCGTCTAGAGCAGTTCAGTTTTGAATGAATGAATACATTCGTTCAAACTGACTATCTTAATGCAGTATAGACTGCAGCCTGTTGGCTCCTGCTCTGCAAATGGGTGTGCAGCCCTACCAGGCAGGCGGTGGTCGACGAAGCGACAGGCGGGTGGATGCCACCGGAAGCGAGTAGTGAGCCGTGGGTGGACTGCCAACAAGCTTTCCAGCCAGAAAGTGTACGCCCACGGACACCAAGATATGAGAGAGACTGCTGCCTATCAGATGGTGGGGGTAAACTATGCCCGCGATCGGGCCAGTGGGGGTGGTGGGAGGATTTTACACTGTTTTGCCCACGATCGGGCTGCAGGGGGGCACAGGGAGTGGGTTGGGGCCAGCCACAGGTGGCAGCTGCTGTGTTGTGCCCTGCAATGCAGCAGCTCACCTGTGGGTGGCCCTCGACTTAAGCCTTTTTTTTTGGCTCAATGTTGTGCAGGCGCAGGTTGGGGGTTGCACCTGCACAACTCTGCATAGCCCGGCTGAATATCGGGCTGCACAGTTTATGCATGGTTCCTCCCCTTCCAGTTCAGCATGCATTCATTTGCATTGCACTGTTGCTCAGCCTATTTTCAGTGGTGCAACTGCCTCCTGATGAATATCACAGAATGGAGCAAGTTTGGACTTACGCAGGCGCAACCCTATTGCGCATGGCGCAACCCTTTTGAATATCTGGCCCAGTAGCTAAAGTGGCTGTTGACCTATACATTTCTTATTGTTGATACTTGAGTGGGGAAAGGAGGAATGGAGTTTATTATATTGTACTGTCATTTTTATGGCAGCATGGTGATGTCACCATGCTGATGTATTGCTGTGAGTAGGAGACTGAGGACTATTTAACAGGACAGTGAGAGTGTGGTCTTTCATTTAGTAATTTGGATGGCTGTATGACTCATATTACTCCATTGTTCTCTCTATTTACCACAGTGTTGTGTGTGTGTGTGTGTGTGTGTGTGTGTGTCTGTCTGTCTGTCTGTAAACCTGCCTGCAGTATACAGCACTGTTTCTAGAGCTCTTCATATAATTGTGCCTGTTAAAAGAACTTAAGGCAGTAATGGCTGTAATTTCTATTATAACACATTCATCATTTCAGGGGCATGTAAGATAAATAGCTTTAGAACAGCCAACTTCCATAAACAATGAAAAGATTATTTCTTTTCAATGGCACTACTTTTTCTGCATTCTAGTATTGCATTCCATTGTGTAGTAACATTCCAGTCTTTGCTGCAGCTTGATTCATCTTTACAAGATTTTGCCTTTAAAAAGTTTGCTCCTATTATGTGCTTATAATTTTTTTATTGCTGCGTATTTACCTGATTGTGTGGTATATGTGTTGATTTCCTGCAAAATGTGTCTTTAAAACAAAGATATTTATCATAATTATATAGTTAATGAAGTTGTGTGCCTTTCCTGATGTTCTATTGGTTTCGACTCCTCCTGTTCTCAGATTGCCTTGCAGCACATTTGAGTCTTAACCTTTGATTATCCTGGTCATTAATCTTCAGCCTTCTTGTGTGCTTTTAAATACATAGATGTTGACATTTTATTTGCTTGTTCAGACCCATAAAGGCATTGTGTTTTTGCATTTTTTTTTCAAATTCCTTGCCTCCTTCATTTAATTTTGCTGCCCAATGTCCACCTCCACATTTGCAATTTTTATTTCCATTTGATCAAGCTTTACATCATGTTAGGCTAACAACAGTGGCAGCTCCTGCTTCTATTGATTACCAGGGCACCGGCTGGGCACTGCAGTTGGAAGCCAGGGCACCTATTGAAACCGGAATGGAAATCATATGTGCATATTCATGCATGCCTGCTTCTTGGAGTATTTGAACTAATGATAAAAGTTATGTCTCTGAAATAAAAATGCAAATTCCATTTTACTTTTTAAAGGGGATGGCCCTGCTTCTCCTGTCTTGGGGGTGGGGGTAGGGATGGCCCGGCCTCTCTTGGCTTGGGATGGGTGGCTCTGCTTCTCCTGGCTTGGGGAGGGGGATGGCCCTGCCCCCTGTTTTCTCCGGCAGGAGAAGCAGGGCCACCTGACCCAAAAAATAGGGCCACCCCCCAAGCCAGGAGAAGCAGGGCAGTACCCTTCCCCCAAGCCAAAAGAAGCAGGGTCATCCTCACCCCAACCAAGCCAGGAGAAGCAGGGCCCCCTCCCCCTCCACCAGGAAAAGCAAAGCTATTCCCTCATGGGGAAGAAGTAAGGCCATCCCCATCACCTGAACAAGAAGAAATGGCCATCTCACCCCTTTCCAACAGGTATCCACCTTCCAAAATGATCCTCAATGGATTGGCCACCCACAGAAGCAGGGCCAGGAGATAGAGGGCCATGCATTCTTTCCTTTGAGTCGCTTCCCTCCCCTCCCCACTGTACTGAGACAGCTTCAAATAAACCCAGCCACTTGCCATAACAAAAAGGCACAAACAGTCAGAACCCTGTCTCTCTGGTTCAGCAGGCAATTTTTTTCTTGGCTGCTTTTGCTGCTGGCAGGACTTTTATTTGAGGGTCTGACTCTGTGCTGCAGCCACTGACTGGGAAGGGTGGTTAGCTGGTGCTGAACTCTCCCATTACCAACCAGACTGTGCTCTAGTATTTTATGAAAAAAGCACAACATAGTACAGCTCTTTTAAGGATAGTTATCCTGCTGGGTCGGGAGGGGGCTTCTGTGCTGCAGCTTGCAACCAATGCCAGTGCGGTTCTGGTTTGGTGGGCATGGTTGGCTGGGTGGCTTCTGATTCAGGCAGCTAGGCAGTCACCAGGAGCCAAACTGAAGTGCTACTCCCTGTCCCCAACACTGGGTGCCCAATTATGGGGTTGGATGGTAAACTAAAATGAAAGCAAGTTTAACCTGTTGCCACCAAACTTCCCCAATTTTGACACTAAGTGCCTAAACCTAGAGTCAGATAGTAAATGAAAAAAAGTAAGCAAACAATGACAGCCAACCCCGGTGCTGCCAACCCTCCATTCTAACACTAGATGACCAGCCCCCAGGTCCAATAGTCAATGAAAAAAAGTAAATAAACAATGGGAGCCCACCTTGAGTGGTGTTTTCTGCATTAATCTGTTGTAGCATTGTTCCCTGCTATTCATTGTTCTATTGCATATTTGTGTACTTGCCACTTCTATATCAAATTAAAAGCAGCATTATTCCATAGTCAGCAGTAAAACTTTAACTCGCTTAATAGACAAGCATAAGCAAATTTATAGGACAAATACTAAAAATAACAAAAATGCAGTAGTGCAATGAACATTAGGGGCGCAATGCTATGCCAGACTGGGGCAAAAACAACTAATGTTTCACTCCAGAAGCAGAGCTTTGTCAGAGTTAGTAACTTAATGCAAAAATGCCCTGATATTATCTGGCACTAGGTCTGAATAGCACATGTATGAACAGCACTGTCAATAACAGCACCTTCCATACAGCGCTATGCAGAACAGTGGCAGGAACAAATGCTACAAGTAAAGGCAGTGCCACTGGTAGTGGTCACAAAGCACACAGAGGACTGCTACTAGTCCAAACACTTATTTTAGTGGGGGCTGTGGCCTCCCCGCACCCTTCTTAACTAAAATAATCAACTCCTAGTTGGAGTTGGATTATGGGAGAAAACAAAATTTTGAATGCCAGGATTAGAACGCTGATCTCCACTACCATTGTGGCCAAGCTGCTTTGTGTCTTAGTCCTCTCTGCCACAGGAGAAGCTCATCCACCAGTTTTGATTTCCCAGCCTATGTCTTCTTCCTAGTTCCACAGACAGTGACCTGGGTATTGCTTATTGCACAGCACTGTTTAATCCCTGTTGCTGTCTGTGGTTTGCCATTTGGGTGTCGCTGTTTTTTCCTTATGCTATATTTGTAGCACTATTGTAACTGGTTATTATATTATCCACCACCAGTGATGTGTACAAATAAAAAAATTAAAACAAGAAATATGATGCATCCTCAGGATACAAGGAGGCACTTATAAAATTACAACAGGCAATTAAGATAATGCAAAGTTTAATATCAGATCTGGTATAAACTACCCAAAAGGTGTATTTTCACAGGTGGTTAGTGCATGTAATTATACAAAAAAGCTTTACATATAAATTACAATATAAAGAAATATAAGCCATATAGAAATCCCTCTTGCGGATTTGGAGTGAAGCACTGAGGATATAAAATGGACAGGTATTCATTCATATATCCCTTGTCTTGAGAGACATTTTCTTTAGGACTGTGGAACCAATGAACTCTGCAGTATAATGATTCCAAATATCAAGAATCTAGTCTAAAACATTAGATAAAAAGTAGGGCATTATTATATCAGATGCTAAGCCATAATGGATCTATACGGGGGCTCACTATAGCCCAGGTGTGAATGATTGCTTTGAACTTGTGCACTTTCTGTAAGATTTCTATAGACAGGCTTTATTTCCTGTATATAAAGAAGGCAGGCATACTTTGCAATAGACATGTTTTTTTATTGTATTACGGTGGTAGTTATCTAAAAGTTGCCTACCTCGAGGTACCACTGAGGCACTCAAGTTACAATTTGCATTGACTATATTGTGATTCTGCCTCATTTTGCCTCAGTATACCTACTGTAGGTATACCTTAGTACTGAGAAAATTCTAGATATACATCATTACTGAGAAACTTTTCTATGGCTGCCACTGTATAATTATGACTAAATGAGCATCTGATATAATAATGTCCTGCTTTTTATTGTTTTTTAGAATACATGTCTGGCAATTGTATTTTGTATTGCACAGTTCATTGGATCCACAGTGCTAGAGAAAATGTCTCTCAAGAGAAGGAATATATATGGATGAACACCTAAACATTTTATATCCTCAGTGCTTCACCCCAACATGTGCAAAATGGACTTCGATATAAATTTATATTTACTGATATTGTGGTCTATATGTAAAGCTTTTTTTTAATACTTTTATCTACTAACAAACTGTTGATAATATGCCTTATGGGTAGTTAATACCAGGTCTGATGTTATGATGGTATGTAAAAAACCAAAAAACAAATAAGATTCTTCATATAAGCACCCTTTTGGGAGAAACCCTGGAGTTCATGGAAAAATTAAAGTCCCTGGGGGTCTGGATTGACTAGGAATTGTCCTTCATTGATCACACTGATGAACTCACTAAGAAACTGTGTCAAAAGCTCAGTATTTTCTTCAGGGTCAAGCACTCACTAACCCAGGAGGCTAGAAAACTCCTGGTCCAAGCTACCTTCTTGCCTCTCCTAGACTATGTGGACTTCCTCTATGGCCACAGTATTAGCACAGCTCTTTCCAATCTTGATACCCTATACCACAGAGCCCTTAGGTTCATTTTGGATGCCCTTTATGACACACACCACTGCATCCTCTATTCTTCCATAGGCTGGATCCCCCTTAGCTTCAGGAGGCAAAAGAATGCTATTCTATGGACATATAGGGCAATCACTCATAAATTACCACAGTACCTCACAAGCTGCCTAACTCCATGCATCCCTAGTGCCTATTCTCTCAGAAGTCTTACTATCTTATCTCTGGCTATCCTTAAAGTTAAAATGTGCTTTGGTAGAGCCTCAATAAGCTTCATTCTTCCTACACTCTGGAATAAGATCCAGAAAACCTTAAGGCTCGCTACCCCTGTCACGTTCTTCCTCTTCAAATCCTTGTTCCTGAGGACCTTTTCCAATATTTGTCATTATTTCAAGTCAAGGTCTTAACATCATGATTTGTTGCTGCTTTAAATTCTGGACTTAAACCTCAACCATCGCCTGAGGAATCATTTAAGCCCTCCCTTCTGTCATTGTCCAAATCAACGTTTCAACATCATGATCAGTCTTTGCTTCAAATATTGGACTTAAACCCCAACCATTGCCTGTGGCATCTGTTGTGTTCTCCCATTGAACAGTCCTTCCTCCCTAGACCATCTTGTCCAACCCTCTCCTATCTCGGCTCACCTTCCCTCCCCACTCCCTATAGTCCCACTCCCCTTCCCACCCCACTTACCAGGCCATGCCTACAGTACTTATCAAAAGACTCTTACATCTCAATCTTCTTCACAGTTTGACGCTAGAGGAACTGCCACTCCTGCTCACTATGACTCCTCCAATGATGTTTACTGTATAAACTTTAGTTCATTACCTTACGTCCATATATTTGTATCCATGCAATTGTATTTAAATGGAACTACCTCCTGTTGAACCTATTGCTATGTTCTGGTGCAAGTACCTTGTCACATGCAATGGTTATATGTTATTATTACTATGTAATTGTTATGTACGTTCACTCAACCTGTGATGTCTTAACCCTGTTGGCAGTTGTTTTGCCCCAAGTACATCTTGTAAATGAACTTGTCTCAATGATGTTCCACCTGGAAAAATAAAGATTTTGACTGACTGATTGATTGATTGATATACTTTTCATTACCTTTATTGCTGGTTGCAACTATATGAGCCTCCTCGTATCCTGAGGATGTGTCACATTAGTATCAAACTGCTAATGTTTCTTTTATATATGATACTGTATGCCATTTTACATGTAATATGACAAATTTTAAATAGAACCTTTAACAATAAAACAATATGCTAATCCCTGATATCATGAACATTTACTCAGATCAATTTGCTGCCGAATTGGCTCTGACTAGAATTTGTTTTCTTTGTAATTAAGAGTGATGGAATTGTATTTTATCATTACAATGTATTCTAATTTTACTTCTACTGCATCAATATGCTACATATTCATTTTATTATGCAGAAATCTCAATAAAGAGTATTAAATAAGAAAAAAGATGAGGACCCTGCAATACAAGCAGACTCAATGGACCTAATTGCCTTATTCTGCTGGCTTTGTCATCTATTCATATGTTGTTATATCAGTTAGAACTTCATCTATGATTATGACTTCAATTAAAGACATTCAGATAGGTGCTACCTGGGATGCCTGATGAACTAAGTTTTTATTTCCTGAATTGCAATTGTTTTATTGCATGCACCCTTTTTTAGAATTTATTTATTTTAGTTTTCTTACCTTTAGATTTCTTATTAGCATGATAACTAAAATCTTGATCCAGAGAATGTCATAGAGAGAAATGAAGATCTTGATGCATTAGAATTTGCTTGAGTCTCTCCATTTGGAGACCATTACTTTTGCAGAATTAAAATAATGAACATTCAACATTGAATATTTTTACTTTACATTTTCAAACAGTTTTTTATGAGAAATGAAAATTTGCAACTTAGTTCATGAAGTTCTTCAGTTGCTACTAAGAGCTGCTGGAGAATAACATAATTAACTGAGGTGTGATCTTGAAGCTCTGTGGAGAAGTTATTGCTGAACTTAGACAGAGTACTATATTAATTAAGAAATTCAGACATAGATTTTTTTCTTGGAGTGTTAACAGAAGGACAAAAAAGAAGGTCAGCATATAAATCCATTTCAAACTACTGTAGGTGGGATTTTTCAAAAAGAAGAGTTAAAGAGCTGCTGATGCCTCTGGTAAAACTTTGGAAAACATAATATTTAGACACAATTCAGCTTGTATTTTATTTACCTGTTATAGATTTTTCCTCTCCCTGATTTATTACGAAAGGAATTTCCCACAAAGCAGGACCTCTGTCCATTTGAATTCATTTGTCCCAACATCTTATTCTCTACTTGAAATCATAATGCTCTGTTGTGACATCACAATCTGCTACCTGAGGAATGACTGTAATGTTACAACATCAGGTTGGGAATAAGCAATAGGAGCTATTAAACACCCAAGGAGTAGTGATCTTCAAATCAAATCAAATCAAATCAAATTTATTTATAAAAAGGTGCCTTTCTAAAACCAAGGTGCCTGTACAATAAATACATAAAACAAAATAAATTATTTTAACAAACATATAATTCAATAGGCAGCAATATGGTAGCAGTATAGAAAATCAGATTAAACCTCAATCAATAAATGCCTGGCTAAAGAGATAGGTTTTCAAAGCTATTTTAAAACTCTGGATCAATCAATCAATCAATCAAACTTTATTTAACCAGGCTTTACACCTTTGAGCAGGCTCATTTACAAGATGGTCCTGGAAGACATAGAGGACATTACCAATACAATGGTGGTTATACAGACGATACATAAACACAATAGTGCATATAGCAAGTAAGAAGGTCAAGGCTTCTTATCTGTTTATGCACCACTTTGCAACACCTGACAACATGCACATGCCTAATACAGGGTACATATTCATTCCAGTATGGATACAATGTTATTCATGACACAACTGTATAAAAACATAGCAACCCAAAAAGTACCAAGCAGTATCTTGCGCTGGGAGGTGGAGTGAGTGAGGAGAGAGATGGGGTAGGGGGTAGCACAAAAAGGGTTTGTGGGGGAGGAGGGGGTATATGGGAGGGCCAGGAGTGAGGCAGAGGAGGGATTGTAGGATAAGTGCAGGGAACGGGATACTGCTCCTGTGCAGGGGGTTGCAGACTGTAAGATTTGGGCCATTATTGATGGCATATGCAATTTTCTTTCAGCACAGAAGATAGCAGGGTCTTAAAGGTAGATATGCCCAGAATGGTGCAGAGCTTTAGTGACTTCTGGAGTGCATTCCAAAGGGATGGAAGGGCAAAAGTGATAGCTGCAGTGCCATATTGAGTTCTGACTTTAGGGACTTTAAGCATTACAAGTGAGTAGCACTTCAAGCTGTAGAAACCCGAACTTCGAGTAAAGAGATTGGTGATATATGTGGGTAGTTTGCTAGTAATTGCTCTGTGGATCAAAAGGCATCGATTTCTCTGGCTCCTGACCATCGGGGAGGTCCAGCCTATCATTTCATAGAGCAATCAATGGTGGGTGTTTAGAGGAGTATTGGTGATGAATCTCAAAGCCCGGTGGTAAATTGAGTAAAGCTTAGATAGAGTCAACTTAGGACAGTGGCTATACAGAATGTCTGCATAATCTAAGAGGGGGAGAAATGTAGCTTGGACTAGACTTCTCTTTGCTTCGAAGGTGAGAAGGTGTCTAATGCAGTAGAAGACACCCAGGAGCTGCCTCAGTTTTTTGGCTAGCTCGTCCAAGAGAACTATGAAGTTAAGCTTACTGTCTAGCCAAAAACCCAAGTATTTAAACCGGTCCACTGTTTCAAGTGGTTCACCAAGTAGGGTATGTAACGTAAGGTTTTGAGTAAGAGCGGTTTGCAAATACGGTTGGGAGGAGAGCAGCACAGCTTTTGTTTTCTTAGTGTTAGGCAGTCTCGAACCCGATGAAGTAGAGAGTTCCACAGGGTTGGGGCAGCAAACTAAATGCCCTTGCTCCAGATGTTTACGAACGTACCCTGGAACCTCTAGCAATCCGTCATTGGAGGATCGGAGAAGACAGAGGGGACAGTAGGGACAAAGGAGATCTTTCAAGTAACTCAGTCCTTGTTCATGTAGGGCCTTATAGGTTAGCAAATCAACCTTAAAGGTGATGCACCACTGTATAGGCAGCCAGTGCAGACTGTGGAGCACAGGCGTCATATGACTGGTTCTTGATGCACCAGTCAATAGCCTGGCTGCTGTGTTCTGCACCAGCTGCAAGTGGTAGATATCAGCCCCTGGCAGTCCTAGGTAAAGGGCGTTGCAGTAGTTAGAGCCCCCCACAAAAATGAAGAAGTCCCATTGGATTCAGTGGGGCTGAGCCTTTTCTGTCAGGACACTTTTGTACCTGACGTTGTTTGAGACACTGTTGTTTTCCTTGCAGCATTTATTCCCTCATGGTTATTGTTCATGGTGACATGACCCCATGCCTATTTGAAGAAGCTATATGCACTTTCTATATCTGGGACATACAAATAAATAACATGAATCCAAACAGATGAAGCTGAATCATTTTTTTCTGTAACATTTCTCTTAATTTTTGTTGTTTTGAGTCTAATTTGAGTGTATTTTTATTCTTGACCACTTTTTAATTATTTTCTTTTCCTCCTGTGGTGCTTAGAGAGGAGCAATCCATTAGCTAAGCATGACCACTATGGGTTGCAACCATTTTTGTTAAATTATGTAAATATTTATCCTATTTAAATGCATCTGACCTCAGTAAGAAATAATGGGGAGAAGAAATACAGAGCTAATGAGAAATATAAGCTGCTTTGTGTCTACATACTGTATTGTGTTTTTCAAAGTTCTCCTGGAGGTGTCAACATCTCTTAAAAGCTTTATGTCTGTCAGTTGTATTTTTTAGATCACAAAGTAGAGTTGGAGAGTGAGGATTTGGCCTCAAAGAAGTATGCAAATTAAGAGGTTATATAGTTTCCCTGCTTAACAAATCTCAACAGGTTAGATTTAGATTGATATTATTCTGAGTATTTAATGGTAACCTACTTGATTGTAAAGAAGAGGATACAGAGGTTTCCTCTGAACATATTAAAGTTGGGTGGGGGGATGGTGATAAATTCTTGAGATATCAGCCTGATCACATAATACTAGTATCCACTCACTTGAGGGACTATTTGAAGGGTACCAGGTCAAAAAGAGAACCATGAAGAGAGCTACAGGAACCATGCTGTGTGAAGCATGAAAGGATTTAGAGTGACATGGTAGAATAGTAGTAGGAAATTACCACTACCCCTGTCGCTCTGCAGATCACCTGGAAAGGGTCAAATATCCATGTGCTGGGGTGCCTGGCTGAGCCACTCCCATGGTTGAGTGGCTGGAGCACTAGCATACGGCAAAGCAGGAGACCAGAGACCATGGTTTTGGTCCGGTTAGGTCTCCTCATGCTGAAACTTTTATTTAAAAAAAATTACTTTTATCCCTCCCAATTTTCTCCCCATCCCTAAAGTCCATGCCCCCCCCAACGGAGTTGATTATTTTAAGTTGGGGGGTCTAGGGGAGAAGTCCCCCACATCAGGGATTGTGGGGGGCAGAGCCCCCTATAAAAACGAAGATGTCCCATTGTATTCAGTGGGGCTGATCATTTTCTGTCGGGTCACTTTTGTCTCTGATGAAGTTTGAGCCACTGTTGTTTTCCTTGTGGCATTTATTGCCTCATGGTTATTGTTTGTGGTGACATGACCCCGTGCCTATTTGAAGAAGCTATATGCACTTCCTGTATCTGGGGCATGCAAATAAATAACATGAATCCAAACAGATGAAGCTGAATCATTTTCTTTCTCTAACATTTCTCTTAATTTTTGTTGTCTTGAGTCTAATTTGAATGTATTTTTATTCTTGACCACCTTTTAATTTTATTGGATTTTTGACATTTTCTTTTCTTTTCCTCCTGTGGTGCTTAGCAAGGAACAATCCATTAGCTAAGCATGAGCAGTATGGGTCGCAACCATTTTTGTTAAATGATGTAAATATTTATAAATAGTAAAAAAAAAAAGGCAAAAAGATGAGCCTATTCAAAAACGGAAACAAAAAAGATACACTAACTATACATAACAGACAAAGAAAAACATAGTCAGCTCTTCCAGCATGAGGTTCAGTAACTGCTGGAGTAAATATACAGTTCCTGTATTAAAAGAGCTTTCCAAAAGTTTTCTATAAATTTCATGCGAGAAAACAATAACTTCCCAATGTTACATGTAAAAATGGCTGCAATTTTGAAGAAAGGATCAGGTCCAAGGAAAGTTGCAGAGTAGCTGCAAGATTGTTGAAGTTATAATGCTGCAACAAACTTGGGAAAGCAGGAAATGATTGTTTCCACTGCCAAAAAGTGACCATTATGTCTGGTCTACAATATCAAACAGAACATAATTAATGCCAATTAAAAAATAATGAACAGCACAATCTATATTAATCTAACCTAAGTTCCATATACTCCCTTTGTTGTAAAACGGATAATGTATTGAGACAAAAAAAGTCTCTCTCCCTTGTATTCTTTGATATCTGTAAGGGAAGCTCCGAGAAACTTGAGATCAAATTTTCTTTCTTGTTTAAATTTGAAAGTCACTAAAACTAAAATGGGTGCTCAAGCTTTTCTTATCCAATCACCAAAATACTGGAATGATCTTCCAATTGAATTGAGAACTATGAGTAGTCATAATTTATTCAAAAAGAAATTGAAGCATCATTTATTGAGTAGCTTGCAATGTCACTGCTATTTTAAATAATTTGTATTACTGTATATTGTTTGTCTTATATGTCATGTATTTGTATTCCTGTATTAAGTGAATGTAAAAGTTATCTTTTTGTATAAAATCTTGTGACTATTTTATAGTCTCGGGTCTCATATGAAAAAGGGCCGTGGCTCATATGTTTACCCGGTTAACAAAAGAAATAAAAAAAAATAAAAAAAATCTAAAGTACAATAATAATTATATCACTAAAAAAGGACAGCCCTTAGAGGTTTGTGATTACACACTAAGACAATTTTAAAACTGTATTATTAAAATACAGTGAATGCTTATACTCAGCCTCTGTGCATATCAGTATTCATATCATACAGAATGAAAGTCAACAGGTCCAGCTCAGCTGTGCAGAAAGAATTCTCCTCAGAGTGGATACTCACATGCTGGCAAAATTGAAACAGAAAATTGAAGCGTCTTGTGCTTTGTTCGATTATCCTCTGTGTTTGTAACTTGCAATCCACTTGAGAAGACTCCAGATTTCCAAACCTAGCAGCCTGTTTGCAGCTAATCTGAGGAGCGAACACAACAGATTCTGCAAATACAGAGTAAGTAAACATTTATTTCTTGAGCACCCAATCCCAGAGGCTCTGGGCACTTTACAGAGGTAAAGATACAGTGAAAAAATTATTCAAACATAAAATTACAACATATAATCAACAATTCATAAGTCAGTAAAACTCCATAAAATCATGATAACAAAATACAGTAACAGCACTTCAATAATACACATGCTATAACTGGCTTTCAAAAGCTTCTCTAAATAGATGTGCCTTCAGACCCCACTTGAAAACTTCCACTGTTGGGGCCTCCCTTCAAAGATCTCAGGAGCAAGTTCCAGAGGGTCATGCCTGCCACCTCAAATTCATGGTCTCTCAAGGTTTTCAGAGGTAAGCTAAATTACCACTACGGCCAGTAACTAAAAAAACTAAAGTGGTTACAAATTAAATAACACTACAGTGGATAAAACTGTAAGTACAAAATATCACTAAAAAGATTGTAGCCAGGAATAAAAAGGTAGCAAATACCTAAATGTATTTTAAGCAAAATTTTCCAGTAGGTTTGGATCCAGTTGCTAAGTATACACTGGAAGAAAATACAGTAGTCCCTCGGTATAACAAACAAGTTAGGAGCTGCAAAGACTGTATTTTATAGTGACTCATTCTTTACATTGAAGGATGTTATATTATATATGGCAGCTTAACAGTCAGTGGCTCGCTGTCTTCCCAGATGTCCCCCCAAACATACATTTCATCACTGCTTAGTACTTTGCTTTCATAAAAACACCAGCTTTAGTTTAGTTTGACTTTAGTTTGTCTTCAGTGTCTGCTGCTTTCACCAACCACCTGCCCACTCACACTCATGCTCCCCCTCCCCGACTGCCTTACATGCTCCCAAAACTGCCTTCACAACCCTACTGCGACAACATCACAGCTCAGCTCAGTACAGTAGTACTGTACCTTTTACTACAGCAATTTTACCCATCTCCAGTCTGTGCTGCTTGCACCAACCACCTGCTCATACTTATGTTCTCCTCCCTCCACTGCCTTCCACACTTGTCCGACTGCCTTCACAGTTTTATCCATCTCCAGTCTCTTTGCCTGCAAGGGTAATCTATGCTGAGTGAAGGGGTGAGGGAAAGGGAGAGCAAATGAGAGAGAACTTCATGGTGAGGTGAGCCAGGAATAGGGGATGGAAGGAATCAGGGCCAGCAACAATCAGAAAGTACTGTATTTCATTTTCAGCTCTGACCAACAATCACAGGGTAGACAGAACACTAGACTATTAGGGAATCAGGGGATTAGGGGAGATGGTGAGATTGTTAACTGCACTACCGGGAATAGCAGAGATGGGGAGATGAGGAGATTGTGTTGCCGTCATTGCAAATTGAAAATAGCAGAAACAGTCGGGAGCCATGGGAACCATTCATTATAACCGGGAGTTCAGTATAACAAGGTTCACTATAGTGAAGCACTGTAGTTTGAGCAAGATGGTAAGGTAGCAGGATGGGAGGTTAATGGTTAAGCTATCATTGGGGGACTATTTGAAATGGGGGGATCAAGCAGCTGGTATGCAGTCCGATAGATTCCTACACAATCTACAGCACCACATTATAGTTGTTCTGTGTTCAGCACTCAGCAGGGGTTAAAACAGCAAAGTTCACCTTTTCCAGTTTTGACCATGCCCAGTGGACCACTAACAAGACGTCTGCTTGCAGTGTTGGAAATAGAAAGAATTCTCTGAGGTAACCCATCATTTTTGATCTAGTATCAAATATATCTAACAGGGATCTGTGACACAGCATTGACAACTTTGTGTCGATACACCACTACAGCAATGGATTTATGTTGACCACAAGTTGCAGTCGGCATAAATTAGTAGGGAAACTGTCTGTTGACTTTGGGGGGCTTTGCCCCCCAAACCCACCATATGGGGAGCTCTGCTTCCACACCCCATAACTAAACATTATCAACTACAGGTCAGAATTGATTCAGGGAGGGGGGCAAACCCCAGAGAAAGCAGTGCTGGGGTCCCGGAGGCACATTACAGTGGAAACAGTGACTTGCCACAGTAATGTACTTCACTACAGAAATGTTGCTGCTGTGTCGGCATACGATCTGACAGGATCCGGGGATATGTTTCTTCATTATACAGTATGTTGCATTTTTACACTTTATTTGATCAGTTTTAAGCCTTTAGGGGTGTACAATTACATTGAAGCAGTCCTTCCTAATTTTACTCCTGAAACTTAATGCAGGAGTGAAATCTCCTTTAAATAAGAAAGAGCACCAGGACCAGAGGGCATGAGATGAAGCTGGTGGTGTACAGTTTAATAGAGATGTGAGAAAGTATTACTTCACTGAAAGAGTGGTGGACACCTGGAACAGATTGCCTGTGGAGATGGTGATAAAAACAATAGGGGGCTTCAGTCATGCATGGGATAGACATACAAGAATATTAATAAAAAAATAGGCAAGGAGGAGGGAGGGTCGCTGGAGTCCATTTAGGGTCTGGGGAGATAGGCAAGGCAGAGACCATCTGGGTAGACTGTGGGGGCTAAGCAGTCCTTTTCTTCACACAAATTCTATGTTTCTATGTTTCTAACTGAGTCAATCTTTTAATTTCACTCCCAGAACTGAGTTCCCCTGGGTTCCCTCCCATTTCCACTACTGTCTAACTTAAGATTCACTAAGCAGCCTTAAAAATGTGACAGAGGGATGTTAGATCACAGGCAATAGAAAACATCCACTTACTGCAGCATGGCTGAAGGTGCTAACCACAATAACTTTAGACAAATATAGTAAATGAACAAGAAGCGCCCACACACTACTGTGAATTTGGTAAATAAGTAACCTCTTATGGGCCAGAGCACACTATATAAAGGATGAAGCCAGAGAGTGTTTTCCATGCAAAAGAGAAAAAGCAGTGGGATCTCAGCTCATATTAAACGGTTAAAATTTAAAGTTAAAAAAATAATGAGAGAAAGCAGTAGGACCTCAGCTCACATTGGCATGTGGTCAGGCTGATCGTGGTTTGGCTGAATGATGTGGCCAAGAACTCCTTTAAATGTTTAAATGATGGAATGAAAACTAAGTAAGAAAATTGAATTGACTTGAATGAATTGCAAGCTTTCAGGCAGCTTTGGGAGTAGGTGTGGGGTATGAAATGGTACTATAACTATTTGATTTTGGTTTTGGCCACACACCAAGTGTACCCCTGTAAACATTCCAAAAAAAATAAGAACAATTTGTAAGATGTGATTAAAATCTCTGTGTGTTAACCAGGGTTGAGCTTGCTAAACTTTTAACACTAAAGTGTACTTTCCCAACAAAATTATTGCACTTTTTATCCTTTCTTTGCCCCCCCCCCCCCACCAACTGATTGTGGATTCTAGTGAAGGTATGACTTCGGCATTAGTATCTTAATGAGAGCAGGGCAAAATAGTTTAGTCTATTCTGTTGGAGAAATGTGACAGCCATGTTAGTCCAGTCTGTGATGTAGAAAAAGAAAAACAACAAATATGTTGGAGGTGATACTTTTTATTGGACTAACAAAATTGTTTTTGAGAATAGCTTTCAAGAGTTTATCTCCCTTCATCAGGTCAGTGACCACTGATGTGCCGAAGAGAGTTTAACTCTCAAAAGCAAGTTTAAAAAACACTTTTGTTAGTCCAATAAAAGATATAATCTGCAATTTATGTGTTGTTTTTATGTTGGCTCGTGCTTGCATGCCAGCCAACATATTACAGTAGTAGTAGATTTGGAGGTGCGGTCACTATGGGCGAATGCAGGGCACGCATCAGTAGGTGCATCTTTCATTCCCCAATCAGCCTGCATGCAGGCGCTGACATCAGCTGTATGTAAAGTGGCCAGCAGATCTAAGAAAAGTGCAGCTGCAATGAGAGGCAAGCTCGTCATGCAGCAGCACACTAACATGCCTCCTGATGTGCCTTTCCTGGTGAAGCATTTCAATAAACATGGCAGCACTGACTACCGCCGCCAGACTGCTGACTTCAGGGGTGCCAAATCCCCCTGTCAGCATGTCCCGACACACTTCATTTGCCGATGGGTGAGCCCACTCTCCATCAGCATAATGCTCTCTCCCTCCCATTTCACGGGTGTGCCAAGGGGGTGTCCAATCCCCCTCGGCATCTTGCGCCCCAACCAAACAGTCTTTCTTTGGTGATGGAGGGCCCAATCCCCATCGGCTTTAGTCTCTCTTCCCAGTTTAATTTTCCAATGAGAGCCCACTCTAGTCAGCATACTGTTCCCCCATTTGTTTGTGTGCCAAGAAGGTGCCCAATCCCCTTAGCACTTGTCCCCACTTTGCCCGTTGGTATGTCGATGGGGGTGCCCAATCCCTGTGCTACAACATCCCCCAAAACACTCAGTTGGCATGCTGGGAGTCCACTCCAGCGTGCCAAATGCACCTGTAACAAAAAAAAGTCCAACAGTGTTTTTTGTTTTTTTAAACCTGTAAATCAGAAAACGGTCCCTCGTGGTCTGTTCTGCTCCCTCCCTCAACCCGCACCCACCTCTGTGTACCCCACCTCCCCACACCCCCCCTCACCCCATACTTACCTCTGGAGCCTGGCACGATGATCTTTGGTGGACCGGGAACATGTCTGCACTCTTCAAAGCCGACCGCGAACTGAAGAAATGCCGGTAAGCTGTATAATGGCATAAATAGGGTTTTTTTAACTTTAGTGCATATCTCAGCCATTTTTGGGAATTTTGGCACCAAATTTTCAATATGGGGTTATTGGGACCCCTTCTCATGAATTCAGTCACTGTCATGGTGTTATTCAGTTTGGAAAGGTGATTTCACGGTCACTGTGAGGAATCACCTTTTGGGACCGATTAATGAAATGACAGTGCACCTGTTCATAAGGGGGGGTTCTCAAAAAGCCTATGCTGCAAATTTGGTGGCAAAAATCCAAAAAATGGCTGTTTTATGAGCGTGCATTGTGCAGTTTCCACGCATGCTTGTAACTTCGTGAATTTGTAATATTTTCACTCCAGATTTTCAACATTGCCATTTTCCCACACCTCCTTATGAAAAGTACAGCAGTCATTTTACATATCCTGGCCAAAATGTGTTTTCACATGTCCGGCGCAGAATAGTGCAGTCACTGTGAAAAATCATTTTTTGGGAAAGTTTGACTAAATGACAGTGATACTGTTCATGAGCAGAGATCCTAAAATGCCTATGTTGAAAATCTGGTGATGAAAGTCCATAAAATGACTGTGTTACAAGCATGCATGCCGCAGTTTCCATGCACCCTTGCAACTTCACAAATTTGCAATATTTTCATGCCAGATTTTCAACACTGGCATTTTTTCACACCTCCTTATGAACAGTACAGCTGTCATTTTTCACATCCTGCCAGAAATGTGTTTTCGCACCTGTGGCATACAATGGTGTGGTTGTTGTGGGAAATCAACTTTTGGGACAGATTAACAAAATCACAGTGCCACTGTTCATGAGGGGAGGTCCCAAAATGCCTATGTTGAAAATGTGGTTAAAACAATTCCCAAAAATAATTGGCTTGTGGACGTGCGTTGCGCAGTTTCTATGCATGCTCATGATTTCACCAATTCTTCATATTTTCACTCCAGATTTTCAACGTTGCCATTTTTTTTACACCTCCTCATGAACAATACAGTTGTCATTTTTCACATCCTGCCCAAAATGTGTTTATGTACCTGTGGCACCAACTGGACCACTCGCTGTGTAAAATCACCTTTCAGCTAACAAAGTGATAGTGCCGCTCATCGTGAGGTGGGGTCACAAAAACCCCATGTTGATAATTTGGAGTAAAAATACCAACACACACATACAGCATTAGGGTTTCCAACTCTAACACCCCACCCTGTAGAGACTGACAGGCATCAGGGGTGTAACTTGGGATCATCAGCTGTAATGCTCCCTCCATTCTACCCCCACCCACACCCTGCAGCCAGTGACAGGCATCAAGGTGTGTCTTGGACTGTTTGGCCCCAAAGTTCACCCCATTATCCTATGCTGCACCCATCTCAGCATATTTCCTTATGGAATGGGGTAAGTATAAGGCCCAAAGTTCCCAAAGCACACCACGACATTTGTCAGTGTCTACAGCGTAGGGTGAGGTAAAATGGCATGAGCGTTATAGCTGATGACCCAAATGCACACCCCAATGCCTGTCAGTCTCTGCAGGGTGGGTGTGGGGTTGGCATCAGTTCAATACTTCACTGCCACTCCTATTATGCATCTCTAACTCCTGCACTACCAATGTCAATGCCAGCGAGACAACATTCGGCATTGACAAATGTTTGTTTCACTCTGTTCTGGTGCAAAGCAGTGTAATTACTTATATTATGGTCTTGACATTGTACAGTTCCTTGATGACAGGGATCTGACATGCTGCATTCACCATTCTAAGTGATCAGCCTTAGTTGTAGGAGGCAGTATAGCACAGTGGGTTAAGGTTAGGAGACAGTATAGCACAGTGGGTTAAGGCTCTGAGCTGCAGATCTGGAGACCTGGGTTTGAATCCCACAGCCACCTAAGTGCATACTGTGTGGTCCTGAGCAAGTCACTTAACTTCCTTGTGCTCCCAGGTCGCATCTGGAAACAAGCTTCTGCTTAGTATGCTACTCCTGGTTAAACAATGGTTTACTTTCCCTAGTTGTAAAGTAGTTGGGTTCCTTGATCAAACTTAATCCATGCTGCATCCGCAACTTTAACCAGCTGAACTAGGTAGCAAGTTTATTTTGCTGTTAGGGACGAGACTTCTGTGCATCTGCACTTTTACCTACAACTGGCTGACCTACTGTAGGTCATAAAGTGGCAGAATTTCTCTTGCCCTGTTTACACTACCATCTTTCAGCACATCAACTCGTGCATTCCAGTTTATGTGCTGCAAAGTTACCATTGTGGACACTCACTGCAGCATGTTATGCGCAGCTCTGCTCCACTTTCTAATCTAGTGAAACCATGGGGACGTGTACTGGCTTGGGCACTTCCACCTGCGGTGTAAACTGTTGCAGTGCTCCATCCACATGTGGTCCCATTTCTCCAATCGCGCGTCATCTGATCAATGTCCAGCTTGTAAATCCCAAACTCAAAAGTCCGGCTGGTTCATGCAAATGAAATTCCAAACACCTAATTCTTTGAAACATTCAATTTTCTTTTATTATAGAGTCCCAACGTTTCACCTGGCAATCAGGCTTCTTCTGGGGAACTGTAAATGTATACAAATAATATTTTTAATATTACATATCAAAATAATGTTTTTACAAATTTTAAATTAATACCCAACAACCAACAGTCTCATTTTTCGGTTGAGCTATTATCTCCAACTTCTCAATAATAATGAAATAGTGCCTATAATTTAATAATAAAGAAATTATACTCAAAATAAAATAAAATCGCAACCAAATCATTTTATGTGATAATTGTTTTCACTCTACACCAGCCACCAAACTTTACAGCATGTAAATAACATTGCCTTACTTTTTAACCGAGCTCTCAGAGAGATAGTCTATGCCAGTGATGTCCAGCTTGGGCACTCCTCTCGGCGTGACCTGCAGTGCTACAGCTGTGGGAGTGTAAACAGTCAACTACAGCAATAGGTGAGAACGTAGCAGGATAGTGGCAGAGCGGTAATGGCAACGCTCCCATGGTGTAAACAGGGCTTTTATGACTGAATTGCTGCTGCTGTCTAGTCGAACCAGAGCTCAGGTTTCAGTGTGTAGTGCCACTCTCTGGATACCTATGTAACTCATAGTCATTATCAGCATCATGACTGCCTATGCCTGTGTTCTCCTTGCCACCATTTGTCTGTTTGTACACACTATCGAGGTAAAAAAAATTTGTGGTGGGTGAACCAGTTCTAAGAAAATCCAAACTCTCCTGAACTAGAAATGTAAGTGGCAATCAAGCCACTACTGAACTTTCTGCTGAGTTTGGAGTGGTTCAGATATTGACTTTAACATGACAGGAGGGAGACGGGAAGCAGGAGGTGTCTTCCAGGCAGTACTGAGAGGAGGGAGCAACAGAAAGGCTGGGGTGGTAGGGGTTAGAGCAGCAGAAAAGGGAGGGTGGGAGCTGGGAGCAGAGAGAACAGGAACCATCTTGAGAGTGCTGGGAGGGGTTGGAAGGAGCAGCAGATAGGGAAGGGTGGGAGGGAGAAGGAGGTGTTTTGACCAGGGGTGCAACCATGGCTAAAATGTTGGGGGGCATGGCACTACTAAGCCTTTTACACCAATAGCAATGCATATAAGCAGACAGCAGCTGCTGGCATTGCAAATGATTAAGTGTAAAGACCCCAGCCACCATTAATTGCCCCCCGCCATCATACTTGCTAGCAGCTTCCTTCTCATTTCTTTAGATTAATTCAAAAATTAAAAATGTACACATTAATATCCAGATAGGTATTGCTTGAAACATTACACTGGCTTTAAAGTTTGTGCTGCTGGAGCCAAGTTGGACCCAAGGCAGCATGGGTTTTCAGAGGGAAGGTCATGTCAGATAAATCTGATAGATTTCTTTGATGGGGTGACCAAGAAATTACATCAAGGAGGAGTGGTGGATGTGGCCTATCTGGATTTCAGCAAGGCTTTTGACACCATTCCACATAAGAGACTATTGAGCAAGTTGGGTAAAAAGGTTATAAACTGGACAAGAAATTAATTAGGGGACAGGTGACTAAGGCTGCTAGTAAACAGAGTTCACTCAAAGGAAGGGAAGGTGATGAGGGGGCAACCTTAGGGATCAGTGCTGGACCTGGTCCTCGTTAATGTCTTTATAAGTGAAATTGCAAAGGAGTGGGAAGGGAAGATTTGACTCTGCATGATGATACCAACAGGATGGAAAAGTATGAGCAGAGACCTGAGAAGACTTGCACAGTGGTCAAGGGTATGGCAGCTGTGTTTCAACACAAAAATGCAAAATAATGCACTTGGGGCACAGAAATCCAGTGGCAGAGTACAAAATGGGTGGAGTGGTATTGACAACAACCAAGCAGGAAAAGACCTGGGGTTAATCGTATTGGATGACCTAAAGGTGGCCAGGCAGTGCAACAAAGCAGTCGGGAGGGCCAGTGGGATGCTGTGGTGTATAACAAGTCATATCACCAGCAGAAAGAGGGAGGCTGTTTTACTCCTACATAGATAGCTGCAAAGACCCCATCTTGAGTACTGTGTCCGGTTCTGGAAACCACATCTCTTGAAAGACATGGAATGGAAGAAGTCCAGAGAAGGGCAGCTAAAATGGTACTTGGTTTGCACCAGAAGGCCTACAAGGTGAAAGTAATGGACCTCAACTTTCAATTCAATTCAATTCAATTCAGTTTTATTTGTATGGTGCCTTTCAAATACCAAGGCGCCTCACAGACATTAAAACAACAACAGCATAAAATTACATATAATTAATAATATAAAATAGTAGTAGACAGTTAACAATAATAAATTAACCACCAAAAGCTCAAACCCATAAAACAGTTTTAATTGCCTGTTTAAATCCCTCCAGGGTCGAGCACTCACGTAACTGACGGGGTAGAGAATTCCAAAGGATGGGGGCCGCATGCATAAATGCCCGGGCCCCAGAAGATTTTAAACAAACCTTGGAATTCTAGCAACCTCGTCAGTCAAGCTTAGGAGGATCACTACAAGTGTATGAACCAGGAAGTTCTTCAGGTAGTCTGGACCCTGCCTGTGTAGGGCTTTATAAGTCAGAAGTCTGACTTTGAAGGTGATTCGCCACTGTACTGCCAGCCAGTGCAGTTCGCTCAGCACTGGAGAAATATGACAGGACCGTGGGGTTCCTGTCAATAACTGGGCCACTGCATTCTGCATTAGCTGCAAGTGGTGAACATCCACCCCCAGAAGCCCTAGGTAAAGGGCATTGCAATAGACCAGGCGAGAGCGCACAAAGGCATGGACCAACGTAGGAAGGTCACCGGACAGAACAAGATGCTAAACTCTGGAGTTATTCCTCAGATGGCAAAAAGAGGATTTGATGATGGCCGACACCTGCGCACAAAGTGTCAAACCCTTGTCAAAAATTACCCCTAGGTTTTGCACCTGCTCAGAGGTCAGGAGAGGGAGATCCTCAAGAAAAAGTCCAGAGAGTAACCCTGCCCCCAACCCCTTTATCCGGTGACCTGAGTCCACCACCAACACCTCAGTCTTAGCCAAGTTCAACCTCAACCAGCTTGAATTCATCCACTCTTGGATTTCTGCAAGGCAGTTATTAAACACTGAGAAAGCTCTAACCTGGTCAGGGGCCAAAGAAAGGTAGAGCTGGGTATCATCAGCATAGCAGTGAAACTTCAGTCCATACCTACTTACAATGTCCCCATGGGGCAATATGTACACTGCAAATAACATGGGGGACAGCACCGATCCCTGAGGAACCCCACATTATAATGGAACTGACTCAGAGCAATGAATCCCCGACACTACCCTCTGAGATCTTCCAATGAGGAAAGATGAAAACCACCTGAGGACTGTACCTGAGAGGCCACAGATGAACCTCAAGTGATTGAGCAGGACCCCATGGTCCACAGTGTCAAGCACGGAGGAGAGATCAAGAAGGACCAAGATGGAATGGTTCCTCCGATCTCCAGCCATCAGGAGATCACTGAGCACCTGAACCAGCACCATCTCAGTACTGTGCCTCTTTCAAAAACCAAACTGGAGAGGCTTGTGGACATCACGGATGGTCAAATGATTCTCCAGTTGTATGACAACTACTTTCTCAATCACCTTCCCCAAAAAGGGGAGGTTCGAGATCGGTCTGTAGTTCTCATGGCAGTCTGGGTCCAAGGAAGCTTTCTTCAGGAGAGGTGTCACCACCGCCACCTTCAGGGAGCTAGGAAATTCACCTGTTTCCAAGGAGCACGAGACTAACCATGCAAGGACTGGGCCAAGAATGTTACTACAACCCAAAATCAGGGTAGTTGGTCCCAGATCCAAATTACAGCATGTAGCATGCATACCCTGGACAATCCGTATGATGTCTGAAAGCTCCGGCAGGTTGAAGGTACTCCAGGAAGACCGAGGGATCAGTGACCAAATGCCGGTCTAGAGCAGTGCCCATGGAGAGTACCAGTTGGAGTTCCGCCCTGATGTCAGCCACCCTAGCCACAAAGAATTGAGCAAGCTCCTCGCATTCAACTTGCGAAAGCGCTCTTCGAACATGTAAACAGTCTGGGTTGCACAGTCTGTCCACAGTTCGAAAAAGCTGAGCTGGTCAGTTCTGAGTGGCCACAATCTACCCAGACAGGAACTCTGCCTTCTTACAGGTGATTGCTGATTGATAGACTTGATAATGGTCCATCAACCTAAGGTGATTGGCATCAAGGACAGATCTCCACCAGCAATGCTCAAACCTTTGTCCTAGTCACCGCATCTCCCTCAAGGACCTATCAGACCAAGGGGACTGAAGGCGAAGAGAGAGAGGACAAACTCGGACAGGAGCAATGACATCCAGGCCGTAGATATGGCTTTATTGTAGGCCACAACTAGGGCTTCTGGATCATTGTTTTCTGATGGAAGGATCACTAGGTCAAGCACCGCCGCCAGGCCTGCAGAGCTTACATCCCGTAAAGGGCGGTTCTTGATCATCTCCACAGAAGCAGACCTATAAAGGGGGGGCATAAAAACTGAAACGCACGGTGTAGTGGTTGGACCATCCAACTAGTTCCACCCCCAAGTTCGAGGCTTCAACCTCCAGGAGGAAGACCAAGTCAAGAGAATGTCCATATTTATGAGTGACAGTGGAAACAACCTGTGTAAGGCCCAGAGATGACATTAACTGGAGGAAGTGCTGGCCAAATTGCGAGAGTTTGTCTTTGACCCAGGTGTTAAAATCGCTCAGGACCATCAGCCTGGGTGACTCAAATGACATGTCGATCATGAAGTCTGCCACTTCCTGAAGGAACCACTTCTCATCCAAGGTGGACGGTAGATGAGGGTGATCCTACAACCTACACCTGCTACCACAGTACATTCAAATGACTGGATCTCCTCAACCGGTACACTTGTGAGGCCAAATTCGAACTTAAAACAGACCGCAACACCCACCCCATGATCCAGTCTCAGGCAGTGAATCACTGAGTACCCAGCTGGAGTTGCAGCCTCCAATATGGGGCCAGAGTTTTCATCCAGCCAGGTCTCAGTGGTGCAAGCCAGGTCCACTGTACCAACAAGATCTACTATAATTGCAGTCTTGTTTTAATGGACCTGGCATTACATAGCACCGCATGAGATGGATGAGTTTCCAGGGCCATCTAGGCCACTTGCCCACCAAAATTAGTGGTGCCCTTGGGTATGGAAACCAGATATGGAGAACCACGATCAGGATTCTATTTCACCCCAGGGCATCTCCTGGATCTCATGACCCCAATGCGGTGGCTCCACTCATTCACCCTCTCCTGCTTGCAACCCCCAACTTCTATCCTCCTCCGATGAGCAAAACCCAGTGCTCTACAGTGCTGGTAGATAGTAAACTGCAATGGGGGGAGGTAAAGGGGCAGAGGGCACAAAGGGTGGAGGTTGAATAGAGCATGACTGTGGGGGCAGGCCTCCTGCACATTACAATAGCTCAGATAAAACTGTACTATCTACTAAATAAAACACAAAACAAAATTACTAAACAATAAATTATCAATCTCCCAACTCTCACTTCAAGGGGGGGGGGAGGGGGAAAAATAAAATCTATAATCAATTATATAACCATTACTAAGGAAAATGATCACAAAACCGAATAACGTATAAAATGTAAAATATCCCAGTCATTCAAATCAGGCCTGCACTTTTAAATGAATCTCAAAATTGGACATGAATAGCTGGAGAGTTGTCAAACTGTAATTACTGGCTAGGGGATTCAAAAAAAACCTACTAGCCCCCAATGGTCTTCACACCACCAGAGGGGATCAGTTTATAGAAGAAGTCTCTGAACTCTCCCCAACCCTCTAAGTACTCCGACTACCAAAGGGGGGGGGAGGAGGTTAAAATAAATTCAAGCTTTGAAACCAGGCACACCCTCACTGTACCAGGCCAAGGGAAAAACAAAGGCACTATCACTGCCTTCCACAGATTTAAACATGAAAATTAAAGCGAGTCTGACCATGATCAAAAGAAGAAAGTCCAGGATAGCTGCGACGATGATGGCTTTCAGGAGCCGGAGAAAGCCCCAATAAATCCTGGTAGGCAGCAAGACTGCAGGAACACGGCTACTGCTATCAGTGCCCCACCCTGGCTCACAATCAGCAAGCCTGAGGGAGAGACCTGAGGAGACACTGGATTAGACAGCAGGCTACCTGACGGAATAGGACCACAGCCCCCTCACACTGCGACCCACTGCAGCCCACCCACCCACAGGATCGGGACCCTGACTCCAGGTGCGAAAACATGGCTAAACTTTGTATGCCCATTGCTCCTGAACCCGAATCAGCTACCGCCAGAGTTAATCTTCACTACAGTTTATGTAGAGATCCAGGAATTCAGGAAACAAATAATTCAGAGAATCGGCCAAATACAACAATCCCTTAGTCTTCACTTCAAAACAACAATCCCCTCTCTAGTCTTTCCACTCATAGTCCAGAGGATGGTTCCAACGTCTACACCTCATTCACACACAGAATAGAAACAGTCTCCCACTAGTCTCCAGCTATAAGACAAACAACAGCTTCCAGAGGAATAATCGGAATGAAAGGCAGCAGCCTGGCAACTAAGTATGGAAGGACAGCAATGGGCCAAAGCAGACGGCCACAGTGCACACTTCGAGGCAATCCTAATTGACCCGTAACTGCTCAAACACCCAGTTCACTCTTTCTGCAGCTCTTCACCAGGAATCTTCCCAGAAAGTTCCAAGTACTGATAGTGTACCCAACAGACTGATAACTTGGTAAGTTAAGTCCCAAACAAGGCAAAAAAATAAAACAAATTTCAAACTAAAACTAGACACAAACTATTTTAAAACTTTTTTTAAAAAATGCGCTAAAAGGCACTCTAAGAGCTAGAAAAACTCGAAAGATGCTTCGGACAAAACTAAGCTGCAAAAGCAGCCAATGACTCGCCCAGCCCAGCAGCCATGTTGCATGTTTACCCTGGAAGACAGGAGGGAGAGTAGGATATGACAGAGACCCTTAAATACCTCTCATGGGTAAATGAGGCACAAGACAGAAGTATTTTTCAGAAAAAGGTTTTCAAGAACAAGGGAACATGCTATGAAGCTGGAGGGGGTAGATATAGGAGAGATGTGAGGAAGTACTTCTACACAGAAAGAGTGGTGGATTCCTGGAACAGTCTTCCACTGAAGGTGGTTGGGTGAAAACACTGGTGGGGTTCACTAATGCATGTGATAGGCACAAGGAAATCATAGTGGAAAGCGAGGGAGTAGGAGCTATAGATTAGGTAGGTTCTGCGATGATACTGAAGGTAGGTAAAAATGGGCAGATTGGGTGGGCCATGTGGCACTTATCTGCTGTCAGATTCTGTTTATGGATCAGTAGGCTAGCATGCAGCAGTGATACAGCTCTTTCCATGCAGTTTGGTCCTTGACAGCTCAGTGCATGCATGATGCTCTTCAGAAATTGTGTCCTCCAGCTCAGGACATCCCCTGGCCAGTGTCCGGAGCTGGCCTTGACAGATTAAAATTAATTTCTTCTTGGTCATGTTATTCTGGTTTATGTTATGCCATACTTGCCAGAATAAAATGACCTAGAAGAAGTTAGAGTAATGGCACACACCAATCTGACCTGCAACAGTAAAGACAGTTGCAGAACAACTAATCAGACTTCATCCCAGACCAGTCCAGGAGGACAACCATTTCTTGACTGAGGTACACCTTGCTCAATGCTGCACTTCGACTGTTGCAAAGGACTGCAGGGCTGGGGATTCTGCCAGTACTCTGGATATAAAGTATTACCCCCTGACTGTTATTATTGGAGGTTCTACTCTCTGTGCTCATCCCGGGTGCTGGTGCCTATTCTCCAGAGGTGAGGAGGCCACACCATGAAACCGAACCATCTCAGAAGGGAGCAGTGGTACCTGAATCTGCAGCCAGCTGCTTCTGGTTCAGTCATGGAGGGATGTGCAGCACCAACATAGTGCATGTGGAAAAACAACTGATATATGTGGTGCTGATAATAATCTGTTATTATCCTATGGACAGTGCACAGTACAGAAAGGAAAAAATGGGAAAGGTGATGGGAACAGGCATTGATAATTAAATCAAGAAAGTCCACTGGTGGTGCCTGAAACAGAACACTTCCATTGATGGAACATCTCATTTACAGTGGGGTCCTGCTTTTACCAGATTTTACAGCTCAAGATCACAGTGGATCAGACATACCCAGTTCTTTGTTGGTCCTTGGACAAGACACACAAACTGACTATCAAAATCACCCCCCCCCCCAACAGTGTGGAAAATATCTTATATACTGCCACACCACTTGGCTGGACTATGGGAATCAAATTAACTAAAAGATCCCCAAAGTATTTTTATACTTCTCTATCCTAGGGAAGATTTCATCTGTGGTGAGTACTAAAGCTGATGTATAATTATACTTACAGTCAGACAAGGATCTGCCCAGAGATATAGAGGGGTCCCAAGTCAGACATACTTCAGAGTAAACTTAAAGGGAAATTTCCACCTGTAATCAGGCCCCACCTCAGTGTGAGGTAAGGCCCGATTAGTAGTAAAGAGCAATATGTTAATAAGCTGATAGTGATGGGACTGTGGGGCTGTCTGCCAACAAATGGAGCTAAGGACGGGTTGAGTTCTGGGTTCACACTGTTGGCACTTTCTATCCTATTATCTTTGTGCATATATGGCAGATGCAGGTTTGTAATTGATCCCTAGTTGGGATGCTAGATAGGAGAGGGATTGAGACATTGGGTTGAGATCAGGCAGCAGGATCGGGGACTATTCACCCTTCAGTAACCGTGTTTTTCTTTCCTTGCCTACAGTGCCTAGGTTACTATATTTGGCACTGAACTGCTCACTCTCATCTCTTTTAAAGGGAAACATCCACCTATAATCAGACCCCATCTCAGTGTGAGGCAGGACCCAATTAGCATTTTAGCAAGAAGTGTAACTTTTTTTCACTCACTGTGAGTGCACTAAGAAAACTTTTATCTGGTTGATTCTGTCACTCCTTCTGCCAGAATTTTGAAAAGAAGCGCTCCTAGCAGTGCACCCACAACCTACCGCAGCTGTCCTCGAGAATGATGTATGAAATGGGGAGCAGCCATGTGGGCATGCATAGGTTTACCGTACAGTCAAAGCTATTAATAGCTCTGGTTTGGAATGTACATGTCTCGGTGCTATACTGGCTGCTCCCCATATTATACATCATTCTCAGCACAGCCATGGGAGGTTGTCAGTGTGCTGCAATGGCTGCCTCTTTCAAAATGTCAGTGGGAAGAATGGCAGGATCAACTAGATTACAGCTTTATTAATATGCTCAAAGTAAGAAAGTGATAATTTTTGCAAAAATGCTAATTGTGTCCTTCCTCACACTGAGGTGGGATCTGAATACAGGAAGACATTTCTCTATAAATATAGTAACCTAGGCACTGAAGGCAAAGAAAGAGAATGCACCACTATTGACGAGTGAATAGATCCCGATCCTGCTGCATGATGTCAACCCAGGATCTCAGCCCCCTCTCCTACCTAGTATCTCAGTTAGATCAATTACTGAACTGCACCTGCCATATATGCAGTAGGATAATATAATATGATGGAAAGTACCAACACTGTGAACCCAGATAACAGCCACCTCCCCTGCCTCCGGCTCCATTTATCAGCAGACAACTCCATCACTATCAGCTTATTAACATATTGCTCTTTACTTTGTGGCAAGGTGGGGGAGCGAGGCATTTCCTGACAGTATCTCAGTTCTTTCAATGTTGCTGTATAATAAACACATACTATTTATAGGGATGGGGCAAATTAAGTAAGCTGTACACAGAGAGATACCAAAAATAATCATCATGTGTTTTTCACTAAATACACAGAGTGCACACCAGGGGTTGGATATTCAAAGCAGTTGCACCGAGATGCACCTGCGCAAGTGCAGAAATGTGCCAAAGAGCGATATTCAGTGGGAGCCAATGCGCGGTGCAAATTGCATTGTGCCAATGCGCAACCCTAATGAATGCATGCGTAAGTGCAGGAGGTGTAGTAATGAATAAGCGGCGCAGTGAGATATTCAACAGCAAGCTGACGGCGCAAGCGTGGAGCAACAGGGACATGTTCAGAGCAAATCTGAGCCCATAAAAAGAGGGAGCAAGCAAGGGATGGAGGCTTGCGCCACAGGGAAGCAGGAGAGAGAGAGAAAGAGAGAGAGAGAGAGAGAAACAGAGAAAGCGAGCCATTGGCCAGGCAGGACAGCAGGAGGGGTGCAAGACAGAGGCAGAAAGTGTCACAGAGTGTGAGACAGGGAGTGTCACCCTGAATGTGCCTGCATGTGTGATCGTGTGTGTGTGTGTGTGTGTGTGTGTGTGTGTGTGTGTGTGTATGTGTGCATGAGACAGCACTGGGAGCAGCAACTGCAGTGTGAGCCTGCGAGCCCGGTCATAGCAGTGGCAGTGAAACTATCCAGACGGGTGGGAGGAAGAGGCCACAGCCAACAGGCCACCAGCAGGGACCCCCAACACAGGTGTGCGCCCAGCGCAGGGGCACACGCAGCAGCACACAGCTGGGGGTGCCAGGGTAGACAGCCACCCTGGGGGGGCACGACATCCTAGGCCATGGCCAGTGGCATCTTCCAGATGGAGGCAGTAATGAGGGATGTGATGAGGCAGGAGGCAGAGTGGTGCAGCCATGGAAGGGCCCATCGGCAGTATGCCCAGAACAGGTGGTACCGTGCCCACACCACCTTTGAACAGTACAGTGACACTGAGATTGTTGGGCCAGTACTGCCTGAACTGGGCAATTCTGAGGCAGCTTGGTGAGCTGTGCAGTGATGAGATGCAGGCACCCACAAGACAGAGCCACGTCCAGTAGGTGGAGACCAAGGTCACGGCCGTCATGTGTCTGTTCACCACGGGAACTTTCCAGAGACCAACAGGGGACACCACAGGCATAACCCAGTTGGCTACGTCATGGTTCCTCACACAATTCCTCAACACACTGCTGCCACATGTTGTGGAATACTTCCAATTCCCCAACACACAGGCAGAGCATACAGTGAACATGCAGGAGTTCCACAGGGTGGCACGTATGCCTGGCATGCTAGGTACCATCGACTGCACCCATGTGGGCATCCACACACTACCTGGGCTGGAGGGGGTAGCCTACATCAACAGGAAGGGCTACCCCAGTGTCAACTGCCAGGTGGTGTGCGATGCTAGGGGACGCATAATCAATGTCTGTGCCACACACCCTGGTGGAGCACACAATGCCTTCATCTAGCACCAGTCAGCACTGCTCCACAGGTTCGAGAGTGAGGACATCCCCATCGGCCACCTAGTAGGTTTAATATGCATCTAGAATGGGCAGTCTGGCACAACAGGGCAGGGGGATGCTAGGCCAGGGGCATCAAAGGGTGTGGCTAGGAAGGCAGGGGGGGCAGCTACACAGACCACCATGCTAACCACACATGTCAACACACAGGTGACAGCGGATACCCACTCCGGCCCTGGCTGCTCACCCCATACCGGTGCACATCAACCCCAGTGCAGGAGCGATACAAAGAGACACATGCCAGCACATGGAACATCATCGAGCGTATGTTTGGGCTGCTAAAGGCCTAGTTCTGTTGCCTGGGCAGGTCTGGCGGTGCCCTACAGTACAGCCCCTCAAAGGCCTACAGCCTATTCCTGGCCTACTCTATGCTACACAACATGGCCACTGACTGTGGGATAGCTGTAGAGGTCAAAGAGGGGAACAGCAGTGGGGATGATGTGGCCGCCGGGCCAGGTGGTAGTGGGCAGCCCCCCCGGGGTGACGGGAACCTCCGCTGAACAGGATGACCCAGCAGCACAGGGACACAATTGCAGAGGAGCACTATAGTGCATGCAGGTAGGTGAACAAGACCACACGCATGTCCCAGGGACCATGGCACAGTACACAGGCATGCAAGGCCGGGCCACATGACAGACACGGCTGGAGGGGAAGCGTGGACAGGCATGGGACTAGACTCCATGAAAGCACCTGTACAGCACTGTAGACTCCACCCACACACCCCCACAAACACCCGCACACACATGCACATGCACACAGGAACCCACATGCGCTCACCCAGAGGCCACCAACGGGCATGTGTCAGACGTTGCATACCAGTGCACAGTAGCAGCCAGTGTCATGTTGGCATCATCTTGCACATGCCACAGTGGCCAGTGGCTGGGTGGGTGTACACAAGGCAGGTGTGTGGCGTGAACCATGGATGACATGTCCCTGGAATGCACACACACATGCCACACCAATGTGCACACAGGGCAGCGGCAGACAGTGGATGGGGAGGGTGGTGGATCAGGACCGCCGCCCTGTCACATGGCCACAGCGGACATGTGGACGGCCCCACCGAGACCACCCAGCAGACGCAGGCTGTGTGACTGCCACAGGGGGTGTCTCTGACAGTCCCCCAGGTGGGTCACTGCAGGAAGATGATCCGTCCCTCGCAGGGGTCTGCAGGCTCCCGAACATGCCCGCTCCAGGTGTGCCTGGAATGCCCACAGCGGATCCTGGCATCAACACTGAGGGGGTCGCATGATGCTGTGACTGAGGGGTTGTGAAAGCACTCCTCGGGGTCTGTGGTGGACAGCCATGCACCAGGGTGGCCAGTGGTGCTAGGCCAGCCATGACTGCAGTGGTAAGCCGATCCAGGGCTGCGGTCATGTCCTCCTGCATGCATGTGGTCTCGGCCAGGAGCTGCTCATAGTCCCGTTCATGCCTCCCTGTGGACTGGCACAGCTCTGTGCAGAGTGCATGCACCCCTGCCACAACCAGCACCTGTTGCTCCACAGAGGCCCATAGCAGATGAATGTGCTCGGTCAAGAGGTCGGTGTACTGGGGTGCATGGGTATTGCGCTGACCCATGGGTGCTGTGAGACCCTGCAGCACAGTCTCCCGTGCTGGTGGGGCTGCACAGCTGGGCCCCTAGGGGCTGATCACTCTGTGGTGCAACATCAGAAGCCATTGCACCCGGCCCTCCATCGACCTCATCCTGCTGCCCCTCCAGCCAATGTGCACAGAACGGTGCTGGGGCAGCTGCACCACCACCGCCACCCCCTTTGGACTGCGCCACATGGTTGGCGCCCACAGCCTTGCTGGGTGTGGTGGCTGGTGGGTGGACAACTGCCACCAGGGCACTGTCTGTACTGCCATGGTGGGTGTGTGGTATGGGTTTCTCCGCCTGAACGGCAACACCACTATCCAGGATAACAGTCACGTCATCGTCATCAGTCCTGGACCCCACCCCAATCAGTGTCTCTGCATACTAGACACCATGGTTGGCATCATGCTCCAAAACAGCCAGGGCCTCATCTGCAACCACACCACAGGCATCCGGTTGGATAGTGGGGTTGGGCTGCCTGCGGTCCAGACCCCGGACACCAGTGGAGATGGATGGATGGTCCTCCAGGTCCAGGACATCCCCCATAGTGGTCACCCCCACCCCTGCCACTGCATGCAGGCACTCTGGAGCTGAAAAGAAACACAGTTGCATTAGAGCCACTGGCACACACCTCTGCCCCCCTTCCCCAAGCCCTGCTGTACCCACCATACAGTGATGGGCTGCACCCCATCTGGAATCCTCCGCTGGGCACACCCTCGATGGCGCTGTGCCACATGGATGCCACCACCAACTTCTCCTGCAGCATCAGTTGTGGCACATCAGGCTTTCCACTGCCTTGGCAGCACATGCGGCCTGGATGGCGGCCACTTTCTCCTTAATCCTCCTCCGGTCTATGCCTACCTTCTTTTTGCACTCTTGTGCTGTCCTCTGATGGCTGCCCTGCTGGTTCACAGCCCTGGCCACACCCTCCCATGCTGTCGGCCGGGTCTGTGGGGTGCCTGTTGAGCCACTCAGGAGAGGCTCCTTGTCCAGGTAGGCATCAAACAGGGCATCGCTGTCTGCCCTCATTAAGTTGGGCATATGCTTCTATGCAGGCCCATGCTCCTCAACCTCCTCCTGTTCCATCATGCTTATTCCTGTGGGTATGAACATGTGGTCAGTGATGGCTGCAGCACACAATGTCCTCCCAATCCACTGTCCCGACAGGTCCACAGTCTGGTGGCTCACCTCTGAAGGATGCAATACCGGTCTGATGCCTGTGCAGTCCTGTGGCGCATTTATAGTGCATCACATGCAAATGAGGGGCTGCACAACTGAAATGTGATGCAAATGCCTCCAATGCATCATGGATATGCTGATCAGCCCATCTGCATATTCCGGCTGAATATCGTGAAGTTGTGCATATCACAGTGGTATTGTGCATGCACAAGCTATGGTGCAACTATATGACATGCACAGTAGGCCTGGCAGTGCGCATGCGCACACTGCCGTCACGTATGTCGGTGGCTCATGCTATGCACACTGCGTTATATGCTGTACAGCACTCTGCCACTATTGGGCATGTGGCGCTCATGCGCTATATGCCCTATGGCACCCATGCACAATTGGCCCATGGACCGTGGGGCCCACATGCCTTTTTTGCGCACCATGCATGGCATGCCCTATCGCACTGTCACACATGGTGTGCATGCTGACCTATGACCCCACGAGTACCCTTTGACCCTCCAGGTGCCCAGTGGCATGTGCCAGTGCTGCACCAGCTCTATCACGCAGCACTGTGGATGCGCAATTGGAAATGGCAGCACATCACCAAGTGAGTCGTGCACCCACAGCATATGTGGCTCGTGTGCTACTGGGTGCCATTTTGGTCCTACAATTGCAGGACTGAGCATGCCATGCTGTAGTACTGCAAGAACACCCAACTGGTCCCAGGTAGAACTTGTGAACCTTGTGGCCCTAGTGGAGCCACATGTGGGACGTCTGAATGGCCAGGTGCCCCTGGAGAAGCCACGAACTGAGGTGTGGCAGGAGGTGGCTGAGGGGCTGGAGGAGGCCACTGGGGCACAGTGCAGCAGGGAGCAGCACCACCACCACTACAGAGACCTGTGAAGGAGGGACCCAGACAGGCTATGGGCACTGCTGGCACACGTCTGGAGGGGCACTGTGCCATGTCCAGGTGAGTGCACTACATCCATGTCTGTGCCATTCCAGTGTTCTGTGGGGGCTAGCAGGGTGTCACACCATGCTGCGGGGGGGGTCTGTGGCTGCGCACTCTGTTGGCCATTGCAGAACACCATGGGTGTGCTGTGCCACCGCACCACCACTGCGCAGGGCCAGGGGGCATGCTGTGCTGGAGGGGGAGCACATGGCTTGTTGCCAGGTACTGATGTGTCCTTCTCAATGTCTCCCTACTAGGTCCTGAGGCTAGGCACCATGCACGGATGGCTGAAGCTGCTGGTAGATGAGGGCAAGCCAACGCAGGGGCCCAGGCACAGGTTGTAGGCTGCATGGGTGGTGCAGCCAGACAGGCACAGGTTGCACTACAGCAAGCAGGTAGGCACTCTTTCAGGGTTTGATGTTGTGCAGGGAGGGGGTGGGCCACAGCCCCCTGTGCGCATGGCCATTCCAGCTGTGCACCACTGGTGAGGTCCATTGCACCATGCCGTGGCTATTGCACATGTATGTGGCTGCTGCAGGTGGGCTGTGGGTACACCCGGGTTCCAGCCGTGCCACTGCCATCCCACCACTTAGCCCTATTGCCTCACTGCCATGGTTGTGGTGTGTGGCACGTGGGTGGTGTTGGTGTGCAGTGCTCTGTGTGACTGTTGATAGTCGGGATGGTGGCTCATGTGGGCACACATGCTGCGGGAGGCCGTGTGCCATTTCAGAGGCACATGTCACTGCTGTCTGCTGCGCATAGTGGGTGGGCTACGATTGTATGGTTGTGCACTCATACTATGTCCCCTTCTTTGTCCTAGGTGTCCGACAGGATGTTGTTAACACCAGGCTCCTGTGGTGGATACTGCAAGTCACCATGGCCATACTCCAGGTGGTATGCTTGATATGACAGGCCCTGTGCAGGCCGCAGAGAAGATGGCGCACCAGGCGCCAGTGGGGCATGGACGCCCATAGGGCCTGTTGGCCTGCACTCCTTTCCCTTCCCTGTCCCCCCTCCCTTTCCCTCCTTGGTTTTGACTTGTGTGTGCTGACAGGAGGGAGCAGCAGTCAGAGACAGGGAGGGAGGGGTTAGAGGGAGCATGCACGATGCCAGGAGGCATCTTGGAGAGTGCCAGAAGGACAAAAGTGGAACAGACAGAGACTGGCTGCTTCAGATGACAGGATTAGTTAAGGGAATCTGACTGTAATGTAAGGGTAGACCTGACTGGTTAAGGCAGACAAGCACCCACATGATTCCTCCTGTAATACTGTTGGCTGCATTAGTTGCTTTTGTGTGTGGCAGACATTTGGGGAATAAGTGGCTAGGCAGCCAGCAGCTCTGCCTTGGAACTGAAAACCTGCACCAAAAACAAAAAGCACTTTTCAGAGTCCTCCTGACTCATCTATTTCTCAAGAACTCTACAGCAAACAAACAAACAAAAAAAAGATGAGGAATTCTGAAAAACAGAGGGTGGAGGAGGGAAGGAGAAAGTGTCTGGCCCTGTGGCCTGAGTGGGCAGCCTACTACCTGTTAATACATAGCCTGCAGGTGCTGTCATCTGTCTCATTTCTCATTCTAAAATCTCAATTTCTCACAGTTTATTTTTCTCATCTTTCTTGAGTCTCGGTCACAGAATACTAGTGTGGCTGAAATTGGAAGCAACTTTAGTTCAGTTGCAAAAGTGCAGCTAGTACCTTCAGTTGAATTTGAGAATGATAGAGCAGACATTGTTAAATAACATAGACTGCAGGGACTGCTGCTCAAGTTATTATTAATCATGCCAGTCATTAAAAAAAAAGTATTAGCAGCTGCAGAAGTTGACATCTTTGGTAGTGGGCGGCACCGGTATGCACCATCCCTTTAGCTTAGTTGTTTGAGCACCAGTGTGAACTAGACTAATTATAGCAGACCTGTGTTGAAAATAAAGTCCCACACTCACCCACCACTTGCAAATTGCCTGTGGGACCCTGAACAAGTCCCTTAAGTACCTCCTTGTGTTTCTGAGATACATCTACAAGCACGGGCTTAGTGGGCCAATGGTTGACGATTAAAGCAAATTGATAAAAAATATAATCCTTGCTTTGGAAGGTCTCGTAGAGGGTTAGGCCAACATGATGAGCTCTGATTAAAAATTTGTCATGGCTGTGAGAGGGGAAATACTCCCTACAAATTTTTTTTGCTTTTCCTCTATTTTAAGAATGCCAAGGGGTTGGAAATGCACTGCTGCTTCTTGTCTTTGTCTTTCTTGTTTATATGTTTGTTTGTTGGGCTGGCCACCCATTTTGTTTATCTGTATGTTTGTCTGTCTATTGTATCTATGTCTTTTTCCCAGTGCATAAAAATCTCATTGTCCATCCTTCTTGTAAAGGAATAGTGGTATCCTGCTGACGTAAGGATTATGTGTCCTGTTAAAAATATTAGTTTTGATATTTATAAGCATGATAGGACTTTTTTTGTCTCCTGAAATAATGGGTTCAGTTATAAATCTTCAGATATAGATATGACTGTATGGAACAAGGTCTTATTAGTAATAAAAAAAATGGTTATAACAAAAGAAAGTATCTTAAATATAGAAAAGACCTGTTGTATATTATGGCAGGTCACTGTCTCTTTAAGAAGACCACTGTACGTAATTTGTATGTCGTTTCATAAATATGCTGGTTTTGAAGTACAAAATGCAGCCCTGTGGTTTTAAATCAATCTCAAACCCCTTTTCTAGTAGAGCGCTTTCAAATGCATCTGTTTAGCCTCCCAGTTGTTGCTGCACTCCCTCTCGGCATTGCGATAGCCGCAGTACCGCGGTGATCGGGTAAGACATTCCGTGAAGGTGTTTTGCCTTCAAACAAACACCTTCTGTGATGTTTTGCTATATTTCCAGTCATTCCTGCATATACATACCCAGGAGAGATAAAAACAACTGTTGAATACGTTTTTCTTGATGTTTTGAGGATCGAGGATGCTGTGGTACTGCTGGTAATCCTACCAGCTCTGAAGATCTCCTTCCCTCTGCAGTAACTCCCTTAGGGACTGGCCGGCCATGAATCTGGTAGCTTTATACTGCCTTAAAGGGGCAGTCCCTCCTTCAATTAGCTCATCTTCTCAAACTTCTCTTAAAAGGGCTATATTTAATTTTGCTATTTTAGTAAATAATGTCACAGCAATGTAAGAGCATTATAATGTGGAAAGATGGATTAATATATTGTAAATAAAGGAATAATATTCTAAAAAGCTGATGTTGTAAGCTTGAAGTAGATTAGTTGGTTCCAGAGAGCTGACCTGGACATGCTGCTGTCAGCATCCTAGAGAGCTAGTGCCTCTAGCCTATGGATATTTATTTGTTTTGTTTTACTTTTCCTAATTTTGTCGAATCCAGTTCGTTTTTATGTTTATGTTTGATGTTCCTGAATAAATATCCTGAGTTTTTCCTACTATGAAGATGCCTCCATGGTCCTTCATTACCCACAGCCTGCGACAATGGCCAATTCAAAAATCATCTGTGCTTTGGAAAGACTCAGAGAAAGTTAGAGGCAAATCAAACATTACAGCCCCTGAGTGTACCAGGGGGCACACCGCTTATAATCTTTGGTTTAGTGAGCCTGTTGTGGGTGATTTAAAAAATAGTTCTTGCTTTAGGACTTGTAGATATTAGAGAGGGTTAGTAACCCCTGATTAAAACTTTTATGCAGCCAATTAAAAAAAAATGTGCTTTGGAAGGACTCAGAGAGTTAGCTCAAACTTGCTGACCCCTGATTTTTTTCTGAACTCTGACATTGGCATCAGCTTTTTCAGCTTAGTGGTTAGAGCACCAACCTGTGTATGAATTAAACCCTGACAGCCACCCATCACTTGCTTGCGGTTTGTGTGACCATGAACAAGTCCCCTACGTACCTTACTGTACTCCTGTAGCATGCCACCGCTAATCTTTGGCTCAGTGGGCCTTTCATGGATGATTCAAAAAAATATTCTTGTTTTGTAATGACTCATAAAGGCCAGTTAGGCCAGCATGGTCACCCCTGATTTAAATTTGAACTCTAGCACTGGCAGTGGCTGTCACCAGCCCTTGTAGCTTAGTGGTTATAGCACCAGTGTGAACTAGAATATTATATAGCAGACTGGTGTGTGAATTAAAGTCTGACAGCCACCCACCATTTGCATACTGTCTGCGTGAGTGACTGAGACCCTGAACAAGACACTCAAGAAAGACTGTCAAAATGAGTACTCAAAAACACTGTAAAACAAAAGTCACCAGCAAACACGCTAATAAACGTCAATGTTTATTCAGTAGTCCAGAAATAAGTATGCCATCAAAAACTAAAACTCAAGTACCAAAGTGTGTTGAATGTACTGATAATGCTACTACTAGTACTATCCAGGCATTGCTGCCTCACTCTCAAAATACTGAGATCTTGACAATTGGGGAAGGACTGACTATGGTAGAGGGCTCAGTAGTGCAGAAGCAAATGCAAGCACCCTGTTGGGAGCTTACTAGAGCCCATCAATTGGCTTTCTATGTTCAGTGAGACTGCATGCTGGTGGGCGGGATCTTTGGGTGGTAGGGCTACAAATCTAGGAGTCTGGGCAGGTTCAGGGGACTGGAGGGTGAGAGGGTAGAGAGCCCCTGTGTCTCAGAGGCCCAAGAGTTTGGGCCAGGATGGGCTGATTGCCACCTCGGCACCCGGTGTTTGTAGCATCAGTGTCAGGGAAGAACGGCCAGGGAAGGAAAGTCAGAGTAAAAAGTAAGCAGAAGAACCCCTGTTGTGCCCAGACTGTTGAAGATGAGATTTAGTATCTATTATCCAGCCTTGTCAGCAACTAAGGACCCCAAGCTCTGCCCAGAAATTTCAAGTCAGTGGTTCAGAGGACAGGTCGCAGTATTTGCCTCAAGTTTGCGCAGGAAGGGGAAGTTATGCTGCTGGTGGATTACAAAGGCCTGATTCATCCTTTTTAAGATGTTGTTGCTACCACTTTAGATCCTGCTCAGCTCCAGAGTAATGTTGAGGGGAGACCTGATTTGATCGCATGTAACCACTCGTTGATACCTGTGCCATGTATTACCATGAGCCATTTCAGACTCCTGTATGCTCCATGGAGAGGCATTGATTTTTCATTAAATTAACTTTTTCCCTTTTACTTCCTGGTGTGGACAATGGACTTTCTTGTTAATGAACTGTTTGAATGAGCTAACCTCAGTTTGTCTGCAGTTGCATCAGTCCCTAAAGTCAGCATCCCCTTAGAACTTCTATACAGTTAAGTGTATCTGTTTCCAGACTGGGTTCTCTGGCTGTGTGCACCCTCTCCCCATGGACTCCACCACCATACCTATAGACAACAAGGAGAGGGGCTAACACAAATAATGTTTCAAAAGGCTCCTCCTTCTCCTTTAAGACTTCTAATAGCAAATCATCTGAGAAAATTGTGAAGACAAAGAGCATTCCTATAACACATAAAGTTAAAGAATTTACAGGTACAACTCACAGTGTAATTGCTCAATTTGTAACACATGCATTTTGAATAAATCTGTCTCCAAGTAACCATGGTAGCTCCAATGAGTCTAGTGATGATGACCGTGGTCATGGGGATAAGGATGACAGGAAAATTGTGAGTCTGATTTTACCTCCTCTGCCCCCAGCAGCATAGGTTCTGCTGATTGCACAGCACAAGCACAGCTCTACTTGATTTAACTGGCTATGCGCACAACGCACTGAACCAGGGCAGCTTGATTGGGGCAGTCTTATTGACCTGACCAAGGCCTTTGACCTTGTTAATCACCAGTTACTGCTCCTTAGGCTAAGTGCCCTAGGACTATCCCCAAATACAGTCAGATGGTTCTCTGGCTACCTGACTGGGTGCTCCCAGCAAGAAAAATCAATGGGGTCACATCTGAGAATCACAAAGTCACAGTTGGGTCCCCAAGGGTCTATTCTGGGTCTTCTTCCATTCATCCCCTTTGTGAATAATCTTCTGGCTGCCTGCCCAACCTCTGAGATACTGCTTTATGCAGATGACACAGTCATTTTCTCTCATAGTCCCTGCCAATAAACACTCACCAGGAACCTCCAGCACAACTTTGACCTGATTCAAAACTGGCTCATCGATAGTCGGCTGGTGTTCAACAGCAAAAAGACTAAAACTATGCTCTTCGCAGGGTGCCAAAAGAGGAGGCTAACAAAGCCTCTCTCAATTACCCACAACTGTCTCCGTCCTTGAGCAGGTGTCCTCATTCTGGTATTTAGGAGTCACCATTGACGAATCCCTTTCCTTTGACAAGTACATATCCAGTCTCACCACTGCCGCTAACAGGAAACTAGATGCCCTCTATAGGATTAATTTCTGCCTTACAACTGAGGCTAGGCTCCAGGCAGTTAGAGATACAATTTTACCAATACTTGACTATGGAAACATGGTATATGCTGCTGCCACAGAAAACAGCCTTTGCAGAATACAGACCTCCCTCAATAAAGCCTGCAGATTTGTCCTAGATGCTGATCGCCTTATGCATACATGCAATCTTTATATTAGAACACAATGGCTCCCTCTCCAAGACTGGATCAAGCTGCATTCCTGCATCCTAGGGAAGAAGGCCCTCCTTGGTCATACACCTCTTTCTCTACAGGCCTTATTCCGACCAGCCGCAGCCAAGCATGCCACTAGAAGTGTCGCTAAACGTGCACTAGCTGTGCCTTTTAGAAAAACAGCCTTGGGAAAGCGATCCTTTGCAGTAAGGGCTCCTTCCTGTCTCAATGCACTCCCTTTCTCTACTAACAGCCACACAACCCTTAGCCACTTGAAAACCGAACTAAGAAAATTCATCATGCCCCTTGAGCAGTGATTCTGCCACCTTTAGCCACCTAGGGGCACTAGCTCCCCAAAAGCCTGGCCCAGCCCAGATTGTACTCTCTATTTCGTTGCCTATGCCCCCTATCCTACTACCTCCCCTATTGTCTCTCCTGTCTCCCTAATCCCCCTTTAACCCTCCCACTATTTACCTCCCTTAACCCTCTAACACCGCGTCCACAACTAGCTAACCTGCTTGGTCTTGTCACTCTCTCTCCCACCTTTCTTCTGCGGCACACCCTAGTTAGACCCAGACTCATTCCTAGTGCCACTGCCACTACTTACTCACTATTATTCAGTTCCTGTACCTTTCTGACTTTACAATTTTCCTCATCATCATGGGTGAGATCCCTTATAATCTGGTGTTCGAAATTTTTGTGAACTCTGTATTATTGTTGACATTACTGTGATACTGTATACTCTGTGTATTTAATACTGTTTATTTTGACAATGCCTCACAGCTTCATATGTTCCCACCTGTCTTGTCTCCCCCTCATTTTTTTTATTGTATAATGAGGATCCTTCATAAAGGAGCTTTTAGCTCAAAGGATGTACTTCCAACTTTCCTAGTAAAATAAAAATACCTATTTATTTCCGTGACAATGTGAATGTCCCAAAGAAGAGTATTACTAAATCATCCAATCATCAAAATGGAGAGGGAAAATTTCTAAGGCACAAGTCAAAGTGAAACAAAGTCTGATAGTTGTGATGAGGACACTGGTGCTGATGCAGAGGATTCTATAATTATTTCACCTGATGAGCCTGCATCCTCCACCTATACGTCTTCTACAGTTAAACCCAGCCAGTCGACCCCTACTGAGCTCATTAATAGAAACAGACAGTCCACCTCTACTGTTTGGAATCATTTTTACATAAACACAAAGGATGTTTTCCAAGCAATATGTGTGCACTGCAACACTTGTGTAATTTGGGGGAAAAATAACAGGTCATCTTTGTATCACAACAATGATGCAACATCATATGCAAATTAACCATATTGTTATACCGTGTATGGTTTGAATAAACAGTCTAACATGAGTGCATGTAAATCTAGCAGGGCTCTCCATGAGCAGGAACATTCTTCTGAAACAGTAGAAGATGGCAGTCACCAGCCAAGGTCCACGTTTCAAAAGCCCACTTTTGTCTTGAGAAAATTCTTCTGTATGGTCTTCTGCTTTACCAGTCATGTAGTGCTAGCACCCCAGGCAAGACTAACTTTACCCCTGTTAAGGGAAGTTAAAGTTACACAAGGTTTAAGAAAGAAAGTCTAAATAGTCACAAAATCATCCAGTACCAGTGAACGTCAATTGTAAAATAACAGAAATGATGGTACTTGACTTGCAGCCATACTCTGTGGTAGGAGATCTGAATTTCTGGAGGCTTATAGAATACTTAGAGCCACAATATCTAATGCCTGGTAGAAAATACTTTTCAGTCACTGGTGTGCCCAGGATGTATGACAGTCTAGTACTTCAAGTGAGGCATGCTCTACGAGAGGCAGAGAACAAGGTAATTCACTTTACTACCAACATGTGGCCCAGTGCCCAAACTATCTCCTATCTTTCTCCTACTGCACAGTTGGGTCAGTTTTGAGGGTAACCCATCATCGTCACACACCACTCCAACTGCTACCACTCCAGCTGATATTACCACTACTCTGTCTCATGGGAAGAAAAAAACTTAATGTTTCAGAAAATGGTAGTGCTCCATGTATCTCTCTTTGAACACACGCACACACACACACACACACACAGCGCACACACTTTGCCTTTGCCTTTGCACACCGCACACACACGCCACACGCACACGCATGCATGCACACACACACGCAAGCACACACACACGCACACACACACATGCACACACACACACGCACACGCACACACACACGCATGCACACGCACACACACACACCACATTCAGCAAGAACTAAAAAACTAGTTAGTGGCTGGTTCACATCACAGGGTTTGAAAGCTGAACAGTGGTTCAAATATACGAAAAGCACTTCATGATGCCAATTCTGTACATGTATGTTGTCTTGCACTTTGTCTTAACTTAATAGTCTAAAGCTTCCTGGATAATGACTGACAAGTGTCAACCACTGTAGGCACAGTTCACAGAGTGTGTGGTCACTTCAACCACTCTGTAAAAGCTTGTGACATCCTTGCTGATGAACAGAACAACAAAGGTCTTCCTCACCATCAACTTGTTCAAGGTGTAAAAACGAGGTGGAGTTCAACTTACCTTATGATTTTAGGTATCCGTGAACAAAAGATAGTTGTCATTGAGTACTTCATGTACAATCATATTGGGGAGGAGTTTGTACTCTGTTGTACTCAATGGTCTCTGATTGAACAGTTGTTTCACATTCTGAAACCATTTACGAGTGCTATGAAAGAGGACAGTGCAGAAAGGCATCTCTTAACCTAATTATTTTACTCATTCTACTTCTCAAAAAAAGCTTGGCGAAAATGAAGAACAACCTAGATATGAACCAATCTAGTTAATAACATGCTTACTAGACTTAGTAATGATGGCAAATTATCAGCCAAGACAGAGCAAAGAGTATATCTTAGCACCATTGCAAGGCCCATATTTCTGAAACAGACATCTTTCTGATTCAATTCAATTCAATTTATCTTTATTTGTAAAAGGCACCTTTCTAAAACCAAGGCACCTGTACATTGCATCATAAAACAATAAAAAATGAAAACAATATTAAAATAGACTTGACAACGGCATTCAGAAATCATTATATGCTAGGCTAAAAAGGTAAGTTTTTAAAGCCTCCTTAAAACTTTGGACAGTCGGGCAATCACGCACCTGACCAGGTAGAGAATTCCACGGGGTTGGGGCCATAAAACTAAAAGATCTGGCCCCTGAGGTCTTTAAGCGAACCCTGGGAATCTCTAGCAATTCCTCATCAGTGGATCGGAGAGAGTGAGAGGGACAGTGGGGACAAAGGAGATCTTTCAGGTAGCCAGGTCCCTGGTCATGTAGGGCCTTATAGGTCAGCAAACTGACCTTGAAGGTGATTCGCCAGCAAATTGGCAGCCAGTGCAGTCCGAAGAGCACAGGCATTATATGACTGGACCTAGAAGAACCAGTCAATAGCCTGGCTGCTGCATTCTGCACTAGCTGCAAGCGGCGAATCTCAACCCCCAGTAGCCCAAGATAAAGGGCATTGCAGTAGTCAAGGCGGGAGGTAACGAAAGCGTGGATAAAGGTAGGAATATTGTTAGGAGGAACCAGGTGCTTCACCCAGACAATGTTCCTCAGATGGTAAAAAGAGGTTTTGACAACTGCTGACACCTGAGATTTAAGTGTCAAACAGTCATCAAACACAATGCCCAGGTTCCGCACCCGGTCTGAGGTAGTTAGCTGTACACCCCCAAGCCATAAACCCGAGGGTGATCCAGCCAACAAGCCCACCTCCCGGCAACCCTGGTCCATAACCAACACCTCAGTTTTTTCTGGGTTCAACCGCAGCCAACTCACATTCATCCAGTCCTGGATTTCGGCCAGACATTTGTTAAAGACTGAAAAGGCAACATCTTGGCCAGGCACAAAGGACATGTACAGCTGAGTATCATCTGCATAGCAGTGGAAACTCAAACCGTACTGCCTAATAATCGCTCCTAACGGCAGTACGTACACCACAAATCACATGGGTGCCAAAATGGAGCCCTGCAGCACCCCACAGGATAGGGGGAATGATGCTGAGGAAAAAATCCCAGACACCACCCTCTGAGACCTACCCTCGAGGAAAGATCGAAACCAACTGAGGACTGTACCAGACAGCCCACAGATGAACCACAAGTGCTCCAATAGCACATCATGGTCCACAGTGTCAAACGCTGCAGAGAGATCAAGGAGGACCAAGATAGAACAAATCCATCAATCTCTCGCTACTAGGAGGTCATTTAGTACCCGGACAAGAGCTGTGTCAGTACTATGTCTTTTCCCAAATCTGGACTGGAGAGAATCATAGACATTGTGGCTGGTCAAATGATCATCCAGCTGCAACACAACCACCTTCTCAATAACTTTGCCTACGAAGGGCAAGTTAGAGACAGGCCTGTAGTTAGCCAGACAGTCCGGGTCCAAGTAGAACTTCTTAAGAAGGGGCTGAACCACAGCCTCCTTCAGAGGATTTGGAAAAATCCCCCTCTACAAAGACCTCCAGACTATCTCGGCGAGGACAGGACCAATTTTATCCACACAGCCCACTAAGAGACATGTGGGGCCCAGATCCAAACCACAGTTGGTCGGACGCAATGATTGGATGATCATCACTATGTCATTGATTGTGGGAAGGCTGAAGTCAGACCACACAAACTGGATGTCTGACATCTCCTGCCGACCATCACAACTCCCATTAGAAAGGGTCAGATGGATATCTGACCTGATTGGGGCAACCGTATCTGAAAAGAATTGAGCAAACTCCTCAACCATTCTTGAGAAAAGGCACTTCTAGGCTGAAGACAGATTGGATTGCACAATCTGTCCACAGTCCAGAAAAGTTGAGCTGCTCTATTCTGTGCAGCCGCAATCTCTCTGGACAGGAATTCTGCCTTCTTACCAGAGATTGCGGATTGATAGACCACGTAGTGGTCCATCAAACTAAGTTTGTCACAATCCAGGCCCATCCTCCGCCAGCACCTCCCTAACCTTCATCCAACTCTCCTCAACTCCCTCAGAGTCTCATCAAACCAAGGAGACCGGGGCAAAGAGTGAGGGGATGAACACAAACAGGAGCAATGGAATCCAGGGCCCCTGCCACCACCTTATTATAGGGGAGTACCAAGTCCCCTGGATCCATGCAATCAGGCCATCTGGGGAAACACCCCTCAAAGAGCAGTACCGGACCATCTCCATAGAGGCCGGCCTACTAGGGGTGGCCTCAAAACTGAACCCAATGGAGTGATGATCAGACCATCCGACTGGTTCCACCACCAAGTCAGATATCTCCATCCCCAGTAGGAACACCAAATCCAATGAATGTCCACCAATATGGGTCGAGGAGGAAATAACCAGTGTGAAGCCCAGTGATGTCATTAACTGGTGGAAGTCTCGATCAAACTGTGAGAGTTCATCGTCGACCCAGGCATTGAAATCCTCCAGAACCAACCATCTGGGGGATCCCATTGTCAGGTTGACAATGAAGTCTGTGACTTCCCATAGGAAAGTATTCCCATCACCTGGTGGACGGTAGACAAGAAGTATCCTGTACCCCACACCCTCACCCATGATACATTCAAAGGAGTTGGTAGTTCCCACTGGTACCTCCACTAGGTCTAGTTCCAATCTAAAACAGATAGCAACACCCTCGCCCCTATGATCCATCCAGGGGCGGTGTATCACCAAGTATCCGGCTGGAATTGCTGCTGCCAAAACTGGGCCAGCGTTCTCATCCAGCCAGGTCTTAGTGATGCACACCAGGTCAGATGTTCCAACAAAATCAGCTATAATAGAAGTCTTGTTTTTAATAGATCTGGCATTGCACAACACCGCCCAAGTAGAATGAGCAACCGAGGGTGACTGTGCTACCTGCTGACTACAAGCAGAACCCTTGGGTATGGGAACCAGACAGGGTGGACCCCTTTCCTGGACCCGTTTCACCCCAGGGCATCTCCTTGTCCCCACTATCCCTATCCGCCCACTCCTTTCCATTCCCTCCCCAGGCCCAGCCTTCATTCTCCTCCTTTTTCTAATAATCCCCAAAGCCCTACACCACCTGTATACTTCTGGCGAAAGGGGAGGACAAGAAAAAGGGCAGAGGTCTCTGAGCCTGGAGGGGGAATAATGTCCGACTGATGCTACTTCTCAGGATATGAAAGTGTTGCACTATAGGCAATTTTTGCTTGATGCAGTGGATGAGGTTTCATTAGGAAGCAGTATTACAATGACACCATCTCAGCAGACTGCAACAAAAACACTAAAGAAAGCAAACACTGAGGAGGATGACATTTGGCACCAGCTGCAAGATAATGAAATTCCAAAAAGGGAAAATGCATGCTATATAGTAAGCATGGTAGAGATATACCTGTCTGAGCCCAGCATTAGTGTTAAGGATGACCCTTTAGGTTATTGGGAAAAAAATCATCCTGGCAAAAGCCGGCTACCCTGACTTGTAAGTGTATTGGATGCCCACCATCTAGTGTCTGTTCTAAATGTTTAGTAAGCTCTGCTGTGGATGTTGTAACTGATAAATGCACAGAATTAACACAAGACAATGTAGAGAAATTAATGTTCATGAAGGTTAACTTGCCAAACTCTGGCTACATATGTGATGCTAATTTAAAGAAGAAGCAAATGAGACTGACAGAAGTACAGTTGATGCACCTGTGGACTAAGTAACAGTAACATCAGCTTTCAATTTTCTCTAAACAGGTTTAAAGATGACAGACTTGTCTACCTTTGGCCAATGTGAACAATGCAGCTGGCACATTAAAATAAACAATATGCTGTAGTTACGTTAACAAAAGAGTATGGGGTGCATTTTTGGCTGTCAAGTCTCAGTTCTTCTTATTCCATTCTCTGAGCTACTCAGAAACAATTTCCTCCTATGTTTTTGTCTACTGCTGATTGCTGATAGTAGCATTAGCAATGCAGCACACTACAAATGTCAGAATAACACAGTGCTGGCAAGTCTCACATCTTTTGAGAACAAAGAAGAAAGCCTTTATTACATAACATTACAGTTCATTTTAATGTTTAGAATGTTATGTGACTGACTGTTTCAGACTTCAGTTCCTTCCCCAGTTAATGGTGGTTGTCATACAAGCCCCAGAAAATAATAAAGACAGGGTTTGCCATTGCCTACAGTCTCAGGGTATCTCTTCTGGCCCCAGAGGAAGAGTTTACTAACTACAGTAAGTTGTAGCTGCTTTATTAACTCCAGTCTTGGGGTATCATTTTGTCTGTCCCCAGCGACAGGACTTACTGTCATGTACTTGTTTTTTTTGCCACCAATTGCATGGTATAATTTCTTCTTGCCCCAAAGGCAGGCAGGGTTTACTGTTATGTAATTGCTTTATTGACTCCAGTCTCAGGGTATTATCATTCCTTTAAAGCCCCAGAAACTAAGAAAGGCAGAGTCTGCCATTACAACTAATTATTTTATTGCTTAGTGAAGTGGTGACTGTCTGCTGTTCCTTTTTCTTACATTCTGTTTCTTTCCAATTGCAGTGTATTCCTTCTTCCTAATTGCGAAACAAAGTGCTGCCTGTGACTGTTGAGAAATAGAACTAGTAACATACATAATATCACCATCTAAAAAGTCAGATTCTGCACAGTGGTTAGAGAATAAGGGAGATCTGTGACTTGCCTGCCTTTGGACCAAATCATCGGCTTGGGGGTGGGTAGCAGGTGCAGTCAGTACATGACACTGTACTGGCAGCAACTGTGGCAGACAAGGACCTGTTCTCAAGCATCAGTCTCTTTCTCATTTTGAGCAGCTCTTTTTGATAAATGTCCCTTAACTGGATTGATTTAAATGCTGGCAGTTCTGCTTTTTTCCTGATAGTAGTGATAGTAGCAGTGGTTAAGTGGTGGCTTGTGGTCTGGCTAGCGCTCTAACTAACATTCTTTTCTTCTTCCTAATGGTGATGTGTTTTTTCCTGATAACCGAGAGCCACTGCTTAACAAAGTGGTGCCTGCGATTGTTAAGAAATAGAACTAGTTACAAACCTAATATTGTCTTCTAAAAAAATCAGACTCTGGACAGTGGTTACAAAGAGAGACCTGGGACTTGCCTGTCTTTGGACCAAATCATCATCCTGGGGGTGGGCAGGAGGTGCAGTCAGTACATGACACTGTACTGGCAGCAACTGTGGCAGACAAGTCCCTGTTCTCAAGCATCAGTCTAGTTCTCATTTTGAGAAGATCTTTTTCATAAATTTTCCTTAACCAGATTGATTTAAATGGTGGTAGTTCTGCCTTCACATGATAGTAGTGACAGTAGCAGTGGTTATGTGGTGGCTTGTGGACTGGCTAGTGTTCTAACTTACATTTTGTTTTCCTTCATAATGGTGACATGTTTCTGTTTCATAACTGAGAGCCGTTGCTAAACAAAGGGGTGCCAGTGACCATTGAGAAATAGAACTAGCTGCAAACACAATATAGTATACAGTATGTTGGAAACTGATTGTGGATGGAAATCTATCCCTAGAATGGCCTTGTTGTGCTGCAGTAGCTATGTCATATTGTTGTTGTATTGCACTAGATACATAGCTACAGCAGCACAACAACTTTGAACTTCAGTGCACGCTTGTCTTACTCAACCTGCAGCTCCGATCACCAATGCCGAGACAAGCAAAAGAGCATCAGCAATCACAAAAGCCGCAATAAAAAAAGAGTTTAATACCGGCGATCTTGAATGCCACGTGTTTCCCCAATCGCGTGACCAGCAGTTGAGCTGCAGTGGTGAGATCTGAAAGTTGGAGGCAAAGCATCTGTGGTGGTGAGAGACTGGAAGGCATAGTGTGAGTGGCAAAAATAATGGTAAAGCTAAGAGCTGGATCTAAGGGGGGTTGGGGATCACACCTTCTAAACATAGTCAAGCTTGTTTTACTGAACCATGCACTATAAAAGATGGTGTATGATGACCCATACACAGACATGTCTGTATCTGACTCTTGAGGTTGCCATGGCAACCAGTATACCTGTCAAGCTGTGCTCTCGAGGTCTGTTTGCCACGGCAACCTCTCAAGTCATACACAGACTTGTTGTGTACAGGCGACCATACACAATCATCTATATTGTCTTAAAAAAAAATTGACTCAGGAGAGTAATTATAAAGAGAGATCTGGGACTTACCTGCCTTTGGATGAAATCATCATCCTGGAGTGGATGGGAGGTGAAGCCAATACATGACACTACAATGGCAGCAGCTTTGGCAGACAAGTTCCTGTTCTCAGTCATCAGTCTCTTTCTCTTTTTGAGCAGACCTTTTAGGTAAATGTGATAACTGGACTGACCTCAGTGCTAGTAGTTCTGTTTTCTTCCCCTGATAGTAGGGCTGGCAGCATTAGTGAAGGGGTAACTGACTGGCTGTCTGACTGGCTGGTGCCATTTCTTACATTCTGATTCCCCCTAATGCTGGTGTAATGTGTTCCTTATATTTTTATTTTTATTATTTAAAATCTGGTAAGCCATGTGCCCATGGTCATTTTTTATGAGCAATCAGAACATATGATAATAGAACATACAAAGAATAATGCATATAAAACAATACCTGAGATGAATATACATTTAAACAAAAGATCAAATTCTAGCTATAAAAACATTTCTTCCTTCATTTGTTCGATCCTTTTTTATTCATAACTGAGAGACTTTTCTGAACACAGTGGTGCCTGTTGAGAAATAGAAATGATTATTAGCTATACACATTATTACCTTCTAAAAGTCAGAAAAAGAAGAATGGTTAGACACATGCCTGCTAACTGCTATATATTATTCCAGTTCATACTGATGCTCTATTACTAAGCTATAAAGGCTGGTCAGAGATCCGAACATTGACTGCCTTCAAACCAAATCATTATCAGGGGGTCCAGGGTGGGATGTTCAGCATATACAGTAGAGCACTAGCACTTCCACTAAGTACATCCACAGTTTAATTCACTCATTTCACTTGTCATTTTCACTATAGGGCCAGATATTCAAAAGGGTTGCGCATGCACAAGTCCTACATTGCGCCATTCTGCGATATTCAGCAGGAGGCAGTTGCACCATTGAAAACAGGCTGAGCAACAGCGCAATGCAAATGAATGCATGCGCAACTGGAGGGGGAGGAACCATGCATAAACTGCGCAGCCCGATATTCAGTTGGGCTGTGCAGAGTTGTGCAGGCGCAACCCCCAACCTGCGCCTGCACAACTTTGAGCCAAAAAAAAAGGCTTAAGTTGAGGGCCATCCACAGGTGAGCTGCTGTATTGCAGGGCGCAACACAGCAGCTGCCACCCGTGGCTGGCCCCCAACTCAGTCCTGCCCCCCACCAGCTTGATTGCGGGCATCAATGTGGCCCCCGTTCACATCCCTGGTGGTCCAGTGGACCGTAATGCCCAATCGCGGGCAGAATGTAATAAGAACCCCCAGTACCCGATCACGGGCAGAATGCAATAAGAACCCCCAGTGCCCGATCGCGGGCAGTAAGTAAAGTGCCCCCTCCCCACGCGAATATCTCCCTGGTGGTCAGTGGACCGTAATGCCCGATTGCTGGCAGGAATGTAAAATGAACCCCCAGTGCCCGATTGCGGGCAGAATGTAATAAGAACCCCCAGTGCCCTATCATGGGCAGAATGTAATAGAACCCCCAGTGCCCGATCATGGGCAGAATGTAATAAGAACCCCCAGTGCCCGATCACGGGCAGAATGTAATAAGAACCCCCAGTGCCTGATGCGTGGGCAGAATGTAACAAGAACCCCCAGTGCCCGATTGCGGGCGGTAAGTAAAGTGCCCCCAACCGAATATCTCCTGGTGGTCAGTGGACCATAATGCCCGATCGCGGGCAGAATGTATATTGACACCCCCACCCAAACATCTCCCTGGTGTCTAGTGTCCCCACCCACCCACCCGCGAAACCCCACCACCGCTCCCCGGCTGCGGAAGGAAGCGGTGAGTGAAGCTTGTAATGGAGAGTGAAGACACGCTGAACACCAGAGAAGACTATTTGAGTGAAAATCAACCACATTCTGCCAGCGATCTGGCTGATATCAATTCACTGAACCCTGAAGAAGATCTTTCGAGGATGAAACACTTGCCTGCCAGCGATTAGCGCACTGAAAGAAAGTTCTGATACATTCTGCCAGCGTCCCGAGCACTGAAAGTTCTTATTACATTCTGTACCGCGATCGAGCACTGAAAGTTCTTAACACATTCTATCCATGTCCGGGCACTAGGATTCTTATACATTCTGCCCACGATCGGCACTGAAAATTCATTACATTCTGCCCGCGATGCATTAAGTCCACTGGACCACCAGGAGATATTCGGTTGGGGGCACTTTACTTACTGCCCGCGATCGGGCACTGAGGGTTCATTTTACATTCTGCCCAGCGATCGGGCATTAAGGTCCACTGGACCACCAGGGATGTGAACGGGAGGGCGGGGAGCCACATTGATGCCTGCGATCGGGCTGCAGGGTGCGTCGGTCCCCGACGGCTGCTGTCTGGCAGGGCGCCAGGCGCAAGTCCTCAGGGATCGGTGCACCTACATGCTAATTGCATGCAAATGGGGCTATAATGACATGCAAATGGACCCCCATGCCTTGCATGTATTATAGCCCCCATTTGCATGTCACCTTTTGAATATCGTGGATTTGCGCATGGCGCACTGGTACTTGTGACACCGCAAAGTGACTACTCCACTCTGTCAACTCTGCTGCTCAAGTTCTGACCGCGCCATGCACAGTGGCTGTGGCTGGGGAGCGATATTCAAAGGAGTTGCTCAATAGTGCAACTCCTTTGAATATCGCACAGGACACACCCCTTCGCATCTATTTTGTGCAGCGCAAGGACTTGCGCCTTTGAATGGCGCAGTTTGAATATCCAGCCCATACTGTTTATTACTACTAAACAGTAATTGCTTTCTTCTACAGATATGTGGATTAAAAGCTGTTTAAAATAATTTTTAACCTACAGATACCATAATACAGAAATGTCTTAAAAGGTTTGGATAAGCATCCAAACCTTTTGGTGTTTACCTCAGCCATTTAGAACCTTTGGAGGTTCTCCCAACTCTAAAACAAGTTTCTTCTATATCAGATCTACATTAATTGATGATAGAATTGTTCTTCAGTTACTAACACTTACTGCTGCAATGTTAAGTATTTTGTGTAGTCCGCAGCATTCTTCCAGCTGCAGAGGTGACATGTAAAAAAGTGCTAGAATTTGTGACTCATTAATAAAGTAGATCTGGTAGAAGGAAGGGGGCAGGGGAATGGAGGGCACAGACAGATGCAGAAGAGCAGGGATCTTATGCAAACCAATAAGGGGAAAAGACTCCTCCACTGTAAAAGCAGAAGGTGTTCTTCCTCTGCTCCTTCTCCTCTTGTTAGCAGTATGTAGCATAACTCTCACAATGTAGCCAGCAACATTAAGAGACTGCCAAACTGACCAATGAAAAATGAAAACCTTGACTACACAACCCCAAAGGAGAAACAGAGGGAGAGAATAACACAAACAAACTGTTGAAAATGTCAACAGCCTTAGCAGTCTGCATGTTCAGAGTAAAAATTGTGGGAGCCCAGGAGCTCTGATTAAGCTCAAGCCTTTTACCCCTTAACCCCCTATGGTCCTCTTTATCTGGCTTCTGAATTCTCCAAGACCAGAACCTGTCGGTAATTCCTAAGCTTTGTTCAGCTCCTCTTCTCCTTAGCTTCCTTGGCTCCCTTGGTCTTTTCCTTCAGTCTTCAGGATTTGTATTCAAACTGGCTCTTCCACTCTGCAGACCCCCACTCCTCCTCTCCTCTCCTCTCCTCTGGGTTGCATCAATCAACATTTTGTGATTCATGGATAATAGTTCAGGAATGAAATATATGAAACCCACAGAGGAATCAGAAAAATACCTCCAAGTACGATATCTTAGGAGAACACACAACTGTGTGAAAATATTACACTCAAAGGCTAAGATGGCATACCATTACTAAATTACAGTTGAGCCAATTACAGAGCTGAGTAGGCAAATGATCATTGCTTCTCAGTCTCTTTCTGTTTGGAAATTTCTACTCTCCAGGTTTCAGAAGGGCCTCAACTCACAGACTCACCAGCAGCATGTAGTGACCACCATCTTCTCCAGTCAGGGTTGAGGTTCCACAGGGTGAGGGAGTAAAGGCCTGCAAGAACATAGTGGGGGGGCAACACAAAACTCAGAAGGGGTTTACAGACTGGCATATCAAAAATGTCAGGGCATGACCCCAGCTGGAGGCCAAAAAACAGACAGAAAGAGGAAGGTAGGGGAAAGCAGGGGGTGGAGGGCTATGTGGGCAAATGTCAAGAACCTGGGTAACAAAATTTGTGACTTGCAGATTGTAATTGTGGAAGCACAACTAGACCTGGCAGCAATCACAGAGATGTGGACCACATGGCACGGCAACTGGGAAATGATCATCCCAGGATTATGTATGTTCCAGAGAGACAGAGAGCAGAAGAAAGGAGGGTGTATGGCACTGTATGTTAAAGATGGAAGAAAAGCCATGACAATCAATGCAGATGATAGAGGAAGGGAAGTGGAACTGTTGTGGTCCAGCTAGAGATGAGGAGGGAAAAAATTAAAGTAGGGGTTGTATATAGGCTACTATCACAGGGAGAGTAGAGGAGACAGACAAGGAATTAAGGGAAGGAATAGGGAGGACTGCCAACTGTGAAGAGGTGGTGCTGCTAGGGAACTTCAATATGCCCAACATTGATGGGAGCATACCACAGCATCATTCAGTAGGAGTCAAACCATGCTGGATCATTTCCAGGGGACCCATTTGAATCAGCTAGTTAGTGAACTCACTAGAGAGGATTTTATTTTTTTTTATTTTTATTTATTTAGTTGTTTAACCAGGTATAGCACACTAAGCTGAAAGATTTTTTACAGGAGCGACCTGGGAGCACAAGGAGGTTAAGTGACTTGCTCAGGGTCACACAGTATGCAAGTGGAAGCTGTGGGATTCAAACCCAGGTCTGGTCTGCTGGATATCACCAAATTTGCAGCTCAGAGCCTTAGACCACTGTGCTATACTGCCTCTCCTATGCCATGCTGGACCTGGTACTGACTAAAAGGGACAGCATTATTGAGGTCACTGTAGGGGAAACTTCTGAGAAACACTGACCAATGAGCAGTGCTGGTCCAATCAGGATGAGGGCAGAAAAGGATTGCACAAGGATGAGGGTGTTGGACTTTTGAAGTACAAACTTTCAGGACATGAAGGAGCTGCTTACAGTGGCGTGAAAAAGTATTTGCCCCCTTCCTGATTTTCTCTATTATTGCATATTTGTCACACTGGATGTTTTCAGGTCTTTAGAGAAAATGTAATATTAGATAAAGGGAACCTGAGTGAACAAATAACACTTGTTTTTTTTTTTAATTTCACTTATTTAATGAAAAAAAGTTAACCAACACCAACTGGCACTGTGTGAAAAGTAATTGCCCTTACACTTAATAACTGGTTATGCCACATTTAGCTCAATGACTGCAACCAAACACTTCCTATAATTCAATATCAGTCTTTCACATCGCTGTGGAGGAATTTTAACCCACTCTTCCTCGCAGAACTGCTTTAATTCAGTAACATTTGGTAGGTTTTCGAGCATGAACTGCTCGTTTCAGGTCCTGCCACAGCATCTCTATTAGGTTTCAGTCTGGACTTTGACTAGACCACTCCAAAACTTTAATTTTACTTCTTTTAGCCATTCTGATGTGGACTTGCTTTTGTGTTTTGGATCATTGTCTTGCTGCATGACCAATCAGCTTCAGCTTCAGCTGACGGAAGGATGACTGGACATTCTCATAAGAATTTTCTGGTACAGAGCAGAATTCATGGTTCCTTTAATTATGGCAAGTCATCCAGGTCCTTAGGCAGCAAAGCATCCCACACCATCACACTACCACCACCATGTTTGACTGTTGGTATGGTGTTCTTACTGTGGAATGCTGTGTTTGCTTTACGCGAGACATTATGGGATCCATGTTGTCCAAAAAGTTCCACTTTGGACTCATCTGTCCATAGAACATTTTCCCAAAAGGCTTGTGGATCATCCAGGTGCTTCTTGGCTAATGAGAGCGAGCATTTATGTTCTTCTTGGTTAGCAGTGGTTTCCGCCTTGCTACTCTCTCTATGAAGTCCATTTTGCCCAGTCTCTTTCTGATTGTGGAGTCATGAACACTGACCTTAGCTGAGGCAAGAGTAGCCTGCAGTTCTTTGGATGTTGTTTTAGGATCCTTTGAGACTTCTTGGATGATTTTACACTGTGCCCTTGGAGTAATTTTGGCAGGCCGCCCACTCCTGGGAAGGTTCACTACTGTTCCAAGTGTTCTCCATTTGGAGATTATGGCTCTCACTGTGGTTCGATGGAGTCCCAGAGCCTTAGAAATATCTTTGTAACCCTTTCCAGACTGATAGAGGGCAACAAATTTTTTCTGATCTTTTCAGGAACTTCCTTTGATCATGGCATAATGTGCTTGTTGAATCTTTGTGCTGTCAGCGTGACTCTGATGGTAAGGGCCAAAATAAGTGAGTTTATATTTAGCAGGGCTGGCTGTAATCAAGCCTGGCTGTGTTCAATCACTGACTCTAATTATCCCTTTAATTGGGTTGATTTAACTAGGGGCAATTACTTTTTCACACAGTACCAGTTGGTGTTGGTTAACTTTTTTCATTAAATAAATGAAATAAGTAAAAAAAAAAAGTGTTATTTGTTCACTCAGGTTCCCTTTATCTAATATTATATTTTGTCTAAAGACCTGAAAACATCCAGTGTGACAAATATGCAATAATAGAGAAAATCAGGAAGGGGGCAAATACTTTTTCACGCCACTGTAAGGATGAGAAGAGTAGAGAAATGCTGAAAGGTGTGGAACAGAAATGGGTCACAGTCAAGGAAGGGATATTATAGGTGTCTACTCCATGCATCAGGAAGGTTAGTAAGAGCAAAAAGAGAAGAAAACCTCTATGGTTTTCAAGGGAAGTGAGGGCTGCAGTCAGGGAAAAGAGGGTGGCCTTCAAACAGTGTAAGGTGAGGCAAAAGTATAAAAGCTGGGAGGTTTACCTACAAAAACTGAATGGGGTGGGCAAGGTAGTGAGTAAACCAAAAGCACAGAAAAGGACTGCAAAGAGGATAAGGGAAGGGGGCAAGACATTCTTTAGATATGTCAGTGAGAAAAGGAAGACAAAAGAGAGACTGTGCGACTGAGGAGTGGTCAGGATTGGTGGAAGGACACAGGGAAAAGGTAAGAGTAGTGGACAAATATTTTTACTTAGTGTTCACAGTAGAGAGAGGGGCATTACCAGAGGGAGCATACACTGGGAAGGGGGAGGCAGGCATGGAAATCAAGGAGTTGGAAGTGTTTTGTAAGGGCTAGAGTGCTATGGGTTGACAGGACCACAGGTCCTGATGGATTGCAGCAAGAGTGCTAAGGGTGAGGTCCTGGTGGTCATGCAGATTAACTTGATCAACAACTTTCTGGAACCAAGAGTAGTCCCAGAGACCTGGAAATGAGTAGACAGCATCCCCCTACACAAAACCGGCAACAAGAAAGAGCCAGGGAATTACAGGACAGTAAGACTAACCTCTGTGGTGGGGAAACTGATGGCAACTCTGTTGAAAGAAAGTTTAGTAATTCATGGGATCTAGTGGCCTATAGGACAGTAAGCAGCATGGGTTCACCAGTGGAAAGACATATCAAACAGATCTAATAGAATTTTTTGACTGGGTGACAAGAGAGGTAGACAGTGGATAGGCTGTTGATCTGGCCTACTTAAGCTTCAGTAAGACTTTATACACAGTGTCATACTGTTATGATGGGGGACCCTTACTGTTTTAACCTCTGGCTACAGCTGGGGCCATTCCACACAGTAGTGGGTGTCATCAAGGATTCTTTGTCCCTTTCCCCCTGACAACACCTCTCCAGTTCAGTACTACCTGAATACCGTACTTTGCCTCACCAACTGGTGTAGCTGAGAGCTGCCAAGGGTATGGGATGCTGCATTGGACTGACCTGGAGACCCGCAGGAATGTGAAACACTGGCTCTGTAAGCAAGTGTAATCACCAAGTCCCCTGGGGTTACTAGAATCACATTAGTACTAGTCTTAGGCAGGTAGAAAAGGCAGCTAGTAGAGAGCTCATTAGGGGCTTTCTACATAATGACATTGTCGTTTTCTCAGCTAGCCTGACAGAGGGATTTTATTTATTTATTTATTTATTTAAAAGTTGATAACTGGGAAAAGCACAATGAACAGAAGCTCATTTCCAGATGTGACATGGGGGAAGGGGTACAGAATACATTATTAAAAAAAACAGAGGTGCAGTAAAATACAAAATAAGTGCTGAGTACATAGTAAAATTGATAGAAAGTAAACAAACAATATAACACAGATGCACGCTATCAGGCTAAGTAAGGAGTAAAAACATCAAACTAAAGAGGGGACACTAGGTAGGAGGGCAGATACAGGAAGTAGTAGGGGTGATTATGTTATTTAGAGCTCTCGCAGCAGCACAATCATTCTTGAGTCAGCTGCCCAGTGGAAGCTTAGAATGTTCAGTTAGTCTCAGAGTGTCAGAGTGACAGGAGGTCTGCCAGTGAGGTTCTGCAAAGGGAGCCCTGATCATTTCTCACCCTAGTTTGGTAAAATCCTTGGTTTGCCTTTGAAGTGGTAGAAATTGTTTACCTGCAGGACTCTTAGTTTCACTCTAGGGGGAGTGAGAGGCACTACAATGTCTTGTGGATCCAAGGGGCAATCCCCTGGATGTCATGAAGTTTACAGCTACCTTAGAGAAGGACTGTGAATGGAGTCTATCAAGCTACCAGAGAGGGAAAGGTGCCTTTTTGTTGTTCTTTCCATGACTGGGAGGAAGGAGCAACTAATCTGTGAGTGTAGAATTTGGAGGATGTTCTTTTGGGAGGTTTTCTAGGGTGTGTGTACCCAAGATAAGGCTAGATTAAACTGGCCAGGACTCCTTTTCACCTCAGGGTGCTAATTTGAAGTAAAGTCTGGGATCTTTAGCAATTCAGTGGGGACTGAAGGCTTCTTTTGGTGTAACCCTAAAGGAATGGTAGAGACTGTATTTGGGGCAAAGGGTGGGAGGAATGCCATCTTGAGGTTCATTGCAGGGCTAACTGGTTCGTTGATGGGCATCAAGGTTCCCTGGGCATAGGCTGATGCCCAGGATGAATTTTAGTTAATGTGGTTCAAGCCATGAACATGGAAATGGAAATGATTTGAAGTAGCTCAAGTATGTGATTCAGGCCATGAGCATATCTTTGGGAATTGGAAATGTTTTGAAAATAGCTCAAGTATGTGGTTCAGGCCATGAGCACACCTTTTGGACAATGGATAGAGATATTTCTGTGGAACACTGTAATGCCTAGCAAAGTGTTTCTGGAAAAAGAATGTACCTGTGTTGCAATGACATACCAATGGGGGTCCATCTGTGCTTTAAAGTAACATCTGCAAGTAAAGCCATACTGTACAATTCCAGTTACTGCTTTGGACATTCAGCTTATTGCTTCTGTGTGAACATTTTTGGGGCCCCTCAGCAGTTAGGTCTAGCATACATCTAGCATCCTCTCCCCTGGACCTGGTGGTGAATACAAAGGTTCATTTTCAGTATTGTACTACCCCCCCGTCCTTTACATAATGAGTCTGGCATACACTCTAAAGCTAGGGGTGGTACCAATTGAGTAATTCTGCCAATAAATAAATTGCATGCCATAATTTGGGCACTGGTTCTTTTGGGGGGTGCCAACTGGGAAAAGTGACTGGGGGATTACAACAAAAGGGGGGGCTCATCCAATGGATATGTTTTTTGGTGAGATGAAAAATGTTGAGGGTATGTCTAGGATCTTTCTGTCTGGTGGTGGTGCACCATAACAGAAGATCACTGCCAAGAAAAGCAAAGTCTGTGCCAAGGAAAATGCCATCAAAAAGTATTTGCTGCTTGTGCTCCTGTGAGAGAAAGTGAAAAATGTGCTGCTTGTGTGTTTAAACTGCACTTCAAAATGAACTGTTGAGCTGAGCAATGTGTGCCCTTGCCCTGCCACTTAAAGTGCTTTAAGAACTGTTAAAAGTTACAAATTTCAAGCAAAAATAATTTGTGTACTTTGATAACAGTAATTCCTGAGTACCCAGAATGTTTCAATTGTTTGTAGTGCAAATTGGAGGAGTTACTAATAAAAATGTGCAAGAAACTGTACTGAAATGCCTAAAGTGCTTTGCCCCACTGAAATTGCCAGCTGAGAAACAAAAAGTGACAGTATGCATTTTAAATTTGCCCTGCTTGATGATTGTCATGAAGGAGTGCATGAGAGAGAGAGAGAGAGAGAGAGAGAGAGAGGAAGCTCATTTGCATGGCATCATGTGATTGCTCTAGTGAGCCAAGCCCCACCCTTTGCTTGAATTTCTGTGCTTAGGAGTATTCGAGGAGGAGAGTGAGCAGCGTGCAAGCAATGCAGCAGTCAGAGGAGCCACCGAGAGTAAAGGACTGTTCATAAAACACCACTTTTTGGACTTTACAGTTAAAAACCGTGCTTAACCCATTTTCCGACCGTTGGAGTAACGATCGTAGTGACTTTGCAACTGATCCATGGGTCTGCCAGTCCAATCCACTGGAAAGACCTATACAAACCAGCAGCAGGTCATTCACCATCTGAGGAGGGAACCAGCTACTGCCAGAGTGAGTACAAAAAGCAAAGTAAAATGAACTGTGAGCAAATTGGAGAACTGTAAAGCAGTGCAGCAAAGATAAAGCAGAGAGAGACTGTGATATTTAAAAGGTGGACTGTGTGCAGTGACTATGTTTGATAACAAAATCAAGGGCAGTACTTATCTACAAGTCCAAACAAGTGCAGTAAATGTATGAATGTGCTGAATTTGAGCAAAAAATGTGAGACTGAATTTGTGCGCAGAATCGAACAGTAAAATACAAGACCGGAAAGCATTTCCAGCAAAGTGAACTGTGTGTGTGATGAAGAAAAAAGTTATAGCCACCATTTTGGGCATAGTCAGCAATATAAACAAAGCAGTAAGTGTAATCTTGAGCCAGTGTCTCAAAAGCATCAAAGTTTCAACTAGTTGTGCAAAAGTTGAGAAACAGTATGCAAGCCAGGCAGTCTGTTCAGCAACTTAGCAAAAGTAAACAAAACTTCTGCAGTGTGTTTTAAAAGCCAAAACTCTGCTTTAAGTACAAAATAGTAATAGTGGACTTGTGCATTTTTTGCAGAAAAATTGCATCTAATACTCCCCACTGTCCACTCCATGCCAGGGTGTGGATTGCATAACAAGAGAAAGAGCTAGCTCATTTTGAAAAACTTTACAACTGTAAAGCAGCACCATCGGATGTGGCTTTACCAAACTTTCTGGTTAATGTGTGCATCGCCTGTTTAAAGTCAGGACAGGTCATTCTGTTAATCCAACATTGTACAGACTGTCGAAAACAATATGGGATGTGTGAAGCAGGCGGTACAGTAACTGCAAAAGCCAGAAACATTCACTTAGCCCCTACATGAACACTGGCAGGAGACTTTGTTTAATCGAAACAGCAGCAGGCTGGTTGCAGTCAGGGGGACCCCACTGAGTTTTTTATTTTTTTTTTATTTTATTTAAACAGCAGTTTGGAAAACCTTTGAGCCATAGGCTCATTTACAAAGGTACCTTGTCACAGTTTGTCAGAGAATTCCTGGAGAATGTCTGCGAGTTATCTTGCAAGGACAGGAAGGGATGGAGTTTTCCACACCAGAGAAAGCAGAATTGGACACTGCAGAAGCAGGATCTGTAGATCCATGGGTAGAAGGCCCAAGCCCAAGCCTCGTTGGTGGGGATGAGGTAGATAAAGCTCTGTGTTGGGAGGCAACTGCCTCTGTGTGTAATGAAGGATGAATAATTTCAGGAGCTGAAGCCAGTGTCAGCTCCTGGGCAGAGCTTGTGGAACAAGAAGAAATGGATGAAGCTGAAGCAGCTATTGTGGGCCACCAAGAGTCGCCACTAGCCTTGAGTTCAGTGGAGCCTTCAGAGGCAGAGGAGGGCTCTAGCTACATGCAATTGAGTACGGAGGTGGACTGCTTTTACTAGGCACTGAGTTTTTGAAGCTGGCTTAACCAGGACTGGCTGCCCTCAAGCTGTGCTTCTGGCTTAGACCTAATGAAAAGCAGCAAGGAAGAACATGTGATTAAATGTAGAGCTGAGGCCAAATATGGACAAACATATCCATTCTTTCCTAGAAAAGTTTGGGAAGAAATCGAGAGAAACAGGCATTCCTGGTTGTGGGAGGAAGCTAGTGCCAACCTTCATCCAAAAGTAAACAAGTTTGTGTGAATTAAAGTATGCCATGACAGACTACAGTTTTGTAAGCATGGCAGAACTCTGTTAATAGACTCTGTATGAGTAGCGGACAAGGCTGACCAAGCGACAGTTTACAATGTCAGAGTGGTTTGTCCGGATGGAGAAGCAGTTCTTGCTCCACATCCTGAGTGGTTCTATCCATAAAAGGGCCACTCACCAGTAACCATGCCAGCATGCCAAGTGAATACAGCAATGCCAGATCAGCAACCTGCCACCGAAGCGGAAGCAACCGAGAAGGAGGTGCATCTCTTCTGGTGATCCAGGTTCATCTGCAGCAGCTTCCAGGTTCATCTGCAGCAGCTTCCATGCTTGTCAGCCCAGCAGAGGGAGAAGATTTCCCTTCCAGGTCTAGCAGGAGGCGTGGAAGAACCTGATCCAAAGATTTCACCTGTCTAGTAGCAGAAGATTATCAGGCCACATGTCCAGAGAGGTGATGTAGACATCCATCTTTTGCCTAGAATCTGGTAAGGTGTACCTTTTTCTTCTTTACATTTTAATTTGACTGTTTTGCCTGCAAATGAGGATGTCCCAGGAACTTTGGTTCATTAATAGACACTCCTGAACTGGACTGCAGTGCTAGTAGGTCTCATGCCTGTCCAAGAACTGTGTTTCAGAAGGTTCTGGCCTAGGAGAGACTCTATGTATAGTGCCATGGGCACTCTGGACAATCCCCCTAGAACATCAGACTTTGTAGGGTTTCCGTCCCCCAAAATGTTTTGTAAATGCTTTTGTTTTCTATTTTTGTACTTTTATAGAAAAAAGCCTTTTTAAAAAATAACTTTTGGGGATGGTGTAGTATCTGCAGTGGGAGGTTTGGTCACTGTGTGTTTTACAGGTTGTGTTTTGTTTTCAGAATGTGTCTTTGCATTGTTTTCTTTTGCTGGTGTTCCTGAAAGAAGACAAGAAGACAAGTAAAAGATTCTTAGGACTCTTCAGAGTCTTCCTTTTTAAAGTTGCTAGGCTTGGTGTAACTGTGTAGTATAATGATAACCATTCTTTCTGCTTTGCAGGTTTAGAGTTTTGTAGTTCTTATATTTAGGAAATGTAATGGCAATTGCATGTTTCTAAAGTGGGCAACAGTTCTTTTGGTGTGAAATATTTTTGGGTATGGGCACCTGGTAGGTAGCATAGGTCAGATAGGTTTTCCCTAGAGTGAAGAGGGGTAGACAGAGTGGAGGTCCTAACCCAGGTAGGGGCCTTCAGTGCTGATCTATTAGGAGATGCTTCAGGCAGACTCTTGGAGCCACTGAATATCCATAGATAGTCATAGAGCAGGTGCTGAAGTTTCTTTAGTGGGCCTCCAGCCTTTAGTGTTACCTGCCTGTGCCTAGCATATGGTGGAGGAGGGCCTGATAAACCCGCTCTGTAGGGAACACAGAGGTAGGGTGACCTGGTACTGGACCATAACCTGGCTGCAGAAAGCCAGTGTGTCTGGTTGTGGTGAGTGTAACCATCCAGTCCCCTGGGGTTACTATAATCCCATTAGTACTAGTCTTAGGCAGGTCGAAAAGACAGCCAGTAGAGAGAGCTTATTAGGGGATTTCTACATAATGACATCATTGTTTACTCAGCTAGCTTGAGAGAGGGATGATTATGTAATTTAAAACTCTGACAGCAGCATAAGCATTTTTGAGTCAGCTGTTCAGGGGAAGCTTATATTGTTCAGTTAGTCTGAGTTAGAGTGTCAGAGTGTCAGGAGGTCTGCCAGTGGGGCTCTGCAAAGGGAGTCCTGGTAATTTCTTCCCATAGTTTGGTAAAATCCTTGGCTTGCCTTTGAAGTGGTGGAAACCATTCACCTGCAGAACTCTTAGTTTCACTCCAGGGGGAGTGAGAGGGACTACAATGTCTTGTGGATCCAAGGGGCAATCCTCTGATGTCCTGAAGTTTTCAGCTGCCTTAAGGAAGGACTGTGAATGGGGTCTGATAAGCAACCAGAGAGGGAAAGGTGCCTTTCTGTTGTTCTTTCCATTACTGGCAGGAAGGAGCAACTAATCTTTGAGTACAGAATCTGGAGGATGTTCTCTTGGGAGGTTGTCTGAGGAGTGTGTGCCCAAGATAAGGCTAGATCACACCGGCAGGGATCTCTTTTCACCTCAGGGTGCTAATTTGAAGTAAAGTTCAGGAATCTTTAGCAATTCAGTGGTGACTGAAGGCTTCTTTTGGTGTAGCCCTGAAGGAATGGCAGAGACTGTATTAGGGGCAAAGGGTGGGAGGAATGCCATCTGGAGTTTCAATGCAGGGCTAACTGGTTTGTTGATGGGCACTAAGATTCTATGGGCATAGGTCAATGCCCAGGATGAATTTTAATTAATGTGGTTCAGGCCACGAACATGGAAATGGAAATGTTTTGAAGTAGCTCAAGTATGTGGTTCAGGCCACGAGCATCCACTTTGGGAAATGGAAATGTTTTGAAAATAGCTCAAGTATGTGGTTCAGGCCATGAGCATACCTTTTGGAAAATGGACAGAGAGTTTCTGTGAAAAACTGTACTGCCTAGCAAAGTGTTTCTGGAAAAAGAATGTACCTGTGTTGCAATGACATACCAATGGGGGTCCATCTGTGCTTTAAAGTAACATCTGTGAATAAAGTCATACTGCATAATCCCAGTTACTGCTTTGGACATTCAGCTTATTGCTTCTGTGTGAATGTTACTGGAACTCCTCAGCAGTTAGGTCTAGCATACGCTTAGCGTCCCCTCCCCTGGACCTGGTGGTAAATACAAAGGTTCATTTTTAGTATTACCCCCCCCCCCGTCCTCTAGATAATGAGTCTGTTATACACTCTAAAGCTAGGGGTGGTTCCAATTGAGTAATTCTGCCAAGAAGTAAATTGCATGCCATGATGTGGGCACTTGTTCTTTTGGGGGGTGCCAGCTGGGAAAAATGGCTAGGGGGGTTACACAAGGACACTGCCACTTGTATTGGTGAAAAAGAAGGAAAAACATTTTACTGAAAGGGTAAAAAGAAAACCAGTTTGTACAGCCATGAATGGCACAATACACCTTTTGCATAAATTGTAAACAAATAACATGAATTAGCAGTTTGATTATACACTTTCTTTTCTTCACTTCTTTCCCAGCAGGGCAACATCATCCCACTAACACTCTTGTGTCTCTTTCCCAGCAGGGCATACCACCCCACTAACACTCTTCCCTGTAGACTGCCCCTCTCAACATTCTAGGGTTTCCCTTTCTTTATAACTCTGAGTCTCATTTATGTACACATTCTTTTGTTATAAAAAATAAGCACTTTCTTTATGTTTAAGCATTTTTTCACCATCCTGGCTAGAACGCTAACATCTCTAGCTCTCTCCTGAATTTGTTCTGTGCAAAATTACCCACAGGAAAGCTAAGTCAATAAGACTTGAACTTATTTGTCATTAAACCTTTAAAATAACCACTTCTGATCACTTTCCTCTTTACTTTTCTTTAAAAACAGCAGTTTCTCCTTTAATTATACCGACCACAACAGTTTTTTTTAGTCAGGAATTGAATATTCATTTATCCCACACTTAGCTCCACCTCCTGTGTAACTCTCTGCATGAATTATGTTTTATCAGGACCCACTCTCCCTACAAAGGCTAGTAACTCCTCTATTTTACATATTTATTACTAAAACTATTTTTCTGACATGTAGCACAATTTCCTATATCTGTATGTCAAGTCTGAAATAAATCTATTGAGAAATGGTTTGGCAGTGCAAATTAGAAAAGCACCTATGTGAAGACAATATTTTATGTCTATAAGCAACTTTCTGGTACAGAGCTCTGTTTAAAACTGCTCTGTATTTACTTGTGAACAATCTCTTATAGCAAATATAATTTTATTAACTACCCAGGACTTCCCTCAGCCCTCCATGGCTTTGTTTAATTACAATGTGTATTTTTTAATATGTTTAGCAGTTTATGAAGCCATGGGTTCCCTTTGTAGCAGATCGCATGCACATTTCATAACTCAAAATGACTCCTTTATGAGCTCTATACAAAATGCTTGCTTTTGTTTGTGTGGGACCTCTGCAGAGCCCCAACCAGGCTGTGTCCACCTTTATTTTTTATTGTAGACTTTATTTGTCCACTGGCTTGACCAGGGAACTTTCTCAGTCATACCCCACACACCGCTGCCACTCTGCCTCCTGTTTGAAGATTATCCACAGGGAAATCAGAGACAGATACCCTTGTCCTAGTCTGGCCCAATGGACCCCTGGTTCTGAGTCCCCAGAGGTAGGGCCACCATCCACCCTGGCACTCTATCTATAATCTAGTGCACCAGGCCAGGGTTGGTGAAGGGATCGGGAGAGCCAGTGGAACAAGCCCAACATTCGGAGTGTGGTTGCAGGGCACCAGAGGCTGCCATCGCCTATCCCTGGAGCCAGGGATTTTCCAGAGCACAGATGTGCAATGACATCTGCACACATGTGTGCTGATGTCTGCCACTGCTCCGACACCCCTTAACTTCATCGCTGCATGTAGTGCCCCCGATCTCCATCAGGGGCTACTAAGGAGCGATGAGAAGCCCACAACCCACCCCAGGAGTGGAGAGCAGTCCACTGGGCACTCAATCCACTCCCTTCCCTTCCAACTCCTGGTGGCCCAGGTCTGTTCCTGAACTCAGGTCTCTAGCGTGACGCATAGTGTAGCATCCAGCACCTCCACCCTCAGTGCCACCAGGCCAGCAGGACTGTGCCCATCTTAGTTTATATTTGTTTATGTGAGCCAGTCCCTAAATACTTTTTCCTGGTGCTTGTCAGCTGCACAACTAAATAACAGGGGAAAATATCTGGTTGATTCTGCCTGCGAGAGGAGCACCTTAGTACGTCTCCCTCTTGCACTTTTACATGACAGTCTACAAGGCTGCAGGCCAAAGCTTGACTCACGATGAGTGGTTGTGGAGGAGTGCCTGCCCTAGCGTAGACCTGGGGAATCCTTACTGAGCGTAGTGTGCTCTGCTGTGGGACTGACTCTTGGTCACTCACATTTCCTGCTCTTCTCACACGGTACCCGCAGCTGCCACTCTGCACTTTACTTTTTACAACAGAGCAGCTTCTTTTACAACAAAAACAATCTTTAAAAATATAAAAAAAAATTAAAGTATTATAGGCAACCCAGGAAGACCAAATCAAACCGGTGGGCTACCAGGCCATGTTACAGTAGCCAGGGCAATCGGGTTACTAACCTACTAGCCACCCATGACTAAAAGTACCATTTCATTATAATTTACCAACACTGCATGTACAACAATATTGCCAATCAGTAAAACTAAGCATAAAAACTGCATGTGTGTGAGGAAGCCAGGGCCAGGAGTCCTTTCTACACTCCCCCCTCCCACGTGCTGCATCCTACTTTAATGATTAATGATATGCTCACACTGACTCTGAATGATAACCTATTTTAAACTGCTTATTATTTATTAATTCTATTTTAGATTCTGATACTGCTTTTTATATTACTGCAGGGGCCACCCTTTACCTCTCTAGCAGCTCCTACCCACTCCAGGACTAAAACCCAGGTCCTTAGCAACCTATTTTCTAAATATGCTAAAACTATTTTTTTTTACTATTCTACTTGGTGGAACAGTCCTATGAGACTGTTACAAAATTGGAAGTTGCTTCAGAAGTTAAAATGATTAAGGGCAGGGACAAAATAACCCAATTGGTGGCAACTTGGTTAAGCATCAGTATTCCGAGGGTACTACTAAATTGTGAATTCTAAGGGTGATGGGGGTCATGAGTGGAGTATCCTAGGAGCTGGTACTGGGCCTCATACTCTTCAATATATTCATAGGGGACACAGGGGTTTGCTAGAGGGAGAAACCTATCTGCACATGACATAAAGATCTGCAAAAGAGTGGACATAATGGAAGGAGTGGAGGCCATAAGGAGGGACCTGGAAAGGCTAGAATAATGGTTCAGAATTTGGAGATGGAATGCCATGCCAACTAGTGCAGAGTCATACACATTGGGCACAAAAGTCAGCATGTACCTTGAAGGAAAGGGACCTCTGGGTTATCATTATAGATGACCTGAAAGTAGCAGCCTAGTGTTTAAGTGTGGTGGGGAAATCAAATGGGATAAAGTGCTGCATGGGGAGGTGGATAGCAAGCAGAAGGAAGAGATTATATTCCCCCTGTACAAGCCATCGGTTTGCCCCACCTTTAGTACTGTGTGCAGTTCTGGAGCCCTCACCTTAGAAAGGACATTGACAGGGTGAAGGCTGGGAACAGGAGAGCAATCAAGATAATACAGGGGCAGCAAGGGAATCCCTGCAAGAAAAGGCTGAAAGATATCAACATTTACTCCTTAGAGAACATGAGAGTCTGGCGGACCATAATTGATGCTATTAAATACCTCTGGGAATAAACAGAGTGGAGAGTGGAGAGCTTTTTAAGTTGACTACATACATGATTACAAGAGGGAACACCATGAAGTTAATGAGAAAGGTATCATGAGGGAGGCGAGGAAGCATTTCCTCACGCAAAAAGTAGTGGATGGATGGAACAGGTTTTCTAGTGAGGTGAGGGGGAAGAGGCAGTATCAGGATTCAAGTTTGTGTGGGCAGGTGCATGGGCGTTATTAAAAGGAGGAATCACCCAGAGAGGGTGGGGGAAGCTGAGGGCTGCATAGGTCCCTATGCCACCACATAGGGAATGTATGGTTGGGGGAGAATGGATGTGCATTGTGGTCCTTTTCTGCCAACAAAATATATGTTTCTATGTTTCTATAAATTGTTGGTGAGGGAGGGGAGCACAAAACTTGCTCACCAGCACAGAATCTCCCCTTGAATAGCTACACAGCTTTCACAAGTTAAAAGGTAGTTTAAAAGTCAGTTTGTCTGCAAGCTTGCTAGGCTCACAATGGAATGACAGTTCATGAATTATGTACACCTGGTAAAAAACAGTTTTAATGAGCGATACACAGTTAATAAATGGGACTGATTGGATGGCATTCACCGACATCAGCTGCTGAGGGACACATTCTGGTTATTTTTTGATAGTCCAATGCTGCTCCTTAGTTGGCCAGCCAGGGGGCATGGGTGTTCTGCAGACCATACTCTCATTTCCTGGGAATGCCTCACACATATCATATTCTTTTGAAAGGCTGAGGAGTAGGAAGTGGATGAGGGGTTGGAGGTGTTTTTTGTGCCTACTGGAAGACAGGCAAAACTGATATGCACCCCTCCTATAACATGCGAAATGCTTGTCCTTTAAAACAAACTCTCCAGCTCACCCTTCTGGGGTTAGTAATTCATGTTAGTTTGCATTTGTTTATAGCTTAGAAGATATAGTGTTGTGTAGGAAATATGACAGCTCAGTAAAAATGCACCCATGCTGGCTTTACCCTGCATTGTGATGACTGACTTGGGTCTAGAGTTCTAATTATAAAGGCCCAATGTTTGCTTTTGTTCAACCCACTGTGCCACTGTGTCCCCCACCTCTTCAATCACTTCACAGCCACGCTGGTGGTGGGGCACTATGCTGGAACTGATAGGGACAACATGTAGAGGAAGTGGCTAAAACATCAGAAAAGAGCAATACATAACAACACATTTTCTCCTATTCTGTTTCATTTTATGATATATACTCCAGGGCATAAACCCTTTAAAAAGATAAGACATTCCAGAATTTCTAGCAAAACAAACAAAAAGCAAGTACGATATAAAGATTGAGTCATATAAGAACCCTTTTCAACTGTGTATATGTTTTTTAAAATCTATTAAATTCAGGACTAGACTTCTATGGTAAAGAAACTGGAACTCAAGACAATTTCTTCAGCAACAAAGCAAAAAGCATTGATTTTTCAGAGTCTAAGCATACTTCTCATAAATGTATCCCTGCTGGCAGTATCCATCTCAATAGAAAGTCCACAGTGCAATGCTGTCACAAGGTCATTTTGATGCATGTACAGTAGTTGAGATCAAAACAACAGGAAAATCGATACAGATGTCAAGTGTACAGTGCAGGCATTGGTTATAATGGCCTGGTACTGAGAGCAGTGTACAGTGGTTCCTAGAAGCTGCATTTACGTACTTCCTAATCCTCACTACCCTGACATTAGAATGTAAACAGCAACATGTCGTTTTGTTATAGGTACAAGACGTAATGGAACTAAGGCTGTGAAGGTCAGTTTTACGTAAGTCTTTATTAATTTGAATTGATCAGTCATGAAGACCTTGTTCTTAACATGACATCGGCTTGGAAAGCACATCAAGAGAACAAACTAAGACAACACTGTTAAGCCTTGCTAATGCAACTTGGAGGCTTTACTTCCCTAGGAATCAATTCAGCTCTGCAAGAACCATGTGACAGTACATAAAAATCTTTAAAGGAAAGGGCTTAGACTATTGCTTTGAATATTTCTGTTGAGAAGCAACCTTTGCACTGGAAAAGTGCCATGAGCCTTCGGGTTTACATTCAAAACACCATAAGGGGCTTAAAGAGAAGGGCATCTTGCATCATACCTGTTGAATGAGATCATTAGGTACCAATTAACTAAATTGCCTGCTCAAATTTTTTAGCTACTTACTTTTTCCAAAAATTATCTTTTAATGTGGTCAATCCTGCACCCCACCCCCCATTTTACTCACCATCATGACAAACAATGTATTCCAGACAACCATGCTGCTGACATTATACACCTCCTGGGGCTGTGTGGGTGGCTGTTTGTGCTTGTCTGTGTCTGTAGGTTAGTTTTTGTTCATTTACATGTTTTTCTGCTGGGAATACCTGTGCCATTCTTGCACACAACATTGGTGAAAGTCTCCTGGACTGAATTTCTGCAAATCGCCATCATCAGGTATCAGCTTTTTAATTTTAAATCAACTTTCTTGAAGCCTCCCCAAGGAAGCATATGCCTTACAACTAGTCTTACAAACATGGTAATACTGGGTCCTGCAACTGAATCAACATTTTCAACATTCTCATCTGACCACTTTTAAAGCAACTGCACTTGTGGACTTTAAAGAACAAAGGAATTTTAACACATTTTGTGACTGAATCAACATTTTTGTCTGACCTTTTCCAAAGGTATTGTACTTGTCTCTGAGGACTTGAAGATCAAAGGAAACATACAGACAAAAGGATTTCACACATTGCATATGCCTACTGTCTGACCTACTCCCAAGGTATTGTACTTTCTCTGAGGACTTTGAAGAACAAAGGAAACATACAGACAAAAGGATTTTACACATTGCATATGCCCAGGCCACAGTTTATCACCTTCAGGAACTTTAACATATTATGTGATCCTGGATCTCAACAGTACTATAGTACTTCTTTAAACCCTCTGGCACCAAACCCTCCCAGTCTTTTTTTTTTCATTTTTCTGTACTTCGCCATAGTGCTTAGCTATCCACCTTAGCCCACTAAAACTCCACGCCACCATCCTCCGTTGCTCGGCCACCCTCCCACTGCCTAGCCCACACTACTGGCTGTGCCCCTGCCTCGCTTAAAAATGCTTTGGCTTAGTCCCCACCACCTGTTCCTGCTCACCCTCACCCTCCTTTTCCCTTTATGCCAACTCCCCTCCGCCTACCCTACCCCTCCACCTACTCTCACCTTCTATACTACTACCTGAAACATTGTACCATGGCTTTTACTCTGGAAGTCTTAAACAAACATCACCCAATTAATACCTGGGTGCAAAGAGCCATATTTCCTAATTGGAAACTGCCACATCATTATAACTCACTAACGATCACCCTCTACTGGGACTCCAGAAGACAATCCAAGCATCTTAAAAAGTACAAGCGGAAACTCACTCCAACCTATTATGAACTACGATTGGCATCGCTGAAACTCCTGCTCCTCCTACTTTTAATATCTGGTGGGATACACCCAAACCCTGGTCCTGTTGCACTGAAGCCGACAAAAACAGGAAAGTTGGTAGTGGTCTCCATTATCACTCTAAATATCTGCAGCCTCCTTCCCAAATTGGCATCTCTTCAAACCTCGCTGGACAAAAAACCCTGATATACTAGCCATTGTGGAAACCTGGCTATCTCCCAGCACCCCGGATCATGCGGTCTTGCTTGAAGGCTACAATCTTTTCAGACTCGACCGGGCAAGCAAGAAAGGTGGGGGCTGTGCTATCTACATAAAGGACAACCTCTCCTGTCAACGCGGCAGCTTCACCCCCACAAAACGCAGATGCAACTCCTCCCTATCAAACTGCTTCTTGGTGCACAAAACAAAGTTCTCACAGTGGCCGCAGTCTATATCCCTCCAAAAGACCACCGTGCCAGTATTAAGTCTGTGCTTGATTTTGTTAGTCTGCAGCCCTCTGAAAATGAGCTCCTCCTCCTCGGGATTTCAACATAAACTGGCTCGCCTCTGACACTGGCTCTTACAAAGATGACATCCTAGCAGCAAACCTGACTCAGATGGTAACCTCCCCACCGGAAAAATTACAAAACTGGTACAAGCACCTTTATTGACTGGGTTCTCACAAATCACCCAGACCAGATAAAAACATTAAAGTCCTCCTGACTCCCTCAGTGACCACTCCCAGTGTCCTGTACCTGGTCTAATAAATTTCTCAAGCCACCCCCAAAGTTATAACAAGCAGAGTATTGCCTTATGGGAATCTTATCAAGTTGAAAACCCATCTCCTACAACAGGACTGGATGCCAATCCTTGAATCAACTGATATTAATACCGCACTAGAATACTTCATTAAATCTTTCAACTCTGCATGTGACTTATCGCCCCAGTGAAAAACGTAAAAATCAAAGCGCTATCAAAACCATGGATTACTGCCAAACTACTTGCCGAGCTCAAGGTTGAGGACCACCTCTGGGCAGTTGCCAGAGACACAGGCTTACCTCATGATACCCTAAAATACAAGCAGGCACAAAATAGATGTACCTCACAAATTAGGCAAATGAAGAGCGCTATTTCAAAATGCCTTGAATCCACCTGGGGTGATGGAAGAGCTTTTGGGACAACATACAAACATAATGGGTAAACAATCAAAATCGTCACCTACCGTATGAAAGTTGATGGATCCACCACTCTTGACCCAAAGTCTATTGCAGATGCGCTTAATAAGACATTCACAGACCTTAGTGGGGTCCTCCCCAGATTTCTTCCTCGGACTTACCTGTGCTAGCCTAGTATCACAAAAACACCCTCGTGACAAACCACAATTTTACTTAAGAAAATCAAAGTGCACGAAGCACACAAGTACATAAGAAAGGCCTGCTCCAAATCCAGAACAAGTAGTGACACGCTAGATCTAAAAATCCTGTCTCTCACCCTGGATGAAGTAATTCACCCCCTTGCAAAAATTCTTAATCTGTCACTTTGCCAAAGTCAATTTCCCAACAAATGGAAATCTGCCATAGTTATGCCAGTGCACAAAGGGGGGACAAAACCTCAACAGGAAACTATCAACCAATATCAGTACTCCCTCCCCTCTCCAAAGCACTTGAACGAATAGTGGCAGACCAACTCTCTGATTACCTGGACAAATACAATCTACTCTGTAATCAACAGCACGGCTTTAGGAAAGGACACAGTACAACAACAGCCTTACTTGATTTCTCTGGAGAAGTCCACTCAGCCCTGGACAAAGGGTGCCAAACAGGTGCAGTCTTTATCGATCTTACAAAAGCTTTCGACATAGTTCATCATGGCCTACTTACCTCCCTACTTACTAGCCTAGGCCTGGCGTAAGGTCCTTGTGCTTGGGTAAAAGTTACCTGTCCAATCGGTCACAGGCTGTAAAATCTCTAATGAACTCTCCGACTTCAAACCAGTTCTCTTGGGTGTACCACAGGGATCAATTCTTGGACCGCTCCTCTTTAGCCTGTTCTTTAACTCCCTCCCCCAGATATCTGCCAGGAGAAAATAATCTTATACGCTGATGATGCTGTAATTCTCTTCCCACAAGGATCCAAACTCCTCACGAAAAGCCTGCAACTTGCTTTCTAGTGTTGAAAGGTGGTTCCTGGATAGTAAACTTGTGCTAAACCACAATAAAACAAAAGCCATGCTCTTCTCCAATCACCAAAACAAAATAGGCATACTCCACTCACCATACAAACCTCTGCGGTAATTACACTGGGCCAAGTAAATACTTTCAAATACCTTGGCATCACTTTTGACCAAGGGCTCACCTTTGCAACCCACATTGACAACACTGCGAAAACAGTGAACCAACGCCTTTGGAATACTATTCCATAAATCACACTTAAATCAAGCGGCATTGAGAATAGCTATACAGAGTTCCATAATCTCAATCATTGACTATGGCCTTATTATTTATGGCTCAGCTACCTCCACTGCTCTAAAGTCTCTCAATCACTCTAAATAAGGCCTGCCCGGCTCCTCACGGGGGCTCAAAGACTGACTCACACATGTGATCTGTACTATGAATCAGGCTGGTTGAACCTATCAGATCATCTTATTTATCTCACCTGCACAATGGCAAAAAAATCTATCTTGGGACTGACTCCATTATGTATTCAAAACCTACTCCGACTGAATCCTGGCTCACCACCCTCCACCAGATCTGAACGCCAACTTTCCTGGTTCTGAGATGCCGAACTGCACAGGGACAAAGATCTTTCGTATACAGGGCCCCGACATGGTTCAATGCGCTTAGTCCACCTACTCTATCCTCAACCTCGCTTGAAGCTTTAAAATCCATGCTCTATGCCCACCTCACCACCACTAGCAACTGTGATTGCGCTAGATAAAGACTACTACTCCTCATGTCCATCCTCACATCTGAAGCCTCTTCCTCCCTGACTAATGAACCCTCTGGTACCTCTACCACTTCCTGTCTCCCACCCAAACTCACTCCCCCCTTTTTTTTCCTGTCCCCTCTCACTTACTCTCCGCCCACCACCTTCTCCTCTCTAGCCTCCTTTGGCCTAATGATCACCTCTCCTGGAAGTTTCCTTAACCTCAAAATTGTCTACTCGCTTGAACCTGTTATAGCTTGTTTTTCTATGAAACTTAAAAACGTTACTGCCTTAAACTGTTAATAGCAAATTTATGATGTAACTTTCCTGTCTGGTTTTACCTGTAATGTGTATCGTGCTTTGTTAAATGTTCTTTGTGACGTGGAACCTTTGTAAAAGAGCCCTGGCTCAAAGGTATTAATTCCTAGACTAATAAACTAAACTAAAACTAAATTATCACACTGTCATGCAAAGATGGGAGGTGCAGTCAGCCAGTTTAAAAGATACATTTTTGAATAACTGAATACCTAAAACATTGTTTGAACAGGCGCTTTACATAATCCATACCTGCTGAAGCCTCTTCTAGTTTGGGGTAGGGTTTCCTTCTCCTTTAAATAAGCTATGAGTTACACTTACAGATATGCAGACCACTGACTTGGGACAAAAATGAGGATGATGATGCTGCTGATGATAATGATGAAGCACAGTAAATTAATTAATACGGCTAGTTACTACACTTAATTATGAGTACAAATTATGACATCATAGCATGTGGACAACTGATTTAATTCACACTTCCGCTAACCATCAGTTACAAGATTAGCTGCCCCTCTGTGACAATTTTAAACCCAAAATATAGATTAGGTAAAATAAAAAATGAAACTTTAAATTACAAAGATCCTAATTTCATCTCGGGGTCCTGGTGACATTTACAAACCACTCGCTCTTTACTCTCATTGGGGTCTATTCATTATGCCTATGTGCCACGTATGTGCGACATGTAGGCATGCCTACAAGTGAATGCTGCACAGCAGGGTCCAGCAGACTCCCGGCAGTATTCATTACAGGCATGCTAGTGCCTTGCAGACTGGATTCCCTGGCCGGCCACATGGCTATGCACCACGAGCATTCTGGGGGCATGCCAGGGGGCTTGCTCACACTCCTCCTCATTCACTAAGGCACAAAGTGCTGGGCTGGGGGCCACAAGTTATGCAATGGGAGACTCTGCCATAACTCTTACATGCCCACAATGGATACTCACTGGCTGCGATGGTAGTGGGACTCCCCTACACACTGGCATTTGCTCATGGGGTCTGCATCCTCCTGGGATCTTCTGCATGTGTGAAGCAGGGAATCCACTTTGGGACTCCGGACAGGCATCCAATTGGATGCCCGCATGCATCCCACAATCCACTACCATGCAACTGAGCTCCATCCCTGTGAAGCTGCACACCAAGGGGCCGGGGAAGCAGACAGGCAGCAATCAATGGTGAATACTGGCCGGTGCGCGACTGTTCTGGGTTGCAGGTTGCACATTTGTCCCGCACATAAGTGAATAGAGCCCATTATTTATAGTTCCACCAAAATTAGGTTTACAACCTTTTATAAAATGTGTTAGGAATGTCCAGCATCCTGAGTAGGTGAAATGACCCAAAGCCATGCGTTTATGGAGTGACATTTGATGGTTTTGGACTACCTCTGGCAACCAGGACGCAGTACACTGAAATTTCAGTGCCTCCAGAACAATTTTTCACTCTAAAAACCTTCAAGTAGGCCCTAACAATATCTTAAATGAATAAATACACATTAAAGAGGAAGTATACTTTGCAGGTCCTCTTAAAGTCTGAAAGCTCATGAAAAGCTTTGTCAGACAAGGAGTTATGTTTATCTGTTAGTGTTAGCAGTCCAGATATATTTATATGCAAATTAGCCAAAACTTAAAGTAAATCTCCAACATTTTTTATTTATGTTTTGGACCTTTTAGCCCATTACCTTGTGTCAGCAACAGTTGATCAAAAGCAATTTTAGAATTTTTGCAGCACCCCAGTTTGGGAGGGAAGGGATCATACTGTGGGCTGAACTGATTCATTTATCTGGAAGATCTGGATATTACTTGCATTGCATAAATATAGTTATTACAGTGCATGATGTTTATACATTTTGAAATGCATAACTAAAATCAGTTTTTAACTGAAATCGTAACTGTTTCCTCTTAGTTCAGCTGCTGAAGTTTGAATATAGCACATGAATACTGTTTCTTTTTGCCCCTTCACAATCTGGTAGACTCACATCTGCTGTGCCCAACCCAGCCCCATCACGCTGGCATACCCCGGGACTTACCGAACCTCCCGTGTCCCTCCAAAGCTTTCCCCCTCTGACAGGGGTGGCAGAAGCATCCCATATCCTCACTACACATGGATCCAGTTTGGGAGACAATACTCAAGTAGCCAGGTGCAGGTAGGGTCGGCTTCATGGGGCTCTTATTTTAATGTTTTCCTTCACCCGTCCCTCAGAATGCCCACGTAATGGTGCACCAAGCACTCACGTGTACAAGGCATGTGGGGAGCAGTGCCTATAGATGTCCTTCCACCCATGAGCTGCACCAGCTGCACTGCTACCTGTGGTCACCCAGATGGCAGTAACGTGGCAGAGCTGGCTGCCCTCCCTCCCTCCCCAGAGGAGAAGAGCATCCTCTGGCATGCTCAGTCCTCTTCTTCTCAGCCAGTCCCCAATGATCTGTGCTCATTTCTGATTGAGGGTCGTCGGCATTGCGAGTGGTAGTGCTACCACTGCACTGATGGCCATGCACAGGAATACTTTAGGGATGGTATTGTATGCATCTATGTATTATTGTACTACTTTTGTCATGGTAAGAGCCACAACATATGGAATCAACATGACTAGCGCTGTGCAAAAAATAATATTCCAGTGAGAGAATTACTGTGATAGTCAGACTTTTGCTTCCTGTGGTCTCTGGCCTCATGCCTCACAACACACCCGAGTGTGCATTAATCCCCAATAACAGTACACCCTGTCATGGGTTATTGTTTACTTATTCACCCAATGGGTAAATAACACTGTTTATGTTTCCCTTTCTTACATCACAATCAACTTGATTGACAGCTCTAATAATACTAACTCTGTATGCAGGTACAGTATATGTCACTAGCTCCAGATAATACACTTTATCCTTACATGTTTATCAACACTGTAGTTCATGAACTACAGTATGAATTGAGTTGTTAATGTGTAGTTACAGATTGTATTATTCTGGGAACTTAAATTGTTATTTATTTATTTAAAAATGTTTCATCAGGTAGACAAATAGAAAAATAAAAGCAATCGTGTTTACCAATGTGAGCTGGGGGAAAGGGAAGGGGAAGGGAGTACAGACCAGTAATACAAAGCAATCAGTGCATACAGAGAAAGCTATTAGAAACAGTTTCTCTAGTGCTGGCCCATGGCACAGCAGTATCACTACCATTCACAATGTTAATGACCCAAGTTTGGGAGCAAGCTTGGGAGTCAGAGGGCCAGCCTGGGGGAGGAGGATTGAGTGCTCAAAAGTCTGCTGTCCTCTTCCAGTGAGGGATGGTACCAGTGCTTGGCATTAGCTTGCCACTAGTGGCAGCTGTGGGTCAGGATGCTGGGACAGTATGTAGAGGCATAGAGGCGGGGGTAGAGGCCCAGCATCCTGCATATGGGAGTGTGCATAGCTTGGCCATTGACATCACTACATGCCACTTCCTTCACACCAGGTGATGAGAGAACAGGGAAAATGTGCGCTGGCTGGTAGGATGATACTGGTTTCCTGCAGACCCTGCACCTGGTTATCCCAGAGGCATCCGCATGAACCAGATTCTGTTTCCAGTGGGGCTTGGGGGATGCCGCAGGTGGGCCAAGTCCTGGGGGAACAGCCTGAAAAGGTAAGTCCTAGAGGATGCTGGGATGATGGAGCTGGGGAGACTGGTGGTTGGGGGTTGGTCAGTATGGGGGGGGAATTGTAACAAAAAAGAAAGAAATGGTTTCTCTTGTGTTACCATAGATTCAAACATTGGAGAGGTAGTGAGGTCTTGTGGTTAGAATATCAGCTTGGAAGCTAGCATATCACAGGTTCAAACCTCACTATATAGTTGAATATTCACTTAGTGACTTTGGACAAGTCACTTAACCTGTCAATGCTCCAGTCCACCCAGCTGCAGATATATGCTAACAGGTGGACCCCACTGGAAAGAAGATGTTACATCTCAGCTGGGTTCTACTTGGTAAATAAATTGTAAAATAAGAATAAATTACAATTAATGACAGAAAATTAACCATATCGTAAAATAAATACTGTTAATCAATGTGTAAAATTGCTTTTAGTTAAGTTAACTAACACGGTCAAGTCATGGAATGTCACTGCCCACTGTTATAGCAGGTAGCATCTTAGATAGACCATGAACACTGAAACTATGCTTGCAGACCTGCTTTGTCTCTATCACATATTAATTACCTCATCTGGAGGTACGTTGACAAATATTGTATATATTGTATTATATGTGTTACTCTGTACTATTGCTATTTTTGTGCATCCTCTCTGTTGATTATGTTATTTTGTAGCCACATCTGTGGCACGGGTCATGTCTGAGAGGGGTCCAATGGATCAATGCACTTACCTGGTTACCACAGACATAAATAAAAAATTTTATAAATAAAAATTATCCTGATAATGAAGCAATAACACACAGCAGTTTGTGCAGTTGGAAAAATTGCCACAAGCATGATGTTTTATTTTTTTCATCATGTGCTATCAACCAACCAGAAAGTCCAATTATTCTGCATATTGCTGCACACCCTGGAGTGTGTTGTTGTGTTTATTAAAAAAAATGGCCTCTTACCCTAATCTGTAGTACAACAAAATTAGGAGTCCAGGTGCAGTAGTAGTGTTAAGTGTTGCTATGTAGGAGACTTGATTTCCCATCAGAAGCCTGATGCCATACGCTGATTTGAGGAGCTCAGATTACATCAAAGAGGGCACATGATTGACCTCCAGAAGTCATACATAGTGACTGACTGCACTGGCCTTGACAGCCAGTGTTGGCACCACTGTAAATAGCTGGTGCTCACTGAGATGGTGCCTTATAAGAGGAAGAGGCACAGCAAGAGGCTTAGACTTGCAGGAGAAATCTGAAAATGGACTTTCATTATCCCTATAAAATGGGGACCCTGCTGTAATGGATAAATCACAGGCACACAGAACAGACATAAGTTGGATTATGCCAAGCACTCGAGGGATAGACGTGCCAGTACAATCTATAAATAAAACAAAATTATGAAAATGACTTACTATGTTCCAAAATAGATGCATTATATAAGTTATCTTTCCACTGAATAAAGCAGTGTCTATCTAATTATCCTCCTAAAGCGAGTCAGCAGAAAATATGACTATCTAATTATGCAGTGCCAGAAGTTCATTTAAATCAAATGTTTATGTTAAAAGCATTTGTTATGTATGTCATCATGCATTTTTTTGCAATCCCCAATTTTGCTCACTCTAGGTAATTTGTGTTGCCAAATCTGTTCACGTAGTGCACAATTTTCACTGGGGTATGCACTCAGTTGTTTGTCATTGGGGAATGCACTTGGTTGTTGGGGAGTTTGCCCAATAGTAAACAGAATAGTAGATAAGTAGGAATGGTAGGTAGGATATAGTTACATAGTAGAGCAGATAGTATTTGTGTTGAGCCCTGAGGAGAGGACTAATCATCATGTGGGGAAGTCTGGTGAGAATGACTTATGCAGTGTAATGAAGGTCCAAGCACAGAAGGGCCAAAAGACTAAAAACTGCAAAGTATGGCCACATCAGCAGAAGCAGCATAGGGCAGAAACCAAGAAGGCCATGGGGGGGGGCAGAGCAAGCAACTGGAGCTGCATAGAGGAGGGAGCCCTCTGACAGGATGCAGAATGAAGTGAGTAACAAGCCACAGATGGCAACAGGCAGCAGAGCCCCAATTGGGAAGGCCTTAGAGAAATAGGAGCTTATAATTAAGATGGGATGCATTTGAGGAAAACAACAACCAGTATGGCAGGATCTGGAAGCAGTAAAGAGTCCAGGTAATTGAAGCTGCAGAAGTGGCTGTGATGACAGTGTGCAGGAGTGACTAGGCAGCATGGGTGAAGTCAGCTGCAGCAGGATGAGAAAACAAGGCAACATTTGTGATCAAGAGAGGCAGTGCTAGAGGAACATGCATGCGCAGTTCTGTCATCACCACCACCTTGGGTATGGTTGACTCTTGTTCAAACTGCACATGTGCAAGTATCACGCATGCACAGTTCTGTCATTGCTGCCATCTTCGGTACAGCTGACTCAGCTGCAGCAAGAGCCACGAGTATTCCTTTAATCTATCTTTATAAATGACTTGCCCCTTAACTGTGGAGGCAGATCAATCCAGCTATACACCGTCACCGATGATGCCATCCTATACTGACACAGCACCGATGTCTCAGGTATCAGGTCTAGCCTAGAAAATGACTTCCACCAATTAGAAACCTGGTTCAAAGGGAACCTGCTGGTTCTGAATACAAAGAAAACCAAATCCATGCTGTTCCACCATACATCCTTTGACCTAACTTCTCAGCCTCCTTTGATCATTAACACATCATTGGGCCAACTGCTCGATGGAGTTGAATCCTTCAAATACCTGGGCATGATTCTTGATGAAAACCTATCTCTCGATAATCATGTCAACAGTATTATCAAAACCACCAATCAGAAACTCGTCCTCCTCCATTGTACTTCCCCCTACCTTACCCCATTTGCTAGGAAAATTGTTGCCTCATCCTGCTCCCACCTTATTCTATGGTGTGTCCATAACGTACTCTGCCAAAATCACCACTCTGGCCAAGATCAAGCAGGCCTACCACAGAATAGCCCATTTCGCTGATGCAGCTCCATCTCAAGCCCACCACTGCATGGTTCTCAAATCCCTAGGCTGGCCATCTTTCAAACCCAGAATGGACTTCCCTGTACTATGTACCACATTCACACCTACTCACCTTCCTCTACCACCCATTTTCTCAGGGCTCCTGACCAGAAAATCCTTCCTCAGGACCCTTCGACACTCCCACCTTCAGTTGCTGAGCCTTCCTAAGGTTCACCTAGCCATTGGTAGGTGATCCTTCACCTTCTCTGCACCTCAAAAATGGAATGCCCTCCCCCATAGTGTTCTCTCATGCGCAACTTTTCCCATATTTAAAAAGTTTAAAGGACCCCCCCCCAATCTGCTGTGGTGACTGTACTTAACACCCTCTGTTAAACCTTATGTTTCTCACTCTGTATTATGTCTCCTCCCTAATCTCCCACCTACCCCATCACATTCATTTTTTTCTAATGTCTCCTGGCTCACCTGTTTCTACTACAGATAATCTCTTCCCTCCCTGTCTGTCCTCTCACCTCTCTTAAATACTATAATTAGCATGTACTGTATATATTGTAAATATGAAAGATTACTTAGTGCTTGCACTCATATACTTTATTGTGTTGGACTTTTACTACTGAACTGGTTTGCTTGATGACATGTCCTGTCTTCACATAACCTGCCTGAACATCCTTGGTCTCAAGTATCCACCACTGTGGACCCTAGCCCTACCTAACTCTTATCCTCACTGGACATCTCAGGACTGCCATGGAATTTTTCAGCCAAAGTTGATGGAATTTGACTGTATGCTCAGGAATGAACCTGTGGCTCTGTGTTGCTTAATTTATATGTGTACTGCTTCCCTGCCACATTCTGATCACATTGCTACTTATTGCACTACCTCTTGTACCCAGCTGTACTTGTATCTACTATCTGAAATTGTCTGCACCCATCTGTATGTGTACCTACACTTGGAATTGTCTTATTTCCATGGGTTGCCCCTGAAAAAGAGACTGAACCGTCTCAGTGGGCTCACCCGGTTATCAAAATGTAAATAAATAAATAAATAAATACATACATACATACATAATCTCACCACTCTGAGAAGCCATATAGGGCTCTGACCAGAATTTGTTATTATTGTATCTCTTGTATTCTGTCTCCCATGAACTCCTTCCCCTAGGTCATACCTGGAAACAAGCTTTAGCTTAGTGTGCCTTTCTCGGTCACCAATTTATAAATATAGAAAATAAATAAACAACTAAAAGCAGAAATAATGCACCCCAGCAGTTTTAGCATTTCCTCATGGTTATGAGCATAGAGCTGAGATTAAACTATATAGTTATAACATACAAGAAGGAAGCTGTCTCAACAGCCCCATGATAAAATACATGAAGAACTTCAAAGAAGCAGGAGACAAGGGACCTGCTGGGATTGCATCCATACTTCCCCAGGTCTCACTAGCAAAACCAGTGAGAAAGGCACCTGACCCCATGACAGGAGGACTTCTAGGGGGAGGTAGGATTTCTTTTGATACAGTGAGTCAAACATGGGTAGAATTTTTTTGTGGATGACATCAATGTGGTCAGATAAGTTAAGGCTTCAGTTAAGCCAAATAACAAGGTATTTAAAGAGAGGACTTTGTTAAGGGGAGCAATCAGACATCCTGAAGACTGTGGAGCCTGGCAAGTCTGTTTCCTGCCAGAAGACATGGAGATTATTTTTAGCATTTCTAGAAAGTTGGGTAGAACAGTATTGCATGTTATATAAATTACACTGGAGTGCTGCTTCCAACTCCAACAAAGAGTGCAGTGTCATCTGAGCACATGGGGATGTGGCTGGAGACACAGGAGCTATAGGGAGATAATTTGGGAAGACCAAGAACAAGATAGAAACACCTGACTTGACTGGAGGATGAAGGAGTCACCTAGGAGAACCAACTGGTGCTAGTCAGACAGGTAGGTATTGTATCATCTGAGGGATCATATCAGCCCCTTTAAGCTTTACAAGGAAGATGTGGTGGGTGAAAATGCTGAAAGCCTCAAGGTTAACAAAGATACAGCAACTGAGATAGACAGGCCCTGATCTAGTCCTTTTGGGATAGTCAAACAACCATAGCAGTGATTGGAAACCCAAATGGGGTGGGGGGTAGAAAAAGGAAGAGTCCAGAAAGGAGGAGAGCTGGAAATGCACTAGTATTTATCTAGAGTGGGAAGATGCAAGATGGAGAAAGTTCTTGAGGAGGGAGATCACCACATTTGTGGAGGGAGAGAACCTCAGTACTCTTTGGCACTCTTACAGGCTCAAGGAACCTTGCCAAGTAAGAACAGGAAGTTCAGAAGGGAGGCAATGGGGCAGCAATAGCAGGAGTGGAGAGACTGGAAAGCTTTATGTCAAGGCCATAGGGTCTCTGGCCTTTGGATGTGTTGAGAGGTAGCAAGGCAGTAACGGTGGTAGTCATAAAGTTGGAAGAGAGAGAGAGAGAGAGGAAATGGGGGAAGAAGGAGAGAGATGGGAGGGGCTTGATGGGGACTGGGAGAGCTGGAGGGAAGCAAGGAGGGGAGAGTTAGGGAAAGGCGGGGAGAGGGTAGCAGTGAGGAGGTGGAGGAGGTGAAAAATGCTTTTTAACAATATAGGTGACCTCAGCAGGGTCAGAGATGCAGGAGCCCACTGACTTGAGAGAAGACGTTATTGACTTCGGGGGTCAATTGCTTGCTTGATTGTTTGATTATTTTATTGTTTTTCCAGAGTGTGGACTGGGTATCACCCCCTCTTTCAGCCATGGCTGTGTCATGCTACAAAACCATATAAAATATACATTGTAGTGGAAAACATTTCATTGATGGGGATTGAAAGGGGACACAAACTCTGTTATTTACATTTTTCAATATAAGTGCAAATCTGAGCATGTGTAAAGTCTTTTTAGTACCCCCAGTTTAATGTTTTGTGTTTTTTTAATTATCCTATTGTTTCCTCATTTAGGATCCCCTGTAAATGAAGCTATTTTTCCCCAATGAATATTCATAAAAATAATTCTCAGCAGAAAAGGACTACTTGGCACCCAGTGTACCCAGATGGTCCCTGCTGAGTCTGTCTCCACAGACCCTAATTGGTCTTTGGTGACCTTCCCTCCTCTTTGCCTATGTACTAATATTCCCCTGTGTCTATCTCCCTCATGCTTGAAGCCTCCTACTGTTTTTGCATCCACCACTTCTGCTGGTAGTCTATTCCAGGCATTACCATTTTTTTAGTGATGTAGTACTTCCTCACATTCCTCTTAAACATTCCGCCTCCATCTTAATTGCATGCCCTATGATCCTGGTGCTCTTCTTCATTCGAAAGAGACTCCCCTCCTGCATCCTGTTCACTCCTGTGAGGTACATGTAAGTCTCTATCATATCTCCTCTCGCTCTCCTCTGCTCCAGGGTGTACATGTTGGGATCACTAAGTCTCTCCTTGTAGGGCTTTGATGCAACCCCTGCACCATTTTAGTAGTTCTCCTCCAGACTGCCTCCACTCTGTCTATATCCTTGGTGAAGTGCGGCCTCCAGAACTGAACTCAGTACTCCAAGTGGGGTTTCCCCTGTGAGCAATACAGTGGCAACACCACCTCCCTCCTCCTGCTGGAGATCCCTCTCTTAATGCATACTTGCATCACACTGGCCCTACCCACTGCTTTGTCACACTGCCCTGCCACTTTGAGGTCATTATATATAATAACCCCAAGGTCCCTTTCCTGCTTAGTGACTGAAAATACCTCCTCCCAATCCTATACTTAGTTTTATTTATTTTATTTATTTGAAATTTGGTGACTGGGAAAGTCTCATTTCTAGTTGCGACCCAGGGGAAGAGAGTTGGAGATACAAAATGCATAGTACAGCCACAGTTTGCAGTTACAATAAAGTAAGTGCACTCAGAGAACATGGCTAATGTAAGAGTAAGTTCAAAATAAATGCAAAATAAGCAAACCAGTCATGAGCTACGTACGAGCATTTCAGCAACTCTTATACCAATGTATGAGGCAACTGCAAGAGGAACAGTCAGGGAGAGAGAAAATCAGGAGCAGAGGTGGAGGGAAGGAGTTTCAGCTGGTACCTGAGGGAGGTAGTGTGGATTTATGCCTAACTAGGCTGATATCTCTTATTAAGGCTTGCAAATACAGTTTTCCCATAGAAGCACTTTTTATTTACACATCACACACTAGTAAAGGGAGTATATCTCATAGTAAGGGACAATAGCCTAGAGACTTGTACTGTTCTGATTATTTAATAAAATGGCATTAAAAAAAACTAAAATAATTAGAAACATGCCCATTAAATTTCTGTATCTTAAAGCTACAATTTCTGATTTGCCAATTTATTTAAGGATGGTAATTTTTCCCCTTAAGGAATACTTCTGCACCAGTTGCCTATGTTTAAAACATCACTTTATGCCAGTGCCCATAACAATCTAAAGGGTATTGGTAGGATCACTACATTTGCAAGAGCTAATTTCAAATCAAATGGCAGCTGGCACACTGGATAGCTTTATTTATTGGATTTTGGAAACCGGGTAGGCTCACTGAGATAAATTGTCCCTTTCTAAGGAGTGACCTGGAATTAATTACACAATATACATTGAAGGAATGCAAACAGAGATAATAACAAACAGTGCATATGTAAATGAAATATTACAGTGCAGAAATGGATATGCATAACAGGTCGGTAGTTAGATACAGGATATGGATAAAGAGCCACTTAGGTCTATAAAACTTGGGCACTATTCATAAGCAAGTACAATAAGTCAGAATAATTAATGGGTTCTGTTTTTTTACTCTGACAAAACCGTGTATTAAATACCGTAACACGTGATTAGGTGTTACGGCATTCACGCGCCCGCTTCCAATTGAAAGTAAAAAGTGCTCCAGACTTTCTAAAACATTCTGCCTCTCAAAAAATACACTTAGTGATAAACACTCACCTCATCAGCCACTATAAAACTAAGGCACATTTTCTTCTTTCTGCCGACTACCTAGCTTTCTCCCAAATCTTTCACCTCTCCCCCTCCCTCTGCAGATCACAAGACTCCACTGCCAGGCAACACATAGCAACGGCAGTAGCAACCTAAAAAAAAAAAAACAGCTAGGCGGAAGATTCAAACAGATGTTTTTTCTTCTTTCTCTTTGCAGGTAAAGCTAATGAAATTGCAGTTCTAACAGTTAATTTAATATTGCTACTCATTACAAAGTATTCTGCCTACCGAATAAAGAAAATATATGATGCAAGGTACAACTGTCTATATTTTATTTATCTTCAGATCTCTCAGTGAGAAGAAAAAATGAAACCCCTTGAATTATATAAAACAGGGTTATGGGGTGCAGGTTTAATCACTTAACACACATCATTGTTGGATGGCTATCATAAACCCCGCGAGGGCGATGAGCCATCCAACAACTCGTGTGTGTGTGTTAAATTCTCATAACACACTGCACCCCATACTTTATCCTATATTTAATATATAGGCTAGTTAAAGCAGGCACAGGGTTTGTTAACAAATAAATGCTCCTTCACAGCTGATCTGAAGGATGCAAAGGTCAGGCATTCCATGTCCTTAGGTGAGAGATTGTTCCACAGCCTTGGTGCAGTGATCACAAAGGATCACTGACCAGCAGCAGAGAGTGCCTTGGTGCAGTAGCAGGTTTCAGTCCAGCAGAGTGGGTGGGCCTTCTGAGGGATCTGAAGTCCATGATGACAGCCAGATTTTTTGGGATGGAGTAAAGGAGTGTGCGTGCCATAGAAAGCACAGAGAAATGAAGCCTTCCCGCTGGGGCAGGGCCAGTTTAGTGCAGAAAGTGCCTTGCTGTGATGTTCCTGACTGTAGACTGTGGCAGCAAAATGTGCTATAGTATGGTAGGCAAACTTCAGTTTGGAGAGTTCACTTTCCTTGTGGGATGATAGAAGCTGAGTCCTATAGGTGACAGTGGGAAGAAGGACACTGTTAGTGACTGAGTTGCTGGCCTATATAGTAAAGTAGGAGTACACCCAGTACAGCAGGCCCAGTTTTTGGTTCAGGGTTTTAAACACTACTTCGGTATGAGGCCTGAGGGAAAGTTCTTGGTTTAACCAGATACCCAGATACCTTACCATAGCCATTGTGTCTATACATGCCCCTGACAGAGTAGTAATTTTAAGCAGATTTTGTCTATCATGATCCAGCTATGGGTACCAAATAGCATGTTCTTCATTTTTTAGCATTCAGTATTAGCAAGTTTGATTGAAACCAAGATTCAAGTGAGGCAAAATCCGCCTGTAGGCCAGACTGAGTCTGAAACAGTTCCCAGAGCAGAGTTTGCACACCAATAAATCAGCAATAAAAACTGCTCAGAGCAAGGAAAGTTAGTTTCAAGGTGTTTTCATTCATCAAATAAATACTCTGCAGTTACATTCAGTCACCAACAATGAAGTCAGCTCTCCTCCCCAGTGCTTTGCCTGTTTAATAGGCTTCATCAGGGGGCTGACTTTCCTTGCTCTATGCAGTTTGTATTGCTGATTTCTTGTTGTGCAAACTCTGCTCTGGGAACTGTTACGATTTTTTTGGGTTAGCCACTCCTTAGTTTCCACCCCTGGGTTCTATTCTGAGTGCACAGACCTACACAGAGAATGACTCTGAAAAAGGCTGGTGTGAGATCTCTATAGCTACTGTATTACTTGGTATTACTTGGTATGAAAGAACAGAAGAAGGCCAGAGCCCATCGAGACTGTTCCCCACACTATGTGGGACATCATTTATCTATTATCCCTCAACCAAACATCTAATTTGTTTTTAAAGACAGTGGCACTAGTTGCCTCTACCAAATCTCGTGGCAAGGTGTTCCATACAATGGATGCTCTTATTGGAAAAAAGTTTCCCCTTTTGCTGGTTTTATAAGTTTTTACTTCAAGCTGTTTAGTATGCAGTCTCGGAACATGTCTCCTTTGGGAGAGTGTTAGACCACATTTTTCCATTAGATCTGGTGAATTTATTAAATTAAAAACCATAAGCATATCACCTCTTAATCTTCTAGTTTGAAGAGAGAAGAGACCAGTATCTTTTAATCTGTTCTGATAATCCAAGTTTGTTAATCTTGGAATCATTCTAGTTACTCTCCTTTGAACCTGTTCAAGAATTGCTATGTCTTTTTTTTTGGTTTGGATTCCAGAAAGGGGAGCCATAGTCTAGATACGGTCTAATGTATGCCCTATACAATGGAATAAGGCATTGTTCAGTGCGATTAACAAAAGTGTGTTTTATTTGCCTCAAAAGCCTGTTGGTCATGCAAGCGGTTCTAACACAGTGATCATTTGATGTAAGTTTATTATTAACATATATCCCTAAATCTTTTTCACAATTTGATGAGTGAAGTGGTAGTCCGTTTATATAATGTATCGTTTTTGGATTATTTACACCGAAATGCACTACTAAACATTTGTCTTGATTAAACTGTATATGATTTTCATTTGCCCAAAGTGTTAATTTTTCCAAATCCTTCTTTAATGCAGAAATATTTTCTTGATTATTAACCTTGCCCCCCAATTTAGTATCGTCTGTAGATTTAAACATGAAGTTATCTGGCCCTGTTTGTAAATCACTGATAAAGAGATTAAACAATGTTGGTCCCAAGACCGACCCCTGTGGTACACCACTTGTCACACTACCTGAATCAGACAATATATCATTAATTCTGACTCTCTGAGAACAATTTGTCAACCAGTTTAAAGTCCAGTTGACAATATCAGGTGACAAACCTAGATTGTGCATTTTAATAATGAGTTTTTCATATGAGACTTTATCAAAAGCTCTACTAAAGTCCAAAAAAAGAATTACATCAGTAGGGATATCCACATCTAGTAGAGTACTTATATTATTGTAAAACTATATCAGATAGGTGGTGCAGGAATACTTGGGAGTAAACCCATGCTGATTTGAATCATAAATTCCTAATTTTTTACAATCTTGATCTATTAGAGACTTCATTACTCGTTCCATTAATTTACCAGCCACTGAGGTCAGGCTACTTGGATGATAATTTTGCACAGAACCTCTATTGCCTTTTTTAAATTTGGGAGTAACTATTGCTGAATGCCAATCATCTGGTACAATGCTTTCTTGTAAGAATTTGTTGAAGATAACCGACAAAGGTATACAAATATTTATAGAGGTTTCGATCAGAAACCATGGATGAATACCGTCTGGGCCCGGACTAGTATTTTTTTTTAGTTTTTTGATAGCCTGTATAATGTCAGTTGGATAGAACCTATGATAATCTACGTGGTGAACTTTAAATGTACTAATAGGTGATTTTTGAGAGAAGACAGAACAAAAGTACTTATTAAAGAGATTAGAGGTTTTTATATCAGATAGAGAAGAGCCATTGGTTATAATGGGACCAATGGTCCTTGATACACCTTTTTTATTATTTATATAGGAGAAAAGAGATTTGTGACAGTCTTTTGTGTGAGCTAGTTTAAATTCTAGCTTATTTTTTGCCAATTTAATAGAACATTTTAAGTTTTTCACAGATAGTCTGTATTTATGTAATAGAGTAGTTTTAAATGGAACAGAACTATTCTTAAGTTTCCTAAAAGGTTTAATTTTTATTTTAATCTGATTTTTAATTGTCTTGTTGAAACAAGGGAATTTTTCCTTTATTATTAAATTTCCTCTTAGATGGAATAAAGGTATTTTCCAAATAATGTACAATGTTTTTAAAAAAGTCCCAAGCTTGTTGTGTTGTACAATTAAGAAGATTAGATGCCCAGTTTATGTTTTGTAAGTATTCATTGATTTTAGAAAAAAATTGCTTTATTATAATTTTTTGTACAGTATAACTTCCTTTATGTAGTTTTAAACAGTTGAATTTCAAAAACAATAGATGAATGATCACTGGTCCCAAGTGGATCCCAAATTTGTAAATTGCTAATTTGTTGCTCTATGTTAGTAAATAATAGATCCAAAATATTAGGACCTCGAGTGGGTTCAGTAATGTTGTTGTAATCCAGTACTAACTACCACATCTATTAGTCCTTTCTCGGCATAGAACTGTCCTGAGAATGAGTCCCAGTTAATATGAGGGAGGTTAAAGTCACCAAATATTACAGTATCTTGAGATTCTGAAAAATGTGTAATTTCTTTAAACATATCAGTTGTATAATCTGAATTTGCAGATGGAGGTCAATAGATGTTACCTATAGTTATATAGGACTGCTCCTTCAATAAGATTTTAACCCATATGCTTTCCAAAGGAAAGGGAGAACACACTTCAAAAGAAGGAATATAATTTCGTATGTATATACAAACTACATCACTTTGCTTATCTAATCTGTTTTTATGATATAACTTATAACCTGGAATTTCTCTGGACCAAATTGAGGATGCGTCCCACCAAGTTTCAATTACTCCCACCACACCTCTATTTAAAGTTTTACATTTGGCTTAGAGTTCTGCTAATTTGAGTTGGTTTAAAGATCTTGCATTCAAAGCTAGGAATTTACATTTAGTTGTAATAATATTTTGGTAAGTATTTAGAGACTTGGGAATAGACCCATTCTCCCCCATTGTTTTTAGTTTAAACAATGATTTATGATTTTAGTGATACTTTTCCCCATTAAGTGTACTACCCCTATGACTGAGATGTAAACCGTCCCAGCAAAACAAGGAAGAACGATCTGAAAATGATTTCCAGTGGGTAATATAGGGTATATCCTGCTTAAAACACCACTTTCTCAGCCATTTATTTAGGACTTTGATTTTCTGCGTCATGGTAGATGTTGCTCTCGGGACAGGTAGAATTTCAGATATACATACACAGCATCCCCTATCAAGTAACAGGTTACATAATGCCACATAGTCCTGTTGTAACTGATTAAATGGGATGTTGTTTATATCATTAACACCGGCATGTACAATAATCAATGGATTTTCCCCCGCATTTTATAAAATTTTAGGCATCATGGAGGTAATGTCAGATACCCTGGCCCCACAGAAGCTAGAACAAGTGCGGTTGTTCTTGTCACTATTGCATACCACCTTGTAAATGTGCTTAATGATTGAATCTCCCAGGACTAACACTTGTTTTGAGACAGTAGGGTACAAGAATCAGAAACAGGTGATTGTTTAACACACTCTGGAGTGATTAACTTAATAGGTATTGATTTGGTAGCTTGAGACTTACTAGGACAAATATTCATGGGCATTAACACCTGATTGAAAAGTGTTTTTAAACCATTATCATCAACAGAGGGTGATGCACAGGATAAATCATGTAGCACTTCATTATTTGATACAGTCAATTGCTCAAACCTATTACGAGTTTCAATAGGGGCACTATTGTATATTTGACCACCCCTCCTTTTTTTAAGAGGCTTTGTGACAATGGTCCAGTCATCATTATCATGAAAAGAGGGCGGATAATCATCCACCTTATAAGAGGGGGCAGAGGCAACAGGTATACTAGTACTAGTCATTACAATTGTCTCCTCATCAGGAGGCATAGAAATGCTACCTAAATGTGAAGGAAATTGTTCATTAGAATGAAGTTGTTCATCCATAAGAGCAATGTAACTTTTCAGTTCCCCCTAATATCAGTAGAAACTGGTTTAATATTAAGCAGAAACGCTATCTCTGCTTCAAGAGTAGCAATCAGATGGCAATTAGCACATACATACTCGCTCCCATACTTTCCCTCACTATACATCAAATATTGCATACACTTACTAAGTTCTTTTTCCATTATTAAAGGTGTATATTTACTAAGTAGAGGATATGCTAAAATTATCTTATCCAAGTTTGTCTAATGCCAGCAGTTTCAGCGTGCCCAGCAGACACAGCAGACATGTGCAAATGCGCGTGTCTCTCTGCACGTCTACGCGCATGGCCCTGCTCACACTTGCCCCGCTTGCTAGAGGGGCAGGTTTTAAGCCGAAAAACCAGAAGTAAGCGTCTGTTCACTTCTGGTTTAGGCGCGAAGTAAAAATAACAATATTTACTTAAATTCAGCAAGATTCTGTGAGTTGAAGGTTTACAAGCCCTTAAAAGGGCAAGAGAACCACCAGGCAACAGTGCTTTTAACAGAGAGATGTTGTTTTGGGGTAGGAGGTATACTAGCCTATTGCTAGTCCTCCAGGTTCCCACAATGCTCTGCTATTCACTGAAGAGTCAGTTACAAGTAAATGGTACCACACAGGGTTGACAAAACCAGTGTTTCTCTATGATCCTTCCCCTTCCTACTGCCAAACAAGAAGTTCCTGTTGACAATCAGAAATGTTTTAAAGCACACAGGTAAACAAGCACAGACCTTATTTATTCATCATGAATGCCAACACAATTTAAGAATATTTTATTGAAAAATAAACTCCAGACATAAGCGATTTTATAGATCAAAGCATTATTAAGAACTACAGAAGGAATACTACGTACAAATGGCTGAAAGCCACTGATTAGAGTTAAAGGCAAAAAATGGATACATTACCTTTCTGGTTAAATGTACATCGACACTAAAGTTAGCAAATGTATTCAACTTTAAAAAGTAACCATCCTAAAATGTAATATGGATGTCAGTAAAACGCAAACAAAAAATTCACATGTATCATTCTTCTGTGCATTCCTTAAAGTGGCACTCCACTGTAATTACAAAAAATCTATAAGTAGCATGTGCTACTGCCCTTGGCCTTTTGTTTAACATTCCACATACACATAAGGGCAAATGATTTGGTTTTAGCATATTTAAATCATTCCACATGTATGTTTGCACTAAATCTGAAACAAAAGTGAACAGAAAATGGTTAAATGGGCAGAATAATCAGGATTAATAGCAACTTTGTAGAGGGTGGCACATACTACAGTATATCTGAGAAACTGAAGGAAATAAATTGTACTCAGCAGTTTGCTCTGAATAAGGCACAACTCTACATGTTTCAAAAAAGAACAACTGGAACTGGTTAAAACAAACTCTGGGAGAAGCCACAAGGACAGCAGTTGAGCGAGATAAATGACAGAAGTCACATTCATGAGGTGCTGTAAAGAAATAGCTATGTTGAAAATTTGGGATAAAATTATTGAAAATTACCAAAGATACGAGCTTGCATTCACAAAATGCAACGTAGGCTCATTACTTTGTTGTTTAATATTTTTAAGCCAAATTGTCAATATAACCTTCTTTTTATCCTGCCTCATGAACAAGGGTACAGAAAATTTTGAACTGCTTCCCAAACATTTTTCCACGCAGTGACCGTGAAATTGCCTTTCAAATGTAAAAACCCATTTTAGCCAGGATTTCAAAAATGACAGCTGCCACATTAATGAGGTGCTGTAAGGAAATGGATATGCTGTAAATTTGTGGGTGAAAATATTGTAAATTGCCAAAGTTATGAGCCTGCATTGCAAAATTCAATGTAGGCTCATAACTTTGTTGTTTTTTTAATATTTTTACACCAAATGTTTAAAGTAGCTTTCTTATGACCCCACCTCATGAACAAGTGCAGAAAAAATGTCCAAATCCTGCCCAAAAGGTAATTTCGCACAGGGAATGTGAAATCATATTTCAGGAAAGATTTACCTAATCTCCGTGCAATTCTTCATGAGGTGGGGTCCCAAAGAAGACATGTTGAAAATTCGAGGCACAAATATGCAAAAATGGCCAAGTTATGTCACTAAAGTCAAAACCCCATTGAAATACATTGAACCGCATACCTGTTTCCTCAGGTCGTGGTCCAGCTTTAAAGAGTGAAAACATGTCTGTGGCCCACAGAAGATTATGGGTGCTGAACCTCCGGGCTTTGGGTGGAGTGTGGGGTGGTAGGTGCTGAGTGTGAGGGTTGGGTGGGGGTACAGTAATGGCTGAATTAGACATTGATGGATGTTTCTATTTTTATAGAGTTTAGTAAAGAAAAAAAAGTCTACAAGGGAAGGTTTTCTTTATCTCAGGTCTTGACACTGGGGGATTGGACACCCCCAGTGTCAGTGTTATGTTTGTCGGGGAATACGAAGTGGTGGGTGCTGAGAGGGAGGGGTTTGGTGGGCAAAACAATTTCAGGGGTGGCAAAGATAGGACACAGGCAGCAGCAGAGGAGAAGCATAGATACAGAACAGCTTGCAGCTGCACCAAACATGTGAGCTAGTGGTCCGAGCATGCGCGTTGTTGTGCATCCATTTGCCTGCCACTATAATGGCTCATCAAGCGTTCTCTTGGTGCTCCTGGACAGTGTTTGTATAAAGAGTGCCAATGAACACTCGGGGACTGAATATATACATACTATTGAGCTGCTCATGAACAGCTCATTATTATGTATACGTTCTGTGCCAGAGCAATCACTGCTACTCTTTAAACAAATAGTTTTGCGGCTTCTACACCACAGCCCTCATGTCTCCAGATCCCAAGTAAGTGATAGCAGGGTCCGGGAGCACTGGCAGAGCTCCTGATGTGCCTCTATCATGATGAGAAGAAAAACAGTGCATGTGACAGCGTAGTGCTTCACAGACCACAGAGGCATCTTTGAAGCAGCTCCTAAATATTGTTTGGTTGGAGTGGAGTCCTTCTTTTGCCCCAGGAGGTCTGCAGGGCTGCTCCCACTGCAGCTCTAAAAAAGAGGAATACCTATTCTTTGGGTCTGACTCGATTTTACATTACTTATTTAAATTCTGCCAGTCTGTCCTCTTGCACTAAAAGCTGGCACACTTGCACGAAAGATTGGCGCACTCAGTTTCCCATCCTGCATGAGGGGAAGCCAACTACTCACACACAACCTGTTTTGCAAGTGTTAGAGTCTCTCAGCTTCCATTAGGCAAACATCTTCCCCCACTGGTTGTGCCTAGCTGACTGGCTCTCCCTTTTTGGTTGTGGACTAAGGTCCTATAGCCATAGATTGCTTTCCTCAGAATTTTCAAGTGTGTACTGCATTTCATGGTTAGATTTCCAAACACGTTATCCTTGAACCTAATTGTTGAAGCCATGCAAGGCTTCCTTATGTATTTCTTATCTTTACATACAACTATTGCTAAATATACTGATTATTGTACAAGCATTTGCATTTGTTCTGATAGGGACATATATATATGTTAGTAATCCCATTCTAATTGGGCCACTGATTTCATACTGGGTAAATAAGACCAGGAATCACCTCCCCCTCCCATTAAGGATACACTCATCAATCCACCTGTTGATGACTTCCCCTTTCAGAGGAAGTCTTTCCTCCTACATGCTTATCAAATTAATACTAGTAATTTAATATTTCACCACAACTCTGCCTGTCTGCTCTATGGCTGAGGTATCTTGCCTATACCAACCGATTTCCTGGAATTTCCAGGATATCAGCTACCCCTTAAAGAGAAAGTAGGTGTTCTCTCACCTGAAGAAGGAGCACTGCAACAGCTTTCCTGCAGAGGACTCATCTTCTTTGGGCAGAGACTCAAAAGCTATGCAGAGAATGGGTGGGTCAAGTGGTCAGCAGCTCTCACATCTCCAAGGCACATGGAATGGCTATTTTAATTCACAAATGTTAAAAAAATCTTACATCCTTACATTCCAAGAAGGTTAGATGGGTCCTTGCCAGGCTTATGATTACATTAACTATCAGCTGGTATTACTCGTAAAAAGTATTTTTTCCCCACTCCAGGTCCAACTCCTTTTCTGAACTGGCTTAGGTGATATAAATTTCTATAAGGAAGGTGACTGATTAATACTGGGAGGAGAGACCTCAGTGAAATCTGGGACCCCATTGTGGTCAGGCTTCAAATTACTTCCATATCCCCACCAAATCAAGAAGGGCACTGCTAGCTCTGGCTAGTGTGCTTCAGCTCATGGACCCTTGGAGAGAACTAAACTCCACATGGTGAAATTTCTCTTTTCACTCTACCCCTCAGAAAAGTAGCAGCAAGAGCAACTTCATCAAAGTGCAAAAAAAACCTATGTAACAGAAGTACAACATGTTTTGATTAAGCCAATTGTAATTTCAGATCATTCCTGTATATGTCTTACTCTAGGCCTGGGCCCTTGCACCCCCTGATGGCACATGGACAGTTTTCTGCTTAACAGTGAGCACTCCAGGCAGTGGCTCTCTAATGAAACAGCACTATTCCTCTCTCTCAGTGGCTCCCCTGAGATCACTAAGGTGGTACTCTGGGATACCCCAAAAGCATAACTCAGGAGAAGATAATCGGGTATGTCACACACGCCAAAAGACATCATCTTAAAGAGGTTGTTGACCTGGAGCAAACACTTAAGCACAAAGAGAAAGAATATAATTCTATATCCTCACACTCTCCACAAATACACTGGGAAATGATCCAGCTGAGGTTTAGGATCAACAGCTTACCCATGACCGCTTTGCAAAGAGCCCATAGATATTGAGAATCTGAAGTGAAGGCCACCAAACTGCTTGCACACTGACCTAAAATGCAGCCAACAGCCAGGCACATTAGGAGCATCAATCTTCCTTCAGGGTATTTGACAAACTCTCTCAAGGGCATCAACACAGCTTTTGAAGCATTCTGTATGAACCCCTACCAATCCCAAAGATGTCCCCCCCCACACACACACCTGTGGGAATTTCTGGGAGACACCACCCTTCTTAGAGTTTCTGACTCTCAAATTACAGTGCTGGAAGCCCTGATAAACATGTAGGAGCTCCAAGCTTCAGTAAGGACTCTTTCCAAAGGGAAATTTCCAGGCATAGATGGCTTCCCCGCTGAATTTTATCTGAAATTCCTGCCAGACTTGGGCCACCAACTTCTCTACATGCTCTCTGAAGCCTAGTCCAACAAGGCACTCCCACACCATGACTGAAGCTGTGATAATCCTCCTCCCCAAGCTGGGTAAGGGTCTTCAGGTGGTCTCTAACTACCATCCCATATCTCTGCTTAACATGGACATAAAAATACTAGCTAAGGTTTTAGCCCGCAGGCTAGGAAAGATTATCTCTCACATAATAGCCAATCAGCAAATTGGATTTGTGAAGGGTAGGACTGCTATGCATAATATTCAAGCAGCCATGGGCATTATTTGGGCAGCCTCCCACCATAACTCTCTGGTACTATTAATGAGGATGGACACTTAAAAAGCCTTTGATTCAGCAGAATGGGAATACCTGTACCAGGCCATGCAACTTATGGGCATGGGCCAAACAGTTTACTGCCTGGTTGTATGTCATATACAGATCCATTAGCAAGGTTCTTGACCAGTAAGAGAATATCCCTCAAGATTAACCTACACTAAGGAATTAGGCAAAAGTGTCCTCTTTATCACATGCTGTTCCTTATAGCGATGGAATTGTTACTTTGCAAAATTTGTCAGTCCTTAAAAATTAAGGACATATAATCTGGTGAGACTCCGATTAAGACCCTTGCATATGCCGATGACCTGTTAGTAGCTGTCTCAAACACAGTCACCTCCTTCCCAGCAGTCCTAAACACCTTAAATGACTTTTGTCCTCTCTGAGGACTAAGGGTGAATTGGGACAAGACAGAGTTATTGTCACTGAAGCAGCACACCCAAGGAGAACAGTTCCAATATCTGGGACTGAAGTGGTCACCAACACATTTATCATATTTTGGAATAACCCTAGCAGTGAAATTGAGCAGTGTAGTTGATCTTAACCTTAATCTGATCCTTTCTACTCTTGAGACGATCTATGCAGATGGAAAAAAGCTTTGGCTTACCTTTAGTGGGACAATAGATGGCTACAAGATGATGGTGCTCCCAAAAGTAATTTTTTGCCTAAACTGCCTGACAGTTTCCATACCCCATCAAAACTCCAGTGGCTTGAAAAATTGTTCCTTTCCTTTCTATGGGTGGGAAAAAATAGATTTAGTCTCCAAACACTAAGATTCTCAGGGAGGCAAGCTGGTTGGGCCCACCCCAGCCTGTGAACCTACCACCAAGCAGCTGGAATCTGGCAGAGCCTCTTTTGAGCACTCCTCTATCACACACAAACCCCTATATGGTGCTTATTGGAAGCTATACCTGGAGGCAGTCCTCCTTGGCACACTAACAGTTTCTAAATAACAAGAATAACCTGGCATCCCTCCTTTCCCAGTAAAAATGTTTGCATACCAGGCCTGGGCCACACTGGTCAGAAACCACAACTGAGCTAAGGACCACTTAATTAGCTGGGATACCACAACCCATACCTCTCCATTTACAGCAAACCATTCTATTGGGCATGCTGGTCTTTTAAGGGCATTTCTGTAGTAGGACATCTGTGTGATTACAGATCTGGAATACCGGACACCTTTCAAAAAGTAGCTTGCAAATGTGGTCTTCCAGATGCTCACCTTTGGAAATAATCCAGATTAGTCATTCCCTTGCCTCAAGGTCCTCAAGTATCTCCAAAGCCTACGATGATGGCATCCCCAGCAATATTTCACAATGGGTAAAGAATCCAACTAGACCAATAGTTCTTAGACTTTGTCACAGTAAGCCCCCCCAAATCCATGGAAAAGATTTTGAGCCTCCCCAAAAAACTGAAATAATCTTGGGCCTCCCCAAAGAAAAATAACATACTGTACTTTGAGCAGTACACCATGAATAAATTGAAACCCCTTTGAGTTCTTGGCTCAAATTCAGTTCTTTCATTCCATTCTTTGTCTTATACTGATGTGGAACCTTTGAAAAAGAGCTCCTGTGCTCAAAGGTGTTATCTGAATAACAAAAAAAAGAAACAAATATTATTACTCAGCTTATTGCAGCCCCCACAGGCCAGCCTACTACTTGCTCCGCTATTTTCATTCTTGAACCATTGTTACCCCTTGTTGCAGTACCTTCATGGGTCAGATTACTTTCTCTGTTTCATCCCTATATGAAATAAGCTTCCTAGAAACATAGAAACAAAGAAACATAGAATTTGACGGCAGATAAGGACCGCTTGGCCCACCCAGTCTGCCCATTTCCCTACCTACTGGATAAGCTGCAGATCCTAGTTAACCAGCAGCCTACTTCTTCCTATCCACACCCCCTAGAATTGCCTTATGACTGTCCCATGCATGCTTGAATTCCACCACTGATTTTGACTCCACAACCACCTCCGGAAGGCCATTCCATGCATCCACAACCCTCTCTGTGAAAAAATACTTCCTTAAATTACCTCTGAGCCGCCTCTATCTTCAAATTGTGCCCTCTTGTTCTTGTACATCTCTTTTTTTGAAAGATGCTACCCTCTTGGATTTTGTTGATTCCCTTGAGGTACTTGAACGTTTCTATCATGTACCCCCTCTCCCTCCTTTCCTCGAGGCTATACATATTAAGCTCCTTTCGTCTCTCTTCATATGTTTTCCAGTGCAGACCCTGCACCATTTTAGTTGCCCTCTCTGGACAGCTTCCATCCTGTCTATGTCTTTGCGGAGATTGGGTCTCCAGAACTGCACACAGTACTCCAGATGGGGTCTCACCAGCTGTCTGTACAGAGGGATAATAACTTCCTGTTTTCTACTGGTGATGCCTCTCCCTATGCATCCCAGTATCCCCCAGCCCTCCTTGCTGCCCTCTCACATTGCTTGCCCACCTTTAGGTCATCTGATATGACTACCCCAGGTCCCTTCCATTTTGTTGTTGTTAGTATCTCAACCCCCGTGTACTCTTCCCTGGGTTTTGTTTCCAGGTGCATTACCTTGCACTTCTTAGCATTGAATCTAAGCTGCCATACATTTGACCATTCCTCTAACCTTGCAAGTCCCTTCTCATCCTTTCCACCCCACCCTGTGCATCAACTCTGTTGCAGATCTTTGTGTCATCTGCAAAGAGACATACTTTTCCTTCCAGTCCTTCTGCAATGTCGCTTATAAAGACATTGAAGAGGACCGGTCCTAATACTGAACCCTGCAGTACCCCACTAGTAACCCTCCTTTCTTCTGGTGGACTCCATTTTACTATTACTCTCTGTGTCCTATTCTCCAGCCAATTCTTTACCAGGCTCATCTTAGGACCCACTCCCAGGCTGGCTAACTTGTATATTAATCTTTGAGTGGGACTGTGTCAAATGCCTTGCTAAAGTCTAAGTAGGCCATGTCCACAGCCCTCCCTGATCTACTACTTTGGTCACCCAGTCAAAGAAATCTATCAGATTCGTCTGGCATGACCTTCCACCATGAATCCATGCTGCCTAGGGTCCTGTGCCCTCGGCCTCTAGATACTCGACAATTCTTTCCTTCAGAAGTGATTCCATCATTTCCCTATCACTGAGGTTAAACTAACAGGTCTGTAGTTTCCTGCTTCTGCCTCCCACTTTTGTGAAGGGAATCACATCTGCCCTCCTCCAGTCCTCGGGTACCACCCCATCCTCCCATGATTTGTTAAAAGGTAGTCAGTGGTGTCACTAGTTCTACCCTTAGTTCTTTTAGAATGCTGGGATGATCCCATCAGGCCCCATTGCTTTGTCTACCTTCAGTTGTAGAGTTCTTTCAGAACCCTTTCTTCTGTAAATGGCTGCTATCAACTTCTGTATCCAGAGTGTTTCTACTGCTTGTTTTATGTACCTCCCCCTCTTCATTTATAAATACTGAGCAAAAATATTTGTTTAGTATCTCTGCCTTTTCACAGTCTCCCTCTGCCCACCCTCACTCCTCTTTATTAAGCCTCACTATCCCTCCCTTGGTCTTCCTTCGCTCCCTGATGTACCTATAAAAGGTTTTATCCCCCTTCTTAACTGAGTTGACTATCTTTTCCTCAGTTTGGGCCTTTGCTGTTCTGACTGCCTTCCCAGCTTCCTTTTGCTTTAACTGATACAGTTCTCTGTCCTGCTCCTTCTGCGATTCCTTGTACTTCCTGAATGCTTTCTTTTTCTCTTGAACCTTCACTGCCACTTCCTTTGAGAACCATAGTGGTTTTTCATCGTTTCGTTTGTTTATTTGCTTCACACAAAGGCTCATTACCTCTGTGATGGCAGTTTTATTATTCCCCATTGTTCTTCACCCCTCCTTCCTGCCCATTTGTTAGTGCATTCCTTAGGCACTCACCTATTTTGGCAAAAGTCAGCCCTCCTAAAGTCCAGTACTTTTGTCTTTGTATGGCTTGACTCTATTGCTGTTGTTTATTGTGAACCATACTGTTTGATGGTCGCTAGTTCCCAGATGGCTACCCACTTCTACATCTGTGATCCTCTCCATCTCCATTTGAGAGAATCAAGTCTAATATTGCTCCGTCTCAGTGGGCTCCAATACTAGTTGTCTAAGGCATGCCCCTGTAGGCATCTAGAATAACTCCATCTCCCAGTGGCAGCTGCAACTGCACTCCAGTTACATCTAGCATATTCAGATCACCCATCAGCAATATCTCCCTTTTTCTGCCATTCTAAGTATACTTTCTATCATTTCCTTGTCCATTTCCTCACCCTGAGAAGGGGGTCTGTATACAACCCCTGTGCGGATTGTGGTGCCATTGCCTGTCTCCAAATTTACCCACAGTGCTTCTTCTCCTCCCTGTTTACCCTTTTGTTCTGTTGCTTTTATTCCTTCCCTTATGTAAAGAGCTACTCCTCCTCCTCTTTTACCCTCCCTGTCCCTCCTGTAGATAGTGTATCCTGGTATGTTTACGTCCCAGTCATGGTTTTGTGTGTACCATGTTTCTGTGACTGCCACATACTTTTCCTCTCCCGCTCCTTCCCTGCTCCTAAGCAACTTCTCTGGGATTACTTTGCTCCTTCCTGCTATTGCTCTTAGCACTTCTTTGTTCAACCCTTGTATTTGGGCTGTTCAGCCATCAGTCTACATATTGATCAATTACCAGCACTCATTATTAGTTTATTCATATTTATTTGCACTATTGTTCATTGTGTATTTCTTGATTGTTTTGCAGTTACCTTTTGAAAGGTATTCACTCCGTACCCTTCCCTGGGTATACCTGAAATGAACCTTGGCTCATTCACCTTCCCTTGTCACCTATTAGTAAATAAATACATAAAATTCACTTACTATTATCTTCTTTCAGTTTGCTTCATCTAGTCACACAAAATACATAAAACTCAAAATTTAAATACAGTACTTTTTCAGACTTGCTTGAGCAACCCCTGGAACAGGTTGGAGCCTCCCCAGGTAGGCTGGCCTCACCATTTGAGAATCCCTGAACTGGACTAAGGGAGACAATCTATAGCTATGTGGTAGGTCTCCACTGCCCTAAACTCCAGAAACAATGGCAGTCCTTGGCAGCTGAAGTCCACAAGTTCATCTCAGAAGAACTGTGGGTTAGTCTACTTAACATTGCCCACACAGACATTAAAGACATGAGGTGCTAACTGTTTAAAAAAAAGATGTTGCACATATAGGAGGCAGTATAGTGCAGTGGTTTAAGGCTCTGAGCTGCAGACCTGGAGACCTGGGTTTGAATCCCACAGCCTCCACTTGCTTACTGTGTGACCCTGAGCAAGTCACTTAACTTCCTTGTGCTCCCAGGTCATACCTGTAAACAAGCTTTCAGCTTAGTGTGTCTCTCCTGGTTAAAAAAATGGTAGCATATTCCTGATACCCTCAAGGGGCTAGGCTTCATGCCTACTGATATCTGCTGGAGATGTCATAAGGGGATAGGGTCTCTGACACATATCCTATGGTCATGCCTTTCCCTTTATGCATTCTAGGCACAAGTCTTGAATACCTGCAGTACTTAGAATTATTGTACTTAGAATCTCTGCAGACCCCCTTTTCTGGCTGCTGGGAATCCCCCCAAAAAAGGGTATCCTGGATGTGATTACATCATGGCTCACCTCCCCCAGCCCGCAGAGCAAAATGGTAAATATTGTTAAAATGGACACCTTCCTATCAGTTGAAGCATGGACCTTGCGCTCTCCAACCTGGCAGTATATGAGCGTTTGTCCCATCTTCCTACTCACAAACTTGAACATTTGTATAGTATACAGATGCCCTTTCATAAGATAACACAGATCCTGACTAATACTAATTCTTAAGATAACATACATATTGTTTATTGTTATACAGTGTACTATGCTTTCTTATTCTCACATATTAACATATATTGTTATTGTTGCTTTTCCTCTATCCAAGTTATTCTGATCTTCATTGGTCTTGTTCTGTTGTACATCTGCATACGCTTGTCCACCTCTACTCTGAACAAAAACAAAAAATTGGAATCTCTGTTTTTATTGACAGTATTTAATGTTCTTGTTTGTGTGAACTCCTCAATAATAACAGTTTAAAAATAAAAACACCTGATTGCATTTGAAATTAGAGGCCAAACATATAAGAAGGTTAATGCTGTAAATATTATGACTCCTGAAGCACCAAAAAGAAGAAATATATGATAAGGCAATTACAGCATATAGGGAGCAAAAGAGTAGTAGTCAAAGTACTGGTGGTCAAAGTGGACCTCGTGGACTACTGGTGAGCATTGAACTCCAGTATAGTGAGCACCAGTGGTCTGTGGCAAGGTCTTGTCAGACCAACCGGACAGTACTCTTTGACAGGGTAAAGAGGGTAGTGGATAAGGGCCACACTGTGGATTTAGTCTACTTTGATTTTAGCAAGGCTATAAACTCAGTGCCTCACAAATGTTTACCGAAGCAGCTAGAGGATCTGGGTGTAGTGAAGGACATGGTTAGGTGGGTGAAAAGCTGGTTAGAAGGGAGACAGCAGAAGGTTGTGGTTAATGGAGCCAAATCAGAAGAGAGGAAGGTAACCAGTGTGGTGCCACAAGGATCAGCCCTGGGTTGAGTCCTTTTCAATATGCTCACCAGTGACACAGGAGAAGGAATCCAGGACAAGATGAGTCTCTTCACAGACATTCACAAAGCTCTGTGGCAGGCTAAACAACAAGGAGGGGGTTAGGGAGATGTAAAGAGACTTGCAAAGGCTAGAGAGGTGGTCAAAGGTTTGGCACTTGAATTCAATGCCAAAAAGTGAAAGGTGATGCACATAGGAACAAGAACCCCAGGACAGAGTATTGGATTGGGGGGCTGGGCACAGCCTCTGAGAAAAGAGAGCTATGGGCCATCACTAGTGGCTCATTGAAACAAACAAACCAGTGTAGGAAAGCCTACAGTAAGGCAGACAGGATGCTGGGGTGTTAGGAAAGGGCATTGACATCTGAAGGAAGGAGGTATTACTACCTCACTATAGATCACTGGCAAGGCCCCACCTAGAGTACTGTGTCCAGTTCTGGAGTTCTCACCTAATGAAAGATAAGGACAGACTGGAGACAGTGCGATGTACGGAGACTAAAATGATTTGGGGCAAGCACAGCAGATCTTATGAGAATCGGCTCAAAGCATTGAACATGTACTCACTGGAGGCCAGACAAGAGAGGTGAGATATGATAGTGACCTTCAAGTTCCTGAATGGAATGAACAAGGTAATGTGCGAAGAATTATTTAGCATAAATGGCAGATCATGGAAACCAGGGCACAAGTGGAAAATGAAGGGAGGGGAGGCTCAAAAGGGAAGTGAGAAAGTTTTATTCTATAGAAAGGGTGGTGGAGTTGTGGAACAATCTGCCAGCTGATGTGGTGGGCACCAAAACTGTTAATGGTTTCAAACATGGCTGTGACAGAGTGAAATGTGTAGTGGCTGCTCAGGGTGGTAGCGATAGGGTAGGGAGCATGGGAGTAGACAATGCAGATTAGAACACTGTATGGACAATGGGAAGGGACATTATGTGGTGGGACTGAGGGAACATGATTAGAGTGGAGGTAAGACATGCAAGGAAAGTAGTAAGTGCTAGTTGTTGGTAATACAAGAAGACAGTATCAGTTCTATATTACTAATGAACCTTCAATACATTTCTAACCTACTTATAGAGGAATGAATTCAAACATCTTTTGAGACATTTACACTTTTCCATCCCTGGTGTGCACTGCTAAACTGGTGCAGGGTAAACGATTAGAGTAGGCGCGGTATGCAGGATACTGAATCAGAGGAAAGGCACAGATCAGGAGTTGGAAAAGGTGATCAGGAAGTCTTCCTTACATGGAAAGGTGATAATAGTACATGACTTCAAACTACTGGATGACATTCATCTTCTAACAACCTATTAGATTCTATTAAGTAATCATATTTTATCAATAATGATCAAATCATTATATATTATAAATAACACATTTCCAATCGTGTTTGAATTCTTAATTACTGTATTTCTCATGTTTTTCAGTTCAAACAAAGCATTTCTTATTTGTCAATAGTTGAATTATTAGTCATTTGTCCCATAATAATCCCTCTTCCGTTTAAGTGTCCCTCCATCACCAAGTTCTGGAGGTCATTCATTTTGTTTCCCAGGCTCCTAGCGTTGACTGATGCCACCCTCCATGATGCTCGCCATCCCCTTTCCCTCCCTTTCTTTCCCTGCTCTTTCCTTTATCCTTTGACTGCTCACCCAGTTTGCTTTGTGCCAGGCTTGTTTGAGCTTCTCCCTCTTGCACCCCAAATCACTCCTCTATGCTTTCCCCAGCCTCCCTTCCATCTACCTTTTTGATCTTGCCTTTTTCCTGTTCTCCGCCCATCGCTGACCTTGTGTCACAAGGTCAGTCACCTGATTCGTTCATAACCTGGGAGGGGGGACACACTAGCCTTTTTTGCGAGGGGTGGCACTTGATTTATATTTTGGGTAGTGTGTATATATAATAAGTAAATAAAATCATATACCTACCTATCACATATGGCCTTTCTGCGCTCTACTCAATCTGGGAGGGAAGGCTATGTAGTAGATGTGCAAAGTAAAACTTCATGGGGTTCGCACAAATGCCACACAATTCCCCACTTTGTGGAGCTTCATGAAGCCTCCCAGATCTGAGAAACTTTGACTTTATCCAAATCATTAAGTTTTTGCCATGAAGTGTGAAATTTTGTTGCAAAATGCAGAAATCAGATGAAATTTCAAGCTTCATGGTGAAAATTCGCACAATTTAGAGTCACAATTTCTGATAGCTCTTGCAACATGAATCATGCAAAATTAAGTGAATTAATTTGTGGGCTAATTTTGCCTACTTCACCCATCTCTGGTTGTGAAGCTTTTCTAGTTTTGGCTCTAAGATGGTATAAGTGCTAAAAAACTCAAGTAATGCACTTCAGAAATAAAGACTCTAGAAACAACAATCTACCCCAACTGGAGATAAATCTACTTAACTAAGAAAGCCTGACAGCCACTGGGAGTACAGATACCTTGGTGTGACTATAAATAGTTAATTTACGTATGGTACCCATATAACAAAAACTGTCAAAAAAGTTAACACCAGATTAGGGCTCCTGAGAAGGGAAGCATTTGCAATTCCAAAGGAGACTAGAAAGTCTATTGCACAGCAGCTTTTATTTCTCATACAGAAGGGCAGAATCGATGGGCCAAAAAGGTCCTTTTCTGCCATCACAGTTCTATGATTCTGTAATACTTGAGTATGGTATTATCATCTACCAGCATTCTAGTGTTACTTTGCTTAGCATATTAAATACCACGTTTTTTTGATAGCCACTTCTACTTTATGTATCATAAAATGGAGTGGAACTCTTTGAGTCTAAGAAGGAAAAAGCTGGGAGCAGTGATGGCTTTCAAAAGAGTTAATGGTTTGATAGACAAATCAGCTGCAAACACATTACTCATGATCATGGGCATCATTTGAAAGATATTAAACACAGGGGTTGTTTAGAAACATAGAAACATAGAATGTGACGGCAGAAGGGGACCTCAAGGCCCATCTAGTCTGCCAATAGTCTTTGATTACTACCCCCTTCCCTGCTATCCCCTCTTTTGTATTATTCCTTTATGCTTATCCGATGTGTTTTTGAACCCCACTGCTGTTTTGGCTCCCATGACCTCTGAGGGTGGGCTGTTCCAGGTGTCCACTACCCTCTCTGTGAAGAAGAATTTTCTAATGTTGGTCCTGAATCTTCCCCCCTTTTAGTCCAAGATCATGACCCTGTGTTCTGCTTCCCTCCTTGGCATTGAAAAGTTCCTGAACCTGATCCTTATTTGTCCCCTTAATGTGCTTGAAAGTCTCGATCATGTCTCCCCTCTCCCTTCTCTGTTCCAGAGAGTACATGTTTAATTCTTTCAACCTGTTCTCATATGACAATGAATATACTCCATGTATCATTTTTGTTGGCTTCTTTTGTGCTGTCTCTAGTCTGTCAATGTCCTTATTAAGGTATGGTCTCCAGAACTGGACACAGTACTCCAGGTGGGGGCGGATAAGTGCCCTATAGAGTGCCAGTATGACCTCCCTCCCTTCCTCCGGCTTGTGGTTCCTCTCCCAATGCATCCCAGCATGCCACTGGCCTTGAGTGCTGCCTTCTGACATTGTCTACTCACTTTCAAGTCGTCCGATATTAGGACCCCCAGGTCACGCTCTTGGTTGGTTGTTGCTAGTTTTACTCCCCCAAAGAAGTACTCTCTTTTTGGTTTTCCTCTCTCTATGTGCATGACTTTACATTTATTTGCATTAAAATTCAGCTGCCGTGCTACAGACCACTCCTCCAGCTTCTTAAGGTCTGCTGTTTGTACCTAGGACCTCAAATACCTATGGAAATATGGTGTCTAGTTGTTACATTCCTAGGTTATGGAATGAGCTTTCATCAAAGATTCATAAGATTGGAAAGTTTAATGCTTTTAAAAGAGCTTTAAATACTGAAATAGCTGAACAATGTATAAGTGGGTAAACCAAACCTTGACAGAATTTTACTAACACAATAGTAAAAGACTCCTCAATGTGTGATTAGAATGTATGGTATTTGAATATTAGATTTATTTTATATAACCGATCTATTTGTAATATTTTGTATGTTCATGCGAATTTGTCATTTTTGTGATTATTGTTTACTTTGTTCTTTATATTTGTAGTGTACCAGAAATCTCATCATAGGACAACTTTATAAAATAGGGCAATTGGTGTCCTAGAAGTTCAAAACCTGTTAAATACTAAAGCTTTCTCATGCAGATGTGCCTTGGCAAACCTGTGGATGGCATTTGTACGAACATACGAACATACGAAATTTGCCAGCAGATAAAGGCCTAGAGGTCTATCAAGTCTGCTCGAATGTGCAGCTAACACCTCTTATTCTGCAGCTGCCCCTCCCTTCCACTCTTCCCCTACATTGACCCTCCCCCTTGTTCTGTCCCATCCCCTTTTGAAGCAGTCCACTGTTCTACTGGATACCGCTTCTGCAGGTAACGCATTCCACCCAGCTACTACCCTCTCTGTAAAAAAGTATCTCCTTATCTCCCTCCTGAACTTTCCTCCCTCCCTCCAGTCTCATATCATGGCATCAGGTGTCCCTCCCCTTCCTTACTTTGAACAGCTCCTCTGTACCCATCTTGTTTATTCCTTTCATGTACTTAAAGGTTTTAGTCATGTCCCCCCATCCCTCCTCTCCTCCAGCGAGTACATGTTCAATTCCCTCAGCCTCCTCTCATATAATAAGTCCCCCAGCCCCTTGATCTTCTTTGTCACCCTGCGCTGCACCCCCTCCAGTAACTCAATGTCCCTCTTCAGATACGGGCACTAGTACTGCATGCAGTACTCCAGGTGCTGTCTAACCAATGACCTATAAAGTGGCAGGATCACCTCCTCCCTCCTCAAGGATATACCCCTTGCAATGCAACCCAGCATTTTGTTGGCCTTTGCAGCTACTTTCCTACATTGTGCCGAGTTGTTCATTGACCCAGTAATGAGCACCCACAGATCCTTCTCCTCCTCTGTCTGGGCTAGCTGCACTCCCCCCAGCTGGTAACTCCTCCTTGGGTTCTTCACCCCAAAATGCAGCACCTTGCACTTTTTGGCATTAAACCCCTCAATTGCCAGGTGTCTGACCAGGTTTCAGGCTTTGCTAGATCATCCTGCAACCCCTGCCATCCCCCTATGTCATCCACCACTGCTCCTACCTTGGTATCATCAGCAAACAGACTGATCTTGCTCTTGATGTCCAATAATATGTCTGTAGTGAATATCCCAAACAACACTGGTCCCAACACCGAGCCCTGTGGAACACCGCTCATCACTACCCTTGGGTGTAAGTGCTCCCCACCCACCACTACCCTCTGTTGCCTTCCCTGAAGCCAGTTCCCTACCCACCTCACTAACTTTGCACCTGCCATTGCCCCTGTGCCTTCTAACTTACTTCCTAGCCTTCCATGTGGCACCGAGTCAAATGCCTTACTGAAGTCCAGATACAGCACATCCACTGCAAGGCCCCTGTCCAGTTGCCTAGTTACCCAGTCATAGAACTCCATCAGGTTGATTTGGCAGGATCTGCCATGTATGAAGCCATGCTGTCTGCTGTCCTGTAGTCATCTGGCCTCTAGGAGGGCCACCAGCCTCTCCTTCAGGATAGTCTCCATTAGCTTACCCACGATGGATGTGAGGCTTACCGGTCTGTAATTCCCCAGTTCATCCTTGGGCCCACTCTTGTGGAGAGGCACCACATGAGCCATCCTCCAGTCTTGAGGAACACACCCTGAGTGTAGTGAGGCATTAAATAGGTCTGCCAAAGTTCCCACAAGGACCTCTGCCAGCTTCTTCAGTACCCTGGGTGGATGCAATCTGGGCCTGGTGCCTTGTATACCCTCAGTGCCTTCAAACCCTCCTGAACTCTGCCCTCCATGAATTCCCCATCTGTCACCCCCCACTGTTTCTGCTGTTCCTCCCCCCTTGGGTGTCACCCCACTCTTCTCCTTAGTAAATAATCGAGCAGAAGTAATCATTTAGTGCTTCTGCCTTATCACACCCTGCTTCCACCCAACCCCCCCTCCTTCCTAATCCTTACTATGTGGACCTTACAGCTCCTTTTCTCCCTGATATACCTAAAGAAGTCCTTCTCCTCCTTCTTAATGCCTTATGCCAGCTTGAGCTCCATAAATGCCTTGGCGCCCCTTACTGCCCAAGTCACCTCCTTCGATTCCGTCAAGTACTCGGCTCTGTCCTCCCCCTCCCTATTTTCTTGTACCTTCTAAAGGCAGCTCTCTTCCTCCTTACCTTTTCCATGACCTCCTTGCTCAACCTGCTCAGTTTCTTAGCCCTAGCCTTCTTGCTCTGGGCCTTGCAGCAGGTTTTGGTTGCCTCCACTATCCCCAGCTTTATTTGTCCTATTAAGGAAAACAGAAAAACACAAAGGCTGGCACAGCATGCTTTACTTTTGTTATTTATGTATTTGAAAACTGGTGACCAAGAACAGGGCACTGAACTGGAGCTTGGGTTCAGGCAGAACCGTGGGGTTGGGAAGTAGGAGAGCAAGCTGTTCAAGCAGCTGAGACTACAAACAATGATGGTAGGTACTAACACAGCACAATAGTGAAAAACTACCAAATGACAACAGTGGTAGTGCAATAACTCATACTACATACAGTAAGACTGCAATGTAATGGCTAGTTTATATACTGTAAACAATAATATTGCAATATAATGGTTAGTTTTAGAAGCGAAAAGCAGGCTAGATCAGGGGCAATCTAAGTGAGGACAGGAGCAAGCTGAACTGAAGTGGGCCTCCAGAAGCACCTTAAAGGAAAGGTAGGAGGAGACTAGTGGGGAGGGGGGGAGTTCCAGATTGAAGGTAGCCAGGCTGAGAGAGAGGCCTGACCAGTGGCTGTGAAGCCACAGGGAATTATGAAGGAGCAAGAGCCAGAAGAGTGAAGGAACTACACAGGGGGAGCCAAGGGAGAGAGCAAGTCAGAGAGGTAGGAGGGGAGAGAAATAAACCTGAATTTTGAGAAAAAAGAAGCACAATGGGATTGGTGCTTCTAAAGTAAGAAGGGTGGAGAGAGGAGTTGGTACATGGAGAATTAATGAGTAAGAGAGGAAATGGTAAAAGAAGTGGAAGATAGGGTCCAGTCTGGCTCACATAGATTTGGGAGCACCACCACAGACCACATCACACTGTCAATTAGTGGGAGAATAATTTTGGGAACAATCTCATGCCAGACCAGGGGCAGAAGTCAGGATTTATTCCAGCGGAGGGCACCAGGTTTGGGAAGTAATTTTTTGAAGATGGTATTAATGTGGACTGAGAAGTCAAGATGACTGTTTGGCCATACACCAAGGTATTTAAAACAAGGACTGTCTCAAGGGGAGTGCTATCAAGGGTTTTAAAGGCAGGAGTAAGTCTAAGCCTGCTGAGATGTTGGTGGCTACCAAATGGCATAAATATTTTTTTTGGCATTAAGGGAGAGCTATGTGGCACAGAACCAGCACTGGACATTGTCAAAGTTGTGCTGCAGGGACTACGCTAGCAGGGAAATGAAGGTTCCAGTGCCAAATAGGCCCCAAGCTAGGCACTCGGGACAATCAAGCAACTGAAGCACAAGCAGCTCACCTGAGTAGCTGAGGAAGCCAAATCTCCAGCCTGATAACTTTCGAGGCAGCTCCCCGCCCCCCAAGCTAGGCACTCGGGACAATCAAGCAACTGAAGCACAAGCAGCTCACCTGAGTAGCTGAGGAAGCCAAATCTCCAGCCTGATAACTTTCGAGGCAGCTCCCTCCCGCCAAGCTAGGCACTCGGGACAATCAAGCAACTGAAGCACAAGCAGCTCTCCTGAGTAGCTGAGGAAGCCAAATCTCCAGCCTGATAACTTTAGAGGTAAAGAGAGCCTCTTCTCTTGTCTGGACGCCTGCAGAGGGGTGCTACCTGATGAACACTTATATTTTATGAACTTTGTTCCTGTTCACCACTGGGTGGGCTTGTTATTTGATTCTCTTTGTGCTACTAACTGCTGAAGTGTAAAGCTAGGGACTCACTGGCTTTTCTAGAGTTGCCTTGCTGATTTCATGTTAAAGCCAGATATACCAAGCAGCTAATATAGATCAGACTTGTTTAATATGGTGGTATTTGGGGCTAATTGCTGATTTCATCTTAAAGCCAGATATACCAAGCAGCTAATATAGATCAGACTTGTTTAATATGGTGGTATTGAGCTAATTGTGCTTGTTACTGAAGGCATTAGGTTAGCTGGGTCCTAGTGTGACCTCATTTTGGAATAGCCCTGTTTGCTTAGAGTGGAGCTCCTTTGTGTAAGTCACAACACATTCTCCCGCTGCATAGTAATGAGAGGCTTTGTTTTCTCCACAACATAGGAAGCCCCCCAAGCTAGGCACTCGGGACAATCAAGCAACTGAAGCACAAGCAGCTCACCTGAGTAGCTGAGGAAGACAAATCTCCAGCCTGATAACTTTCGAGGTAAAGAGAGCCTCTTCTCTTCGTCTGGACACCTGCAGAGGGGTGCTAGCCCGACGGCGCTTTGCGCCGTCTGCCCCACCCACCCCAACCACCATCCCACCCAGGGGCGGCTGTCAATTTAAGGATCCACCCCTGTGATATCACATCCGTGACATCACGCCCTGTTGCCCAGAACCCATCTCCCCACCTCTCATTTGCAGGTTATACCTGTTGGCCACTAGAGGACCTATGCTCCCTCACTACTTCCTACTGCTACCTGTACAGCACTACTTCCCTGGGATCTTGCTCACCACAATGTATTGGCCCTGCCTCACGCTCCGCCTGTGCCTATCCCCACTAGCAGTGCACTTACCCACTTACCCATCTGCTAGTCCACACTGTGCCCTGGCACCCCTCCCTCCCCTTGCTCCTGAACCTCCTCTCCTGCCCCTTGGGACCTCTGTGTGTCCCCATCCCCCTGCCCTCCCCTAGCTTTCTCTTCACCTCAGGCACATCTGGGTGTCTTCTTATTCTTGCTTTCCCCTCCTGTACCTCCCTGCCCACCCCCTGCTCCCTTAGCCTCCCCTCCCCTCCCTCTCATGTCAATCGTAGGAAAACCTCTCACCATCTCCCAGCCAGGGTGTTAGTCATGCTACTACTCCTGTCAGGGAACATTCATCCAAACCCTGGCCCGGTTCCCAGGAGCTCCCCAACTCGCACCACAGGCCTATGCATGGTCTCCATGAATATCTGTAGCCTCCTAAAAAGTTTGACTCACTACAATGCCTGGTCACATCAATTAACCCTGATGTCATCACCCTGGTTGAGACTTGGCTGTCGAAAATCCTACCCTGACTCCTAGTCTCCTTCCTGGTTTCACCTTTTCTGGTCCAACCGTGTTGGGAGACAGGGCGCAGCTGCGCTATTTATGTCAGGGAATCTCTCCCCGTGCTAAGCCCTGCCCACTCCATCCTTAGATCCAGAGGCCCAGGCGCCACGCTGAAACTAACTCCTGACCCTTTAAAGGGACCCTTTATCTGACTACTGCATACGTGCCCCCAGGGACCAAACGCAGGCCATTGCCTCTCTTACAGAATACCTTACCTCTCTACCTCCTTCCGCTGATCAAATTCTGGTGGGTGACTTAAATGTCAACTGGCTCAGCCCCTCCTCCTCCCTCTACCCGAGACTCTTTTCTGCAATAGACCTAATGCAACTAGTTACCCACCCTACCAGGACTAACCCCAAGAGAGGCTCCAGTACCCTGCTTGATGTGGTATTCACTCATCCGCCCTAATCGGATCCCCAATGTACAAGTCCTCCCAGACTCTCTCAGCGATCACTCCCCCATTCTATTCCACTGGTCAACCTCAGTCCCCAAACCCATAGCACAGTCCACATGCCGGCGGCGTCTAATACCTGCTGGACTGATAAAACTTAAGGAACTTCTGTCCCAAATTGACTGGTCTCCTATACAGGCAACTCCTGACATCAACACAGCTCTCTCCTTCTTTACCCAAACTTTTAATAATGCTTGTGATATCTTTGCCCCAGTGTTGACTCGCCGTTCTAAAAGGAAGAATGCCCCCTGGGTTACCCCAGCTTTGATCCACCAGCTCAAACATAGGGACAACCTATGGCACCGTGCCATTGAGACTGGCCGGCCCAATGACAGGCGGTTATATGCTGCCGCCCGAAACAAGTGCACTCAGGCCATCAGAAAGGCCAAGTCTGAGCACTATCGGTCCTCACTCACTGCCTCATGGGGGAATCCCAGAACCTTCTGGGATAACATTAAACAGTTAAATGGGAGTGCACACTCACCCCCACCCACCCAGATCAACATTAATGGTGTGATCTCCTCAGACCCAGCCCTCATAGCCAACCACCTCAACACCTCATTCACTGACCTTAGCCTATCCTCCCTACAAATTTTTTGCCCTCCTCCCCAGCACCTGCTGTAAATCTTTCTAGCCATTATTTTCTCCTCCACACGTGTTTCTGCCCAAGAACTTAGGCCGCACCTTGTCACTGCCCTCAAGAGTAATAGTACAGGCAGTGACACCCTGGATCCGTGTATCCTACGGCTGGTCTTAGACACAGTCCTTACCCCGATCACATGCCTCATCAACCACTCTCTTTGCCTGGGGAAGGTTAAAACTGCCTGGAAAGTCACCACTGTCATCCCTATCTTTAAAGGTGGTGATAGGACTGTGGCTGGAAACTATCGACCGATCTCCATTCTCTCTCCTCTCTCCCAAGGCCTTGGAAAAAGTGGTGGCCTCTCAAATCTCTGACTACCTCTCCACCTACAATGTCCTTTGTCCTGAGCAGCATGGCTTCCGGAGCGGCCACAGTACCAACACAGCCCTCCTAGAGTTCTCCAACTTTCTCCTCCTCCTTAGACACTGGTTCTCTGGCTGGTGCTGTCTTCATTGACCTCTCGAAAGCTTCGACACTGTCTCCCACCCCTCCTTCTTGATGCCCTTAGTCTCTCTGGTTTTGCTGCTGGGCGATCTCCTGGTGCACCAGTTATCTGTCTGACCGCTCACAGTGTGTAAAATTAATGGGACCTACTCAGACGTCTGTCCCATCTTTTCTGGGTTCCCCAGGGCTCCATTCTGGGCCCTTACTATTCTCCCTTTACCTTAACACCCTTCACGCTCTTGCTCGGGGACATTCTATTATACGCTGATGATGCAGTCATCTTTACCTCAAGTCGTAACCCACTGCCCTCCAGGACTCGCTGCAGAAGTCCTTCACTGAAGCCGAGGGCTGGTTCAAGGAACATAGATTGGTGATAAATCTGAAAAACAAAACCATGTTCTTCACTCATCCCAAAACAAGTCCTGCAACTTCAAACTCCTCATTCACTCTGGGTCCTCATTCCCACTCGAACAAGTTTGCTCCTATAAATACCTAGGGATCCATTTGACCCCTACCTCTCCTTCCATGGACACACCGCTGCCCTAGCCACTGCCACTAATATCCGATTGGGCATCCCGCATGTCGGTAACACTGCCTCCCCGGAGGCTCTTCGACTCGCAGTCACCTCCTCTATCCTGTCCCTAGTGGACTATGGACTGCCGGTGTATGGTGCTGCTGATCAGACCGCACTCCATAAAATTCGCACTACTCTGAATAAGGCCTGCAGGTTAATTACTGGAGCACCTAGGATGACACACACCTGTCTACTGTATGCTAAAGCACTGGTACTTGATCTCGATGAGCGCCTCAAATATCTTACCTGTACCCTTACAAAAAAGACCCTCCTTTGGCTTTCCCCACCAGAATTGACCACCACCATACGCCGCTCTGTCCCACTAGTTCATACTCGGACCTCTGGGAAAACCTCTCTTGTTATCCCTAGAGCTAGGACCTCTCACGGCCAAAGAGCCTTCAGCTTTAGGGCCCCTCCTGGTTCAACACACTGCCCACCTCCATCTCCAAGCTCCAACTATATCGTGCTTCAAAACTTCCCTACGTAACCACTTTATTAACACCGATGCTGTAACTGCCACTAGTCAAGCTGCTACTCAATACTTATGACAAAGCTTATTACTAAGCTGCTAAGGACGACATAACTCTGGTATTGTTTGCATCCATCCTACCTATACCAGCTTGTTTGTATCTATGTCTTAATTTTACTGTTATACTTATGTGTTGTACTGCTATACTGTGTATTTTGGTTTGTCTTACTGTGACAAGGTACCTTTGTAAATGAGCCTATGGCTCAAAGGTTTTCCAAACTGCTGTTTAAATAAAATAAAATAAATAAATAAACAAATAGGACTGTGTCATCATGTGCATGCTAGCTGAGACACAAATCAAGGGAAAGTCAGGTAAGAAAATGGAAAAAAGAAAAGACTGGGCCCAGGATAGATCCTTGGAGTAAACCAGAATTGATAGTGAGGGGAGGTAGAGAAGGATTCCCCCACCTGGGCTAACTAACTCTGACCAGAGGAGTAGGAGTGGAACCAATCGAGGGGGGATTGAGAGCCCCGAAGCCTTCAACATATCAAGGAGTAAGGGATGGGCTACAGAGTCAAATGCCTTAGCTAGGTCAATAAAGAAAGTGGCCAATATATGTTCTTGCTCCATCCCCTTCAGGATGGAATCAGTGACATGTAGAAGGGAGGAAACTGTGGAACCTACTCAATTAGAATAGTACAACATGAACAGTGCACACTAACACAGTGCAGTCTATACCGCGCTACCACAGACAGCGACAGGGGGGTTATAGCACCATGCAGTAAGCGCTACCCTGGTCACTGTCCATGTTACTAGTACCCTGCACTGGTCACTGTCCAGGGTACTAGTACATGGGTCAAGAGCCGGGGAATGGAGGAGGCTGGCTGGCTGGCTGGCTGAGCTGCTTCTGTGGTGTGGAGTGGTAACGCAGGAGCAGCTTGGCCAGAAGGGTGGTGGAGACCAGGGTTCTAATGCTGGTCTCCACAATTTTACTTTTACCCCCATAATCCAACTTTGAATTGGAGTTGATTATTTTAATTATTAGGAGTGCGGGGGGCAGAGTCCCCTGTGTCCAGGTGCAGGGGTGGAGCCCCGCCACGCTGTTTTCACAGGTAGCGATCGCAAACCGCAGTTGTGATCACTACCACTGGTGCTGGTTTTATTGGTGGCATTGTCTCCTGCCATTTTTCTTGTGAGCGCTGTTTGAACAGCACTGTTTTTGACAGCGCTCTTAATACAGTCACTCTTCTGACCTAGTGCCCTGTGGAATGGGCTTTATAAAACCAGATTGGAAAGTGAGAGGCAAAAGGAGAAGAAGTCAAGAAAGTTGTAAAGCTGGGAGAAGACCAACTTTTCCTGCAGTTTAACCAGGAAGGCAAGGAGAGAGAGAGGTAGGGTGATAGTTCCCAGGGGTACAGGCATCTCCCCCTTGGTGGAGAAGAAGGTCTTTAGTAAGTTTCCAGCAGGCTGGAACAGAACAAAGTTGAAAGGATTGAAAGGATTGATTCAGAAGAAGATGTCAGGAACAGAAAGGTGAAGAAGCTTTGGGGTCAGGCCATTGGAACCCCCTTCCAGCAACAATTTAAGCAAATTAAACTGGGCTTAATAGTGCTCTCACCACCACCCCTGACTGGCTTCACACTCCTCTGCTAAGAGAGGGTCTGAGTTTACCTTTTTGTTTAAAATATCACTAGCACCTGATTGGTGATACGCAGACATATGTCCCATTTATGCACCAATGGTGCCACAATTGCCCACTGATGCCTGCCTCTGAGGCCAATCACAGAGGTTTCCTGCTGCCCGTCCTCTCTTCCACTCACACCGTCATGTAATTACTGCCCTACCATGCAGATGAGCCTTGGTGGGCCTGTGGATGGCATTTTTCATGTAAGGAAAAACAGAAAGAACAAAAGCTATACACCTTGGGCTGGATATTCAAAAGGGTTGCGCCTGTGCAAGTCCGAAATTGCGCCATTCTGCGATATTCAGCAGGAGGCAGTTGCGCCCCTCAAGTCATGCTGAGCAACAGCGCAATGCTAATGAAGGCATGCTCAACCGGAGGGGGAGGAACCATGCATAAACTGCACAGCCCGATATTCAGCCGGGCTGTGCAGAGTTGTACAGGCACAACCCCCAACCTGCGCCTGCACAACTTTGAATCAATCAAAAAAAAAAGGAGTAAGTCAAGGGCCACCCACAGGTGAGCTGCCGCATTTCAGGGCGCAACACAGCAGCTGCCACCTGTTGGTGGCCCTCACCTCTTCCCTATGCCCCCCGCAGCCCGATCACGGGCATAATAGTAACCCCATAGCCCGATCGCGGGAAGAACATAACTGAACAACCCCCACTTGCTCGTCGCGGCATAACATTATTAACCCCGACTGGCCCGATGGCGGGCAAAACAGAACCCACCCCGACTGGCCCGATCGTAGACAAAACAGAACTGAACCCACCCCACTAGCCCGATCGTGGGCAGAATGGAGTTCAACCCCCAAAGACCAATATCCCTGGTGGTCCAGTGGACCCGCGAAGCCCAATCGCGGGCATTAGAGTCAAACCCCTAAGGTCCAATTACCCTGGTGATCTAGTAGGCCCCACCCCCACCATGGGCCCACCCGCTCCCCGTCAGCTGGCGGGAGCAACACCACCGCCTGCCGCCCGCCGCCCGCCGACTGACTGCTCAGTAGGGCTGCATGATGGTTCAGAGCCAGAGCCAATGGGCATGCAGCCTATAAGACAGTCCAGATATGTGAATGAATGAATTCGATACATATCTGAACTTCTCTTATCGCTACATGCCATTGGCTCACGCAAAACAACTTCAACTACCAATCGGTCGATGGTAATGACGTGGCAGGAAGAAATACCACCACCGCCAGCAACAGCAGCGGCGGAAATGAGAAACCACTGATACCGAAACTGAACCGAAAGTTGACTGCAATGCCAGAAATGTCCCTGAACCACAAGAAAGATTGCTGTTTGGGGGTTAATTCCGTTTGCCTGCGTTGAGCTAGTGGCAAAGTAGCCGATTCTGTTTTGCCCGCTATTAGGCCAGTGAGAAGTGAGATGAACAATGCTATGCCCGCGATCGGCACCAGTGAGGTGCTATACTTATGCCACGCCAATCGGGCGGGGAGGCTACTTCATGCCCGCGTCGGGCTGCAGGGGCATCAGTCCTCGACGGCTGCTGCCTGGCAGGGCACCAGGCGCAAGTTGTCGGGGATTGGTGCACCTGCATGCTAATGGCATGCAAATGGGGCTGTAAGTAGATGCAAATGGCCCCCCCCTTCGCCTTGCATAACTTATGGTTCCATTTGCATGTCTACCCCTGGTATCGGAAATTTGCACATGGCGCAATGGAACTTGCGCCACCGCATCTTGAATGCTCCACTCTGACCACTTGCGGTGGTGCAAGTTCCACTGAGCCATGCACAGTGGCTGTGGCCAGGGGGGCAATATTCAAAGGAGTTGCTCAATAGTGCAACTCCATTGAATATCGCCCCGGCCACACCCCTGCGCAACTTTTTTGAGCAGTGCAAGGGCTTGCGCCACAGAATGGCGCAGTTTGACTATCCAGCCCCTTATGTTTTTGATTTGTAATTGTGATGCAACAAGTTGTGACATCAGCAACCCTATAAATAACCCTGATGTGTAGCCATGCCTCAGTCCCCCCTAGCTACACTGCAACAAGTTGTGACATCAGCAACCCTATAAATAACCGTGATGTGTAGCCATGCCTCAGTCCCCCCCAGCTATACTGCAACAAGTTGTGATTTCTGCATCCCTATAAATAACCCTGATGTGTAGCCATGCCTCAGTCCCCCCAGCTATACTGCAACAAGTTGTGACATCAGCAACCCTATAAATGTCACTGAACTGTAGCCATACTTTGGTTCCCCAAAATACTATATACTGTATTATTAGCTGCATTGATTGAACATCTGATCCCAGGCAGTAGGACTTTCAGAATCAAGTAGAAGAAAAAGAAGTATCAATCACCTCCTCCTCCTTGAAGGAATAAAGCACTTAAACTTTCAAACTCAGTTTCTCATCATTTTATTCAGTGCAAAATGTGTGGCTCAAAGTATAAAAATACACTAACAGTACATCCGTGGTTCCTGAATATGGCCACTGCATGCCATCACTGCCTAACAGGGTTGATACACAAGGAGGCATGGAAAGGATGAAAAGGGACTTGGCAAGGTTGGAGGAATGGTCAGAAGTATGGCAGCTAGGATTCAATGCAGAGAAGTGCAAAATAATGCACCTGGGAAACAAGAACCCGGGGAAGAATACACAATGGGTGGGGAGGTAGTAACAACAACAAAAAAGGAAAGGGACCTGGGGGTAATCATATCAGATGACCTTAAGGTTAGCAAGCAATGTGAGAAGGCAGTAGGGAGGGCTGGGGTATACTGGGATGTATAGGAGAGGCATCAGTAGCAGAAAACAGGAAGTTGTTATCCCTCTGTACAGACAGTTGGTGAGACCCCATCTGGAGTACTGTGTCCAGTTCTGGAGACCCCATCTCTGCAAGGACATAGACAGGATAGAGGTAGTCAGAGGAGGGCAACTAAAATGGTGCAGGGTCTGCAAGAGAAGCCGTATGAGGAGAGACTAAAGGAGCTTAATATGTATACCCTTGAGGAAAGAAGGGAGAGGGGACATCATAGAAACTTTTAAGTACCTCAGTGGAATCAACAAAGTCCAAGAGGGTAGCATCTTTCAGAAAAAGACGTGCAAGAACAAGGGACACAATTTAAAGATAGAAGGAGGGCGGTTCAGGGCAATGTGAGGAAGTATTATTTCACAGAGAGGGTAGTGGATGCATGGAACAGCCTTTCTGAGGAGGTTGTGGGGTCTAAAACTGTGGGAGAATTCAAGAATTCATGGGACAGACATAAGGCAATTCTTTTGGGGGGTAGGAAGAAATAGGCTGTTGGTTAACTAGGATCTGCGGCCTATCCTGTAGGTAGGGAAATGGGCAGCTAGATGGGCCAAGCGGTCCTTATCTGCCGTCAAAGTCTATGTTTCTATGTTTCACCCTGCCCCTGGGGTTTCATCAGATTCTTCAGGCAATCCCCTCATCACGTTTTATTTCTCTGAAAAACATCCAGTTTTTGTAATGTAAAGCGAAGTGCCATTCTACGGCATTAGGAAGTATCACTCACATAAAATAAAGTGCACTGTGCTACAGTGAAAAAAGTGCAAAATATTTAAAATACATACCCAACAATATTATGTTTCTTTAGCACCCATTCCATTTCAAAATAGTCAATATGGCCAATAAAAATATATGTTCTAGACACCTATAAATATTTCTTCATTGCTGTTCCTTTCATCATGAGTAGTGAAGCAGACACACATCACATCGTTCATGTTTGCAAATAAATATTGTGGCATAACTTTGCCTCAAGGGCTGGTGCAATGTTGGTAATACAATTAAAAATATATATTTAAAATTGTAGTATGATGCAGCACAGTATGAACTGTAGAAAAACTGTGTAGCTAAAGTTATACTCCAATATCTATTTGCAAGGATGAGCCATGTAATATGCATCTGCTTCACTACCCGCAATGAGAGGAGAAGCAATGAACAAATATTTGCAGGTGTCTTGAATATATACTTTTAAGGGCCTTATTGACTCTTATGAACTGGAATGGGTGCTAAAGAACTGCAGCATTATTCAACTGTGTTTTAAATGTTATATGCTTTTTTGCACTATAGCACATATAGTAGCACCTTATGTTAGGTGAGTGTACTTGACGCTATAAAATAACACTTCTCCTTAATTTCAAACAAGTACATTGAACTGCATACCTATGTCTTCAGTTCACGGTCTGACATTGAAGAGTGAAGATGTGTCTGCGTCCAAGAAGGATTACAGCGTTGGACCCCAATGGGTAAGTAAGGGCTTGGGTGGTGCGGGTTGGCAGATGCTGAGTGGGAGGGTTGGGTGGGGTAAGAAATGACCACAAAAGACATCGATGGACCGTTTATTTTTACAGGTTAAAAAAAAAAGAAGAGACCGACTATCCCTGATTGCAACACTGGGGATTGGGCACCCCCAGTGTCACAGTCATGCCGGGGAAGACACCGATGGACTTTTTTTTTTTTGCATGTGTAAAATAAAATAAAATTAAAAAAAAATTACCAATGATACCCGATCGTGACACTGGGGGATTGGGCAACCCCAGTGTCACACTTATGTTTTAGGGAGTGGTAGGGTGGTGGGTGCTGACAGGAAGGGTCAGGTGGGGGGAATTTTGTTAATAAAAAATAACTAAATTAAGAAATAAATAAATACATTATAGGGCCATGGCAGAATACGACCACTCCGCTGTGACCAAGATGGCTACCGCTCGCTACTGCACATGTGCGACTGCAAGCGCATGCACAGTAGAGTGCGGTGACCATCTTTAACACAACAGAGTGTGCTGTGTTCTGCCGTGACTGCCGGCACTCTGCAGTAGTGCAGCGATATGGACAACATGAGTGGACTGATTCACAAAAGCGGAGGAGACTATGAAGCAAGTCCAACATGTTGTTCGTTCCGAAAGAATGCAGAGTCCTTTTTTACTGAAAGCAAAAGGACTGCAAGACTCCACCCACTGCAGCCCTAAAAATGAAACACAAAAGTAACAACTGGCCAATTTCTTGACACTGAATGATCATTCACTTGGTTTCATGATCCAGTCTTCATTTTGAACAGTTCTGTGTGGTTCACCCTGTTGTATCCACAAATGTATTAATACGTCTCTGTCATATCCAGCTTCTCCCTTCTAAGCACCAGTGAGTATGTGTTGATGTCATTCAGTCTCTCCTCACAGGTCTTGATCTGTTGGACATTAATTATTTTTGTCACCCTTCTTTGGATTGTCTCTCATTTGAATTGGTGCTTAATCATGTGTGGTCTCCAAAACTGTACACAATATTCCATTGTGGTATAACTAGAGCTATGATTTTTCAACTCAAATTTACACTTGCTCTGCAAAGGTTTACTGATGTTTTTAATCATGTTCGAGCTGTTTCTGGACACACAGACTATAAAATCATTGAACTAACTTGATAGAAACATTCCTTAACACTAAATAGATGGTGCCCGCTATTTAAAGATATGTTATTTTTTAAAATAAGAAAGTGCTACGCATTCTGGACATTTGTTCTGATTTTTGAAGTCTAGTGCTATGAATTTTAATGTTGAAATGTTGAGAGGTATGCCTTCCTCCTGCAACTGGTGAAGCCCTAAATGAGTGCAAGGTGCAGGGTGTCTCTGGGACTAACTGGGATTGCAGCAAAGGGCAGCCAGCTCAAACAAAAGTTATAGAACTCAAAACTGCTGCACTTAGGAAATCAAAAAAAGTGCAGGAACCAGCAGGTAATGCAAAAATAAAGTGTACTAACTTTACAGACTATCAGCAAGGATTGTCTGGAGACAACCCAGCCCTAGCACTTTGTCATGGGTAGGTCTCTTTAGAGGGTGTGGCAGCTCCTGATGTGGGTAGATTTAAGACTGCCTTTAATCAAAGCTACAGTACCACAATAAAATTGTTTTAAGGTAACACACACAACGTTAAGAAGAAAAACTTCAATACTACTACTGCTTGCCAGGAAGACTCATAGTAAGTATGAATAAGGTGTTTACCAAGTATAAATAGTTGCATGTAGAAAGTTGTGTGACAAGAGGGTGGGGGGGTGGGTTGTTGGAGGTACTGTAGAAGCCATGGTGGCTAAGCACAAGTGTGGTACAGTGCAGTGTAGAGTGAAGGAGAGGACAGGAACTGAGGAGTAAAGGTGCTAAGGCAAGAAAAAAAAAGAAAATTCTTCATTAGTAAATTTCAGCAAGATTGCATGTGGTGACCTGTACAGAATGGATAAAATTGTAAATAACCAAAATATTTACAAGTATCATATTGCAAGTCATCTGAAATAAGAAAGGTATGCTGCTACCAAACACTGTATGAGTGTCCCACCATTTGGGAAGTAAGGGGGGGTAGAAGCTATCCGTCCAACTTGGTCAGACCAGGTCATCATGTAAAGAGAAAGGAAACAAAAAACTGACATGAATGACAAGTCACAGACATGGACACAAGTATTATACTTGAAAACATAATTCCAGTACATAATACTGAGCAAGGATAAACATTAATACATCAGAATTTTAGTCTTTGAGGAAAGGCACAAAATCAACTTCCCCATTGAGTCCTGTGGGAACAGTGGTGTTTAATGAAATCATCCACCTTGTTTCTTTCTGTAAGAGTTTGTGACTCTATTCCCACCCCGTCTGATTGGTGCTACTGACTCCAAAGCATTGAATGACAGTATATCAGAGTCCATGTTTTGCACTGCTGAAAAATGCTTGCCTTGTGCACTTCTGTCATTCCTGTTCACTATTGCTCTCACATGTTCTTGTATATGTGTTTTAAGGGGACGGACAGTATGTCCTACATAATGTTTCCAGCCTGGGCACCAGGCTATGTAGATTACAAAAGCAGTGACACAGGAAGTAAATTGTCAGACCTCTCCCTTCCTCTGGTATGATGAATTCACTGCTTTGGAGTATGCACCACCACTGGAAAGGGGTGGTGATAGACTCACAAAACTCGGCAGCTGTATGGCTTCTGGTATGTCTCTTACCGAGGCTTCCTTGAAGTTTTTTTTTCATTGAAAAATGGTCTAATAACATTTTTGCTGACTAGTAGCATCGTTAGATAGGGAGGAAGGTGAACGAGTATCAGACTTAAATCCCAGACTTTAATTACAAGCTGTGGCTTCTAATAGAGAGTGGCTTCTATTACAAGTAAGGTTTTTTTTAGTGTGGCTTATGATAGAAGGACACTTCTTTTCAAGGAAATATGGTAATGGTAACAGCATGTATAACATTTGAGCTGACAGGAGAATGTGGCATAGGAACTAAAAGCAGCAAGAGCAGAAAGACAGTACTTTGGAGCAGAAGGACTGGGTGACAGCAGGCAGAATGACTTGCAGACATATAGACATTCCATGCTGATACCCATTCAGATCCCCTTCTGCTGTGTGGCTGCCATGCTGGGGACCACTGATACGGGATCCACTGGGTCAAAAGGTAAGGCATAGGGGATAGAAAGCTCACCTATGCCAGCCTGACTGGCTACTTCAGATGAGCTCAGCTGGCTTCTGTACAGTTTCCTAAAGCCTGATTGGCTGCTTTTCAGGAGAGAGAGAACAGCCTTTCTCAAATCTAACTCAATAGTAATCCCCTCTACCACCCTTGAGAGAGAGTGGCATCCTTTATCAAGCCATACTCAGCAGCAATCTTCCCCGCCACCCTCGAGCGAGGGGGCCAGCCTTTGTGAAGCAATGCCCAGTGGCAATCCTGCCACCCCATCTCTCTGAATGTCCATTTTTTTCTTTAACAAGGGGCACATCTGACCAAGCCATGGCATCTGTCACTGAATGTCTGTAATGTAATGTGAAAGTCTTATTAAGTGTGCAGATTACATTTTCAATAACTACCTATAATTGTTTTTCATTTTTGCTTACTGCAAATTGACTTTGTTTTACAGCTGTCCACTCTAATCATTATGAGGCAGATGTACAAAGTTACATGTTGGAGCCCTTTATGTGACCCCCCTAGCATATGAATGCTTGCTCATGTTCAACTGTTCCACGGAGCCTGCTTCCTGGTTTTTATGAATGCTTGATTTATTTTGACAGTTCTGCTACTGACACATAACAAATATTTTTTTTTCCAAACCTTGAATGCTTGTCTTAGATGGTCACTAAGCATCTATTTAACTTTTTTATTTCTTTCTTGTTATTTGTTTTACTATCATATTTAACACAAGCATTAATCATCCTGTATGTACAGATTGTGAATGTTTTCTACAGTAATACAAGACCTGTCCAGATTTACCTTCATTTGATTTAGGTAACGTGAATAGCCTGAACTTTTATTTTTTTTTTGTTGGTTTGTATGCTCATTATTAATACTGTCATACTGGTCTTTGCATAAATTAAAACTACAAGATTGGAATGCTGACATTCTTAGCTGCCCACTCTTACACAGTTTAAAAAGAGGCTCAAAGCCTTCTACAGTGTGGTGATCCCTTGCAAGTGCAATCAATGGCCAGCTGCCTCCGTAGGCTGGACCTGAATGTTCATCATCCTCCAGATGGACCCTGGACTTTCTCCAACTTGTCTACAAAAGCAAAATTGTGTCGCTATAATCTGGGATCCCGATACTTGTCTCTGAATGTATATTTCTTGATGCTCCTGTAACTAATCTGTTGTACCTTGGATGTATATGTACTACTCTTGTATTTTATTTTCTACTCTGTAAATGTTGTGTATTGTTCTTTCTCACTTAATGGACGCTATGCACTAAGGGGGTGAGGTACACAGAAAAGTCACGTACCCCACCCATGACACTGCCCCCCCCATGGACAGGTGCACCCATACTGGCATTCACCAATGCCAGCCACCTGTCCACAGCTCCCCCCCCCCAGAGCGCATGACTCTGCGGGCTGGCTGGGGGAGGAGTCCTCATCCTGGACAAGCATCCAATGGGATGCTCCCCTTGGACCCTTAGTGGATCCCACAGCATAGGGTGGCATGAATACAGGGCTGTGAATGCTGATTGCAGGCATCTGGACCCACATGGCACCATCCCGTCCTGGTGCCGCCACACCCAAAATTGCTAGGCACTCTCTTGTCCAGCTGCCCCTGCTACCTCCTGCTGCCCAGAGGTCAGGGGCAGCACAGTGTGTCCTGTCCAGGTCTCTCAGTGACCAATGGCCTGAGTACATGGGTGCACACAGTGGGTTATGGCAGGGTCTACCCTGGTGTAACCTGCACCACCCACAATACCCATGTGGCCAGCACTACACAAGTTAGTGAATGCCCATAGTGCTGGCATTGCCGGGATGCCCCAGATCAGAGCTGTCTGCAGACATGGGGATCAGGTGCAGTGTGTCTGAGCACCCCCACTGAGCATGCCACGTGGTGGCGCAATGAAATGCAAAAAGGTATTCCTTCTAGATATGTGCGCACATCCACTCTGCCCCATTAGTGCATAACACCCATTGTATGTAACCAATTCTGAGTCAGCTCTGAAAAAAGGACTGTCATGTCTCAGTGGGCCAACCCAGTCATCAAAATGTATATAGAATAAAGGATGGGGAAGGGTGTGATATGAGAATTTAATGCACACCTGAAGTGTGGGATACCACATAAACCATGAGGGCCAACCCTGAGGAATTTATCAAAGCATCCCACTAATTGGCTAAAGGCCACTGCAGCTGTGTCCTTATCAGCCCATAACTTTCCAACCAGCAGTACATACCACAGGGAAAGCCCCATAACTTCCGGTATCAATGTCCCACCTGTACTCCAATCAGGAATATTGGATGGTAAAGCTGAATGTGCTCACTAAAGCCTACCATGATGTGTAAAATGCGACCACAAAATCAGAAGTCAATGTGGTTGGTTCACTCACCAGTTGCAGCAAACAATAACACCCCCAACATTTAATGAAACAAAACTTTTTTTTTTTCAGAAAAAACATTCGATACCTAATATGGCCCTACTTTTATTTCTGCTTTACAGTCTGTTTGACCCTGCCAATTTTGTCAGTACACAGTCAGGTCCTGTAATTGCACCCCTTTCAAAATAACAGTGCCAGAGATTTTAAACTGCACAATCTGAATCTTTTTCTAATCTGTTCCTTTCTTTTTTTTAATACAAGCTGCCGATAACAGAAAGATGACACCAACAAGTCACAGCTTCAGATAACTACAGGCAAGCACGAGTGTGCATTGCCATAGCAATGCTCGCTCAAGCTTGCACCGACTTCTGTCAACCGTGGACTCTCTAGCACTTGGTTAAAAGCACTGTATTGACACTGAAAGAAATAAAATGCCAGGAATCAGGTTCTGTACCTTCTAGCACCGAGAAACCCAACTGCAGTAGTAACAGCCAAATATAAAACAGGAATTTAACCGCTCACGGGTAAGCTCATTCAGCAGTTGACACCGCTGTAATCACAGCGCCCTTGTCCCAAATACACATCAAGAAAAAATAAAGTGAAAAATAGCATCAACAAGCATATACACAGATACATAGAAAAATAGCATCAACCGACATAGAAGACCACATTAACAACAAATGACACAAATACAACTGACCACAAAACACACCAATGCCCTTCAGTGGTTGACTTTTACATATACTCACTATAAATACAGTACAAGGACAGGAACTACTTTTCTATTTTTTTCCTTATATTAACATACTTTTACACATTTTATTAAACTTCATATCTGAAATGTTTAAATACAGTTTTTTTACAGGGAGTCCCATTTTATAAGAGCAATAACATACTCCAAGGTGTGGGTTATCTTCTGATAAAAGCATGCCCAGGTGCATAAGGCACTCGGCGCAAGTGCCTGTTGTAAAAAAAAGATGTGTGCTACCAGTGCCAACAGTTTCCAAGTTTCTTTGGGGTTCTGTTGATTTGTACAATGTTTTGTGACATTTCAGCTGAGTGAAATATTTTGCACCTGTGTGGTTTGCAAAGCATACTACTAGTACCACTCTAAACAATGTTTGCACCGGTGATGTTTTACATTTCTTTGTACTGAAGCAGTTGTGTATAATTTTTGTTTGGCTAGCATCATTTTGTATAATAAGAGGCAGTGTGGTCTATTGGTTTGAGCATCAGATTTGCACCTGGGAGGTCACAGATTCAAACCTCAGTAGAGCCAAATACCTTCGGCAAGTGACTTGACCTCCACGTGTTCCATTCCACTCAGCTGTACGAATGAATAGAAATAGGATCCCAGTGGAAACAAGATGTTACATCTCAACTAGGCCACCTCTGATAATCAGTTATTATTTTGTTCTGGAGTGTGATAGGGAAGATAACTGGTATAAGTGATATTGAGAATATTCAAAAGAGGACCCTTTAAAGGGTTCAGAAATTAAAAGTATTTATTTGAACACTCTAGAAATACACTTTCTTTTCTCAAAATAAAAAAAAGGTTCATTTTCTTTATAACTGCAACTTTTTCACTCTGTCTTGCCTTTCCAACAAGAAATATACAGTAGCTCCTCAGACCAATAAAGAAGTCATCATCAAACAAGCCAAATACAATGTATCAATATTGTTGCCAATGGAAATCTGCTTTACATAAGTTATTGGCTGAACCTGTAACACTTTTAGAGTCAGAATTGTAACTAATTTAGTTGCCCCTTCCTTTATACTGCTATTTCAAGAAACATGGCCACAGGACATAATGTACATAAATGGTTTAGAATCCACTTGTTCACCAGTGATCAAGCAAAATCATTATGGAAGAAATAAATGGGGTTTGGCTACTTATATAAAAATAAGACAGGGAATAAGAATATTGGAAGAAAATAACTTGAATCAGAATTTTATTATATCAGTCCTAAAATGGGACACTCTACTACTTATTGTTGCTAACATCTATATAACCCCAAGATATCAGATAACTTCCAATATTGATATCTGGCATACTCTTACTACTGCCTTAGATCTAATGCACAATAAATACCCCAGTGGTATAACAGTGATTGCTGGTGATTTCAATTTATGAATTGCTAATCTTAACAATTTACCAGATTTACAAAAACAAATATACATGGATAATCTGGACTAGAGAAATAGCTTGGATAAACAAAGTAATGAAGTGTGGAAACATTTCCAAAAATTCATCATAGATAATAACCTGCTTATCCTAAATGGAAGGAAAAAAGGGGATCCAAAGAGACATTTTACATACTTTTCCTCTAATGGCCCAAGTGTAATAGATTATGTCCTGTGTTCCAGAGAAAGTCATTACTTGTATCACTCAATGACTGTAAAGATGAGGCCAGGAAGTGACCATGCTCCATTGGCCCTAGAGGTGGTAACATGCAACACCACAAATGATGGTGAACCAAAGAATAAGACTCTGACTCTAACCCTTGGGGGGTAGATTAATCTTTAATCCGGGACTTGGAAAGCAGTCACTGGAAAGCTAAATAATACATTAATATTTAGATGGTTAGATAATGCAGAGAAAATGCCGCAAGTAAGGGAAATGGAATCACAGCTAGAACTATTATATGCTGAAATAAGACAAAAATATATACAGAAGCAAAGGAGGGAGATAGGGAAAGAACATGGTTTGATGCTTCATGTAAAAAGGCCAAGTCAAAGTTGCAGAAAGAAATAAGATGAGTTAAGATGCATCCATTTAGGGTAAATTTTAAATATCTAAATAAACTTGGAAAGCAATATAACATTTTTCTTGAAAGAAAAAAAAGAATTTACATAAAACCAGTGGGAACAGATGTATCACATTATTCAGAACAACAACACAAAAAACTTTTGGAAGATAGTGGCAAAGGGGATGAAAGAGTTTCATCCTTCTATGGCAGTGTATATCCCTAAGGAAACATGGGTTGAATACTTCAAAGAAATATTCAACGAAGAAGACACAGCAAGATTACCAAGAGAAATCCCCAAATAGCAAACAAATGAGTAATACTAACCTTTAGTCATAACATCAATAGAGGTATAGAATGCAATTTCATATTTAGCAAATAATAAGGCCCCTGGGTCAGACGTCATACCTGCTCAAACATTTAAAAAGTATCAAACATTCTGGATATGTATTTTAAAGTGCTTTTTTCAACATCTGTTTGGCCCAAACATTTATATCAATTTCATGGACTAAAAATATTGTTATACCAAATCACAAAAAAAAAAAAAAGGTTCCTACTATGAACCAACACATTTTAGGCCATAGTCTGTTGGACATTAGTTCCAAAATTTTTACTAGAACTATATTAGAGAAGATACAAAACTGGACAATCTCTACATGATTAATATCCCCATATCAATCAGGATTTAGGTGTGGGTTTTCAACCATAGATGGCATGTATTGCCTAACTCACCAAAAGTATATAGAACTTGAAATTATATACATTGTTTGTCAACTTAACTGTAGCATTTGATTCAGTCAACAGAGGAACACTGTGGGAAATATTGAACAACAAAGGTTTACTCTTAGAACTACTAATACCTACCTTCTTATTATATACCAACACCAGTACAGCCATGAGATACAACAACAAAAAGGGGAATACCTTAAAAATGTTTAGTACTAATAGAGGGGTCAAATGGGGTGCTCATTAGCACCCTTACTCTTTAGCATATATAGTTATACATGTACTGTTATATTTTGAAGATGGGGACCAATGGGTGTCTCCTAAAATTAAAAACAACCCATGCCACTCATTAGCATACACTGATGATTTTATTTTATTTTCACTGTCTGAATCAGGCTTACAAAGAAAGATAAAAAAAAACTTAAGATGGAATGTAATACACTGAAGCTTAAAATAAATTTAAACAAAACCTAAAATAATAATATTTGGGAGTAAATCCAAGCATTATAAGTTTAATTTAGACAATCTATAGACATAACACAGGATTACACTTATTTAGGAATAAGAGTAATCGCTAATGGTAAATGGTCAACTCACCTCAGGGAACAATGAAATAAGGCAAAACACATGGAAAAAGCCCTCCTGCGATTTAACTATAAATTTGGGGGCAACACACTGAGCCCAGAATTAAAAGCAGGCAAAACAAAGATTAACCCTATGCTTCTTTATGGGGCAGAAGCTTGGGGAACACACGGTGTAGTTCATTTAGAAATGCCTTTACTTTATTATTATAAAATCACTATTAAAGGTACCAATCTCCACATCCTCCTCAATTGTACGGATAGAACTTGATAAAGTCCCTATGAGCACATTAGTGGAAATCAGAATGATATCATATTGGATTAGGATTATTAATACTCCCCTTAATACACTCCCATTGGAATGTTGACAGGAGAAAAAGAAATGGAGGCAAGATAACATCAATTCCCAATGGATGAAAAAACTTATACAAGTGCTGGAAAAATCTAACCTAAAGCACCTATGGGTGGATTATTTGAGAAGAATCAATATTTCACTACAATATAAAAATATAGCAAAAAATGAATAGTTCCAACTTGCACAACAAAAAGACATTGAAGCTCTGAAAACCCTTAAGCAATCTCAATGGTATAAAAAAGCAAAATGAATCACAGCATAGAAGAATACTTACTTTTACCAGTTTTGCCAACTTCTAGAAAAAGGATTACCTGGGCTAGTTTTGAACTAGTAACATCCCCCTATACTCACTGTAATATGTTCAAAGACAAGAACACTAGACAAATTCTGTTCATGTAACAAAGGGTTTAAAGAAACTATAATGCATATAATAATCCAATGCCCCCTATATAACAACATTAGGGATAAATTGCTAAAATATTTTTTAACAAAGTATGCAAATGCAAACTACAATCTGGTATTTATTCTGTCACATTCAAGATATAAAGAAGATGCTGAACTGATCTCACAGTTTCTGGCCTCAGTCATTAGGCTTAAAAGAAGAAGGCCAACATTTGACCCTGCGTAGAACTGAAATGGAATGATTCTACACATCTAACACTGATTTAGAATAGGAGAAATAAACCTGTCTAGATAGAAACTAACAAAAGGCATATTACGTGGTGACTACTGTTGTGAGTTTAATATAATGTTTTATATGTGATTTTTGTATTATTTATTAAACATTGTAATGTCTAAAACTATCATGTTTCTGACAAACAATAAAACTTGAAACTTGAACTTTAGGCACAAAATATCAAGAAGGAGTGAAATAAAAGGCTGAAACTGTTGAGAACATTCCAAAGAGTAGTTCAATCACACAGCCTGCTGCCGGCCATAAGTGAAGTGTGGACTTCACAAACAAAAGTTAGGCAATGGCATGTGCAACTTTGTATCTAATATGTCCTAAAAGTTAAGCAATGGTGTGTGCAACTTTTATATCTAACAAATCCTATATTAAATCTTGTTTATATTGCTAACAGCAAAAGTGAAGTACTGGAAGCTGATGCCCAGCTTTTGATGAAGGACTGTGTGTAGGCCAAAAGCTTAAGCACCTGTTTTCTTTTGTAACATCTATGTTGGTCCAATAAAATGTATCAAATAATAATTTTTTCTGGATCTTTTGTTACAAGAACCAATATGGCAACAATAATATTTTTCTGCGCCACATCATTGAGAAAATGGAAAGGGAAAGCAGCGTCATTACTCTGGCAAACGGGGAGATTGGTAGTCAGTGTATAGTTTGTAATAAATGTAGCCTACAGTCAACACCAGACCTTGAAGCCTTTACCTGTAGTCAGTGCTAAAATACAATGGAGCTAAAAAATTAGGCTAATGCAACTTGAGATGGAACTGGGCAGGCTTAAAAGTCTGAACTTATTACTGGCTTCAGGGGAAGCAATGGTAAGCAGTAGGGAATTCATAAACAGCAGCCACAATAGAAGCAACATGGGCCGGGAACAACAGGCCTCAAATAGCTGAAGGCATAGGGAGGTGGATGACTTAGATAATTTATTTATTTAAATTTTGGGGACCGGGTAGGCCCACCGAGACAGAAACAGTCCCTTTTTCAGGGGCAACCTGGAGTTAATTACATACATTTATAAACATAACAAAACACATACATGTAATTTCACAATTTACAGTCAATATAGACATACTGACCCAGTCAAGGATACAAGAACAGGTTAATTACAATCAATATCAATAGAAGTAGAAGTAATGTTATACACAAGACAATCGCAAATCAGACTGATGTCCCAATAAGGTTAGATCAGCAGCAGGGAGTCTGGTAGGCTCAGCGGTAGCAGTTGCAGAGGCTCAGATCCAACAGGTGGGCTTTAAGACCCTTCTTGAAGCCCCCAAGGGAGGTACATTCCTGGAGACTACTAGGGAGACCATTCCAGATAGGACAGATGAAGGCAGCATAGGACCGGAGTCCTAGGGAAGTCCTAACACTAGGGACATGGCAAAGCTGGCGGCCAGAGGATCTTAGTGTTCTCCCATTCTTTTTGGGAGCTAATGTGTTAATTAGGCTAGGAAGGGTGCCATTTTGCTGGAGCTTAAATGCAAGGCAGAGTGATGGATATGATAATCTGCCATCTAGAGAAGGCCACCTAAGATATAATAGTACCTTGCAGTGATGCTCCCGAGGTGACACCCCTGCAGCGAAGCGCCCTATCCTGTGACACAGTATTTTTAGCCTTTGCATTTCAGAACTTCTTACAGATTGTAGTAAAGGGGCCCCATATAGCAAGGTTGGAAGGAGTATACCAATGGAAGCCTTGAGTGTGGATTCACGAGTGAGGAACGGGCTGAGGCGATATAATAGACCTAACTTTTGGTTGAGTTTCTTGGTCAGATGGTCGATGTGGCTTATAAAGGAGCAGTCTTGGTCTAAGTATACACCTAGGTATTTGATACAATCAATCACTTCAATTTTTGAGCCACTGGAAAGAGCTAGGTACAACAAATGTAAACATGTTGGGCCCAGGCTTTTAGGGCCAAATAGCATGGCTTTGGTCTTTTTACTATTTAGTACTAATTTATTAGCAAGAAACCAATTCTCAAGTAGACCAAGGTCTTGACTAAGAAGGTTGTTTATTTGGACAGTGTCTAGGGACGACCTATAAAGCACGGCATCATCTGCATATAAGGTCACCTTGGCCCCTCCACAATGTTGAGGCAAACCATTAATAAATAGGAAAAACAGGAGAGGTCCCAGTATTGAACCCTGGGGCACGCCATCTGTGATAGGGCATTTGTTGGACGTAGTGCCATGCCAATTGACAATTTGTGATCTGCCATTAAGGTAGTCTGTGAACCATTGAGTAGACAGATGATCAAGGCCAAGAGATGTTAGTTTAGTGATAAGCTGCTCATGATTTACCAAGTCAAATGCCTTGGTGAGGTCTATAAAGATCGCACCAGTTGAAAGGCCATATCTAGAGCCATGAAGATATTCCCAGTAAGGCTAATCAGAGCTGTATTGGTACCACGATTTTTTCTAAAACCATGTTGCCATTCAGTTAATAAACTGTTCCGTTCAACATATTCCTGGACATGCTGGTATGCAATCCTCTCTAACACTTTACTTAGAGTGCAGAGGATGGATATGACTTAGATAATGATATGACATTGTTTAAAAATACACAAAAACACAAAAAAGGAGGGACAGCTATGAAGGGGTTGACTTAGATAATGATTGAACATTGTTTAAGAATACATACAAACACAAACAAGCATTTGTCAATGCTGAATGTTGTCATGCTGGTATTGGCTTTGGTAGTGCAGTGCGGAAACACATTTTGGGCAGGATGTGAAAAATGACAGCTGTACTGTTCATAAGGAGGTGTAAAAAAATGGCAGTGTTGAAAATGTGGCATGGAAATATTGCAAATTTGTGAAGTTACAAGGGTGCGTGGGAAATGCGCAATGCACGCTTGTAACACAGTCATTTTATGGACTTTCGGCACCAAATTTTCAACATAGGCATTTTAGCACCTCTGCTCATATACCTCATATACAGTGTCACTGTTATTTCCTCAAACTGTCCCAAAAAGTGATTCGCATAGCGACCGCGCAATTCTGCGCCAGACGTGCGAAAACACATTTTGGGCAGGATATGTAAAATTACAGCTGTATTGTTCATCAAGAGGTGTGAAAAAATGCCAATGGTGAAAATCCAGAGTGAAAATATTACAAATGCACAACGTTATGAGTGTGCATGCAAACTGCACAACGCACACTCATAACACAGCCATTTCATGGAGTATCATCACCAACTTTTCAACATAGGCATTTTAGGACCTCTGCTCATGAACAGTGTCACTGTCATTTTTGTAATCTGCCGTGAACACTGATTTCCCACAGAGACCGCACTATTGTGCCCCAGAAGTGCGGAAACACATTTCAGCCAGGATGTGAAAAATGACAGCTGTACTGTTCACAAGGAGGTGTAGAAAAATGACAATGTTGAAAATCTGTTGTGAAAATATTGCAAATTCACGAAGTTACGAGCATGCGTAGCAACTGCGCAACACACACTCATAAAACAGCCATTTTTGATTTTTCCCACCAAATTTGCAAAATAAGATTTTTGAGAGCTCAATTCATGGACACTGCCACTGTCCTTGATTATCCATCCCAAAGGTGATTCAGCGCAGTGACTGCAAAATCACCTTTCAGGACAGATTAACGCCATAACAGTGCCAGAATTCATGAGGAGAGGTCCGAAAACCCCATGTTGAAAATTTGGTGCAAAATTCCAAAAATGCCGAGATATGCATCAAAGTTGAAAAAACCCTATTTATTCCATTATATAGCTTACAGCATGTCCTCAGTTCGCGGTCAGCTTTGAAGACTGCAGATGTGTTCCTGGTCCACGAAGATCGTCGGCTGAGCTCCGGAGGTAAGTATGGGTGATGGTTTGTGGGGGAGGTAGGGCACAGTGGTGGTGCGGGTGGTGGGAGGGGGTAGGGAGCTTACAAGGGACCATTTTCTGTTATACAGGTGTAAAAAAAAAACATCGCGGATGGTTTTCTTTTACAGGTGTTTTTTGGGGATACAGTAGCTGACGGGATTGGGCACCCCTGCTCAGCACATAGAGTGGGGACACTAGCTGTGAGGGATTGGGCACCCCTCAGCACAGAAGAATGGGGACATCATGCCGATGGGAGTGGGCTCCCCATCGGCCGATAAAAGTGGAAAGGGGGACGGATGCCAACAGGTGGGCACCCCGTAATAAACAATGAAAGTAGAGGCGCGCCAGGCCGAGGTGGATTAGGCACCCCCTAGGCAACTCAAAGGGGCACATTATGCCGATGAGGTGGGCTCCTCCATCGCACATACATGAAGGGCAGGTAAGCCAACCGGGGATTGGGCACCCCCAAAGTCGGCAGTTTAGCGGCCACTGTGCCGCCATGTTTGTAACTGGCGAAGCACGTAGGAAGGTCCACTGCATGTGATGAGCTTTGCTCACATTGCAGCAGACCTTTCCTTAGATGAGCTCGCCCGGGTGGTGTGGCGCCGGCATGCAGGCTGATTGGGTAATGACGGACGCACCTACTGGTGCGTGCCCTGCATTCACCCAACAGCGACTGTGCCTCTAAATCTCCACTACCACAAGATGTTGGCTGTGCAAGCGTGCCAACATAAAAAGGAGGGACAGCTATATCTTTTGAAACAATACTTAGTAACAGATTTTAACCATTGGTAAACATGGTGCATGCAAAACAATGATACATATCAGGATCATGCCCAAACTGAAGCTTCTAGCCCTGTCTCACACAAGAATTCTATGAAATGACAAGAATACGTATTAGGCGACTCTACACTGAAATATGCAGATAAATATGTTTGCAACCCAGATAAATTACATTTAACTTGTAATGGTTTCTCAGGAGCCAAAAGACTGGACATTGATGAAATGTCAGCTGACATCCTTAACCCTTACAGTACTGTGCATCCTGAATCTATAAAAGGTGGTGAAAAACCTCTGGTTATAGTTATTGCACTTTACTTATGTAATTTGAAATGCACTGTAATTTGTTTGTTGTTCCTTCTGTTTTCCTGTCACGTAAGTCACACCTGTAAGTCAGCCTTGGCTCAGTGTGTCTTTCCCGGTCACTAATTTTCAAATAAATAACATTTATTTATTGATTTGATTTTTGAAGATGTCCTTTGAGCAGTAAGTGCTATTTTCTAAAGGTTCCACATCAGTTACATTACATTTAGACATACAGTCTACCTCAGGGGAGCTTGATCAGATGATAACATTCAAGAGACAAGGACAGCCAAGTGTGGTGCATGTTGGCACAAATAATGTGAGCAGGCAACACATTGAGGAGACAAAAAAGGACTTTAAACCAAAGCTACTACAGGTGGGATGTGCTCCATCTAAGTTAACAATGGACTGTAGTATTAGGGAACAATATTAGTACATACATTAGTAAGACTATAAACTAAAAGCAGTTGGGCTCAGGAAAGAGTGACAGTGGTAGATTATTCAGTGTTAATGAATCATCATGTTTTGGACAAGAATAGTAGTCTAAAGCTATTACTTCCTAATTCAAGGAGTTTAAACAAACTTAAAAAGGCTAAATTGGAAGCAAGACTACTAAAGGACAATACTGATGTAACGGCTCTAACAGAGAGTTGATGGAATGGAAATAATGACTTGTATATGGATATTAATGGATACAAACTCTTTAACTGGAACTGGCAAGATAGAACTTGATGTTGTTGTTATAGAGCTAAATTATACATTTATCTAAAACGTATGAAAACCTTGTACATATTGGATGGGATATTCAAAAGGGTTGCACATGGCGAAACAGGGTTGTGCCATGAGCAACCCACCAATGTGCCCAGGTGTGATATTCAAAGGGTCAAGTTGCGCTGCGCAATTCCCGGTGCACGGGGGCGCAACGGTAATGTATGCTGAGCAAGTGTGGGGGGCATGCCCATGCATATTCGGCACATCCCGATATTTAGCCCGAGATGTGCAGTGCATATGCTAGCACAACCCTGCCTTGTACCCCTTGCACCCCTTGGGGGGGTGCAAAATTGTGCCTGGGAAAATCAGGAGTAAGTCCTGGCCACCCACAGGTGAGCTGCCATATTGCAGGGTGCAACACGGTAGTCGCCAGCCGTGGGTGGCGCCCCTGCCCACCCAGAACACTGCCCTCAAGCTCTCTGCCCTGGGAGTATTGTGACCCCCATCGCCGATCATGGGCATATGTAAATGACAACCCTGGTGGTCCAGTGGATCGCTCTCCAACACCCAGTCACGGGTATATGTTCAGAATATCCCTGGTGGTCCAGTGGAATCCCCCCAGCACCCGATCACAGACAGAAATAGCAATTGCAATCCTGGTGATCCAGTGGTACCCCACCTCCCCACTCACCCACTGAGGTCCCTCGCCAGACAGCACCCCCCCAGTCAGCAGCAGGTGGCAGCACCCCACCCGCATGCCGCCCGCCGACTAACAGCATACGGTACTGTCTGCATGCCTATTGGTCCACTGCGTGGGCCAATGGGCATACAGACCATACTGTACTACACAAGCCCAATATGTGAATGAACTGTCAGTCTGTAGGCTGCCGGGTGGCATGCGGGTGAGGTGCCACTGCCTGCCACTGACTGAGGGGGTGCTGGGTGGCAGGGGACCTCAGTGGGTGGGTGGGAAGGGGGTACAACTAGACCACCAGGATTGCAATTGCTTATTCTGCCTGTGATCGAGCACTGGGGGGGGTTTCCACTGGACCACCAGGGATATTTTGAACAGATGCCCATGATCAGGCAATGGAGAGCAGTCCACTGGACCACCAGGAATATTTTGAACAGATGCCCGCAATCGGGCAATGGATAGCGGGCCACTGGACCACCAGGGTTATTTTACACATATGCCCATGATCGGGCGTATAGGTGTGGGGTCCGCCAAGGGACTGCAGGGGGTTGGTCCCCGGTGGCTGCAGCCTGGCAGGGTGCCAGGTGCAAGTCACCGGGGATTGGTGCACCGCATGCAAATGGGGCCATAATGACATGCAAATGGCCCCATTTGTGCCTTGCATACATAATGGCCTCATTTGCATGCCCAGTGCCGAATATCACGGTTGATGTGCCTAGCGCAACCGCACTTGCGCTGGCGCATCCACTGACTCCCCTCCTGCCACTTGCGCTGGTGTAGTGCCACTGCGCTGTGTGCAGTGCGTGCACCCTCAGTGCCATATTCAATGGTATGGAGCCATGGTGCAGCACCATTGAATATTGTATGGTCCATGCCCTGGTGCAGCCCAGTTGCGCTGCACCTAGGCTTGCGCCCCTGCCTGGCACAGTCCGAATATCCCACCCATTGTTTTTTTTATGAGATTTTGATGGTATTCATCTAGGTTTTGTAATCTGTTAGTGTATTGTTGACCCATTTCCCCTTTCCCCCAGGCATGGCTGAAAATGGATCCTTGATCCAGTCCACTTTCCTGGTAAAATGTGGAAAAAATAAATAAATAAAAGGGGGTGAAGTATGGGCATAAATACAGTTATATGTAGAGTGTTCAAAACCGAGTTATATCAAGGAAGCAAGCAAAGATATAAAAAGTCTATGGATACAACTAAATACAAAGAGTGGGAACAATTAATACTGGGGATATGTTACTGATCCCCTAATAGCAAATGTAATTGCAACCAGACTCTGCTAAAGAAGCAAGTCAGGGCTGCAGATTACAGTGACCTGCTATTACCGGAGGACTTCAATCTCCCATGAATAAACTGAAAGAAACAAAGTTGCAGTACAGCATATGAAACAGAGTTTGTAGATACCATGCATGCCCTAGGGCTACAGCAAATGGTCATGAAACCTACTCAAAGTAACAGTGTTTTATTTATTTATTTTTTGTTTGTTTTACCAGGAAAGTGGACTGGGCAAAAGCCTGTTTTCAGCCATGCTGAACACTTTTAAACTTGGCCATACAGTGAGTAATAGAGAATGTGGTAAGCATAGAAATTAAGGAAAGTTTAGGCTTAAGTAGCCACAATGTGATACATTTTGAGTTTCTAACTGACCTGAAGAGAGTACAAAGCTACATTATTATGAGGAATTACTTCAGAACTGACTACAAACAGTTATAAGAAAATCTAACAAAACGGGACTAGAAGCAGGATATGAATGGGACATCTTTGGAAGATGGTTTGAACATATCAAAAACAAAAATTCTGGAGTTAGAATAGAGGTACGTGTCCATTAAAAGAACGTTTATAATAATATGGGCAAGATACCTTTATGGTTAACCAATAGAGTCAAGAAGCAGATTAAAAGAAAGGAAAAAGCTTACTCCAAGACAAAAAGCAATCCCAGTGGTGTACATATGACAAAATACAAAATGGAGGCAACGTGACGGTGCAGCAGTAGTGCATCCACTTGCGATGCTGGCAAACTGAGTTCAGGAATGAGCCTAGGATGTCAGAAGGCCAGCTGGGGGGAGGTAGGATTATTTATTAATTTGAAATGTGGTGACTGGGAAAGGCACACTGAGCCGTGGCTCATTTCCAGGTGCAACTTGGGGGATGGGAGAAAAAGATACAAAACAGTGCATAGCTTAAATAAATACAGTGTAACAACAATAGTACTAAAGTCAAAACATATAATGACCATAGAAAGTGAAAAACTGATCAAACAAAAAGGATGGCAGTTAATCATTACACCAGATGTAAGTGAACTGTTAAGAGGAAGGAAAACAAGAGCATGGGGGAAGGGGAAAGAGTCTCACTTGGTGTCTGAGGGAGGTAGGAGAGGCAGTGAAATGAAGAGAAAAGGGAAATTGGTTCCAAAGTGAGGAGAGATGATAGGCAAAGGCTGATAGGCCAGCTGAGGTGGGAGGATGTGACAAGGCAAAGGTGTGATGGTCCCTGGAGTGTATGGAGCGAGAGACAGAAGGAACAATGGAGAGGAGTGATGAGAGGTAGGAGGAAAGGAACCCAACCAGCATTTAGATATAAAGGAGACACAGTACATCTGGTGACAAGATGGAATGGGAAGGATGGATAGAGATGTGTAAAGTGAGCAGTGATGAGTTCAAGAGGGTGAGTTTGTTGCATAGCAACAGGAGTTACAGAAGGAATCCAGTCTGGCCAGGGAGAAGGAGGGGGCAGACCTATAAATCACATCTGCATAGTCGAAGACAGGGAGTCACATTTTGTTGACAAGCTCACAGCAAACATATAGGGAAAGATAATCTTTATTTCTATACATGGCACCAAGTTTAGGATGGAGCTTGGCATGGATTGCGTCTACGTGGACAGAGAAGTCAAGCTTACTGTCAAGCCACACACCAAGGTACTTGAAAGAAGGAACCACTTCAAGTAGGGAGCTGTCCAAGGTGGAAAAAGTGGGAACTATGGTGAGTTTGGCTACTTTTTGACTGGTGCCAAAGGCCATAGACACTTTTGTTTAGTATTGACCCAAAGCTGTTTAAACTGGAACCATCCTAAGATGTTGTTTAAGTCTAGCTGTAACAGACCTTCATCATCATTGGTGGAAAGGCCAGAAATGAAGATAACTGTGTCATCTGCATACATGTGAATATGTAAGTTGGCACAAGCTCAAAGGAAGTCATTGAGGAAAATGGAGAAGAGTATGGGGCCCAGGACAGAGCCGTGTGGGACTCCCAGCTGGATGAGCCTGTGAGATAAGAATGTAATCAATTTTAGGCAGGAACTGAGAGGCCTGCCATACCCAGGTTATTCAGAAGGAGAGGGTGAAACACTGAGTTAAAGGCTTTGGCCAGATCAATGATGATGGCAGCTGTGATGTGACCCTGATCCATCCCTTAAAGGATAGAATCAGTTAAATACAACAGGGAGTAGACTGTGGAGTGATCTTTCCTGAAACCAGACTGGTATGGGGAGAGGAAATCTGAACAGGAGAGCAAGTCAGAGAGTCTATAGTATACAATCTTGTCTTGCAACTTGGCTAGAGAGGGGAGAGGGGAAGGGCCCCTGCATTTTGGTAGTGGTATAACTGTGGCCAACTTCCAGGTCTGAGAGACTACACTAAGGGAGAATGAGAGGTTGAAAAGATGAGTCAAAGTAAATGCAATTGCAGGAGCAGATATATGTAAGAGTCTAGGATCAATTCCATCTGGGCTAGACTTGTTCAAATTCATGGAATATAGGGCATTCAGGGTATCCTGGGTGGTAACAGGGGAGAAGTGAAAGCCCTCTGAGGGGAGAGAATATGAAGCATGGTATGAAACAGTTGAGGGAAGCAGAGAAGAAGGGAGAGCACAAGTGGTGAAGAACTCAGTAATGTATAAGGCAACAGAGGAAGGTTCGGATACAGGTGAACCATTAATTAGTAGAACTGAAGGACCAGATGAGATGAAGGGGTCCAAAGCGGAGTGAATTACCTTCCAGAATTTCCATGGGTTATTGTTATTCTGAAGGTTAGTCTTGAAGTATTGCAATTTTGCAACCCTGATAGCCTTTGTACAGGAGTTCCTATGGACTGCTCTCCTCCTCCAGGGTGAGTGGGAGCGGCACCCAATGTCTGGTAGACTCATAGCAGAAGCTAGCAGCACAGTGGCCAGGGACCACTAGATTAGGGACTGGCAGTGATGGCAGATGCTGATGCGTCATGTGTAGGAGCATGCTTTATGCGTCTTGGGCATCATTGCACTGTGTCACTTCCACCGGGGAAAAACAAAGATGAAACACCCTTGGGACAGATGCAGCATAAAGTTCCTTTGGGTACCCTTCCAAATGATGCCTCAGGTGTAGGCCTCAGCTGGGGCTTCAGGTAAATCTCAGTCACTCCCTTCAGGAAGCCGCACCACAAGGGGTAAGTTGTGGATCTCCTAGTTTGGGTAGATTTGGGGGTTGCCAAATGCATGATTCAGGAGCTGAAATAGGGGTATATCCCTTCCTGAGCCAGAATGATAAAGAAAGTTGGTAAAAAGAATACAAAATGGAACAAAAGAAAACTAAAACTATGATTCAGCTTGAAAAAACAAAAGTGGAACTAAGGATCACCCACTTAAAACATAATCAGAAATTATTTTTCTACGGTGTCAACAATAGCAAAGGCATAGAGAAATCAGTTGGCTCAATAATGCATGAAGAATTGATAAATGGTGCTAGTCAGATTGCTAATGCAATGAACAAATAGTTATTTTCTGTCCATAACTAAACACAAGGTGAAAGATTACAAACCACACAAGGAATGGTAACAGAGGGCAACGTACCAACAAAGGCAGCCACTTAAAACTAAACTGGAGCCAGCAATGACAGACATTTCAGTAAAATAGGAAAACAGAAAAGTCAGACTAACAGTCTGCCAAGGTTAAAAAGACCTAATGTGATAGGTGACACTGAATACTTTTATTTAAAATATTCAATGAAAAGGACAAGTGCAGCAGCACCTACCCCACCTATGCCAACGTTTCAAGTAGCCCTTACACTTTGTCAAGGTGTGGCTACCATGGATCAGAATCCACAATAAATATAATGCCCTTAAAGTGATAGTATCTAAGTTATAAATGTAGCCACAAACCATACTACCCCACCGATCACAAAAGCTGAATGACAAATATATACGAAAGATAAATATACATATATACAGAAATGCAAATCACAACACATAAACTATATATACAGATCTAGAATTCCTCCCTAAAACATTTTTTTATATATACATGCAGCTTCTAGTAACTTTTGTTTTCAAAACCCATGAATCCAGTGTATGATGTAGCAAAGATTTATACATGAAAATGTCCCAAATTATCCCTAATAAAACAGACAGTCAATCAAAAATATATAAGGGACTGTATACATCATATTGTACTATTTAAGCATGCTAAACTACATAAAAATAATAATGATGGTAAAAAACTACTTTAGAAACAGAACCAAGCTGAATACTTCAGTTAGTCTCCATGGGCGCAAAGCTGATATTGTCACTTGCTCTCATGTTTTAAAAGTTTATTATCCAAATCCCCAACTCTAACTCCTAAATTTACTTTATCCAACCTCTGAAAAACAAACAAATGTGCATGGCCTTTTTGAATCACATGCAGGGCCAATGTATTAGTCCTGTCACTCTTATTAATGTTTCTTAGATATGGAGGGGTCCTAATGTATGTCAAGATGTGCTTAGCTGCCACTGAAATTCCTTCCTTCACCCTTTGACCCACTTCGATGGAATCTTTATTCCTCACCCTAACTCTAGGCTCTGTCAAGAAACTCATCATGGGGTGTCTCTACCACCCCCCAAAGAAGCTGCTACCAACCTACCCCCCTTTATTATTTCCATTTCTAATCTCTCCCCCATACAACCTCATCCTTTGTGGGGACTTTAACCTTGACTGGCTGAATCTCAACACCGACAAGTCGCATTCCCTCCTCTCTGACTCTAACCTCACTCATCTCATCTCTGAGCCCACATGACTAAATGTAAAGTCAGGCAACCATACCTTGATAGACTGGATAGTTACCAATTGTGCTCATAGAGTAAGAGCCATAGATGTCCTCCTTGATAGTATCAGTGACCACTCCCTAACATTCTGCCTATGGCGTAATAACTTCCCCAACCCCCCAAAGGTGTCAGCATGGCTCAGTTGGTTGCACATCCGCCTCTGGACCAGAAGGTCATGGGTTCTTGTCCCACACCGGGATTGGACTTGCACCTAAAAATCACTGGCATCCGAGTGCAGTATTGGGGGGTGCTGTACTGCTGGGGTGTGCCGTTCTTCGGATGAGACGTTAAACCGAGGTCCCTTCTGCCCATCCTGGTGTTGTCCTGGTGGATGTCCAGGTGGAGTAAAAGAACCCAGGGCACTCTTCGCAAAGAGCAGGGAACATTCCTGGTGTTCTGGCCAACATTCCCCTTCCCACAAACCGGTTCATGCAATTATCCAGGCTGTGTGTGGGTGATGATGTGCGATATGGCCACCACCACACATTCAGTCACTTCACTACCAGTCTAGCATTGCTTGTAAAGTGCTTTGGGATACTGTATATGAAAAGTGCTATATAAATGCTGATTCTTCTTCAAAGGTCTCTCTAGTCAGTGATATGTCCCGGTTTGTTGTCCAAGTCTATCTTGCCTCTCTTTCTAATGCTAATTGGGGTCCTATCCACACCCTCCCTGATATTAACCAGGCCCTCAATTTTTTCGTGTGCACCCTGACCAATATAGTCAACCACCATGCACCCTTGAAAAGGTGCAGATTTCAATGTCATCAGAGCACCTTGGCTGTCTAAGAAGCTTTGAAAGATTATGACAGCTCATGACAGGGCATGGAGAACCTTTAAATGTAGCAGTCTACCTACAGACTGACAGGCCAATAGACAGCTAAGGAGCATGTGCAAGAACTCACTTGTTAAAACAAAACGTACCCGTCCCTGGACTTTACAAACTGAGAACCTTGCATCCCTAAGGAGTTCTGGAAGCAGGTGAACTTGCTTAACAAAGGCAGGTCCAATGAAATGCCATGCTCTCTCACTGCCAACGGATCCATCTAATCTGATCACACTTCCCTTGCTAAGGGCTTCAATGAATTTTTCACAGTCTTGAAAAAGTACACCTCGCTCTTCACCCACTCTGCCACCCCTTACTCACTCCTCTGCCACCAGTAGACACAGGTAGCTGCCTGGCCTTCCATCTTAAGTTGGTCACCCTGAAGGAAGTGCACATGCTCCTCTCCAACTTTAAGCTGGATAGCTTCCTGGGTCATGACACACTCGAGCCCAAGTTTATTAAGCTTGGCACCTCAGCTCTGGCCTATCCAATATGCGATCTGATCAACAGATCCTTCCTGTCTGGTACGGTCTCAGATAGGTGGAAATTTGCCATGGTTGTCCCTGTCCATAACAGTGGGACCACCTCGGTGGTTGACAACTACAGGCCAATATCTATCCTCTGCTCTCTTGCTAAAATCCAAGAGTGAATCCTTTACAACCATCTCCAGGAATACCTGGATTCATACCACCTTCTCTCTGTTTTCCAGCATGGGTTCCAAAAGAGGCACAGCACCCTCACCGCCCTTGTAAAAGTGTCTGTCAGTGTGATGGACTGGGGCCTAGTCACAGGAGTGGTCTTCATGGACTTAACGAAGGCTTTCAACCTGGTTAACCACAGCCTCCTGCTTTGGAAGTTGCACTCCCTGGGCCTTGAGCAGAGCGAACTGAACTGGTTTCACAATTACTTCACAGGCTGCTCTCAAGGGGTTAAGTGGTCAGGTGTGCTCTCGGACTTCAGATCCATTACCCATGAAGTACCCCAAGGGTCCATTTTGGGACCACTGTTATTTTCTCTTTTTATTAACAGTTTGCCTAACAACTGTGATGGGGACTCTGTCCAACTTTACGTGGATGATGCTATCATCTACCACTCCTATCTGGACATCAGCTGGCTAAATAGGACACTAGCTTCTGATTTCCACACACTTGAGGACTGTTTTTTGGACAGCCAACAAGTTCTGAACACCAAAAAGACCAAATGTATGGTATTCTTTCACCCTGCTTCCACTCCCCAACCTTCCCCAATTCTCACTATCTCCTCCTGCTTTGGTGATGCCCTCAAATCTGTGCAATCCTTTAAATGCCTGGGTGTCATCCTTGATACCTCCCTCTGCTTTGATACTCATGTAGCTCTCCTTACAAAGACTGTTAATCTGAAACTAGGTCTACTTTACCACCTTCACCCATTCCTCTCTTCAGTCTCTTGCCACAAAATTGCAACCTTCACCCTTCTCCCCCTTCTCACCTATAGTGTTCCGTTACTTCTCTCTACCAATGCAACCATCCGCACACACCTTAGACAACTTTATCACCATGTTGGAAGGTTTGCTTTAGGGATTAATGCCCGTCACCACCACTGTAATCTCCTTTCATCATTGGGATGGCCTTCTTATAAGCCCAAACTCTAACTAATAACCCCTGGCTTTGTACACAAGCTGGTTCACCTACCCACCCACCCCCGTCTTGTAGACATCTTCCAGCTCAGATAGTCCTCTCATATACTTAGGTCCTCCTCCCTTCCCCTTCTTGTAATTCCTACTCTGCAGTTATCCATAGGCAGGAGATCATTTGCCTTCTCCACTCTGTCCTTTTGGAACTCCTTACTGCATGCAATTTTATATGCACTTCCCGCTCCCTATTCCAAAACTCCCTTATGTTCCACCTCTTGACCTCCTCTCACTGTACTTGTTTCAGATGACTGCACCCCTACCATTTATGCCTCACCTCTTTGGGTGTTTCCAGCCTCATGTGAATACTACATTGCTGTATCCATCACTGCCTTATGGGCTGTATGTGTGATAGCTTATTTAACTGTTTTATAATATTTTTGTACTACTGCTGCACTGTTTGCTTGATTGGTACTCTGCATTTGTTGAAGATCTCCTTGTTAACCCTGCTCTTCTCCATTCTGACAGCACTGTAGTCAATCTCTGTACTTGCACGTAACCATTAATGGATGTACAAATCTTGTAATTGTCTGCTCGATCCGAGACCATCTCTAAAAAAGGGACTGTATTGTCTCAGTGGGCCCATCCAATTTACCACAATTCAAATAAATAAATAAAATCCAAATTTTAAACATTCTCTTAGTCTTGCCTATATAGAAGCATTTACAAGTGCATATAGCCACATAGATAATATTTGTGGTATTACAGTTTATACATTGTCTCATTTTATAACATACACCAGAGAGAGGGTGTATAAAGTCTGTGCCCACCTTTAAGTTGTTACAAAAGGAACAATTCCTACATTTGAAGGTACCTTGTGTTAAAGGATTTCAAACATAATTACTTGCTGGTTGGCATAAACTGTGGGTCACATTATCTGCAATTTCTCTTCCTCAGCAGTAAACCTTCTTTGTGGGGGACTTTTAGCCACATCTTTTAGCTTTGTTTCCGTTTCCATGCTATGCCAATAATTTTGCAAACTTTTCTTAATCATGTTACTGTAGGGAGTATAGTCTGAAACAAAATGAAGACTGTCATTATTATTAGTTTTGTCACCGCTTCGAAGTAAGTTTTCTCGACCACCATATTAACATAATTTTTAGCTCTTTCCACACAATCATAACTGTAACCCCTTTTAAAGAAACGGTTGCTTAAAATTTCTGTTCCATTTTGGTAATCCAACACATCACTAGTATTGCACTTTAATCACATAAATTGCCCTTTTGGAATGTTTTCAATAACATGTCTAGGATGGCAACTCTCAAAGTATAATAATGAGTTTCCATCTGCATTTTTTTCTAAACAGAGAAGTTTTAACACTACCCCTTCCATCCTTCCATCCTTTTCAATAATCACATCCAAAAAATGTATATTTCATTGTTACTAGTTTGGGTAAATTTCAGATGTTCATTTGCCAATTCCAGGTATTTCACAACATTTGGGAGATCAGCTGGAGCCCCCTCCACACCAAAATTATATCCATCTATAAAATATCCATGAATATACAGCCATTTAAAATATGGATTTACATGGTCTGACAATACAAACTGTTTTTCCTATTGGGCTAGATAAAGGTTAACATAATTCAGTGTAAAGGACACCACCATTGCAGTTCCCTCTATCTGCAAGTAAAATAACTTGTTTAAAAATAAATGAGTTAACATGTAAAACCTTATCAGTCAAAGTCAACACAAATTCAAGAAAAGCTGAAGTATATCCAGAGTTTTGATACATAGCTTCACACAAAGCTTCAATACCTCCCTGATGGGCAATATTGGTATAAAGAGCAGTAATGTCAATGGTTACAAAAATTCACTCTTGGTTATTATGTAAATCATTTTATACCTGTAAAATATGAGTGGTGCCTTTAACATATGAAGGCCACAGCAGGACCAGCATTTTAATGTGCTGAGCTACATATAGTGCCAAATGTTCAGTTAGAGATCCTATGCTGACTACAACAGGGTGGGAAGGTTGATTATTAAAATCGTTATGAATTTTGGGTAACCCATATATTGTGGCTCTCACTGGATGGGAAACCATCAAAAACTCATGTTTATTTATCAGTGATACCATTTGAAAACACTTCATATAAATAAATATCAATATCCAAAGTCCTATCCCTCGGTAACTTTTTTTTTTGTAAGAGGTTCAGTTATAACTTTTTAGGGTATTATTTTTCTGATATTTTAAATATATCAGTAAATTAACTCTTCTTGTTATCTCATCACCACCTCCTACTCTATTCTAACCTATGGTAATGATCCGTGACTGTGAACTATTTCACTTAATTTTTAAGAGTTATGATTATGTACATTTATTTCTACTTTAATGCAGTTTTATAGCTTAGTTTATCCTATACCCTCCCTTTTTTAAGTTCATTTAGATAGTTTAAATCCTTACTGTATCCCTTGCTCAATCAGTATGCTGAAAGACTGCCATATTTTCTCATAAGTTGCTTCTTGTGCATCTTTCAAATACTGCACTCTTTCAACATTCATGGCATCTACCATATAGTTCATCCATGTTTTAATGTTTGGTGGGATGGGATCATTCCATTTTAATAACATACATTTTTTTGCAATTGTCATAGCTATTGAAATGAAGGCTTGTTGATATTGATTTAAATTATTGGGCTGTACTTGGAATGCAAACATCGAAAAAAGTATCTCAAATGAGATTTGTTTATTTAATATGTTTTTTATTGTTTTATATATTTTGAACCAAAAGTTAATAAGATGAGGGCAACTATGAATCAAATGTATTAAGGTTCCAGATGCATTTGAGCATCTGGGACACTTATCTAGTAGACCTGCATTATAAAATTTATATGGAGTAAGATATGTCCTATGTAATATATTATATTGAATTTGTCGTAGTTTACTGGATCTGATATTTGTAAAGGAAGACTCTAGAATTCTGGACCATAATTCATTGGACATCTCTTCTGGGAGTTCACTTCCCATTTCCAATTTCCATCTATGTCATAATGTGATATCATTTGTTGTATTTGAAAATAGAGATGAGTGTAATATTGATACTGATTTTTTCATTTTGCTTTTGTTCTACCATTTTATCTAAAATTGGAGTAGACAGCAATTTCAATGTGCCATTTGTTTTACTTATGTAATGTTTAATTTGTAAGTATTTAAAATGCTGAGATATAGGTAAATTATATTGTATTCTTAATTGCTCAAATGATTTAAATTGAGAATCCAAAAAGAGTTGTCCACATTCATATAGTCCTTGGGTTTTCCATTCCCTAAATATTCTATCCTTTACTGAAGGGGGAAATTATGATTATTATGCAGGGGAGTCAATTTTGTAATTCCAATGTTAAATTTTAATAACTTATGGAGTTCATTCCAGCTATGTATTGTTATAGCAGTTGTTCAGAAACTATTTACCCAAGATTTTTTATCTTGTTTCCGCCCTGAAAAAAGTACATTCATTAAGTTTGAATATTCATACAAAGAAGCTTCCATTTTTGTTGATATACTCATCTCCATTTGGTGATTTAACCAACTCCAAATAATCGTGACCTGTAATACTAAGTAATATTTAAATAAATCTGGTAAGGCTAAGCCTCCTTGTTCTATGGGAAGAACAAATGTATCATGTGCAATCCTTGTTTTTTAATTAAACCATCTAAAGTTAGTAATTATTTTTTAGGGTCTTAAAAAAAGACGTTGGCATAGAAATAGCGAGGGCATGAAAGATGTATAGTAATTTTGGGAGTATTTGCATTTTGATCACATTAATTCTGCCTATTAATTTGAGAGATAAACGTTGTCACCTTTCTGTTTCAGCTTTTGTTTGCTGCAGAAATTTTTCATAGTTTGCTGAAAATAGTTCTTCTAGATTATTTATAAGGTTAATACTCAGATATTTAAAAGAGTCAACAACTGGGCATGGACAATCACCAGAGGGACGTGCATTCCAAGATTCCTTGATTCTAAGAATCAATGATTTCTCACAGTTTATTTAAAAGCATGATTCTTTACCAAACAGCTCTGTAATTCTTATGAATTCTTTGATGGAATCTTGACCATTAGTTAAATAAAAAAGGGCATTGTCTGTGTACAGACTAATTTTATAACACATAGGGCCATAATTAACACCTCTAATTTCAGTATGTTGTCTTGTTACTTCTGCCAGGGGTTCAATGCTTAATGTAAATATTAATGGTGAAAGGGGCATCCCTGCCTGGTACCTCTTGAAAGTTTGAATGTAGGTGAAAGAATATTATTTATTTTGATTTGAGCAGTGGGTGAAAGGTATATAATTTTTATCCAGTCCATAAAGTTCTCCCCAAATTTCATTTTCTGCATTGTTAACATAATGAAGTTCCTCTCAACACAATTGAACACTTTTTCCGCATCTACCATTAACAAAATGGAATCCCCATTGTCTCTATATTACATGATGTTAATTGTACACCTAATATTTTCTATTCTTCTTCTCTCTTTAATAAAACCATTTTGATCTTGATTGATTAATTCTGGTAACACTTTCTCCAGTCTTTTTGCAAGAACCTTGGTGAAAACCTTATAGTCTGCATTTAACAAAGATATTGGTCTATATGATTTACAGAGTTCTGGATCCTTATCTTGCTTATTGAATAAGTGTATAAGTGCTTCATAAAAGGTAAACAGGATCTTTTTAAGTGTAATAATTTTATTGAATAGATTCACAAAAATAGGGATCAATAATTCCTTAAAATTTTTGCAAAATTCTACCTAAAAGCCATCTGGTGCTGGTGCTTTTCCTATTTTTAACTCATCCAACACACTTTCTACTTCTAAATATGTTATGAGTTGATCCAAAGAGATTTTTGTATCCGAAGATAGTTGTTTCAATGTTACACTGTCCAAAAAATTAGCTTGGCTCTGATCTTCTGATTCCCTCTGAGAGGTATATAAATCTTTATAATATTCTATAAAACTATTTATGATATCCGATGGATTATTATGCAGATTGGCCTTTTTGTCTTTTATTTACTTAATACTGTTGCGTTCTTGGTTCTTTTTTAGTTACCAGGCCAGCAACTTTAAGGGTTCATCAGAATTTATGTAATAATTTGACCTTGTTGTTAACATCTGTTTTTCTGACTTTTCTGTAGTCAAAGAGTTGAATGCATGTTTTTTCTTTGACAAAAGATTAAATGTTTTCATATCTTGATTAGTAGAGTGAATTTGCCCCAGTATGTGTATTTCCTCCTCTATTGTTCTTTGTTGCTGTTCCCATTTCTTTTTCCCAATATCCCTCATTTCTTGCAGTTTACCTCTTATCCAAGCTTTAAAAGAGTCCCATATAATCATTATATCTATCTCTTCCTCATTATTTCTTCTAAAGAACTCTTTAATTTCCCCTTCTATATATCTTATTGTTTCCAACTTTTTGACTACAGTATGGTCCATTTTCCAGCAGTAGCTTTTCTGAATAAAGGAGGGCAGTTGTGCTTCTACAAGGGGAGTGATCCAATAATATGATCCCTGGATATGAAATATTCTTTACAATACAGAGCAATGACTCAGATATTAAAAATGAATCTATTCTAGAGTAAGTATGATGTACATTGGAATAGTAAGAATAATGTTTTAGCTTACTGTTATATTGGAACCAAGGATCAAGCAATTTGAGGCCCATCATAAAGGCCCTAATGGTTTTAAATGATGTATTAAAGTTATGTAGAGAGTCAGAGGTTCTATCAGATTTATTTTATACCAAATTAAAATCCCCCCCCCACACACACACACAATAAACGGTGACTTATTGCTAGACAATTGCAGAAAAAAGTCTAAAAATGTTTTTGGATTATAATTTGGTTCATATATTGTAGCAAAAGTGAATGTTTGAGATGTTATTCTTAATTCCATGATGATATACCTCCCATTTTGATCTCTGGTTTCCCTCAGTAAGTTTGGTGCTGGCATTTTTTTATGAAAAAACATTGCAACCCCCCTAGCTTGTGGGATGTAAGAAGAAAATAAACCCTTCCCCCATTTTTTCTGAAACCACAAAAAATCAGTTTCTAAGAAGTGTGTTTCCTGCATTAATACACAGTTTATTTGTTTTCCATTTAAATAATTAATAATCTTAGTCATTTTAGTTCTGTGTCACAACCCTTTTGATATATAAGTGTATATATTTATATTTTGTTTTTAATGCCCAGATTATTCCATAAACTATTTTATTTTTTATTTTTTTGTATTATTCTTTTACTAGGGTTTATATAGTGCTTTCCCCTATATTTTAGTCCTGCTTTTTTGCTAGAATTTTAGAGAATTTTTCTATAATATGCTCCCCTTTTACCCACTCAAAACCCACAGTGACTCTTTTACCACCCCTCCCCATTGGGGAACTGCAGTTCCCCTCCCCTCCCTGTAGTTGCAAAGATGCTCACATACTAAGGTTCATACTAAGGTAAGATGAAGGAGCGAGTAGGCTAAGGCCCATAATGCTCCTATACTATGCCAAGGAATAGTAGGATAAGTCATACCCTGACATGATTAAATTATCCAGACGATGTTTGAAAGTCACTTTATTATTGCTGGTAACTACATCAGATGGGAGCTGATTCCAAGGTCCAATGATCCTAACAGTAAAAAAGTACTTTCGACTAATATGCTTAAAACATTTACCAGTTAATTGAAGAAAATGACCTCTTGTGTTATGAACAGATTTTTTAAATGAAAAACCTAATTCAGACATTATATATGGGTCCTTAATGATGTTGTATAAAAGAAGGAGGTCCCTGCGGATACGCCTAATAGTTAATGGCATTAATTTTAATGTATCCAACCTAGATTCATATCATAATTTTTCCAATCCCGAACTTTTTTTAGTATATTTTCATTGGACCCTTTCAAGTGAGTAATTATCTGCTTTTTTAAAAGGACACCATAATTGTGAGGCATACTCAAGATGCTGTCGAACATTGGATCTGAATAAAGGCAACAACACTTCCTTATCTAGGGAACTAATATTGCACAAAATAGACCACATAATTTTATTACCTCTATTAATAACAGAATGAATATGCTTAGAATAAGTTAAATACTCAGATATTGTTATACCAAAGTCTTTTTCGTCAACAGTGGAACACAATGGAAGATCATCCAAAATATACTGGAATTTTTGATTATTGAAACCCAGGTGCATAACCTTGCATTTATCAGTGTTTAACTTCATTCCCCATTGTGTTACCCAAGTACTAATTACATCAAGATCATGCTGTATACAGGATATTTGCTCAAGGTTAGAGCTGGGACCTCCGATCTTGACATCATCTGCATACTTAATAGTGTTAGAGAGGCAGGAATTGGTTAAATCAGCAATAAAGGCCTGAAAAAGACATGGACCAAGAACAGATCTCTGAGGTACACCACTAAGCACCCTACCAATATTAGAAAAAGAACCATTTATCATCACTCTCTGAGTCCTATCCGAGAGCCAGTTTTGAATCCATTTGATAACATAGCTATTGATACCAAGAATAGAAAGTTTTTGAATGAGAGCCCAAGGAGGTATAGAATTGAAAGCTTTACTAAAGTCAATGAAGATAACATCACAAGCTACCCTACTATCCAAATAGGAGCTAAAAATCTCATAAAAGCAGAGCAAATTAGTTAAGCAGCTTCTTCCCTTCTTAAAGCCATGTTGTTCATGGTCAGAGTCATCAATTATAGGAGACACCATATCCTTGAGTAAGCTTTCAAGAAGTTTACAAATGGCTGACGTCAAACTAATGGGTTGATAATTATCACATGAATGTTTAGAACCCTTCTTATAAATGGGAACAACAAATGCCTCTTTCCACTCACAAGGAATAAAATTATGTAATAAAAAGAGATCGAATAGAATTTTTAAGGGAAAAGCAATATATGCGGACAATAAGTAAAGTAAGTGTCCTGCAATTAAATTGGGACCAGGACAGAATTTACCTTTTAATAATAATAATTTATTAAAAATAGACTCTTCTGAGAAAAAAATAGGGGATTCAGTTGGTATTATGCTATGAATATTAAATTGCTCCTTAGATTGGGAAAAAGCTTTACAAAATTCTTTATTAAAGACATCTGCCATAGCTTTAGGTTCATGAATAATTATATTATTGGATATTAAGGGCCCAACCATACTTGGATTTTTTCTAAGGGAGTTAATATAAGAAAAAAATTGTTTGGAATTAGATTTATCTGCGGAGGATGCCAAATAACGTTCCCATTTAGCCTTAGCCTTTCTGATAGAAGACTTACATTGCCTACTAGTTTTTAGATAGGAGTCCCAATTTGAAACTGTCCTATTTTTTAAATAATTACTATGTTTTTTAATTTTTAAATTAATTAAACATTTTATATTTTTATTTAGCCATCTAGGAGACTGTTTCCCATTAGAGTTTTTATATTTGGACGGAATATAGGTGTCTGTTACGGTCAAAATGATGGTTTTAAAAACAGTCCAGCACTGTAAAGGAGTTTGATCCTTGAACAAGGCTAACCAATTTATCTTATTTAAGTGATGATTGATACTAAGTGTGTCAGCTTTTTCATACAAGTAAATGATTGAAGAATTATGATTAAAGACTACCTGTCTATGAAGATCAAATAAGATAGGGTTGTGATCACTGTTACCAATAGAAGTAGAGACACATACGTCCTTAATATCTAAGGTGGAACTGGTAAGAACAAGGTCGAGTATATTATTACCCCTTGTAGCAGTGTTTACCCATTGATGTAGATCCAGATCCAAACAAGTAGATAAGAATTTATTACTAACACTACTAGTTGAAGTTAATGACTGCCAGTTAATTTCAGGGAGATTGAAATCACCAGTAATAATGACATCTCCCAATTGAGTAGCTAATTCAAATTCTGAAAGAATAGCATCCATAACTAAGCAAGACGAAGTGGGGGGGGGGGGGGGGAATAACATGTCCCGAGAATAATAAAGTCAGAATCAGATAGAAAAATTTTAAGCCAAAGAGTCTCAGTTGAAAAATTATGAGTTTTAATAAGGCAAGAAATATTAATGGAATTAAATGTATCAATAATGAATGTGGCAATGCCACCTCCCTTTTTTTTTCCCTACGATTTAAATAGAAGGATTTGTAGCCTGGAATTTGCATAATACAAGGTGAATCAGAATCTCCCCATGTTTCAACCACTGTGACTATATCAAGATTTTTATTGGAAATAACTGTCAATAACTCATCAAATTTATGTGTCAGACTCCTTGCATTAAAGCTTAGAAATTGCAATAAATTACTGGACACTTTAGGAGGAAAGGATGATGGCGTTTGTGATTTAAATAATCCCCTCCCCCCATAAATCAGTTTAAATTTAGAGTGGAATTAATAGAATGTAAAAATTGCTGACTCAACAGAGTATTCCCTCTTTTACTTAAATGCAGGCCATCAGGACAGTAAAGTTCGTCTCTGTCAATGAATTCCTCCCAGTGTGTTAAACACTGTATGTTTTGTCGAAGACACCATAACCTGAGCCAGTTATTAACGATTTTGATTTTATGGTTAAGAAAACCAGAAAATTGTGGGATAGGTAATAGAAAAAATAATATCACACCCCAATTCGACCAGTTTATTAGACAATGATACAAAAGCCTATTTAATATTTTGAACAGAATCCCTGTGAATATTATTTGCTCCAACATGAATAAGACACAGTGGGTTTGATTCATGAAATCCAATAATATTATCAATCATTAATGTAATGTCAGTGATCCTGGCTCCACTGAAGCTGGAGCAGGTTCTGTTGTGTTTATCAGGCTCACATAGGGCTCGATCTAAATGCTTTACTAAAGAGTCACCCAAAACAAATAACTGCCTCATATTAGGAACGTCTCCATCTGAACCATTCATGGGGGTACAACTATATCAGTATGATTGCTAACAAAATCTATCAAAGGTGAATTAGACGAAGAGTAGACAAATGAATTGGAAATATGTGACAAATTATCCCTACCTACAGATAACTCAGTACAACAAGTATCTATATTTATAGAATCAGTAAGGATGTCATTTGAATCAGCAGGGGTAACAGACAATGGATCAAAACTATTATAAGTGGGAATAACAAAGTGATCGGCCTTGCGACTTCTTTTATTTGTATATTTAGACCCCGTACGTTATACCAATTTGTGTCTTCTGAACTTTAGATAGAACCAGACTCTTCTTCTCTTACTCTCTTTTTATTTAAAACTTCTGTAGAACTAGTATGGTGATGCACATCCATTTTATTAACTTCAGATAAGGAGTGAGGTGTGTTAGATGTTCTCTGGTCAATAGGACTATTACACATGTGTGTAGTGGGTTGAGCAATGTTGAACTCAGAATCTCTAACAGATTCCAGAACCATAATCTGTTTATAATATAGAGAATTTTCACATTGCAAAATTATATAATCTGTACATTTAGAACATTGAAAGGGTAAATTTTCAATAGCACAAGCTGTCAAACTAAACATGTGGCAAGATGTACATTGAATACCAGTTTCCCCAGTAGTGGTAGTAATAAACACATTAATGCTACTCAATATGCAAGTTTTAGAAGCCGTTATTAAAATGTAAAATAACACCGAAGGACACACACAGCATGATTACTCACAATTAGAAATAGAAGGAAAGTATGCCAAATTCTTCTAACACCGCCTAACACGCTTAACAACACATGCGAGACGCGCCAGTGTTCAGTGCGCACGCTTCAGACGAATCATGCATGCCCTGCTCACCCACTCGCCTCTGCTCACTGTGAAAGTGGGTTTAAGAAAGAGACGTGACCTGGAAGTGGTCACGAAGGTCACCGTGCCCCTTTTGATTAAATGTTTAATTCCCTGGTTTTTAAACTCCACGACCTCCACTCATTCGTGGAGCTGGTGTAGTAGTGTAGAAAAATGAAGACCCCAGTAAAAGAAGCAGCTCTTCATTGAAATGTAGTTCTCTAGTGAAAACCCAAGAAACTACACTCCCTCTTCCTGCTTCCTCACAAGAGACGTCAGCAGGGCTCAAAACAATGTAGAACAACAGAAAGACAAATGAGGACTAGGGATAAAATAAACAGTTTATAAAATAAGATTTCACACACAGGTAAGCTAAATAATATCAGGCAGCACTAAAAAAAGCTTCATTTGAAGCAGAAGCAGAACAGTGAGAACGAGTGAATTAAATACCAGTCACGTGACCCGGAAGTGGTCACGAAGGTCACTGTGCCCCTTTACATTAAATGTTTAATTCCCTGGTTTTTAAACTCCACGACCTCCACTCATTCATGGAGCTGGTGTAGTAGTGTAGAAAAATGAAGCCCCCAGTAAAAAAAGCAGCTCTATCACTGAAATGTAGTTCTCGAGTGAAAACCCGAGAAACTACACTCCCTCTTCCTGCTTCCTCACAAGAGACATCAGCAGGGCTCAAAACAATGTAGAACAACAGAAAGACAAACGAGGACTAGGGATAAAATAAACAGTTTATAAAATAAGATTTCACACACAGGTAAGCTAAATAATATCAGGCAGCACTAAAAAAAGCATCACTTGCACCATTGTGGCGCAGCCTAGGTCAACTAAAATAAATTATCTACTCTTAGTTTATTTATTTAAACCAAAGGTATATCTATCACTGTCCTGTCTTCTCTCCATCCTTCCTAAAATCTCCCAGTTTTTCAACTTTTACATTCCTTCTCCATTTTAACATGGTCTCTTTACCTCTCTTTTACTGGCCTCCTTCCTTCTCCCTACTTTACTTTAAATTTTCCTATTTATGCATTTTGTTCAACAAAAAGCTTTACTTAAAAGAATATATTGCTGAAAATTTTCTTTGACAATTTGGCAAGAGAATACTATTTATTTTATTTGTTTTTAATTCTCCTTTTTCCATCCCTTCTTTTCTGTTTGCAATTGATGGTATAGGTGGGATTAAAGGAGAGAGGTGCATTAATTACATAGATGAGTTGCACTTTTACCAGTTATTCATTTGGATGCACTCTTCTGGTCTTAGGGGGCTGTCCTTTGGCATTTGTTGAGTGATTATAGCTCTTTTCAAAGGCTTTCTCTGCATCCTCATGATCATCAAATGTGGTTAGTTTACCATTCACAACAAAATTTAACCTTGTTGGATATTGCATAGTGAACCTTATTTCTTATTCATACAGTTTCTTTTTTATTAGGTTAAAAATGTTCTGTCTATTTAATGTGTCCATAGATAAATTGGAGTATGCATTAAAATTCACTTCTGCCTGTTTTAGGCCTCTTTTCATTCTTGCTTTCTGGAGAATCGCTTCCCTACCCAGAAATTTATGAGGCTTAACCAGTACAGATTGAGGGAAGCTCTGATTTGGGTTGGAAAATTTTGAACCAGATCTGTGTGCTCTATCAAGAGCTATCTTTTGTTCAGGGAACGTTCTTCCTTATGCTTCAGTTAGCATTTTTTCAAGAAATGGCAGAGGATCTCCTGCTCCTTCCAGGCCCTCTGGCAAGTTTTTAAGGTGGATGTTACCCCTTCTGGACGTGTCTTCTAAGTCTGCTATTTTCATTGTTAGATTCTTCAGTTGAATATCATGCTGTGTTTGTGTTTTTAATATGGACCCCTTAATGTCTTTTATCTGTGAGACTCCTTGTTCAAGTTCTTGTGCATGAGTTGTAAGACCGGCCATTTTATCTGACAGAGAGTTAATTGTGTCAGAAATTCCCTTAATGGATTGGCCTAGATCACTGAGAGCTTTCAACATATCTACCCATAATGTATTAACTGCATCCATCACACCAATTGGCGTTTCAGTGGGAACACATGCAGGGTGTGTATGCAAATTCTCCTCCAAATGGCATGCCGAAGCATCATCCCAGACTTTGTGTATGGTATTATGAACAAGAGACTGAGAATTAGAGGCCTCCCTATCCCCCCACTCCCGTGAGTCCGATGTAAGCATGTCCTTTCCTGGCAAATTATTTTCTGATTCTAGCATTCCCTTTGTGTTTGGTTGCTCACCAGTTACTGTGGCTTCCTGATCCCCTTCATGGTTAGAGGAAATTACTAATTTTTCAGTACTGCAATATTTTACCACTTTCTTTCAGGTTCACATTAGAACTGGGGGGTCTGGAAGTGGTGAAAGCAGAAAGTCCCTTACTAGACCCACCCATTGCAGTGAGATAGGAGACTGCTGTTGAGAGGTGTTTTCCAATTCTTTAGAAACATTTTTCTCACCTCCTTCCTGTTTTTTATCTTTTACATGCTGCCTCATTATTTCTTTGACCCTGATTACTGACTTAGACATGCCATGTAGCCAGCTTCTTCAGTTCTTCATGGCTGCAGTTTTGTTTTTCCTTCTGCTTTCAGATGGTCAATTGGTGAAGCATTTCTGGCTGTTAATAGCTTTACCTAATACATAGTTGAAAAACTGTATCCAAAAATAAAAAGCTGGGTTAAACACGCCAAATATATATCTCATTTTTACAAATGGCCAGGATCCCTGGTGTACTACTCGCTTTTTAATCTTCTTAACTGCACCTTCCCAGCAGCATAGATTTACTACGAGCCAGGAGAAATTAGGAAAGAAATAACTATCTAGCGGTCATCACAAGAATAATATTTTAAACTAAAACTGACATTCAACCCAGCTGAGTCCTCCTCAGAGTCTTGCTCAGCTTCTCATAGGAGGAACTGACGTCATCACCCGTCTAAAAACAAAGAATTTTGAAACTCCTCGGTAATTTCTTATAAAAATTCAAATAAGACAGCTGTCTTAACAGTTCATCTTCATACATAACTTTATCTAAAACTACAATTGAGCCACCTTTGTCTGCAGCTTCTTTTTTTTTTCTATCTAAGAGAGGGCAACACTTTTTCAGTGTAGGAAGTCTTAACTCCATTAAAGGACATTAATGGTAGTAAATCTCTGGGACCCAATGGATGACATCCCAGACTACTAAATGATATTGCAGAGGAAACAGTAGGTCCAACAAAATGCATATTCAGTAAATCTTATGAGGAAGGGGAGGTACCACCAGACTGGTGTAACACTATTGTAATCCCAATATATTAGAAAAGTGCCAAAACAGTTATAGGAAATGACAGACTAGTAAGCCTCACCACCACCTTAGGGAAGACTATGGAGAAATTAATAAAAGGAAAACATTTGGAGGCAATCAGTGTCAGACAATTAAGTGACAGAACAAAGCATGGATTTATTTCTGGAAGGTCGTGAACTACAAATCAATTAACCTTTTGCAATAAAATCAGTATCAGCTTAGACAACAATGTAACAGTGGATGTAATTTTTTAGACTTCCAAAAGGTGTTCAGTGAGGTTCCACACAATTAATTAGTAAAAAATCTGGACAATATGGGTATAAATAAAAAAATAGTTGAATAGGTGGATTCTTGGCCAACAGAGAGGGTACAGCAGGTTAAAATAAAAGGGATTACTTCACACGTGGGACAGGTGACCAGTGGTGGGCCTCAAGGATCAGCATTGGGGCCCGTTCTGTTTTCTTTATACATTGGGGACTTACATGCTTAGGTAGCAAATAACATCATTAAATTTGTGGATGACACCAAACTAGGCAGGAAAGAAAACACATTACAGAAACTCATCACACTGGTAAGCAACTTAAGAGAAATAGAGATATTGGCTGTAAAATGCAAAATGTCATTTAACATGGCAAAGTGTGTACTTTTGCACTTAAGACATAATAACCCCATGTACAACTAGTCACTAAACGGTACATCACTATGTAAGGTGGATACAGAGAGCGATCTAGGGGTACTCATCCATAACTTCTCACATTAACAGAAGTGCAGAAAGGTCAAATAGGATAATACATTGTATCAAAAGAGCATTTGTTAGCAGGAATGAAAATTATCTACTGACGCTTTATATAATTTACATCAGGCCCCATCTAGGTACTGGTACACACTTCTGGGGCCCTCATTTAAAAAGTACATACAGTAAATGTGCTGGAAATAGTCCAAGGAAGGGCAAGTAAGTTGATCCCAAGATTGAGTAAAACGACATATGATGAGGGACTAACCTGCCTAAATATGCACACTGGAGAAGAGGAGAGTAAGGAGAGATATACTGTGCTATACAAAGTTATGCAGAATCCAGATTTGATGGCTGAATTAGGCCTGGAGTACAAAGAAAGGGAGTTCTTACTGAGATCCCATGATGGGCACATAAAATGCGCTACCTCCAGAAGAAATAGTAGGAATACATTTTTTCGCACTTCAATCAGTCAGGTCATGGAATCTGTTACTGAGTGAGGTTATAGAGGTGGAGTCATTTGGTCTGTTCAAAAAGAAGTTAGATTTATATCTCTCTAATAAAAGAACGACAACATAAACCCACTTGGAATGAGAGATGGACTCGATGGCCAGTAGCCTACATCTGTGTTAAGTACCAAGTTACTAAGTTATCATACCTGGTCTCCATCAACCCTCCCACTACTCCATGCCTATTTATCAATATTCCCTTATGCCTATCCCATGCATGTTTGAATTCCCCCACTGTTTTCATTCCCACCTCCTCTGCTGGCAGACTTGTCCAGGGGTCCAACACTCTTTTAATGAAGTAGTACTTCCTCACATTCCTCGTAGTTTCCCCCATTCTACCTCCATTGCATGCCCTCTTGTCCTGGTGCACTTTCTCATTTGAAATAGACTCCCCTCCTGTACCATTTTCATCCCCATAAGGTACTTGTAGGTCTCTATTATTTCTCCCCTGCATCTTATATTCTAGGGTGTACAAGTTGAGATTCCTCTGCCTCTCCTAGTAAGACTTTTGATGTAACACCTGCACAATATTAGCTGCCCTCCTCTAGACTGACTCCACCCTGTCTATGTAATTTCTGAAATGCTGCCTCCAGAATTGCAGACAATACTCCAGGTGGGGTCTCATCAGTGGCCAATACAGAGGTAACCACCTCCACTTCCTACTGGTGATACCTCTCCCTATGCACCGCAGCATCCAAGCAGCCTTGCCCAATGCCTCGTCACACTGCCCTGACACTTTGAGGTCATCAGTTATGATCACCTCCAGGTCTCTTTCCTGCTTAGTGACCATCAATGACTGTCGGTACCCACACACACACACACACACACACACACACACACACACACACACACACACGCATTTTATACTGAGCTCCTGGATTTGTATGCCCTAGGTGCATGATTTTGTACTTTGTGGCGTTAAACCTCAGCTGCCATGCCCCTAACCACCCCTCAAGTTTTCTAAGGTCCACTCCCAACTTATCGCTTCACCCCCTCCTGGGTATCTATCCTATTACAGATTTTGGCATCATCTGTAAAAAGGCTCACCTTCCCTTCCAGTTCTTCTGCAATGTCACTTATGAAGACAGAAGAGAAATGATCCCAGTACTATTTCTTCTGCAATGTCACTAATGAAGACAGTGAAGGAAACCCGGCCCAGTACTGAGACATACAACACCCCACTGGTCACTCTCTCCTCATTAGAGTGAGTGCCATTTACTATCACCGTCTGTCTCCTACCCATTAACTGGTTTTTACCTAGTTTACCACTTTGGATCTCATCCCTAGACTGCCCAATTTATTTAACAGTCTCCTGTGTGACACAGTGTCAAAGGCCTTGCTGATGTACAAATCGGCCAGGTCAGCTGCATTTCCGTGATCTATCTTTCTGGTCACCCAGTCAAAGATATCAGTCAGATTTGTCTGCCATGCCCCCATGAATCCAAGCTGCCTTTGGTCTTCTTCTCACTGGACTCAAGATACTCCACTACCCTTTCCTTTAACAGGGTTTCATTATCTTCCCTACCACTGATGTGAGACTTACTGGCCTACAGTTGCCAGCCTTTTACCTGCTGCCACTGTTATGGAGCGGGACTCCATCTGCTCTCCTCCAGTCCTCTGGAACCACTCCTGTTTCCAGTGAGTTGTTCAATAAGGATATCAGTGGTGTAGCAAGCAGCTCCCTGAGTTCCCAGAACACTTTTGGTAGTATCCCATCTGGTCCCATGGCCTTGCCCACTTTCAGATTTGCAAGTCCATTCAGGAGTATTTCCTCTAAAAGTGGTATTCCTGCTGCTTTTTGGTGGTTTATCCCCCTCTCCCTCCACTGTCAAATCTAAGCAGAAGTACTTGTTTAGGGAGTCTGCTTTTTACTGATTATCCTTTACACAGTCTCCCTCTGCCATCCTTCTTATCCTCACTATCTGTCCTCTTGCCTTCTTCTTCTCACTTAGGTATCTAAAGAAGGTATTTTCCCCTTTTGCCTTTGCTACCTCTTTGGCTATCTGTTCCTCTTTCTGTGCCTTTGCTCCCCTCACGGCTTTAGCTGCTTCCCTCTGTTTTATCTGGTACACCTCCCTATCCTTATCCCTCTGCATTTCTTTGTACCACCTGAATGCTACCCTTTCTTTCCTTCACCTCTGTGGCCACTTCCCTAGAGTACCATAGTGGCCTTTTTTTTCCTCCTGCTTTTCCTCACTTCCTACACACAGAGGCTGGTTGCCTTCTCTATGCCTTCTCTTAATTTTCACTTGTTCTCTACCCCTCCCTGGCTATTCTCCCCTGCTAGGCTGCTTCTGAGGCAGTCTCCCATTTCTTTATAATCTGCCCCTTTAAAGTCCAGAACTCTCTTCTTTGTTTGGGTTGCCTCTACAACTGTCTTCATGTTGAACCACACTGTACAGTGATCACTGGTCCCCAAAGAACAGCTCACTGTGACATCTGCAATACTGTCTCTGCTAGTAAGCACCAGGTCCAGTATTGCCCCATCCCTAGTGGGTTTTCTGACTAACTGCCTGACCCCCCCATGGAGTCAAGGATGGCCCTGCTTCTAGCCGAAGCTGCAGTTGGAAGGCTCCAATCTATATCTGGCAGACTAAAGTCCCTAAATAGCAGCATTTCCCCCTTTTCTGCCATCCTGCTGTCATCCACTAGTGCTTTATCCAACTCCTCCCCTTGTGCTGGAGGTCTGTATATCACCACAGGACGAATAGTGGTCCCAGCTCCTGTCTCCTGGGTGGCCCACAGCACCTCCAGCCCTTCCTTTACCTATAAGTTTCCTTGTACTTGCATAGCCCTGATACCTTCCCTTGCATACAGAACAGCCCCATCTCCCCTCCCTATCCCTTCTGAACTTAGAGTAGCCTGGTATGACCACATCTCAGTCATGACTTTCAGTGCACCACAATACAGTTATTGCCACCTGATCCTTTTCCACCTTCACCAAGATGGCCTCCGTGTCTGGAATTTTATTTTCAAGACTCTTGCGCTGGCACACATGGCTCTCCAAACCCTTCTTCTCCCTGCTTGTACCCTCTTTCCTCACCCTTTTCTGCCTGTGCTGCTCCCTGTGACACCCCTGACTCACTCGTCCCTCATTAGTCCTGTTTCTTGTCTCCTCTACACCTCTCTTTCTGACTCGTTTGTTCTTACCCCCCTGTCCTCCACCTTGTCTACACCCCCTCTGTCCTGTTTTTTTCCCCTTCAGGCCCTCCCTCCTTGTTGCTTCCACCTGTAGAGAGGTCAGTTTAGGTCTCCCTTGATAATATAGGCTCCAACCTCAGCTAGAGCCATATTAAAAGAGTACTCCTTTTATTATTTCAAATATGAAAAAAGTACTAAGGCAGATTCAAAGTGGGAAAAAAGGTAACATACAATACAGATAATAAGGGACAATCTATAATACTGTAGAATAAAAAATAGAGGTCAAAACATTCACTGATATCATGCATAGCTGCTTTAAGAGCAGCACTGAGGAGTGACTATCTGGATAATCTACAAATACAATGTTGCTGCATGTGTGATGTCAGCAAGATGCATATTCATGCTTTCAGTTATTGTTACTGCAAACATGAGCAGCCCCCACCCTCATGATGATGTGTGCTAAGAGAAGGGTAGAGCAGGCTCTCTACAATAGAGGAGAAGAAGTTATACTAACATTTTTAGAAATTGGACTCTGTTCTGAGCGGGGCAAGATTGAAACAGGTCAGTATCTCAGAACTGCAGCTCTCCATCAGGATGCTGTCAACAGTCTTGTCCTAGAACTGCTACTGTGAGCCATCCCAAGACAGCGTACAGGGTAGAGGTTGGTGTAAATGGGTAGTGGAAGAAGCAGACAGGGGTCAGAGTGTGGGACAAAGATTAAGGTAAATGTGCAATGTGTGGGGCAACAGGGGTGGTACATGTATGGGACAGAGGCAGCATGGAGATGGAGTATAAGAAGGGTATTTTTAAAAGGAGACAGACTGCTGATAAACATTCATCCTATGAATAGAGCTATGCATAATGAGCAAATTCTGAATTCATAGAATTTCAATGAAAGTTTGGAAATTCTGTGGAATTTTGTCAACATTTTGTGGAATTTTTAAATGGCATTCATTTGGTCATAATTCAGTCAACTATTGTGCTAGAGCACTGAAATGTGGCATACATACTTTCTGGGAGGAGTTCCAATGATTTGCAAAATATCATGAAATTAGAATGAATTGTGTCAAAATAATTGGTGCTTAAAATCTGTCATTTTATTTTTTGTGGGACATTTCATGAACATGTGTATCTGCATATATATTAGCCGTGTATTGGTCCAGAGATGTTAAATTTAGCATGATTACTTGATGGTAGGTGTTCTAAAACTTTGGAAGATTTCATGACATTAGGATGCATCGTCTCAAAACTATATGTGCTTAAAATCTGCCATTTATTTTTTGTGGGAAATTTTATGAAAAATGTTATCTGCATATAACTCAGGCACCTTTGGAGCTAGACATGTGTACATTAGCACGAATAACCATATTGTAATGGTTATAGAATCTTCTAAATATCAAGAGAATTGGATAAGAGATTTTTAAGTTACAGGGGTTCAGAAGTTTGCAATGCAAATATTTGCACAATTTTGTAAAAACTCTAAAAATTGTGGATGTTTGTAACTTCTCTGCTCTTGCAGGCATAAACTTAACATTTGCCATGCATATCTGATGTGTATCCTGGTGTCTAATACAACTGGATAATTTTGTTTAGTAGTTTTAAATTTATAGTAAAAAAATTTAGCATTTTCTCAAATATTTATGTTAGCATATGGAAGAATCATCCAGAATTCTTCCTGTGGAATTGAACATTCACAGTGCACGTATCACTACTTCATTTGATAAGGTGGGATTTAACATTCACAGTGCACGTATCACTACTTCATTTGCTAAGCTAGGCTGAGCTTTTTGCACTCTTGCTGTTCCTCTCTAGCTGACTATTGTGTCCCACCACCTCTTAGCATAGCCAGATTGACTCAGTAGAACTGCCCATCCCACTGATATCCTCTGTGTTCTTTACAGTGACAAGGTCCCTTAAAATGAGATTCACTGACTCATTTTCCTATCAACCTATCCTGTTGGAATAGCCAGAATTCTTCCTTGCTGGTGCCCCAGACATTGTCTTCCTCCACTATATCTTTTTGAGTACCTCTAAGTCCCAGACTTGCACATACATCAGGCTCCCTGGATCATCAATTTACTAGGTGTGATCCTTATATATCCTGCATGCAGGTTGGAATTGTTGACACTCTGCACTTCCTTGCTCCAACTGGGAGGGGGTGGAGGTCTACCACTGGTGTGCTACCCAACTCAGCTGTCCATTTCTTGGTGAAACTATGTATCTAACTCCTGAATCTGGTGACCCCCTGCATCATCTGCCTCTCATGCCCCTATCCTTTAATTTGAATCCCCTTATAAGGCTAAGTGAAATTTGCAAATTCCAATTTTATGGAATGGAATGTTCATGAAATTCTGCGATTTTCACAGATTCATGGGATTTTACTTTAAGTACAGATGTTATTTTGCAATGTTGGGCAGCACGCAATTAATAAAACTGAAACACACAGTCATCTTTTATGGTTTAAGAACCTTCCAAATTTAATGGAATTCTATTCTCTGGTTTTTAAGTTTCAAGGGTTTATAAATTTGCAGTTTACATTCTTGCAAAATTAAATTTTAAAATGTTGTGAAAATGTGATTACTTTTAATTCAGTGCCATTGAAAGCTGTAAATATGAACTATGTCAGAAATGACCATGTGGGACAGTTGCTTAAATGTTTCAAATATGGTTATATTTGAATATGTTGTTTCAAAATCAGAGGGAAATAACTTAAATGTAAATTTTGGCAACATGTTTGGCAGGCTACATCTCCATTCTATTTGATGCTAGAAATGTGAAACGATGTCCATATATAAATGTAGTGATAACCTGTATACCTGTAAAATTTTATAACATTTCAATGAATACTACCAAAATAATTCTAAAATAACAGAAATCTAAATTTTGACAAACATTTGGCTACCTATAACTCATCCCTCACTGAAGCTTGAAACGTAAAACGTGGTGCACATATTCTTGTTGTAATTTTCTCTAAATCCTGAAATTGTGGAGTAATTTAGATTAGAAATTTTTAAATTAGATTAAAATAACTGAAAATTAAATTTTTATTACGTTTGGCCTCCCATTTCTATACCCCCTTTCAGCCTATGACCCTGAAATTGGAATAGTTTGCTGCAGAAGTGGTGGAGGCTAAAGCAGTCACTTCATGTAAACTAGGTTGGGAGAAGACATAGATGCACAAAAGGGCAGTGGAGAGGCCTTGCCTAAACTATGAATTCCCATTGATAGCATATAGGGCCCAACAGGGGTCCCTGCAAATTAATGGGCAGAAGAGATGAACCATTGGTCTCCTTTTGCTGTCACCTTTCTATGTTTCTAAGTTTGGTACACTTATGTAAGCTATTATTAACTGTCTATTTACCAAATTTGGTTCCAGTTGGATGCATAGTTTTAAAACTAGAGTAAAATAACAGAAATTTAAAATGTGGCAAAATTCCACAGAATTTTCACACAAATTCCATGGAATTCCACAGAATTTGAATGGTAATTCTGCGAGAATTTTGCAGGTGGGGTTTTACATGCTGCTTAGCTCTACCCATAAAGGAAAAAGGAGCAAAGTATTTGCTCACTGTTCATCTGAAGAACAGGGTGTTATAAAAACAGTATACAGTAAATGGCTGCTATGCCACTCCATTTCAATCAGTGTTGTAAGAAGAAATAAAAATAAAAATGCACACTCAATGTAGTTCAAAAGAATTGATTAAAAGTGTATGAACATTAACCAAATTCATACATCAGTATGCTGCAATACATGTAAAAAAAAAATTAGATAATCACACAGAGTCCCTTTAAACAACACCCCACTCCTAGATCAGTTCTCACTTCTCTGCCCAGAGTCCTCAAACCTTTTGCATTTTTTGAGAAAAAAAACACTCTGCTCCCAGCTCAGCTTTTCTTAAATGATTGCCTATAATTATTTTATGATTTATAAAACAAAATCCCACTCTGTCATTTGTCCTGATCTCCAGAAACTTGGGCCCAGCCAACACAGCAAGATTGCATTCCTCCAGGACAATCTAGGTGACTGAATGATATAGGAACTTCACATTTTTCATTGCTAAAGCTTGAGACCTGCTGGTGAGTTGCCAGTGTAAGCTGTGAGTTTATACCAATTGAAGATCTGTTGATATAAGGCTCTGTTCCTTAATTTGGTACAAAATTGTTTAAATTAAATGTGTTGCTCTTGCTAGTGCTCATAGATGGTAAGAAAGAGGAAAAATAGATGGACTTTATTTACATCTGAGTGTGGCTATAGAGTATTATCACTGCAGAAGAATGCACAAAATATACAAATTAAAATGTGAGTGCAGTGCTTACATTGGGAAAAAACATTGGCAACTGGCTTTTCTTTATTTAGTACACTGGCTTGTAAGTGCTTACTTTGCGTTTTTCATTTTCAAAACTGTTCCTGCATATACAAGAAAAAGCAAACACTGCAGGACAGACTCATCCATGCCATACACCCACTTTGAGACAATCCAGAACCACATGGACCTCTTACAACAGACAACTCTTCCTGTCGGACTAGCCAACTCACTTCCTTATAACATCACTTTCTACTATGTGACTGATCACCACTCTGCCCTTTTCTGTTCACCCCCCAAACAATGCAGTGGACAGTAGGAAGACTTAACATTTAATTTGTAAAAGTGAGCAGACATTTTGTCCTATCATCACCTTTTGTATTACTATTTATCTTTGTTCAATGAATTAATCACCAGTTAATCACCTTTTACATATCAGAATGTCATTTCCAACTTATTCCACCTTCACACTGCTTTGCCAGTGACGCATCTGCTGTGAAGCATTACAGAGGTGGGTTGTGGGGCAGATCTACTAAAGCATCTTGTAAAGTTTGGAGCTGTAAGGAAGAGTGGCGGGCCATCAGTGTCCTTTCACTCAATATTATATAGGAACTAGCTCTCTCTGGGGCCTTCGGTGGTCAGATTGAATTTCTACAAAAATTCCTTTGTGATGCTAGCATGGCCACATGGTACAGAAGATCAGTGCACCTGAATTTTTTCTTTAATTCCTTTTTGTTTGTATTATCGAGTTGTGTTTACTGTACGAATGCAGCAGCAGACTCACTCTCAAAGTGCTGCAGCTAAAGGGCAGAGTAAAACAATGCACACTTGAACACATTCTGTTTCTGCCCATAACCATCTATGCATCTAACTAAATGAACACTGCTTCATCTCAGAAATGTTTCAGTGTTTCAATTGCTTACTGGGGTGTTTGTTCTGAGGAAACCATGGACTGGCTACAGGGTCCAAGAGGCTATAATTCACCTGATAATCTCTCCAATATGGCTACTGTAGTTGTTCCTGGCCCAATTAGTTGCCATGTATACTATAGCAATGTCAGCATAGTCATTCGTTATTATCAGAGAAACCCCCAAACACTATAGCTATTATTGCTACTATACTTAAACTGGGTTTTAAAATTCTAATAATGAGTAAAATCACTCTCTGTATGGTGTGTCTTTGAGAAACCAGAACTGTTCTGCAATTTCTTACAGACATGCTTTAGTACTAATCTTAGCCAATCAGAACTCAGGCATTAGCATACAGTTCCATTATTGAGTCAAATGTCCGGTTATCGCAGAATGACCAGACAGTAGCTTTGTGTTTTGATTAGCTAAGAGAGAATTTTTTCAGCATAATGTTTTAAATGACATTGGCCCACTTCCTCATTCATCTTTCAACCATCCTGGTAGCATGTTTAAAATTTACATAGATGCCTTGTTAGTATGCTTGTATTGCATTGTTGGCATTACTGTAGGATATCCCTTCCCTACATGAGACTGTGCCTGTGGATAACATAAACTTAACTAGTATAATAACACTGCTCTATGTAGTGCATGCCTATCTGATTTACCTGTTTAGTGGTAAATGAGACTGGAGTACTTACTCTGACACAACAAGAAGCTCACAGTGTCTTTTCTGCCAACTGACAAGGATACTGTCTGCTTCATATTGAATCCTTTTAAATGTTTCTCACTCCTCTTCTGCCTGCAGAGTAGCTGCTGTGTTGGCATCATGATGCTGATATCATGTACTTACATCACCAGTGTCACAATATTTACCTAGAAAGACATACTGAGCTGAAATAGCTCATTTCCAGGTGCATCTTGGGGGGAGAGAGAAGGAGAGATCACAGCAGTAAGTTACAATAATTAGGTTACAAATAAAGGAAGTGAGGTGAATTCTGGAATCTATGATGCTGTAAACCATTCATTTCTGAATATGTCTAAATCATTCATCAGTAAGGATTCCATAAAGATTTGAGGTGACACAGACAGTGGATTATCATGGCAAAACATGGAAATGCCATTCCATCATTCAAGGACGGATGACCACTTGGCTAAATCAGTTTTAGCAGGAGATGAGTATCTGTTGTTCTAGGGTGATAGCAGGTGTGATGAGCTGAAGAAGATACAGTAAATGATGAATGATCTGTCTTAAGCTATGATTCACATAACAAAGTTGAGTTATATAGAAACACAGAAACATAGACTTTGACTGCAGATAAGGTCAGCTTGGCCCACCCAGTCTGCCCATTTCCCTACCTATTGGATCCTAGTTAACCAACAGCCTACTTTCTCCTACCTCCCACTATAATTGCCTTATGTCTGTCCCCTGAGCCATCTCCCCTCTATCTTAAAATTGTGTCCCATTGTTATTACACATCTCTTTTTCTGTAAGATGCTCCCCTCTTTGACTTTGTGGATTCACTTGAGGTACTTGAAAGTTTCTGTCATATCCCCTCTCTCCCGCCTTTCCTCAAGTGTATACATACTGTATTAAGCTTCTTTAGTCTCTCTTCATATGGTTTCTGCTGGAAACCCTGCACCATTTTAGTTGCCTTTTTTTTTTTTTTTTTTTTTTTAAAGTCTTTGGTAACCGGGTAAGGTCCACTAGGCACAAGTGCCTGTTTTCAGGGGTGACCTGGGAGCACTGGGCGGTTAAGTGACTTGCTCAGAGTCACACAGTATGCAAGTGGAGGTTATGAGAATCAAACTCAGGTCTGGTCTGCTGGATGTATCAAGCAAGTTCACACCTCATTCCTCTAACTTCTAGGCTATACTGCCAGCCCTTCTCTAGACTGCCTCCATCCTGTTAAGGAGTTAACCTTAAAGAGAGAGATGCTCTCTTTCCATGCATGCCTGTTTGCCTTTGAAGGATGAGATGATAGAGGAAATGCAAGGCAGCTTGTTCTGGAGTAGTCTGGCTTCCATTTGAATGGAAACAAGAAATGATGCCTAGAAATTTGATCTCAGTCATTTGTCCAGATGTCTTCTCAGGAGAGAAAGGAATGCCTAGAAATGTAAATAGGTCAGACAAAGTTAAGAGAATTGATACTGATGGCAGTTGGATCGCTGATGATCAAGAAACCACTGAGAAGATGGATAGCAAGATTCAATATGACCACTGACGGGATGCCACACTACTTGTTTGTGTGGTACTGACTTTGCCAGAAAAACTTCTAAAACTTATAATGGCAATGAAAACAAGCATTTGTCAATCCTGAATGTTGATTGCGTTGGCCCTCTGTCAGTCGCTCATTGTGTTTCTCCCAGTGCTGCAGGCTGCTGTTTTGTACTGGGCTCCTGCCTCCATTTCTGTCCACAAAGAAATCCACAGCTGTCCCGACAGAGCTCCGTTGAAGTGGGTCACTGCCCGTCTCTCTCACTCACTCATTCTGTTTCTCCTGGCACTGCAGGATGACCTTTTGTACTGGGCTCCTGCTTCTGTTGGTGGCTTTTTCTGCCCACAAAGAAATCTGCAGTAGTCCCGACACAGGTCCGTTGAGCTTGCTCACTCCCTCTCTGTCACTTGCTGGTTCCGTGTCTGTCGGCGCTGCAGGGTGGCCTTTTGTTCTGGGCTCCTGCCTGCGTTGCCACCTTTTTCTGCCCACAAAGAAATCCATAGCAATCATGATAGAGCTCAATTGAGCTCACTCACTCCCCCTCTCTCACTCGCTCGTCCTGTTTCTCCTGCCGCTGCAGGCTGCCCTTTTGTACAGGGCCCCTGGGTGCATTGCTACGTTTTTCTGCCCACAAAGAAATCCGCAGCAGTCCCAACAGAGCTCCGTTGAGCTCTCTCACTCCCCCTCCCTCACTCGCTCGTTCTGTGTCTCCTGCTGCTGCAGGCTGCCCTTTTGTTCTGGGCTCCTGCCTATGTTGGCGGCTTTTACTGTCCACAAAGAAATCTGCAGCAGTCCCCAGACAACTCCATTGAGCTCACTCACTCCCCCTCTCTCACTCGCTCATTCCATTTCTGCCGGCGCTGCTGGCTGGCCTTTTGTACTTCGCTCCTGCCTCTGTTGGTGCCTTTTTCTGCCCACAAAGAAATCTGCAGCAGTCCCGATAGAGCTTCGTTGAGCTTGCTCACTCGCTTGTTCTGTTTCTGCTGGTGCTGCATGCTGCCCTTTTGTACTGGGCTCCTGTATGCGTTGCCGCCTTCTTCTGCCCACAAAGAAATCTGTACCAGTCACAATAGAGCTTCATTGAGTTCACTCACTCACTCCCCCTCTTTCACTCGCTTGTCCTGTTTCTCCTGCCGCTGCAGGCTGCCCATTTGTACTGGGCCCCTGCATGCAGTGCTGCCTTTTTCTGCCCACAAAGAAATCCACAGCAGTCCTAACAGAGCTCTGGTGAGCTCACTTATTCCCCCTTCCTCACTTGCTCATTCTGTGTCTCCCGCTGCTGTAGGCTGCCCTTTTGTACTAGGTTCCTGCCTGTGTTGGCGGCTTTTTCTGCCCACAAAGAGATCTGCAGTAGTCCTGACACAGCTCCGTTGAGGTCGCTCACTCCCCCTCTGTCACTCGCTCATTCCATTTCTGCCAGCACTGCAGGTTGACCTTTTGTACTGGGCTCCTGCCTGGGTTGCTGCCTTTTCCTGCCCACAAAGAAATCTGCAGCAGTCATGATAGACCTCCATTGAGCTAGCTCACTCCCCCTCTCTCACTTGCTCATTCTGTTTCTGCCAGTGCTGCAGGCTGGCCCTTTGTACTGGGCTCCTGCCTGCATTGCCACTTTTTTCTGCCCACAAAGAAATCCACAGCAGTTATGATAGAGCTCTGTTGAGGTTGCTCACTCCCCCTGTCTCATTCGCTCATTCTGTTTCTCCTGGTGCAGCAGGTTGCCCTTTGACTGGGCTCCTGCCTCTGTTGTGCCTTTTTCTGTCCACAAACAAATCTGCAGCAGTCACAGAGGCTCTGTTGAGCTCGCTTATTCCCGCACTCACTCCTTGTCCCATTTCTGCGCTGCTCCAGGCTGCCCTTTTGTACTGGGCTCCTGCCTGCATTGATGCCTTCTTCTGCCCACAAAGAAATCCACAGCAGTCATGATAGAGCTCCGTTGAGCTCGCTCACTCCCCCTCCCCTCTCAGTCGCTTGTTCTGTTTCTCTCACTGCTGCAGGCTGCCTTTTTGTACTGGGCCCCTGGGTGCATTGCTGCCTTTTTCTGCCCACAAAGAAATCTGCAGCAGCCCTGACACAGCTCTGTTGAGCTCGCTCACTCTCTCTCTCTCTCACTCACTCACTCATTCCATTTCTGCCGGTGCTGCAGGCTGGCCTTTTGTACTGGGCTCCTGCCTGCATTGCTGCTTTTTTCTGCCCACAAACAAATCCGCAGCAATCATGATACAGCTCCGTTGAGCTTGCTCACTCCCCCTACCTGCATTGGCACCTTTTTCTGCCTACAAATAAATCTGCCACTGTCCCAAGAGAGCTCTGTTGAGGTCACTCATTCCCCCTGTCTAGTGCATTCATTCTGTTTCTCCTGGTGCTGCAGGCTGCCCTTTTGTACTGGGCTCCTGCCTCTGTTGGCACCTTTTTCTGCCCACAAAGAAATCTGCAGCAGTCCCGACAGAGCTCCGTTGACCTCACTCACTCCCCCTCTGTCACTCGGTCATTCTGTTTCTGCTGATGCTGCAGGTTGCCCTTTTGTATGGGGCTCCTGCATACACTGCCGCCCTTTTCTGCCCACAAAGAACTCCACAGCAGTCACGATAGAGCTCTGTTGAGCTCGCTCGCTCTCTGTCTCTCAGTCACTCATTCTGTTTCTTCCGCCGCTGCAGGTTGCCCTTTTGTACTGGGCCCCTGCGAGCATTGCTGCCTTTTTCTGCCCACAAAGAAATCCGAAGCAGTCCCAACAGATCTCTGTTGAGCTCACTCACTCCTCCTCCCTTACTCGCTCGTTCTGTGTCTTGCAGTGCTGCAGGCTGCCCTTTTGTACTGGGCTCCTGCCTGCATTGATGCCTTTTCCTGCCCACAAAGAAATCCGCAGCAGTCCCGAAAGAACTCAGTTGAGCTCGGTCACTCCCCCCCCCCACTCGCTCGAACCTAATCTGTCTCAAACACTGATTTCTGACAGTGACTGCGGTATTCTGTGCCGGACGTGCGAAAACACATTTCAGCCATGATGTAAAAAATGACAGCTGTACTGTTCATAAGGAGGTGTGGAAAAATGCCAGTGTTTAAAATGTGGTGTGAAAATATTACTAATTTGCGAAGTTACAAGGGTACATGGAAACTGCACAATGCACGTTCGTAACACAGTCATGTTACAGAGTTTCATCACAAAATTTTCAACATAGGCATTTTAGGACATCTGCTCATGAACAGTGTCAGTGTGATTTTCCTAATGTGCCCCGAACACTGATTTTCCACAGCAACCACGCTGTTGTGCGTCGGAAGAGCGAAAACGCATATTGGCCAGGATGTGAAAAATGACAGCTGCACTATTCATCAGGAGGTGTGGAAAAATGGCAATGTTTAAAATCTGGAGTGAAAATATTGCAAAGTTGCGAAGGTACAAGCGTGAATGGAAACCGTGCAACGCACGCTCTTAGCACACTCATTTTATGGACTTTCATCACCAAATTTTCAACATAGACATTTTAGGACCTCTGCTAATGAACAGTGTCACTGTCATTTTCATAATGTGTCCTGAACACTGATTTCCCACAGCAACTGTGCTATTGTGTGTCAGAAGAGCGAAAACAAATTTTGGCCAGGATATGAAAAATGACAGCTCACTGTTCATAAGGAGGTGTGGAAAAATGGCAATGTTGAAAATCTGGAGTGAAAATATTATAAATTGGTGAACTTACGAGCGTGCATAAAAACTGCGTAACGCACATCATAACAGTCGTTTTATGAAGTATTGGCACCAAATTTTCAGTGTAGGCATTTTAGAACCTCTGCTCATGAACAGTGTCACTGTCATTTTCATAATCTGTCCCGAACACTGATTTCCCACAGCGACCACACTATTCTGTGCCAGAAGTGCGAAAACACATTTTGGCCAGGATGTGAAAAATGACGGCTGTACTGTTCACAAGGAGGCGTGGAAAAATGCCAGTGTTGAAATGTGGCATGAAAATATTTCAAATTCGCGAAATTCTGAGGCGTAGCAACTGCGCATCACACGCACGTAAAACAGTCATTTTTTGATGTTTCAATTAAATTTGTAAATATAGTTTTTTGAGAGCCCAATTACGAACACTGGCACTGTCATTTCATTAATCGTCCCAAAAGGTGATTCCTGCCAAGAGTGACCGTGGAAATCACCTTCAGGGCTGATTAACGTCATGACAGTGGCAGAATTCATGAGGAGGGGTCCCAATAAAACCATGTTGAAAATTTGGTGCCAAAATTCCAAAACACTACTGAGATATGCATCAAAGTTGAAAAAAAACCCTATTTATTCCATTATACACTTACCGGTGTTTCCTCAGATTGCGGTCGCCTTTGAAGAGTGCAGACGTGTTCCCGGTCCACTGAAGATCATTGCACCGGTCTCTGGAGGTAAGTATGGGGTGAGGGGGGTGTGGGGAGGCAGGGCATGCAGTTGGTGGGTGCAGATTGTGGGAGGGGGGCAGGGAGACAGCGAGGGACCTTTTTTTTTTTTTTTACAGGGTACAAGAGACTCCATATAAGTGCCATCGTGCGGGGTGGATCAGGCATAGTTTGATGGTATTGGTGATGTTGGCTTTAGTAAGCCAGGTGGGTTTACCAGCCTGTTTGATGAGAAAAATGGCATTGTCTATATGGGTATAAGTAAGCAAAAAATCGTTAGAAGGAATAAGAGCATTGATGCTAGAGGATCATGGAGTTTTATGGTACTGATAAATTTATAATAAGTTTTTTCTTGAGAAAAAACATGTGGGGATGCTGAGTGGAATTAATAAATAAGAAATGGTGGCTGTGTACATGAGCCAGTCATAAAACCCTTGGTAACCTCTTTGTGAAACACTGTGAAGTAACATCAGGCTCTTACATGGCCATTACCAACTTGGGACAAAGGTATGAGTCCATAGGAAGGGCTTGGAAACCTGTGTCAAAACTAAATGCAAGACCACAGATCAGATGATGAACAAAATGCTGGTTAGGATTTCTAGTATGGATATCTTGTAGGCAATGAATAGCATGTGGTGTGCATGGATGAATCAAATGTCATGAGGAAGGGTGCTGGGTACATTTCATGTGGCCTACAGACTTGGCATGGGTACCTCTGCAATTACTGCAGACAAGTAGCAGATGAGAAGCTGTGAAGAGGCAGCAAGCATCATTCATAAATGAATCAATCAATAAAATTGTTTCATATAATTCTGCCAGAATTATATTCCTGTCTTTCATAACCGCAACATTTCTGGGGGCAAAGAGAGGCATACATGTGGTTGATTGCTTGCTGTAGCAGTGGGTGCATCAGACACTGTTGGTGGACAGAGAGAGGACTGAAGAGTTACTGCAGGAGAAAGCAGGTTGACCAGCAAAATAGTTGCAAAAAAATCTGTTGTTGAGAGTTGCCCTGTTCAGTCTGGTTTTGAATTGAATCAAGCATACTCAGTGTTGGCTTGCTTAGCCCCTTGATACAAGTCAAATAGCTGTCTTTTCTTGGCAGATAACGCAAAAAGGATTCCCATAGAATGGATGGTCAATTACAGCTTAGAAAAGGTCTATTCTTTGTATCCCAGAGAGGGTGCCTCACGTTTTCATGCTATGAGCCTAGTCAGGCATACAGGTGAATGGAAAAAATTGGAGCGAATAGGTGTCAAGTCAATAGCAATAGGGTGGGCCATGGAAGACCTGTAACAAGATGGTAGATGAAGGAGTTTAATCAAAGTATGGCACTATGTAGCAAGCATTAGAACTGTTGCAGTTTTAGGCATTAGAACCACAGCTATGTGTTAATCAGCGGATGTCAAAACCACTCTGCATGGACATTAGAATCAAGACTTTAGGAAAGTGTGAGTATTAAAACCACTATGCAAGAGTGTTAGAATCATGACTTTAGGAACAAGAGGGCATTAGATCACTACAGATGTAGGCATTAGAACCATAGCTAAGAATGAATTAGCAGACATCAGAATCATTGAGCCATGGGCATTAAACTACAGTGTTCGTGTCAGGTGTTAGAACCATGGTTGTGAGATACTTAACAGGTGTTTTAACAGCTGAGCTGTAATCCATAAAACCACAACTTTCATGTCAATATCCAACATTAGAACTGTTATGTAGCAGAGTTAGAACCATGACTATAGGAATTAGCTAGCACTAGAACTGCTAAGCTGTGGGCATTAGAACCACAACTTTCATTATCAATAGCATGTATTACAATAAGTAGGCATTAGATTCCTGCAGCCATGGGCAGCAGAAACATGGCTTTCAAGTTACCAGTGGCATCAACACCTCTAAGCATGGGTGTTAGAACCATGAGCTTCTGTAATAAGCTGGCATTTTTAGATGTTTAGACTGCTGGTAATACTGTAGCTCTATGCCACCTTAACAGGCCTTTCTGCAGGGCAACCTTAAGGAACCAGGAAGTATGGTTCCTTGGAGCACTGTGAGCAGCTGTCAAAGGGAGGAGTCAGTGCATAGACTGAAGGATTGCCCCATCAGATACAGATGCAGACTGTTGCTGGTGAGATGAACACAGTATGGGGAGTGGTGTGGTGGACTGCCCGCAGGAGTATGAGCATCCTGGTTGACTGCCAGTTAACCAGGGCTTGACTGCACACAGGAATGAAGATCAATGGTGCAGGAGTGCAAGAAAAGATACTAAAATAAATATTGTAAAGTGAACAAGAAGGGAATGAAAGAAGAGGTAAAACACCCAAACCAAACATGGGCAACTGGGCATGCAGACAAAGATGATATGACCAGCTCAAAGTGCATTTTATGCAGTGGTCTTGGTAGGAGGATCACATCATGGGCTGCCCCATTGAACCACTTACTTACTGCATTGTCATCATAGTTATTCCACCTCATGCAGTCTACAAACAAACAGCTCCTGTGGCTCTACTAACATAGTATAGTCCTATCAGCTTTCCAGTTAAAAGGTTTTCAGACATCTAAAGTTGAACACAGTCAGGCACTGTCCAAGCCAAGAAAGTCCTTCTGGTAGGTCAGTAGTTTTAGATCTATGTGTCATCTGCATAACTGGGAAATCACTTTTTACAATGTCTGAATAACCTGTTCTAAAAAGAATATATAAACACATCCCCAGACCACAGGATTCCCCAGCCAAGCTCCCTCCTGGAGCGAACACTGCACGCGGGTGCTTTGAGGTAATAAACTACCTGCAACAGCAGCACCCTTGTGAGGGGTTGGGCCGTTGACATGCTGCGCCCGTCAACTGCCCATCCACCCACCCTGGCTCAGCATTTCCTTTATAGGCTGCCTAGTGACATCACATCAACCCACCCACCCTGGCTCAGCATTTTCTTTATAGGCACTGCCTAGTGACATCACATCCTGTAGGCTGTTTTTCACATCCTGTAGGCTGTTTTTACTAAGTCCCCACTTCTCCATTTGCAGGTTATACCTGCCAGCCACCAGAGGGACCCTCTGACCTTTCCATCTCAGTCTCCCCACCTGAATCCCCTCCTACTTCCTGTAACCTCTCTTCCTGATCAGGCTACCTGTCTCCATACTCCCACCTCTGCCACTGCCCACACCTCACCCTAGCCCAGCCATCTGGCTAGCCCTACTCACTAACCCCTGCCCATCGCCTGACCCACACCCAGCCTGCCACTAACCCCAGTGACCACTAGGAGTCGCTATTTCTACCCTGTTTTCTGGCCCAAACCTAGCCCGCTTAAGTCACCTAGAACCTGGATCCCTGCTATCAGCCAGGTCCTTTCCCAACTGCCCAGCCAGGGTCTTGAACCTTGTACCCTGTCCATCTGAGTCCATGACAGTACCACTACTCCAAAGTGGTATCTATGCTTTCTGAGGGGCAACCAAGAAACTTGAAACTCACCACCCTACTATTACCAAGGCATTATGCTTGGGCACCCCTTCCCCAAATCTGGTAAAATGTCACCATCAATAACCCTTGTACTTCTGATCTCCCCCGTTTTACTGTTCCTTCCCATCCTAACTCCCCCTCTAAGTGCCTACCCATCACCCCCCCCCACCGGATATTCTGACTCATCCTACAAATGCCACCTATAAGTCCACCGCATCCCTCCCGGCTATCTCCTGGTCCCATTTCCCCATGCCCCTCTCCTCCTCAGTCTATTCCTTTGGCTTCCTTCTGGTCTCTCTGTCTCTCACTCCAGTACCCACTCCCTCTGCTCAGCCCACCCTGCTGCCACCTCCAACCAGCGCATGGCAAAATCCCAGTCTCTCCGCGTTCTACGCTGTCATCTAATCATTGCCCTACTCCTTCTGGTTACAGGGGATATTCACCCCAACCCCAGCCCAACCCCAGTCTCAGGTCCTACCCACTCCATTCCAATCCCCTCAGCCAAGGACACCACCAACACTCATTCTGGAAACCTTCCCGGAGGCTTACGCCTTCTCCATCTAAATATTTGTAGCCTAGCCCCCAAGCTCGAGCAGCTCCAAGTCCTAGCCACCCAACATGCCCCTGACATAATCATCATATCTGAGACCTGGCTAAACCCCAACCAACCATATAACTCTATCGCTATTCCAGGGTTCACCATCGCACGGCAAGACTGGCCCTCCAGAGGCAGAGGGGTAGCTGTCTACATCAGATCAGCCCTACACTTCACTGTCTCTCTTACAAAAACTGAACCCAAAGCCTATGAGCTTCTCATGGTAAAACTGTCCCCTCCATCCTCACTACCTATCTTTGTGGCTGGTATCTATTGCTGCCCAGGCACACCAACCACAACAGTCACTGACCTTCTGTGCCAGCTCTCATCTCTTGCACAGTCGGGTGAACTATATGTCATGGGTGACTTTAACCACAACTGGTTAGCACCCACTTTCAACAAAACTCCAACTGAGATAACCACTCTCAACCTTAGCCAAACTATTATGGAACCACTCCCTCCTAGACTGGGCGATTACATCCCTTCCATGCCGCATCGTCAGTTCAGGCCTCCTCCCTGACTCCATCAGTGGCCACCACCTAATCTACCTGGTCCACAAAATCCACAGAGGTAAATCCCCTCCCAAATTCATATTCCAATCGTCATACAAATCCCTCAACCTCTCCCCCCACCGGAAGTTCTATCTCACTCCAATTGGGTCCCGAGCTCAACCTGCTCTAACATGGATTCGGCCCTTACACACTTTCAGAACACCTTCCTCACTGCCTGGGACAAACACGCCCCCCTGTGCCAGGCTAGAGTCCGTGGGTCTCACCTATCCTGGATATCCCTTGAACTGGTAGCTTGTCAACAAGCCTGTGACAAGGCCTGGCGAAACTACAAATCCACGCCCCTCCCAGGCAACTATGTCACCTACCGCATGCTCCGCAACAAGTGCACAAAGGCAATCTAATTAGCCAAAGCTGAATATTTCAACAACACCCTAAATGCAAATCTTGATAGACCCTCCAAATTCTGGAAAGTAACTAACTCCCTTTTCTCCCCCCAAACAGCAAGCCCCCCACCTCTCCTCCTCACCCAAGGGACTCTCCTCTCTGACCCCCTGAAGGTAGCCTCTGAGTTTAATTCCTATTTTACTACTTGTGCCCTGGCCCTCCTTGATTCCCTACCTCCTGCACCCACTCCTGCTCCCCAGCCATCTACCCCCCTACCGACCGGTAGGAACCCCTTCTCCTTCAGACTCATCTCCCCCACCAAAACCCTAGATGCCCTTCACTCCCTGAACCCCTCCAAAGGCAAATCCCATGATGGTCTTGATAACAAACTCCTCTTCCTATCTGTCCCTGCCATCACCACTCCCCTCGAGGCCCTACTAAATCTTTCTTTCTCCACCGAGTCACTCCCCGCCAACCGGAAGCATGCCATTGTCCTACCCCTTCCAAAAGGTGGTGATCCTACCTCCACAACTAACTACCATCCCATCTCCCTCCTCCCCGGCCTCGCCAAACTCCAGGAACACCTAGTGCTATCCCAACTCTCTCAATTTCTCTCAGAAACTAACTTCTTCACCCCATTTCAGTCCGGCTTCAGAAAACACCACTCTACCACTTCCTCCCTGCTAAGACTCACAGACTCAATCCTCACTGGGATGGACAAAGGGCTAATCACTGCCACTATTTTCATTGACCTAGCAAAAGCCTTCGACACAGTATCCTATTCCCTCCTACTATCCTGTCTATGAGGGGCTGGGCTAGCAGCATCCGCCACAAACTGGTTCAGTGCCTACCTTCTAAATAGAACCCAATCCACTAAAATAGCTGACCACACCTCCCCCCCTCTCTATCACCACCGGTGTTCCCCAAGGCTCAGTTCTTGGCACCATCCTTTTCTCCATCCTTCTAAACAATCTGCCTAACTCTTGTTCCACTTCTGCAATCCACATGTACGCTGACGACACGGTCCTCTCTACCTCCGGCCGGACCCACGAAGAAGTCTCCTCCAAACTTGAATCTGATTTCAATAAAATCCAACACTGGTTCAATACCAACCAGCTCTCCCTAAATGCCAAGAAAACTGTCTCTATGTCTTTCAGCACTAGACAGCGCCTCTCCAAACTCAGATCTTCCATACCCTAAATAACACCATCCTTGACGAAGTGCCCTCCTTCAGGTACTTAGGGGTTTGGCTTGATCGCCACCTCTCCTTTTCAACACCCATGGATGCCATCATTTCAAAACTGCACCCAAAACTCGGTGCCCCTATCGAAACCGCACCAGTCTCCCCCTACCTGTCAGACGTGAACTAGTCCAGAAAATGATTCTACCCTCCTTTGACTACTGTGACGTCATTTACAGCTCCGCCTCTAAGTCCACCCTAGCCAGACTTGACCCCCTCTTTAATGCTTTCTGCCACTTTGCCCTCGATGCCCCCCCAAGCTCACATCACTGCGAGCTCTACCGCTCACTGGCTTTGCCATCCCTGAGTAACCAGCGCCTAATATATCGTGTCAAATTCACCTCCAACTACTGGCTCGGCTTCCTCCCTCCTTACCTCGTACCCCCCCATCTTCCCCACCTACCCCCACCCACGCCCTCAGGTCTGCTGATGCTAGGCTATTAGCCATCCCTCACCGAAGAACCACCGCCGGCCAATCAGCCTTCTCCTACCTCTTCCCCAAACTCTGGAATGGCCTGCCAGCTCAGATCCATCATTCTTCATCCAAACACTCCCTATCCTCTGCCCTCACTAACTTCCTTGCACCAAATTGCAACTGTCCCTGACCTCTCCCCCCCTCTGATAGCTCCTCTCCCACCATCCCCCCATAGTGCCTGATCAGTGGCTCGGCCTTCACCTAATAGTCTGGCTTGTACACTGTCCTATGCACTTATACTCTCTCTCTTACTCACTCTTATTTACTCCTAATATTTCTCTTCCCTCCTACCTACTAACCTACGCTCTTCAGCTGTACTCACAGCTACTAACTCCCCTCTCCTACCCCATCCCCTCTAACTCACCCCCCATACACTCCGAGTGTTCTAGCCCACTCCTCCACACCCCCTATCCTCGCTCTCCAACTCCTACTGTTAACTTAGTGCAGTTTGCTTCAGCTCAAGTTCTGTTACTGGCACGCAAGTTCCGCTACTGGCACCTATGTAATCATGTATTACCCTCGATGTATACCATGATATGTATACCCTGTCCTTGAAGACCATGTTCTGTTCTGTTCTCCATATGTAACATGTTCAGATGTAATCCCTCCCTATTCTGTACATTATCTGTATTGCTCTACTTCTATAAATAATTATTGTCTGTATACCTTCCTCCACTGTAACCCCTCCCCCAGGTCGCACCGTGAGATGAGCATCTTCTTGCTCAGTGTGCCTTTCCTGGTGAAACATTTTCAATAAATAAATAAATAAAAACTTGTACCCTCATTCACGGAAACAGATTCCAACTGAAAACCACTCAAGACAAAATACTGGGAGTACTGGCTGAAATAAGACTGAAGCCAAGCAGAACTGGTTGCCTCTAGCCTATATAAAGCTTACATCAACATGCAAGTTAGATTTTCCAAAATTGTAATGACATGATAATAATCTATAGTCTCTGAAAATCATGTTATTAGTGTCCTTTTGCAGAAAATACATATCTTTTGCTTATACGATTGAACTTACAGATGCTTTAAGAAAGTGTTCAATTCCAATATGCCCCAAATTATTTGTTTTCATTACTTCCTTTTTGGAAAGGTAAAACAGTACATTTTTCCAAGAAAAGTCTGAAGCAACAGCAGGAAAAAGATAAGTTTCAGATAGGATTTGCCTACATTTCCTGTCATTGTTATTAGTGCAAAACAGGTCAATACACTGACTGACAGCATTGCTATATTTCTGATGCCCTGCTCTTCTAAAAGATACATAAAAGTAATAACACTGATGTATTTGCTCTGCTGCAAATGATTATTTGAAAAAATTATGATAACATTGAAGCTGCTTATAGTGATGATTCCAATCATCTATAGTAATTTTAGGCCAATGCACAATCGTATATGATGGTTTTCCTATAGGAACTGCATCTGTTATACTGTTGTTGATGAACTACAAGAAGAATCAGGAGAGAATAATGTTTTACTTTTAAATCCCCCATGCCTTTTTTGGTTGCTACAATATGTCAGAAGATAATATATTTTTGGGAGGTCACTGAAGCATTTACTTATGAGGTAGTCAGTGCTACAAATAGTATGAAATATCACTGAGCCAGTCCCCTCAATGGAAATTCTTATTATATGAAAGCACACAAGACAGGATGATAAAGCATGAGCTGACTAATATGATGTGACTGTCTATGAATGACATATGGTGCCTTTCGCAAGTTTACGTGAACAGATTTACCTGATGCAAATATAACTGGAGGTGGCATGCATTCCAGCAGCTTCATATAGTTTCTGACAAAAGGAGGCTGTGTGGTCTTGTGGTTAGAGCACCTACATAGAAACCAGGAAATTGCAGGTTCAAACCCTGCCAGATCTGAAATACTTACGGAGTGACCGTGGCCAGCAGGGTGCATCAGGGATCAGTGCTGGGACTAGTCATCTTTAATGTCTTTGTAGGTGACATTACAGATGAGCTGGAGGGGAAGGTCTGCTTCTTTGCAGATGACACTAAAACCTGCAATAGGTAGGACACTCGAGGGGTGCCAGGATGGAAAGAATGAGCAGAGACCTGAGAAAACTTGGGGAGTGGTCAAGGGTATAGCAGCTTGGTTTCAGTGTGAAAAAGTACAAAATAATGCACTTGGGGCATAGAAACCCAGTGGCAATGTACAAAATGGAGGGAGTATAATTGATGATCACCAAGCAGGAGAGAGTGGGGATAATAATCTCCGATGACCTAAAGGTGGCCAGGCAGTATGTCAAAGCAGATGGGAGGGCTGGTGGGATGCTGGGGTGCATAGGTAGAGGTACCACCAGCAGAAGGAGGGAGATGGTACTGCCTCTGTATAGATCACTGGTAAGACCTCACCTAGAATACTGTGTGCAGTTCTGGAGGCCACATCTTTAGAAGGATATAGACAGAGTGCAGACAGTTCAGGTGAGGGCAACTAAAATGGTACAGGGTCTGCATCAAAAGCTGTACCAGAAGAGACTAATGGAACTAAATACATACACCCCAGAAGAGAGGAGGGAGAGGGGGATATGACAGAGAGCTTTAAATACCTCAATGGGGGTAAATAGGGTATAGGAGGAAAGTATTTGTCAGAAAAAAAGGTGCACAAGAACAAGGGGTCATGCTACGAAGTTGGGGGGATTCAGGAGAGATGTGAGGAAATACTGCACAGAAAGAGAGATAGATTCCTGGAACAGCCTACCAGCCAAAGTGGTGGGGGCAAAAATAGTGGTGGGGTTCAAGAATGCCTTGGATAGGCCCATGGGAATCTTAATTGAAAGGAATGGGGTAGAGAGAGAGAAAGAAGCGGAGATCAGGTAGGGTCTACGGAAATACTGTAAGTAGGGAAACATGGGCAGACTAGGTGTGCCAAGTGCTCTATTATCTGCCAACAAATTCTACTTTTCTGTTTCTATGAAAGGAACAAATCTTTTAGAGTTTTGCAACAAAGTTTAATAAACTCAGCCCTGGAAATTAATGCATTTTATAGCATGTGTTTTATACAGAACAGTCTGCTACTAAAAAAGGTTAATTATTTGTGTGTGATGTATCCCTGAAGTAACAGATTAGCTGTTGGCTCTTATTACTCACTGTAGCCATATCAGGTTACAGGACCAATGGATGCCATGCAAATTACTGTTACCTCTAAAGGTCAACACCTGCTGGAGCAATCTGCCTGGTGTGCTGCCCTAAAGAGACAGAAACATGCACACCAGATTTGCCTACTAAAGCAGCCACACCATTTGTCCTTTCTAATCACTCTGATCAAAAACAGAGCCTTGACTGTTGATTTAGTTATTAATATTCAACCCAACCAAGTAAGTCATAGCAATGGTAAGTTTTAAAGTGCTTGGGAAGGATTACTTATGTAATTCAGAGAAATCAAATTCCAAGATAAAAGGCTACTTTATGAATAACGTTGTCATGTTGTATGTGGGAGTGCATATCTTTGAGTGTGTGTGTGTGTGTGTGTGTAGGAAAGCTGTATAGATGACTGTTTAGAGCACAGAGCTCTGAACCTGCAAACACAAGTGCTTACACGTTGTGTGGCCATATGCAAGTCCCCCCATACCAAATTCAGCCTTGTCTTTTGATCTGAAAAGCCGTGTTTGCACATCCAGCACCCACTCATATCTGGTAAAATAAAAGGTGAACCAATTCCACTCTTTTTATATGCAAGCAAGAAGCCAGCAGCATGAGCCATGAACAACATGCATAGGATGAAAAGCCAAGTTCTAATTAACTCTTCTTTTTCTGACTGTAGTTTCCCCCTCCTTCACTAGCTCCCCTGGTTGCAGCCATATTTATTGACCTGAGTTATTAATTACTGAACTAGTAATAGATATGCTGACAAAATGTCTCAAGGAAATAAACAATTGACATCTCTGCTTGGTCTTTGGGTTGGTGTTTCATACCCATTATGCATATCTGGATCTTCCCATAGTAAGATAAACAAGCATTTGTCAATGCCGAATGTTGCTTGCTTGAATATGCTGTGTAGGTATTTGGAAGTCAGTGAAGTGCAAATATTGAACAGTTGCAAACTTACGAGCGCACGTAGGTACTGCACAATGCAGGCTCGTAAAACAGTCATTTTTAGGAAGTTTGTCACCAAATTTTCAACATAGCCATTTTAAGACCTCTGCTCATGAACAGTGTCATTGTGATTTTCTTAATGTGTCTCATACAGTGATTTCGCACACCGACTGCGCCATTGCGCGCTACATTGGCAGAAACACGTTTTGGGTGAGATGTGAAAAATTATAGCTGTACTGCTCACAAGGAGGTGTGGTAAAATGACAAAGTTGAAAATCTGGAGTGAAAATATTGAAAATTCGACGAACTTCGAGCGTGCATTGCACAGTTCCTATGCACGCCAGAAGTTCGTGAATTTTAGGAATTTTTCCACCAAATTTTCAACATAGGCTTTTTGAGAGCCCACCTTATGAACGCGAGTAGTGTCATTTCGTTAATCGTGCCGAAGGTGGTTTCACAGTGACTGCGAAATCACCCTTCAAGCCTGATTAACGCCACATGACAGTGAGAGCATTCATGAGAAGGGGTCCAAAAAACCCCATGTTGAAAATTTGGTGCAAAAATTCCAAACAAGCATTTGTCAATGCCGAAAGTTCGCTTGCAGGTATTTGCAGTGGTATTTGGCACTTGGACATGGCTTAAAAAAATCAGTGACAAAGAAGTACAAGCATTTGTCATTGCCGAATGTTGCATGCTTCTATGTGCTGCTTAGGTATTTGGAACTCATTGGAGTGCAAATATTGAAAATTCGTGAACTTACGAGCGTGCGTAGGAACTGCACAATGCATGCTCGTAAAACAGTCATTTTTAGGAATTTTTTCACCAAATTTTCAACATAGCCATTTTAAGACCTCTGCTCATGAACAGTGACACTGTGATTTTCTTAATGTGTCCCATACATTGAGTTCGCACACCGACTGTGCCACTGTGCGCTACATGGGCGGAAACATGTTTTGGGCAAGATGTGAAAAATGACAGCTGCACTGCTCATAAGGAGGTGTGGTAAAATGGAAATTTTGAAAATCTGGAGTGAAAATATTGAAAATTTGCAAACTTACTAGCGTGCATAGGAACTGCGCAACTCACACTTGCAAAACAGTCATTTTTAGGAATTTTTTCACCAAATTTTCAACACAGCCAATTTAAGACCTCTGTTCATGAACAGTGTCACTGTGATTTTCTTAATGTGTCCCATACAGTGATTTCACACACCGACTGCGCCATTGTGTGCTACATGGACAGAAACATGTTTTGGGCAAGATGTGAAAAATGACAGCTGTACTGCTCATGAGGAGGTGCCGTAAAATGGCAATGTTGAAAATCTGGAGTGAAAATATTGAAAATTTGCAAACTTACGAGAGTGCGTAGGAACTGTGCAATGCAGGCTCGTAAAACAGTCATTTTTAGGAATTTTTTCCACCAAATTTTGAAAATAGGCTTTTTGAGAGCCCACCTTATGAACGCTGGCACTGTCATTTCATTAATTGGGCCCAAAAGGTGATTTCACTCAGTGACTGCGAAATCACCCTTCGGGCCCAAATAACGTCATGACAGTGACAGAATTCATGAGAAGGGGTCCCAAAAACCCCATGTTGAAAATTTGGTGCAAAAATTCAAAAAAATGCCTGAGATATGCAACAAAGTTGAAAAAAACCCATCTAGCCTATCATACAGCTTACCGGCATTTCCTCAGTTCACGGTTGGCTTTGAAGAGTGCAGACCTGTTCCCGGTCCAGCGATGATCATGGCGCCGAGCTCCGAGGTAAGTATGGGGTGGGGGGTGGGGAGCAGGATGCAGTGGTGGGTGCGGGTTGTGGAGGGGCGGGAGACTATGGGACCGCTTTTAATTTACAGGGGTTGTTTTGTACTTTGACGATGCGGGACATTTGCCATGCTGGGGTGGGCTCCCAGCATGGCAGAAGGATGGCTGGGGGGGCTGTGGAGCCGACGAGGGATTGGGCACCCCCATCGGCAGACGACGCGGGACGTTTGCCATGCTGGGGTGGGCTCCCAGCATGGCAGAAGGATGGCTTGGTGGGGGGCCGTGGAGCCGATGGGGATTGGGCACCCCGTCGGCAGACAATGTGGGATGTTTGCCACGCTGGTGGGCTCCCAGCATGGCAGAAGGATGGCTGGGGGCTGTGGAGTTGGGATGGATTGGGGCACCCTGGCCGGCAGACGACGCGGGATGTTTGCCACACTGGGGTTGGCGCCCAGCATGGCAGCAAAGATTTGGGGGGGCATGACGCGGTGCAAGCACACAATGGTGGTTTTCTTTGAAGAGAAGACCACCGCTGTCATACACAGCACCGGTGCGGATTGGTGCAGGACCGCCACGCCTGCTCAAGGGAGCAGGGGATTGCTCAGGAGAGGCACACCTCCAAAGTGTCCCATTCTCCCAAGACGTTCCTTGTGCATGCATGCAAGCGAATGTAAAAATGGCTGAGACATGCAGCAAAGTTGAAAAAATACCCTATTTATTACATTATACAGCTTACTGGCATTTCCACAGTTCATGGTCGGCTTTGAAGAGTGCAGACGTGTTCCCGGTCCACCTAAGATCATCGCGCTGGAGTGCGGAGGTAAGTATGGGGCGAGGGGGGTGTGGGAAGGCAGGGTGCGCTGTGGGTGGGCGCAAGTGGGGGCAGAGACAGCAAGGGACCATTTTTTTTGTTTCAGGGTTTTTTTTTTTTGTTTTTTTTTTTAAAAAAGGAAGGCAACACGGGTCTTTTTCCACACTGGGGTGGGTTCCCAGCATGGCACAAGGACGGCTGTTTGGGGGAGCATGGAGCCGACAGGGGATTGGGCACCTCCGTCAGTGATAGCATCTGTTGCCACACTGGGGTGGGCTCCCAGCATGGCACCCTGTACACTTTGGGGGGGGGAACAGAGGAGCCAACGGGAGGTTGGGCACCTCCGTCAGCTATACGATGTGTAGCCACACTGGGGTGGGCACCCAGCATGGCATGAGGAACTCTGTTTGGGGGGAGTGCAGCACAGCCGACGGGGGTGCCCAGTGTGTGCGTGGGGGTGAGTACACAGTATGCGCGGTGTGTGTGTGTGTGTGTGTGTGTGTGTGTGTGTGTAGGGGGAGCGCACATGAGCAGGTGATATCTTATCACTGCTCACTGAAGTGTATTCCCCTTTCAACTGTACTCCACTGCATTTCTGACTGCTGTCATAGACAGCTCCAGCAGCCATTGGAGAACTGCGGCCGCGCCTGCAAACACACTGACTGAATTGGAAGAGGGCTGCCACACCTCTGAAAACTCGGATGATGGCACTATGTTTCTTGCACATGCGTGCAAGCAACATAAAAAGGCCTTTATAGCGCTCATTATTGACAAGACTATGCAAGTGATGAGGTGCATACATTTGCTGATCCACGCAGACCTTTGTAGCCATGTTGGATTGGCTAAGTCATATGTTGCAGAGCAGGCCTGTTTTTTTTTAACAGTGCTATTTCTTAAAGCAGCTGATCACATTATGGTAATTTACTAAACGCTCAGATTTACAGTATAGATATACCAGTTTAGTCTGCCTTTGATCAGTCTTACAAGATGCCCTCAGGACTTTCCTTGAGTGTTTTTTTTTTTGGTACACCAGGCTAGCCTTAATTAGGTTGGCCACCCTTTTACTCATATACACAAGTTCTGAATAGTTCTGAATGCATTAAAAATATGGTTGCCCTCAGAGTTTCAGCAATATTTTCAGAAGTATTTCAATGCCCTTCAACTAGGATGAACAAATGACATACAAGCTAGTCCCTGACGTGATGGAACACAGAAGACTCTGTTCCAACTCCTGCCCATGAAATGCAAGTCCTTACATGGTGAACACAAAATGAAATCTGGTGTCAAATGAATCGACAAACAGCTGGGAGGTATTGGTGTATGTATAACCACTTCTCTTATATCTCTAGATATAGATCATCTAGTTAAATAAAACCTATACAACTGCAAGACAGAGGAGCATATACAATTTATTCTTTGCTTCTCAGTCTACAGAACACATTACTAGAAATTTTAAGCCACCAGGGCTAGTGGAGAAAATTCACTGGCTCTACAAACGAAGACTTGCCCAACTGTCATGCTAAATGTAAAAGTTACCTCCATCTGCACTAGCCTACAGTGCTAAAACTCATTCCGTCAGTTGAGGGATTTGGTTGAGCAATAGACTGTTCTAACTTCTACAAGTGTGGAGGAACGAGACCATCTTTTTTGTAGGCCCCATGCAAGATCTACCAGAATTTGGCTGGCGGACCAGCGTCCAATTCAAACCCTGTAAAAATTCCCAGTACAAGTTACAGTACTCACTACTGTTGCTACCCACACTACTGTTCAATGGCATCTAACAATAGATTGTGCAATTTCAATTAAAAGGGCAATATGATCTGACGGTTTAACCCATCTACCAAGTGTCCTGTGTGACTATTCTCACTGAATAGGGCCAGCTGGAAGCTGCACATCTGATCCCCACAGCCCAGAACTCATTGGAGCACACTGCAGGTCTCCTGACAATGCTATCTGAAGGTACTTTTTTTCAGCTGGGTTCCTCATCAGATGCAAGTCCCCAAAAAGGCAGGTGATTTCTCTTTTTTTGTTGGGGGGGGGGGAGAGAAGAGAGAGAACCACTGACAAATGAGAGCAGGCTACGGGAAAGCATAAATAAAAAAAACAAGAAAAATACAATACCCCAAGCTTTTTTCTAAATGTGTACCACTAAAACCATCCTTTACTTGTCCTGTTAAAGCCTGCTACCAAAAGAAGTTGAATAACTTTATTTTGCTGCCAAGCTCCCTTAATTGTTTTGGCTTTTTTTCAAGAAAGAAACAAAGATGCATTACTGGGCCGATTTAAAAATTGAAGGAAAGGCAAAGAAGTAATAGGAGCCATGATCTCAGGAGCAGAGAACCATGACTTTGGGCCAGTCAAGATTTTGCACGAATAATAGCTACTGAGGTGAAATATGTAGTGGAAAACTGACATTTATTTTTCCTGTAAATGTTTAACAGGCGAAATACTGGTTTTCCAGCCCCCCCTCCTTTGCACTCGATACCTGTTCCTTCAATGTGCTGTTCGGCTTGCAAGCATAACCAATACCTCTAATATGTTTTTCTCCACTGTGCGGTCCACATTCACTACTGACAATGTGTCTCTGCTACTGTGACACCCAGAATACAGACACATACCTGTGTCTTCAGTTTGCACTTCCATATATGCTACATTTTGTGCTTTAGAAACTGGAAAAGTTTTTATGTTTCCCTACTCCCCCCGAAAACACTCTTTTCTCACTTTGCCGCTGCTTTGAAAAGTTGCATTACTCTTTACATGTTTTTCCCTATTGTAGCAACAATGTCTGTCTTTGTTGCCAGACGCAGACTACCGAGGGCAGTGTTATGTTTTTTGTGTTCCAAGTCAATGTGCAATCGTACTTCGCAAGTCAATGTGCACAGAAACCATTAATATATTTATTCTCCACTTTGTGGTCCACTTCGACTACTGACAACATGTCTCTGCAACAGTAAGACCCAGGAAGGCAGATACATATCAAAGTGGACTGGAGGACTGCAAACGGGAAGGAAAAGCATTAAAAACCAGTTTCACAGTGCAGAAGCCATGGAAAGTGAGGAAAGAAAGGTAGGGGTCTCACAGTGCAAAACCCATGTTAAGTCAAAATAGAAATAGGGTGTAACGTGAGTGAAGACTCAGGTATGCATCTGCATACGGAGCATTCAGCCACAACAAAATGCTACATTTTAAAAGAAATCACAGCGATTCCACATTGACTTGCTACTACATGCACATTACATTACAGCATTAGAAAGCACAGGCATACCGGCATCTTCAGTTTGTGGTTGGGTCTTGAACACTGATACCTGTCTGTTTTCTCACACATTGAAACCTGTCTGTGTTGTCTCTGCGGTGCTTTGAAAATTGACTTTTGTTTTTCTTTTCACTCTTAACAGTAAAAAGATAGTTTGCCTCCCATTGCCAGTCCTCTTAACCTCATTAACTCTCACTCCCACTAAACTTAATTCCAGCATGTCGGGAATAGACAGCCACACAGCAGGCTTACATGGGCAGAACAAGATAGTAGCCATGAACTCAGGAGCACACTGCCATGCCGTGGGGGCAGTCAGGACAGTAGGGCTCAAAAAAATAACAGTATCTATCACATTGGTGCTACACTTACGGGCCTCATCTGACAATAAGTGAAACATTCTTCCTTTTCCACTGTGCGCATTGAAGTACAATGACACACATAGTACCCAGGAGTGGCCAGCACAATGGGAACATGGAACTCAAACTGAGAAGCAGCACTACTTATGCTGTATGCTATTACACACAATTGGTTTCCAGTGTTTCAGGTGCAGGCAACTTTTTGTATGCACTGCAGTTGTCTCTTTTGTATACTGCATATACTCTGACATATATAATTTTCTTACACTGTACCTCTGACCTTCAGCAACTACTTTCACCTCAGTAACTATCAGCACTGCTACCCTTCAGTCCAGCAGTTCGGGAAAAGGCAGCCAGACAGCAGTCTTGCATGGGCAGAACAAAATAGGAGCCATGACTTCAGGAGCACACAACCATGACTTGGGGCCACTCAAGAGTTTTGCACGACTGATACTTACTGAGGTGAAATATGTAGTGGAAGGTGACATGTACAGTTTAACAAAATTATTTGTGTCAGTTAGACCCTCTGCTGCATGGTATTTGCTACAGACATATCGAAATTGCGATCAACTGTATAGTGAGCAATGAGCCAATATTATATGCCACTTTTTCTGACAAATGAAGTCTAACAGGAATGTGTCAGATAATGTTACACTTCTATTCTCTACTGTAGTGACTGGCCCCAAGTCATGGCTGCCTCCTCCTCAGATCATGGCTCCCATGTTGTCATGGCCATGCCCGAGTCCTGTCTGCCTGCCTATTCCTCAAGTGACTGAAGTAACTTTTGCAGGATTGATACTTAATGAGGTGAAATATGTTCCTTCAGGTCACAGGTGTAGTTCCACAAAATTATATATGTCATTTAGACCCTGTGCTCCATTACCTTTTGCAGGACTGATACTTCATGAGGTCAAATCAGTTGCGCAAGGTCACAGGCACAGCTGGACAAAATTATGTCTGTCACTTACACCCTGTGCTGCAAGCCATTGAGTTAAGAAGTATTGAAATTGGCATCCACTTTATACGGACCATTCAGCACTAGTAAATCTGTTTGGTTTCTCTCTGCGGTGCTTTGAAAACTGACATATGTCTTTCCTTTTAATGTTTAACAGTCAAAACACTTTTTTCCAACCCCCCCTTCCCTTTGCACCCCATACCTGTTCCTTCAATTTGCTGTTCGGCTTGCAAGCCTCACACCTGTTTTTTTCGCAGTTTGCGGACTTTTGCAAACCGATATTTCTAATATTTGTTTCTGCACTTTGCTGTCCATATTGACTACAGATAACATGTCTCTGCTACTGTAACACCCAGAATACAGATGCATACCTGTGTTTTCAGTTAACACTTCCTTATATGCCACATTTGGTGCATTGCAAAGTGAAATTTTATTTTTTTCCCTACTTCCCCCGAAAACACTTTTTTCTCACTTGGCCACTGCTTCGGAAACTTTAATTACTCTTTCCATGTTTTTCCCCAACTGCAGCAACAATGTCTGTCTTTGTTGTCAGACACAGACTACAGAGAGCAGTGTTATGTATTTTTTGTTCCAAGGCAATGTGCAATCGCACTTCGCAAGTCAATGTGCACAGAAAAGTAATATTTTTCTTCTCCACTTTTGCGGTCCACTTTGACTACTGACAATGTGTCTCTACTACTGTAAGACCCACAATGCAGATGCCTAGCTGAGTCTTCAGTTGTGTTAAATGTGATTGCACATTGACTTACAACAAAGAGGACATAACAGTATTGAATGGGAATAGAATGAACATTGGAATGCCTGTGTGTGAATATATGCTGTTCAGGCTGGCATGGTATGAGAAAGGGAAAGAATAGAGTGAAATCTGCAGGTTTAATATCTATTTGCTTGAACTGTGGCTTTTCCAATATTGCTGAAAGGAGAAGGAACAGGTGGCAGTGGTAAAAATGCAGCCGGAAAGTGAAGAGACAGGTATTCCTCTGCAGGTGGGTTCTTACAGTAGCACATACACATTTTCAATATTCTATATGAAGCCTAAGCAACTGTAATCATTATTGAATCAATTGAAGTAATCTAATTTCTCTACAGAAAAAAATGTGGACTGCTTCCAGTTTTGCCGAAGCAGACTAGAGAGCGTCTCTTTTACAGTTGGTGGGAATATTAGTTTTCCTTCCCTAAACCAATCACGGGTCTGTGGAAATAGTTTAAAATTTTGAAAATGTTTAACATTCTGGCTATAATTAGGTCATGCAGTCTGATGAAGCCAGCCAGTGCTCGTCTTGTCTTCATCACGCATGCACTCGACCAGCGCTTCGCTGCCCCGCTCCCTGGAGCAGCAGCCGTATTGGGATGGCCACCACAGACTTATCTTGCTTACACAGGAGCAACCTACAAGGCAACTCACAGGAAAGCCACTTCAGTGTTTAAATAATCTTGATATGGGGGGGCGGAGCTTCCTTCCCAAATACCACCAACAAGCCGGGCTCTAGGTAGCAGAGAAATATTATGAAAAAAAAAAAAATTTCCCATTAACGTACACTGCTCCTCTGTGTACATTAACCTAGCTTACAGAAAACTAACGGTAGTTAAATAACGCCAGAACAGGATGCAGTAAGTCCACACACACCCACTCAAGCATCACTTCAATCTCTCTACATACTACATACCACCTGTTAATGTTCTAGTTCAAATCCAGTCTCCTTATGGACTATAAGATTTGGTTAAGTTGCGTGTTGCGTGAGCCGGCAAATTTAGTTTCAGTCAGTAACCCTACCCTTTGTTACCCATTCCTTATCGTGCTGTGTGCAGTCTGGGGAAAAGGACTATTTTGGAGCTGCTTTTCTCCACCTCAAGGTGAACCCTAAGCAAAACGCTGCCGCACTGCCTCAGTACAACCAAAGGGATTCATCGGCTACTGGCGACTCCTCCTGAGTAATTAACTCTGCCTCCCAAGAAGTCTAGAAAAAAATAATTGCAGTGTGTGCCTGGGGGGCAGAATGCAGTATGTGTGCCTGTGTGTGTGTATATGTGTGTGTGTGTGTGTGTGTAGGGGAGCGCGCATGAGCAGGCGATATCTTATCGCTGCTCACTGAAGTGTAGCTTCCCCTTTCAACTGTACTCTACTGCATTTTGGAGCTGTCATAGACAGCTCCAGCAGGCATTGGAGAACTGCAGCCACACCTGCAAACACACTGACTGAATTGGAAGAGGGCTGCCACACCTCCAAAAACTCAGATGATGGCACTATGTTTCTTGCACATGTGTGCAAGCAACATAAAAATGTTTCTGCCTGATACAGTGAAATCCAATCAAGTCTTTCCATAGGAGCAAAAGGTGCATGTGTTTGCACCTCTCATGTGTTTTGAAAACTTGTGACATACAGTTTGTTTACTCACCCCCCGCCAACATGGACAAAAAAGGCATTTAGAAAACATTGCAGCCCTTGTAGTATTCCTATTACACTGCATTTGCAGTCCCCCCCCAACCACCACCACCACCACCACCACCACCACCACCTTTGGTCCTTGGCTGTGAAACTGGAATCCCTCTGGCAAACATTGTGCTGATTCCCAAAAATCATCTCTCTGAGACTATTTAAATTGTAAACTTGTGCAGTGCCATGTTTGGCAACTAGATGGTATGTGATGGAGCAAGCTGGCCATATTTGTGTCAGAAATGAAAACACAACAGAAGGCAGGTTAGGTAGCTATAATGTGCCCACATGTAGAATGACATGCTCCCTCACTTGTAGACAGGCCAGGCTGACCCTCCCCCCACCACTCTCTGCCATCCTCTTTCCCTCCAGTCTCACTTCTCAGCCTTCCTCTCTCCACCCCTTCCTCCTCCTACCCTCTCTGGAACACTGTTCCACATTCCCTTTCCCTTCCCTCTGGGAAAACTACTGTGGCTCAAACTGCCTTCTCATATCATTGCCCCATGTTCTGGTCCTCTCTTCCCCTGCTTCTTCTTCTCAGTCTTCTCCTTCTCTTACCTCAAGTCTCTTTTTCATGACTTTTCTACTCTCCTCCTGCCCCTGTACCTGACCCCAACCTTGTGTAAACCATCCCCCTCCCTGTCGTGTTAGGTGTCTCCCCCGCCACTCGGAGCAACTTGTGTCCACTTAGGTCCAGTCTATGTGCCAATGATCTGCTGCTAAGCATTGTTTACTTACTGTACTATGAATTGTACTGCATTGACTACTCTTGCAACTATCTCTAATCTGCTCCTTGACTTGTGCTCACATGCAGAAATGTACTGCACTTGAACTATATCGTATTGTTTAATATTATATTGCCCTCATACCCTTTATTGGGATGTGCTGGTCCATTTGCCTGAATTTTGTGTCTGCCTAGGTCTACTTGCCTGAATTTTGTGTTTGCCTAACTGTATTGTATTTTTAATTTACTTTGCACCTTATTGTATTTTACTTTTGTATTTAATTTACCATTACACCTTTTGTGCTGTATCCCCCCCCACACACACACCAGATTCATCTGGAAATGAGATGTTTCCAGCTCAGTATGTCTTTCCTGGTGAAAAAGACTCTGGGTGGGTGCCCAGTAAAGTGGAGCAAGCATCACTCTCAGCCTCTGTCTTCAGCCTTGCTACTGAAATATTTCTTGCTATATGAAGTCATATGCCTTATCAAACTCGGAACTTGATTTTTATGCTGTGGGGGAGACAGGAAACAGATAGAAGTACTACTCCCATGAGTTCAAATGGATATAACATTTTGAAATCCTACCAGCAACCTTTTAATACATATGTTGTGTGCAGATGCCAGTGGGATTATCAGTTAAGCTGTGTATATGATATACAGTTCTTCCAAGTTTCCTGAAAGGTATGATATGTTTATTTTATTACCCATGATTTGCAAAAACCACTAATTATGTAGATGACTACATCAGGTTTTAAAATTAGCACTCATTTGCTGCCACCTTGATGCCCATGGTTGACTGTCATGCCACGCCCCAACCCCATACCTAGCCCCGCTATTGCTTTAAGCAAGTTGTCTCATGTAGCGTTCTTTGTACTCTTATGTAAGCAATAAGACATGATGGGGTACGCATTAGACAGTTCTAATGCACAGCTAGGGGGATGTAGTGAGGCTCGAGGCCATAGGCCGAGTGTGTCCAGTCCCCTAGCCATGCATTAGAACTGTCTAATGCACATCCCTGGAGTGGCTTATTGCACTTATAAAATGGGCCTGTGTATTCTAAATGGGGGGTTCTAGTTTTAGCTGTGGATTAGACACATCTAAGGCATGGCTAACAACCAATCAGATTGCTTGAAATTCTTTGCCCTTTTTATAAAAGCCCTTATTATAGACTTCACTGGTTACCTTCAGGATTCAAATTTCTGGGCCATTTATATTGTCCCCTTACTAAATTTCTCCTCTGTCGCACAACTTCTTTTGAGCTGCAAGAACTGTCAGCCAGGATGTTCCTTATTAAACTCTAGATGATGGCTGTCTTCCCCAAGTATTATATTCCTGTATGAAATTTCATAAAATGTCCATTTTGTATACTGTTGCTTACTGTACAGATTTTTTGGTCCAGAAAGTATACTTTCTTAATATTCCATTAAAGGGAAAAAATCTAGTTTTGTTGATACAGCATATAACACAAAGTGGTCCCATTCTAGTTGTGCCCACTCCCAAATGAGCAAAATGTCATCTAGTTTTGTTAGGCAAACTAAACGAATGTTCAACATCAAAGATGCAGAACATAAGGCAGCAATTTATAGAAACATAAAAACATATAAGGGTGTGGGCAGTAAAAGACTAGGTCCATCGTGTATGCCCATTTCAGACATGAAAATGAATTCAGAATGACAATACGATGTATGCAATGGTAAAACACTTTAATGAGGCATTGCTAGAGACCAATCTGAGGTTTACCAGGATCGACCGTACATACCCAGAGGTGACACTGTGAAAAAATTATAACACAGGGAGCAGATTGGATTTATGAATTGGACACAAGAGCACCAAAGGATTAAATGAAGACTTCTCACTCTCAGTATTTTTTGAAATGATTGGAAATCAGAAGGTCATGTCTTGGACCTACTTCCACCTCTGTTTGCCTCCTCCATTTACTGTGTCTCTCCTTCCCCCTTCTTCTCCATTTCCCTCCGAAAGATCCCCCATTATTTTCCATCTGTCTTGTTTCTTCCCTTGTGCAACTCTTATCTTGTGTGGTTGTTTGTTTGTTGTATGGGTCCTTTTCTGTTCTGTGTGCAGTCTTAAAAGTGAAGATCTATATATAGTAATGTATTTCTTGAATGATGATTATTTATTTTGTGTATCTTTTTATTATGATATTTGTATACTTCTTTCTTCTTATATGTATATGTATTTCTCTTAGCCTTTTGGGGTTGTTTGGGTTCTGAATTATTTCACTGCTATATTTTGCACATTGATTTTAGCAACACTGTCAGTTTAACTACCCACAATATAAAGACCTGCATGTATTGAAGCATGAATATGCTTTGACAAAGACACAGTGATGTTGAAATGTTAACATAAGTATCTCCTTCTGACGTGGCTGTGCAGCTTTGTGAACACCCAACAGTACAGGGTCAAAAAAATGTGAAGACCCTTGTAACTGAATGAACTGGAAACAAAAGATAGTACTGTAGCCCCCTCCCTGATGTCTAGGGTATATTGATGCAATCCTGGTACACAAGAGTGTATAACTACAAAAAGCACTTACTTGACCTTCTGGGACTTGAGGTGACCTCCAATATTGTAGGACACTCTCCAGGCAAGTGCAAAGCTGCACGGAAATTAGGTTAACAACAACACAATTCCCAACAATAATAGAATGTGCACAAACTTGGTAAAGTCCAACCAGAGGAATCCATTTAATTAAATAACCCATGAACATATTATTAGTGATTGGTACTCATCACAGTTCAATGGAATTATGGCATAAAAATACAGATGAGCCTCATAGTCTTCTTGGGGGGGGGGGGAGACTCCACAGTCCCTATCAGGGGAGATCCTCTCCCAGACAGTTACAGAGTCCATATGAATTTTGGGGTTGCAGCCAACCCAGGGGGTACTGGGCACATTTTTCCAAGTTAACTTTATAGCCAGTTACAGGACACTATAGCTGAAGCAGGGCTCTCATATCCACATATATTTTTAGGACTTCCCTTTCACTGAGGATTTACTTTTCACACCAGGACAGCTTGTCCATTTCCTCTTCGGTCAGGCTAGGGACTTGGGCACCAGGCATGGGGACCCTGGGGCATTTTGTCTCTCAGAGGACTGCTTTAAAAACCTACAGCATGTTCCCACAACCCAGACATGCCCATCAATGGAGTGTCCCATATGGGATGTGCACAAGCCCAAGAAGACCTAGAGGTCTTACCCACCTCCACCCACTCTTACAGCAGAAGGCATGTGCCCTAATTTCCACTCAAAATACTCAGCCAGGTCCCTACAGATGTTTTCTTCTCAAAGGTACATAGAATTTGCAGTTTGTTTTTTAATGGGTAAAGAGGTGCAAGCACTCACCAGGAAAACACAGCCTTGCAGGTCCTGCCACCTCACCGTCTCTCATGCTTGCTCCCATGGGGTAGAGGGTCCCAAACCAAATTAAACAATTAAATTCCCATTTCTCATCACTCTTCTGCTTGGCTGCAGGTAGGGAGGGAGCCATTTGACACTCAGAACAGCTTCTAAAGCTCTGGCAAACCACATTTTACTTCTGGATTTTCAGCTAACAGTCCCTAATACTTTTCTCTTGGGAAACTCTCTCCCTCAAGAATCTTGGGTTCTACAGGGGCTTCAACTGATTGGAGTACTTCACACACTATCTGCCATCATGGTTTCCCAGGGTTGTCAGTCTGCAGTTAAGATTTTTGGAAACAGGAACATGCAGAAGGAAGGCAGGCACCTCTTACCTTTCTGGCTGCTTTCCCCAACTCTAAAACTGCCGGCAGCTCTCAAGCTACCATTTGCTGGCTCCTCCCTGTTGTAGAGGCATACTGTAGATCAGGAAGTATAGGCAAACTAGGAGAAGTTATAAAATTTGCAAGTAGCATTTTATTATCAATAAAATAAAAAAGATGTGTGGGACAGCTCTTCACAAAGGCAGTACAAACAAAGAAACAAAGTCCTTCATCTGAAAGTCTGTTTTAAATTTAAATCTCAATCTCTCTCTCTCTCTTTCAACAAAACTTGCTGTCTTTATATGAGATGTCTTTGTCTTTCAGTTTAACCTCTGCATCCTGTTATTTTAAGTTTCATCTCCTGTTTTTCACAAAATGCAACAAGACTTTTTTCCACTGACCTTCCTGTGACCCACCTGAAGAGTACATTAGTCTTTTTAACAGGTGCAACCAAATACAACATCCTGTCCAAGGGCTTATTTCCTACTGACAATTCTGTTAACAGGCTTCTGAAAGGTCAAAAGGTTTCTCAAGGTCAACCCCTGTGCTCCAAACTGCTAACTTCTCTAACAAACCCAAGTAGCTGTATAGAATCATTTCAACAGTATAATTGTATACATTTGCAAACCAAGGGATCTCAGTTTCACATATTCACATATATGTTTTAACCACAGAGAAGCAAGGGGAGAAAAAAAATAGAAACAGAAACAGCAAGTGAAAAAGGGAGAAACTGTGGGACCATCAGAGTGGCCAATTCCTAGGTGTCACAAGGAAAATATGATTGCACAATCAAACAGGCAAGAGACAGATAAGTGACAGAAAAGGAAAGGAGTAAATAAATTCCTTGCTTTCAACTCACTCTACATAACAAATGGGACTGGGTCTTATTCAACCCTGTCACACACACATACACACACACACACACACACACACACACACTCACACTGCTTTAAGAGGGAACCTGCTTTTGTTTCTTAAAAAAAACAAGTTTCCAAAATGTTCTATTATTTCGCTTTTAATAATACAGTATAACATTTACAGTTCTTTGCATATGAAAATATCTTTTTTCATAACATCTTTTACAGCAAACATTTCAGTGAAGCACACATAGTTTTTTCAACCTTCTGAATTCTCAATTCCTGAACCATATCTTGACAGAAAATTAGCACTGATATTCTCTTTTCCTGATTTGTGCATCACTTTGAATTTTATTTATTTATTTCTATTTATTTTAGTCTTTGGTTACCACGTAAGGCCCACTAGGAACAAGTGCCTGTTTTCAGGGGTGACCTGGGAGCACTGGGTGGTTAAGTGACTTGCTTGGAGTCACACAGTATGCAAGTGGAGGTTGTGAGAATCAAACCAAGGTCTGGTCTACTGGATGTACCAAGCTCGTTCACAGCTCATTATTCTAACCTCCAGGCTATACTGCCAGCCCAAATTTAAATGGCTGTAGTGCCAGGTACCACCTTGTGATTCTGTGATTTTATCCTTCATTTGATTACATAAGAACATAAGAAAAACATCAGCAGATGGGGACCGTGTGATCCATCTAGTCTACCCAAAAAACTATCCCCCTCCTTATGCAGCCTTCACCCTAACTTGTCCATTATTTCTGTCCCATGTGAGTTTGAATTCTCTGATCATCTTTGATGCTACTACCTCCTGGGGCAGGTTGTTCCATGGGTCTATTACCCTCTCTGTGAAGAAGTACTTTCTGAGGTTGCTTTTGAACCTTCCTCCCACCAGCTTCATATCATGCCCTCTTGTATGTGCTGCTGTGTTCTGTTGAAACAGATTGCCTGCATGAGCTGTGTTAAATCCCTTCATATACTTAAACATTTTAATCATGTCCTCTCTGCTTCTTCTTTGCTCAAGGGAGTATAGGTTCAGCTCCCTGAGTCTTGCTTCATAAGTCCTGTGATGCAGTCCATGCACTATCTTAGCTTAGTAGCCCTTCTCTACACTGTCGCCAAATGGTCGATGTCCTTTTTAAGGTGAGGTATACAGAACTGACCGCAGTACTCCAAGTGTGGCCTCACCAAGGACCTGAAGAGGGGCATAATAACCTTACGCTTTCTACTAGTAATACCTCTACTAATACAACCAAGAATGACACCAGCTTTCTGTGCTGCTTTCTCACTTTGTTTTCCTACCTTTAATTAATCAGTGATGATTATGCTGAGATCTCGCTCAGACTGTGTCTGCTCAAGTTGATGTCCTCCCAGTGGAGAGTTTTTCCCAGGGTTCCTCTTACCCAGGTGCATTACCTTATACTTTGTGATGTTAAATTGTAACTGCCAATCCTCTAGCCTTCTAAGATCAGCTTCCATATTGACTGCTTCTTCCCTTGTGCCCACTCTGTTGCAGAGTTTTGTATCATCTGCGAACAGACAAACCTTCCTCTTTAGTTTGTTAGTGATGTCTGCTATATAAATATATATATATATATATATATATATATATATATATATATATATATATTAAAGAGGATAGATCCCACTACTGACCCCTGTGGGATGCCACTGGTTACCCTACCCTTCTTCAACAATGATCCATTGACTATCACTCTCTTGGTCCTATCATGTAGCCAGTTACTGATCCAGCTGACTAACTTTTGTCCGACTCCAATTAAGCCAAAAGGGAGGAGTGTGATCTGTTATAAGTATAAAGTTAGTTCCTAGCAAATAAAACTTAAGGGACTCCATTGCCCATTTTGCAGCAAGGCAATCTTTTTCAATAGTGGAGCATGTTTTCTTGCTATCTGAAATTTCCTACTTACAGTGGCGTGAAAAAGTATTTGCCCCCTTCCTGATTTTCTCTATTATTGCATATTTGTCACACTGGATGTTTTCAGGTCTTTAGAGAAAATGTAATATTAGATAAAGGGAACCTGAGTGAACAAATAACACTTGTTTTTTTTTTAATTTCACTTATTTAATGAAAAAAAGTTAACCAACACCAACTGGCACTGTGTGAAAAAGTAATTGCCCCCTTACACTTAATAACTGGTTATGCCACATTTAGCTGCAATGACTGCAACCAAACACTTCCTATAATTCAATATCAGTCTTTCACATCGCTGTGGAGGAATTTTAACCCACTCTTCCTCGCAGAACTGCTTTAATTCAGTAACATTTGGTAGGTTTTCGAGCATGAACTGCTCGTTTCAGGTCCTGCCACAGCATCTCTATTAGGTTTCAGTCTGGACTTTGACTAGACCACTCCAAAACTTTAATTTTACTTCTTTTTAGCCATTCTGATGTGGACTTGCTTTTGTGTTTTGGATCATTGTCTTGCTGCATGACCCAACTACGCTTCAGCTTCAGCTGACGGAAGGATGACTGGACATTCTCCTTAAGAATTTTCTGGTACAGAGCAGAATTCATGGTTCCTTTAATTATGGCAAGTCATCCAGGTCCTTAGGCAGAAGCATCCCACACCATCACACTACCACCACCATGTTTGACTGTTGGTATGGTGTTCTTACTGTGGAATGCTGTGTTTGCTTTACGCGAGACATTATGGGATCCATGTTGTCCAAAAGTTCCACTTTGACTCATCTGTCCATAGAACATTTTCCCAAAAGGCTTGTGGATCATCCAGGTGCTTCTTGGCAAATGAGAGACGAGCATTTATGTTCTTCTTGGTTAGCAGTGGTTTCCGCCTTTGCTACTCTCACATGAAGCCCATTTTGCCCAGTCTCTTTCTGATTGTGGAGTCATGAACACTGACCTTAGCTGAGGCAAGAGTAGCCTGCAGTTCTTTGGATGTTGTTTTAGGATCCTTTGAGACTTCTTGGATGATTTTACACTGTGCCCTTGGAGTAATTTTGGCAGGCCGCCACTCCTGGGAAGGTTCACTACTGTTCCAAGTGTTCTCCATTAGGAGATTATGGCTCTCACTGTGGTTCGATGGAGTCCCAGAGCCTTAGAAATATCTTTGTAACCCTTTCCAGACTGATAGAGGGCAACAAATTTTTCTGATCTTTCAGGAACTTCCTTTGATCATGGCATAATGTGCTTGTTGAATCTTTGTGCTGGCAACGTGACTCTGATGGTAAGGGCCAAAATAAGTGAGGTTTATATTGAGCAGGGCTGGCTGTAATCAAGCCTGGCTGTGTTCAATCAGCTGACTCTAATTATCCCTTTAATTGGGTTGATTTAACTAGGGGCAATACTTTTTCACACAGTACCAGTTGGTGTTGGTTAACTTTTTCATTAAATAAATGAAATAAGTAAAAAAAAAAGTGTTATTTGTTCACTCAGGTTCCCTTTATCTAATATTATATTTTGTCTAAAGACCTGAAAACATCCAGTGTGACAAATATGCAATAATAGAGAAAATCAGGAAGGGGGCCAATACTTTTTCACGCCACTGTATATACAGAATAGGATGTTCCTTCTTATCTATATTCTGATTCATGACTGCTCCTAGGCCTACCTCTGATGCATCTGTTTGTAACAGAAATTGTTTTTCAAAGTCTGGACTTCTTAAAACAGTGACTGAACATAATGCAGCCTTGATGGCCCTAAAAGCTTCATCATACTCTGTGGACCATTTCACATTATTCGGGTATCATTTTTATTGTAAGTTCAGTGAGGGAAGTAGATAACTGGGCAAAGCTGAGAACAATTCTCCTGTAGTAACCAGCCAGACCTAAAAATGACCTGACATGTTGCTTTGTTTTAGGAACAGGACTGATAACTACAGCTTCTGTCTTGGAAATCTCTGGCTTTACTTTTCCATTTCTTAAACTACAATCCCAATATCTGGTTTCCTGCATGCCTAATGTGCACTTGTTAGGAATAATTGTCAGATCGGCATTTCTGATAGATTGCATAAATGCTTGTAGGTGTTCCAGGTGGCTTTTCCAGTCTGAACTGTACACCATGACATCATCCAAGTAAGGACGTAATTGCGCTCTTTACCTTCAATGATAAATGCAGGTCCAGTCAATGAACTATATCAATAAGTATTTTATTCAAGAACACTGGACAGGTACACAGACAGTGCTCCAAGGTTGCCCCAGTGCTTCAACTTGCAATGAGTCTTCCTCGGGGGGAACCCTGCATTTATCATTGAAGGTAAAGAGTGTAATTACATCCTTACAGAACTGTTTTGTACTTTGAGCTGGCTGCCTGTTTGTAATTGCACCACCCTCATTGCACTGAATGCAGAAACACCTGTTTGAATTTTTCATCTTCCAAGTAAGCAGCACTATAACCAGTGTGTGAGGGACTAGAATTACACCCATGTACTGCTGTAATCTAGTGGGTTCACCATGTTAACCAAACAGCATGGTGGTGAACTGATAGACTCTATCTGGAGTGGAAAATGCAATTTTGTCCCTGGATTCTTTAGCTAGGGGAATTTGCCAGTAACCATTTGTGAGATCAAGCTTACTAATGTAATTGGCACTTCCCAGTCTGTCCACTAAATCCTCTATTCTGGGCATAGGATAGCTGCAAATACAGATGATTAAGTTTTCTAAAATCAAGGCAGATTGTTATATCCCCTTCTTTTTTATTTGCAGTCACCATTGTTGATGACCAAGCAATTCTCAATTCTTCAATGATACCCAAGTCTTTCTTCCTCAACCACATGTTCCTAACCATGCTAGTAATCTGTATACCTTTTGTCTGATAAGGTGAGCATTCCCTGTTACTATTATGTGCTCGACCCCTTTTGTTCAGCCTGGCACTGTAGTAAAAGTACTTTTAAAGGTCTTTAGCAAGCTATGACTAACTGCAGTTTGTTCTGTGGGTAAGGAAACATTCACCTTTACAGCATCAGCGGTTACAGTTTGTTCCAGTCTGTTATAAGCTATATCAGTATCTTTTTTAGCAGTTTCTAGTAAAACTAACAAAGTAACCTTTGGTATTTTTTCAACCCATTTTTTCAGGAGGTTAGCATGATATATCTTGATAGGATTGTTCCTACCGGGGTCTCAGTCTCACAGTTTACTGTTCCAGTACATCTAACCACTTTATAGGGCCATTGCCACTTCATTACCAGTTTGTTTTCTGTACTGGCATACAGAATTATTTTTGGTTGCCATATTGGTCCTTGTAAGAACAGATCCAGAAGCAAATGGATTGATACCTTTTATTGGACTAACATAGATGTTACAAAATGAAAACAGTGCCTAAGCTTCTGAACCAACCAAGTCCTTCCTCAGAAGCTTATGCCAGTTGTTTAGAGAATCACATTCTATTAACACCCAGATCATACATAAAAACCTCAGAAAAAATTCTCATTGGTTTAAAATACCTTTTTAAAAAAAAAATTACTGAGATTTCAATGAAAGAAACCAGATTTTGCCAGTTTGCTACTGCTGAGAAACCTTCCAAGGTCAAATCTCAACCAAAGCAGATCAGGTGAATACTCAAGTAGACAGTTTCACTAACTTAAATTATGAATGAAAGAGTGTATTATGTAAGAACACTCTCAATTAAAAGCAAGACCTTTTGATTTAATTGTGAAAGGCTGTGGGTGGAATGATGGACCAAGAGACAGTAATGACTTGAGCAGAAATAATTAAATTTATTTTCAACAGAACAAAATTAAAAGTGGATTTAGCTTCGGCAAATAAATAAAAGGAGAAGCAGAAATCAAAGTGTGTCTAATAAAAAAAAATAACGTACATAGCTAGAAAAGGCTAGCTAGTACTAGGTGTTTCTCCATCAACACCTTTCCACTATCTGTCTACTGAACAGTCTAACAGAGAATATATACATAGATAGCACCAGGTGATATGTTGACTCCTCCCCTTATCTCACATTTCTAACATATTTCATTTATTTACATATATTTCATTTGTAAGAGAGCCAAAACATTCTTTATTCAATGGATCCATAATGTGCACATTGCTGAAACAGAATAACACTCTTTGTATTCAATAATTAGGTAATGTAAGCACCGCCTCCATCAGCTGTAACATAAATATGCAACAAAAGTGGCCGGCTGGCTCAATAGTCACAGACCAAGGAGCTGGTGTACTGAGAGGCATTTTTACAGCTTACCCAACTGCGAGAAACTACAACACTAGGCTTGCAAAACAAAGACATGGTAAGCTTAAACGTAATTACTAACAACAAATAAACCTAACTTACAGAAGCCATGCAAGGAATTCTCCTTCTAATGGCTGTACAAGCGGAGCTTGCTTTACTGTGCAAAAGAGCGCACATTCGAGCAGCAGAAAAAGGGGAACCCACTACGATTAGCTGTACCGCTGAGGAGAAATAAAAACAAATCTTTCTCCGGGTGGTGGCTTCTGGTTACCTGCTGACATTAAAACCTGCTCAGACTTCAATCTATTTCAATTCAGAGGCAAACTGCTCCGGTTTGCAAGATGTGCCTATATTCTACATACTGTAATCCTTACAGGGACTCGGTTTCTTTTATCAGCGAAGCGCATCTCCCTTTTTGTTTTACACAAAACAACCCACCATCACCCCCCCCCCACACACACACAGTTTTTTGGTGAGAAACCAGCATGCTGATAACCAGTTAAAATGGACTCTATGAAAATTAAAAACAAAAAACACACTGAAGTCCTATTAAATGTTCATCCTTTGAAGTAAAGGTCTGTGTAAGTTTAAGCAGGGTAATGTGTCATAAAACCCATATCAATGTTCATGCCATCTGCTACCATATTGAGAAGTAAAATAAGCCTGACCTCAAAAGCTCATCTCTATAATGCATCTTTGAAATGTCCTTTTAAGACCATTACTGATATGTCATAAAAGGTATCAAGCTATTTGCTACTGGATCTGGTCTTACAAGGACCAATACGGCAACTAAACTAATTCTGTATGTCATCATGGAAGACCCCCGAAATTTGCCGTAGACTATAGCAGTTGTACAACATCAAGAAGAGACTAGCCCATATAGACAGTGGCATCAATTTTTAACTCAGTGCAAGAAGAACAACATTATCCCTAAAGATCTATTTGGGAGGGTTCTATGTGATAATAGTGAACGCGAAATGGTGATCACTATTTTCACGAGTGTATATCGCCAAAAAGCATATCAGCGATATACACTTGCTGGCAACCCAACATCTGAAAAAAAAGTGTTTTTGCAGGGGGAGCTGCACCTCCCTGTGCCCCGCCTTGGGTGGCTCTGCCCCCCACACCTCCCTGATTTTAGATTCTTAAATCCAGGGGGGTACATGTCAGGGAGGGGGCACAGTCTGCATGTAAAAAAAAATTAAGTCCGCAGCTGCAAGCAGCAGCAAAATTCTAACCCTCTATTCCCCAGCCCCGAACTCAGTACCTGCTGCGTCGGAGTTAGCCTCCCTCACCACCACACCACATGGCTGGATCAGTGGCAGCAGGCACACTACTCTGTATTACCCTCTTCTATATCCCTCCCCTTCCCCTCACCATCCTCCCTTTCTGGTCGCCTTCCCCTACCCTCGTGATAGCAATAACTCGCTACCCTTATGGGTCGCCCATGATAATATCACTGAATATGAGTTGCCATTTTGATGGTTGCCCATATTCGGTCACTATTATCACAGGATACCATTTGGAATCCATTAAAAAACACTGATAATTCTAAGTATGCTGAACAACACTGTTATAGGACCTCTGAGAAACTGAGAAACTGAGAAATCACAGGATCCACAGGTCATATGCCAAGAAAGCATTTTTGATGAAACAGTTTGACACTGGAGAGGATGTCTGGTGAGCCTATTCCAGACATCCTGCATGAGATACACATGAACTACCAAAGGATCTTAAGAAAAGCCATACTCATTAAAAACAGGAAGTTACAGTACATACCCTTCAACAGACCATACTTCCTACCAATCATGAAGAACAGAATACAGTGATTGAACAACAAACCCATATGGATGGGCACCTTTCAGTTGTTAAGTTGTTCAACCACACATTGACTACTGGGGAATTACATGTACTTTCAAAGGGCCTCACCTTCTGCCCAACAAAACCATTGAACAGAATACAGTTTTATGGTGAAATGGAGGAATACTTCTCTAGACTGAGACTTAGAGAATTATTTCACAGCAGAGAAGAAATCACAGACAGTAACAATTCTATGAATAAGAAAAAGAAACTAATTTTACCCCCCAAGTGGGCGTAATGGTAAACTGGACAACTATATTCATCGCTTTCACCAGTGGGTTACTTGTCAGATCCTTAATAGGCAAAAACAGGCCTATTACAACCTCTCTCCATTGGAATGGAGGGCTATACAAACAATGAAATCGAACCACAACATTGTCATAAAAACATCTGGTAATGGCTCTGCAGTGGGTGATATAAAACCAAGAGAATGATATTAATGAAGTCATCAGACAGCCAACTGATCATACCTCCCACAGAAAACTGGAATGTGATCCCACTACAAAATATTTGAGAACTATGGGACTTAATTTGATCATTTCCAAACCATGTCCAAGACAGACTAACTGACCTCATCCCTGTTGAACCCAAGCCAGATACTTTCTACGTGCTGCCTAAAATACATAAACCTGGCAATCAGAGGAGACCCATTGTATCTGGCAATGGTACCCTGACTGAGGGGATCCCAAGATTTGTAAAAAACATTTTAAAACCTCTGTTTATAGAAAGGGACAGTTACATCTAGGACACGACACACTTTCTGCATAAACTTTCTGGTTATAAGGACTTACCACCTAATACCATTTTAACCACAATGGATGTAACATCCCTCTACACTGATATTCCACACACAAATGGCATTTCAGCCTGCCTTAAATACCTACTGTACACGAGAAAGGATTGGACCAAAACATTGACCCTGAAGTGGTGGGGAAACTTATTGAATTCATTCTGACACGTAACAACTTCAGCTTCAATGGTAAATATTATGTTCAAACTATGGGAACAGCAATGGGCACCAGGATGGCTCCACAATATGCCAATCTCTTAATGGTGAATTTGGAGGAGGACTTTTTAAGGCACTGTACACAAAAATCACTTGCTTATTTCTGTTAAAGTGATGATTTATTTATAATTTGGACAGAGGGCACTGACACACTTAAAGAGTTTCATCAGGAACTTAATAACCTCCACTCAACCATAAAGCTTTTCCTGGAATATTCTGCCACCAATGTTAATTTTCCGGACACCACTGTCACCATCAAGGACGGAACCTTACATACATGTATTTACAGGAAACCAACAGACAGACAGAGATACTAATATGGAAATAATAATTACCCGAGCCACACAAAAAAATCTGTCATGTACAGTGAAGAGCTTCGGTATCACCATATCTGTTCAAATGAGGGAGACAGAGATACGGATATGGCTGTGTTGAATAAAACCTTTATTGAGCAGGGACACTCTTCCAGAGAAATTGACAGAGCAGTAGAACATGCAACATTGGTACCTAAAGAGCAACTACTTCAGTATACACAAAGGACCACTACCAACAGAATACCCTTAGTAGTCACGTATCATCCTGACCCTGAACTTCTACGTCTGATTATTAAGGACCTCCACCCTATATTTAGTGAAGGTGAGACCCTAAATTGTATTTTTCAAAAACTACGACTACTATCTTTTAAACAACCACCTAACTTAGTCAACCTGATTGTTAGGAGTAAACTTGCACCAGAACAGAATACCAACCAATCAACCAATTATTTTACCAGGTGAGACACACTAAGCTGAAAGCTTGTTTGCAGGTGCAACCTGGGAGCACGAGGAAGTTAAGTGACTTGCTCAGGGTCACACAGTATGCAAGAACAATAAGAATACCATAACACTAAATAATACACGACCCTGTAATCACCCCAGATGTAGGACTTGTGATCTTATTTCTACTTCAGATTGTGTGGTTACTTCACAAAACAGGCAATTCAGGATACAGAGGAATTGTACATGTGTATCATGGAATGTTATTTATTTCATTCAATGCAGGAGATGTCCACAAACAGAGTATGCTGGAGAGACAAGCCAACCTCTCCACATTAGAATGAACTCGCACAGACATACTGTTCTATTAACATGAAGATGACTGAAAAATCAATGGGGCAGCACTTCAATCAGACTGATCACTCCATCTCAGATATGGCAGTAATGGTCTTAAAAGGACATTTAAAAAAATACATTACAGAGATGGGCTTTTGAGGTCAGGCTTATTTTTCTTCTCAATATGGTAGCAGATGCCATGAACACTGATTTGGGTTTTATGACACATTACCCTACTTAAACTTACACAGACCATTACTTCAAAGAACAAACATTTAATCGGACTTCAGTGTGTTTTTGTTTTTGTTTTAATTTTCATGGAGTCCATTTTAACTGGTTATCAACATGTTGGTTTCTCACCAAAAACTATGTATGAGTGGGATGAGGGGGGCAGGTGGTGTAGGGGATGGTGGGTTGTTTTGTAAAAAAAGGGTGTGTGGGTGGGGGTGGGGGGAAATCTATGTGTATGTAGGGGGTAGGGGATGGTGTGTTGTTTTTTGTGGGGAGGTGTTTTGTGTGTGGGGGAAGGGTGGGAATAAAAGTGGGGGGAGTTAGAAACATAGAATTTGATGGCAGATAAGGACAGCTTGGCCCACCTAGTCTGCCCATTTCCCTACCTAACGGATAAGTTGCAGATCCTAGTTAACCAACAGCCTACTTCCACCTACCCACCACTAGAATTGCCTTATGTCTGCCCCATGCATTCTTGAATTCCCCCACTGTTTTTGACTCTACAAACTCCTCAGGAAGGCCATTCCATGCATCTACAACCCTCTCTGTGAAGAAATACTTCCTCACATTACCTCTGAGCCTCCCCTTCTATCTTCAAATTGTGCCCCCTTATTCTTGCACATCTCTTTTTCTGAAAGATGCTACCCTCTTGGACTTTGATGATTCCCTTGAGGTATTTGAAAGTTTCTATCATGTCCCCCCTCTCCCTCCTTTCCTTGAGGCTATACCGCTTAAGCTCCTTTAGTCTTTCTTCATATGTCTTCTGGTGCAGACCCTGCACCATTTTGGTTGCCCTCCTCTGGACAGCCTCCACCCTGTCTATGTCTTTGTGGAGATGGGGTCTCCAGAACTGTACACAGTACTCCAGATGTGGTCTTATCAACTGTCTGTACAGAGGGATAACAACTTCCTGTTTTCTACTGGTGATGCCTCTCCCTCTGCATCCCAGTATCCCCCCAGCCTTCCTTACTGCCTTCTCACATTGCTGGCCCACCATTAGGTCATCTGATATGACTACCCCAGGTCTCTTTCCATTTTTGTTGCTGTCAGTATCTCACCCCCCATTGTGCACACTTCCCCTGGGTTTTTGTTTCCCAGGTGAATTACTTTGCACTTCTTTGCATTGAATCTAAGCAGCCATACATTTGACCATTCCTCCAACCTTGCCAAGTCCCTTTTCATCCCACCTTGCGTATCAACCCTGTTGCAGATCTTTGTGTCATCTGCAAAGAGACATACTTTCCCTTCCAGTCCCTTGGCGATGTCACTTATAAAGACATTAAAAAGGATTGGCCCCAGTACTGAACCCTGTGGTACCCCACTAGTAACCCCCCTTACTTCACTGTGGACTCCATTTACTATTACCCGCTGTGTCCTTTTGTCCAGCCAGTGTTTTACCCAGGCTACCACTCTGGGACCCACTCCCAGGCTGGCTAATTTGTTTATTAATCTTTTGTGTGGGACTATGTCAAATGCCTTGCTAAAGTCTAGGTAGGCCATGTCCACAGCCCCTCCCTGGTCTACTACTTTGTTCACCCAGTCAAGGAAATCAATTAGATTCTTCTGACAAGACCGTCCTGCTGTGAATCCATGCTGCCTTGGGTCCTGTGTGCCACTGGTCTCTAGGTACTCAACAATTCTTTCCTTCAGAAGTGATTCCACAGTTTTCCCTACCACCGAGGTCAAACTGGCAGGTCTATAGTTTCCTGCCTCTGTCTTGCTCCCACTTTTGTGAAGGAGAACCACATCTGCCCTCCTCCAGTCCTCAGGTACCACACCATCCTCCCATAATTTATTAAAAAGGGTAGTCAGTGGTGTTATTAGTTCTTCCCTTAGTTCTTTTAGAATTCTGGGGTGAATCCCATCAGGCCCCATTGCTTTATCCACCTTCAGTTTTAAGAGTTCTTTCAGAACCTTTTCTTCTGTAAAAGGACTAATATCAACCCCCCTATCCAGAGTGCTTCTATTGACTGGATTAGGTACCTCCCCCTGCTTTTCCATTGTGAATACTGAGTAGAAATATTCGTTCAGTATCCCTGCTTTTTCACTGTCGCTCTCTGCTCAACCACCCTCCTCTTTATTCAGCCTCAGTATCCCTGCCTTAGTCTTTCTTTGCTACCTAATGTACCTATAAAAGGTTTTATCTCCCTTCTAAACTGAGTTGGCTATCTTTTCCTCAGTTTGGGCCTTTGCTATTCTGACTGCCTTCCCCACTTCCTTCTGCTTTAACTGGTACAGTTCTCTGTCCTACTCCTTCTGTGTTTCTTTATGCTTCCTGAATGCTATCTTTTTCTCCCTTACCTTCCCCACCACCTCTTTTGAGAACCATAGTGTTTTTTCTTACATTTTGATTTATTTGCTTCACACAAAGGCTTGTTGCCTCTGTGATAGCGGTTTTGATGTTTCTCCATTGTTGCTCCACCCCACCTTCTTGCCTGTTTGCTAGTGCTTTTCTGAGGCACTCTATCATTTTGACAAAATCAGCCCTCCTGAGGTCCAGTACCTTCACTTTTGAATGTTTTGACTCTACAGCTAAGTTTATTGTGAACCACACTGTTTGGTGGTCACTTGTTCCCAGATGGTTATCCACGTCAAGATCCAAGATCCTCTCTCCGTCCCCATTTGAGAGTACCAGGTCTAAGATTGCTCCCTCCCAAGTGGGTTCCAAAACTAGCTGTCTGAGGCATGCCCCCTGTAGGGCATCGAGAATGGCCCTACTCTTGGATGTGGTTGCAGCAAAGGTGCTCCAGTTAACATCTGGCATATTCAGGTCCCCCATCAGCAATTTATCCCCTTTCTCTGCCATCCCAAGGATGCCTTCTATCATTTCCTTGTCCATTTCCTCCCCTGAGACTGGGGTCTGTATACAACCCCTGTGAGGATTGTGGAGCCATTTCCAGTCTCCAGGGTGACCCACAGTGCCTCCTCTCCTCCCTGTTTACCCTTTAGTTCTGTTGCTTTGATCCCTTCCCTTACATAGAGAGCTACTCCTCCTCCTCCTCCTCTTCTTCCCTCCCTGTCCCTCATGTAGATTGTGTACCCTGGTATGTTGACATCCCAATCGGGGTTCTCTGTGTACCATGTTTCTGTGACTGCCATGATACCCAGGCTTCCCTCTTCCACCAAGGCCACCATTTCGGGGAGCTTTTTACCTAGACTATGGGCATTGGTACTCATTACCCTCCATTTTTTTTATGGCTTTATTTCTTTTTGCCCCATTCCTGTCCTTACTGCCTTTGTCTTTTTCTCCATTTACCCCTGCCCTTCTCCCTATCTACTGCTCTATCTTGGTGTTTACCTCACTAATTACCCTGATTTTTTGGGGGGAGGGCTAGGATTTCCCTTCTCCTTTTCAGTGCCTCCCCCCCTTGGCTAGTTTAAATGCCCTCCAGAAACAATCAATTTCAACTCTCACCCTCCACCCCTGGGAGTGCCATCCTTCCTTTCAGACATCAATTTCAAAGAGGTTAAGTAACAGGTCTAGTCACAAATGAGTGCAAATATCTCCCAGCTACAGATTCTCCCTGGCAAATTAAAGTTAAACTAAGAAAAGACAACCCCAAAAACAGAATCAATGCTAGTTACTTACACTGGTCCAAAAAGTAATAATTCAAGTCAGTGTAGTCTAGAAAATAACCTCCTTGATTTAAGGAAGCTTTGGCTGCTTTCTCTCTCTCTCTCGCTCTCTCTCTCTTAGTTGGGGTTGTAGTTTTATTGAGGTAAAGCTTATATTCAGGTACATGTCATAATGATGTTACAGTGTGTTAGGACTCTTGGCTCACATACTCAGTGAATATATACTTCCTTCTAACTAGTTATCTTTTCCCTGGGGGGATGGTTTAATTCCACTGGGTTTTTATTTAGATTCCTAAGACTGTTACTGTACATATAGCAGTTTGATTATTTACTAACACATTATTGAACTCTGAACATTTTAGGATGCATAAACTCATTTTCTAGGGGCTCCATGAGAGATTTTTTTTAATTTGGCACTAATACTGACAATTGATATCATCTTGTAAAAATCTTGTTACAGCAGTGAAGGTCTTAATGTTTATGGAGTATGTTAACTGGTTCAGTGTATACTTGAGAAAATGTCCCCAAATAGGTTTAATACTGTATGGGTGTGTAAAACAGTTGTTCACACTAGGGAAACTTCTTTTTTATACCCTCATATTTCCATATATAAAAAAATGCTGTTTCATAGTTTTTAACATACAATACTATCACATTTTAACATGCATTTAAGTGGCTATTAAATCTAAAGGTTTTGCTCTTAATTTAGAGTGTTCTCACATAACACACTAATTCTTTCATAATTAAAGTTAGTGAAACTGTTTGCTTGAGTATTCATCTGATCTGCTTCTGTTGATATTTGACCTCGGAAGGTTTCTCAGCAGTAGCAAACTGGTAAAATCTGGTTCCTTTCGTTTAAATCTCAGTAATATTTTTAAAAAAAGATATTTGAAACCAATGATAATTCTTTCTGTTTTTTTTTTTTATGTATGATCTGGGTGTTAACAGAATGTGATTCTGTAAACAACTGGCATAAGCTTCTGAGGAAGGACTTGGTTGGTCTGAAAGCTTAGGCACTGTTTTCTTTTTGTAACATCTATGTTGATCCAATAAAAGGTATCAAACCATTTGCTTCAGGATCTTTTCTGTACTGGGTAACAATAAGATAACCTTTTCACCTGGTTCAAAATCTTTTTCTTTTACTCCATGGTCATAATACACGTTCTGCTGCTTTGGGGCTTCTTGATTACTGTGGGCAATGTCAACATATTTTGCCAGTTTCTTTCTCAGTGCACATATATAAGATGTAATAGATTCTTTCTGAGAGAATTTATCTTCCCTCCGTGTTTCTTTTATTACATTTAGTGGCCCTCTAGGTTGTCTACTATACAACATTTCAAAGGGTGAAAAAATGTTGATGCTTATGGTACCAAGTCAGAAAGCACATAAGATCTAGGGGGCACAACATGAAGCTGGAGGGGGCAAATTCAGAGGTAACACACACAGGTTTTTCTTTACTGAGAGAGTGGTGGATGCATGGAACAGCCTTCCTCAGGTAATGGTGGGGGCAAAAACAGTGGTAGGTTTCAAGAATGCTTGGGACAGATACAAAGGCACCACCACACTGAATAGCAGTTAAGGGGGGTTGGTCTATGGACAGACTAGATGGACTGTATGAACTTCTTCTGCCGTCACTTTCTATGTTTCTATGATTCTATGTACTTCTCTGTAAGCAAAAAGCAGGTAAGATAAGTACTAGTCCCAGTCTTTTGCATCACCTTTCACAAAGCTTTTAAACATGCTTTTCAGGGTTTGATTAAAACACTTAACAAAACCATCTGTCTGAGAGTGGAGGTTCATATGGCAGTGACACCTAGTACTTGTTACAGCTCCTTCAGTACTTCAGCACCAAAATTACTACCCTGATCAGCAATATCATCTTTAGGTGTGCCCACCCTGCTGAAAATCTTGGCTGTGACAGAATGCATTGGAATTGCCTCTGGGTATCAAGTAGCATGGGCACATACTACCAAAATGAACTGATTACTCTTTTTACTTTTGTCTAAAGGGCCAACCACATCCATTGCACATTTTCTCAAAAGGCGCATTTATCACAGGTAGTGGCACCAAGGGCACCTTGTTTTTTTTAGTCTCTGGGACTACTTTCTGACATTCAGCACAAGAACTGGAATAGGTAGCACATCCTCATGAATCCCAGACTGGTAAAATCTGTATAAAAAAACTGACAAGTGTGCAGTCCCTTCCTGAGTAACCAGCCATAGGGATATCATGTGCTATTCATAACAACTCAGTTCTATACTTCTTTGATATGACTAACTGCTCCATCTGTTCCTGTGTCTGAGGATTAACATAAACTGTATACAGTAGCCCATTTCATTGGTTCATCCTTTTTTGTTTCACCCCAGCTGCTTAAAATAACCTTGGAGAGAGACATTGTTAGTTTGCTCACAAGCAAAATCATAATCAGTTATCAGTTTAGTTTCAACATTTTCATATATTGACTCAGCAAGTAGCACACTCGCCTGTGAGGCCAGGAGATCAGAAGGCTGTGGGTTCTATCCCCACACCAGGCACTTGGGTTAATATCCCAATACTGATACTGCAGTGCAGTATGAGGGTGGGGTGCTGCACTCCTGAGGTGCCGTCTTTCAGATGAGACATTAAACCGAGGTCCCATCTGCCTGTTCTGGTGGTAGTTCAGGTGGATGTTAAAGATCCCATGGCATTTCTCGAAAAGAGTAGAGGAATTTCCCCGGTGCCCTGGTCAAATTTCCCCCATTCACTAAAATACCACCAACAGCTTAATCTAGTTCAAAGTCAGTTGGCGTTCATCTGTATCCCCCTTCCCTGGGTTGTACCTGAAAATAGGCAGAATTTGTCTAGTGCACTTACCCAGTCAACAAAAACTAAATAAATAACCCCTTATATCCATCAGTCATTTGTTGCCACTGTTTTCTTTTTTCAGGCATCTTCTTTTTTCCTGGACTTCTGGATCTTGGAGCTGGGCTCAAACAAGTCTGAACCAAAGTCACTAAAAGTAAAAGAGTCCCCAACATCTGAGATTTTCTTTGCCTCTGCTCTTGTTATCACAGCTGTTGACATAGCAGGATTTACTCATCCTCTGATTAACTTTGTAAATCTAGGAAAATAATTTCCAGTAATCACAGGTACAGGTAACTTAGGTACTTCCCCCACTTTTATTTGGTGTGACACCCCATTAATGTTCAGAATCGCATGAGTGGTGGGGTAGTATTGAGTGTCCCTGTGGATGCAGATAACTCCAGTACCTGGTCCTTTTGCACAGCCTTTTCCCAGAACTTTAGCATGCACCAGGGTCTGTCTGCTTCCCAAATCTATAAGTCCCTTCACAGTCTTATCCCCACCTTGATATCTGTTAAATACTTGTCCCAGTTTGCTAAGGCCAAATTTGTGCCAGTGTTACTCTCCTTAAGTTTATGGCAGTTTCTTGCAATACGGCCTTGCTTATCACAGTTATGGCACATAATGTCTTTGGGTACAGGTTTGTGACCCCCACCACAGTTCTTTTTTTTTTAATCTATTTTATTCACTGGAGACGCAGGGCATCTCTCCAGGGTACCACTCAACTGCTGCCTCTACTTCCTACCTGAAACCTCCTCTCTCCTGGTCTTCACCCAGCCCCATGGGCTGTCCATACTCCCAGGATCATCCCCCGGGGGAGGAACCACCCACACTTGGTGGTCTGATTAGCGGGACATCCACAGGGTCCAGTAGGCATGAGAACCAGGGAGACAGGTCCGGCATTGGGATGTGGGCAGGTCTTTGGGCCCCTTTGCCTAAGAAAGGCCTCCAGGTTTTTTTCCTTCAAGTTGCTCCCCAGAGTGCAGATGTGCAAGGATGGCAGCATACCTAATGTGCAGCCATCTGCTGCCACTCTGCCCCTTGACATTGCATCAAGCCTTGCTATCCATAGGGTCCCCAGTCTCCACTAGGGGCCACTATGGAGTAAGGTTTACCCCGGAACCCATCCCGGGAGGGTAGAGCAGTCCTGCAGACACTCAATCCCCTTCCTCCCCTGCCAACTCCTGATGACCTGAGTCCATTCCCGAACCCAGGTCACTGGTATGATGTGAGGTGTGGCATCCAGTGCCTCAGCCCTCAGCACCACTGGGCTGGCACCCCACCAGAGTGCTTATGTGACCTAGAATTAAATCAGGAAAAAGAGGGTCTTACCAGTCCTTGGCTGTTACTCATTGCCGCAGTGTCTGTCTGGCCATCTGATAGTCCTCAGTCAAAGAAACTGCCTTTTCCCCACTTTCTGCTCAGTGTTCTTTTACCCAAAGCTGCACATCTCTGGGAAGGATGGTGATGAATTTCTCCACTGCAAATATGTCAGTGATCTGTGGGACTGTTTTGCCCTCTGGTTGGAGCCACTTAATGAGGAGTTCTCTGAATTGGGTGAAGGCTTCTTGAGGATTGTCGACTGAGTTGTACTTCAGGGACTGCAATCTTTGTCTCTAGGTCTCTCCTGAGATGTCATACCTTTTATTGCCTATCAACAGTTTTTCCACCTTTCAGAACTGGCAGGCAGCTCTGGCCCCCTCTCAGAGGCCCCATCTTTCAGAGCCCCGCCACCCCCAATCCAGCTCACTCTAGTGATTTTCCCATGGATTCACCCCATGGTGGGGTCAGATGGAGGAGTTCCCCTCCCCCTCCATGGAGCATAATCTAGTAGCTGGGTGAAGCCAGTAATGGGGAGACGGACAGACAATCATGTAGCCTGCCACTTCCATTTTCATGTTTTCTCCCTTTCTCCTCCTCCTCCCTCTTACTGCATGAGAGTGCATGTGTTGAGGCACTAGCATGCCACGTATCTGCACTCCTGTCTCTCCCTGTCTCTGATGCTGCCCTCTGGCTTCCACTAGGGGGCAGCCAAGGAGTGGGACAACAACCTTCCCCTCCCTGGTAGAGGACAGCAGTCCATCAGATGCTTGATCCTCTTCTTCCCCTGCCAACCCCCGGCAACCGAAGGTCACTCCCAACTCCAGGTTGCCAACGTTGCGTGAGGTGTGGCATCCAGCGGCTCAACCCTAGGTGCCAACGGCCTGGCAAGATGTCATACCTTTTAAGGATATCTCTTTTTACAATGTTATAGTTTTCTGACTGCACAGTGTCCGTATTACTGAAGGCAAGTTGGGCCTTACCTGTCAGATAAGGTACCAGCCTGATTGCCATTGCTGTTTTGGTCATTGGCAGGCTCTGGCGACCTTTTCAAAAGTCATCAGGTATGCTTCGATATTGTCTGAGGGGCACAACTTTGTAAGTGCAATGTCTTTTAAGCCGTTTGTATTTTGTCGATCTGCTGCACCTGTATCAGATCCTCCAGCTTTGATAGCTTTCAAGGTACCCAGTCATTGCTGTTCCTGTCGCTGCATCTCTTCTTATCTCTGTTTTTCTAAATGTTGCATCTCTTCTCTGTGCCATCTCATCTCTTCTCTTCTCTTCTCTTCTCTTCTCTTCTCTGTGTCTCTAAATGCTGCATCTCTCTTTCTGTCTGTTTCTCAGGCTCTCTTTGTTGTATAGCCCACCATTTTAAGAAGGCTTTCTGGTTCTGTCCCTGCTTGTTCTTTTTCTTCCATCACTGGTGCCAGCTGTACAGTATCAGTTTGAAGTTTTATTTGCCCTAGTTTGGCTGTCATTCTACTGGTAATCACTCCTGGGCTTGCTGTTGCAGGATCCATAGCTTTCTTCTATACTTCCCTAGTACCAGATCTACTACCACAAAACTCCTGGTGTAGCGTATGCATGGCATAAATCCTACTTTGTCTAACACCAACTGTTGTAGCAGCATAGGTCAGGAAGCATAGGCAAATCAGGAGATGTTATAAAATTCACAAGTAGCATTTCATTACCAATAATAGTAAAAGGAAAAAATAAAGATGTACGGGATAGCTCTTCACAAAGGCAGTATAAACAAAGAAACAAAGTCCTTCATCTGAAAGACTGTTTTTAATTTAAATCTCAATTTCTTTCTCTCTCTCTCTTTCTCAGCAAAACATTACTCTCTTCATATGAAATGTCTTCACCTGGCAGTTTAACCTCTGCATCCTCTTCTTGTAAGTTTCATCTCCTGTTTTTCACAACATGCAACAAGATGTTTTCCGTTGACCTTCTTGTGACTAGCCTGAACAGTATATTAGTCTTCTTAACAGGTGCAACCAATTAAGACATCTTGTCCCAAGGCTGATTTCCTGCTGACATTTCTATTAACAAGCTTGTGAAAGGTCAAAAGGTGTCTCAAGGTCAACTCCCTGTGTTCCAAACTGCTAACTTCTCTAACAAACCCAAGCAGCTATCTGTAATCATTTCAACAATATAGAGGATAATGTATGGTCCTCTATTGGTAACCGGTTTGTTAACTGTCGAGAGGTTGCCAGGGTGACTGTGTAAACCTCGAGAGTGAAGCTCGAGAGGTTTACGTCACCTTGGCAACCTCGAGACGGTTAACAGTGACCGGTTGCCGATAGAGGGACCATACATTATTATTTATAGTGTATGGTCCCACGTAAAAAGTAAAACAGCTGCTTACTTTTTGAAAAATAGTCACCACCACGGCCATTCAGTCCTTCCCTAACCACTGCCTTCATCCATCAGTTCCCCCTGTAAAAAAAGGCGCGCATATGCACAGACCGATCGTTGTTGTTAACCTATCGATGTGGCGTAGCATCAATAGGTTAACAACATTTCTACATCACATCGATGGGTTAAGAACCTTAGGAAATGATGATTTCCTAAGGTTAACAGCGTTCTACCATATATTATATAATTTTATACATTCACAAACCAAGGGATTTCAGTTTTACATATATTTTTTTAACTACAGAGAAGCAACAGGAGAAAGAAAGACTAGAAACAGCTAGAAACAACAAGTGAAGAAAGGGAGATAACAAGAAGAAATTGTAGGACCACTGGAGTGACCAATACCCAGGTGCCTCATTGAAAATTTAGTTGTGCAGTCAGATGGGCAAGAGACAGACAAGTAGCAGAATAGAACAGGTGAAAAAAGAATCCTTGCATTTAACTCTCACTGCATAATATGTGTGGGAGGGGTCTTATTCAACCCTGTCACACTCCCCTTTAGAATCCTGGGGCAGGCCAGCTGATCCAATTCTCCAAGCAGTTTCAGAGGTCAACCCATTCAGGTCTGTAGACCTAAAGGGAACCAAAGGCTACAGTATTTATGGAAGAGCCTTATTGGTTTGCTGTAAATTGTTCCTGTCCTACAGGTCTCATGGTTGAGTCAGGAATTATGGATATGTAACACTTTTGCACGATGGAATGAAAACCTCCTCAGGGTAAGAAAAACAAATTCAACTTTTGATAATGTTTGGTGTGCCCACTGTTTAGTGCCCTTGTGCAGTTCTGTTTGCTTATCATATAAATTACTCAAACCCTGAAATAACATCATGAAATAGTAAGAAATTTAGTTAAATTTCTTAAATTATGTTTACAAGTTTTTTTTTTATTTACATAGTGAGGCTGTATTAATTGTAACTAAGATCATGTTGACATTGCGTGAGACAGTTTTAACAATAAGCTTCCTGAACTTCTTGCCAATGACCACTTGCTTTGCTTCAACAGGGCCTTGCTTTGAGATGATAAATTGGGTGAATTTGAGTAGATATAGAATTGACTGCCCCCTGTGTAACACCAGCCTGCTGATGCTTATATTCTAGAAATGCCACTACACTGCCACAACCCAGTCAGTAATTCTATTCCCACCCTCACCTCCCACCTACCACCATTGCCTACCTGGACATAGATAAGGATAGCACTGGTGGCATCTTCCGATGGCCTTCCAGTGTTCACCACCACTTGTGACTGCCAGCCCTCACAGGCCAGGTCCTGTTACCACAACTGCCACCTCTGCTATACACTGAGAGGGTGTTCCTCCTTTTAATGCTGTCACAACTACCCTGCCAAATGCTTACACCCCAGGAGGAATCCTTATGACTTCATTGTCTGCTGGCATGAGGAAGGCCAGCTATTTATTTATGTTTTATTTATTTATGATCTGTGCACTACAGGGCAGCCTCATTTAGGTGATGGACCTAGTTTCCAAGAGAGTATGGGAGGGCAGTGCAGCAGCAGCATCAAATAGTTACATTATGGGCAAATTTAATGACTCTAGATGCTAGGTTAATTTCACAATAAACACACAGTTACAATACATGCTGTACAAAATGTACAGTTTAAACAGGCTAGGTAACAAAGTGAAGTCAAACTGTTTAGCTAAGCCATGGATACAGGAATATAATAGAGGTGTGTAGCAAGGAAGTGCAAAGAAAAAAGACAATATAGTAATGAGGGGTAAGAGAGGAGATGGGACAAGTACCAAGAGACAGCTATGACAGTGTTAGACAGAGGAACGCTCTCATAGGCTTTGGTGAAGGAGGTGTCAACAATATCACTCTTGGCATGCCAGGGCTGGCAAAGGCAAGTTGGGCTAACACTGGGAGCCATTGGAAAGCCCCAAGTACACTATCTTTAGAATCCCTACCTCTTGTCAGGAGAGGCGGTGGCAAGGAGAGTAGCACTGTTGGGGGGGGGGCAACAGTAACAATCATATTGGAACCTAGCCTACCAAGGCAGGCAGTAACAGGTTAGGGTGGCACTAGGGAGCCATGAGAAACTTCCCCACCACCACACACACACTATTAACATTGACAAGAATTACAAGATCTCTGCAAAGGAAGGCATCAGCAGGGCACTGAAGCACCAAAGTATGATACAGATGCTCCCTATCAGAGCAGACAAAGACAGGGAGCAGCTGGACTCAGAATGCCAGGACACTCCCAAGCTTTTTCAAAGATTTGTGAACTGAGGGGTTAGGATACTGAAGTTAGAAGATACCTGGGTACTCAGTAAAGGAGGACCACACACTTTTCTAGTGATTAATACTATTATAATTACTGGGGAGTGCTTTCTTCCATTGGGAAACTGGGTTATAATTCCATCATTATAACCAGCTGGTTATAACAATGAACATGCACCCGGTTTCTCTAGTTAGGCACAAGCACCAAACATTATCTTTCACTTCTCTGCCCTATTCCCCACCATCCCCGCTCCTCAGCGCCACCTGCAAACTTCCCCAATGGAAGAAGTTGGCAGTAAGTTTTCTTTTATTTTTGAAAAACTGAAATTATTACTGGCACAAAAAACCTTTACTAATGAGAGTGCAAAAAAAAAAAAAATAGTTTCCATTTAGGAGCCACTATGGACTGCATTAAAACCTTCAACAGTCCATGGCTCGACTCACAAGGCAAATACATTTATTTTGTATAATTGCTGTGGTGAAAAAATGATCCTCAGCAATTATACAAAATAAAAGATGGGTTGGTGTGTAAAACTCCAGATTTAACACACGTCCTCGAGGTGGCATGCTTTAATGAACCCTTTGAGCTTCGCTCTCTGGGTTTATGTGGTATCCCACCCCGCGAGGGTGAGCAAAATCCTCATTATAAACACCTACCCATCCATTATTCTCCATCTTATGACTATTATTATTATATGGTTAGTAGTTGACATAGCCTTGTGGAATGGTATGGTGCGGTATGGTATGGTACAGCATGGTATGGTATGGTAACATTTATTTTTAACAGGTAGATACACATTAGGGCAAAAAATCCTATTTACAAGAGTATTTCTGTTTAAATTATCTCTACACAGACATGCATAATGTTGACCTGCATACTCATAATATAAAAAGATACAAACGTTATCAAAGATTCTAATGCATCTAACACTCTTTGGGTTCAGGCTCTGGCTCAATAATCATGCAGGTATTTGAGCACCTTGCTCATTCTCCCTGCTCCCTCTAGCCACCACCTTTATTCCCAAATAAGTAACATGTTCCTTACTATTAGACACAAGCAGAAATCTGGTCACCTTGTCTTTAGTCACAGACTCCCTCAGGTTTGGAATAACCTTGCCTTAGGTAACAGTCTGTCGCCAGTGTCACCTTCGCCAACAATTCTTCCAGCTTTTGATTGCATCTTACTGTGACTGCACCAGATTGCATATTTTGTATCATTGTTGCACTTTGTTGTACTGGCTCTCCCTCTCACTGAAGTTTAACATTCCTTGTAAGTATGTAGTCTCTGTACAGTTTGCATTGTTGATATTATTTTTTGTTTCTTTTCTGATAACTTGATCACCTACCTCTTCCTCCTCACCCCCTCTCCCCACGTCATGTATTTAAATGAGTTTTTTTTATTGTATCTCTGTATGTTTACCTGGTTAAACAATTTCAGTAAGTAGCAATAACTGAATAAATAACTAAAAACATTACATTATGCAACGCTTGCCAAAATCACCCTTTTACCTTATACAAGACTGAATTGTTTTGTAAACTCTGTATGTCACCTCACATTAACTTAAGTATAATGACTGTATTTGTTTCTTTATGATGCTGCGTGTCTTGTTCACAATCTTTGCCGCTACTTATAATGTGCCCTGTACGTACCATTCTGAATGTTATGCTGTTTTTGCTGTCCTAACCTGCACCTCCTTCTAAATGAGCATCAATCAATGGGACCATTTTCCTGGTAAAACAAATAAAATACAAAATACAAATACAAGTGCTCTAATAGCATGTGCAAAAGGGACAAATTTCATTTGAGATAGCCCTCTGAAACTTGTGGTGGGAGGCCTTTGCCGTAGACCCTACCCTTTACAACGGTTTTAATTTTATAGACTCTTGGGGTTACTTTTACCAAAAGAATCATTTATATAGTAAGGATGGGTTACATCTTAATAAGACGGGGGAGAGCTATTGGGTAAACTTATTAAAACTTTAATGGAGTGAAAGCTTTTAAACTAAATAAGTGGGGGGAGGGTAACAATGAAAAACATAAGTTTAGAGAAAGTGAAAATGAAAAACGACAAAATAAGAGACAAATCAGTGTCCTACTACTGAATGCCAGAAGCCTTATAAACAAAATGGATGAACTAAAACATACATTAGTCACTAGATAGATAAATGCACTATAACCGAAACCTGGATTAAGAAGGACGACTGGATAGAAAATATTCAGAGTGAAAAGCCAAAAAGGGTGGGAGAGTTGCACTATATATTTCTACAAATCTTAAAGCACAGGAAGTAGAATTAAATAGCTTAGACAAAGAGGGGGCATGGCCAGCAGCCGACCGGAATGGACACTTGAGCTCTGAGCTCCCTGCAAAACCCCATAAAATCATAAAATATCCCAATCCCTTCACTGTACAGTGCGACAGTATACTTGATACTAATGTTATAGCTACTTGCCCATCTAGTGATCTGCGATTCGACTCTTGTTCTGCAAAGTTAAACAAAATATTTTCAACTGTTGCACCAGCACAGCCGCAAGGCCTTGCAAGCCTGCTCGCTCTCCAGGATGGAGCCTGCTGCACTCTCAAATCAGTCGGAGGGGAGCCTCACAGAAATCCAGCAGATGTTTGCTGAAATCCTACAACAGATGAGCAATCTGCATCTGGCTACAAAGAAAAATATCTTCAACATTGTAGATCTTTCTCAGAGAGCTTGCATTACCGAACACAGACTGGTGGAAATGGAGGATGGTTGGCATAAAACCAGAACTAGGCTTCAAGAACAAGACAGGCTGATCAGCATGCTTTGGTCCAGAGTGGAGGACCTTGAAAATCGAAGCCGCCAGAATAATCTCTGTTTTTTTGGTTCCCTGAGGGTTGTGAAGGTTCTGACACCATCCTGTTTTTACAGAAGGAGCTACTTCCCTTACTGGACTGGCGAGGTGGAGCCCAACTGAAATTGATAGGGCTCACAGACAACTTGCCCCTCGGCCTATGCACAGGGCCTGCCCACGTACAATCCTAGCTCAGTTTCTCCATTTCCAAGACAGGGAGACCATCACTAAACTTGCCTGCGAAAAGCAAGTTCTCTCCTGGCAAGGCCATCAAATACAGATCTTTGCCACTTATTCACAAGAGGTGACCATGAGACAGAGGACTTTCACTCCAGCACATAGAGCCTGTGCTGAACTAGGGCTCGAGTATTCCCTTAGATACCCTGCCTCGCTCAGAGTTATTTTCAATGGATCCCAGTGGCTGTTTGATAACCCCACAGCAGCTGAAAATGTTCTGGTGTCACAAGCCCCTAAATTGAACTGGGGCAGACTGAGAGAGTTTAATAACCCAGGGGCCATCTCATCCAGGTCATCACCGATGTAAATGGGACATCAGAAGCTCAGCCCAGCAACTCCAAAGCCCTCTATCATGCCTTCTTCAACCTGCACCCCTTCCAAGAAAACTCCTGGCAGTTGGCGGAAGAATAGGCGCAAGGCAAAATTAGAAGGGGCCAATGTTGATAAAACTCCCCGGCTTTGCTCTAGAAGCCGCAGTGAGAGCCCTGATTTGATTGTCTCACTCAGCACACCAGACCTGAGCAACAACCAGTTCACTGCCTTGATGGATCTACTGACCGATGGCCCACCGCAAGACCTGCCCAAGCCCCCAAGGAGTACGCCTACAAAAAACTGTAAGCACCAGCCAGTAAGAAGCCTTTCGTGGGCTGAATTAGCAAGTTCTACCTCTTCTGAGGCCTCTGTGACCACTGACACTTTGACTACAAAGCCTCTATCAGAGAGCACATTGTGTTTGCCAAACCGTACCATGGACTCTGTGGGCTGATTTTAAACCTGCTTCCTTGTATTCTTTTTTCTCTCCTATATAGATTCCCCCTCTGGCTAATCTACACTCCGGTGAACCTAACCAGTTTTCGGCCTCTACACCATTCTCCTAACTTCCCCCCACCTCGATTTGGGGGCAATAAGTATGTGGGGATGTGTTAGCAGTTAGATTACATGGGGGTTTGATAGGTTGTTTACCTATCTGTGGCTAGATTTTTATTTTCCTTCCTATGCTTAGGCATCTATCCTATGCTCCAGGCTCGCAGCAGGGTTTTTATGCTTTTGCCCACCAGATTTACTCTTAAGAGGAACTGGCATACAAGTACCCTCCTTACCCCTGATATCTCCCCCTTCCTGGACAGGGCTGGGCACAGTGACCAGGGTTCTACCTGCATTTACATAAGCTATCTATCTGAGTAGTAGCTCAATATGCAGTATTTGATGGAAGGCTTATAATACTGGGAAATGGGGGAGTGCGGAGAGACTTTAGCACTCAGGTGGTCCTATTTCCCTGATGTTCTCTTAAAATTCTTCAGCTCCCAGTGACTTCCGCTGGTATCTTGGCTGGGCATTAGCCGATACTTACAGCAGATGCTGGTCTAATACAAAAATGTTTATGAGGGTTTGGGAGGGTGGGGGGAAGGGTTATGTTAAATGCTGTGTTATCTGTTTTGCACTGTTATTTCTAATTTTTATGCTTAAGGTGTTCCTGTTATTTGGTGGCCAATTTGAGTCACACAGTTATATTTCTGATTATGGCAATCTGATGGAAGAGGGTTGGTCTCACTACCGGTACAAGGGAGACAGATGCTGGCTAGTCTTGGGTGCCACCTATAGCTTTGCCCTAGGGGGTTTCTTGTCTCATACGTCTTCAACCATGATATACCCCAGGAAAGATGGAAACTAAGTTGATATCCTGGAATGTTACGGGGCTCGACTCCCCAGTTAAAAGGAAAAAGGTGCTGCTTCATCTTAAAAAATTAGGCCCTCTCATAGCGTTTTTACAAGAGACGAAGCTTTCCTCTACAGAAGCTAAGAAACTCAAACAAGGGTGGGTGGGTGAAGAGATACATAATGTGACTACCTCCCGTAAATGAGGAGTTTCCATACTTTTACATAAAACACTGGGTTGGAAATTGTTCAGATACACCCATGACAAAGAAGGAAGATGGGTTTTGGTGGAGATGAAAACCCCTGTGGGCTCACTGATCCTGGCCAATATTTAAGCCCCTAATCAAGACTGTCCTCAGTATTTCCATACTATCAATCAGGATCTTTCTGACTTCAACTCAAAACAAGGTCCGGTATTAATGGGGGGGGATTTTAATTTGACGCTGGATCATATAAGGGATAGGAGTAACAAGACCACTGAACCCCACTGACAAGCTAAGCTAGCTGTCCTGAGATTAATTAGTATTGCAGGTATTGCTGGATGCCTGGAGAGCACAGCACCCAGGTGACCATGATTTTACTTGTTTTTCCCCAGCTCACGGATTCTCCAGTAGAATAGACCTTTGTCTCATCTCCTCTGGGATATATGAAACGGTTGTACACTCTCATATATACCCGATCATTATCTCAGATCATGCACCCCTAGAACTTCTGATTAGGCAGGGGTCAGCCTCCCCTCCATCCTCTGCTTGGCACCTTGACCCCCTCCTGTTAGATGACATAACCTTCCAGAAGTGGCTTGGCCCTGAAGTGGTGGACTATTGGAGGAATAATGATAATGCAGAGGTCTCTGATTCGAGCCTCTGGGAGGCCTTCAAGGCAACTATCCAAGGCAGAATAATTGCCTTCGCTTCTGCCAGGCGGCATCGCCAAGAGGCTGATCAACGAGCCTTAGAGAAATAACTATATCAATTAGGGTCCCAATATAAGGCCCTTATCTCTCAAGCTCCATCCCAGACCTTACTAGCCCAGCTGATTAGTACTAGAATTTCCCTCAATGCCCACCTAACCTGCCAGGCCGAACTGAATCTTAGAAGGATGCGTCATGCGTACTAGGAAGGTGGGGAAAGGCCGGAAAACTCCTTGCCTATAGATTCAAACAGCAACAGGCCTCTCATAATATACACACCTTAGTAGATAAACATGGAGTTAAATGTTAGTCCAAAAAAGGGATCAATGCGATTATGACATGGTTTTATAAACAATTATATGCATCTCCTCAACCCCCTGACCCGCTTAAAATCCATGGCTTTCTAACCTCGTTACCGATCCCTCGAATTCCAGAGAGTGACTCCTAAGCTTTGGAATCCCCGATAACAGAAGAAGAGGTGACTGAGGCTATTAAATCCATGAAACTTCACAAGGCCCCTGGTAGGGATTGGTTGCCTATAGACCTCTCCCGACTCCCAGGTCTCAATCTAGCTCCATATTTGGTCCAAGCATTTCACCTTATCGAATGGTTGCCTGCCTCCTTCTTTGAGAGAAGCCACTTTTACGGTTCTCCCAAAGAAGGGGAAAGACCCGCTCTCCCCGAGTAGTTACCACCCCATATCGCTAATCAATGCTGATGCCAAAATCCTGGCAAAAGTTCTGGCTACCAGGCTTGAGCACCTCCTCCCAGGCCTAATCCATCCCTCACAGGCCAGTTTTGTTAAAAGACATTTAGGGTCAGAGCATTATAGAACTTTGGTCTCATTTATGCACCTCACCAAACTGTCCAAAATGCCCTCTGTAGCCCTGGCCATCGATTTCAAAAAGGTGTTTGACTTGGTAGAGTGGCCCTTTCTATTCCACACCCTTTCTACAATGGGAATGAGACCAACCTTCACATTGTGGATCAAGCTCCTATATTCCTTGCCAGTGGCCTCAGTCTTCACCAATGGTAACCTTTCTAAACCCTTTCAGCTACAGAAAGGCATGAGGCAAGGCTGTCCCCTTTCCCCACTCTTATTCGTTCTAGCTATAGAACCCCTGGCCATTGCTCTTCAGGAATCCTCTATGATTCCTAGGATACGAGGAGGTGACTCCATTTTCAAAACATTCTTCTACGCAGATGATCTCCTCATCACTACAGAGTACACTCCTCAAGTGATTAAGGATATCTTCAATATTTTGGCTGAGTTCTCCCAGATATCAGGGCTTAAGCTGAACCAGTCCAAAACTGAGGTCTTCCCACTAAACTCAGTATCCTCAGGGGAAGTTTTCAATACTTTAGGGCTAAAATGGTCACCAAAAGGTATCAAATACTTGGGCATTATCCTCCACCTGAATCTGGACAAAATGCTCTCAATCAACTTTACCAACCTATTAGATTCACTTAGACAAGATATGGAGAGATGGAAAGCCCTGCAGCTTTCGCTAACCGGAAAAATTGACTCCATTAAGTTGATGACCGCCCCGAAGATACTATACATTCTGGCTCATTTACCAGTGCTCATCCCCCAGAAATGGTTTAAAAAAATGGAAATCCTAATTGGCAGTTTTTATGGGAAGGGTCCCATCCCAGATTCAGCAAACTTAAGCTGAGGCAGCATTGGAGTAGGGGTGGGTGGGGAATCCCTTGGCTACAAGGGTACCACATGACCTATATCTCAGCTCAGACTACCAGATGGTTCTACAAGATAGGTCAGGCTTCTCCTTCCTGGCTTCTGCTGGAAGCATCTCTGGTACATGCTCCCTCCACAGCAGTGGTTTTATACGGTAAGAAGTCTCCACCCTCTAGTCTCCCTTCCTCCATAATGATTTCAGCTAAACACTGGAAGAAAACCTTGGCCCTCTTAGGCCAAGACCCGACTCCCTGGGAATTTACTCCTTTTTGGAACAACCCTGTTATACAAATAGGGAACCACATGCTCCACTGGAAGCTGTGGGAGGCCCAAGGTATCTCCTTCATACATGACTTGCTACTCCTGGGCACCTGCTCTCTTGACTCCTTTGAAGCCCTGAAAACTCGATTTCATCTCCCTAGGACCCATTTTTGGAGATATCTCCAAATCAGGGATGCCATCACCCACCTTCCTAAGGCCGCACTCCAAAAGGAGCTCTCTCCAGATTCTCAACCCATTGGTGCTTGGGGTAAGCTCCTCAAAAACTGAGCAAGTGCGATCTATACAGCTCTCAGAGATGCCTCGCAGGACCCTACCCAAGCAGCTAGAATGCAATGGGAATCAGATTTACAGACCCCTATCTCTGATTGTCAATGGGCTCATAGCTGGGCAAGGATCCACACTGCTTGCAGAGATGGGCATACCCACCTTATAATGAACAAGATCCTACATAGGTGGCATCAAGACACTGCCAAACTTAAGCGCATGGGTCTCATTGCATCCGATAACTGCCGGAGGTGTGGTAATCTAGGGGCTAATCTGTTTCACATTCTCTGGGCCTGTCCATCCCTTCATTCCTTCTGGCTATCAGTCCAGGGTATGTGTAGGCAAATATTCCCTGTGGTTAACCCTGACCCCTCCCTCCTTTTATTGGGGTGTGGAGGTCCATCCACAGCGAAATATTGCCCCAGGGCTAAATGGATTACTGGCATAGGGGCTATTGCCAAAAGACTAATCTTGATAAGATGGAGATCCCTTGACATTCCGACTTTCCAGGAATTCCTTCTGGCAGTAGCCCAAGGTGCCATGCTGGAGAGACTCCCCAGCTTTGCTGCAGGCCTAACCTCTCAGTTTGAGCTATGCTGGCAGTCCTTCCTTAACTCACAGTATTGTCATGACGCCCACCTGAAGACTGTCTTGCACGACTCCCCACCTTGCTCTGGATGGGGCTCTCCATCTTCCTCACCAGCAAACACTGTCTCTCCTTGATGTTATAGAATTTGTTAAATAACTGATTCCCCCTCCTTTAGATTGGATTGCCTTCTTTTTGTATATAGTTGTAATTAGTACAAGCATAACTATTAGGTTGCACTGCATCTAGTCCTACTTTGAGACTATCTGTCTTATTTTTAAGCCCCTTCTGTTTACTCTTTGTATTTGCTTATTAATTTGCCCTGACTAATCTTTATTTATCTAGGTTAATGCTTCTTACCTCCATGTATTTCTAAGGAGATCCGGACATACCAAATGTTGCAGTATGGTCTCAGATCATGTATGTACTAATGCATATATGTGGTGCTTATTCCTATAAATTGATAAAACTTTTTAACAACAAAAAAAAGCTTAGAAATAGAACAACTATGGATTACATTTCCTTCTAAAATAAAAAAATTCACCATTGGATTGTGCTATCGAGCCTCCAACCTAACCACATCTGAGAATTCCCTTTTCAATGACATGATAGAAAATATTGATATCAAGGGTAATTGCATAATAATGGGAGACTTCAATTACCCAAAAATTAATTGGATAAACTGCATTGGCACTAATGCAACAAAGAATAGATTCATAGAGGCTGTATCAACTAAGAATTTGGAAAAACTGGTGTTTGAAGGAAAAGGAAATGACCATATTCTAGATCTAGTTTTCATCAATCAGGCTGATAATATACAGTATGTGACTTAAAAGTAATACATCCCCTTTCTGATAGAGATCATAACACGATTGCATTCACTATAAAAGACATGCCAATATGGGAAATGAGCACCCCGATGTTGGCTTTTGGGGGAGTGTGTGCTTGGAGGTGGCAGGAGCCACCAATGTGCAAAGCCGTGGTGCAGCTCATTTACTATTTTTATTTATTGATATGTTGCGCCATGAAAGGAACACTGAGCAAACGGGTTGCTCATAACTCCAGTCATGAGCAATACTGTGCAGCATAATATGCATGCCAGAATCTTCTCCGCCGCTGTGTGTGCTCATCTCCTACTGCAGCCACAAATTATTAACTGAACCACAAAACACCAGAAGTCTGACCACCTTAGTTTGCAGAACAACTGCCGCAGTTTAAATATGCATGCTGTTTGAAAGGAACCTGCTGGAATCCTGGATGATTCTGGGCGAGGGGATAGTAAAGGTACACTGTATCTCCTACCATGTTGCCCCTTCAATATGACAGCCACTTTAACCACGATCAAAAACAACCTTATCTGAATAAAAAAACATGAATAGCACGGGGGGGGGTTACGTATTGTTAATTCAGTACATGTAATGTGCTCAGATGACCAATATTCACGCTCTGCCACACTTTCAGCTCTGACTGCCTGACGACTGGACCCAGAGAGATGTCCATGACTGCATCATGCTTGCTAAACGACTATATGTTTTAAACAGCTATGCCATGACTTTGGAAATTTTGCTGAGTTTGTAAGTGTTCTGCCGCTATGCCATGAGTTTAAACATTCGGCTGACTTTGAAGGCATTATGCCATACTTTAAGCTGTGACTGCCTGCCACTGCAGCCACGGAGATGGCCATGACTGCTAAATGACTATATGTTTTACACAGCTATGTCATGAATTTGGACATTCAGCTGAGTTTCCAAAAGTTCTGCCACACTTTCAGCTGTGACAGCATGCTGACTGGAGCCGGATGAAGGAGGAGCTGCCGCTGCAATGATGATACTGTCCCTCATTGCGGTGGCAGATTTCTTTCAACTCCTTGGCTGTCTTCGAAACTGCTGTCATTGACAGTGTACTCTCTGACTGGTGGCTACCAGACAAACCCAAGAAAGCATCACCTGCATTGGCCACAACACTGACACAACTCTGAATTGTACTACTACCACAAGATGTTTCTTGCGTGTGCACACAAGCAAACATAAAAAGGGTGCCAAAAGTGATGTCACTAATTATCGGCCTATTAGTATAACATCAATTGTTGGAAAGCTAATGGACGGGTTCATCAAGGAATGTATAGACATACACCTACAATCAATAGGTCATGTAGATCTTACCTAGCATGGATTTGTACCTAACAGATCATGCATTATAAATTTATTAGACTTCTTTGATTCTGTAAGTAAAGCATTGGATCAAGGATTGTCCATATATATAATGTATCTTGATTATGCAAAAACATTTGATTCTGTAACACATCTGGAACTTATTAACACATTACTATATCTTGGCTTTAGTACAAAAATAGTTTCATGGGTAGCTTCATGGCTGCAGCATAGGCAATTGAGAGTATGTATAAGAGGTTTCTTTTCTGACTGGAGCGAAGTTTCAAGTGGAGTACCCCAGTGTTCGATATTGGGGTCAGTGCTCTTTAACATCTTCATTTCTAGCATGAATATTACAAATACCATATGGTTCTGCAAGTACGCAGATGTTACTAAATTAGGTGCAATAGTGAACAACGATGAAGCTATAAAAAATCGACAAGCCCAAATTACCACACTAGAAAACTGGGCAAAACAACACAAACTAAACTTTAATGAAATGTAAAGTTATGCACCACCAGCCATGAAAACAATAATGACAAATACATAATAAACAACAACACAATAACAGCAACAGAAACAAAAAAAATCTGGGTGTCATAATTTCTAATAATCTTAAATTTGATAAATATACTAAGGATGTAGTCAAGAGAGCAAATAAAGTAGTTGATAATATCATGAGAAATATTAAAAGCAGAAAAAGAGAGGTTATTATTCCACTGTACATATCCTTGGCAAGACTTATATTAGAGTATGGTACGCCCTTTAGTTCCCCTCAAAATGTGAGAAGTAGTATTACCTCGGAAAAGGTCCAAAGAAGCGTGACCAAAAGAATAAAAAACCTTAATAATCTGAGCTATGAGGATAGCTGAAAGAACTGAACCTATACTCTTTGTCTTATAGAAGGCTTAGAGGAGATATATGTTTTGTGTTTAAAGCTTTTCACAATGAAATCATATGGAACTCTACAGGTTTAAATAAAAAAGTTAATAATAAACCATATAGATTTCATAAATTGCAACTAAAGGTGAACAATATAAAACAACCAGATGTGGACATTGGTTTAATCATGTAGCAGAACTCTGGAATTGCTTGCCTGCATGGGTAGTTATAGTACTAATATGGAGTCATTAAAAAACATTTTGATCATTATACGGGATTAGAAAAACATACCTTTTTCCACCACTAAGTGGCGAGTCACATAAATGGCTATCAAGGCTACAAGACTTGTTTTTCCTCTATGATCTCAGTGTCATCTTGTCAAACATAAAGGTTTTTGGGTTATCAAGCCCCTTGCTTTAGTTTCCCTCAAAGAAACAGTACTATACTTAATCATACCTCTTCCAACTTTGTTGTTTCTGGGTTAGTACTGCTGAAAACAAACCATGGCCAGCTGATACTGTGGGCATATCTAAGACCATGTTGTCATATCACAGTCAGTGAGATAGGGCTCTACATGCCCGATACTGGAGTAAAATTAAATGGCATCACAATTTTGGTGGAGACAGATCATACAGTAGACTATTCTGATTGACTTCAAAAAATCTTTTCTTAATTATAGGCCATCTATGGGACATTATTTTATTTATTCATTTATTTTTTTACAACTAGGATTACAAGTACCTTTGAGCCAGGCTCTTTCACAAAGGTTCCGTGTCAGAGAACAAATACAATACAAGTTACAGAAACAGGAACAAAACAATAAATAGGTCAGCATATTAGGTTACAATGGTAGATCAATACAATAGCTAGAATAAGTAGAATGTATACTGTACATGGGAACACAGAGTAACAGAGGGATAAGTAGGAGGGAGGGTGGAAGATGAAGATAAACGTGAGGAGTGAAGTTGGCGAGGGCAGGAATTGCAGCCAAAGGGTATGGTCATCAACTAGGAGCAGGCTGAAACTAGTCAACAAAAAGGGAAAGATCATTGAGGGCTCAGAGGAGGTGGGGGTGAAGGGGGGAGAGTCAAGAGTGGTGAAAAGAAAGAAGAAATAAAAAAGTAACATAGAGGAAAAGGAGGGGGTGGAGATTTGTAGGTGATAGTTGGGAGGAACAAAAATGAGAGGGCTGAGGAGATTATAGGTAGCATTTACAGGAGCTAGAGTTAGTAAGGTGGAGGTGGAGTTTATGTTTGAATGTGCCAAGGGTGGTAGTGGAGGAGATGTCAGGATTGAGTGCATTTAACCATCTAGGCACTCTGGAGGCAAAGGATCTTTGGCCCTGAGAGGTGCGATGTCGGGGAACCTGAAGGAGCTGGTATTCAAAGCCCCTGGTGTTACATGGCTTTAGTCTAGAACTAAGCAGTGCTTGGACTCCCAGCGGAGCGAGGCCCATGGTTACTTTCTTTGCCATAATGCAGGTTTGGTATTTTATGCGATTTGAAAGTTGAAGCCAGCCAGATCGGGCATACAGGTCACATGTATGAGTGAGACGTGAGCACCAGATGTAAGCCTGCAGGCCTTGTTAAGTGATGTTGAAATTCGTCTCAGGGCAGTGGCAGAGGCAGAGCCATAGATTATAAGACCATAATCAATGATGGAGACCACTGAGCTGTGGATGGCAATCTTCAGTGCTTCTGCAGTAAGGTGTTGACTATGTCAGTAAAGTAGGCCAAGGCGCATATTTGCTGATTTGGCAACATTATCTATGTGTACCCCATAGGAGAGATTTGAGTCCAGGGATAAACCTAGGTATTTGAATGACTGCACTTGCTCAAGGGTGTTGCCATTGCTGGTAGAGATAGCTAGCGGTTGAGATCTATGCCTGTTTTGAGAGTTGTTAAAGAGCATTACTTTTTTTTTTTATGATTGAGGACAAGCTTACGATGAATGAACCAGTTTTCCACTGCGGGAAAGCCTTGCTGAAGATTGGTCTGCAGGAGCACAGAGTCCTTGTGGGAAGAGAAGATAACAGAGTCATCAGCATAGAGGGTAATCTGTTCAGTGCAAGATTTCGGGAGTGTGTTAAGAAAAAGGCTGAAGAGTAACGGACCCAGGATGGATCCCTGAGGGACTCCAGATCAGACCGGTCTGAGGTCCGAGAGTGTCCCAGCAATTTTGACTTGTTGAGATCTGTTTTGCACATAGCTGTTGAACCATGAGACAGTGTCAGGAGAGAGTCCTAAATGCTGGAGTTGTTGGATCAGCAGACGATGGTGGACTGTGTCGAAGGCCTTGGTCAGATCTACAACTACTACCCCGGTTAAGTGACCCATATCCAATGTGCCGTGCAGTGCTCCAGTGAACTCCAGTAATGCAGAAGAGGTGCTATACCTTTTCTGAAGCCACGTTGTTGTAGGCATAAGAGATTGTGTTTGTCCAGGTAGTCTGTGAGTTGATTGGATACTATGCATTCGAGTGCCTTGGAGAGAGGTGGTAGTATCGAAATTGGTCGATAGCTCACATGGCAGGTCTTATCCCTGCTTTTGTGGACTAGAGTAACTGTAGCTACCTTCCATTTGTCAGGGAACTGACCAGTGCTAAGGCAGAGATTGAGAATGTGTGTTAATGGGACTAGAACCTTATCCATAGTGAGGGTTAGGAGTTTTAGATCCAGCGAGTCTCCACTTGATCTTGACTTTGAAATTGCTTTGGTGATGTGTGTTTGGGCATCGTGCAGGTTAATTTCTTTGAAGTGGAAGGGCGGGAGAGTGGTAGGAGTATCATTGAGGATATTGTGGGTAGTGTCAAGGAAAAAATCTGGGGGAAGGATGCTGCTGAGATCAGTAAATGCATCATGAGGTGTTCACAATGACCAGAGGATCCAGGGTGATGGCCTCATCAACCTTTAGCATGGTTGGGGAGGATTTAGTTTGTTTTCCTGTAACTTCTTTGATATTCTTCCAGAAATCTGATCCCTTTCCCCAGAAGTCTGAGAGAGTTTCTTTGTAGTAGGCATTTTTCAGTAGTCGTATGGATTTAGTGTAGTTATTGTGAGTACATTTGTAGTTTTGTGTGTCATGCTGTGTGCCAGAGTCTCTAGCCAGAGCCCAAAGGTGGTCCCGAGCCTTTAGCGGGGCAAGTAGCTCTCCAGTTAGCCACGGGTTGCAGAGTGCTTTGACTTTTTATTTTTTAAGCGGGACCTAGGTGTCACAGGCCATGTTGAAGGAGGAGATAAAGAGGTCAAGAGCTGTGTTAACATCTGTTGAGAGGAAAATGGGAGACCAATCAAACCAACAGAGGTAGGATTTAAGGTGTCTTAGCTGTCCATGTGGGAGCACTCTGCTAGTGATGACTTTGGGTGGGGGCTAATGAGCCAATTATATTAAGCCATTATAAGCCAATCTATGTCACATGTCAGCAACGTATGCTATGTGAGACATCCTTGCACTGAATCATTCCTTCCTCAGTGCTCACAAAATCAATTTAAGTAAAAAAACAAGCATCTGTCAATGCCAAACATTGCTTGCTTGTTAAGTGATTTGTTTTTTGCAATTCTGACCCTAAATTTTGAAGATACCTGTTTTAGGATTCACCTTATAGACATGACATGTGCCATTGATAGTATATTGGCCAAAATGTCATTTCACACCAGAGGTGTGAAAACACATCTTGTCCTGGATTTTAAAAATGACACGTCACATTTATGAGGTGTTGTGGAAAAATGGCTAAGCTAAATAGCTGGAGTCAAAATATTGAAAATTAGTGAAATTATGAGTGAATGTTGATACAGTGTAATGTTCAGTCATAATCAGGCATTTTACCATATTTATACACCAAATTTACAGCAAAGCCTTCCTATTACCCCACCTAATGAACGCAGTAGGTTAAAATTTTCAAATCCCTGGCAAAGTGTTATTCCGTGGCACAGGCACAAAAACACATTTTGGCCAAGATTTGAAAAATGACAGCTGTCACATTCATGAGGTGCTATGAAGGAATGGCTATGTTGAAATTGGGGTCAAAATATCGTTACCAAAGTTACAAGGCTGAATTGTAAAATTTGAACTTAGGCTCATAACTTTATTGTTTTTCAATATTTTTGCCCCAAATTTTCAACATAGCCTTCTTATGACCCTACCTCATGAACAAGTGCAGATAAAATGTTCAACTCCTGCCTGAAAGGTGATTTTGCACAGCAACAGCAAAATCACATTTTGGGACACAAAAACACACTTTGGCCAGGATTTGAAAAATAACAGCTGTCACGTTCATGAGGTGCTGTAAATAAATGGCTATGCTGAAATGTTGGGGTCAAATTGAAAATTACCAGACTTATGAGCTTGCATTTGCAAATTTAAACATAGGCTTATAACTTTATTTATTTATTTATTTTTTATATTTTTTCATCAGATTTTCCACATAGCTTTCTAATGATCCCACCTAATGAACAAGGACAGAGAAAATGTTCAACTCCTGCTAGAAAGGTGATTTGTACAGCAACTGCAAAATCACCTTTCAGGACAGATTTGCCTAATGTCACTGTAACTGTTCATGAGGTGGGGTCCTAAAAAAGGTATGTTTCACAAATATTCAAAAATTGTCAGGTTATGCAACTAAGTTCAGAACCCCATTGAAATACATTGACCCGCATCCCTGATTTCCTCAGTTCGTGGTCCAGCTTTGAAAAGTGAAGATGACTCTGTAGTCCAGAGAAGATTACGGCGACGGGAACCCCCGAGGGTAAGTAAGGGCTTTGGGGTGTGGGGTGGTAGGTGCTGAGTGAGAGGGTCAGGTGGAGGAAACAACAGTGCAACAGACAACAATGGATGGTTTTCTATTTTACAGGGTTAACAAAAAAAATGATGAGGGATGGTTTTCGATATTTCAGGTGATGACACTGTGGGATTGGGCACCTCCAGTGTCAGTGTTACATTTATGGGGGTGGGGTGGGGTTGTGGGTGCTGAGAGAGAAGGTCAGGTGGTGAGGACTAGTTACGGGGTGCCCAATCTATATAAATACAATTGAATTAAAAAAAAACAATGAGGGACAGCACTTGGGTATTGGGCACTCCCAGTGTACATGCTATGTTTGTTGGGGGTGCTCAGAGGGAGGGTCTTGTGTGGGAAACAGTTACAGGGCACGATCTATAGACATCGATGGATGTTTTTCTGCATTCAAGCAGATACAAATAAAATAAAAAAACTAGGCGGTGGTAACACTGGGGGAAATGGGCCTGCCACCCGTGTCACCCATGTTAGTGGTTATGTTTGTGTGTGTGTGTGTGTGTGTGTGTAAGTGGGTGCTGAGATGGAGGGTCATTTGGGGGGGCAGTTACTGGGGGGCCAACAACAGACATCGATGGAATTTTTTTTTACACCCTGACAGGCCGCTGAGATTGAAAGTCGCTCAGCTGTTTACTGACCTGCTTAATGCAAATCAAAGGATTGAAGCCCCCTCTGATTGGAGTGGCTTTGGTCTTTTAAAGTACATGAAGTTTCGGCCCACAAGGCTGAGAGTGATGTCAGAACCACAGCGAATGGCCATTGGTGTAGACTGCCAAGCCCATGTTTTTGTGAACTGCAATGGGCTTGGCAGTGACAGCCCCCCCCCACAATCCACTATCTTTGCCACAAAACATTGGGTGCTCAAGCACAGCCGACTTAAAAAGACTGAAAAGCATGGTTGTTGATGCAAATAGATGCATTATCATAATAACAGTCTTGAAGCTGGTCATTCCCTCGGCTGCACCTCAGGCCACCATCCCTCTATCCATTTGTTAATTAAGCAATAAGGCATGACAGGGTGTGTGTTATTGAGTGATAACATCACTCCTGGGGTGGGTTGAAGCACGAGGTGAAGCCGAGTGCTTCCACCACCCCTGGAGTGATGATATTACACAATAATATGCATCCCTGGAATGCCTTATTGCCATTATAAAATGGCTCTTTTTAAACTAATAATAAAAAATGAAAAAAAAATGATGATGTTCTTTTTTTTTTGCATGGCAGGCATATATTTGAAATATTAGAAAAAAATAGTCCAGTAGGTGGTGCTAGTGCTTCCCTCCCCCCCAAGTGTTTGTTTGAGTCTATGTGTTGTCCCTCCTCAAGAAACTCTCAGGAATACAAAATTGTTTGTTGCTACCTAGTTTAATTAGGCAGTTGTGCCATTTTTATGTTGATTGCACTCAGCGCAAACAACATATTGCAGCTGCTTTCTCAGTAGCAGGCTGTGGAGGTGTGGCACTGTTATGGCCAATGCCGCCACAGCCTGCAAAGGCTTGTCCCGCTTCCCCCAATGCCGTTGCAGGCTGCTGGTGACAGTAGTTTGGAAAGTTCGCACCAACTACTGACAATTTCGCTGCTGCAATCAGGGCCTGCCTTGTCATTGCAGTGTCAGCCATCTGCTGCAATGAGGGAGCGACCAGTCATTGCAGGGCAGGATGTAAAAACCCTGATGTTGTTTGTGAACATGGCAGTGGGTTACAGCTGTGTTCACAAACAACATAACCCCCTCCACAGTGTTTATGTGCCGACGGGGGCCCCAAACCCTGTCAGCCTCAGTGCCCCATTGTTTCTGGTGCCAAAGGGGGAGCCCACTCCCCGTCGGCATTCTGTAACACCCCTCGCTTTTATTCCTGACGGCAGGTGCCCAATCCCGCCGGCATAAAGAATCTCCCTCTTTGTGTGCTGACGGGGTGCCCTATCCCCATCGGCTACTGCTGCCCCCAAAGAAAGACAGGCATGCTGGGAGCCACCCCAGCATGCCACATGCCCCTGTAAAGGGAAAAACGGTCCAGTGAAGTCTTTTTTTTTTTTACCTGCAAAAAAGGAAACAGTTCCTCGTAGTGTCTCTGGCCCTCACCCGCAACCCGCACCCACCCACTGCACACTCTGCCTCCTCACACCCGCCCACCCCATACTTACCTCAAATGACTGTGTTACAAGTGTGTGTTGCACACTTTCCACAAACCCTTGTAACTTCGCAGGTTTGTGATATTGTCATGCCAGATTTTCAACAGTGGCATTTTTTTCTCATCTCCTTGCAGTACAGCTGTCATTTTTCACATCCTGACTGAAATGTGGTTTTACAGTTGTGGCACAGAATAGAGCGGTCGCTTTGGGAAATCACTATCCGGGACAGATTAAGAAAATGACAGTGATACTGTTCATGAGCAGAGGTCCTAAAATGCCTATGTTGAAAATTTGGTGATGATAGTCCATCAAATGACTATGTTACAAGTGTGCGTTGCACACTTTCCACACACCCTTGAAACTTTGCAGGTTTGTAATATTGTCATGCCAGATTTTCAGCAGTGGCATTTTTTCACACCTCCTTGCAGCACAGCTGTCATTTTTTTACATCCTGACTGAAATGTGATTTTACAGTTGTGGCACAGAATAACGCGGTCACTGTGGGAAATCAGTGTTCAGGACAGATTAAGAAAATGACAGTGGCACTATTCATGCGCAGAGGTCCTACAAACCCTATGTTGAAAATTTGGTGATGAAATTCCATAACATGATTGTGTTACAAGCATGCATTGAACTGTTTCCATGCACCCTTGTACCTTCGCACATTTGTAATATTTTCACACCACATTTTCAACAGTGGCACTTTTTCACACCTCCCTATGAACAGTACAGCTGCCATTTTTCACATCCTGGCTAAAATATGTTTTTGCACTCCTGATGGAGAATATCACGGTCGCTGTGGGAAATCAGTCTTTAGGACAGATTAAGATCGAACGAGTGAGAGGGAGGAGTAACCGAGCTCAACTGAGCTCTGTCGGGACTGCTGTGGAATTGTTTGTGGACAGAAAAAGGCCCCAGCACAAGAGCTCAGCACAAAAGAGCAGCCTGCAGTACTGGGAGAAACAGAACGAGAGAGCGAGTGAGGGAGGGGGAGTGACCGAATTCACCAGAGCACTGTCAGGAATGCTGCAGATTTCTTTGTGGACAGAAAAAGGCATCAAAGCAGGCAGGGGCCCAGTAGAAAAGGCCAGCCTGCAGTGCTGGGAGAAACAGTACAAGTGAGTGAGACAGGGGGACTGAGTGAGCTCAACGGAGCTCTATCAGGACTGCTGCAGATTTCTTTGTGGGCAGAAAAAAGCGCCAGTGTAGGCAGGAGCCCCGTACAAAAGGGCCACTTGCAGCACCAGGACAAACAGAATGAGTGCCTGACAGAGGGAGACTGAGCAACCTCAATGGAGCTCTGTTGGGACAGCTGCAGATTTCTTTGTAGACAGACAAAGGTGCCAATGCAGCCAGGAGCCCCGTACACAAGCGCAGCCTGCAGCACCAAGAGAAACAGAACGAGTGAGTGACAGTGCGGTAGTGAGTGAGCTCAACAGAGCTGTATTGTGACTGCTACAGATTTCTTTGAGGGCAGAAAATGTGGCAACGCAGGCAGGAGCCCAGTACAAAAGGCCAGCTTGCAGCACCGGCAGAAACGGAATGAGTGAGTGAGAGAGGGGGAGTGAGCAAGCTCAAAGGAGCTGTGTCAGGACTGCTTCAGATTTCTTTCTGGCCAGATCAAGCTGCCAATGCAGGCAGGAGTCCAGTACAAAAGGGCAGCCTGCAGTGGTGGGAAAACCAGAATGAGTGAGTGAGAGAGGGGGAGAGAGTGAGCTCAACGGAGCTCTATTGTAACTGCTGCAAATTTCTTTGTGGGCAGATGAAGGTGGCAATGCAGGCAGGAGCCCAATAGAAAAGGGCAGCCTGCAGCACCGGCAGAAATGGAATGAGTGAGTGAGAGAGGGGGAGTCAGCAGACTCAACAGACCTGTGTCAGGAATGCTGCAGATTTCTTTGTGGGCAGAAAAAGCCACCAACAGAGGCAGGAGCTGAGTACAAAAGAGCAGCCTGCAGTGCCAGGAGAACCAGAATGAGCGAATGAGAAAGGGGGAGTGAGCCACCTCAACAGAGCTCTGTTAGGACAGCTGCAGATTTCTTAGTAGGCAGAACAAGATGCCAATGCAGGCAGGAGCCCAGTACAAAACAGCAGCCTGCAGTACGGGGAGATACAGACTGAGCGAGTGACAGAGGGGCAGTGAGCGAGCTCAACACACCAACGCAATCAACATTCAGCATTGACAAATGCTTGTTTATAGTGTGCCATAGTCAGTTTTTAAAACTGCAGAGTGTGTCCATTTTTGGTCAGTTGAGCGAGCGCTGTGTAACAACTGGGCATGCGCATGTGATGATCATGGTCCTGACCGGGCACTAAGAAGGAGATCATCCTGTCGGCTTAACTTTTGGATATGCATGACGAAGTAAATGCTGTAAATTGAAATAAATTAACCGGAGACACTAAATGGTAGGTAGAAAAGTAGTGGGGAATCCTCGGAACTGAAAGTGAAAGACGGAGCCGACTGTGTTGCATCTGTAAGTAAAGCCAGCTTGTGGCGCTTTATTTGAAATGAAAGAAGAAATGTCACCACATCTTTGTCCTAGGGGATGGAGGGTAAACAATTTTAGTATTGCACAGTAGTGGAGCGACGGAGAAAAGTACTGTTGGGGGGTGGCGTGTGATGGCTTCATTATCTCATAGTATGATTCTGTGTACAGAGCACTGTGTCAGCTTTGCGAAGGCTTGACAGCAGGGATGTCTTTTACTGTTCTGAGATCACCTGTGTGCCTGGACATAATACAGTGATGTTATTGTTCAATAACATCACTGTCCCAGGCACACACTGACCAATCAGGGAAAGAAAAATTCTCTTGCCATTGTATAATCCCAAGTAAATGACCAACTTCTCAGTTATTATCACTTAAGTCAGGCACAGAGTGCTGGAAATATAGCATTTTGGGCCCAATATTCGAGGCGATACTTAAGCACAGGCATTGACGCTGCACCTGCACTCTGCTGGTCCTTACAGTGCCATATTCAGAGGCAGTGCACCTGTGCTAAACCCTATGTCTATAGCGGGGACTGCACACCATGCAAATGACAAGCACAGGAGCAACACAATGCAGCCACACAGTTCTGAATAAGCACTGAGGATGGCGCTGAACACAGAGGTCCAAGCAGTGGCTCTGCCTTGAATAGAGCACTAGATACAGAGCTTAACCCCCTCACATACCTAAATGCTCGGCTGAACAGAGAGAAGCAATTTAGTACCACCCATAGGCGTTCCTTGTATTGCATCTAGGAATATATTATAGCTTAAGGGGAAATGGTTTTGCTTTTTAAATTACAAATATCTGTGTTTGGCTGTGCATTACAGTTGTGAGGTATAAGGCTTTTAGGAATATCTTGTAGCTGAAGGGGAAACAGTTCAAGAATCCAAATGTTGTCTTCCTTTTTAAATTACAAATATTTGTGTTTGGCTGTCAATTACAGTTGTGAGGTATAAATTTAAATGAAATTTACTATTAGTATTACGAATATACTGAGGTGGGCATGGTAAATATATAAGTGTTATAGTTCAAAATAAGTGTACTTGATTATACATCATTAATTATGCTCCTTTAAGTATGTGTGGGGTTGGGGGTGAAAGGAAATTTTAATCATAAATTGCACTTAAAGCCTGACCCAGTGGCACTGAGGGTTGAGGCACTGGATGCCACACCTCGCTCCACGCAGGTGACCCGGGCTCGGGAACAAGCCCGGGTCATCAGGGGTTGGCAAGGGAGGGCTAGGATTGAGCATCCGACGACTGCTCTCCCAGTCCTGGGGAAAGGGTGGAATCCACACCGCGCTCTGGAGGTCCCAGGGGATGCCCGGCGGTACTGCGGATGCACGAGTGCCTGGGGGGGGCACGATGAACATCTGCACTTTGGTGCTTGGACGTCATTGCATGTCTGTGCTCCCATTGGGGAGAAAATGAAAAAGGCTGGGCGCGACCAAGCAGCTTGATGGCCATGCCCTGCCAAGCAGGAAGTACTGTCGTAGAATCATACTGGGGGGGGGTTCAGTGCCGGTTCATCTGGCAGGGACGGGACAGCCCTCCAGCAGATTGGCCACGGCAGTGCCGGACCCCCCCTCCCGTCATGCAAGTGAGCCTGCTGCTCTCCCCACGGGCAGGGCCAGCAGCTGGATGCCCCCGCCGGTAGGCACCACAGCAGGCATGGAGAAAGTTGAGATAAACAAATAAATTGCACTTAAAGGGGTGTATTGAGGTTTTTACTTAAGATGTTTTTACTATACAAAGGATTTTCCTTCTATACATATTGAAAGAGGTATGAGACTGTAGGGGGTATTAGGTAAGGTTACGTCATAAAAAAAAAACAGTAGCTTCAAGGTAAGCTTAAAGAGATTAAGCAATCTAAGCAGTATACAGCTCATGGTAAATATTAGGTGATATTTAAATAGTAAATATTTTACATGCATATGGTAGAGGCCTTAACGTGCAATGGGAAGGGGAATATTTTTGCAGAAGAGGAGATTGTGGAGGAGACAGATTCAACAATGGAGGGTTGGGAAAAAGTATGGGTATTATAAAAGAGCAGAGGGGATTTGGTGGGGGAGGTGGGTAGGGAAGGATGGTGGGGTGTAATGGCTGTGGGGCAGTAGTGTATATGTCTGTTTTGTGGAGTTTGGGTTTTTGTCCAGCATGTAGGAGGTTAAATATGATGGAGAGTGAGATCTTCTGATTAAAAAAGGATCTTGAATTGCCTATCAAGGGAGGAAGAATATATTAAGGTAATGCATATGGGTCTGCATAAGGGTGGGATGTAAATGCCATATGATGCCACAGCATCAGCATCTTCCCAACACAACCCTACAGTGATGGACCTATGTTGACTGAAATTTGCAGTTGACAAAACTCCATCAGAGAACCTCTTTCTGTTTATTGGGGGACTTTGCACCCGAACCCCCTATGCAGGGGGTTCTTCCCCCTGCACATCCAGACTTAGGTATTATCAACTCTTAGTTGGAGTTGATTCAGGGAGATGGCGCAGGACCGGGGGAAAGAATGCCAGGGTTCCGGGTGGACTTTATAGGGACATGTCGAAGTTGTCATCATCGACATGTTCGCTGTAAAGGTTTTACTGCAAGATTGGTATAAGGAGTGTAAATGGGATAGGAAGTCTGAGAAATGCTGGAATCACTCACAGGGAGTCTCATGCTACAGGTTGTTGGAGGGACTGGGCAGGGGACACATGAGAAGAAACAAAGGAGGATGGAATATGGAGGCTAAAAATGTGGGCAAAATGGACTGAAATGGAAGCACGTATTGTGGGGGTGGGAGATGGAATAAAATTGGTTGGAGAAGGTGTACGGGTAATGTCTTACAAAGAGTTGAAGCAAGGGACGAATCAAATAATTAAGATAAATGGGGTGGGTATAGTAGAGAATGTGGGAAAAAAAGGAGTGGGCCTGTGTTAGAAAGGAGGAGATTGGAAAGAACAATATTGCTAAGTATGATGAATCAATGTAAGGAATTATTAATAAGAAATTAAATGGAGATAATAATAGTAAGAAAACAATGAGCATTGAGGTTATGGGTGGTGAGCAAATCAAGGAAAGAGGGGTTGTCTTGAGAAATAGGCACTTACTATTAAGAAATTTAATGGACTTAGACGAGAAGGGGGATGAGAGATACATCACAAAACAGAACAGAGAAGAGATACGGGGTGGGAAGTTGAGTGGGAGTAGTGGAACGACAGATGAAAAACAAACTAGTAGAAGATACTGAGATGAGAAACTGGAGATAAGAGGCAAGGAAATTAGGATATTGAACAGAGCATTGTGGGGAATGTGATGATATTTAATGAGACAAGTAAAAGTGAAGGAAGTATAAGAAATGGGGACTTGGATTCATTGCAAGAGGGCACCCATGCACTGAGAAAATCATAAGTAAGGATGCAGGACATGCACAAGGGGAGGGGAAGTGCTAGAGAAACTGGAGGTAAAGGTTAGTGGGATTAGGGAGGACACTAGTAGGGGGAATAAGGGAGATGAAGTCCAAGGGGAGAGTACAACTTGGGTGAACATGATGGACATGAGGTAAATGCAAATACGGTAGCAAGCTGGAAGCCAGGTGCGGGGTGTACATTTGAAATCAAAGGTACAATCAGAAGATAAGCGCTAGAAGGGTATTACTCATAGGGGACTCAATAATTAAGGGGATCAGATGGGGGGAAGTGAGACAGGTGCAATGCAATTAGGGTTGAGTAAATGCCAGGAATGACGGCATTAGAGGTAAGACACAATATTCTCTCTTGTGGCAAACAACAGGATGGGAGACCACACTTGATTATCCACTTGGGCACAAATGATTTAGAGGGAAATAGTCTAATGGAGGTACAGGCTAGATTCAAGGAGCTTGCTAAATTTTGTGGGAGTACAGGGTTCCATTCTATTGCTTTCTCGGAAGTACTGCCTGTACCAAGAGCAAGCGCATCAAGAAAGCAGAAGATTGTGGAATTCAATCAATGGCTGAAGGGTTGGTGTAAGCAGATGGGGTTTGGGTTTGTGGGGGACTGGGGTTCAATGTGGGAGGATGAGAGTCTATTTTCCCCTGACAGACTGCACTTGAATAAGGAGAGATCAGAGTACTAAAGATTAAGCTAGGGCAGTTAATCGAAAAAATGTATAATTTAAACTAAAATGGGATTGAGAAAAGGACACTCAATGAGATAGGAGAGTTGAGAGGCTACTATTCCCCAACCCACCCCAACCCCACAAGATGGTGCTAGATCACTGGAGAAAACATAAATCAGAGAAAGCTCAAGGGAGGACTGTGAGGGAATGGGAACTTGGTGGAATTGTTTGTCTGCAAATGCCAGGAGTTTGGGGAACAAGATGGTAGACTTGGAGGCCATCATGGCAGACGAGGATCTTGACATAGTAGTGGTAAGACAGACCTGGTGGACAGGTCATCATACTTGGGAGATAGTTGTCCCAGTCTATAGACTGTTTAGGAAGGACAAAAGTGGAAAGAAGGGGAGGAGTGGTATTATATATCAGGAATGACATTAGGGCAACAGAAGGGAAGAAGGAGGAAGGAGAATCAGAGTTCCTATAGGTTACACTGCATAAACTGACTGGAGAATCTTTGAGGTTGGGGGTGGTATACAGACCTCCTACACGGGGAGGAAGGGGATAGACAACTGATACAGGCAGTTACAAGGATAGCTCTAAAGGGGGAGCTTCTGCTAGTGGGGGACTTAAACATCCCTGATGTAGCCTGGGAGATACCACATGCAGTATCAGCTAGAAGCAGGGGGATCCTCCAAGAGCTACAGAGTGCTTTCATACAACAGCTGGTTAGGAAGCCTACTAGGAGGGATAACCTGCTGGACGTGGTCCTCACAAATGGGGAGAGTGTAGAGGAGGTGGAGGTGGGTGATGGTCTTGGTACAAGTGAACACAGGACTGAAAGGTTCAAGATGAAGACATGGAAAGAGTCAAATCAGACCAGCACTACGGTTAGGACTTCAGGAGGACAGACTTTAACAAGATGAGGAGAATATTTAAGGAAGAAATGGCAGGAAAGGAGAATATAGGGGGTTTGGAGGAGTTACAGGGAAACCATCAAAGGGAGGCTACTGAAAGCCACTGAAATTTGCATTAAGAAGGTGGGAAAAAATAAAAAAAGAAGGAGCCCACTCTGGTTTACTAGGGAGATGGCTGGGGCGGTCAGGGAAAGGAACAGGGCACTGCAGGGACCACAAGCTCCTACCGCTGAGCCACCTCGGCCACCAGACCAACGGCTCATCTCAAGCCACTGCCTGAGCTCTCTGCCCCACATCCTCAGCCTTCCAGCTGGGCCCCCCACCACAGGGACCACAAGCTCTCACCGCCGAGCCACCTCGGCCACCGGACCGACGGCTCATCTCAAGCCGCCGCCCGAGCTCTCTGCCCTGGACCCTCAGCCTGCCAGGTACGGCTCTGCCACCAGCCAATCGGAAAGTGAGCGCCTCTCCAGGGCCCGCTCCGATTAGCCAGAAGCTCTCCACTGTCTCTGATCTCCAAAACCGGCATATTTTAGAGAATTTAAGTACTGCATGTAAATGTATGCTTGATTACAGCCAGTTTACAGTTTTAAGTGCAATTTGTCTGAAAAGAGCTGTGATTACAGGCCTCTCTTGTGGTTTTGTGCTGCTCCAGACTTTTGGTGCCCAAACAAACAGCTCTATTGTTGTCCAGATTGGGCTCCCTGCTGGGCTGACCGTGCCTCTGTGACACAGACAGCCTACTTAATCCCCCCTCTTTTTTTCTCTTCAGCTGGGCCCCCCACCACAGGGACCACAAGTTCCCACCACCGAGCCACCTCAGCCTCTGGACCGATGGCTCATCTCAAGCCGCTGCCCAAGCTCTCTGCATCAGATCCTCAGCCTTCCAGGTATGGCTCTGCCACCAGCCATTGTTGCCCTGCCAACCCCTACCAGCCCGCCCAAGCTTGACACTTTTATTTATACTCTTCCACTTGCTTCATGATCAGGTTTTTTTTTTTCTAACAGCCCACTTCTCCATTAGCTGCTTATAGGACTCTACCACTAGAAGGATCCGCTAGCTGGGTGCCCTAAAACACAACGTACTAGCTCTCTCATTCCTGCCAGTAGCGCCCGCCTTCTGGACTTCACCATGGTGTCCTGGCAGGCACCAAAACTTTGGAATCTACATTTGGCACTGTCCCTAGCACTACTTACCGCACTTCCTACTAAACTGCAGAGGGGTTCATCCTTTATGGTTAAGCCATCAACGGTGGGTAACAGCACAGCCCACCTCTCCAGCAAAGTGCTCCACCCTGAGACCATACCTCTCCTGTGCCTCAATAACCTCTGTGCCACCTACTTCATCACCTCCTCAGGCTGGTGTTCTACCCTATGTTTCATTCTCTCCCCCATAAAAAAGCTAAATGGCTACTCCTTAGCTCCTGTAAGAGAAACAGAGTACCCTTACTCCTTCTCCTCCTACTCCTGCTAGCATCAGGGGATATTCACCCAAATCCAGGCCCTGTCATAGATTACCCAGCAGCTGATGTCCACCCAACCACCACCCCTCTGACATTACCAAACAGCCTTAAAATCATTCACCTAAACATAAGAAACCTTGCCCCAAAAATCTGTCTACTACAACCCATGGTACTTGCATACTGTATGCCCCTGATATCATCGTAATTTTTGAAACCTGGCTGACAAAAAAAAACATTCCTGATCATGCTATCACCATCCCTGGCTTTAACATCTCTAGACAGGACAGGGCAGGGAGAGGTGGTGGCATGGCTATCTACACCTCCTCTACTCTCCAGTGCACTCCCTCCTTCATTTCAACCGTCCAAGCCTCCCTCAAGGCCTTACTTACAAATATCTCCTATCCCCATACCATCCCCATCTTTGTCGCTGGAGTCTACTGTCACCCAGGACAGCCAACTTCCAATATCACTGACTTGGTCACAAAACTTTACTCACTGGCCAGTGGCAGTGAACTATTCATCCTGGGTTACCTAAATCTAAACTGGCTGGCCCCGTCCCTGGCTCATATTCGCTCTGCCATAGATGCTTTAAACCTCCGGCAACTCATACTGGAACCCACTCGACTAAACTACAAGACACTAACCCACTCCCTGCTTCACCTAGTCCTCACCTCCCATCCCCACCATGTAGTGGCATCAGGGCTATTACCTGACTCTATCAGAGAAAACCACATGACCTTTGAAGTGCGTAAAATACATGGGTCCAAGATTCCTGCAAAAACAATTCTCACTCGACCGTTCGCAACCTTTGACCTACAACTTTTGCTTCAGGATCTCGCTAAAACCAACTGGTCCCCCCTGTGCTCAGCTTCCACAGTGGACGAGGCCCTTGCCCATTTCAGATCCAAGTTCCTACAAATTTGGAACTCCCATGCTCTGCCCTGCAAAACTAGGGTACGTGGCACACACCTACCTTGGGTCTTACCTGAGCTACTGACCTGCCAACGAGCTTGTGACCTTGCATGGCATCTGGCTAAAACCACCAACTGTACTACCGATCTCAAACGTTATCGTGAACTCAGAAATGGCTGCACCAAAGCCATCCACCTAGCCAGGGCTGAGTATTTCAAGTCCAACTTCCAGACTAACACAAACAACCCATCCGCATTCTGGAAGGTCGTCCAATTCCTCTTCTCACCTGCTACAACCACTACTCCACCTATCCTCAGGCAAAACCACACTGTCCTTACCGAACCTATGGCCATTGCCAATTGCTTCAACTCCCACTTTGCCACCTGTGCCTCTGCACTGCTTAGCACCCTCTCTAACCCTCATCTTGCCCCAGTGTCCCTGTCTACCTCCCCTCCCACTGCTCCCCTACCTGTCCCCATCCCATCCCCACAACCTGCCTTCCTCCACCTTGCTGTGCTGCCCCCCCATGTCATTTTAAGACCTAAGTTTGGTGCCCTCTGCAGAAACTGCAGCTGCATCCCTCTTGATACCAAGCGCGAGCTGGTACAGAAGATGATCTTGCCCATCTTCGACTACTGCAACGTAGTCTATGGTGCTGCCCCACAGTCCCACCTATCCAGACTGGACTCTCTCTACAACTCCTTCTGTCATTTCACTCTTGATGCCCCCCTCCTAACCCATCATTGTGATCTGTACCGCTTCCTCAACTTCCTTCCCCTCCACAATCGGCGAGTTTCACACGGTGCCAAGTTCATCTCTAAATTCTGGTTTGGTTTGCTCCCCTCACACATCTCCTCCTCTCTTTGTACCCCTTCCCCCTCCCTCTGTTCCCTGAGATCCCTTGCTGACACTCGTACCCTTTCTGTCCCTGGCAGAACCACATCCTCTGGACAGAAAGCCTTCTCATATTACCTGCCTAAACTGTGGAATTCTCTGCTCCTCAAATCCACTTCTCCTCCTCCCTGTTTTCTCTTGCCTCTGCACTACACAACTATCTCACGCCTTCCTGCACCTGCTTCTGATCCCCTCCTTACCTAACTCCTGTCTCACCTTCTCTCCTGCCCCTTTACCTCAGGCACCTATCCTACCACCCGTGGTCTAGCACGTAACCTCGAGACATGCTCACCTATGTGGAAGGCTACCATGACTGCTGCAGTGTACCACCCACATAATACTGTTGCACTCCACATAGGCCCATGGCACAGCACTGCTCTTAACTATTTGTATGTATTCTGCATTGTATACCTGTCATCTATGCTCCTCATGTATTGTAAATGATGCCTCTCACATGGATGTACTTTTTATTATGTTGCATACTCCTTGACCATGCTTGAATGTTTGTATTGTATCTATTGTTCCGCTTTATTACTGCATTTAATCACACCTCTGTATTGCTGTACAATTTGTCATTGTTACTACTGTCATCCCACTACCCTTTTCCCCCGGACGTACTGTGAGATGAGCATTAAGTTGTTCAGTGTATCTTTCCTGGTGAAACAATTCAGTAAATAAATCAATTAAAAAAAATATAAGACGTTGCAAAGTAAGGCTGATGGGGAGGCTTATAGGGAGAAGTGGAGGATAGCAGGGCAGAAGATTAGGAGGACAAAACCTGATACAGAGGAGAAAATAGTTAGGCAGGCCAGGAGACAAAACTTGGGGAAAGAAGAAAGCCAGAGCAGAGGATATTACGTTTGAGAGCGGAGGGAGCAATAAAACTGGAGGGGGACTTGGAGAAAGCAGAAGTGTTGAATAAATACTTTTTCTCCATCTTCACGGAGCAAGGGGTGGATAGGGGACCCAAACTGAAGAAGAGGGGTAGTGAAGACAAAAAGGTGGATCCCAGCCTATTCAGCATTGACAGGATGAAGAAGAGCGTGCTTGTACAAGCACGCGCTCATTCATTGAAAACTCAGTCGGGCTGCCAGCCGTGGAGGTGAGTGAAGGGCTGTGCCACTGGCCCACTCAGGGTCTTGAGTGGGGGAGGAGGGGTGGGAGGCACTTCCTAACAGGGTGGGGGGTCCACTAGACACCAGGGAAATTAGGGAATTTTTTTTATTTTTATACATTTGGGGATGGGGGCTGGGGATAATGCTGGGAGTCTGGGCAGGGGTGGAGGGATTCTTTATTTTGGACGGCGATCAGCTGGGGGTGGGATGGGACCACTAGACACCAAGGATAAAAACATTTATTTAATGCTGGCCAGGAGGGGGGTGCTCTTTTATTTTTAAATACCCCCCTCCCAGACATCTGAATAACGAATACCGAATACCAAATAACAAATATTTCAGAACCGAATAACGAATATTCGGCCGAATATTCGTAAAAAGGTATTCGCACAGCCCTACTATCTAGTCTGCTTGACTGTGCAGCACTGCCATTTAAACTGCAGCTACCTCCTCCTTGCTGCCCCTTCCACTGTATTTCCTCTTACTTCCTTCTAAACCTCCCAGCCCACCCTCAGTTTTGACCCTCCCTTTGATTCTGTCCCACCACCTCTTAAAGCCGTTCACTGACTTCAATGACACAATTTTCTTCGGCAGTGCATTCCACCCTGTTACCACCCTTTCCATGAAATAGTGCCCCTTAATTCCCTCCTGAATCTTCCTCCTTCCAGTTTTAGGCTGTGCCCCCTGGTTTCCCTCCCAACGTTTAATCTAAACATACCCTCGGTGTTAACTCTGTTCATGCCATTTAAGTACTTAAAGGTCTCAATCATATCCCCCCCTCTCCTTTCTATCCTACAGGGAATACATATTGAGTTCCCTCAGTTTCTCCTCATATGGTTTATCTCCCAATCCAAGGATCATTTTCATCACCCTACACTGTACCCCCTCCAGTAGCTTGATGCCATTTTTCAAATAAGGACACCAGTACTGCATGCAGTACTCTAAATGCGGCCTCACCAGGGACCTGTACAGGGGCAGAATGACATCCTCTCTCCCAGAGATGATTTCCCTTGAGATGTACCCTTTCCATGAAATAGTGCCTCCTTATTTCCCTCTTGAATCTACACAGTAATCAGGCAGGACAGACACGGCAAAAAGAAAGGGGGAGGCATTGCCATGTACATTGGCCGGTCCTCTTCAATGTCTTTATAAGCAACATTGCAGAGGGACTGGAAGGAAAAGTATGTCTCTTTGTTGATGACGTAAAGATCTGCAACAGACTTGATGCACAAGGTGGGGCGGAAAGGATGAGAAGGGACTTGGCAAGGTTAGAGGAATGGTCAAATGTATGGCAGCTTAGATTCAATGCTAAGAAGTGCAAGGTAATGCACCTGGAAACAAAACCAGGGAAGAGTACACAATGGAGGTGAGATACTAACAACAACAAAAATGGAAAGGGACCTGGGGGTAGTCATATCAGATGACCTAAAGGTGGGCAAGCAATGTGAGAGGGCAGCAAGGAGGGTTAGGGGATACTGGGATGCATAGGAGAGGCATCACCAGTAGAAAACAAGAAGTTATTATCCCTCTGTACAGACAGTTGGTGAGACCCATCTGAGTACTGCGTGCAGTTCTGGAGACCCAATCTCCGCAAAGACATAGACAGGATGGAAGCTGTCCAGAGGAGGGCAACTAAAATGGTGCAGGGTCTGCACCTGAAGACATATGAAGAGAGACTTAAGGAGCTTAATATGTATAGCCTCGAGGAAAGGAGGGAGAGGAGGGACATGATAGAAACTTTCAAGTACCTCGAGGGAATCAACAAAGTCCAAGAGGGTAGCATCTTTCAAAAAAAGAGGTGTGCAAGAACAAGGGGGCACAATCTGAAGATAGAGGGGGGGCAGCTCAGAGGTAATTTAAGGAAGTATTTTTTCACAGAGAGGGTTGTGGATGCATGGAATGGCTTTCCGGAGGAGGTTGTGGAGTCAAAAACAGTGGTGGAATTCAAGCATGCATGGGACAGTCATAAGGCAAATTCTAGGGAGTAGGGGTAGGAAGAAGTAGGCTGCTGGTTAACTAGGATCTGCAGCTTATCCATTAGGTAGGGAAATGGGCAGACTGGGTGGGCCAAGCAGTCCTTATCTGCCATCAAAATCTATGTTTCTATCTATGTTTCTATGTTACATATCCACCAGGCTCCAGTTCACCCCTGTTCTGATCCCGGGACCCACACCCTAAATAGAATCCTTGCTGATTAAGCTTTCTCTACCTCACTCCTCCCCGGTGTACGTGACAGGGACATACTGCCCCCCTGCTATCCCTGCAACCATCGTCCCTGACCACATAGCCACTCTAAAGTCAGCTGCCGCTGCAGGCGAGCTCTACATCCTCAGGGATTTCAATTACAACTGGCTAGGAAAAGATTGCTCTAAAATACGAGCAAGATTCACTCCCTAAACCTCTCCCAACAAATTGATCAACCCACCCGCCAAAACTTAAAAACACAAAACCACTCACTCCTGGACTGGGCTCTCACAACACACCCACACAGGATAATTAAAGCCGGCCTCCTCCCTGACTCCCAGAGCGATCGCCATATGGTTTATATGGTCAGAAAGGTGCATAGACTTGCTAACCACCCCCCCCCCAGGACACTTCTTATGAGAGCATATAATTCTCTTTGTCTACAGTCCCTACCAGATGACCTTGCCCATGCAGACTGGTCTTTCATTCAGCTGGCATCCTCTATTTTTTTTTTACTCCCCCCTCTCCCCTGCGGTCCTCCTCTCTTCGGGAGTCACTTTTTACGGCCTTTTCAGCCCTCGCTCACCTGCCTGTAGACCAGAGCAGTCCATCCCCCACGGAGCCTTGGTTTACCCCCCAGGTGGGGTACGGGGTGGGGGCCCTATACTCCCCGAGACTACGGAATTTTCATCGGGATGCTGTCTCTGGGCAGGCAGGGGCATTGAGGGTCGGGGCCTAGTCTTAAGTCTACCGGGAGAACATCAAGGTGCTTTTCCGGTGTTCTTTCTCTGACGTGCCATGTCCCCTGGCGTCAAGGCGCTGGCGCGGCGATCTGGCATGTCGCCCCCTTCTTTCTCTGCCGTCGGCCTTGCTATACCTCGGGTCTCCACCCGAGGTCAGTCAAACCAGGCTCTGGTTCCCCTTCCCCCAGAGAGGGCAGAGCAGTCCCTAGGATGCTCAGCCCTCTCACGGCGACCCTCCAGCTTCCCGGGCTCGTTCCGAACCGGGTCGCTGGCGTCATAGCCAATCCAACGCTGCGGCCCAGGCGGGCACACGGCATCCTCTATTGATAACGCTTTCGACATGTTCAGTGACAACATGCTAGCAGTGTGGGACTATCACGCCCCCCTAAGATGCACAAGGGTCAAGGGCTCCCATCTCCCATGGGTCACAGCCGACATCATCAGCAGCTGTTGAGCTAGGGACCAGGCCTGGAAAAAACACAAGCAAACTTGTTCCCCGGAATCCATGCAGCAATATCGGACCCTCCATAACTTCTGCACTAAAGCCATTTGGAGGGCTAAAAAGAACTATTTCAGGCCAGCCCTCTCCTCCAACTTTAACCACCCTTCTAAACTCTGGAAATCCATCAAAACCCTGCTCAGTCCCCCACTCCAGCCACCCACCCCGACCCTATCTATCTATGGCAATACTGCCTCAGACCCTAGCGAAGTTGCCTCAACCTTCAAAACCTTTTTCACTAACTGCGCTGCGTCTCTCCGCACAAACCACCAATGTACCTCATCCACACCCAGTCCCTTCCCGCAAACCCTGCATCCTTCCCGTCCCCAAGTTCTCATTCCGTCCTGTCACAACAGCAGAAGTACTCCATGCACTACGTTCTCTTGATCCCAACAAAGGTAAATGCCCTCTAGGATTGGATGCCAAACTCCTACACCTATCAGCCCCTGCCATTGAAACTCCTCTAGCTGACCTCCTAAACCTCTCTTTCTCCACAGCACAAATTCCAGCTGCTTGGAAGCAGGCGGTTGTCATCCTGCTACCAAAGGGTGGTGATCCTTCTGCCCCTAGTAACTATCACCCCATCTCCCTTCTCCCAATTCTGTCCAAACTACAGGAACACCTAGCCCTTACCCAACTCACTCAATTTCTCGACTCTACCTCCTTCTTCACCCCATATCAGTCAGGGTTTCGAAAATCTCACTCCACCATCACTGCACTTTTAAGACTCTCAAATGACATCGCCTCAGGGATGGACAAGAGACACATCACCTCGGCCATTTTTATAGACCTAGCCAAGGCGTTCGATACCGTCTCCCACCCAAAGCTACTCACTAAACTACAAGATGCAGGCCTCTCCTGCCTAGCTACTAGTTGATTCCAGGCCTACCTGATGGGCAGACAACAGTGTGTAAAAATTGGTACACATGTATCCCCCCCACTCCCAGTCACCATGGGGGTCCCCCAAGACTCTGTCCTGGGCCCCTTACTCTTTTCCATATTCTTAAACGACCTCCCACTGACCTGCTCGAACTCAGCCATACAAATGTATGCAGATGATACCGTACTGTATGCCTCCAGCCCCTCCACTAGGGACATGTATGCAGCCCTCCAACAGGATTTTGATGCCGTTCAAAAATAGCTTGGGTCAAATCAATTAGTACTTAACTCAAAAAAAACAGTCTCAGTAACCTTCGGCTCACAACCTAGACTCTCCCACCTCGCTGCTCCCCCTGCCTTCCATACCCTGGATGGGTCCACTTTGGAGGCCTGCACCTCCTTTAAATACCTGGGAGTTTGGCTTGATCAACATCTTGATTACTCTGTCCACATTGACTCGCTACACAAAAAGCTGCACCCCAAACTGGGAGCTCTTCATCGGAATAAAGGGTATCTGCCTACCACGGTCAGGAGGGAATTAGTGCATAAAATGATTCTCCCTATCTTTGACTACAGCGACGTGGTCTACAAGTCAGCACCTTCATCAACCTTGGCCAGCTTGGACACCCTCTTTCACTCCTTCTGCCGCTTCATCCTGGAATGCCCCCCCACCACCCATCATTGTGACCTTTACAGCACCTTAGATCTCCCTTCGCTCGAGGCCCAACATCAGATACACTGCGCAAACATCATAGCCAAATTCTGGACTAACCCCCCATCTCAGCTCCGTCTTGACAGCACAACCCTCCCCAACCTACTCACTCAGGTGCTCCGACTCCAGGCTACTCCAACTCCCTTTCATGCACACCTCGAAGGACCAATCCGCTTTCAAATATCGCCTGCCCAAACTCTGGATTGACCTCCCTGCAGACATCCAGCTCACCACCGCCCCAAGGCTCCTTAAACCACTCCTCCATGACCATTTCTCAGACATATGCAATTGTTACCAACTACCCAGACCTGCCACCAAGGGGCATCTAACTGTACCTTGACAGTACTACATTATCAGCAACTTTACTGTGAACCTGCATGATCTCTGCCTGTTTATACTCCGCGGTCCTTAGGTCTTAACCTTGTAATAGCTAACTGTATACGCTGGCATCTTAGGACCAAACCTTGAATAGCTAAACTGTATCAAATATGTATTGCTCCTGCATGTACTTATCCTGTGTTATTCTCTATGTAACCCCCAGCTTGCATCTGGAAACAAGCGGTCCCTGCTCAGTATGCTTGCCTGGTTAATCTCTTAAATAAAATTAAATAAAATACACCCCAGCATTCTAGTCGCCTTTGCTGCTGCCTTCCTACACTGTGCTGAGTGGTTCATTTTACCTGTTATTAGTACTCCCAGACCCTTCCCCTCCATTAAAGCGGATAACTACACTCCCCCAACCAGTAACTATTCCAGGATTTCTGGCTTCCAAGTGCATGACTTTACACTTCTTGGTGTTGAGCCCTAGTTGCCATGTGTTCGACCAGCCTTACTAAAGTCTTGCCAAATCCTCCTGGAGTACTTTACTGCCTTCCCTACCATCCACTTCCACATAGATCTCTGTGTCGTCTGCAAAGAGGCTGATCTTACTTTTTATCCTGTCCGATACGTCGGCAATGACAATGTTAAACAGCACTGGTCCTAGCACAGAGCCCTGTGGGACCCCACTTGTTACAGCCCTTGGCTCTGATAGCTCACTTCCCACAACTACCTTCTGCTGCCTGTCCTGTAACCAGTTCTTAACCCACCTAACCAGTTTCCTCCTTGCTCCTAGGTTACACAACTTGCTGGTCAGCCTTCCATGTGGCAACAAGCCAAAGGCCTTGCTGAGGTCCAGGTAGAGAACATCTACCGCATGGCCCTTATCCAGTGCCCGCATCACCCAATCAAAAAAGTCAACCAGGTTTGTCTGACAGGATCTACCTGAAACAAACCCATGCTGCCTGCCATCCTGGAGACTATTCACCTCCAGGAATTTCACCAGCCTCTCCTTGAGGATAATCTCCATTAGCTTTCCTAAAATGATGGTAAGGCTTACCGGTCTGTAGTTCCCTAGTTTGTCCCTGGGCCCACTCTGATGGTGGGGCACCAAATGCGCCATCCTCCAGTCCTTGGGCATGCACCCAGTACCCATGGAGGTGTTGAACTAGTCCACCAGTGGTCCTGCCAGGACCGTTGCCAACTCTTTCAGGACTCTTGGATGCACTCCATCCGGCCCTGGTGCCTTATCCACCCTCAGGGATTTAAGGCTCTCCGACACCCTATCCTCTGGGATCTTCCCATCTGTAACCTCCTCCCAGCCCATCCTCCACCATTCTTGAACCTTCCAATCTAATCTTTGCTGTCTCTCTTCTCACTTACATACCTGAAGAATTAGAAACTATTTTCCCCCCTTCTCTGATCCCCTGTGCTAGCCTTAGTTCTTTTGATGCCTTGGCTGTTCTTACTATTCTACTGACTTCCCTGGATTTCAACAGTGCTACTGTCACCCTGCAAGCCCACAAGAGGGTGATTCTGGTAACAGCACATGACGTATTTGAAAGGCACAGTCCTCCATAATAATAACTACTATGAATGTAGCAAGTAATTGGGCTGAGCCCTATCATCTATAACAGTGGCAGGGCAGTGGTCATAGTAGCCTCACTGTCCCAGCATCTGTAAGTGCAGACATGCAACCCAGGTGCGACACACAACACAGGGTATTTACATGGATGCCTCTCCTGTGACCCACTCTGCTGGGCTCAATCACAGCCTGGCGTGTCTTCCTGTCTGATCCACCCTGCAACTCTGCAGGTTTTCAGCCCTGGCCTGGGCCTGCTGTCCACTGAGGTCTGTAGAGTGCACCAGTCCATGCATCCTATACAGTATACATGACCATACACATGTATTGTGTACCAGCTGCCACATGTGCATGATGCAGAAGGACAGGTCCGAACAGGTCCGCAAGCTACCTGTGTGACCAGCTGTGGCACCACACACGTGTGTGTCATGGCCCAGCTGCAGAGGATTGAGACATCCCCAGAGGTAGGTATGGTCTTGAACAGTGTATGTTGGCCCGTGTAGTGCCCACAGCCTGCCATTCCCACAGTTCCTGTAAAGCAGACTCTTACATGTCCGTTGCAGGTCCTGTATACAGCATAGTATGTATTGGTATGCATGCTGCACCACGTTACATATGACATGGGCAGGAAAGGCATACATACACAATAGCTTGAGGGACAGGCTTCTGTAAACAGTGGCCGATACATGCCCAGCACCCCGCCCCATGCAGTGAAATAGTACCCCATTCAGTACCTGGCATGTGAAGACCACCCATGCAGTGCTTCAAGGACAATGCACATGACACAGACGGTGTTCACGTGCATGTCCTGATGGATACAGCTACCAGCATAGCTACAAGCAGAACACATATGACAGCCTCTCAGGGTCATACCAGGCAAAGGGTAGTTGCATGTCCAGGTCACTCTCCATACCCGGTAACCAAACCCTGACTAACATTCTATGACACTATACATGGTTCTGTCATGCACCCTCACACTGCTGCCATGTCACTGTGGTAGTTCACAACCATGCAGCCCTGGCAGGTGCACACGCCTCAGGAAACCACAGTGGCTCCTGTAATGTATAGGGCATGGGGACATCATGTCATACTGGGGGCCCAGACACCTACATACATATGGGCAGGGCATACAGTGGGGCAGGTCTCATTGGACAAAGAACAACAGAGAACTTTTTTTTTAATCTTTGGTAACTGGGTAAGGCCCACTAGGCACAAGTGCCTGTTTTCAGGGGCGACCTGGGAGCACTAGGCGGTTAAGTGACTTGCGCAGAGTCACACGGTATGCAAGCGGAGGTTGTGAGAATCAAACTCAGGTCTGGTCAGCTGGATGTACCAAGCTCGTTCACACCTTGATTCTCTAACCTCTATGCTATACTGCCAGACAAACAGGTGCAGTGCACAGTCTGTCAGTTGCAGTAATCCTGTTGTATAGTCTCACGACAGAGGACTGCACATAGGCCATTACACACACCACACATAGAGCCGCCTGTACTCACCTGGCATTGGCACAGTGTAACCATCCACCACCATCCTTAGCTGCTGAAGGCAGTGCACCTCCCTCCACTGAAGATCAGTGGCATAGGTAGGGGGGGTGTTCAGGGTGTTCAAACACCCCCCGAAATTACCCCCGAAAATTTTGTTCAAGCGAGCCGTGGTTCAGGTGCCCACCTCACCCCCTCACCTATTGGTGGCCTTTTTAGTGCAGAGGAGTGGCTCAGCAGTAGTGCACATGTGCACAAAGAAAGCCAAAAATCCAGTGAGATGAGGGCAATTGGTTGGCAAGGGAGCAAAGGCGAAGCACTAGTCTGAGCTGGCAGCAGTGGACCAGCGGTGTCTGTGACACTGTACAGTGTGCAATGAGGTGGGAGCCAAACAATGGAGTTGGCAGGCCATGAGCAGGGTCGGGTGTGACAGTTGAGGGTTGACCAGTAATGAGTCACACCCAGGAGAGTCTGAGAAGTATGGACAGACCGTCTCTGGAGCCAGGTAAAGAAGAAGCTAATTGCATCCAACTCAGCTCTCCACGCCAACTGACACAGTAAAAAGGGGCCCCAATTGGAAAGTGTTAGAAAACAAGACAAAAAGTGTAGTATTAGAGAGTTGGGAATTCCAAAGGGGATTTTGTACTCCTAGCATAAGCTGTTGAGCCAGTGAAAGAGACTGCACAGCTGCGCACCATTCATTCTGTGGAGTAGACGAGCAGCAAGGACAACTGATATGCTTTTCCCCTTTAAAAACAAACATGCCATTGTTGCCTGTACAAAGAGGTAGTGAGTCTGTTTTTATTACATGCTTTTGAACGTTTGTGTCCTTTCCAGACCAGCTTGTGCTGTAGAAGTGGTCAAAAAGCACTCAGTTCTCCTGTAATATCGTGCGGAGTCCGGGCAGTGGCGGAGCCGCCGACACCAAGGAATCTGAATGGGACGACCCTGCGGAGGGTCAGTCACCAGATGCATTAGCAACCTATAGACTTTACTGTTTCAGTGTCTTTCTATTTGGTTCCCTCTGTAGAGTTGGAGTGTGCTATAAAAATGTTTGTTAGTGCGCTAGTAGTGGCACCTGTACTGCATTTGCATTTTATTCAAATTTGTTGTTATTTATTGTATCTTCTAGTATTTCTTTTTACAGCACTTGTATTTACAATTGTAAGTATGAGAAGTATGGACAGACCGTCTCTGGAGCCAGGTAAAGAAGAAGCTAATTGCATCCAACTCAGCTCTCCATGCCAACTGACACAGTAAAAAGGGCTCCCAAAAAAGGCTCCAAAAGTGCTTGGCCTTCATTGTTCACTTGGGAACTTAAGCAGCAGGCTGGTAGGACAGAGATCTGGGGTTATATTCTGTTTTAACTGAAATATTTGAATAGTTTGTAAGTGAAATTAGTTCTATGTGTTAAAAATTATTACCTTGAATTAGAACTGTTACTTGGGCTGTGATATTGTAACTTTGGAGGCTTGGGGACAGTTGTTTGGCAGGGTTAATTAGAGGGAAATTTAAATGTGTTGTTTGCCTGGTGTTTAGTAAGAGCCCTCTCACCCACCCTGTTTTGTAGGCTTTGTTAAATACTGAAAAGCCACTGGGGGTTGGGATTGAAGGGCTGAGTATTTCTGTTTGGGACTGAAATTCGAAGCAACAGGAGCTGGTGGGCTTGTGACATCATACGGTACCTGATGTCTGCTTACACACTGGACTGTATGTGTTTGTGAGACTTGGGAACTTTATTGGTGGGTTTGAAATTGGGTTTGTAAATAACTACAGTCAGTATAGAGAGAAACTGTATTCCAGGGGAAAGGGACTGAGAAAAGGGGGTGTGCCATTATAAACAGAGGGGGATAAACAGGGTGGCCATATTCCACCATGGCAGGCATCTTCGGAAGGGTTGTAGGCTGCACAGGCTGTGGGATGGCAATAATTCTAAATTGGGGCTGGAGAGAGGGAGGCTGCCCACTCTGTAGATAGCTATCTTGTATCAGGACTGAGGTATATTGGTTAAGGAGTAAGCTGGAAGAGCTGGGGGGGGGGTGTCCAAGGATAAGGGGTGTGGATATGGGCAACAGAAGGGTGGGGCTGAGGGGAGGCTGGGGCAACGCTCTGAAATTACAGGACGTTACGTTACAGCAAGCAGGAGGGGGGATATTAGGGACAGAGGACCCTTAGATAGGGATGTTGACGCTAAGGGGAAAGCGTACGGGGTGAACATTCTGAATACAAAGAGAGTGGAGGGGGAAGAGTCAGGAGGGGCTGTTGTGCGGAAGCCTAAAACAGCAGACTGTGGGAAGGGAGCTCCTAAGGTGAACAGAGCAAGAGGGGAAGAAGAGGGGCAGTTTAGAGATGCAGTCAGGGAACACTCGGGTTACTTGATGGAGGCTGACATAGAGTGTCACAATAAATTTGACCTACTAAGCAACCTAGAGGGGGAGGAAGGGGTTGGTGGAAATGAGGAAACTTATACAGAGGCCGGGGGGAGGGAGTCGGATACCCATAGGGCATCACAGACTGGCTATGGAAAGGATAGAAATAGTCCCAGAGGGAGAAGGGAAACATATATGTTAAGCAAATGGGGAGATGCAACATATTCCAGACATGAGGAGGAGAGCATGATTGGAAGAAACTGGGAGACAAGGAGGTGGAGAAGAGCCCCCTTCAGCAGGGGGTCAGTACCAAGGATGGGGCCCTAGCTAAAGGGACCCACAGAGAGCATCTGGAGGCAGGGTACTATTACAAGGGGAGGATGGCGGTGTTGGGGAAGGGGAAACCATCAGGTCCAGGATAAATGGTTCAGATAAGAGAGGGTTAAAGGGGACACCTATTCAGAGGGGGTTTGAGTTAAGTGGGCAAAATAGCAAGGGAGGCAGAAAGGGGAGGGTGACAAGGGGGTCTCTAATAAGGCAGGAAGACTCCCATGAAACTGAGATCATGAATAAAGGGGGAGGGGGGCTGAGAGGGCATAGTGGAGGTAACCATAAGGATGATGGCGGTGTTAAGGTTCTGTTATTGGAAGACTCGATGATTAGGGGTATCCAGTGGGAGGGACAGGGGGGTGGATGCCATAGCCAGGTGAAGGTAGTGAGTATCTCTGGGCTGACAGTGCACAGAGCAAAGTTCATGATGTATGAAATGGTTAGGGATTGTGGAGGGAAACCGGATTTCCTGGTGCATTTGGGAACTAATGATCTAGAGGGAAATAGCGTTTTGGAAATCCAAGCAAGGTTCCAAGAACTTGCCAGAGTCTGTCGGGATAATGGATGCAACATTTCCTTTTCGGAGATATTGCAAGTACCAAAGGCCTCAATGAAGAAAAAAATGAAGCTCACAGAGGTTAATGACTGGCTCAGGAAGTGGGGTGAAGAGAGTGGGTTGGGGGTGTTAGGGAACTGGAATGGAGTTTGGGAGGATAAGGGACTACATGCCAAGGACAGGTTTCATCTTGCCCCATTAGGGAAGGAAGTCCTTAAACAGGGGATGGCTGACTACATACAAGAAAGGTGGGGTTTAAACTTGTGAGGGGGAAGGGATAAGGAGGGCTGACAGAAGCCCTCTCTTCCAGATGAGGGGGTAGCCTTCAAGCCGGGGGAGGGGAACAGACTGGGGTGGAGATTTCAGGAGGAGCAGAGGAGGATGGAAGTATAAGAAATCTGGGTGGGGTTCAACAAAAGGATCAGGGATAAGGGGTGGGGTTGGTGTTAGTAAATGCCAGGAGCTTGGGAAACAAGATGCCAGAGTTCAGAGCCATGCTGTTAGGGGGTGGATGTGGCGGCGGTCCGCGAGGCGTGGGCCAACAAAAACCATGACTGGGACCTAAGCGTACAGGGTACACTATGCTTAGGAAGGATAGAAAGGAGGGCAGAGGGTGGGTGGCTATGTTCAATAGGGATGACATAGAAATTGCTAGGGTAGAAGAGGCAGAGGAAGCGTGGAGCCTTATGGGTCACCTTACGATCCCCAGCAGGAGATAAGGTCAATGCTGGGTGTAGCATATAGGCCCCCCGGGATGAGTGATGTTCTAGAGGATGGTTTGCTGGACAACATCATTGCCCAGTGTGGACCAAAAGGGGAAGGAGTGGTGTTGATGGGGGACCTTAATATGCCAGGTACAAACTGGGGAACCATGTCCTCTAAGGTGGCCAAGGAGCAGAGGCTGCTGGATGGCTTCCAGGATGTGTTCTTAACACAGCATGTGATGGAGACCACAAGGTAGGGGCATGTCCTGGATGTGGTTTTGGCAGATGGGGACCTGGTAAGGGACATGGTTGTACAGGACCCCCTGACTGGGCGACCACAATACTGTCTAGTTTCAAATAAGCATGGGGGAGGGGGTGAGATCTAGGACACTGGCAGTGGACTTCAGGGGGCAGACTTTATGGGCATGGAAATATTCTTAGGATCACTTGAAGGGATTACCTTAATGACAAGTGTGGAAAGGAGATGGGAGGTCATAAAGCAGGGGACTTCATGAGGCAGTCAGGATCTGCGCTAAGTTGAAGCGTAAGGAGCAAGGTCACATAAACCATGCTGGTGGTCAGTGAGGTACAGGTAGCAGTCAGAGAAAAGAAGGACCTACAAAAAATATAAAACAGCAAGAGGGATAGGGATAAGGAAATGTACCAGCTTGCATCTAGAAAAGTCACCCGTATGGTAAGGAGCAAAGTCCAGTAAAGAGCAGCGGCTGGCCCAGGGATACATGGAGAAAGGGGTTCTTCCGGTACATTGGGGAGCAGAGAAAAACTAAGGGCCATCTCAGCAGATTGAGATCAGAAGGAGGGTGGGTGGAAGAGGCGAGGGACCAGGCAGAGGTATTTAATGAGTACTTTGCCTCTGTGTTCACTAGGGAGGGGGATGGGATATCTACAAAGCAAGGCACGAAGGGGATAGAAGCATCAGTAAGTGGGATCAAGGGAGCAACAGAAATGGAGCAAGAGGAGGAGAGGTACCCCAGGGGTGTCACATCTGGGTAAGGATAAAAAGGCCAGTAAGGTGGAGGGGGCGGATGATGCTATCTCCGCCAAAAGGGTGTGGTTAGCCCTCAAGGCCCTAAAGAAAGACAAATCTCCTGGGCCGGATGGCATTCATCCGAGAATACTATGGGAATTGGCGGACATACTGGCTGCACCCCTGGCGGAGCTTTTAGGCAGGTCACTTGAGACAGGGAGGGTACCTAGGGATTGGTGAGAGGCATATGTGGTACCAATCCATAAAGGGAGTCGAGAGTACCAGGTAACTATAGACCCATCAGTTTGACCTCGGTGGTGGGAAAATTAATGGAGAGTATACTAAAGGCGATTGGGGGTGTACTTGGAGGAGGTGGGAGGTCTGGATAGTCGGCAACATGGGTTTGTGCCAGGTAGATCATGTCAAACCAACCTTGTGGAGTTCTATGAATGGGTAACATCAGAACTGGACAGGGGTAAGCCTGTGGATGTATTATTCTTGGACTTCAGCAAGGCGTTTGACTCTGTCCCCCACAATGGTCTGGTGGAGAAACTGATGGGGTTAGGAGTAGGCCCTTTGATGGTCAGATGGATTGAAAACTGGCTAGCTGGGCGCACTCAGAGTAGTGGTCTGTGGGGAGCTCTCGAACCCTAGAGGTTGGTAGTGGGGTACCGCGAGGGCTCGATCCTGGGTCGATCTGTTTAATGCATACATATCGGACATCAGGAGGGTATAGGGTGTGAAATGAGTCTCTTCATGGATGACTCCAAGATGGGAGCAGTAGTTGAGGAGAAGAGGGGAGGTTGTCCCTGCAAGGGACCTGGACACCCTGGAAAGCTGGGCTCACACATGAATTAAATTTCAATATCACCAAGTGCAAGGTGTTGCATCTTGGTCAGGGAAACCCTAAACACAGGTACACCCTGGGAGGGGAGGTGCTGGAGACCTCAATAGGGGGAAAAAGACCTAGGGGTCATGGTGGATGCATGTATGAATAACCCTGAGCAGTGCAGTAGAGCAGCTAGCAAGGCAAACAGGATGTTGGGATGCATCGTAAGGGGGATCACCTCTAGGAGCAAGGAAGTGATTCTGCCGCTGTACAATGGACTGGTTAGACCACACCTTGAGTACTGTGTACAGTGCTGGAGACCACACTTGAAGAGGGACATACAGCTCCTGGAGAGGGTACAGAGGAGGGCAACAAAGATGATATGAGGGCTAGAGTTTGGCGTATGAGGACAGACTTGAGGAGCTCTGCCTGTTTTCATTGGAGAGAGAGAGACAGGGGACATGATTGAGGTCTTCAAGTACCTCAAGGGAATAAATAGGGTAAACATGGAGGATCTTTAGACTAAAGCAGGAGGTTTCACCAGAGGGCATGGTTTGAAGTTGGAAGGTGGAAGGGTGAGGGGGGAAAAGAGGAGGAGGTTTTTCACTGAGAGGGTGGTGGACCCTTGGAATGCACTGCCTGGTGAGCTGGTTCAGAGATCCACAGTGGAGGGCTTCAAGAGAGGGTGGGACAGACACAGAAAGTGGATGTATCAGATGATGGCCTGTCCCAGGAGGGTGGGGATGGATGATAGGGGTTTCAGGAGCACAGGGGATGGGAGGGTCTTGGCACCCAACTAACGAACTCAGGTTCGAGCAGACTCGATAGACCATAAGGCCTAATCTGCTGGCAAATAGTATTATCCAGTTTTTTATTTATTGAAGTATGAAATTGTTCTTTTAACACATCATACACTGTATATGAGTATTTACCCATGCTGTGTGGCTCTTTGCCCTGACCGCAGATTTTGCTATCTTACAGCTGGATTTAGGATACTTTGAAATTAATTTTATTACTGATTGGTGTTGAAACCTTTTTTTTTTTGCCTGTGTATCAGGTTAAAGAGCACAGGCAGAGTAGTGTAATAGGTTACTCAGGTTGTCAGATATTAGGTACCTTAGACAGCCTGTATGTAATCTGCTGTATAATTATATTTAATTATATCTGAAAACATCCCTAAAACAACGTGCTCTGTGAGGGAAGGAAGAGATATACTCCCCAATTAGAAATTGGATTTCACACTAACCATTCTTTTGTTTGGTAAAGATTTTCTGCATTTGCATTTAGCATTTCGTGTTTCATATTAGAGTGTTTATTGGTGGCTGAGCTGTTTTTTATATTTTATGTCGTAACAGGGTATAAACATAGAAACATAGACTTTAATAGTAGATAAGGACCGCTTGGCCCACCTAGTCTGCCCATTCATTTCCTTACCTATTGGATAAGCTGCGGATCCTAGTTAGCCAACAGCCTACTTCGTCCCACCCCCCTCTAGAATTACTTTATGTCTGTCCCATGCATTCTTGAATTCCCGGACTGTTTTTGACCCCATGACCTCCTCAGGAAGGTCGTTCCATGTTTTCACCACCCTCTTTGTGAAAAAATACTTCCTCACATTGCCCCAAGCCGTCCCACCTCTATCTTCAAATTGTGTCCCCTTGTTCTTGCACATCTCTTTTTCTGAAAAATGCTACCCTCTTGGATTTTGTTGAGTCCCTTGAGGTACTTGAAAGTTTCTATCATGTCCCCCCACTCCCTCCTTTGCTCAAGAGTATACACATTAAGCTCCTTTAGTCTCTCTTCATATGGCTTCTGTTGCAGACCCTGCACCAATTTAGTTGCCCTTTTCTGGACTGCCTCCATGCTGTCTATGTCCTTGTGGAGATGGTGTCTCCAAAACTGCATGCAGTACTCCAGATGGGATCTCACCAACTGTCTGTACAGAGGAATAACAACTTCCTGTTTTCTACTGGTGATGCCTCTCCCTATACATTCCAGTATCCCCCTAGCCATCCTTACTGCCTTCTCACATTGCTTGCTTACCTTTAGATCATCTGATATTTGAATCTTTGGATGATGATTATTATTATTATTATGTGACTACCCCCAAGACCATTTCCATTTTTGATGTTGTTAATACCCCCCACTGTGTACTCTTCCCCCTGGGTTTTTGTTTCCCAGGTGCATTATTTTGCACTTCTTTGCATTGAATCTAAACTGTCATACTTTTGACCATTCCTCCAACCTTGCCAAGTCCCTTCTCATCCTTTCCACCTTCCCCTGTCTATCAACCCTGTTGCAGATCATTGTGTCATCTGCAAAGAGGCATGCTTTTCCTTCCAGTCCCTCTGCAATGTCACTTATAAAGACATTAAAAAAGACTGGACCCAGTACTGAACCCTGAGGTACCCCACTAGCAACGTCCCTTTCTTTGGAGTGGACTCCGTTTACTATAACCCTCTGTGTCCTGTTGTCCAGCCAATTGCTTACCCAGGCTACCACCCTGGGACCCACTCCCAGGCTGGCTAACTTGTTTATTAATCTTTTATGTGGGACTGTGTCAAATGCCCTGCTAAAGTCTAGGTAGGCCATGCCCACAGCCCCTCCCTGGTCTACTACTACTTGGGTCACCCAGTCAAAGAAATCAATTAGATTTGTCTGACATGACCTTCCCACTGTGAATCCATGCTGCCTTGGGTCCTGTGCCCCGCTGGCCTCTAGGTAGTCAACAATTTTTCTTTCAGACGCTATTCCATCATTTTCCCTACCACTGAGGTCAAGTTAACAGGCCTGTAGTTTCCTGCCTCTGCTTTGCTCCCACTTTTGTAAAGGGGAATCACTTCCACCCTCCTCCAGTCCTTAGGTACCATACCATCCTCCCATGATTTGTTAAAAATGGTAGTCCGTGGTGTCACTAGTTCTCCCCTTAGTTCTTTTAGAATTCTGGGATGAATCCCTTCAAGCCCCATTGCTTTGTTCACCTTCACCTTTAGGAGTTCTTTCAGAACCCTTTCTTCTGTGAAAGGACTGGTATCGACCCCTTATCCAGAGTGCTTCTATTGATTGGATTAGGTACCTCCCCTTCCTCTTGTTTTGTGAATACTGAGCAGAAGTATTCATTCAGTATCCCTGTTTTTTCACTGTCCATCTCTTTCCACCCACCCTCCCATTTATTAAGCCTCACTATCCCTCCTTTATCTTTCTTCTCTCCCTAATGTTCCTATAAAAGGTTTTATCCCCCTTCTTAACCGATTTGGTTATCTTTTCCTCGGTTTGGGTCGTTGGTATTCTGACTGCCTTCCCTGCTTCCTTCTGCTTTAATTGGTACAGTTCTTTGTCGTGCTCCTTCTGTGTTTCTTTATACTTCCTAAATGCTATCTTTTTTTTTCCTAACCTTCTCTGCCACCTCTTTTGAGAACCATAGTGTTTTTTTCTTTCATTTTGATTTGTTTATTTGCTTCACACAAAGGCTTTTTGCCTCTGTGATGGAAGTTTTGATGTTTCTCCCTTGTTCCTCCACCCCTCCTTCTTGCCTGTTTGCTAGTGCTTTTCTGAGGCACTCTCCCATTTTGACAAAGTCATCCCTCCTAAAGTCCAGTACCCTCACTTTTGTATGGCTTGACTCTGCAGCTGTGTTCATCATGAACCACACTGTTTGGTGGTCACTTGTTCCCAGATGGCTACCCACTTCTAGATCTGAGATCCTCTCTCCATCCCCGTTTGAGAGTACTAGATCTAAGACTTCTCCCTCCTGAGTAGGTTCCAACACTAGGTGTCTGAGGCATACTTCCTGTAGGGCATCAAGAATGACCCTGCTCTTGGATGAGGCTGCAGCAAAGGTGCTCCAGTTAACATCTGGCATATTCAGGTCCCCCATTAACAATATATCCCCTTTATCTGCATCCTAAGGATGCCTTCTATAATTTCCTTGTCCATTTCCTCCCCCTGAGATGGGGGTCTGTATACAACCCCCGTGCAGATTGTAGTGACATTTCCAGTCTCCAGGGTAACCCATGATACCTCCTCTCCTCACTGATTACCCTTTAGTTCCATTGTTTTGATCACATCCCTTCCTTTACACAGAGAGCTACTCCTCCCCCTCTTCTACCCTCCCTGTCCCTCCTGTAGATTGTGTACCCTGGTATGTTGACATCCCAGTCATGGTTCTCTGTGTACCATGTTTCTGTGACTGCCACAATATCCAGGTGTCCCTCTTCCATCAAGACCACCAGTTCAGGGAGCTTGTTACCTAGACTACAGGTGTTGGTATTCATTTCCCTCCATTTTTTGATGGCCTTAACCCCTTTTAACCCCATCCCTGTCCTTACTTCGACTATAACCAACTATAACTGTAGTTGAAACTACAGTAACATTTTATTGCTTGGAGTGCAGTGCAATTTTAAGTAGTTTAAAAAGCTACAGCATATATTGCACAGTATATTCTAACTGGAATAGGGGTCATATATTTCATTAATTCCTTATTGATGCTCATCCTGTATCCCTAATAGAAGTTATATTACACACTTCTGATAATATTAGATATTACCCGTAGTTTTTTCTTTTCGCTTATTTTATTCATGGTGCTGACTAAAGATACCTGGTGTGGGTGCTCTAAATAAGGGGAAGTATTGAAGAATTGAATACTGGAACAAACAGAAGAGGATTCTAAAGATGCACCGTGCTATAAATTGTTGGGACAGATTGATGTATACGTGCAGAGCATGGCAGAGGGCCTGATTGTCGAAGCTGCCGGAAGCCATTGGAGCCATTGGATATTTGGAAAGGCAAAGAAAGGTAACTGTCTGAGGAATGTTTTTCTGTTCCTGATTAGAAGATAGCTATTTTAGCAGTACACAGGACTGTATGGACTTTAAGCTCTAGAGTGACATAAGATTGAAAAGATATCTATTTTAAATTACTGTCTGTCCTTTAATATACAGTAAGTGGTTTCAGCGTTTCTACTGAATATAAAATTATATTGCATTTCATAGTTGTATTCTACTGTGAACATTTTGTCATTGAGTACATTATATGTAGATATACAGAGACTGTGGCACTTTATTGATTTAGGTGCTTGAGTGTACCTAAGAGTTAAACCCTTTTAGTTAAGTCACTTGAATATATAATAGCAATTATTAAAAGTTGAGCCCATTTATTGTTCAAAAATGTTGGGGCATATGGAACAAAAGAAGCAAAAGATCTACAGCAGACAAATGACAAAAAGCCAACAAAAAACAAGAAATTAGTAAAGACAAACAGAATGATCGAAGGAAAAATATCAGAATCATTCAGTTTTTAAAGCCGGTTGACAACCTCTTAGAATTAAGGGGGAACAAGAAAATTATAAAAAATAATTTTAATCCAACTTTGACCTCCACTTCTATGACCTGTAAAAGGGGGAAACAAAGAGATCAAACCCATCCATTACTGACAGAAATTAGAAACCTAGAAGAAGGTGTTGATGGGGAGAATGGAGGTTGATTAGAGACCCCCATTGATAAAACTGGGCCTAGGTTAAGTATTTCTGATCTAGTGGTGCCCCCTAAAACTACAAACAATGATGGGATAAATGATGGGAAACAAAAGGAAGTTAATCCAATGAGAAGAAATTCTGCAAATATAGTTCAGGTTACATAGAAACATAGACTCTGACAGAAGATAAGGACTGCTTGACCCACCTCGTCTACCCATTTCCCTACCTACAGGATAAGCTGCAGATCCTAGTTAACCAACAGCCTACTTCTTCCTACACCCCGCTAGAATTGCCTTAAGTCTGTCCCATGCATTCTTGAATTCTCTCATTATTTTTGGCCCCCCCACTGGAAGGCTGTTTCATGCATTCACCACCCTCTCCATGAAAAAATAATTTCACACATTGCCCCTTAGTCATTCCCCCTCCATCTTCAAATTGTGCCCCTTTGTTCTTGCACATCCCTTTTTCTGAAAGATGCTACCCTCCTGGACTTTGTTGATTCCCTTGAGGTACTTGAGAGTTTTTATCATATCCCCCCTCTCCTTCCTTTCCTCGAAGGTATACATATTAAGCTCCTTCAGTCTTTCTTCGCATGACTTCTGGTACAGACTGTTCACCATTTTGGTTGCCCTCCCCTGGACTGTCTCCATCCTATCTATGTCCTTGTGGAGATGGTGTCTCCAGAACTGCACACAATACTCCAGATGGGGTCTCACCAACTGTATGTACAGAGGGATAACAACTTCCTGTTTTCTAGTGGTGATGCCTCTCCCTATGCATTCCAGTATCCCCCAGCCCTTCTTAATGCATTCTCACATTGTTGGCCCACCTTTAGGTCATCTGATATGACTACCCCCAGGTCCCTTTCCATTTTTGTTGTTGTTAGTATCTCATCCCCCATTGTGTACTCTTCCCCTGGGTTTTTGTTTCCCATGTGCATTACCTTGCACTTCTTTGCATTGAATCTAAGCTGCCATACTCTTGATCATTCATTCAGCCTTGCCAAGTCCCTTCTCATCCTCTCCACACCATCTTGTGTATCAACCCTGTTGCAGAAATTTGTGTCATCTGCAAAGAGGCATACTTTTCCTTCCAGTCCCTCCACAATGTCACTTATAAAGACATTAAAGAGGACCAGCCCCAGTCCTGAATCCTGTGGTACCCTATTAGTAGCCCCCCTTTCTTTGGAGTGGACTCTATTTACTGTTACCCTCAGCATCATGTTTTCCAGCCAATTTTTTACCCAGGTTACCACTCTGGGACCCACTCCCAGGCTGTCTAACTTGTTTACTAATCATTAGTGTGGGACTATGTCGAATACCTTGCTAAAGTCTTGGTAGGCCACATCCACAGGCCCTCCCTGGTCTACTACTTTGGTCACCCAGTCATGGAAATCTATTAGACTCATCTGACTTGACCTTTCCACTGTGAATCCATGTTGACTTGGGTCCTGTGCCCTGCTGGCCTCTAAGTACGAACATATGAACATACGAAATTTGCCAGCAGATAAAGGCCTAGAGGTCTATCAAGTCTGCTCAGATAATAGCTTCTTTATATTCTGCAGCTGCCCTCCCTTCCACCCTTCCCTTCATTAACCCTCCCCTTGTCCTGTCCCATTCTCGTTTGAAGCAGTCCACTGTTCTACTGCATACCACTTCAGCAGGTAACGCACTCCACCCAGCCACCACCCTCTCTGTAAAAAAGTGTCTCCTCATCTCCCTCCTGAACCTTCCTCACTCCAGTCTCATATCATGGCCCCTGGTGGCCCTCCCCTTCCTTACTTTGAACAGCCCCTCCGTACCCGTCTTGTTTATTCCTTTCATTATTTCAGGTTGATGATGCAATTGCACTGAATGATGAAAGTTTAACTGATGTAGAAATTGTTATAGGTAATTCCATAGAGAAGTCACATGGGACAAGAGCTTTGGATAGTCAGAATAAGTTATGCAGTAAAGCCTTGGTAAGGAGCTCCCTAACCAATAGGGAGGCATACTTTAAAAACTTTGACTCCTTCTTAACACCTTATATGAATAATCAAAATGAACATAAAAAAGGAAATGAAATGAGACATAAAGAAAGGGAAGCAGAGAAGTCTGTATGTAATGAGAGGATTTTAAAGACAAATACACAAGAAGCTGATAACGAAGTACTAAATAAAACTGAGTCATTAAAAAAGAAATACAAACTGGAAATGCATAGCTCTTTGAACTTGTGGTCCTCTTTTGAACATTTATTACATTTTGTACAAAGGATATGGCTGCTCCAGTAAAGTCATTACACACTGAACAAAATAGTGATATTCAACTTTCAAAGCAAGCAACACAGGTAGACATACAAAAGCAAATTATAGAATCGAGGAATAAAAATAAAGAGGTGGGTAGGACAGCTGATGAGTATACCACAAAAGATAATGGAGAAATAGAAACAAAAACAAAATCAAAGGCAAATGGAGAAAAGAATACTACTCAAAAAGAGAAATCTATAAGAAAAATCACTGAGGATATTGGCAATAAGGAAACTGAAGTAATAAACATATTAATAAAAGAACTTAAATAAAGGAAATCATATCTAACAAACAAAGTAGAAATAACAACTATTAGTAGGAATGAAGAAAAAAGTAAAAAAAAAAAAAATCAACATCCCAACGTTGGGATGGAATAAATAAATCAGGAATGAGAACACCCTATCAGGAAAAGTTAGAGTATAAAAACAAAAAAGGGAAAAAAGTAACATTTTCTGAAAAGAACACAGAAACTCCTGATATAGAGGTAAACAGAATAAATATTGATAAAAAAAGATCATTTGATTAAATCAGGTAATATGCTTCCTACAGTTTTCTCTTAAAGGATTGCTAAAAACAAAGAAAGAAAAACTGGCAGTATATATCTTAATAAAGGATACAACAGGAGGTAAACTAGGATGGGTGGGTATTAAGTCAACATATAGATACAAAGTAAACCAATATAAAGGCTGGATGTGTGTGGTACTGAGTAATGCTGAAAAAAGGGAAAAAAATGTTACAAAATAAAGTGGAATTTTATGATATTGGTATAAATCTGGATGACACAATGACTTATGAGAACATAGAAGAACAATCAGTTCACAAAGAGATGAGGAATAAAGGTACTGTAAAGGACAACACAAAAGATGCATCTAAACAACCACGTATAATGGCATATTTAATACCTAGGTATGCGGAAGTTGAACATACATTTGTAGGGGATAAACCTGTTGAAGTATACATACAAAGTAAGAAAAAACATGGGACACATATAAATAATAGTGTAATACTAGAAAATGAGTCAATCTCAATATTAGATAATACTAACGAATCTAAAAGGGAAGACACTTTGAGTATGAATAGCACCATAAGCATCTCAGATTCGTCTAACTGACTGACTAAAAAACATAATGTTGAAGTAGCCACAAAGATTTTAAGTTGGAATATTGCAGGTATAGTAAACAAACTAGTAGATGGATGTAATATAACATGGATGTCTACATTTTCAATAATCTTGTTACAAGAAACTTGGTGTAGGAAAAGTGAACTTGATATTTTAGATGGATACAGGGTACAGTTAATTACAGTTTTAAAAGTTAGCAAATATGGTAGGGCAAGTGAAGGCTTAGCAATTTTGATAAAAAATATCTTGGATGTGTGTTGTAGGGCTTCTAATTTATGTAATAGTTTTTATATGTATTTAGTTTTAGTTAATAACTCTGAAGTTGCTATTTTCAATATTTATGTATTATATTAATGCAGTAGATTACAGGAAGGTAAATAGTTTGGAAATCCTTAAAGTGTGGGAGAGCAATCATTTCACAATATGCACTGAAATAAAGCTGAACTTAAAAGAAAGAAATAAATAAGAATCAAACAGCAGAAAAGGAAGTCAATAGTAATATGTGTATATATTATGGAAAGAAAATAAAAAGAAACCCACATACAGTACTAAAAACGTACTGGATGTAGTAATATCATGTAATGAAGCAGTTGAACTGATAAATAAATTGATGAAGCAAAATGATAATAATGTGAATATCTTAATTAAAGAGTTCTCTGAATTCATGTACACACAACAATAATTTAGTTAAGAATCCAAGAAAGAAAACAAAAAAACAAAAGTTGGCCCCAAAAAATCATGGTACGACCTGGAATGCAGTAAACTGAAAAAATAAATAAAGTAAGTAGATTATTGTGTAGAAATAGCAGTTCTGGGTTATTATTAGCCTTAACAAATCTAAAGTCAGAGTACAGAAAAATGATATATAATAAAAAAGTGAAGTATTAAGAGTCACTCTGGGAAACACTACAAGTAGCCATATGGGATAAGGATATGCAGACTTTTTGGACAATGGTCGCATTGGGATGCAATGAAAACAATCTTAGGTATAACATACAAAGTTGCATCAGCGCTAATGAATGGGTCATTCACTTCAAAGAAATATATGAAGGACATTGTGAAGTTGGGATTGAGAAGAAAAGTATGAAACGGGAAAGCTACAATGTAGAAGAATATATAATCACAGAATAAGAAGTTAAATGCACCATCAGACAGCAAAAAAATAATAAGGCAGCAGGTATTGATGGCATCCCAGCTGAAATTTATCAGTATAAAGCTGAATTCTTGGCTAGCCTATTAGCACCGATATTTACAATTATTAGTACATATTTAATCTTACCATCCGACTGGAATAAAACTATGATTGTACCACTATTCAAAAAGGGAAACAGACAAGACACAAAATGCTATAGACCCATCTCACTTCTTCCAATAATGCAAAAAATATATACAAGAATAATTTTAGAGAAAATACAAGATTGGGTTAATGAGAATAACATAATTTCAAAGTTTCAATGTAGCTTTAAAAAACACAACAGTACATTGGATTACATTTTTTTCTTTACAGTACATTCTGAATAAATATGTTATTGAGAAAAAATGAAGATCTATGTATGCTTCATTGATATAAAATCAGCTTTTGATTCCTTGAATAGGAATTTATTATGGAACTTGCTTTTAGAGCTAGGGATGGTGAATGAAATTGTGTCTATACTGAAACTTTTGCACAATAATACTACAGCCCGAGTAAGGGTTAGTACTGATGTTGCCTTAACCGAAGAAATACCCATACACAGAGGTGTTAAAGAAGGGTGTCTACTGGCACCAATTTTTTTTAATATTTATATAGTTTCCTTCTGAAAGGATTACAAGAAGCTGAAATATATCCGCCTCAAATTAATAATGAGAAAGTAAGACTTATGTTATATGCTGCTGATGCAATTTTTTTATCACAAACACCATTAGGGCTCAAAAGAGGATTAAATCATATTATGACTATATAAAAAAATATTGACTTAGAGTTAAATATTGATAAAACAAAAATTATGGTATTTGGCAGTAAAGAGAAAAATCTAAAACCATGGTATATAAATAAAAATAAATTTGAGGAAGCAGTGGAATATAAGTATCTCAGGGTTCTTTTTGAAAGAAACCTTGTCTGGAAAAAACATATGAAAGAAACAAAGAATAAAGCATATAAAACAACAAATGCTATAAGACCATTTGCATATAGGTTTGCTAGTAACTCTTTAATGCTTTGGGCCAGGAACAGCATGGGATAAAACACCATGGACGACAAGAAAGCGACTAATTCACCACCACCCACAATGCCGCCAGTACAACTCAATGCAGGACGTTACAGTGCCGGCCAGCAAACCACAGGGGCAAACACTGCTCACCACACATACATCCTGACCAGCACAGGATGGCAGTGGGCACCTGTGCCCATGCACAGCACTGAGGGAGCACAACAGGGGCCAGGCACCAGTGGGGTATGTGTAGCATAGGATTCCTGCCATGGGTGCCACCTGGACCAGCTGCCTACATGAGGAATGACCACTACATGATATGGGATGTTGTGGCCACAGGGTAATGGGGCATGGTGGTGCATGGGCAGATCATGTCCAGCAATGAGACCACCATGCCACACAGTAGTAGCCTCATGGTGTGGGACCCAGACCAAGGTGTACACCCTGCACTGCTCATGCCCATGCAGGCTGCCAGTTCATGGAAGTGACTGGCATGGTCACTGGCTAGGAAGAAGGGGGCACAATGCAGGTGGCCATGGTCCCTGCACTGTCCCGTGTGTGGGTGGTGGGTGCTGTTCCTTTCCATGGATCTAGGATGGTGCCTTGAGGCACACCTTGTGCTGGGTTGGGCATACCTGTATGTCCCCACCACCCTGCCAGTGGTATCATGGTGCAGGCAGTGTCAGCTACACCTCACTGCCTGGTTCCTTGTGCACATGTTCACTTTTGCTGCTGTATTGCTGTGCATGGTTTTACACTTTGCAGCATTGTTGCTGGGCTTTATTGTGTCCACTGCAATGATTTTGTTCACGATGTTACTTCCGAGTTCTTTTTCCCACATTATTTTTCCTGTGATGTTACTGGCCCAAAACCTCTTTTATAGCCCAGAAATCTGCTTTTGAGGCAAAAACTGTAAGTCATACCTTATATGGATCTGAGATCTGTGGTTTGGATATTACAAAAAATAATAGCATGGAGGCAATACAAACGTTTTTTATTAGAATCATGCTGGGATTACCGAGAGAGTGTCCAAATTCATTCCTAAGATTAGAGATGGGTATGCCATCAATAGAAACAAGAATTATGATAAGGATAGTTAACTATTGGAAAAGAGTAATGAAAATGGAAGATTCGCAATTGCCAAAAGTGTGTTGGCTTGAATTTTTGAGTAATAAAAAGGCAAAACAACATGAACATTGCTGGTTTAAGGTGCTAAATCAAAAAATAAAGATGTGGGGACTAGAAAATTTAAGGTCAGAAAAGGCAAGTGTAAATATTAACATGTATGTCAGTGAACTGATTCAAGGTATCTATGATACAGCCAGACAGAAAGACATGGAAAATGTTCGCCCCCTAGATTCTTATATATTATACTTAAATATGAAGTTATCAATAGAGGGTGAAAAATATTTGATGCTTTGTGATAACAAAATGCATAGAAATGTATTGTATTACTTCAGAAATAATATCAATCAATCAAATTCTTTATTTATCCAGGCAAACTCCATTGAGCAAGCTCATTTACAAGGTGGACCTGCATTACACAAGTCAAGTAACAATGCATTTATATACAGACAAATAGACAGTAGATACAAGAGTACAACAGCAAGAGTCCAACAGTATAGGTAGGCCTGCAATAGACAGGATAAGACAGGATAAGTTTAAAATACATCTGGCTTCGGGTAAAAGACAGTCAGTGGGCAGCCATGGTGTCTGGAACTGGGATAATACTAGGAGTGAAGGAATGAGATGCTGTGGGTATACAAGGAATAGGTGGGTAAGGGATGGTGAGATTTAGGGTGGTAGATACATAGGTGGCTCAGGGACAAGTTATGCACTGATACAAGAAGGAAGGAGGATGGGAAAAGCAGGGAGGGTGTGGAAGGGGTGTAAGTAAGCTAGGATGATTGGAAGCAGTTGCAGGCTTCTGTAGTGTACTTTGAGTATAAGGTCTTAAACACAGTGAGACTAACAGGAGTCCTCAGTTTCAGTGATTTCTGTAGCACATTCCAGAGCTAGGATCATTGGAAACAGTTGCAGGCTTCTGTAATGTATTTTGAGTATAAGGACTTAAACACAGTAATACTAACAGGAGTCCTCAGTTTCAGTGATTTCTGTAGCACATTCCAGAGTGACGGTAGAACGAATCTTATGGCAGCTCTCCCAAAATGCATTAGGGCTTTGGGCACTTTCAGAGAAATCAGTGAACAGCTTCTTAGGGCATAGTTTCCAGGCATATTAAGAGTCAGGCAAACAACAATGTACTGCAGAAGTTTGCCAGTGATAGCTCTGTATGTCATGAGAGCTGCATTTTTATTTCATCTGTATTGTAGGGAGGTCCAACCTACGGCCGCATATAAAGAGTAGTGATGGGTGGAGAAGGGGAGACCAGTGATGAAGCGCAGGGCTCTGTGGTAAAGTATGTCCAATTTACCGAGGTATGAAGTAGCACATTGGCTGTATATAAAGTCAGCGTAATCAATTAGGGAAAGAAACGTAGACTGAACTAGCTGTCTCTTGGCCTCTGTAGTTAGTAGGCGGTTTAACCTGAAGAAGAGACCTAGTATCTACCTCAGTTTTTTTAACAAATCTTCCAGGTGGTCTGCAAAGGAGAGTTTGAAGTCTAGCCAGACCCCCAGGTATTTGAATTTTGGCACAAATTCCAGGGTTTCTCCTAGGAGGGTGGTGATGAGGGGTAGAGCAGGGTAGGCTGCATGGTTAATAGGTGAAAATAGCATCGCCTTTGTCCTTTTGGCATTAAGTAGCAATTTTTTACCAAGGAGCTGGTATTGAAGTATGTTAAAGTCAGCTTTCAGGTCGCTACAGGCAGTTTCAGGAGTTGTACGGCTTAGGTAGATCACTGTATCATCTGCGAACAGATGCATTTTCATCTCATTAATGCATGAGTCTATATTGTTGATGTAGATGACAAATAGGAGTGGCCCCAGAATGGATCCCTGTGGGATGCCTCTTTTTAACAGATTTGAGGGGGAGAGTTCACCTTCAGCCTTGACCTGTTGGTGCCTATCAGAAAGGTAGTTGTGGAACCAACTCAAGGAGGTAGAATCTAGACCAATAGCTTTTAATGAAAAAAGAAGGAGGCTGTGGTCAACAGTGTCAAAGGCCTTACTTAGGTCTAGAAAAATGGTGCAAACAAATTTTTTGTTCTCTAGCTCATGCTGCCATTCCAGAGTTCCAGAATTTGTCACCTTGGCCAGGACCGTGATTGTACTATGTTCAGTTCTGAAACCAGATTGCATTGGATTTAGCAGGTTAGTATGATCTATGAAAGATCTCAGCTGGGCATTCACAATTTTTTCCAGAAGTTCTGATAGTACCAGGAGAAGGGAGGTAGGTCTGTAGTTGTTTAGGTCACAAGGGTCTCCGGATTTAAACAACAGAATAACATGTGCGGTCTTCCACAGTTTGGGCAGGGTCCCTTGAGAAAGGGACAAGTTAAATAGATACATAATAGGTACGGCCAAGACATGATAGGCAATCTTTAGGTAGTATGGATCGAAGGTGTCAGCGCCAGCACTTTTTCTGGTGTCCAACTGGAGGAGGAGATCTTCGACCTCTTTTAGTGAGGCAGAAGAGATTGTAAAGACTGCACCGGAGGGACTAGATTCTGAAGGTTACGTGGTAAGCTGGGAGCATAGGTTGCATGCAGGTGAGTTATCAAAAGCTAACCCTGCAGTAGCAAAGTGATTGTTGAAGGCTTGTAGTATCTCTTTATTATTGTTGATAGTTACATTGTCAGAAATAATTTTTGAGGGAGAGTGATTCCTGTGGTATTACCTGAAAGTTCTTTTATTGTGGACCAGAACTTGGTAGGGCAGTTGGAGGCAGTGGCAGGTTCAGAGCGATAGAAGTTGGACTTGGTTTCCCAGATTAGCTTTGTACAGTGGTTTCTGGCTGCTCTGAAAAGATGCCAGTCTTTGGCTTTGTGGGATTTGCGTGCTAGCTTTCAGAGCTTGTCTCTTTTTAATAGTGCTGTCTTGATGTCTGCTGTAAACCAACGGCACTTTCTAGCCTTTATGCAAGTTTTGACTAAGGGTGTGTGGGTGTTAAGAGCGCTGGATACAATTTCATGGAAAATGGCATATGCTGTTTCTACTGATTTGGCTAAATAAAAGGTCTGCCAAAGCAGGGAGGCTTTCAGGTCATTGATATATGCAAGCAGGACAAAATTCCATTTTGATCTTTTGGTCGAGAACTTTGCTGAGGCTGTTGGTTTAGGGACTGCTCTTATGGCAGCAATAAAGCAATGGTCACTAACATTGGCAGAAAAGATCCCAGCATGGGAGAAGAAATGGGGTTTGCTTACTAGAAGTACATCTAATAGTGTACTTTTCATAGGGCTTTTCTTATTGATGTGAGTAGGTTCATTAATAAGTAGAGTGAGCCCACGAGAGTCACAGAAGGATTTAAGTGGAAGAGATGTGCTTGACAGCCAGTTGTAGTTAAGGTCCCCTAGTATAATTGTTTCCATTGTGTCGGTTCTCATAGTAGATGATAGGTGGGACAGGAGCTGTGACCCCAAGGAAGGGGGTCTATAACATCCTATGACACGGAGGGCCATTGATGTAGATATTTCAATTTTTAAGGACAGGCATTCAAAGGCATTGGCAATTGATGTAGTGTCGAGGTTAGTGACCGTAAACTTGTCCTTAACATAGATGGCTACACCACTGCCTCTGGTTAGTCTATCAGCTCTGAATAACAGATAGTTGGGATATTGACCTCTTTGTCTGGCGTTGTGATAGGGTGGGTGACCCTACCCCAGTTGGAAAACTGTAGTGATGGATAAAGCAGCTCAACTTCAACAAAGTTTACCCCATGATGCCAAATTAGGGATATGTATAGCATGCAGTAGTCCCTTGAAGTAAAATAAAGTTGTAGTTACCTTTTCCTTCCTCTATGTAAGTCTGTTGTATTTTATATTTTGTTTATCTTAGAGCCTTGCTAGCTGGCCACTATCAGGGTAGTCTTCAATTTAGCTTGTGTTCTGTAATCCACCCCCCCCCCATAAGAATATGGCATGCTGGTATATAGAGATCACCATAAGAGGTATTACATGAAGGCTTTGCTTTTAAATAAGAGTAAAAAACTGCCCAAGAGGTATACTCTGCCAGCTAACAAATGAATAAAGTTCTGCTTGCTGTAGAAACTCTGAGCATGGCAGTTTGGCTATGTAATGGAAGGATGCAACCCTCCCCCCCAACAAGTGTAACAAAGTGCTGAGCAGTAAATCCAGGCATATATACCTGTGCTAAATAGTTTGCTGTTTGCAGGCTGCTGCTGATTTTAGGAAACAGTTGAGACTATATTTCTGTGAAACAAAATATGATATAAGGAAGCATTTGATAGCTTTAGAAAAAGAGATGTGTATAAACTGTAAAAGTACATGCAGGATAACAGTTAAAGGTTGAGTTCACCTCTAAAAGAATCTATGCTTTTTAAAGGTAGTTTGTACCTGGAAGCTGGGAGTTCAGAAGATCCTGGGTCTGTGTTTCTGTTGCTGCTGCTATCTCAGCAGCTGCAGCCATTTTAGAAAGATGTTTCCTTAGGGAAGGGCTGGCCCTTAATTGCATTAGTATATAGGGAAGGCTTGGGTCTGGTCCTGTCAGGAAGTGATTAGTTTAGAGGGATGAAATTTCTGAAAAGGATATTTGTTGGTATGTTATGTTTATGCTTTTGTAAGGGGCTTAGCATTGTGTAACAATTGCCCCTATATATGTATCCTGTACATTTCTTTGAAAATAATGCAGTTGTATGGATTATAAATCTGATATTCCTTTAATTGTTTAATAGAACATGACTGAAATCATGTGACACCTGAGCTGTATATAAGGAATGCTCAGGTAACCTACAGTTAGATTTACTTTGGGCTGAGGAGCAGAGAGGAACCTCAGGGAGAAGCAGTGTGGAGCCAGAGAATCAGCCAAACATGAGAGAGGCATGCAGTGTTGAAGTACTGAGATCCTGGTTACCAAAAGGTGAAGGTGAGGTAAGCTTAAGGTGGAGCGCAGGTTGAAAGTCCTGTAAAGTCTAAAAGCAAGGAGGAATCACTGTGGCCCGGGATTGGCCCTGGACCTCAAAGGTCAGGTCTGGGCTACCTGGATGCTAGAAGCTGTTCACTTGGAGATTTACCAAGGGAGGACTCAGACTGGTGAGAAGCTGTAGAGGCCTGAGTGGGCAGATACTCATACTGCAGAGGAACTTGCAGAAACCCAGGGGGTATTGGCAGGGTGACCATACCATGCGATGGGTTCAGTTCCTGGTATCTAGAGGGCATTGTAAGGTCCAACTGCAGTGTTCTAGTGTGAGGTCCCTAGCTCAACTCCCAGCCCATACTCTTTATTGTTTTTCTTATAGTAACCTGACAAAAGTTTACATCTGAAAATGTCATCTGTACAAACCTGGCAATAAAACAGCACCTCAAGGTGTTTCACACGATATTTTATGATTCCTGCTGTCTTCCTGAATTGAACCCCATGACAGGCGTGGATGGACAAAGCCAGGATTCAGATATGACAAGTACATCCAGCTCCGTGTGGATAGCCCAAGCCTGTATTGAGGTGAGTTTCTTTAACAGGCTACACACATTAACATGCATAAAGCTGATAACTTTATACTTCATAACTCGGAAGGTGAAGAAATTGCTTGTATAGGACCAGGGTTAAGTTTAACATTACCTGAGCATAGCAAGAGGAGGAGTACAACTTTCCTCAGGGCAACAAGTGGTAATTTGGAAGAACTAAACCTTCTTTGGCTACTGGAAGTATTGACATAGGAATGCAAGGACCTATTCTTTGTACTATTCAGTCCTAGTGATACACATGCTAAGACCCTAGCCGTATGACACCAGTAGATGCAGGTACTGGGCTGAGTAGGTAACATTCCTTGGGTAGGTAATGAGATGCCGGTGGCTCTCCGAGAGGGAGACTCAGCTGAAAGTGGGTATGACAACTTGGGGGCATAGCATGAGTTGTATAGGGACTCCATGAGTAGACATTCTTGTGGTAGGGGATACGAGTCCTCTCTGGGGTAAATTCCATCTGGCGTGTACCCTAATAAGGGTAGGGTGCATAAGATGGTAAATAGGTAGAGCCAGATTGCAAATGCCATGGTTAAAGTCTAGGGGTCAGAAAGAGAAACAGATGTAAGAGCTTAATCTGGGCAAGGTATCACCAGGTAAGGCTACACGCCACGGGGTCTGAAAAGGGATATAGGTGTCGATACCACTTGAAGGGACCAAGGAGATGTTTCTATGGCACAGTGACTAGAGATAGTTACGAGAAGTCGTAAACCTGATCTAAGAAGTATCACCAGTTAAGGCTACACACCACAGGGTCAGCAAAGGGATGTAGGTGCTGAAACCACTTGTAGGGAGCAAGGAGAATTTACTATGACACAGCAATTAGGGACAGTAATAAGAAGTCACAAATCTGAGATGAGTGGTAGGGGAGACTGCGGTGGGTTAGTTAGGATGGGACACTTGAACCTGAAGAGGCAGCCCAAAATGTATATGTCTGTGGTCGTCCTAGGGAGGTGGGGAGGATAGATTTGTAGGAATGCTAATGGCAGGGAGGGAGGGCAAGAATTTCTATATAATAATGGTCAGGGAGGGGATGGGTGGGTGGGCTTAAAATATGCGGCTTTGCGTACCTCCTCCTGGGTCTGGAGTCCGAGCAAGTGGTTTCTGGCAGCGGTTTCGGAAGCGCCAACCACCCGGTGGCTGCCGTTCTTGCAGCGGATGAGCTGGGAGCTCTGGAGGGTTCTCAGCTGAAGGGGAAGAGAAAGCAAAACCTATTAGTACTGGTCCCAGACAATGGTCGAGCTACCCAGCGACAAAGCTAATTTACAAATGAAAGGGGTCAATTTCCTTGGCGCCCTGAAGTCTGGGTGGCAGTTACAGAGGCAAAGGAAAGGGCTGTTTCACTTAATCAATCTAGCAAGAGCAGTTTGCAAGTATTACAGCTTTTTTTAGGCAGTTTACATGCAGATTCTAACAAAATAGGCATACACTAGCAAGCATAAGTGAAAAAAAAAAACAGCGCCTTTTTAGCTCAGGAGACAGAGAAAAGATAAGAAGGGGTGAAGGACCAATCAGAGCAAGCCTGGTGTGTGGATTTCACTCATGGCAAAGTAAACAGTATAAACATGTCCAATGTACTTGTTCTGTAACTAATGGAAAACTGTCTGTTATGTGTATCTGTTTAGAATAAGACAATTTAATACAAGAAAGGGAAAAGAGGATAAATCCTTTGTTAAATGGAAAAATGTACACCAAAATTTGGAAAAATGTGCCTTTCTGTTGAAATTAGATAGCACAAAAAAATGTATTGTTTGGCAAAATTCCTGCTTGCTATAAAAATAAAATTTAGGTTGGATATCCCTGGTATAAGTAAGCAATAAGACACGACAGGGTGTGCATGAAACATATTTTACCGCATGGCCAGGGGCGTAATAAGGCATGAGGCCTTGGCCGAGTGCCTTTAGCCCCTAGTGTGCGGTAAAATACGTTCCATGCACACACCTGGAGTGTCTTATTAAGCTTATAAAATGGTCTGTTATATTTATTTACATTTTTACAGTTAGAAAACCCTTGTTTGTATATAGAAAAAAATGTTTCATGCAGCTAATCTATAATAAAATAGTCCTTCTATGGACATTGTGTTAATATTCATGAGGTCATTCAACCCCACGATGTGCTGGCAATGTTCCCCATCCTGCTCACAGACCGAGAGAGTGTCTGGCTACAGACACAACCAAAAGCATGTTGACTCTGCCAACTTACCCATGTCTATGAACTTCACTCGCTCACTGTCTCTCCCTGCGCCGCGTTCCGCACCTCTCTCCCAAGCACTCCCACTGAACTGAATGGGCAACTGTGCTTTCTGCTCCAGAGGACTGTCTATTCCAGACACACACACACACACACACACACACACTTGCCCGATTCCCCACAGTGTTGTACTATATCTCACTCTCTGGTCCCCCTCTGTGCCTGCGTCTCTGCAACCCTACTGCTGCTTGTTGCCCAATGCTGTCCCGAGCTCCGTTTGTGTTGCTTGGATGGGGAGGGGGCAGGGGATGGGAAGAATTACAACACAGCGCAGTGTCACTCCGCCTGAATCTCTGAACCTCCGCGCTGTGCTCACCATCTCTCTCTCTCCCTGTACACAGGGACAGTGCGTAGGCTGGGGGTAGTAATTTCCTGACTGGGGGTTCTCATATTTCCTGTTCATGTTGAACTAATCATTTCTGTCAGCTTGTACAAAGTTTGTTGGAAAAATAAGTAAATGATTTAAATCCAGTAATGTGAAAAGGAATGAAGGAAAACAAAACTGAAAAGTAGGGTGCTAATTTGAACTGCCATCCTTGGCACTGCTTCTTGTACCCGTGAACTGCAAGATTAAGTAGCATGTACTAAAACTGCTAAATTAGCAAGGAAGGCGATTCATCTAATCATGATCTTTCTTGCCTGTTAGGCTCATCACAGTTCACATGCCCTCCATAAATGCAGTGATCTTAATAAAGGTGTAGGGATTTAAGTAATCTCCCAGTCTTTTGTTTCCACTTTGGAATTCTGATTTTCCTAATCCAGTATATTTCCTCATGCAAGTAGGAAATACCCTGTCTTCCCTGTACAAATGAAAAGGACCTTGGAGATCATCTTCTTGAGAAGTCAAATAAATTCCAAAGGCTTGCCCCCTCTTTTCTTTCAAATCAGGGAAGGACAAGAAGTATTGGCATTAACTTTTCTATATCCTTACTTTTTGCCGTCATTAATTAATGCTGTGAAGGAAACACCTCAGGCTTCTTTTCGCAGGTTCACTGAATTGCTGATAGCTTCATTAAGCAGCATCTGTCTGTGAATCACTGATAACACAGCAAAGCTAAAAATATGAAAGGCTAAAGCTCTGAAGTCACTTCCAGTATAAACTGTGGCTGATGGATGGCACTGCAGAAAAGTAGTCCTCTCAAAAGGCATGTTCTTGTCCCACTGTTCAATGCCTACCCACAGCAGGATTTAGGACTAGCTACAGAATCTGATGAAATGAGTGATGGGTTACTTGAGGTATACACTTACAATATGCATTTGTACCAACGAAGAATCCATCTACATGTTTACTGATCTGGGTGAGTGTCACGAGTGATGTTATTACTGCTGGCATAGTTTGAATAGTTTTTTTCTGATTTGTTACTTAATTTCCAGTGTGTTACTTAAATGTAATTTTGTATAGTCTCTAGGGCGGAGGAGGGAGGCTGCACAAAATCACATTTAAGTAACCTTCAAGAAAAACACAATATTAGGATTATGGCCAGCAGCAATAGCATCACAAGTGACACAAGCTAAAAAGTGAACATTCAAGTACTGTAGATACTCACTCTTTAAATGGATTGTGTCTCAAGTTCAAGTTTATTGCAGGAAAGACTCCGTTGAGCAAGCTCTTTCACAAGGAGGTCCTGAGGCACATACACATACAGTTCGCAAATACATAGACAGGAGATATAAAATGTAGAACAACAAAGAAAAAATATATAATACAAGAGGTATACACAATAGAAGTCCTTATGCTATATATGCAGTACATTCCAGCTTTAGCCTTGATCTAAATTTTGCAACACATTTCAGCTTATTAAGTAGAGGGCCAGTTGGTACCTAGGAAGTTGACTTGGCGTTGGGGGCATAGTAGCACCTGCATATGTCTTTTAATTTAGAGATAGCTAGTGTTTTGTAGGAGTTAATTGATACGATGCTGCTTAGCTTCAGCATGGCTTGTAGTTGGTTCCAAATGTTTGGGAGGGCATATGAGACAGCTCTTCGGCCAGCTGTGGTACATGTCCTGGGAACATCTAGTAGGATAAGGTCGGATTTCCTTAGGGAGTAGGCGCTATGCAAGATGTGTATGAGAGACATTAAATAGACAGGCAGTTTGTGGAGTAGTAATTTGAGGGTCCAAATGCCAGCATGCAGGAGGCATCTGGTGGCAAGAGAGGTCCATCCAACTGCTGCATAAAGATCACAGTGGTGGGTCCTATGCATGAGTTAGTAATGAAGTGAAAACACGGTGATAGAATGCGTCCAGTTTAGATAGGCTCAGGGTTGGGAGGAGATAAAGATAATGTCTCCGTGAGTCAAGCAGGGAAGGAATGTTGCTTGGACAAGTCTTTTGCGGGTCTCGAGAGAAAAGAGGGTCCTATTTCTAAAGAAGAAACCCAAGCGTGCTTTAAGCCTCTTTGATAGATACTCAGTGTGGTCATTGAAGGAAAGCTTGTTGTCTATCCACATACCTAGATATTTAAATTTAGGTACGACTTCCAAGGGTTCACCTAGGGAGGTAACTGTGAAGTTTTTAGGTGGGGTAGGTAGGGCACCAGACAAGGCAAGTCTCGAGAAAATCATTGTCTTGTTTTTTTTGGCATCTAAGAGAAGCTTGGCATTGATAAGGTTGCTTTCTAACTGGATAAAGTCAAGCGTTCTTCCTGACTGATTGAGACCAGACCTGATGCGTACAAAACCGTGTCGTCCGTAAATAAATGTATGCTAGAGTTCTTTATGTGGAGTTTAGGTTGTTGTTGTACAGGAAAAAAGATTGGTCCTAGGATGGAGCCTTGAGGACTCCTCTGGCAATTGGAAGGGGGGCAGATAGTAAGCCATCAGCTTTGACTTTTTGTATCCTTCCTGTGAGATAACTGTTAAACCACTGTAAGGTAAGTGGAGTGGCACCTATGTAGGCAAGACGGTGATTAGGAGGTGATGGTCTACAGTGTCAAAAGCCTTACTGAGGTCTAGAAAGACTGCACCAGTAACCTTCTTGGTGTCCATAGCATGGATCCAGTCATTAGAGACTTTAGCCAAGGCTGAGATGGTACTGTACTTCGACCTGAAGCCAGATTGGGCCAGGTTTAGGAGTGAGTGTGCTTCAAGGTGATTTTTTGTTTGGTTGTATATAAGTTTTTCCAGCACTTTGGAGAGAACGGGCAAGATAGAGATAGGACGGTAGTTGTTTAAGTCACAAGGATCTCCTGATTTGAAGAGAGGAAGAACATGGGCAGATTTCCAGCAGGATGGAACAGTGGCTGTGGTAATAGAGAGGTTGAAGATGTGAAGGATGGGGGCTGTGAGCTGGGCATAGCCTAACCGCAAGAAAAATGATTCAAGGGCATCATCCCCTGCACTTTTCTTGGTGTCAAGGCTAAGAATTATGTCTTTGACTTCTTTGTAGCTAAACAGGCACAATTGGAAGGGATGAGGTGGAGTAGCATGTGTAGAATCTGGGCTAGTGTTGCTATTCACTCGGCTAGCATATAGGGAGGAGTCGAATGCCAACCCGGCAGTGGCAAAGTGAAGGTTTAGTTCTTCGAGGATTCGCAGTTTATTTTCAACCATCACGTCCTTGGCCAGAATCTTGGTGGGAAGGAGGAAGCAGCAGGATGGCCTTCAATGGATCTCAGTGTTTTCCAGATTTTTTGGGAGTTCCCTTTGGCCTGCTCCAGAGTGGAGATGTAGAAGTTTGCTTTGGTAGCACATACACTTTTAACACGGGCATTTCTGGCAGTTCTAAATGTCTGCCAGTCTGCCGGGTTCTTTGTGTGCCTGGCCCTAGCCCATAGTTTGTCTCTATTGGTAAGTGCAGATTTGAGCTCTTGGGTGAACCACGGATGCAAGATTTTCCGCACCCTCATTTTAATAAGAGGAGAATGCTTGTTAATTAGGGTGGTGAGGTTGTCATTTAGGACAGAGACAGCGGCATCAGCAGATTTGGCAAGATATAGGTCTTGCCACCTGACCATAGCTAGATCGAGTTAGGAAGCTTACTGAGTTAATTCTGAACAGCGTTTGATTCTGAATTTAGGGTGCTGGGTTTTAGATTGTAATCTTGTACATACAACGATACTGTGGTCGCTCATGTCGTTATGGAAAACTGCAGAATGTGAGATTTTATGGGGATGTGAAGTTAACATGACATCTAAGAGTGAGCTGTTGGCAGAGTTAGAAGCATTGATTCTTGTGGATTCAGTTACTATCTGTGTAAGACCCAGCTCATCACAGATGTCTTTTAGGGAGTGGGATTTAGCAGTAAGCCAATCCATATTGAAGTCCCCTAAGATTATTGTTTCCGTGTTAGCAGCCAAAGCTATGGATTTCAACACATCAAGAATTTCTGTGCCTCCTGACAGGGGTCTATAGCCACCAATGATTGTGATGCACTCTGGGGATGAAACGTGAAGTTTAAGCTAGACAATCTCGTATTCCTTGGGTTTAGTTTTACAGCAAATGCTGCTAACATCAAATTTTGATTTGCCATTGATTTGACCTATATTCAGAAAGTAAATGCAAATGTCACATAACTAGTGATAAAGAAACAAACCACCTCTTGAACCTTAGCACTGGTCATTCACCAAAATGGCATTTTAAGGGTTCTATTCACCAAACATATTTGTTTTTTAAGGGCACAAAATAACATATACTCTTTTTAAAGAGTTAACGTTCTTCCTGAAATTAATGTTAACTTTCAGAAGTAGTCAGCTATCACGTCTCATACCTGAATTATTTTTTTTCTTTTCAGTTTGCTAATTAGAAGATTTTCCACCTGACAGTACCAGGTGTGATATGTGTAACAGCACTGTATGAGGAGGCTAACATAGTTCTATTCCTCCCTATGCATCTTCAGCACTGTGACCTTAATCAATAGTTTATTTATTTCAATCAATCGTTTATTTCTTGGAAGTGCAATTCAAACAGTTATCAAAGTGCTTGTACAAATATAAAACCAAAAAAAGATACATCATATGTAAGAACAATAAATAGACAGGCAGCAGAAATGTCAAGTTCCAGAAAATGCTAAATTAAATAGACCTGACCTGACCTGACTTACTGTGACATCACTAGTTACCAAGAAGAAACAATCTACTGCTGCTTGATTGGTAACTAGTGACACATTTTATCAACCAGGCAGCAGAGTGTAAAGTAGTTTTTTTTTTTTGCCTTTGAAGTCACCGGGGGGTGGGGGGGCAGCACTGCCTCTGATGCTGCCTGTGCTCCCCAGACAGGGCAGGGCTTTAATCTTCCCTCCTGTGCTGCCTGAAGGCAAATTTCATTTGAGTGGTGGTCCATGGTGTTACAATAGCAAAACTATAGGAGAAGCAACTTAGTTGCGGAAAAAGAATATTTGAGAAAAACAACACAGCAGGGCTTTTGGTATAACAATGAGTGAAATCACATGCTGATGATTTAGTGGGAGGAACAGACCTAGGCGTCTGCTTTCAAGTAAAGTATTGCTTACCACACCATATCCAATGCTAATAGGTAGAAAACCAGCTAATGAGCACACAGAAACAGAACAAGAAACCTTTCAGAAATAAAAAGTGGTACGGGATTACTAAAACTTTGTCATTTTCTTGCTGCTACTTGCTCTTTAAGAGTCCAGTTGCCCAATGACTGCTCATATTTGATGAAGAAGAATCTGCATTTATATAGCACTTTTCATACATCCAAAGCACTTTACAAGCAATGCTAGACTAGTAGTGAAGTGACTGAATGTGTGGTGGCAGCGGGCCATATCGCACATCATCACCCACACACAGCCTGGATAATTGCATGAACCAGTTTATGGGAAGGGGAATGTTGGCCAGGACACCGGGAATGTTCCCTACTCTTTGCAAAGAGTGCCCTGGGTTCTTTCGCTTCCACCTGGACAACACCAAGATGGGCAGAAGGGACCTCGGTTTAACGTCTCATCCGAAGGACAGCACACCCCAGCAGTACAGTACCCCCCAATACTGCACTCGGATGCCAGCGATTATTAGGTGCAAGTCCAATCCCAGTGTGTGATGAGAACCCACGACCTTCTGGTCCAGCGGCCGCGATATGCTACCAACTGAGCCATGCTGACACCTAATAATAATGATAATCATTATGTATGCTAATTTAATTGTGAATCAGATTAAATCATACATTTACTTTTAACCAGCAAACATTTTGTGTTGGTCAGTGTCTGGTTGTAAAATCTAAAGTTTTGAGATGAACACATTGTGCTTTTTGTCTGCTGTAAGGCAAGTTCTATATAGCACAGGTAACATAAGCATTCTCTCTCGGAGGGCAATGCTCATCGGGGGATGTTCAGTGATAGCATTTATTTATTTATACATACATACATTACACCTTTGAGCTCAGCAGCTCGTTTACCAGGTTCCACTTCAGTATTGGTTGTGCATAATGATCAATGCAAGCAAATGAAAATCTACGGTTAGAGTACAGGAGGTGGCCCCAGGGGAGCGTTGTCACAGAGATACAAGGTTCAACAATGTAAGATGCACACAGTAAGACATCTGTAGGTAGAGTACAGGAGGCAGCTCCAGTGGAGCTTTGTCTTAGAGCATTTAGGCATCAGATATCTTAATTTTTAAGCTATTGCTTCCCTTCCTTAAAGGGACAGTCAACAGTAGTATTTTTAGTTGAAACCCCATATTTTATAATTGCTTACCTTCTCAAAAATTTATTGATCTTGCTGTTTTTTTTCATCTTCTTCCTTTCTGAGTAAAACTTGAATGCATGCTAGTTTTGCTTCGAATTCTTGATACATAGATACATAGACAGTGTCGGCAGATAAGGGCCTGTGGCCCACCAAGTCTGCCCATTTGAGCTTGTAAGTTCAGTTTATGATTTTCCTAGAAGTTTGTTGCCCCTTACCCCTGACCTCCAGAATTCCTTTATGTCTATCCCATGCATTTTTAAATCCCGTGATTGTTTCAGCCCCCACCACTTCCTCTGGCAGGTTGTTCCACTTGTCCACCACCCGTTCTGTGAAGAAATTCTTCCTCACGTTTCCTCTGAATTGTCCTCCCTCCAACTTCATCCCATGCCCTCTAGTCCTGGAACATCTTTTTCACTTAAAAATAGTGTATTCCTGCACCCTGTTCCTCCCTGTAAGATACTTGTGTGTCTCTATCATATGCCCTCTCTCCCTCCTCTCCTCCAGGGAGTACATATTCAGTTCCTTCAACCTGTCCTCATAGGACTTGTGAGGCAATCCATGTACCATCTTTTTTGCCCTCCTCTGAACTTTCTCTACCCTGTCTATGTCCTTACGTACGTAAGGTCTCCAGAACTGTACACTGTACTCCAGGTGGGGCCTCACTAGTGTCGTGTATAGTGGAATTATGACCTCCCTTTTCCTGCTGGTGATGCCCCTGCCTATGCATCCCAGCATCCTATTTGCTTTACCTGCTGCCTTGTCACACTGTTTCCCTACCTTGAGGTCATCAGAGATGATAACCCCAAGATCCCTTTCCTGCTTGGTGCATGCTATATCCTCACCCCCAACTGATATATTGTGCCAGGGTTTTTGATATAGTATAAACATATACATTATCTTGCACTTCTTTGCATTGAATTTCAACTGCCAAACCCCTGACCATTCTTCAAGTTTCTGCAGGTCCCTTTTCATTCTGTCTACACCCTCTGGTGTGTCTACTCTGTTACAGAGCTTTGTGTTATCAGCGAACAGTGAAATTCTGCCTTCTAGGTCCTGCGCAATGTCACTGATGAAGATGTTGAATAGGACCGGTCCCAGCACTGATCCCTGTGGTACCCCACTGGTCACTCTTCCCTCAGTGGAGTGACAGCCATTTACCACCACCCTCTCTGTCCTGCCGCCCAGCCAGTTACCTACCTACCACACTACTGTCCTGCCCATACCCATACTCCCCAGTTTGTGTAATAGTCTTCTATGTGGCACAGTGTCCAAAGCCTTGCTGAAGTCCAGATAGGCCATGTCCACTACCCTCCCCTGATCCACCTCCCTAGTCACCCAGTCAAAAAATTCAGCGAGGTTGGTCTGACATGACCACCCCCTGGTGAAACCATGCTGCCTTGGGTCCTGTAGTCCACTGACAACCAGATGTTCCATCGGTCTCTCCTTCAGTAGTGCTTCCATGATCTTCCCCACTACCGAGGTGAGGCTGACTGGTCTGTAGCTTCCCGCTTCCTCTTTGTTCCCACTTTTGTATAAGGGGACTACATCTGCTGTCCTCCAGTCTTTGGGTACCTCCCCTGTTTCCATTGATCAGCTAAACAGGATGAGCCAGAGGTTCAGCCACCACCTCTCTTAGTTCTTTAAGGACCCGGTGCAACCCCATCTGGCCCCATTGCTTTATCAACTCTTATTACTTCCAGTTTCTTCAGGACCCTTTCTCTCGTAAAGGGACTTGTGTCCATTTCTGCACCATTCTCACACCTTGTACCCCTTCAGACCCATTACCCTCCTCTTCCTCAGTAAAGACTGAGCAGAAATACCTGTTCAATATGTCAGCTTTACTGTTGACATCCTCCACGCCCCATCCTCCCCTACAGTCTCACTACCCTCCCTTTGCCTTTCTTTTTCACTTATGTACCTGTAAAGGTTTTGTCCTCTACCAGGGGCGCCACCAGGGATACAAAGTTGGGGGGGGCTGATGCCCTTTAGTCAAAATCCTAACAAAGCTAGGGGGGTCCGGGGGCATGCCCCCCTGGAAAATTTTGAAATTTTACCTTCAAATGGTGGCTTTTCCTGTATATTAGTGGTGAAAAATATGTTTGAGAAGCCTAATTATCAGCCATGTATTTAATATGGTACATGTGGAAAAATTTTGTTACTGGTCCACCATGGACAGGTTGCAGGAGGACCTCGGAGCAAATGAGAGACCAGAACAGTCAGACACATCATTATCCCAGCAGATCTGCTGGGAAGGTTGCAGGAGGACCCCAGAGCAAAAGAGAGACTTGAACAGCCAGTCACATCATTATCCCAGCAGATCTACTGGGAAGGTTGCAGGAGGACCCCAGAGCAAATGAGAGACCAGAACAGCCAGACACACCAACCATTATCCCAGCAGATCTGCTGGGAAGGATGCAGGAGGACCTCAGAGCAAATGAGAGACCAAAACAGCCAGACACATCATTATCCCAGCAGATCTGCTGGGAAGATTGCAGGAGGACCCCGAGCAAATGAGAGACCAGAACAGTTAGACACATCATTATCCCGGCAGATCTGCTGGGAAGGTTGCAGGAGGACCCCAGAGCAAAAGAGAGACCAGAACAGCCAGTCACATCATTATCCCAGCAGATCTGCTGGGAAGGATGCAGAAGGACCCCAGAGCAAATGAGAGACCAGAACAGCCAGACACACCATTATCCCAGCAGATCTGCTGGATATCAGTGTCATACAGGTTTTACTATTATCGTGCTGATTTTGGGAGAAGTAGCTCAACCTTTCTGTTTGTCATGGATGCAAATTCGTCAATCACATCATCAGTGTCAAGTTGTCTGCTTTCTTCGGGTCTGAATGTTGAGAATTCAAGTGAACTCAATCTGTCATTTTCTGTCTTGTTTCTCAGATATGTCTTATTCCATTATGGAACTAAAGGAGCGCTCACACACACATGTGGTAACTGGG